>CM061230.1:76884757-78160435 GCA_030844895.1 Ambrosia x helenae
ATCCATCACATTCGAGTTTGATGGTTTGATCTATTATAGCTTTATTTGATTCAAATCAGTTTGTTTAAGCTTGTTTGTGTTGTTTATGTGTAAATACATTATAGTCTAGTAATCATGTTTAGTATCTTTAGTAGAAAAAACAATCGTTTAGCATGTAATCATGTTTTGTATAAATTTGGCGTTTTTCACGTATTAGATCTTGATGATCATAGCGCAACCTTGTTTCGTTGTTGATGGATTTGTAGCTGTATTTGAATGACTTTAGCGATTGTCGAATGTGTTAGGCGGATACATGTTGAAAAACCGTCCGTTTAATCGTCCGGTAGTAGACTAGTTAACTTGTTAAATAGTTTATGCCATGAAACTGTAACCGGGTATTGGTTTGGTTAAAGTCAGTCGAATAACGGTTAAAAATGCTTACCGGCACGTAAAAGGGTTTAAAAAGCCTAATGGTGCCGTTACTAGTCTTTGACACGGTTAATGATCTTTGGTAGTTATTTTGGTAAAAATAGCGATCTTAGTAGATCTGGGGTCAAAGTTGGTAAAATGGAATAGGTTGTGAAATGCTCTACTTTATGCTAGTTTAGGTGGCTGTGTTGTGTATTCGGTATCGCTTCCCTGAATTAGTGAGGTTAGAATACTCTTAACGGATGACTAACTTATCTTTAGAAGATCTGCGTGAGATCATATCAGCTGCTCGCTAATGAACGACTTGAAGCGGTTAACGTGTGTATTCGTGTTAGCTTTCTGTATAGTTGTCATGTTAGGATGCCCGAAAGGGACACTAACTGTCGGAAAATGGGAATGTTGATCACGCGCCTATATTACTTATTATATTTAGATAACATGCTAGGATTGGCAAAAATATAGTTTATATAGTTATATTTTCTATTTGGAGTCGTAGTTAAGTTATTTACATGTTTTAGAATTAATTTAGTTTTAAACAAAACTCAAACTTATCTTTTCCTACTGGTAAATCGGGGACAGAGTTTTAGTACAATTGCTCCGCGCGCGTCCATGGATCGATATCTGGTTCTTATCTGTACGTTACTACATATATGACAGGGTACACTTGCCCTATTGTGTGTGTTTTAATATTAAGGTCTAAACCATTTTTATAAATATTAAAGCAAAACGTGTGTTAAAATCCATTGTAAAATATGTATAGTTACGCACACGTCAAGTTTTTGGCGCCGTTGCCGGGGACGCGACGAGCTTTAGGAACGAACCGAGTCAACTTTTTACCAGTGTACATGCTTGTGAATACTTGTTTATACTTCTTTGATTCGTTATTTCATTCATTAATTTGCATATATGATTATTTGAATTTTTATTAGATTTATCTGTCTGTTGATATATTGGATTAATTTTAGATTGGTTTATAGGTTGCATATAGATTCGTTCATTTATCTGCTTATAGGATTGTTTGATTTGATTTTTCGTTCATTAGGATGTTGATAGATTTAATTTATTGAATATTGGATTAATTGGTTTGTCTATGAATTTGATTTGTTCGTTATTTGATTAATTAGATTTATTTGTTCGTATTCGGGACTAATTATTAATTTCATTTTTGTATAGTTTTAGGCTTAGTCTGCTTATTTCTGTTCATTTTATTGATTCTATTTGTTTATATTTGATATTCTTGAATATATTTGCTTTCCGTTATTTTCGCATGAATTTATTGATTCTTTATTTCATTTATTTATTTTTCTGTCTTTTATCGCCTTTTTGGGTTTGTCATATATTCGCCTGTTGCAACTGTATCATTCTTACATGCAGGTTGATGTCCACAAACCCAGGGACTTCTGGTGATCTTTCTGACGAGGAGCTAAGGCGCCTAAGGAGAAGCGAGCGGATTAGACTTCATAAATTGCGTCTTGTTTCTGATATTCTTATTGCTGCTCCTACTGTTGAGGTCCCAATTGAGGAGGCGAGGCACGATCTGGCCGACGACAACGGGTCGGACGCCCACAGCGACATTATCATGGCGGATGACGACATTCCGCTGAATGATAGTGGTCGTCCAGGAGGAGATGGACTCGCGCCGAGTATTGTCCGTCCGGCTATTTTGGCGGACCATTTCGAGATCAAATCTAGTATCGTGAATATGATACAAAACTCGGTGCAATTCGGTGGACTGGAGCACGAGGATCCAGGCCGACATATTGCTGCATTCTTAGAGGTTTTAGCCACCTTTAAGATGACGGGCATCTCCGATGATGCTATCCGTCTCCGACTCTTCCCATTCTCACTGCGGGACAAAGCCCGGACTTGGCTTCTGTCACAACCCGCAGGGTCGATCACGACTTGGGCAGAGTTGTCACAACAATTCATGCAGCAGTATTTTCCTCCTGAAAAGACACAAAAACTGAGGAATCGCATCATGACATTTCGTCAGGATGACGATGAATCATTATACACAGCCTGGGAAAGGTTTAAAGACCTACTCTTGAGTTGCCCGCACCATGAGCTTTCGAAAAGGCATTTGGTGCAAACTTTTTATCAGGGACTCGGGTATGCGTCTCAGGAACGCCTTGATGTATACGCTGGGGGAGACATCGGAACAAAGTCTCCTAGGGAAGCGTGGAGCATTATTGAGAAGGCGTCCCTAAAATCTAAATCCCGGCAGAATGATAGATCTAGGTCTTCATCTGCCAAGGCTGGTGTGCATGCCGTGGATAACTATACGGCGATTTCGGCACAGATAGCGGCTCTGGCTACGAGATTCGATAACTCTCAGCAACACGTAGCGCAGTCCGATTGTTTGTGTGTGGAGTGCGGGGTATCTCACGAGCCTGGCTCGTGTGCTCAGGGGGTGATGTATACAGGCCACGAGGAAGTGGACTACATGGGTAATCAAACGAGACCCCAGAATAACCCTTACAGTAACACTTATAATCCGGGTTGGAGAAATCACCCAAACTTCGGGTGGAGATCTGGTACTTCGAACCAGAACCCTCTCGGATTCCAGCAGAGAGCCGCCGCACCACAACAGTCCTACCAGTCCCAACAGCCTTACCAGTCCAACCAACAGCCATACCAGGCTCGTGGTCAATCGTCCCAGCAGAGACCGAACCAATACCAGAACCAGGGCGCCGGGAGCAGCTCCCAGCAGCACGCCCCTCATGGTATGTCTAAGCTGGAGGAAATGATGTCTCAGCTCCTTACCAACACCTCTAATACAAATCAGATCGCTGAGCAGCGCTACCAGCAGCATGAGGAGCGCTTCACGAATTATGAGGGAGAGATGAGGGGCCAAAAGGCGTCGATGCAGGCCATAGAGAACCAGGTTGGCCAGATGGCAAAGATGATGTCTGAGAGACAGCAGGGTGGTCTCCCAGGCAACACTGAGCCTAATCCAAGGGGGCATGTGAATGCCATAACGACGAGGAGTGGTAAAACCACGGGACCTGACACATCGGGCTCACCACCGATCACTGAGACGGTCCAGACTGAGTCTTCGGACGAGGTGCACGCTAGGCGAGTCCCAGCAAGTACAGCACAGCTGCCGAAGCCAGTCACTGACTACACTCCTCCTGTTCCATATCCTGGTAGACTTAGGAAGCAGAAAGACGAGGCGCAATACGGGAAATTTCTCGAGCTGTTCAAGCAGCTACATATAAACATCCCGTTTGTTGAGGCCTTAGCACAGATGCCTAAGTATGCCAAATTCTTGAAGGACATCCTCACAAATAAGCAAAAACTTGAGGACCTGTCCTGCGTTCTGTTGAACGAGAACTGCTCTGCAATTCTGCAGAATAGACTGCCCATGAAAATGGGCGATCCTGGTAGCTTTACCATCCCTTGTCTGATAGGTGATATGACTGTCAGTAATGCACTCGCAGACTTGGGGGCCAGCATAAACCTTATGCCTTATAAGGTTTTCGAGAAGTTGGATCTGGGTGAACCTTCACCCACCAGGATGAGTATTCGCCTCGCTGATCGTTCGATCAAGTATCCACGGGGGTTTGTAGAAAATATGCTTGTCAAGATTGACAAATTTGTTTTCCCTGTGGACTTTGTTATCCTAGATATGGATGAGGACTCTAAAGTTCCTCTGATTCTCGGACGTCCTTTCCTTAACACGGCGAGGACGATTGTTGACGTGGCTGCGGGCCAGATCACACTCCGAGTCAATGATGAGCACGTGACTTTTGACATTCAGAGGTCAATGTGCCATCCTGAGAGCCAAGACGATACACTATACTATCTTGATATAGTAGACCAGTGTGTCAGCTCTCATGTCAGAGGTGCTTGGGAGAGAGATGTTTCGGACACACATCTGTTGTGTGGGAGCCTAGATGGCATTATGCAGGAGGGCCATATAGATGAGCAGCCGGTCTATCAGATCGGTGATGATGGTTCCCAAAGTCCGGGGCGTTTTGTGGAAATTGAGCGAGAGGAAGAGGAGAAGGCGAAGCCGTCTGTTGAGGACCCACCGTCTCTAGAGCTGAAGGAGCTCCCGCCGCATCTCGAGTATGCATTTCTGGATGAGGAGGGGCGTCTACCGGTGATCATATCGTCTTCATTGACTGTGGAAGAAAAGAGCGAGTTGTTGAGGTTTTAAACTTCATAAACGGGCAATTGCCTGGAAGATCGTGGACATCAAGGGGATTAATCCCTCTTTCTGTACTCATAAAATCTTGATGGAGGATGTCTACAAGCCTTGTGCGCAGCACCAGAGGCGTCTGAACCCGAACATGCAAGATGTTGTTAAATCCGAGGTAATTAAACTGCTTGATGCTGGATTGATATATCCCATCTCGGACTCTGTTTGGGTTAGTCCTGTGCACGTCGTGCCCAAGAAGGGTGGCATGACGGTGGTCACAAATGATAGGAATGAGTTAATTCCTACGAGGACCGTCACGGGGTGGAGAGTTTGCATTGACTATCGCAAGCTCAATGACGCCACCCGCAAGGATCACTTCCCGCTTCCATTCATCGATCAGATGTTGGAACGACTGTCGGGGAAGTTGTACTACTGTTTCCTTGATGGTTTCTCTGGATACTTTCAGATCCCTATCGATCCTGTGGACCAGGATAAGACGACCTTCACATGCCCTGTTGGCACATTCGCCTACAGGCGTATGCCATTTGGGCTGTGCAATGCACCGGCGACCTTCCAGCGTTGCATGGTTGCCATTTTCCATGACATGATCGAGGACTCCATGGAGGTGTTCATGGATGATTTTTCCGTTTTTGGGAGTTCGTTCGATCAGTGTCTGGGGAACCTGGAGCGGATGCTTCAGAGGTGTGAGGAGACCAGTCTTGTGCTAAACTGGGAAAAATGCCACTTCATGGTGAAGGAAGGAATAGTCCTGGGCATAAGGTCTCCCAAAGTGGGTTGGAGGTTGATCCTGACAAAGTAGATATCATCTCTAGGCTCCCTCCACCCTCCTCTGTCAGAGCGATCCGCAGCTTTTTGGGTCATGCGGGATTTTACAGGCGATTCATCAAAGACTTTTCAAAGATCGTCCGACCGATGACCCGTTTGTTGGAAAAGGATGCACCGTTTGTGTTTGGTGCAGAGTGTGTGAAGGCATTTGGCCTTCTGAAGCGTTTGCTTGTTGAGGCCCCTATATTGGTAGCACCCGACTGGGAGCTGCCATTCGAGATTATGTGCGACGCGAGTGACTTCGCGATAGGGGCGGTCTTGGGACAGCGGAAGGACAAGCACTTCCACCCGATCTACTACGCAAGTAAGACTCTACATGATGCTCAGGAGCATTACACCACGACTGAAAAAGAGCTTCTTGCTGTAGTATTTGCATTCGACAAGTTTAGATCATATTTGGTGCTGTCGAAGACCATTGTCTATACGGACCATGCAGCGATCCGATACCTATTCAGCAAACAGGACGCAAAACCGCGCCTGATTAGGTGGATCTTGCTGCTGCAAGAGTTCGATATAGAGATTCAGGACAAGAAGGGTGCCCTGAATGTTGCTGCTGATCATCTGTCCAGACTCGAGCATGATGATGCCGAGAACTGCGCGTGGGATACCATTAATGACAACTTTCCCCACGAGTTCTTGATGAGCGTCGAGTCGGTGGAAGATGTATCACCATGGTTCGCGGATTTTGCGAACTACCTCGCGTGCGGGATCCTCATCAAAGGATTGTCGCACCAGCAAAAGAGGAAGTTCTTCGCGGACCTAAAGCATTACTTCTGGGATGACCCATTTTTGTTCCGGGTCGGGGCGGATCAGTTGATTCGCCGTTGTGTGTTTGGGGTGGAGGCGGCGCAGATCTTGCGCGATTGTCACGAGGGGCCTACCGGAGGTCACCATGGAGCGAATTACACTGCTAAGAAAGTGTTAGACTCCGGGTTTTACTGGCCCACACTCTTTCGTGACGCCCAGATACTGGTTGGTGCTTGTGATTCGTGCCAGAGGGCGACGAACATATCGGCACGCGACCAAATGCCGCAAAACCCGATTCAAGTCTGTGAGGTCTTTGACATTTGGGGCATAGACTTCATGGGACCGTTCCCCTCCTCACGGGGCAATAGATATATACTCGTGGCTGTTGATTACGTATCAAAGTGGGCCGAGGCGCAAGCCTTGCCCACAAATGATGCCCGAGTTGTAGTGAGGTTTGTTAGGAGCTTGTTCTCACGGTTTGGTGCCCCAAAGGCATTGATTAGTGACCGTGGCACGCATTTCTGCAATGCGCAGCTTGATCGCGCGTTAGCACGTTATGGTGTCCACCACAGGTTATCCACCCCGTATCATCCACAGACAAGTGGACAGGTGGAGGTCACTAACCGTGGTTTGAAGCGAATCCTTGAGCGGTCGGTGAATCAAAACCGCAAGGATTGGGCGGACAAGCTTGATGACGCGCTGTGGGCCTTTAGGACGGCTTACAAGACGCCTATTGGGACGACTCCCTTTAGGCTTGTCTATGGCAAAGCGTGTCATCTCCCAGTCGAGCTGGAGCATAGGGCATTCTGGGCTCTAAAAACGGCAAATTTGGATCTTAAGATCGGCGGTGAGACCCGTTTCTTACAGATTCAAGAGCTGGAGGAGCTTAGGCAACAAGCCTATGAGAGCTCGATATTGTACAAAGAGCGCACGAAGAAGTTGCACGACAGTCGCCTGAAACACCGAGAAGATTTTCAGGTAGGCGACTTGGTCCTACTTTACAACTCGCGCCTGCGTCTCTTTCCAGGAAAGTTGAAATCCCGCTGGACAGGACCGTACACTGTTAAGGAAGTATATCCTTACGGGACTGTTTCGATTGAAAATTCGGAGGGTGTGACTTTCAAAGTCAACGGTCATCGCCTCAAAGTTTACATTGATGGACCGGTTGACAAATCCGTGGAGATGATCGATCTCTACGACCCGCGCGCCTAATAAGTGCGGGGAAGTGAGTCTAGCTAGCGACTCGTTAATAAATATAGCACGGCGTGTATGGGCGCGCCAAAGGGTAAATATGTAATTAGTGTATATATTTCTTTCTTTATTTTAATTTTCGTAGTTTAACGTTGTTTCGAGTATTGTGCAGGTTCGTACCGGTTTTGAACAAAGCGGGAAGGAGCAATGGAGCGTGAACAGTCGACAAACAGGTTTAATTGGTTTAAAATGATGTTTTCGGACTAAACAGGGTGGCTGCGCAGCTGCAGACTGCAAATTCTGCAACTCTGCAGACTGTGCACGGCCGTGCGAAAATGTGCACGCCGTGCGGACCTGTCTGACCAGCAAGCCTGATCAGCACAGGCGTGCAAGGGGTAGTGCAAGAAGGGTGCACGACCGTGTGGCCGAGGCGCACGACCGTGCGGGCCAAAAAGCCCAGCCCAAAATCACGACTATAAATACATTTTTAATTTCATAACTTGCCTAACCCTTGCACTTGCGGCTGCACACCCATTCCAAACCTCTAAAAAAGCCGAAAATCATCATCTTTAGCCTTGAATCTTCGCCCTTTTCCTTCCAAATCAACTAAGGTATGAACCCCTTCATAATATTGCACCTATTTTATGTATTTTTAGTTTAGATCTGTCTTACTTTTGATTTTTAGGGCAAGATTTGTGGGTTTTCTTCATAAAGTTTAATAAACCCACTAATTTTGGTTTGTTTTAGTTTAATGTAGTATAGTTTTTTGTTGTTGATGTTAAAACCGTGCACACCCAGGCCCAAATCACTGATATTATGAGTTTATTTGCAACCTTAGAGAGATTTGGGTGGTGTTGTGCAATTTTTCGATAATCTGGGACTGTGCACGGTCAGCTGCACGGTCGTGCGCTGACCGTGCGGGCCAAGAAATCAGGCTGCACTGCCAGTGCAACCCGGCGTGCAGCTTCTGACCTGAAAAACCAGGCCTGCACGCCCGTGCACCATAGGTGCACGGCTGTGCATCAGTAACAGATCAGGTCAGAATGCGCGCAGGTCCGTTTTGGGCATCCGGGACCTCCGTTTTTTGTGTACTAACAGCTGTATATTAATTTTTGCATGCAGATGGCTCATGATTTCCTCGGCTTTGACAACCGTGACAAAAAGGAAGCGCCATGTATTGACAAGTTCATGAAGCTCTGGGCTAGGAGGAACTCATTCGGTGTTCCTATTCGGCTTAACTTAGACCTACTCACCGCGCTGAATCAGCGTGAACGATATGATGGATTTGTCTCGCCCCAGATGGCGAAACTGTTGAGTATAAACCAGCCTGTTTACAGAGAGATTACGATCGAGTTCTTATCATCCTTCTCCTACAAAAAACCAAAGGAGGGGGTGTATAAGGACTTCCATTCGAAAGACATTCGGTTTAGGCTTTGTGGAAAATGGTACCATTGGTCGGTTGCGCGACTGGGAAGGAAGCTGGGGATATATGAGCATTTAGAGACTGACTCTGAGGATTTTTGGGGATCCACAGCTTCGTGGATAATGACGATCTGTGGCCGAAAGGACAGTTCAGGGAACTGTCCCACTCCCGATCTTCTCTATATGTATCATTTCTACGAGGGTGCCCCGCTGAACTTGGCCGCACGAATGGCCGAGTTCTTTCTCACTGCTGGGGGCACCAAGGACGGGAGTGAGATCCATGGCGGGGAGTACGTCACCCAGATTGCAGTGGCACTAGGAGTTCTGACCGACGAGGTCAGGGCCACGCTGACATGGGTAACTAATGGGGTTATGCTGGACTTTAGATCACTCAGGTCTCAGAACCTGCTAGCTGACACGGACGGGGGTCCACGACTTACTATTCAGGATATTATATGGGACCCCGTGCCACCACAGGACGAGGAGGATGGGGAGATGCAGGAGGCGGTGGTGACGCGCCACACGACATTCCACACCACTCTCCTCAGCACTTCCAGCCCCAGGACCACAGTGGCCTCCAGGCATCCCAACATACCCTGAGTTCTACCAGCGTTTCCAGGCGATGGAGCTGAACATGCACAACATCGGTGCGAACCAGGTGGAGATCAGGCAGGACCAGCAGTACATGCGATCCACTATGGATTGTGTGCAGCAGGATGTCAGGCACAGTTTTGAGTACCTTTTCGCTGGGTTAGAGCAGGTGCATCCGGGTTATTTCAGTAACCCTCCCTCATTCCCTTATGGTGCTCCTGGCGACCAGCCAGGAAGCTCCGGTCAGCACCACGACGACGACCAGTAGCCACGGCAATCTATTGCATGCATTTGTTAGTACTTTTTATTTATTTATGCATTTCGTATTCGGGTCTGCGTACCCTAGACTTTTTAGTTTTTGCATTTGAACTATTTACTTTTCTGCACTTTAATTTTCAGTATATTTGCTTTGTTTGAATAATTGTGATGATGTACGGATGTGTTTGATGTCTTTTGGTTTTGTCAAGAATGGTGATAGTGCAGGAAACGGCGAGCACCGATATGGATGCTCAATGCGATCACCGTACTTTTCGAGTTATCGACTAAAGGGGAGTATTATTCTCCTTTTTCCCACTATAGATAGCTAATTCATAAACGCTTTCTATTGTCACATTGGGGACAATGTGAAGTTCAAGTGTGGGGAGGGATTATAATCGTGTTTGTCCTCTTGTATATATATATATATATATATATATGTTAAAAAAAAAAATCCTTTAAAAGTACATATATGTATATATTCTCATATAAACATCAAGCCTAACTAAATTTTGACAAAGATAACTCGAGGCGCGACAAACAGATGAGATACGAGCGTGTTATATTCGTACACTTGCACCCATTTCCTTCCGGTTACGTGAGCGTTCGAGCCTTAGAATAGATTACATTTCTTTGACATGCTTGCGAGTGAGCCGGATGTTTTGTGCAGTTTAGAACTTGTCACTAGTATACTTGTTTAGACCAGATACGTGTGAGATTGTACGAACATGATTGAGGCATTTAGGATACCCTTTTGATTTAGCCTTTTCTTTTCGTTCTATCTGTTTCCCGCACCCATATATTATCCACTAGTTAACCATGTTGAACCTAATCCCGTGTTTTTTTCTTATTTACCACACCATTTCACCACTAAACCAAATAGCCTTTTTCTTTTAAACCTTTTTGTGTTAAAGCTCGGTTTAGGTTATTGTTTGACTAGTTTTTTTTATGTTGTAAATAGTTCGTTTCGGGTTTATATATTTAGAACCCGTTTGTTGATTATATTTCAGTTTCAGTTTAGTATATATATATCATAGATATGTATATATATAAAAAAATCCAGAAAAATAGAACACCCTAAAATAGGGTGAATTAGCAGTGATTCGAGCAGTTTTTAGAGCTTTAAAGTTTAAAGTTTGTGTTTAGCCCGTTTCAAAAGAAAATTCGCCTATATTAGAATTCTTATTGTACAGTTGTAGTTGTTGCTATTAGTTAGACATAACCGCCGGGTTTTAGCCGATTTGTCACTTTAAATATCCATTCCACACCCCTACCTTTGCCTAACATTACAACCCTTACAAGACCTCTTGATTTGTGCTTTTTCACACGTTAGTTGGTGAAGACTAGATCTTTTGACAAGCTTATGATATTGCACGATTCATTGTCTTGGCAATGGAGCGATTTACACATACACATTACACGTATGTATCATAAATAAAACCGAGTGTGTGTGAACATTGTGAGTCGTGTACGGGTTTGCGTGTTTGTAGATCGGAAGTGAGTCGTTGCTGTTTAGTTATCTTATCACCTGTTTATATACCTTTGTCGGCTTGTCTATTATCGTCTGTACAGGCTATATTTTGTCTTTGTTGCCACTTGGCGAGTTTTTCGTTTATTTCTGTTTAAGTGTTTGCTTGAGGACAAGCAAAGTTCAAGTGTGGGGAGGTTGATATACGTTAAAATATACATATTTAAATCCCCGATTAAACTCCCAAATTACGCGTTTTCGACCATAATTGCACGAATTCGGTACTTAACCGCTTCATATGTTTATTGCAGGTCTTAAACGACGTCCCACGAACAAAGTCGAAGAAACCGGGCGAAAAACGGACAAGACGGAAAGTTTTGGCAAAATCAGCCAAGTCTGGAAATTGGCACGGCCGTGCACCCCAGGTGCACGCCCGTGCGGGCTCGTTGTTCTCGGACACAGACGAGCTGCACTGCCAGTGCGACCTGGCGTGCAGCTATTGTTCTCGGGCACCCTGATCAGCACTGCCGTGCGGGTGCCCGTGCGACTCAAGTTCCCGGGTGCACTGCCAGTGCACCAGGCAGTGCACCATCAGCACTCGGCCACAACCAGACCCGCACGCCCGTGCACCTTAGGTGCACGGCCGTGCGGAATATCTAGATATTTCCAGGAGCAGCCCAACCACTTGCCCACTTGCACGTCAACTCAAAAAGTTAAAGTGCACGGCCGTGCACTTTATGCGCACGGCCGTGCCAAAGATCAAATTTCTATAAAAACAGAGCAGAACCCACTGATCAAATATTGGGTTTTGGAGGGCGATTCTGGGCGATTTTCTGGACAAGTGAGCAGCTGCAAAGGCGAGGAACGAGCTCGGGAACTCATCCGGATCATCGATCATCATCCAATCCATCACATTCGAGTTTTATGGTTTGATCTATTATGCTTTCATTTGATTCAAATCAGTTTGTTTAAGCTTGTTTGTGTTGTTTATGTAATACATTATAGTCTAGTAATCATGTTTAGTAATCTTTAGTAGAAAAAACAATCGTTTAGCATGTAATCATGTTTTGTATAAATTTGGCGTTTTTCACGTATTAGATCTTGATGATCATAGCGCAACCTTGTTTCGTTGTTGATGGATTTGTAGCTGTATTTGAATGACTTTAGCGATTGTCGAATGTGTTAGGCGGATACATGTTGAAAAACCGTCCGTTTAATCGTCCGGTAGTAGACTAGTTAACTTGTTAAATAGTTTATGCCATGAAACTGTAACCGGGTATTGGTTTGGTTAAAGTCAGTCGAATAACGGTTAAAAATGCTTACCGGCACGTAAAAGGGTTTAAAAAGCCTAATGGTGCCGTTACTAGTCTTTGACACGGTTAATGATCTTTGGTAGTTATTTTGGTAAAAATAGCGATCTTAGTAGATCTGGGGTCAAAGTTGGTAAAATGGAATAGGTTGTGAAATGCTCTACTTTATGCTAGTTTAGGTGGCTGTGTTGTGTATTCGGTATCGCTTCCCTGAATTAGTGAGGTTAGAATACTCTTAACGGATGACTAACTTATCTTTAGAAGATCTGCGTGAGATCATATCAGCTGCTCGCTAATGAACGACTTGAAGCGGTTAACGTGTGTATTCGTGTTAGCTTTCTGTATAGTTGTCATGTTAGGATGCCCGAAAGGGACACTAACTGTCGGAAAATGGGAATGTTGATCACGCGCCTATATTACTTATTATATTTAGATAACATGCTAGGATTGGCAAAAATATAGTTTATATAGTTATATTTTCTATTTGGAGTCGTAGTTAAGTTATTTACATGTTTTAGAATTAATTTAGTTTTAAACAAAACTCAAACTTATCTTTTCCTACTGGTAAATCGGGGACAGAGTTTTAGTACAATTGCTCCGCGCGCGTCCATGGATCGATATCTGGTTCTTATCTGTACGTTACTACATATATGACAGGGTACACTTGCCCTATTGTGTGTGTTTTAATATTAAGGTCTAAACCATTTTTATAAATATTAAAGCAAAACGTGTGTTAAAATCCATTGTAAAATATGTATAGTTACGCACACGTCAAGTTTTTGGCGCCGTTGCCGGGGACGCGACGAGCTTTAGGAACGAACCGAGTCAACTTTTTACCAGTGTACATGCTTGTGAATACTTGTTTATACTTCTTTGATTCGTTATTTCATTCATTAATTTGCATATATGATTATTTGAATTTTTATTAGATTTATCTGTCTGTTGATATATTGGATTAATTTTAGATTGGTTTATAGGTTGCATATAGATTCGTTCATTTATCTGCTTATAGATTGTTTGATTTGATTTTTCGTTCATTAGGATGTTGATAGATTTAATTTATTGAATATTGGATTAATTGGTTTGTCTATGAATTTGATTTGTTCGTTATTTGATTAATTAGATTTATTTGTTCGTATTCGGACTAATTATTAATTTCATTCTTTGTATAGTTTTAGGCTTAGTCTGCTTATTTCTGTTCATTTTATTGATTCTATTTGTTTATATTTGATTTCTTGAATATATTTGCTTTCCGTTATTTTCGCATGAATTTATTGATTCTTTATTTCATTTATTTATTTATTTTTCTGTCTTTTATCGCCTTTTTGGGTTTGTCATATATTCGCCTGTTGCAACTGTATCATTCTTACATGCAGGTTGATGTCCACAAACCCAGGGACTTCTGGTGATCTTTCTGACGAGGAGCTAAGGCGCCTGAGGAGAAGCGAGCGGATTAGACTTCATAAATTGCGTCTTGTTTCTGATATTCTTATTGCTGCTCCTATTGTTGAGGTCCCAATTGAGGAGGCGAGGCACGATCTGGCCGACGACAACGGGTCGGACGCCCACAGCGACATTATCATGGCGGATGACGACATTCCGCTGAATGATAGTGGTCGTCCAGGAGGAGATGGACTCGCGCCGAGTATTGTCCGTCCGGCTATTTTGGCGGACCATTTCGAGATCAAATCTAGTATCGTGAATATGATACAAAACTCGGTGCAATTCGGTGGACTGGAGCACGAGGATCCAGGCCGACATATTGCTGCATTCTTAGAGGTTTTAGCCACCTTTAAGATGACGGGCATCTCCGATGATGCTATCCGTCTCCGACTCTTCCCATTCTCACTGCGGGACAAAGCCCGGACTTGGCTTCTGTCACAACCCGCAGGGTCGATCACGACTTGGGCAGAGTTGTCACAACAATTCATGCAGCAGTATTTTCCTCCTGAAAAGACACAAAAACTGAGGAATCGCATCATGACATTTCGTCAGGATGACGATGAATCATTATACACAGCCTGGGAAAGGTTTAAAGACCTACTCTTGAGTTGCCCGCACCATGAGCTTTCGAAAAGGCATTTGGTGCAAACTTTTTATCAGGGACTCGGGTATGCGTCTCAGGAACGCCTTGATGTATACGCTGGGGGAGACATCGGAACAAAGTCTCCTAGGGAAGCGTGGAGCATTATTGAGAAGGCGTCCCTAAAATCTAAATCCCGGCAGAATGATAGATCTAGGTCTTCATCTGCCAAGGCTGGTGTGCATGCCGTGGATAACTATACGGCGATTTCGGCACAGATAGCGGCTCTGGCTACGAGATTCGATAACTCTCAGCAACACGTAGCGCAGTCCGATTGTTTGTGTGTGGAGTGCGGGGTATCTCACGAGCCTGGCTCGTGTGCTCAGGGGGTGATGTATACAGGCCACGAGGAAGTGGACTACATGGGTAATCAAACGAGACCCCAGAATAACCCTTACAGTAACACTTATAATCCGGGTTGGAGAAATCACCCGAACTTCGGGTGGAGATCTGGTACTTCGAACCAGAACCCTCTCGGATTCCAGCAGAGAGCCGCCGCACCACAACAGTCCTACCAGTCCCAACAGCCTTACCAGTCCAACCAACAGCCATACCAGGCTCGTGGTCAATCGTCCCAGCAGAGACCGAACCAATACCAGAACCAGGGCGCCGGGAGCAGCTCCCAGCAGCACGCCCCTCATGGTATGTCTAAGCTGGAGGAAATGATGTCTCAGCTCCTTACCAACACCTCTAATACCAATCAGATCGCTGAGCAGCGCTACCAGCAGCATGAGGAGCGCTTCACGAATTATGAGGGAGAGATGAGGGGCCAAAAGGCGTCGATGCAGGCCATAGAGAACCAGGTTGGCCAGATGGCAAAGATGATGTCTGAGAGACAGCAGGGTGGTCTCCCAGGCAACACTGAGCCTAATCCAAGGGGGCATGTGAATGCCATAACGACGAGGAGTGGTAAAACCACGGGATCTGACACATCGGGCTCACCACCGATCACTGAGACGGTCCAGACTGAGTCTTCGGACGAGGTGCACGCTAGGCGAGTCCCAGCAAGTACAGCACAGCTTCCGAAGCCAGTCACTGACTACACTCCTCCTGTTCCATATCCTGGTAGACTTAGGAAGCAGAAAGACGAGGCGCAATACGGGAAATTTCTCGAGCTGTTCAAGCAGCTACATATAAACATCCCGTTTGTTGAGGCCTTAGCACAGATGCCTAAGTATGCCAAATTCTTGAAGGACATCCTCACAAATAAGCAAAAACTTGAGGACCTGTCCTGCGTTCTGTTGAACGAGAACTGCTCTGCAATTCTGCAGAATAGACTGCCCATGAAAATGGGCGATCCTGGTAGCTTTACCATCCCTTGTCTGATAGGTGATATGACTGTCAGTAATGCACTCGCAGACTTGGGGGCCAGCATAAACCTTATGCCTTATAAGGTTTTCGAGAAGTTGGATCTGGGTGAACCTTCACCCACCAGGATGAGTATTCGCCTCGCTGATCGTTCGATCAAGTATCCACGGGGGTTTGTAGAAAATATGCTTGTCAAGATTGACAAATTTGTTTTCCCTGTGGACTTTGTTATCCTAGATATGGATGAGGACTCTAAAGTTCCTCTGATTCTCGGACGTCCTTTCCTTAACACGGCGAGGACGATTGTTGACGTGGCTGCGGGCCAGATCACACTCCGAGTCAATGATGAGCACGTGACTTTTGACATTCAGAGGTCGATGTGCCATCCTGAGAGCCAAGACGATACACTATACTATCTTGATATAGTAGACCAGTGTGTCAGCTCTCATGTCAGAGGTGCTTGGGAGAGAGATGTTTCGGACACACATCTGTTGTGTGGGAGCCTAGATGGCATTATGCAGGAGGGCCATATAGATGAGCAGCCGGTCTATCAGATCGGTGATGATGGTTCCCAAAGTCCGGGCGTTTTGTGGAAATTGAGCGAGAGGAAGAGGAGAAGGCGAAGCCGTCTGTTGAGGACCCACCGTCTCTAGAGCTGAAGGAGCTCCCGCCGCATCTCGAGTATGCATTTCTGGATGAGGAGGGGCGTCTACCGGTGATCATATCGTCTTCATTGACTGTGGAAGAAAAGAGCGAGTTGTTGAGGGTTTTAAAACTTCATAAACGGGCAATTGCCTGGAAGATCGTGGACATCAAGGGGATTAATCCCTCTTTCTGTACTCATAAAATCTTGATGGAGGATGTCTACAAGCCTTGTGCGCAGCACCAGAGGCGTCTGAACCCGAACATGCAAGATGTTGTTAAATCCGAGGTAATTAAACTGCTTGATGCTGGATTGATATATCCCATCTCGGACTCTGTTTGGGTTAGTCCTGTGCACGTCGTGCCCAAGAAGGGTGGCATGACGGTGGTCACAAATGATAGGAATGAGTTAATTCCTACGAGGACCGTCACGGGGTGGAGAGTTTGCATTGACTATCGCAAGCTCAATGACGCCACCCGCAAGGATCACTTCCCGCTTCCATTCATCGATCAGATGTTGGAACGACTGTCGGGGAAGTTGTACTACTGTTTCCTTGATGGTTTCTCTGGATACTTTCAGATCCCTATCGATCCTGTGGACCAGGATAAGACGACCTTCACATGCCCTTTTGGCACATTCGCCTACAGGCGTATGCCATTTGGGCTGTGCAATGCGCCGGCGACCTTCCAGCGTTGCATGGTTGCCATTTTCCATGACATGATCGAGGACTCCATGGAGGTGTTCATGGATGATTTTTCCGTTTTTGGGAGTTCGTTCGATCAGTGTCTGGGGAACCTGGAGCGGATGCTTCAGAGGTGTGAGGAGACCAGTCTTGTGCTAAACTGGGAAAAATGCCACTTCATGGTGAAGGAAGGAATAGTCCTGGGGCATAAGGTCTCCCAAAGTGGGTTGGAGGTTGATCCTGCCAAAGTAGATATCATCTCTAGGCTCCCTCCACCCTCCTCTGTCAGAGCGATCCGCAGCTTTTTGGGTCATGCGGGATTTTACAGGCGATTCATCAAAGACTTTTCAAAGATCGCCCGACCGATGACCCGTTTGTTGAAAAGGATGCACCGTTTGTGTTTGGTGCAGAGTGTGTGAAGGCATTTGGCCTTCTGAAGCGTTTGCTTGTTGAGGCCCCTATATTGGTAGCACCCGACTGGGAGCTGCCATTCGAGATTATGTGCGACGCGAGTGACTTCGCGATAGGGGCGGTCTTGGGACAGCGGAAGGACAAGCACTTCCACCCGATCTACTACGCAAGTAAGACTCTACATGATGCTCAGGAGCATTACACCACGACTGAAAAAGAGCTTCTTGCTGTAGTATTTGCATTCGACAAGTTTAGATCATATTTGGTGCTGTCGAAGACCATTGTCTATACGGACCATGCAGCGATCCGATACATATTCAGCAAACAGGACGCAAAACCGCGCCTGATTAGGTGGATCTTGCTGCTGCAAGAGTTCGATATAGAGATTCAGGACAAGAAGGGTGCCCTGAATGTTGCTGCTGATCATCTGTCCAGACTCGAGCATGATGATGCCGAGAACTGCGCGTGGGATACCATTAATGACAACTTTCCCCACGAGTTCTTGATGAGCGTCGAGTCGGTGGAAGATGTATCACCATGGTTCGCGGATTTTGCGAACTACCTCGCGTGCGGGATCCTCATCAAAGGATTGTCGCACCAGCAAAAGAGGAAGTTCTTCGCGGACCTAAAGCATTACTTCTGGGATGACCCATTTTTGTTCCGGGTCGGGGCGGATCAGTTGATTCGCCGTTGTGTGTTTGGGGTGGAGGCGGCGCAGATCTTGCGCGATTGTCACGAGGGGCCTACCGGAGGTCACCATGGAGCGAATTACACTGCTAAGAAAGTGTTAGACTCCGGGTTTTACTGGCCCACACTCTTTCGTGACGCCCAGATACTGGTTGGTGCTTGTGATTCGTGCCAGAGGGCGACGAACATATCGGCACGCGACCAAATGCCGCAAAACCCGATTCAAGTCTGTGAGGTCTTTGACATTTGGGGCATAGACT
Organism: Ambrosia x helenae; assembly: GCA_030844895.1. Taxonomy (NCBI): domain Eukaryota; kingdom Viridiplantae; phylum Streptophyta; class Magnoliopsida; order Asterales; family Asteraceae; genus Ambrosia; species Ambrosia x helenae. The sequence continues at coordinate 76,903,214 of CM061230.1, forward strand.
TCATGGGACCGTTCCCCTCCTCACGGGGCAATAGATATATACTCGTGGCTGTTGATTACGTATCAAAGTGGGCCGAGGCGCAAGCCTTGCCCACAAATGATGCCCGAGTTGTAGTGAGGTTTGTTAGGAGCTTGTTCTCACGGTTTGGTGCCCCAAAGGCATTGATTAGTGACCGTGGCACGCATTTCTGCAATGCGCAGCTTGATCGCGCGTTAGCACGTTATGGTGTCCACCACAGGTTATCCACCCCGTATCATCCACAGACAAGTGGACAGGTGGAGGTCACTAACCGTGGATTGAAGCGAATCCTTGAGCGGTCGGTTAATCAAAACCGCAAGGATTGGGCGGACAAGCTTGATGACGCGTTGTGGGCCTTTAGGACGGCTTACAAGACGCCTATTGGGACGACTCCCTTTAGGCTTGTCTATGGCAAAGCGTGTCATCTCCCAGTCGAGCTGGAGCATAGGGCATTCTGGGCTCTAAAAACGGCAAATTTGGATCTTAAGACCGGCGGTGAGACCCGTTTCTTACAGATTCACGAGCTGGAGGAGCTTAGGCAACAAGCCTATGAGAGCTCGATATTGTACAAAGAGCGCACGAAGAAGTTGCACGACAGTCGCCTGAAACACCGAGAAGATTTTCAGGTAGGCGACTTGGTCCTGCTTTACAACTCGCGCCTGCGTCTCTTTCCAGGAAAGTTGAAATCCCGGTGGACAGGACCGTACACTGTTAAGGAAGTATATCCTTACGGGACTGTTTCGATTGAAAATTCGGAGGGTGTGACTTTCAAAGTCAACGGTCATCGCCTCAAAGTTTACATTGATGGACCGGTTGACAAATCCGTGGAGATGATCGATCTCTACGACCCGCGCGCCTAATAAGTGCGGGGAAGTGAGTCTAGCTAGCGACTCGTTAATAAATATAGCACGGCGTGTATGGGCGCGCCAAAGGGTAAATATGTAATTAGTGTATATATTCTTTCTTTATTTTAATTTTCGTAGTTTAACGTTGTTTCGAGTATTGTGCAGGTTCGTACCGGTTTTGAACAAAGCGGAAAGGAGCAATGGAGCGTGAACAGTCGACAAACAGGTTTAATTGGTTTAAAATGATGTTTTCGGACTAAACAGGGTGGCTGCGCAGCTGCAGACTGCAAATTCTGCAACTCTGCAGACTGTGCACGGCCGTGCGAAACATGTGCACGGCCGTGCGGACCTGGCTGACCAGCAAGCCTGATCAGCACAGGCGTGCAAGGGGTAGTGCAAGAAGGGTGCACGGCCGTGTGGCCGAGGCGCACGACCGTGCGGGCCAAAAAGCCCAGCCCAAAATCACGACTATAAATACATTTTAATTTCATAACTTGCCTAACCCTAGCACTTGCGGCTGCACACCCATTCCAAACCTCTAAAAAAGCCGAAAATCATCATCTTTAGCCTTGAATCTTCGCCCTTTTCCTTCCAAATCAACTAAGGTATGAACCCCTTCATAATATTGCACTATTTTATGTATTTTTAGTTTAGATCTGTCTTACTTTTGATTTTTAGGGCAAGATTTGTGGGTTTTCTTCATAAAGTTTAATAAACCCACTAATTTTGGTTTGTTTTAGTTTAATGTAGTATAGTTTTTTGTTGTTGATGTTAAAACCGTGCACACCCAGGCCCAAATCACTGATATTATGAGTTTATTTGCAACATTAGAGAGATTTGGGTGGTGTTGTGAAATTTTTCGAAATTTGGGACTGTGCACGGTCAGCTGCACGGTCGTGCGCGTGACCGTGCGGGCCAAGAAATCAGGCTGCACTGCCAGTGCAACCCGGCGTGCAGCTTCTGACCTGAAAAACCAGGCTTGCACGCCCGTGCACCATAGGTGCACGGCCGTGCATCAGTAACAGATCAGGTCAGAATGCGCGCAGGTCCGTTTTGGGCATCCGGGACCTCCGTTTTTTGTGTACTAACAGCTGTATATTAATTTTTGCATGCAGATGGCTCATGATTTCCTCGGCTTTGACAACCGTGACAAAAAGGAAGCGCCATGTATTGACAAGTTCATGAAGCTCTGGGCTAGGAGGAACTCATTCGGTGTTCCTATTCGGCTTAACTTAGACCTACTCACCGCGCTGAATCAGCGTGAACGATATGATGGATTTGTCTCGCCCCAGATGGCGAAACTGCTGAGTATAAACCAGCCTGTTTACAGAGAGATTACGATCGAGTTCTTATCATCCTTCTCCTACAAAAAACCAAAGGAGGGGGTGTATAAGGACTTCCATTCGAAAGACATTCGGTTTAGGCTTTGTGGAAAATGGTACCATTGGTCGGTTGCGCGACTGGGAAGGAAGCTGGGGATATATGAGCATTTAGAGACTGACTCTGAGATTTTTGGGGATCCACAGCTTCGTGGATAATGACGAGCGGGCCGCATTTTGGGCATCCATTGCCGTTGGTGGACCTTATAATCCGAGGTCTGCCAAGGCCACTAGGATTAAGGACCCGCTACTCCGCCTCTTGCACCATGTGTTCAGCCACACGATCTGTGGCCGAAAGGACAGTTCAGGGAACTGTCCCACTCCCGATCTTCTCTATATGTATCATTTCTACGAGGGTGCCCCGCTGAACTTGGCCGCACGAATGGCCGAGTTCTTTCTCACTGCTGGGGGCACCAAGGACGGGAGTGAGATCCATGGCGGGGAGTACGTCACCCAGATTGCAGTGGCACTGGGAGTTCTGACCGACGAGGTCAGGGCCACGCTGACATGGGTAACTAATGGGGTTATGCTGGACTTTAGATCACTCAGGTCTCAGAACCTGCTAGCTGACACGGACGGGGGTCCACGACTTACTAGTCAGGATATTATATGGGACCCCGTGCCACCACAGGACGAGGAGGATGAGGAGATGCAGGAGCAGCATGCAGGAGGCGGTGGTGACGCGCCACACGACATTCCACACCACTCTCCTCAGCACTTCCAGCCCCAGGACCAGCAGTGGCCTCCAGGCATCCCGACATACCCTGAGTTCTACCAGCGTTTCCAGGCGATGGAGCTGAACATGCACAACATCGGTGCAAACCAGGTGGAGATCAGGCAGGACCAGCAGTACATGCGGTCCACTATGGATCGTGTGCAGCAGGATGTCAGGCACAGTTTTGAGTACCTTTTCGCTGGGTTAGAGCAGGTGCATCCGGGTTATTTCAGTAACCCTCCCTCATTCCCTTATGGTGCTCCTGGCGACCAGCCAGGAAGCTCCGGTCAGCACCACGACGACGACCAGTAGCCACGGCAATCTATTGCATGCATTTGTTAGTACTTTTTATTTATTTATGCATTTCGTATTCGGGTCTGCGTACCCAAGACTTTTTAGTTTTTGCATTTGAACTATTTACTTTTCTGCACTTTAATTTTCAGTATATTTGCTTTGTTTGAATAATTGTGATGATGTACGGATGTGTTTGATGTCTTTTGGTTTTGTCAAGAATGGTGATAGTGCAGGAAACGGCGAGCACCGGTATGGATGCTCAATGCGATCACCGTACTTTTCGAGTTATCGACTAAAGGGGAGTATTATTCTCCTTTTTCCCACTATAGATAGCTAATTCATAAACGCTTTCTATTGTCACATTGGGGACAATGTGAAGTTCAAGTGTGGGGAGGGATTATAATCGTGTTTGTCCTCTTGTATATATATATATATATATATGTTAAAAAAAATCCTTTAAAAGTACATATATGTATATATTCTCATATAAACATCAAGCCTAACTAAATTTTGACAAAGATAACTCGAGGCGCGACAAACAGATGAGATACGAGCGTGTTATATTCGTACACTTGCACCCATTTCCTTCCGGTTACGTGAGCGTTCGAGCCTTAGAATAGATTACATTTCTTTGACATGCTTGCGAGTGAGCCGGATGTTTTGTGCAGTTTAGAACTTGTCACTAGTATACTTGTTTAGACCAGATACGTGTGAGATTGTACGAACATGATTGAGGCATTTAGGATACCCTTTTGATTTAGCCTTTTCTTTTCGTTCTATCTGTTTCCCGCACCCATATATTATCCACTAGTTAACCATGTTGAACCTAATCCCGTGTTTTTTCTTATTTACCACACCATTTCACCACTAAACCAAATAGCCTTTTTCTTTTAAACCTTTTTGTGTTAAAGCTCGGTTTAGGTTATTGTTTGACTAGTTTTTACGTGGTAAATAGTTCGTTTCGGGTTTATATATTTAGAACCCGTTTGTTGATTATATTTTAGTTTCAGTTTAGTATATATATATCATAGATATGTATATATATAAAAAAAAATCCAGAAAAATAGAACACCCTAAAATAGGGTGAATTAGCAGTGATTCGAGCAGTTTTTAGAGCTTTAAAGTTAAAAGTTTGTGTTTAGCCCGTTTCAAAAGAAAATTCGCCTATATTAGAATTCTTATTGTACAGTTGTAGTTGTTGCTATTAGTTAGACATAACCGCCGGGTTTTAGCCGATTTGTCACTTTAAATATCCATTCCACACCCCTACCTTTGCCTAACATTACAACCCTTACAAGACCTCTTGATTTGTGCTTTTTCACACGTTAGTTGGTGAAGACTAGATCTTTTGACAAGCTTATGATATTGCACGATTCATTGTCTTGGCAATGGAGCGATTTACACATACACATTACACGTATGTATCATAAATAAAACCGAGTGTGTGTGAACATTGTGAGTCGTGTACGGGTTTGCGTGTTTGTAGATCGGAAGTGAGTCGTTGCTGTTTAGTTATCTTATCACCTGTTTATATACCTTTGTCGGGCTTGTCTATTATCGTCTGTACAGGCTATATTTTGTCTTTGTTGCCACTTGGCGAGTTTTTCGTTTATTTCTGTTTAAGTGTTTGCTTGAGGACAAGCAAAGTTCAAGTGTGGGGAGGTTTGATATACGTTAAAATATACATATTTAAATCCCCGATTAAACTCCCAAATTACGCGTTTTCGACCATAATTGCACGAATTCGGTACTTAACCGCTTCATATGTTTATTGCAGGTCTTAAACGACGTCCCACGAACAAAGTCGAAGAAACCGGGCGAAAAACGGACAAGACAGAAAGTTTTGGCAAAATCAGCCAAGTCTGGAAGATTGGCACGGCCGTGCACCCCAGGTGCACGCCCGTGCGGGCTCGTTGTTCTCGGACACAGACGAGCTGCACTGCCAGTGCGACCTGGCGTGCAGCTATTGTTCTCGGGCACCCTGATCAGCACTGCCGTGCGGGTGCCCGTGCGACTCAAGTTCCCGGGTGCACTGCCAGTGCACCAGGCAGTGCACCATCAGCACTCGGCCACAACCAGACCCGCACGCCCGTGCACCTTAGGTGCACGGCCGTGCGGAATATCTAGATATTTCCAGGAGCAGCCCAACCACTTGCCCACTTGCACGTCAACTCAAAAAGTGAAAGTGCACGGCCGTGCACTTTATGCGCACGGCCGTGCCAAAGATCAAATTTCTATAAAAACAGAGCAGAACCCACTGATCAAATATTGGGTTTTGGAGAGGCGATTCTGGGCGATTTTCTGGACAAGTGAGCAGCTGCAAAGGCGAGGAACGAGCTCGGGAACTCATCCGGATCATCGATCATCATCCAATCCATCACATTCGAGTTTTATGGTTTGATCTATTATGCTTTCATTTGATTCAAATCAGTTTGTTTAAGCTTGTTTGTGTTGTTTATGTAATACATTATAGTCTAGTAATCATGTTTAGTAATTTTAGTAGAAAAAACAATCGTTTAGCATGTAATCATGTTTTGTATAAATTTGGCGTTTTTCACGTATTAGATCTTGATGATCATAGCGCAACCTTGTTTCGTTGTTGATGGATTTGTAGCTGTATTTGAATGACTTTAGCGATTGTCGAATGTGTTAGGCGGATACATGTTGAAAAACCGTCCGTTTAATCGTCCGGTAGTAGACTAGTTAACTTGTTAAATAGTTTATGCCATGAAACTGTAACCGGGTATTGGTTTGGTTAAAGTCAGTCGAATAACGGTTAAAAATGCTTACCGGCACGTAAAAGGGTTTAAAAAGCCTAATGGTGCCGTTACTAGTCTTTGACACGGTTAATGATCTTTGGTAGTTATTTTGGTAAAAATAGCGATCTTAGTAGATCTGGGGTCAAAGTTGGTAAAATGGAATAGGTTGTGAAATGCTCTACTTTATGCTAGTTTAGGTGGCTGTGTTGTGTATTCGGTATCGCTTCCCTGAATTAGTGAGGTTAGAATACTCTTAACGGATGACTAACTTATCTTTAGAAGATCTGCGTGAGATCATATCAGCTGCTCGCTAATGAACGACTTGAAGCGGTTAACGTGTGTATTCGTGTTAGCTTTCTGTATAGTTGTCATGTTAGGATGCCCGAAAGGGACACTAACTGTCGGAAAATGGGAATGTTGATCACGCGCCTATATTACTTATTATATTTAGATAACATGCTAGGATTGGCAAAAATATAGTTTATATAGTTATATTTTCTATTTGGAGTCGTAGTTAAGTTATTTACATGTTTTAGAATTAATTTAGTTTTAAACAAAACTCAAACTTATCTTTTCCTACTGGTAAATCGGGACAGAGTTTTAGTACAATTGCTCCGCGCGCGTCCATGGATCGATATCTGGTTCTTATCTGTACGTTACTACATATATGACAGGGTACACTTGCCCTATTGTGTGTGTTTTAATATTAAGGTCTAAACCATTTTTATAAATATTAAAGCAAAACGTGTGTTAAAATCCATTGTAAAATATGTATAGTTACGCACACACGTCAGAGTTCTAAGGCTAAGCCAAGAATAACTCTAAACCTGGACCTTTATCAGTTAATTCTGAGATGGTTCCAAACAAAGTTCAGAAGTAGGTGTCAAACATGAAACCTGAAAAGTCAACAATCAAAATGATTTCAACAAAATCTAAAAAAATAAACTATGATCGTGTTTGGAAACCCAAATCACTTTCTAAATCAATAGCAGTTTTTACTTCAAATCAATCCATTGAATAACCAATTGATTTTTCAAAAGGAGAATGGATTGATATTCTGAGGATTGATGACCTTGGAAGACCTATCATTGTAAAGGGATGGGCTCCACTCTCCTACTAATTGTTTAACAAGTGTGCAGGTTGTTCCGGACAGACCTATTAGCTATCTTTTGATAATTGATAGTGGAGCATCTGTATACAAGCTATTTATTAGAGAGGTAAAGATCAAGGAAGTTATATTGAAAAAGGAAAACATGAGTTCAACAGAAAGGAGAGTGTTTGTCGTCTGTTTCCTACATGTGAAGCCGGACAACGTTGCAATCTCATGCAATTGCTCTCAGGTTTTGGATTTCTACAATAGATGCGACAAAACGGTTTATTCTAAACTCTGTTTATCTTGTTAATGGTTTTTACTAATTGAAAGATCTTATTGAGTCAAGTAATCTGAGTGGAAAAATGGTTTTTTTTTTTTGAAAATCAATAAGTAAACCTCATCGGATATCATTTTATTTTATTTTTCTTTAAAGTTAAAAAATGTGCTTATTTTTAGATTTTTAGGGGGAGAAAATTTCACAAAAATCAAAATTAAAAAAAAATAGAAAATCAGAAATGAGTTTTCCTAGAGAAAAAGAGGAGATGATAGTACATCAGTGGACTGTCAGACTACTCTAAAAACAAAATGATGTAACAACATTGAGTAGCTACTACAATTATATATTGGTAGGCTTGAAATCAATGTTTAAAGTTCAGCATGGTGATATAAACTTTAATTCAATAACTAATAATCATGTGGATCAACGTATCATTGACATATGGTCTTAGTACCGAAATTTCGTTGGATAGATTGCCAAAATCTAAGGTTTCGGGTCATTATATTGAAAGTTATCTAGGGATGGCCTAACTGATCTTTTGCTGTATTGATTTACAGACCTAGATTCCAGTCAGGGTATCTTATTAAAAGAGCTAATAAACCAAAACCTTAAGTTACCGAATGAGGAACTTAACATGTGTGATGATAATCAATGATTATATAATGCATCATATCAATACTATGATGAAAGTCATGTATGATATTAGTCCTCACCTTGATAGAGTGCACAAGTCACTTTGAAGCATTAATTTGCTAACATGTCACCTCTGTGCCTCATATCTTGTAACTAACGGGTAACTACAATATAATCACGCGTTACGATGAAGCTTTGTGCAATTTTTGATACGAGAATGTGTCGTCTGCGCGGGACCATAGATTATTCAGTATCTAATAATTACCACAATGTATCTGAAGTGCTGAACAATAAATAATGATTTGAGTTTAAGTGGACAAACATACTGGTAATGGTTGTAGGATGCTAAATGTCAAAAGTAGAAAACTGATAAAATAGAGTTTTGACTTATTGTTCCAATACTGATATGATCCACTTACCGGAAGATTCACAAAAATATGTTTTGTTTACTTTCATGCAAATCTATTTGAAAATTCAAAAAGATTTTTGATGTGTTTTAGCATAAACTTTGAAAAATCAAAATGTTTTGATTTTATTTTCGATAACCGATGTTGGGATACTAAATGTGAAGGCTCAGATCCTTGAGAGTTGTAAAAAGGAAATCAAATTGCAAATTTTCAAGTTTCTAGTGTAAATGAAAAATGTTTAATTGTTCTGGGGGAGAACTATTAAGGCTCAAAAGGAATGTGAAGAGTACTTCCGAGAATTTTGTCGTGTCTAACGCCGGTTGTAGTTTGTGCAGTTTTTAGTAAAATTTTCTGCAGAATCAACACAACAGGTGCACTGCTCAAGAATCATCGACAATGCATGTAACTGAACAAGACCCAAACCTAAACATCAAGATCACCAGAACAACAGAAAATTAGTCAGAGGTTGTAAAAGGAAATGACCGAAGGTTGAAGAATTCAATATTGTTTTTTTTTCTGTCTTCATCTCTGGACCAACAAATGACAACGCCAAGATTTCTTGAGTCTGTCTGAGATTTCAAATCTTACCGCAGAGATAGACAAAGAACCTCGACACAAACATACAAGAAAATGGAAAGTTTTCAAGTTGTTCAAGATGATGAATGCAAGACTTGAAGAATTGATAACTTTTTAATTTGGTACATCACTAGTTAGGTCCAAGGGGGAGATTGTAAGTGCATTATTCATGTATGTCCCCAGCTAGTGATCCGTACTGAATGTCGAGGAAAAACGAAAGGTCAAATATAGAAGAGAAGGCTTCATTCGAACCCACGAGGGGTCGAATGAACCCATTTGACCTATGCAAGGGGTCGAATGGAATGCCTATAAATAGGGAAAAGTTAGTTAAGTTGAAGAGTTAGTTATCATTTGAGTTTTTCCCCAGTTTGTGTGTGTGTGATATTCTCTGTATTAGGTCTAGGATTTGATCTGTAATCGTTCTACATTTGATCTAATATACGAGTAAAGTTATGGAAATTGCTCGGTGATTCGCAGTCTATTTTCATCACGATCTTTACTGATTATTTCTGAATCATTTTACACAACCGGAGGGGATTCCGAACCCTGCGGTTGGTATTCGTGAGATCACTGTTCGTGATTACGATCCTAAGACGAATTCTCAACTTAGATACATAATAGCAAATAGTATAGCACATGAATTGCAAATCACTTTTGAATTTGTAGAGGTATGGGGCTTGACCCGACATACCGTCTTTATTACTTGTCACTTCTTATATTATTTACTAATATTGGGGTGTGGAGGTAACCCCTAACTTGGCTTGGTGCCAATGGGCTATGTGCCCATATAGTTAGTGGTCCATGTGTTCGGCCCATTAAGGCCCATGTAAAGCCCTATATAAAGGGGTGACCACCTCTCATTAGGTCAGACAACATACAAGTTATCACACTGGCATACCCCCTGATAACATATGGCCGCTACCATCACTTTTTGTGTCTGTACGTTGGACTCCACTCGTGGTGTCCTAGAAGTCACATCCACACCCCACTTTTCCTTTCTTCCTTGCAGATCTGAACCGGAGAAGATGAAGAATAAGCTGTGGTTCTCTTATTCAACACCGTCGAGGCATGACCCGGACAGCCGTTTTGGTTAGTGTTTCTTCATTGGCGCCATCCGTGGGACCCGACAACAATCACATCATTGTTCTTATCTACTCTAAAACTTCAGATCTGTGCTCACACAAGAGGGATACGTGGGGTTCTATTGTCTACACTTTCAGATCTGTGCTTTTTTGAAGACTCACCCACTCATTATTTTCTTGAAATATGCACCTTCACTTGGCATCCACCATCGTCGTTGACCTGACTTCACAGAAGAGGTTCAAACTTTCAAATAATGGTAGCCATAATTTGTTGTGGTTATAAACCCAAAGAAAGGTCACACCCCAAGGAACAGTTTCATCCATGGTGGATGTTCTCTATTTGTATAAAAGGGGGAGTAAAACTCAAGTAGCGTAGAGTACAACAATCCAAAAGTCATCCCTTCCTTTTTTCCCAGATCTAAGTCCAAGTTGAGACATATATGCTTGCAAACCCATCTCTCTATACTGCAATCCACACAACACACGATCCAAAACTCTCAAGTGTATGAGATTTTTCATGGTTATTGTCTTATCATAAGCGAGAGTGTTTCGCACGGCGGGCATAAACTCCATGTGGCGAGCATAAACCACATCGTCGCGCTCATAAACTCTGAGCTGCCGAAGAAAAAAACTACGTCATCATGCGCATGAACTACGGGTCGTCGCGCGTAAAAACTCTGAGCCAAAAGGTTTGAGACTGCATAAACCACTTGTAAAACCCTAAACCAAATTAACCGAAAATAAGCAGTGGAAATACCAACCGAAAAATTTCTTGCTTTATAGATTACTCTCGAATGTTTAGAAACCATATCTAGGAGATATTTTAGGTGTTACATCTTTCATTGTTTCTTATTACACTCAACACGACTCATCTTTATTACGTTACGTGACCGTGACCACGTACAATCTGCGTCCTCGCTCGATCTTCAACCATTCCTCGTTCAAGTGGAAGATTCACACTAATCTGCAATCACCACATAACCATATCATTAGTTCAGTAAGTGACTTCAGTTAATATTTTTGACATCATATTAAATTATATCAAGGAAGCTAGATGATCGTTTAACTTGTCTCTGAAGTTCGGACTCATACATGCTACAATCTTGAATCCGATCTTTGGAATCTACCTTTGAAATTCCATGCATTCATCCTTATCTAACCTGCATCTTCATTGTCATTCACACAACAATGTTGTTAACAACATTAACAATACATACGTATACACGATTTTTATGATTGCATTTCAATGTCCCACCGTCTTATATTCCTATATATTCTAACTAAGATCTCATTAACAATCTCTACATAACATCCAAAGTAACATCCTTGTGTGTGTGTGTATAAACACAAATAGACATACACACCTATATCAATCACAATTCCTACAATCAAAGACCTTTGCCTCCACTTAAATCCTTGCAAGATATACAAATAAACAATCACAACACGTTAAAACACCTATGGTTTGATGCATACTGGATACTATGCACTCACAACATTCTGTTAGGTGCCAAAACATATTCTTAAGTCCCGGTTTTAACCTACATAAGTCCCACATTCAAGTATCCATCATTTGGGGTCATTTTGGAGGAAAAACAAGTGGGAGCGCAGCTAGGGGCGCAGCCATGCGCCGCCCCAGCGCAGCTCAGAGAACCACCAGCATGGGGCGCAACCCTGCTCCAAACCAGCGTCGCCCCACTCCAGACCAGCACAACCCCGCTCCAAACCAGCGCAGCCCCGCTCCAACTGCAGCTCATCTCCCTAGAATTCCTCAATTTTAAGCATCGATTCCAATCCCCAACCCCGTATTCGATCCCTATAACTTTTAAGAGATAAGATCTTGGTTTTCAAGGTTATTTCATGACCCTTAATCATTCCAAATCAAGGAGTCATCGTCTCATTGATGACCCGTTTGTCTTCTCTACATGAAACCAAGCATGGGTCAATATATGGTTGACCCATCACCAAGTTTCTTACCTTCACACAACTATCAATTATTTGTTTCTTTCAAGATTCCCGTATTACATGAACATACAACTTCGATATCATAATGCAAGTTAAGTTTGGGAATCACTTACCTCAAGTCCTCCAAGTTCATGCTTGTTTTCTTGCCTCATCTTGACCCATTAGCCTCCCATGCTTGAGTCCATCTTGCCTATCCTTTCATGTCATCATATTAGCGTCTCATTAACATACAAGATCATTCATCTTACAAATTAACTCAACACATGGTGTGCATCATATTATTTAAGCATAGTGTACATGCTACTAATGTATACTTTTTACCAAATCATACAATCAATCAACATCCTACATGAATACTCTCTAAAACACAACCCTCATGTTAACCAACTATCAATTGTATCTATTATCACATTGCTTTCATATTTGTCAAGTCTTGCGTACAAATTCACACATCATACTAATCTAGACATTTCATCAAATACTTGGTGTGTGTACCATATTTTGAGCACATTGTACATGCTCCTACTACATGCATTCCACTAAAACACATAATAACCTTCAATCATGACAATTTTCCAAATGAATAGCATCAACTACACATTATTTCTACCATTACATGGATTTACAACTAATTTAGCAACATTAAAGCTAGTAATGAAAACCTAAAATCATCTTCTTTAGCAACCAAGCAACTTCAAGTAATTAGCTCATCTCTAAACCATTAGAGATGATCAATATCACTTACAATCAAGCAATAATACGAATTTAACATCATTTGCTCAAAACCCACATATGGGTTTTGAAACTTGGATGAGTTGGGTGCTAGGGTTCTTACCATAAGCTTTAAACATGATGACAACCATCTAATTCATAACCCCCCCCCCCATCCTGCCATCATTCAATCTCTTGCATTTCTTCTTCAATCTTGGTGTGATTAGGGTTTTGTTCTTGGCTCTAGAATGCCCCTTTGGGGCAAATACGTATACACCCAAATGGGTCTTCTTGACCTTCTTATTTTGACCAATAGTTACATTAATGATCCCTCAAGTTCACCCCTTTCACAATTTTATTATGAAACTTAACTAAACAAGTTAGTTCCTAGTGTTATTTACTTACATTTTTAGATAACACTAACGAGGTTATTTCCATATTAGAACATAACCCCTATTCTTATCATCCCGTTTTATTATCCATAAAGGGCTCATTCTACTATTTAATTTGTTTTATCATTTCTTATTCACGCCTAATAACGTAATTAAGCGAAATGGATTTTCCGGATGTTACAAGTCTACCCCACTTAAAGAAGGTTTCGTCCTCAAAACCTTGTCATTACTACTAGACCAAGTGCACATTTTACCTTTTATTTGTTTATTCATTCATTTGGTGTAACTAGAACACGCACCTAGGTATGTGGTGAGAAACCGTTTATCATACATCCACATTGCACATTTCGTGTCCCTAAACATTATGATTCCACTAGCACCCATTCCAGCCTACTAAATTTCAACCCCTTCCATATATTCTAAGTTCCTAGGCAAGATTATATACTCTTATTCGTTCATTCAGTTTATTCAAGATGCATAACATAACATGAAACCACCCATGGCTCACACAAGCCTTAGTCTTGAACAAGCATAACTTACAAACCACATTTGATCTTTTATTCTCACATTAATCTCATAAATACTCATCATTAACATTCCTTTTAAATACTTCCATTAATGAATAAGATGTCAGACCATGAACCTTCGCATACTACGAACATTCAATCATGGTTATAGCTACCACAACGTAAATACTACTTAATTCCTATGTGCTCATAAGTATCCACAAGTTTAAAATCAAACTTATAATTGGTAAATGTTTCAACATCCATGTAGAACCTATCATGGTGAATTTCAAGAAATTCTATTCATGCTAGTTATTTGTTAGTTCTTTTCACACTTTACTCGTATTACACACATGTGCACTTGAGTCAAGTGTCTCATATGAATATCCTATCTTAACCAGAGATTTCCATTCAAGGTTTTTCAATTATGACAATTCCGATTTGGAAATTATCCCCCCAATAACCCTTAAAAGTCAAACTTTTCTGAGCTATATCATACATGAACTATCATTCATTCATACGGGGTACTATTCAATCTACCAATTTCCTACCTAACAATCATAAAATAACCAAATTTTACTAAACTTCCTTTCACAACGTTAACCAACCATACATATGTCGGATTGACTTGCTCCTTCACAAGTCCATGCCATACCTAGCTTGGTTTAGTCCATTCGCAAGATGATTTCCAACTCGTTGGCATCATATCATACATTCCATATATTTCATCATATCAGAATTTAACCATTCGTATCTACTAAGTCATTGGACAGACATATATTTTACATTCATAACAGTTGGCTTTCAACAGTCCATGTAAAATTTCTTTCAATTGCAATGGATAATTATATATATATTAATTTGTTAATTTCCCGTTATAATACAAAACCAAGTTACACATCTAACATTCTTACATATGATCTTTACATTTTATTTGTTACTTCACAAAATCTCAGTAGTTTGACTTTTCAAAGTCAGCTGCCACTTCCTACTAATTTATGACATTTGGTCATTATCTTTATCTATTCATTCAATTTATAGTTTAAACTATGGGTTTTACTTCTTTTCCATTTAGGCATACATACAAAAAAAACCCGTTCTATCATTTCATGCAAAATTTTCCTTTCTTGTTAAATTAAATCATTCACACAGGTCTTAGTATATAAGTTGTCTCGTAGGTCATATAATATGTGTATCCCCAACTAAGTTATTACCACTAAGTACGTACAACTTTCCAATCTACCTCAGATAGAGATGGAAACTTTCCCCCCTTAATTCTTATCCAAATGACCCATTCCATAGGTTATTCTATATTTCCACAACATCCTACCCAATTTGACCCATTAAGGTCTTTCGACATTTCTATGTTATTAAGGATGAGCCAACTAATTAGTAAGCGGAGGGACTTACCTATGGATTCAAATCTTTCGTTCCTACCTTTTATTCATATAGGTTTGATCCATACTTACTTATGGATTCAAACTTTTCATTCATACCTTTCATTCAATAGGTTTGATCCATACTTACTTATGGATTCAAACTTTTCATTCATACCTTTCATTCATATAGGTTTGATCCATACTTACCTATGGATTCAAACTTTTCATTCCTACATTTCATTCATATAGGTTTAATCCATTATGGATCCAAACTTTTCATTCCTACCTTTCATTCATATAGGTTTGATCCACTATGGATCCAAACTTTTTATTCATACCTTTCATTCATATTGGTTTGATCCATACTTACTTATGGATTCAAACTTTTCATTCATACACAGACTGCTCTCTATCACATGAGAGTCATCTACCTTAACCCACAACTGTCATCAAGTTACTTATCCATTCATTGACATAATTAGTTTATAGAAACAATTCGCATACGTTTGCTTTAATACCTTCTGAGTGAACCCTTTCCCATTTTACTTTTTAAGAAGGTTTATTCCACCCACCTACCCACAAGATCGCTTACTTTCCAATTTACCAAGCATACATGTGACGATTCTCATGGTCTCACGTGTATCATATGCTTCTTGCGCACTAGCCAGGCGCACAGTCCACATACTGTCCACATTTCTTCATGTAATCATCACCTTATGCATGCAAATTGGGTTTCAGTTTCGTGCTACACTTTCAATTTCCTTCCCTAAACAACATAGTTGTTTTCCATCCAAATTTTACCATCCCTGAGGCTTTTCTGTAACACCCCAAAACCATTCGTTCGCCTAACTACGCCATTAGGCGTGATTAGCAAAATATTAACACAAGACTTAGAGAATATAATATGGGTTATATTCTAATATGGAAATAACCTAGTTAATAATATTATCTTTATAAATGAATAAAAGGTGTTTGAAACTAGCTTATGAGTTAGTTTTTATACGAAAATGACAGTGGGATAACTTGAGGGGCTATAGTTGCCATCTAGCCAAACAAGAAATATGTAAATGGTAAATAAGTATAAACACACACACAAGTGTGTGTGTGTGTCGACTTCAACATCAGGAGATTATATCTCCTTCGCCAACCCAAACCATAACTTAATAATATGCTTGAATCCAAGCCAAATCAAGGGGTTTTTCAATGCATTAGCAAGAAAGGGATCATCTAAGGCCTAATGAACATCAAGGTACCTTTAATTCGTGTTGAATTTGATGTTAAACTCGTTTTTAATTTGGGTCAAAATCTAGGGTTTTGACAAAAACGTGAATTTATGAGTTGTTAGAGGTTTCTCTAGCTTTAGGGAGCCTCAATTAGGTATAATTCGGGTATGAATCACATTCTACATGTGCATTTGATTTTGACCATATGATTATGTGAATATGTAAGAATTGGGGTTTAACTTCTAGGTTGAAACCCCACATGATTAGTAGTTTTGGGTGACTCTTAGGAGTTGACATAATGATCAAATTAGATGAAATGCCTAAATATCATGTTATGTTGATAATTAGATACGTGGGTATATTTTGGTTAAAGTTAGATTCTTGAAATCAAGTATTTTGGGTGGATGCACACCAAGTGTTTGATGAAACGCCTCAATAGTCTTGTTTGCAAATTGAGGTGATAACTTGATTTGGGTAATCATGGAATTACCCGTATATAAAACGTGAAACACATGTTTAAAATATGAATCACACCATACATGAAAAGTTTAGCCAAATGATAATTGGGAAAACGAAATAATGGTGTGAATAAACTCATGAGATGTGTTAGTTATTGGATATGATGACTAACTTAACTAATCTTATGAGTCTAGTGAAGGTTGATCTTGTCAAGCTAGGTGCAAGCTTGAATGGAATGGATCAAAGAACAAGACGGGTCAAGCGGATATGAGCCTAAAGTGCAAGTAAATGGGAATGAATACAAGTAAGTTTTACTTACACCAATATACTATAACATAGCTTCAATTGTTATAAACATTAGTTTTAAATCTTGAGTGTGAGACGAAGATAAACCCTAAGGGGTAGAATCTATTAAGTGGGTCGCCTTATGTGCACTCAATACAAAATGTGGTTTATAACCTTAATCGAGATAATGAGTTATGACCAAATGGAGAAATCCATCAAACGGGTCAACTAATAAAGATATGTGAGAAATGATGTTTTAATCCAATTAAATCAATTGAATGAAGTTGTTAAGCATGTTGTTAAATGGGTCAAGTTTGTGACACTTGAACCATATATAAAAACTTGGATAACTTAGTATTATGAACGACGTGTCTAAACGGATTAAATGGTGATATCCTCACCACGTGAGTCCAGTACTTGATGCTTGTATTTCAAGCAATAAGATTCATGAGGTTAAACGGATCAAATGGCAAGGTATTACCATTTGAGTTTCGAGGAATTAATGTTTATATTTAGAAAGCACGCAGATAGATGCATTTGCGCATGCACGCTTAATGCTAAGAATCGTGGAGGATACGCACAAGGTATGAGAATGGGTCAACACCACCCGGTAAGTCCGTAGTCGAATAAACGCCTTCGGGCGAAGCAACATAGGTGATAAAAGTACTCACATCAGGTGTAGGTGCCAATCAAGTAAGTTATTTTCATAACTGTGTCGAATGCGCGCTAATGCGCTTAGAATTGACTAAACAAGTGAAAACTTGAGAAAGGATGAAACTCTAAGTCCGGAAGGACTTAGAGGTTTTTAAACAAGTCATTGAGTCAAAAACATTGGATTTGAAACAAGAAGTTTCGCCACGAATGGCTAAATTGAAAGATTTGGTCATGAGGGGCATTTTGGGGATTTAAAGGATTAATAAAGGTTGATTCTAAGAATCTAAGTTGTAATGAAACAAATCGGACAAACGCTTTTGTTGATCAAGTGTCTAATGACTTGACAACTCAAACGGTATGCAATTTAAGTGGTCAAAAGTGCCTTGTTTGATTTAAGGCTTTAATGGGTCAAATTGGGTAAAAGTCGCCATAAACATTCAAAACTAAGAACCGGATCATGGCGACATAAACCGGACCATAATTTCAGTCAAACAAAGGTTTATTTAGTCGGCAAGTCATTACTTAGGCTTCGGGAATCATCAAATGCAGTTGCGATATGATTCCCCATGCTTAAAAATCACCAAAAAAACGATCAGAAGCTTTGCGCGGCGCCGCGCACTTAGACCGACTATGACAAAAGATACTTAGGCGCTTTAAGTGTTCTAGCTGATACCACTTGTAAGACCCTAGCCCGTAATCACGCGATCAACGCCCAAATCATACGGGTTTTGACCTTACTTAAACCACTCCCGATTAAAACTTTGGTAAATTATGAAAACCCAACTTAATGAATCCCATACACGTTTAGTTCCAATAAATTTTACATCATTGCTACAAAAAAGAATGTATTAAAGTTTGTGTTTTTAACGGG
The DNA here is from genome assembly GCA_030844895.1 of Ambrosia x helenae. NCBI lineage: Eukaryota > Viridiplantae > Streptophyta > Magnoliopsida > Asterales > Asteraceae > Ambrosia > Ambrosia x helenae. The sequence continues at coordinate 76,921,737 of CM061230.1, forward strand.
AGTTCGTTAGATTCTAGTGCGGAAGCTTGTATGAGTGATCGGGTGTGTTCGGCTCTTATCGCGACTTGATCCTTGCTCCGGGACTTCCATCACATGTTTACCTAGCACCATTACACAAAGAATGGTTAGTGAGTGGTCAAATGAAACATTTAACTAGTACGATAGTCGTTACACGTCGAAACGGAACGAACCAGGCCAAACGGCCCTTTATCAGGAGAACAAGCTGCTGCAACTTATGCGCAGCAGCTGTTCGGATCGCTTTTACCCCTTCTAAAACCCAAAATCTGACTTCTACTTTCAAATGAGAATTGTTCTACGCTCCGAGAGCTTTCCAGGCATATAAAGAACACCTCCTAACGATTTTTCTACGATTTTATATGGAATTTTAAAGATCGTGCTGACATGCAGGTCTATTCGCGCGGCCGGTCAGTTTAAGCGCGCGGCCGGTCGAAGCTTCTGATCGTTTTTTTTGGTGATTTTTAAGCATGGGAATCATGTCGCAACCGCATTTGATGATTCCCGAAGCCTAAGTATTGACTTGCTGACTAAATATACCTTTGTTTGACGGAAATCATTGCCCGATATATGTCGCCTCCCACATCAATACACAACACTTCATCTCTAAACTCACTAATCAAGGGCTAATCAAGGCAAAATCAAGTGTTAATCAAGTGCATGTGTTGAAATCAAGTCATCTACAGCCACTTGAACATCTAGGTAACCATTTCATTCATTAAAGTTGATGTATTCTTCATGATTAAGCATGATGAGAAACATAGGGTTGCATAAAAACGTGATTGATTAATGAATAAGGATGACCCTTGTGTTAGGGACCCTTATTATGTTTATAAACACTACTTAGACGATTCAATTGCAACCATATAGAGATCTTGATGATTCTTGAACACACATATGAAGTGGGTTTTGTCACTAGTTACAAACCTCACATAAAGACTTGAAATTATGTGTTAATAATGATGAAATGTATAGGTGGTATGTGTAATGCTACCTTTATGTTGAAAATGAATGTGGTGATATGGAGGTTTCCATACAATATGTTAACTAAGAAAATAGGTGGTTAAAAGATGATGCACACCAAGTGTTTGTATAAATGTCTAATTGAATTATAGACAAGTATTGTATGTTAAGATCTCACAAATTTTGATGATTGAGTGAGAAGTGGGATTGTGCACTAAACTTGATAGATATTATGTTAAAAAAAAGGGAATAGTTCATGATTATGCTGATACCACTTGTAAGACCCAGCCCATTTTAAAATAATTCATTAACGACTAATTTAGTTTTTGTCCGGATCCTAGGAAGATCCACACGTGTTATTTATAATTCAACATCTCTAAGTTTGGCTACCATAGACGTTACATATACATAACATCATTGTTATTTTCGAAAATGTCCCACACGGTGTGTGCAGACGAAATCATATCTTTATTCGCAATAGTGATCTTGGTCTCGAGTGTGTTCGGTTTCATGCTTGGTCCGTTACGCGTCAGGTTTTGCTCCTTAGATGTGCCTACCACAAATACACACGATAAACGATTAGTATTTGGGATTAAGGGGTCAAATCATTTCAAAACAACAAACTAATTTATTTCTTTTTTTGGAATAATCCTGCCGTAAGCTATAATATGAGAACTGTAGCTTTCGGTTCAGATAACATGATCAGTTTGCTCATTATGAACCGTAGCCTACGGTTCTGAAACCGTAAGCTACGGTTTGAAGCCGCTGGATACTCTGAATCGCGTGCATAAACGATCACAATTCCTTATTATTTACCCAACCTTTGGTTGGACTTTTGCTTAGGTTCTCGACCATCCCCAAGGACTCTTGGGGACTCATTTAACATTGCTATAACATGTTCTAAGGGTACCAAGTCTCATATTTGGGTACCCTTTCGGTGCTTTAAACATTTATGCTATTTTACCCATTAAGGGTTTTAAGTTAGTATGCATATAAGTAAACCAACATTCTTGCTGTCAACCACTATTTACTAACAAAACAGTCGCATGAACCACATCAGACATGGAAGAACCTTGGTTTACATTTCGGTTGTTGGGATTTCGGTTATGAAGTGGTTGATGAAGTGGGTGTTGTTGTGAGTGTTGGGTTCGGTTTTGATGAGGTGGAGTGGGTGGTCTTCGGTTTTCACCTGAACGACGATTTGGGTTTGAACTTGCCATTTGAACGGTTCCAAAGGTCAAAGGTTGACTTGTGGGTGGTGTTTGGGAGTTAAAAGGAATTGGCTCCTCTAACCGGTGTTGTCGGTTTTTTCTTGCTACTCTCTCAATTTCCGGTTCAAACACTAAAGGAGATGTCCTCCCCGAATGTCTTGGATTGCTACTCTCTCAATTTCCGAATTAACCCAAGTTTGACTGCAGGTGCTGTAGGCTACGCCACTTTTGGCATCGCCTACGCGAGTCCCGTAGCCTACGCCAAAAGTGGCATAGGCGACGCCATGTCTGTTTTGGCTACGAGAGTTTGCTCTGTCCTACGGCATTTTGGTCCCCTTCTCCTACGCGAATGCTGTAGGCGACGCCAAAAGTGCTGTAGGCGACGCCAGCTTGTCCCGGACACCCATTTCAGCTTTTCTTGTTCGGTTTATCACTCCTTGTGCTCCCGAGATGTTCCAAAAACTCCAGATTTGCATCCTTTTTGTGTTAATACCTGAAAATCATAAGACACATCAAAGTAGTGCTATTCCATAATCATTTATGCATTAATCATTTAATTTAGCTTTGTTAATTCTCGAGTTTTTACCAACCTATCACATCCCCACACTTAAGCTTTGCTTGTCCTCAAGCAAATTTGTTTATTGCAAACCAACTAAGTGAATCAAAAGATCCCACATTTCTTGTCGATTCTCAAATGCGGTCCCTAGGCATACCCTAGCTCACAAGACTTACGCCTCTCAGTAGATTTACATTCCAATGGTTTCCATGTTGCTCAATTTTGTAAAAAAGATGTCAAACCAAATCCGACAAAGATCAAAGTTCACATTCTTGCACACCCCTCACAATGGTTCTCTCCGCTCGGTTTAATCAAAACTAGTCATGATGTACTAGAATTTTATATTAATCGCTCAGAACCGATTATAATGCATATTAGTATAGGCTTGCAACTCAATCGCCCTTTACCAAATTACACAATAGTAAACACAAGTCAAAAGGTCTTTAAGGGGTTGTAATGGGGCTAGGCGAAGGGTATGGAATGGGATATTTGAAGTGACTATGGTGATGAAAATTCGACTTTTATTACATCGACTAAATAACTACTCAACTATAAGGCAATGTTGCGCCTTTTTTATTCAATCTCTAACTCAAGCATATTTTTGTGCTTTTCTATGAGAACTTTCATTTGTTTGAAACGTATTTGTTCTCATGCTTTTCAGTTTTTTTTTTTTTTTTTTTGAACTCACATTGCAAATTATATACAATACAAAGCAAAATCCTACAATCGAATTTTCATTACTCTGGGTTTAAAAATTGAAAAGGTTAAATGGGTCAAAAGGGTTGAAATGGGTGATCAATTAAAAGGTTAAAGGCTCAAAGTTGTTTAACTAAGGGAGATTGTTTTTGGGTTAAGGATATCAAATTGTGTCACCATTGGTCTAAGGTGGCAAGCGTATCGAAAGTTGCAAGTTCTACTTCATACAATTATAATGGCACACTCAATTCAAAAGAACACAACATGCCAATAGATGTGTAATTTTTAGGGTGTTAGCATGTTGTGGTGGCTTAAAAATCTCACAAGAACATGAAAGGGAAATGGGTTGCCGATATGCAAAAATGTTATACCCTTCACTTGTCTTTTCCGACTCGGCATTTCATACTTTTCTTAAAAATAACCATTAGAAAAACACATCGAGGAACTTAAAGAGTTATGACCATAACTAAGGATCGTCACTCGTGATTCAACAAACAAATTTGGGACTAATTTTTTTTTTTTTTTTTGTTGGCTTCACAAACTCAAGTAACACCTAAGGACAAACATTTTTTTTCAGAATTGTATATTTTTCTCCCCCTCCCCACACTTAAAAATAAACATTGTCCTCAATGTTTCAAAATTGGAGGTTGATACTTATTAAAAGATTTATTCTGAAAAAACTTTGTATAGGGTGTGAACAATCAATCCAAAACAACTCAACTCCTATCATTCAAAGACAAACATACACACAACTTTTTTATTAAAGGAACGGAGTGCACCTGATTAGTAGTCAATAATGCTCGTTCTTCAACCTTTTCTGTCCAAGCTGAAAGCTCCTTTCCTCCTCTTTTCTTGTCACCTACATCAATTCTTACCCTTCTCTTTGACATCAATCAGAAAGCATTTGAAGTACTTATTCAATAAAACAGACATACTAGACTAAAACATAAACACACACAACTCACGCACACATACAAAACACTCAACATAAATAAAAATGATCATGCCCACATGAATAATATAAGAAGGGAAAGAATACATGGACCTGATCAACGGGTTGCCTCCCGGAAGCGCTAAGTTTAAGGGTCTTCAGCCAGACCGAATACACCACCCTCATGGTGGTCGTGTGGGATGTCTTCTTCCCTCCGCCTCTAAAGATGCAACCCTCCTAAATTCCGGTATGTCCTTTAAGGTGTTCCTAACCGGGTCAACCATCTTTTCTATTCTTGATTCATTGTCCAAATCAGGCGGTTTCCTCCATTTCGTCTTCCTTCCTTTCATTGTCCTATTCTTGACTGCTCCAAACCTGCCAACCACACAAAAATCCTCTTTTGGGTGATTCTCTTTTACAAGAGGGTCACCACTATCAAAAATGTCATTTTTGGGAAATTTGTTATCAACAACCGAGTTAGACAAATTTGGATATACATTTAAACAGAGCTCACGGTCACCAAATTTCATGCTTACCGCTCCATTAGCACAATTTATATTAGCATGTGCAGTTGCTAAGAACGGCCTACCCAGTATAACGGTGGGTTGTGTGTTTATCACACTATTTACATAGTCTACCACCAAAAAGTCAACCGGGTAGTAGAAATCCTCTATTTTCACCAACACATCATTCACCATCCCCCTTGGATGCGTGAGAGTCTGATCAGCTAACACCACCATGGTGTTAATTTCATGTATTGGACCAAAGTCATATTGGTCAAACAGACTCCCAGGCAATATACTCACACATGCTCCAAGATCTAGGAGCGCCCTTTCTATTTTAAGCTCTCCAACCTGAATTGGAATCAATGGGGCTCCTGGATCTTGAAGTTTAGGGGGAAGAGCATCCGACAAAACAGCACGAACATGTGCCCCTAAATGTTTAGGCAACTTGTTGTGCTTGTTTTGGTTGCTCAACTCTTTCACACATTCAACATGAGCAGGAACTTTTTCAATTGCATCAATAAGTGGTAAATTTATTTTGACTTGTTTAAAATTTTCCCACCTCTCGTCCTTTGGTGGGCTCCACTTTGACACATTGTTTGGGTCTACTAAAGCTGCATGATATGGGATGGTATTAGTCTCCATCCCCACACTTGTCTTAGTAGTCATCTCATTTAAGCACTTTTCGCAAAAAGATTTTTTATAATTTTTAACTTCAAAATTATTTTGCGAAATATTTTCCTCTTCCTGCTCATCATCACTATCAACCTCCTCCACCACACCATCAACAAATTGTTGTGTTGGAGTTGTTTCATTACCCACAACCTTATCATTCAGAATAAAACTTACCGCGTTTATGTGTACGCTTTGAGTGTTCTTTGAACTAGATGCTTGATATTGTGGGTTTATTGTTGTGTCACTTGGAAGCTTCCCAGCGCTTCCTCTCAATTGAGCCATTTCTTCCGCCAATTGACCCACTTGTTTTGTTAGGGCCTCGTGAGACTTATCTCTCACCTCATTAGCTTTGTTGTTCTCTTTCATCATGCTCATTAAAGCATCCATTTTCGAACTCAAAAACTCATCACCACCTTGACTTCCCGAAGAGTTTCCTTGATTGCTTGAGGAGCCGCCTTGGTTGTAACCACTTTGATAATTGTTGTTGTACCCTTGGTTACCACCTTGATTGTAGTTGTTTCTTTGGTAACCGCCTTGATTACCACCTTGGCGACCTTGATATTGCCCACCACCGCTTTGATTTCCCGATTGGAAATTCGGGTTCATTTGGTTAGCGGGATTACCATACCTAAAGTTAGGATGGTTTCTCAAGCCTGCATGATAAGTGTTGGAGTTCATGTCATACTTCCTTTCTCCATACACTTGATTTACCTCTTCGGTTGTTTGACCCATATCACCGGAGCACTCACTAGCTTTATGCCCCAAATCTCCACAATTATCACACACGGGGTATTGTACCGATGACACCTCCCGTTTCTTCATCCTTGCCAACTCTTTCTCCAACTGAGCAATCCTGTCCTTAGAACTTGAATCTGCATCGGGAAGAGATTTAGAGACCGGGTGTTTAGTTCTTCGATCAGCTGCCTCTTCCGATTTTGAATTCTTTGCCATTAACTCCAAAAAATCCCAATCTTCTTGCTCCGGATTAGACAACAATGTTCCATTGCTAGTAGACTTGAGATATTTTCTTTCCTCTTTGCTCAGTCCATTCATGAAACTACTAACCAATTCCCAAAGATCAATGTTGTGGTGCGGGCATTTCCGAATTAACTCCTTGAAGCGAGTGAAAGCTTCATGAAGAGGTTCCCCTTGTAGTTGTTGAAAAGAACGAATCTCTAGCCGCACCGCATCTGTTTTAAAACTGGGGAAATATTCATCCAAGAATACTTGTTGCATTTCTCCCCAAGTGTAGATGCTGTGTGCGGGTAAAGTGAGGAACCACGTCTTTGCTTTATCCTTGAGAGAAAACCGGAACAACCTTAGCTGAACTTCATCTAAGGAGAAATTGTGACCTCCCATGGTACCACACATTGCTTTGAATTCAGAAAGGTGGTCGTATGGGTCTTCAGTGGCCATTCCATGGAAATGAGGAAGAATGTTGATATAATTTGGTTTACAATCAAAAGTTCTTCTTCCTGGAGGTGGTGGTACAATTGGTGACTCATTCTCAGAAGCAAGTGGTCTAAACCGACCATTAACCCCTTGCATTGGAACTGGGGGCCTTCTTCGTGGAGCATTAACTTCTTCATCTCTTGGTGGTCTTCTCCCATGAGGTCTTCTTTCTGCTCGACCCACAAAATTTTCACCCCGATTTTGGTGAATGTTGGGATTTCGATGCCCTCTTGGGTTTTGCCTGGGATGATGATTATTGAAGACATGATTGTAGTAACCGTCATTACCCATATTTCGATTTGCACCCATATCGGAATGATTATCACTTTGGTACTCTTCCTCATCCTCATGACCATCATTAACATTTCGATAACCCCAATCCTCATCTTCCTCGGTGTAATCCCTTTCTGAATATTCCTCTTCCCCTGAATGGTAAGAATGAACACTAACTCTATCCGATGATTGATAACTCGGTACGCTGAATGGGTCTTCATCATTAATGTTTGCCCTCAATTCTTCAATATTCTCAACATGATCATCATATCCGGCTTCATTGTATCGATTAACCGGATCAAATGTGGGATTGCCACGGTTAGATATGGAAGAACCTTGGTTTACATTTCGGTTGTTGGGATTTCGGTTATGAAGTGGTTGATGAAGTGGGTGTTGTTGTGAGTGTTGGGTTCGGTTTTGATGAGGTGGAGTGGGTGGTCTTCGGTTTTCACCTGAACGACGATTTGGGTTTGAACTTGCCATTTGAACGGTTCCAAAGGTCAAAGGTTGACTTGTGGGTGGTGTTTGGGAGTTAAAAGGAATTGGCTCCTCTAACCGGTGTTGTCGGTTTTTTCTTGCTACTCTCTCAATTTCCGGTTCAAACACTAAAGGAGATGTCCTCCCCGAATGTCTTGTACGCATGCACTACCTGTAAACTGCACAAATATCTCAAGTTTGACTGCAGGTGTGGTTAGTGGATATTAAGTAGGGTATCAATCCAAGGAGCGTGTGGTTAGTGGATATTATGTAGTTGATTAAACGGTGTCGCTTATGAAGTTTACTAGAGACTTATGAAGTTGGTAATTGGTTTATTTAAGAATGTGATTGAAAAGGGTTTTGTTATATTAAAAACTTGAATTGAAATTATATGTAAAAAATAATAAAGTTTGTAAACAATTTAATTTAAAGGATCACACCTAGGTTTCAACAACTAAAGTCTAAGGTTTTCACAAATGGGTCAAACAAGTGTAGTGCAATTGGTGTTAACGGGGTGATTGTTCAATAGGCTTAGGTGTCAAGTTTCATCAACATCAAAGATGGACTAAACTACACTTCATTACCTAGAACATACAACCCTATGTTTGTATTAGAGCAAGAAAACATGTTCATGACACTAGAAATTGGCACAAGATCAATTAACTAAAATGAATTCAACATAAGATTAATCGCAATCTAATACAATTAATTCAAACACACAATTGCACAATTAAAAGTTTAAAGAAATACCCAAATGTTAAACCCTAAAACTTCAATTGTTTACTTCCTAGGTATGATACAAAGAGACTAGCCACTCGTGGCCATGGAGCTTGATTCTTCAAAAGTTGGGTCTTGAATCTTCAAAGGCTTGAATAATAGGATGATTTGGTGTTCTTCAATGATATGGAATGATAAGGGTTTGACAAGATGGAGTGGTAATGATAGAGATGCCAAATTATGAGCCTTCAAGGTGTTTTAAAGCCAAAGAAATCAAAACTTCCGTTTTGATACACATTAAAAACATTAAACCCAAGTTTGACTGCAGGTGCTGTAGGCTACGCCACTTTTGGCATCGCCTACGCGAGTCCCGTAGCCTACGCCAAAAGTGGCATAGGCGACGCCATGTCTGTTTTGGCTACGAGAGTTTGCTCTGTCCTACGGCATTTTGGTCCCCTTCTCCTACGCGAATGCTGTAGGCGACGCCAAAAGTGCTGTAGGCGACGCCAGCTTGTCCCGGACACCCATTTCAGCTTTTCTTGTTCGGTTTATCACTCCTTGTGCTCCCGAGATGTTCCAAAAACTCCAGATTTGCATCCTTTTTGTGTTAATACCTGAAAATCATAAGACACATCAAAGTAGTGCTATTCCATAATCATTTATGCATTAATCATTTAATTTAGCTTTGTTAATTCTCGAGTTTTTACCAACCTATCACATCCCCACACTTGAGCTTTGCTTGTCCTCAAGCAAATTTGTTTATTGCAAACCAACTAAGTGAATAAAAGATCCCACATTTCTTGTCGATTCTCAAATGCGGTCCCTAGGCATACCCTAGCTCACAAGACTTACGCCTCTCAGTAGATTTACATTCCAATGGTTTCCATGTTGCTCAATTTTGTAAAAAAGATGCCAAACCAAATCCGACAAAGATCAAAGTTCACATTCTTGCACACCCCTCACAATGGTTCTCTCCGCTCGGTTTAATCAAAACTAGTCATGATGTACTAGTATTTTATATTAATCGCTCAGAACCGATTATAATGCATATTAGTATAGGCTTGCAACTCAATCGCCCTTTACCAAATTACACAATAGTAAACACAAGTCAAAAGGTCTTTAAGGGGTTGTAATGGGGCTAGGCGAAGGGTATGGAATGGGATATTTGAAGTGACTATGGTGATGAAAATTCGACTTTTATTACATCGACTAAATAACTACTCAACTATAAGGCAATGTTGCGCCTTTTTTATTCAATCTCTAACTCAAGCATATTTTTGTGCTTTTCTATGAGAACTTTCATTTGTTTGAAACGTATTTGTTCTCATGCTTTTCAGTTTTTTTTTTTTTTTTTTTTTTTTTTTTTTTTTTTTTGTGAACTCACATTGCAAATTATATACAATACAAAGCAAAATCCTACAATCGAATTTTCATTACTCTGGGTTTAAAAATTGAAAAGGTTAAATGGGTCAAAAGGGTTGAAATGGGTGATCAATTAAAAGGTTAAAGGCTCAAAGTTGTTTAACTAAGGGAGATTGTTTTTGGGTTAAGGATATCAAATTGTGTCACCATTGGTCTAAGGTGGCAAGCGTATCGAAAGTTGCAAGTTCTACTTCATACAATTATAATGGCACACTCAATTCAAAAGAACACAACATGCCAATAGATGTGGAATTTTTAGGGTGTTAGCATGTTGTGGTGGCTCAAAAATCTCACAAGAACATGAAAGGGAAATGGGTTGCCGATATGCAAAAATGTTATACCCTTCACTTGTCTTTTCCGACTCGGCATTTCATACTTTTCTTAAAAATAACCATTAGAAAAACACATCGAGGAACTTAAAGAGTTATGACCATGACCAAGGATCGTCACTCGTGATTCAACAAACAAATTTGGGACTAATTTTTTTTTTTTTTTTGTTGGCTTCACAAACTCAAGTAACACCTAAGGACAAACATTTTTTTTCAGAATTGTATATTTTTCTCCCCCTCCCCACACTTAAAAATAAACATTGTCCTCAATGTTTCAAAATTGGAGGTTGATACTTATTAAAAGATTTATTCTGAAAAAACTTTGTATAGGGTGTGAACAATCAATCCAAAACAACTCAACTCCTATCATTCAAAGACAAACATACACACAACTTTTTCATTAAAGGAACGGAGTGCACCTGATTAGTAGTCAATAATGCCTGTTCTTCAACCTTTTCTGTCCAAGCTGAAAGCTCCTTTCCTCCTCTTTTCTTGTCACCTACATCAATTCTTACCCTTCTCTTTGACATCAATCAGAAAGCATTTGAAGTACTTATTCAACAAAACAGACATACTAGACTAAAACATAAACACACACAACTCACGCACACATACAAAACACTCAACATAAATAAAAATGATCATGCCCACATGAATAATATAAGAAGGGAAAGAATACATGGACCTGATCAACGGGTTGCCTCCCGGAAGCGCTAAGTTTAAGGGTCTTCAGCCAGACCGAATACACCACCCTCATGGTGGTCGTGTGGGATGTCTTCTTCCCTCCGCCTCTAAAGATGCAACCCTCCTACATTCCGGTATGTCCTTTAAGGTGTTCCTAACCGGGTCAACCATCTTTTCTATTCTTGATTCATTGTCCAAATCAGGCGGTTTCCTCCATTTCGTCTTCCTTCCTTTCATTGTCCTATTCTTGACTTCTCCAAACCTGCCAACCACACAAAAATCCTCTTTTGGGTGATCCTCTTTTACAAGAGGGTCACCACTATCAAAAATGTCATTTTTGGGAAATTTGTTATCAACAACCGAGTTAGACAAATTTGGATATACATTTAAACAGAGCTCACGGTCACCAAATTTCATGCTTACCGCTCCATTAGCACAATTTATATTAGCATGTGCAGTTGCTAAGAACGGCCTACCCAGTATAACGGTAGGTTGTGTGTTTATCACACTATTTACATAGTCTACCACCAAAAAGTCAACCGGGTAGTAGAAATCCTCTACTTTCACCAACACATCATTCACCATCCCCCTTGGATGCGTGAGAGTCTGATCAGCTAACACCACCATGGTGTTAATTTTATGTATTGGACCAAAGTCATATTGGTCAAACAGACTCCCAGGCAATATACTCACACATGCTCCAAGATCTAGGAGCGCCCTTTCTATTTTAAGCTCTCCAACCTGAATTGGAATCAATGGGGCTCCTGGATCTTGAAGTTTAGGGGGAAGAGCATCCGACAAAACAGCACGAACATGTGCCCCTAAATGTTTAGGCAACTCGTTGTGCTTGTTTTGGTTGCTCAACTCTTTCACACATTCAACATGAGCAGGAACTTTTTCAATTGCATCAATAAGTGGTAAATTTATTTTGACTTGTTTAAAATTTTCCCACCTCTCGTCCTTTGGTGGGCTCCACTTTGACACATTGTTTGGGTCTACTAAAGCTGCAGGATATGGGATGGTATTAGTCTCCATCCCCACACTTGTCTTAGTAGTCATCTCATTTAAGCACTTTTCGCAAAAAGATTTTTTATAATTTTTAACTTCAAAATTATTTTGCGAAATATTTTCCTCTTCCTGCTCATCATCACTATCAACCTCCTCCACCACACCATCAACAAATTGTTGTGGTGGAGTTGTTTCATTACCCACAACCTTATCATTCAGAATAAAACTTACCGCGTTTATGTGTACGCTTTGAGTGTGCTTTGAACTCGATGCTTGATGTTGTGGGTTTATTGTTGTGTCACTTGGAAGCTTCCCAGCGCTTCCTCTCAATTGAGCCATTTCTTCCGCCAATTGACCCACTTGTTTTGTTAGGGCCTCGTGAGACTTATCTCTCACCTCATTAGCTTTGTTGTTCTCTTTCATCATGCTCATTAAAGCATCCATTTTCGAACTCAAAGACTCATCACCACCTTGACTTCCCGAAGAGTTTCCTTGATTGCTTGAGGAGCCGCCTTGGTTGTAACCTCTTTGATAATTGTTGTTGTACCCTTGGTTACCACCTTGATTGTAGTTGTTTCTTTGGTAACCGCCTTGATTACCACCTTGGCGACCTTGATATTGCCCACCACCGCTTTGATTTCCCGATTGGAAATTCGGGTTCATTTGGTTAGCGGGATTACCATACCTAAAGTTAGGATGGTTTCTCAAGCCTGCATGATAAGTGTTGGAGTTCATGTCATACTTCCTTTCTCCATACACTTGATTTACCTCTTCGGTTGTTTGACCCATATCACCGGAGCACTCACTAGCTTTATGCCCCAAATCTCCACAATTATCACACACGGGGTATTGTACCGATGACACCTCCCGTTTCTTCATACTTGCCAACTCTTTCTCCAACTGAGCAATCCTGTCCTTAGAACTTGAATCTGCATCGGGAAGAGATTTAGAGACCGGGTGTTTAGTTCTTCGATCAGCTGCCTCTTCCGATTTTGAATTCTTTGCCATTAACTCCAAAAAATCCCAATCTTCTTGCTCCGGATTAGACAACAATGTTCCATTGCTAGTAGACTTGAGATATTTTCTTTCCTCTTTGCTCAGTCCATTCACGAAACTACTAACCAATTCCCAAAGGTCAATGTTGTGGTGCGGGCATTTCCGAATTAACTCCTTGAAGCGAGTGAAAGCTTCATGAAGAGGTTCCCCTTGTAGTTGTTGAAAAGAACGAATCTCTAGCCGCACCGCATCTGTTTTAAAACTAGGGAAATATTCATCCAAGAATACTTGTTGCATTTCTCCCCAAGTGTAGATGCTGTGTGCGGGTAAAGTGAGGAACCACGTCTTTGCTTTATCCTTGAGAGAAAACCGGAATAACCTCAACTGTACTTCATCTAACGAAAAGTTATGACCTCCCATAGTACCACACATTGCCTTGAATTCAGATAGGTGATCATATGGGTCTTCATTGGCCATTCCATGAAAATGAGGAATGATGCTGATGTAGTTGGGCTTGCAATCAAAGGATCTTCTCCCTGGAGGTGGTGGTACAATAGGTGATTCGTTCTCAGATGCAAGTGGTCTAAACCGACCATTGACTCCTTGCATTGGAACTGGGGGCCTTCGTCTTGGAGCATTAACTTCTTCACCTCTAGGTTGTCTTCCCCCATTAGGTCTTCTTTCTGCTTGACCCACAAAATTTTCACCCCGGTTTTGGTGAATGTTGGGAAATTGATGCCTTCTTGGGTTTTGTCTTGGTTGATGATTATTAATGACGTGATTGTAATAACCGTCATTACCCCCGTTTCGATTTGCACCCACGTTAGAACTATTATCACCGTGATACTCTTCCTCATCCCCATAATCATCACTAACATTTCTGTAGCCCCAATCCTCATCATCCTCATTGTAATCCCTTTCAGAATATTCATCTTCTCCCGAGTGGTAGGAGTGAACACTAACTCTGTCTGATGATTGATAACTTGGTACACTGAATGGATCATCATCATTAATGTTCGCCCTCAATTCTTCAATATTCTCAACATAATCTTCATATCCGGCTTCATTGTACCGATTGACCGGATCAAATGTGGGATTGCCACGGTTAGACATGGAAGGACCTTGGTTTACATTTCGGGTGTTGGGATTTCGGTTGTGAATTGGTTGGTGAGGTGGGTTTTGTAGGGTTTGATTTGGATGAGGTGGAGTGGTGGTCTTCTATTTTCACATGAACGACGAATTGGGTTTGAGCTTGCCATTTGAACGGTTTCAAAGGACAAAGGTTGACGTACGGGTGGTGTTTGGGAGTTAGAAGGAATCGGCTCCTCTAACCGGTGTTGTCGGTTTCTTCTTGCTACTCTCTCGATTTCCGGTTCAAACACTAAAGGAGATGTTCTCCCCGAATGTCGCGTACGCATGCACTACCTGTAAACTGCACAAATAACACACCCCGCGTAACAAGGAAAAGGAGAGAATAAACCAAACAAACAATTTAAACAGATTATCACACTATTAACTACTCAATAATATATATTGATTGGTGGAAGGCTTAGGTCATATATATTGATTGGTATCAGCCTAACTGGCGGTCCTACTCCCTCTCCTCCTAATTTCTTCTTCTTCCCTGCCAACACCATACCTCTCGGCAGACAATTATTCTTCTCCGGAAATTGTTTCTCAACCACCACACTTATTCACCGTTTATTCTTCATCATCCAATAATTATTTTTCATCATCCAATAATTATTCACCGCTTAAAACTCAGCCTTCCACCAATCAATATATATGACCTAAGCCTTCCACCAATCAATATATATTATCCCCACTGCCAATAATATTCAATTCGAATTCACCATTATTCTTGTTAGGAACTTCGTATTATTGAATAATATTGACTACAATATTATTCACTCAAACTAAACTCCGCTACTATCCTGCCTTCTGACGTAACCCACAACTACTTTTTTGTTTCTCTGTCAACAACCTCTCCTCGGCTGTTATCTGATTCCTTCTCCCCAATGGACTCTATACTATTTCACCCTGCCCTCACAGTTACCAACAATAAAAATTCTCAAGGTATTCTTGGCCCACGCCCGGATCATGCTCATCACACAAGCTACTCTCCCACTGATCATGGTTTAATGGATACTGGTGCATCTTCTCACTCCGCCAACGAGAAAGGTATATACTCCCCGTCTACTTTTAATAAATGTACTAATAAAAATATTGTAGTTGGTAATGGCATGACCATTCCTGTATTGGCTCAAGGCAACCAAGTCCTTCCCCCACCCTACCCACCCCTTAAACTAAACAACGTCTTGTTTGCCCCCAATATTATAAAATCCCTCATATCTGTCCGTCGCCTTACCACTGATAATTTAGTGTCTGTTGAATTTGACCCGTTTGGCTTTCTTGTGAAAGATCTAAAAACTCGGGCTCCTATCTTACGATGCAATAGCACTGGCGATCTTTATCCATTGACTGAACCTCTCCCACTCAAGTCCCTTCAACCATCAACTTTCGTTGCTGTTTCTCAAGATCGCTGGCATCAAAGATTGGGTCATCCTGGCACTAATATTTTGCATTCTTTAAAATTGTCTTCTTTTGTTGATTATTCCAAATTTAATAAAGCACATTGTGAACCTTGCATTTTTGGTAAAAGTATTAGATTGCCATTTTCTGATTCTGTCAATAATACTAAATCTGCATTTGATATTGTTCACAGTGATTTATGGACCTCTCCCGTACTTAGTACAAGTGGTCATAAATATTACATTTTATTTTTGGATGACTTCACCAATTTTTTGTGGACATTTCCTTTATCTAATAAAACCCAAGTGTTTCACACCTTTGCCTATTTCCACAACCTCATTAACACACAATTTGAACGCAAAATAAAACAATTTCAGTGTGATAATGGGAAAGAATATGCCAATCAAAATTTTTATAACTTTTGCAACCATAACGGCATGCAATTCCGTTTCTCTTGCCCCTACACCTCTTCTCAAAATGGCAAAGCGGAACGCAAAATCCGCACCATTAACAACATGATCCGCACCCTTCTTGCACAAGCCTCCCTCCCCCCTAACATGTGGCATCATGCCCTTGAAACTGCCACATACCTCTTAAACATTCTACCCAGCAAACTCCACAACTTTAAATCCCCAACCTCCCTGCTTTACGATTGCATCCCGGAATACGATCATCTTCGTGTTTTCGGGTGCCTTTGCTACCCCCTTCACCCTTCCACTACAATTCATAAACTCAACTACCGCTCTCACCCGTGTGTCTTTCTTGGGTACCCCACAAATCACCGTGGGTATAAGTGCCTAGATCTTACTACACATCAACTAATTATTTCTAGACACGTCCACTTTGAAGAGTCCATTTTTCCCTACACCATTCAAACCTCAACCCAAATGCCACCCCTTCAGCCCACCCATCACCTTCCCCTTCAGCCCAACCATCAACTTCACCTCCGGCCCAACACTCTATCCCCTCTTCAGCCCATGCGCAACCCAACTCACCGGCCCATCCGGCCCCACTTCCCCCTCCCCCTCCGCCTCCGCCTGCTACCCGAACCATTCACACCTGATCTATGAGTGGTATTACCAAGCCCAAACAGCCGTTCAACCTCCACACCTCCACCGTCGTACCTATCCCGAAAAACCCACAGGTTGCCTTGTCCTCTCCAGAATGGTACAATGCCATGTCAACTGAATTTAGTGCACTTATTAAAAACAAGACCTGGGAGCTTGTACCTAGGACCCCTGACATGAATATTATACGTAGCTTGTGGTTGTTTAAACATAAATACAGGTCGGATGGCAGTTTGGAGCGTTACAAAGCGCGCCTGGTATGTGATGGTCGTAAACAGCAGACGGGCATCGACTGTGGCGAAACATTTAGTCCAGTTGTCAAACCATCCACCATACGGTTGGTCCTCTCATTGGCTCTATCCAAGTCATGGCCTATTCATCAATTGGACGTTACTAATGCGTTCCTCCATGGAAACTTGGAAGAAACCGTTTACATGCACCAGCCTATGGGATTTAGGCACCGAGATTTTCCAGACCATGTTTGTCGCCTTCGCAAGTCTCTATACGGTTTAAAACAGGCACCACGGGCCTGGTACCAGCGGTTCACCGATTTTGTCACCTTACAAGGGTTTCGTCAAAGCAAGTCAGACAATTCTTTATTTATTTATCATCATGGGGCCGACACTGCTTATCTTCTCATATACGTGGACGACATCATACTCACATCGTCCAACGAAACTCTTCGAACTCGTTTGGTGCAGACATTATCGAGTGAGTTTGCCATGAAGGACTTGGGGCCTCTATCATATTTCTTGGGCATTCACGTCACCAGGAAAGGAGACACTATGTTTCTTTCGCAGCAGGCTTATGTCCAAGACATCATTCATCGGGCATCTATGGACTCGTGCAAACCAGTAAACACCCCGGTTGACACCCAGTCCAAACTATCTGCTGACTCCGGGCCGCTTCATGACGACCCGTCTACTTACCGCAGCCTGGCTGGTGCTCTACAGTATCTTACTTTCACCAGACCAGACATTTCTTACGCAGTACAGCAGATTTGCATGCACATGCACGCACCCCGTCTGGATCACTGGAACGCCTTGAAACGTATAATTCGGTATCTTCAGGGAACCGCTGATCATGGTCTTCATTTGGGGTCTGTTCCCAATATATCTCTAGTGGCTTATACAGATGCTGACTGGGCTGGTTGCCCAGATACTCGCCGGTCCACGTCAGGTTATTGTGTCTACTTGGGAGACAATTTGATCTCTTGGTCCTCGAAACGACAGTCCACCATCTCCAGGTCCAGTGCTGAAGCAGAATACCGGGGAGTGGCAAATGTCGTTGCTGACATCTGCTGGTTACGCAACCTTCTCCTCGAGTTCCATCACCCTCTCTCACGAGCTACTCTTGTCTACTGTGATAATGTTAGTGCGGTGTATCTCTCTGGTAATCCTGTTCAACACCAACGCACTAAACATATTGAGCTCGACATTCATTTTGTCCGCGAACAGGTGCAACGTGGTCATATTCGAGTCCTGCATGTTCCATCCCGTCATCAGATTGCTGATATCTTCACCAAGGGTCTCCCTCGAGTTTTATTTGATGATTTTCGAACCAGTCTCAACATCGGTCCTCCCGACGTTTCAACTGCGGGGGTGTATTAATATATGTTATATATAGTAAATTATAATTGTAATTATTGGGTAATTATCTCTCCTCAATCATAGGAGATCACATGTATTATTTAAGGATTCCAAAATCAATGAAATTGACAAGTTGAATCAATCTCTTTCATTTAGAAAAATCTATAAACATTACCAAATGTCCTTTATGTTGTAAGCCAACTTCTGACTGAATTTCTTGTCGAAACGCAATGGTTAAGACCTCGAAACAGGTTCTGCAAGTTGCGGACCTGTTGCTGTCAACAACTAATTTATTGACAAAACATCCGCGAAAACCACATCAAACGGCTTTAGAAAAATCTACAAAAATTACCAAATATCCTTTATCTTATAAAACAGCTTCTGACCGAATTTCGTGTCAAAACTCAATGGTTAAGACCTCGAAACAAGTTCTGCAAGTTGTGGATCTGCGGCTGTCAACAACTAATTTGTTGACAAAACATCCGCGAAAACCGCATCAAACGGCTTTAGAAAAATCTATAAAAATTACCAAATATCCTTTATGTTGTAAGACAACTTCTGACCGAATTTCGTGTCGAAACGCAATGGTTAAGACCTCGAAACAGGTTCTGCAAGTTGCGGATCTGCTGCTGTCACAAACTAATTTATTGACAAAACATCCGCGAAAACCACATCAAACGGCTTTAGAAAAATCTATAAAAATTACCCAATATCCTTTATGTTATAAAACAGCTTCTGACCGAATTTCGTGTCAAAACTCAATGGTTAAGACATCGAAACAGGTTCTGCAAGTTGCGGATCTGATGCTGTCAACTACTAATTTATAGACAAAACATCCGCGAAAACCACATCAAACGGCTTTAGAAAAATCTACAAAAATTACCAAATATCCTTTGTGTTATAAAACATCTTCTGACCGAATTTCGTGTCAAAACTCAATGGTTAAGACATTGAAACAGGTTCTGCAAGTTGACCCGCTTATTTCAATTCTCAATTATAATCTTACTAATCTTGAGCTCAAGTGACATCCACTTCACTTGACCCATTTGTCCCATTTCTAAATATACTCGTTTATCTATATTTGGGCGTCCTATCTCGGACTAAACAATTTTTCTCTCATTTGGAAGATTCTAACCCATGTTGAGTTAGAATCCCACATTCCCACAATCCATTTTATGCAAAGCTTACCGGTTCTTAACTAACATCGTAGAATCCATATTTTCTTGCATTTACATAATCATTTAGTTACTAAGAGACTTATTTAAGATAAGTCACTTACCTTGGCCTCATTTGCGCATTCCATGATCCGCTTATCTGTTTGATCCCTTCCTCCTCAAGCTTCCACCTAGCTTGACAAGATCAACTTCTCTATACTCAAGACAAATCAAGTTAGTCATTGCTTCAATAACTAACTCATATCATGAGTTTTCACACACTATTTCATTCAAACTTATATTCGGGTCAGTTTGACTTTTAAAAGTCAAACTAACCTTTTACATATATATGCACTAATCATTAGGCAATAGTCCTAATTATGAACCACCCCTTTTTATTTATCATATCGACTCATTAAGTTTTGTGCACATATCATCTTTCTAATCATCATTAGGCAATCCTACTTTATCAATTACTTTCATTCCTCACATAACATTTTAGTTTGTAAGGCTTTTTCGCATATCTTCACATATTTATATCAACTAAGCATTTAATCAAACACCTAGTTTGCGTACTATGTTTTTCATGATTATTCCACTTACTAGACATTTAACAAGTACCCAATTCATGAACTCACCATCAAAAATCTTTCTAGTCATTATGTTGGGCTACTTCCAAATTCAACTAACATACATGATTCATGCAATACATGTAGATTTCCATTCTTACACAACCCATGCCTATACATAGGTTTTTCTATTATGTTAGTAACCTCAAAGCTACTAATCAAAACTAAAATCAACATCTTTGCATATAAGCAAGTTTCTAACAATTCTAACTCATTCCTAACCATTAGGGATGATCAATGTTACTAGTAATCAACAATATCACGAATTTAACACGTTTTGCTCAAAACCCATATGTAGGTTTCGAATTCTACACTATATTGGGGGTTAGGGTTCTTACCAAAGCTTAATCCTTGAAGATTACTCTTAATTTGCACCCCCATCAAGTCTACCCTCAAACCCCTTTCATCTCTTATTCAATTTTAGGCATTTTAGGGTTGAATTTGGCCTTGGGAAGACCTCCCTTGGCTGAATTCGTATATGCCCCATGGGGGTCTTTCCTGCCTTTGTTTTTAACTCAACAATTTACTAAAATGGTCCCTCCAATTTATTCCAATGTCATTTTTTATATAAAAACTAACTAATCAAGTTAGTTTCTCATATTATTTGTTCATTTAATAGATAAAAACATTAACTAGGTTATTTTCATATTAGAATATAACCCCCATTCCCATCGTCTAAGCTCCGTTTTAATATTTTGTTAATCACGCATAATGGCGTAATTAAGCGAAACGGGTTTTGGGGTGTTACAAGTCTACCCACCTTAAAGAGGTTTCGTCCTCGAAACCTTTCTTATGTTGTTGCTTTGGTTACACCAAAGAACCTTAGTGTCTCTAATCAATTTTGAGCACCGCTCAATCCCTTGACATTCTATAGTCTAACAAGTAATACTATATACGTATTGTTTGTATTCCTTTACTCGGCTTTCTAACTTTTATTATATGGAAGCCTTAGCTTTCATATTATGACTTGAGTCATTATATTATTTTGGTTAACTAGGGGCAATATCTACATACTTACCCCCTACTCGACATTTTAGCTACTTATGTTCTCCTAGGTCTTCCCTAGATCCGTAGACTATCCCCGTCTACTATTATCACGAATGATGTAACGGTTTAAGGGGCCATTCTGTCATACACCTTAGGGCATCTACTGTAATACTCGATTGTAGCATGCATATGCATACATGTCTATGCGTCTATTTCTAACAAGTAATTCGTCTTGGTTTCCCATACTAACCCGACTTTTTGACATAGCCATTTTCTAGCTTCTTGGATACATCCCTGAATCCAACCCTTGTTTCTTTTTTGTTTCCTAGAATGTTAGAAACAAACCTTGCTTTACACTAACACTTTCCTTTCTTTGGATAATCCTATTTTGAGAATTTGCCATTCATTAGGTTTACCCAAGTTCTCGTTTTGCTAACTCGATTGGTGGTCATTGCCCCAACCGACCCGTTAAAGACTTTTGAGTTTCAGAATTCAAATCATTTATTTATTTGGAACGTTTATTTTCCAAAAATCATTTTTCTAATTTACCGATCTCAATATAAATTGAGGTCTGTTTCTTTTCATAAAACACGGTGTCAATTTAGTCTTTGCAACGAATTGTATCGACTAATCTCCTGTTGTCCCGATTTTCATTAGATTGTACCGATTATACAATCCAATGTTTTCACAGTTTACACGAGGGTTGAATGATTTACTGGTCTATCACGGCCCCAATCCGTTGTTTTAGGTCATTAATCCCAAGATTCATGACTTACCCGAATGTGATTATGACTCAACCCTTGAGTAAGGTTCAAGTCCCTCTTTACGAATTAACCTTCTATAAAAGTCCGAGTTTAATTATGACTTAACCTTGATTAAGGTTCAAGTTTATCTTTGTATCAACCCAAGATAACTCGTATAGTATATTGCCCGTTTTGCTAGCCCAGTGTACAAGCTGGTGCCTCGCTCAAGGTCTTGCATGGATCGCATCCCTGCCGTGTTAGGCAGTGGACTACGTCCAAAATGTTTCGGTATGTTGTCCTCTCCGCTAGCCCAACGTATTTCAGCTGGTGCCTCGCTCAAGGTTTTGCATGGATCACATCCCTGCCGTGTTAGACAGTGGACTACGTCCAAAATGTTTCAGTATGTTGTCCTCTCCGCTAGCCGAACGTATTTCAGCTGGTGCCTCGCTCAAGGTTTTGCATGGGTCGCATCCCTGTCGTGTTAGACAGTGGACTACGTCCGAGCGCGTCCTTCAGAGAAGGAAGGATTTCCCCCTAACACCTCACACTTACCAAGCCTTTGCTACATAGATTGCAAATGTATTAATTATAAGAAACCCATCGTATCATATGTTTAACACTTACCTGGCCAGGGTAAGTAATTCGCATATGGTACACACGGACTTTTTATAATTAAGGCATCACATTCTATGCAAGCAAATTTTCAGCTCGTGCTTGTGTCCCCTATTTTATTTGGTAAAACCTTTTTCTTGATATATGTTTGATATTTGGTTTTACCTTTACTCATTTAAAACCAACGATGTGTTTTCGTTTCATAAACTTTTGTGTTTTCATATCCATTGATATGACCACTACGCGACTCTAGCATTTCTTAGATTTTAAACGTTAGTTTGGGATGATGACCCCCAACCCGGTTTTGACGTTCAAGTTAAGTTTGTGCATTGATCGTTCATTATCGTAAACTATGCACCTTTCCCATTTTGCTCTTTGATTTTGTATGCAATTACCACTCTTCATGTGATAATTGCCAACTAGTGCACTTACTATGATTTAGGGCGTGTACCTGATTGATACGTGCTCCTATGTTCCCCTCTCTATTTTTTTATCAATCTGCTAGTCTGAGTCGTTACTTGACTTGGTCCTTGGTGAGCATGCCTTCCGCCGTGCTCCCGGACCCTCCACCACCTCGTTGGGTGAATCATTCGATCCTATCTCAATCGAATAAAATGTTCTCATCACATTTACAATTTCAATTGATTAGTAACATGACATGTCAGTATTAGTATGCATCATTATGGTAATAATGTTAGAGTTCTTGTTACACAAGAATTTCGTTGCCCGAATAAATCTTTGGATAAGCTTCATGGCACCCAACCATTTCCTTACCAAGCTTTTGAGATAGCGTGAATCCACACGATATCAGTATTGATTAACTATAACAATTTCTGATCAAACCGGATGTTTAATATAGATATTACTTACCGGATCGCTTGATCAAGCCTCGAACCGAACACCCTTCAACACTTGAACGCACGGTTTGAGTCCAAGTATCCTTCTCGACACTCGGATCTCTCAAACCAATGATATCAAAATCTTAGAAAAATGTCGGGTAGGGGGTAATCTCCATATAAAAAATGTCGGGTAGGGGTTAAATTCCATATGATCAGAAGCTGTGCGCGGCCGCGCACTTAGACCGACCGGCCGCGCACAGAGACCTGCATGTCAGCGCGATCTTTAAAATTCCATATAAAATCGTAGAAAAATCGTTAGGATGTGTTCTTTATATTCCTGGAAAGCTCTCGGAGCGTAGAACAATTCTCATTTGAAAGTCGAAGTCAGATTTTGGGTTTTAGAAGGGTAAAAGCGATCCGAACAGCGGCTGCGCATAAGTTGCAGCCGTTTGTTCTCATGAAAAAGGGCCGTTTGGCCTGGATCGTTCCGTTTCGACGTGTAACGACTATCGTACTAGTTTAAATGTTTCATTTGACCACTCACTAACCATTCTTTGTGTAATGGTTCTAGGTAACATGTGATGGAAGTCCCGGAGCAAGGATCAAGTCGCGATAAGAGCTGAACACACCCGATCACTCATTCAAGCTTCCGCACTAGAATCTAAGGAACTCCCGTTAAAACGCAACATCGTAAAATATGTTTTAACTATTAAAATGTAAAAAAAAATTGTGTGAATCAAACATGTATTTGATCTTAATGGGTTAACTTATAACAAATTTCAAGGTTTTAATCGGGAGTGGTTTAAGTAAGGTCCAAACCCGTATGATTTGGGCGTTGATCACGTGATTACGGGTTAGGGTCTTACAAGTGGTATCAGAGCCATAGGTTTGAGGGATCCGAGTGTCGGGAAGGATACTTGGACTCAAACCGTGTGCTCAAAATGTTGAAGGGTGTTCGGTTCGAGACTTGATCGAGGAATCCGGTAAGTAATACCTATAATGAACATCCGTTTTGATCGGAAATTGTTATAGGTAATCAATAGTGATATCGTGTAGATACACGCTATCTCAAAAGTTTGATAAGGAAATGGTTAGGTACTCATGGGGCCTATCCAAAAGATTGATTCGGGCAACGATAATCTCGTATAACAAGAATTCTAACATCACTATTGCAGTGATGCATACTAATACTGAAATGTCATGTTACTAATGAATTGAAATTATAAATGTGACAGGGATGATAACATCTTATTTGATCGAGAGAGGATCAAATGATTCACCAAACGAGGTTGTAGAGGTTTCGGGAGCACGGCTGATAGCATGCTCACTAAGGACCAAGTCAAGTAACGACTCGGGCTAATGGATCAGTAACGAAAGGGAACACGGGAGCAAGTATCAAACAGGTACATGCTCGAAATGATAGTAGGTGCATTAGTATGCAATTATCACCTGAAGAGTGGTAATTGCATATGCAAGCAATAGGAAAATTGTGAAAGGTGCATAGTTCACCATAATGAACGATCAATGCACAAACTTAACTTGAACATCGAGACCGGTTGGGGGTAATCATCCCAAACTAATGTTTAGAAAGGCGTTGTGATCATACCAACGAGTGTGATCACACAAAGCTTATTAAATTGAAAACACATCGCTTTTTCCTAATGAATAAAGGTAAAAACCTAACATTGAATAATTTATCAAGGAAGGGTTTTACCAAATAAAATAGGGGGCACAAGCATGAGCTGAAAATTTGTTTGCATAGGGTGTGATGCCTTAATTATAATAAGTCTGTGCGTACCATATGCGAATTACTTACCCTGGCCAGGTAATTGTTAAACATATGATACCATGGGTTTCTTATGATTAATACATATACAACCTATGTAACAAAGGCTTAGTAAGTGTGAGGTGCCGGGGGGATTTTGGACGTAGTCCACTGTCTAACATGGCAGGGATGCGGTCCATGCATGACCTTGAGCAAGGTACCAGCTAGAATACGCTGGGCAAGCAAAGAGGACAACAAACTGGAGCGTTTGGACGTAGTCCACTGTCTAACACGACAAGGATGCGAACCATGCAAGACCTTGAGCGAGGCACCAGCTTATACGCTGGGCTAGCAAAACGGGCAGTATACGATACAAGTTATCCTGGGTTGATACAAAGATTGACTTGAACCTTAATCAAGGTTTAGTCATAAAGAGATTCAGTTTGGAAATAGACTTGAACCATAATCAAGGTTGAGTCATAAACAGATTTAGCTTGAAAACAGACTTGGACCTTAATCAAGGTTAAGTCATAATTAAACTCAGACTTTTATAGAAGGTTAAATTCGTAAAGAGGGACTTGAACCTTAATCAAGGGTTGAGTCATAATCACATTCGGGTAAGTCGTGAATCTCCGGATTATGACATAAACAGCGTGATTGGGCTGTGATAAATCAGTAATTCTTTCAACCCTCGGGTTAAGGATGAAAAAGGGTGTAAACTGCAAAAACATTAGATTGTATCGTTGGTACAATTTAAAGCAAATTATGATAATCGGATTGTGTAGTTATTATAATCTGATGCAAACCGTGATAATAAGAGATTAGTCAATACAATACGTTGTAATGACGAACAACACCAGGTTTTATAAAAAGGAAACCGACCTCAATTTATATTGAGATCGGTAATCAGAAAGAGGACTTTTAGAAACTAAACGTTCTAAATATATACAAACGATTTGAAATCTAAAACTCAAAAGTCTTTAAACGGGTCGGTTGGGGCAATGACCACAAATCGAGTTAGCAAAACGGGAACTTGGGTAAACCAAATAAATGGCAAATTCTTAAAATAAGGATTAGCCAAAGAAAGGAAAATGTTAGTGTAAAGCAAGGTTTGTTTATAACATTATAGCAAACCAAGAAGAAACGAGGGCTGGATTCGGGAATGAATCCAAGAAGCTAGAAAACGGCTATGATAAAAAGCCGGGTTAGTCTTGGTTTCCAAGACAAATTACTTGTTAGAAATAGATGCATAGACATGTATGCATATGCATGCTACAATCGAGTATTGCAGCAGATACCCTAAGGTGCATGATAGTATGGCCCCTTAATCATTACATCCTTCGAAAAAAAAGTAGACGGAGAATAGACTACGGTTCTGAGTCGGGTCTATGAAAAATACATGAGTAACTAGAATATCTGTAAGGGTATGCAAATAGATGTTATGCAATGAAATAACGCCGAGTTAAACAAAAGAGTAGTGTAACATAGGTTGCGTTATGGAAACTAAGGTATTAGAATACAATCGAAAGGGTGAAGTCGAACAAAGGGAAAATCGCCCTAAGTATATAGTACTAGTTGTTTAGACTATAGAATGACAAATGAATGAGCGGTTCTCAAATCGGTTTAGAGAACCAAGGTACTTTGGGGTAACCAAAGCAAATACAAGAGAAAGGTTTCGGGGACGAAACCTCTTTAAGGGGGTAGACTTGTAACACCCCAAAACCATTCGTTCGCCTAACTACGCCATTAGGCGTGATTAGCAATATAATAACACGAGGCTTAGAGGATAATAATATGGGTTATATTCTAACATGGAAATAACCTAGTTAATAATATTATGTTTGTAAATTAATAAAAGGTGTTTGAAACTAGCTTATGAGTTAGTTTTTATACGAAAATGACAGTGGGAAAACTTGAGGGACCATAGTTGCCAAAATGGTAAAGTGGGTATTATTAATAAGAATAAAACACACAAAAACACACACATGAAGTGTGTGTGTCGTGTATAATGATCAGGAGATCATTTCTCCTTCCTTAACCAAACCCTAAACATCAACTCTTGCTCAAATCAAAGCTAAATCAAAGGGGAAATCGATGCTTGAGCAAGAAACGAGTTATCTAAGGCCTAATGAACATCAAGGTACCATTTTATTTGATGAAATTTGATGTTAATACCCGTTTTTGATTTGCTCAAAAACTAGGGTTTTGATAAATTGTAAAATTTATGGTTAAAAGAGGTTGCCCTAGTCTTGGGGAACCTCAAACATACCTAATTTAGTCACAAATCACACTTAATATGTGTATTTGGTTTTGATCATATGATTATGTTCATGTGTAGAATTTGGGGTTTAACCTCTAGGTTGAATCCACTCATATCTAGTAACCTTTTGTGACTCTTAGAAGTTGTTGCATGAGAAATTTAGGTGAAAAGGGCTTAAATAACATGTTATTATGTCAATTGGACAATCGGTTATGCTTTGGTTAAACTTAGAATGTTGAAGACTAAGTATATTGGTGGATGCACACCAAGTGGTTGATGAAATGCCTAGATGAGTTAATCTCAACTAGACATGTAAGAAAATGGCTATGGATTTAGCTAAATGGATAATGAATACATGATTTATGGATAGTGAATTAATTCCATGTTATGTATTCTAATAATCAAGTTTGACATGTCCCTAAGTTAGGTACAAGAACTAGGGATGCAAACGGGTCAAACGGATGCAAGTAATGCGTATGGAAGCAAGAACGGATATGAGGTAAGTTTTACTTACACCAATGTACTATAACATAGCTTAATTGTTATAAATATTAGTTTTAAATCTTGAGTGCGAGATAATGATAAACCCTAAGGGGTAGAATCTATTAAGTGGGTCGCCTTATGTGCACTCAATACAAAATGTGGTTTATGACCTTAATCGAGATAATGAGTTATGACCAAATGGAGAAATCCATCAAACGGGTCAACTAATAAAGATATGTGAGAAATGATGTTTTAATCCAATTAAATCAATTGAATGAAGTTGTTAGGCATGTTGTTAAATGGGTCAAGTTTGTGACACTTGAACCATATATAAAAACTTGGATAACTTAGTATTATGAACGACGTGTCTAAACGGATCAAATGGTGATATCCTCACCATGTGAGTCCAATACTTGATGCTTGTATTTCAAGCAATAAGATTCATGAGGTTAAACGGATCAAATGGCAAGGTATTACCATTTGAGTTTCGAGGAATTAACGTGAATATTTAGAAAGCACGCAGGTAGATGCATTTGCGCATGCACGCTTGATGCTAAGAATCGTGGAGGATACGCACAAGGTATGAGAATGGGTCAACATCACCCGGTAAGTCCGTAGTCGAATAAACGCCTTCGGGCGAAACAACAGAGGTGATAAAAGTACTCACATGAGGTGTGGGTGCCAATCAAGTAAGTTATTTTCATAACTGTGTCAAATGCGCGCTAATGCGCTTAGAATTGACTAAACAAGTGAAAACTTGAGAAAGGATGAAACTCTAAGTCTGGAAGGACTTAGAGGTTTTTAAACAAGTCATTGAGTCAAAAACAATGGATTTGAAACAAGAAGTTTCGCCACGAATGGCTAAATTGAAAGATTTGGCCATGAAGGGCATTTTGGGGATTTAAAGGATTAATAAAGGTTGATTCTAAGAATCTAAGTCGTAATGAAACAAATCGGACAAACGCTTTTGTTGATCAAGTGTCTAATGACTTGACAACTCAAACGGTATGCAATTTAAGTGGTCAAAAGTGCCTTGTTTGATTTAAGGCCTTAATGGGTCAAATTGGGTAAAAGTCGCCATAAACATTCAAAATTAAGAACCGGATCATGGCGACATAAACCGGACCATAATTTCAGTCAAACAAAGGTTTATTTAGTCGGCAAGTCATTACTTAGGCTTCGGGAATCATCAAATGCAGTTGCGATATGATTCCCATGCTTAAAAATCACCAAAAAACGATCAGAAGCTTTGCGCGGCCGCGCGCTTAAACCGACCGGCCGCGCGCTTTGATCTGCATGTCAGCACGATCTTTAAAATTCCATATAAAATCGTAGAAAAATCGTTAGGAGGTGTTCTTTATATGCCTGGAAAGATCTCGGAGCGTAGAACAATTCTCATTTGAAAGTCGAAGTCAGATTTTGGGTTTTAGAATGGGTAAAAGCGATCCGAACAGCTGCTGCGCATAAGTTGCAGCAGTTTGTTCTCCTGATAAAGGGCCGTTTGGCCTGGTTCGTTCCGTTTCGACGTGTAACGACTATCGTACTAGTTAAATGTTTCATTTGACCATTCACTAACCATTCTTTGTGTAATGGTGTTAGGTAAACATGTGATGGAAGTCCCGGAGCAAGGATCAAGTCGCGATAAGAGCCGAACACGCCCGATCACTCATACAAGCTTCCGCACTAGAATCTAACGAACTCCCGTTAAAAACACAAACTTTAATACATTCTTTTTTTGTAGCAATGATGTAAAATTTATTGGAACTAAACGTGTATGGGATTCATTAAGTTGGGTTTTCATAATTTACCAAAGTTTTAATCGGGAGTGGTTTAAGTAAGGTCCAAACCCGTATGATTTGGGTGTTGATCGCGTGATTACGGGTTAGGGTCTTACAAGTGGTATCAGAGCCAGGTTTTGATATCATATGTGGTTTTGGCGATTGTTTTGTCAGTAAATAGTTGTTGACAGCAAAAAGGTTGGTTTACTTATATGCATAATAAGTTAAAACTCTTAATGGGTAAAATGGGTAAAATGGCATAAATGTTTAAAGAACCGAAAGGGTACTCAAACATGAGACTTGGTATCCTTAGAACATGTTATAACAATGTCAAACGAGTTCCCAAGGGTCCTTGGGGATGGTCGAGGACCTAAGTAAAAGTCCAACAAAAGGTTGGGTAAATATCGAGGAATTGTGATTGTTTATGCAGGCGATTTAGAGTATTCAGCAGCTTCAGAACCATGGGATACGGTTCAAAATGAGCGGTCTTGGGCCGGGACAAATCAGTAAATCATTCATCCCTCGGGTTAAGGATGAAAAAGTGTAAACTGCAATAATATTAGATTGTGTCGTTGGTACAATTTAATGCAAATTATAATAACGGTTGGATTGTATAGTTATTACAATCGGAAGCAAACCGTGATAACAGGAGATTAGTCGATACAATGAGTTGTAATGACCGATCTACACCGTGTTTTATGAAAAGAAAACCGACCTCAATTTATAGTGAGATCGGTAATCATCAAAAGGACTTTTAGAAACTAAGCGTTCTATATATATAAACGATTTGAAGTCTAAACCTCAAAAGTCTCTAAACGGGTCGGTTGGGGCAATGACCACCAATCGAGTTAGCAAAACGGGAACTTGGGTAAACCAAATAAATGGCAAATTCTTAAAGTAAGGATTAGCCAAAGAAAGGAAAATGTTAGTGTAAAGCAAGGTTTGTTTATAATATTATAGCAAACCAAAAAGAAACGAGGATTGGATTCGGGGGTGAATCCAAGAAGCTAGAAAACGGCTATGTTAAAAAGTCGGGTTAGTCTTGGAAACCAAGACAAATTACTTGATAGAAATAGACGCATAGACATGTATGCATACGCATGCTACAATCGAGTATTACAGTAGATGCCCTAAGGTGCATGATAGAATGGCCCCTTAAACCATTACATCATTCGGGATAATGGTAGACGGGGATAGTCTACGGATCTAAGAAAGACCTATGGAGAACATAAGTAGCTTAAATGTCGTGTAGGGGGGTAAGTATGTAGATATTGCCCCTAGTTAACCGAAATAATATAATGACTCAAGTCATGTTATGAAAGCTAAGGCTTCCATATAATAAAAGTTAGAAAGCCGGGTAAAGGGATACAAACAATAAGTATATAGTACTACTCGTTAGACTATAGAATGTCAAGGGATTGAGCGGTGCTCAAAATTGATTAGAGACACTAAGGTCCTTTGGTGTGACCAAAGCAACAAAACAAGAAAGGTTTCGAGGACGAAACCTCTTTAAGGGGGGTAGACATGTAACACCCCAAAACCATTCGTTCGCCTAACTACGCCATTAGGCGTGATTAGCAAAATACTAACACAAGACTTAGAGAATATAATATGGGTTATATTCTAATATGGAAATAACCTAGTTAATAATATTATGTTTATAAATGAATAAAAGGTGTTTGAAACTAGCTTATGAGTTAGTTTTTATACGAAAATGACAGTGGGATAACTTGAGGGGCTATAGTTGCCATCTAGCCAAACAAGAAATATGTAAATGTTAAATAAGTATAAACACACACACAAGTGTGTGTGTGTCGACTTCAACATCAGGAGATTATATCTCCTTCACCAACCCAAACCATAACTTAATAATATGCTTGAATCCAAGCCAAATCAAGGGGTTTTTCAATGCATTAGCAAGAAAGGGATCATCTAAGGCCTAATGAACATCAAGGTACCTTTAATTCGTGTTGAATTTGATGTTAAACTCGTTTTTAATTTGGGTTAAAATCTAGGGTTTTGACAAAAACGTGAATTTATGAGTTGTTAGAGGTTTCTCTAGCTTTAGGGAGCCTCAATTAGGTATAATTCGGGTATGAATCACATTCTACATGTGCATTTGATTTTGACCATATGATTATGTGAATATGTAAGAATTGGGGTTTAACTTCTAGGTTGAAACCCCACATGATTAGTAGTTTTGGGTAACTCTTAGGAGTTGACATAATGATCAAATTAGATGAAATGCCTAAATATCATGTTATGTTGATAATTAGATACGTGGGTATATTTTGGTTAAAGTTAGATTCTTGAAATCAAGTATTTTGGGTGGATGCACACCAAGTGTTTGATGAAACGCCTCAATAGTCTTGTTTGCAAATTGAGGTGATAACTTGATTTGGGTAATCATGGAATTACCCGTATATAAAACGTGAAACACATGTTTAAAATATGAATCACACCATACATGAAAAGTTTAGCCAAATGATAATTGGGAAAACGAAATAATGGTGTGAATAAACTCATGAGATGTGTTAGTTATTGGATATGATGACTAACTTAACTAATCTTATGAGTCTAGTAAGGTTGATCTTGTCAAGCTAGGTGCAAGCTTGAATGGAATGGATCAAAGAACAAGACGGGTCAAGCGGATATGAGCCTAAAGTGCAAGTAAATGGGAATGAATACAAGTAAGTTTTACTTACACCAATATACTATAACATAGCTTCAATTGTTATAAACATTAGTTTTAAATCTTGAGTGTGAGACGAAGATAAACCCTAAGGGGTAGAATCTATTAAGTGGGTCGCCTTATGTGCACTCAATACAAAATGTGGTTTATGACCTTAATCGAGATAATAAGTTATGACCAAATGGAGAAATCCAACAAACGGGTCAACTAATAAAGATATGTGAGAAATGATGTTTTAATCCAATTAAATCAATTGAATGAAGTTGTTAAGCATGTTGTTAAATGGGTCAAGTTTGTTACACTTGAACCATATATAAAAACTTGGATAACTTAGTATTATGAACGACGTGTCTAAACGGATCAAATGGTGATATCCCCACCACGTGAGTCCAGTACTTGATGCTTGTATTTCAAGCAATAAGATTCATGAGGTTAAACGGATCAAATGGCAAGGTATTACCATTTGAGTTTCGAGGAATTAATGTGTATATTTAGAAAGCACGCAGGTAGATGCATTTGCGCATGCACGCTTGATGCTAAGAATCGTGGAGGATACGCATAAGGTATGAGAATGGGTCAACACCACCCGGTAAGTCCGTAGTCGAATAAACGCCTTCGGGCGAAGCAACATAGGTGATAAAAGTACTCACATCAGGTGTGGGTGCCAATCAAGTAAGTTATTTTCATAACTGTGTCGAATGCGCGCTAATGCGCTTAGAATTGACTAAACAAGTGAAAACTTGAGAAAGGATGAAACTCTAAGTCCGGAAGGACTTAGAGGTTTTTAAACAAGTCATTGAGTCAAAAACATTGGATTTGAAACAAGAAGTTTCGCCACGAATGGCTAAATTGAAAGATTTGGTCATGAGGGGCATTTTGGGGATTTAAAGGATTAATAAAGGTTGATTCTAAGAATCTAAGTCGTAATGAAACAAATCAGACAAACGCTTTTGTTGATCAAGTGTCTAATGACTTGACAACTCAAACGGTATGCAATTTAAGTGGTCAAAAGTTCCTTGTTTGATTTAAGGCCTTAATGGGTCAAATTGGGTAAAAGTCGCCATAAACATTCAAAACTAAGAACCGGATCATGGCGACATAAACCGGACCATAATTTCAGTCAAACAAAGGTTTATTTAGTTGGCAAGTCATTACTTAGGCTTCGGGAATCATTAAATGCAGTTGCGATATGATTCTCATGCTTAAAAATCACCAAAAAACGATCAGAAGCTTTGCGCGGCCGCGCGCTTAAACCGACCGGCCGCGCGCTTTGACCTGCATGTCAGCACGATCTTTAAAATTCCATATAAAATCGTAGAAAAATCGTTAGGAGGTTTTCTTTATATGCCTGGAAATCTCTCGGAGCGTAGAACAATTCTAATTTGAAAGTCGAAGTCAGATTTTGGGTTTTAGAAGGTGTAAAAGCGATCCGAACAGCTGCTGCGCATAAGTTGCAGCAGTTTGTTCTCCTGATAAAGGGCCGTTTGGCCTGGTTCGTTCCGTTTCGACGTGTAATGACTATCGTACTAGTTAAATGTTTCATTTGACCACTCACTAACCATTCTTTGTGTAATGGTGTTAGGTAAACATGTGATGGAAGTCCCGGAGCAAGGATCAAGTCACGATAAGAGCCGAACACGCCCGATCACTCATACAAGCTTCCGCACTAGAATCTAACGAACTCCCGTTAAAAACACAAACTTTAATACATTCTTTTTTTGTAGCAATGATGTAAAATTTATTGGAACTAAACGTGTATGGGATTCATTAAGTTGGGTTTTCATAAATTACCAAAGTTTTAATCGGGAGTGGTTTAAGTAAGGTCCAAACCCGTATGATTTGGGCGTTGATCGCGTGATTACGGGTTAGGGTCTTACATTTTCTCCCACCAGTACCAATGTATTAATACTATGTACCTGCAAGCATTCTATCCTTTCCACAATTTTCAAGATCTATATTAAATTCTACCTTTCGGCCTTGAATGAGTCTCAGATTGTACGGGTCACTAATTTCGAGAGCACAGAAGTTTGATTTCAAGTACTTACTTCCTTGTACAAGATTTCACTCAAACCAGGGCCCTGATACCAACTTGTAACACCCTAAACCGAATTAACAGAAAATAAGCAGCAGAAATACCAACCGAAAAATTTCTTGCTTTATAGAACACTCTCGAATGTTTAGAAACCATATCTAGGAGATATTTTAGGTGTTACATCTTTCATTGTTTCTTATTACATTCAACACGACTTATCTTTATTACGTTACGTGACCGTGACCACGTTCAATCTGCGTCCTCGCTCGATCTTCAACCATTCCTCGTTCAAGTGGAAGATTCACACTAATCTGCAATCACCACATAACCATATAATTAGGTCAGTAAGTGACTTCAGTTAATATTTTTGTCATCATATTAAATTATATCAAGGAAGCTAGATGATCGTTTTAACTTGTCTCTGCAAGTTCGGACTCATACAAGCTATAATCTAGAATTCGATCTTTGGAATCTACCCTTGAAATTCCATGCATTCATCCTTATCTAACCTGCATCTTCATTGTCATTCACACAACAATGTGGTTAACAACATTAACAATACATACGTATACACGATTTCTATGATTGCATTTCAATGTTCCACCGTCTTATATTCTTATATATTCTTACTAAGATCTCATTAACAATCTCTACATAACATCCAAAGTAACATCTTTGTGTGTGTGTGTGTGTGTATACACACAAATAGACATACACACCTACATCAATCTCAATTCCTACAATCAAAGACCTTTGCCTCCACTTAGATCCTTACAAGATATACAAATAAACAATCAAAACACGTTAAAACACCTATGGTTTGATGCATACCGGATAATATGTGCTCACAACATTCTCTTAGGTGCCTAAACATATTCTTAAGTCCTAGTTTTAACATACATAAGTCCCACATGCAAGTATCCATCATTTGGGGTCATTTTAGAGGAAAAACAAGTTGGAGCGCCGCTAGGGGCGCAGCTTAGAGAACCATCTGCATGGGGCGCAACCCTGCTCCAAAACAGCGTCGCCCTGCTCCAGACCAGCACAGCCCCGCTCCAAACCAGCGCAGCCCCGCTCCAACTGCAGCTCATCTCCCTAGAATTCCTCCATTTTTAGCCTCGATTCTGATCCCCAACCCCGTATTTGATCCCTATAACTTCTAAGAGATAAGATCTTGGTTTTCAAGGTTATTTCAAGATCCTTAATCATTCCCAATCAAGGAGTCATCTTCTCATTGACGACCCGTTTGTATTCTCTACATGAAACCAAGCATGGGTCAATATATGGTTGACCCATCACCAAGTTTCTTACCTTGGCACAACTATTAATTATTTGTTTCTTTCAAGATTCCCATATTACATGAACATACAAATTCGATATCATAATGCAAGTTAAGTTTAGGAATCACTTACCTCAAGTCCTCCAAGTTCATGCTTGTTTTCTTGCCTCATCTTGACCCATTAGCCTCCCATGCTTGAGTCCATCTTGCCTATCCTTTCATGTCATCATATTCACGTCTCATTAACATACAAGATCATTCATCTTACAAATTAACTCAACACATGGTGTGCATCATATTATTTAAGCATAGTGTACATGCTACTAAGGTATACTTCTTACCAAATCATACAATCAATCAACCTCCCACATGAATACTCTCTAAAACACAACCCTCATGTTAACATACTATCAACTGTATCTATTATCACATTGCTTTCATATTTGTCAAGTCTTGCGTACAAATTCACCCATCATACTAATCTAGACATTTCATCAAACACTTGGTGTGCGTACCATATTTTGAGCACATTGTACAAGCTCCTACTACATGCATTCCACCAAAACACATAATAACCTTCAATCATGACAATTTTCCACATGAATAGCATCAACTACACATTATTTCTACCATTACATGGATTTACAACTAATTTAGCAACACTAAAGCTAGTAATGAAAACCTAAAATCATCTTCTTTAGTAACTAAGCAACTTCTTGTAATTAACTCATCCCTAAACCATTAGAGATGATCAATATCACTTACAATCAAGCAATAATACGAATTTAACATCATTTGCTCAAAACCCACATATGGGTTTTGAAACTTAGATAAGTTGGGTGCTAGGGTTCTTACCATAAGCTTTAAACATGATCACAACCATCTAATTCATATCCCCCCCATCCTGCCATCATTCGATCTCTTGCATTTCTTCTTCTATTTTGGTGTGATTAGGGTTTTGTTCTTGGCTTTAGAAGGGCCCTTTGGGGCTGAATACGTATACACCCAAATGGGTCTTCTTGACCTTCTTATTTTGACCAATAGTTACATTAATGATCCCTCAAGTGTACCCGTTTCCCAATTTTATTATGAAACTTAACTAACCAAGTTAGTTCCTAGTGTTATTAACTTACATGTTTATATAACACTAACGAGGTTATTTCCATATTAGAACATAACCCATATTCTTATCATCCCGTTTTATTATCCATAAAGGGCGCATTCTACTATTTAATTCGTTTTATCATTTCTTATTCACGCCTAATAACGTAATTAAGCGAAATGGATTTTCAGGATGTTACACCACGTCGTTGCGCGGAGCAGCTTCGCGCACAGTAGAGAGTCGTGTGCATGACCTGCAGCGGCGAGTTCTGCCGCGATCAGCGGCCACTAGCCCAGCGCAAAGCCTTTCCTCGCACGTCCCACGCACGGCGGTTCTGCTTTACACATTCTGAACCTTCCACCGCGCCGCCTATCAAGCTTCGCCACTAGCGTATGGTCATTGAGTTGATTGAGGTATAGAAACTGATTTACTTTATACAATTTTATGTTTTCAAAAACTGAAGGACCACGTGTAGGGCTGCAAACGAACTGAACTTTCAGCGAACAGTTCATGAACCGTTCGGCGGGAAGTTTGTTCGTGTTCGTTCGTTTAATAAATGAACGAAAACGAACAAATAAATCCGTTCGTTTAGTTAAACGAACGAACATGAACAGAGGTTGTGTCCGTTCGCTTATGTTTATGTTCGTGAACGTTTGGTAACGTGTTCGTTTATGTTCGATAGTTTAATAAGGTTTTTAATTTTTATTTTCTTTTATTCTTATTTATTTATATGTTTCCACGTTCCAGCGTTCATGCTCTGCACCTCCAACGCCCTCTGCCATCCACCTCCAACGCCCTTCTCCAGTGCTGATTATGTTTGGACAAGTAAGTTATATTTTGTGTGGATCTAGCTAATGTTTTAACGTATGTGAATTCGATGTTATTCAATAGTTAATATATGTCTGTTTTTTGTTTTTTTTCCATTCATGAACACTTCTTTGTGTTCATGAACACTTGTTTGTGTTCATTAATGTCCTTTTGTGTTCGTGCGTGTTCATGAACAAAATTAACAAACGACACGAACATGAGTGTTTTCTTAACAAACGAACACGAACAGGAAATTTTGTTCGTGAACACATAAATTTCTTAAGAAACAAACATGAACAATGCCTTGTTCGTGTTCGTTCGGTTCGTTTGCAGCCCTAACCACGTGATGAAGTTGCTTTATACAACTTTGCACGCAAATGGTGGGTCATGCGTCTTGTTGGTAACTCCCTACGCATCGTTAGTTCCGCATCTCGCGTGACCATCAGAGGCGTTTCGCATCTCGCATGACCATTAGAGGCGTTCTGTAGCTTACGCACACGTAAGAGGCGTACGTGGCTAATTTTTTCGGCAGAGATATTACGCCACGTCACCACCATGCGTTGGTTGACGTAAACTCTAAAAGACGTTCCACGCACGTCTCCTTTTCATGAACGTGCTACAATGTCGCCGCGTCTCCTTCTCGGGAACGCGATCTAACTCCACGCGCGTCTCCTTCTCAGGAACGTGCCACCACGTCACATCCCGCGTTGGGTTGACATAAACTTGTAAAAGACATTCCGCGCATGTCTCCATTTCAGGATCGTGCTACAACGTCGTCGCGTCTCCTTTTCAGGAACGCGCCACAACTCCACGCGCGTCTCCTTATAAGGAACGTCCCGCCACGTTGGGTTGACGTAAAATTTTAAACGACTTTCCGCGCACGTCACCTTTTCAGGAACGTGCTACAACGTCGCCGTGCCTCCTTTTTAGGAACGTGCTACAACGTCGCCATGTCTCCTTCTCAGGAACGTGCTACAATGACGTCACATCTTCTTATCAGGAATGTGCTGCCGCGTCACCACCCTGCTTTGGGTTGACGTAAAATTTTAAAACACGTTCTCCGCATGCCTCCTTTTCATGAACATGCTTGCCACGTCACTTGCGGAGCATGCTTTCATCCGCCAACACCAAGCTCTTCGCATAGTCAATGGCTATCATGCGCCAGTGCAAAGCACTTCACGAATATCATGGAGCATTGCTTTCGACTGACGTACGGCCTATAAAGGCGTCTTTCCCAGAGCATGCTTTTGCCTACTCAAAGCACTCCGAGCACACTCCGCGAAGCATAACCTTCGCGCATCGGCATAATTATTTCAAGGACACGAATGATACCGCATCGGATGCGCATGATACTCTTATCGAAAGATACCCTTATTATAAGTTTAATGCTCCTAAGCATTACAATTAGCAGCAATGAACGGGGAATGGCATGGTATAACACCACTTTAGATGGTTCTCAAACCATGATACGCCGTATGAATTCATCTCCTAAGAAAGGGGTTTTTGGTATAACCTTTTCATGTTTACTATAATTTATTATCTTGTCAACTTATCTTAAGTTCAAGAAATACAAACGCAAAGTTGGGCGCCTTATAATACACCCATATTATATGATTGAGATACTTGCAGGTTTTGGCAAAGATCCATAATAACACCTGCAACAAATCGTTACCGGACGCTCGCGTGCCGGCGACTGTTAGCCTAGAAGGTGACACTTATCCGATAACAAGCGTAACGAGCAACCCTCACACGCGTCGGTGACAGTTCGCCTAGAAGGTGACACTTAGCTTGTAACAAGCGCAACGAGCAGCCTCCCGCACACCGCGAAGAAGATGAAACACTCAAGTCATTAGTCCACCAAGAAGACAAAGCCTTTAATCTTCATTCCCGAGAACTCCTAATTAGTCTAGCGCTCCACCCAACGCTTTTCACGTGGGAACATGCTGAATTAATTCAATTGACTGTGATTATGATGATCGTATTCTTATTGAATCGTATTATGATTGAATCGTAATGTGTTTGATCGACTGGTGTTGTATAATTTAAATTTGAATTTGAAAATCGTTTACGTATGTTATGAAATCGTTTACAAAAATATAGAACGTGATTGTAGTAATCAGTTACAGATAAAAGAAGTCTGATTTGCCCTTGGGTTTAACTGCAATTGAAGTTAATTAGAGTTTAGTTAAGTTAATCATGGTTTGGTTAATTTGACAGGTGGCATAATATAGTGGCTTCTTACGCTTTGTACATTAAGGATACTTTGTATCCTATGCTTTCTTTTATTTGAATATGTATTTAGTTATAGTTGAAATTTACGATACTTTTTCTTCAAACTTTAGTTTCATCTGAGTGCATAGTCCATTAATTATTCTTGCATTAAGATAGAGACGTAGGGTATCCAAATATCCTCCCTAGTTAGTCGTAAATACTACTTGGGGCGTACGCTTTATGCATATATATGGATAAGAAATCAATCAAGATTTTCAGTAGTGTTTCAGACAATTCCATAAGCACCTGTGGCGAGGGACGAGATAATAAATCTAGAATATCACACCAAGAACATTGCAATGTAATCTCATCAGGTTCAACAATAGTGTACATGAACTCGCTGAATCTTCCAACAAGAACAAGATCAACCCGCATGTTCGTTCTCTCCAACCCGAAGAGTATCTGTTACATTATGTTCGTTTGCTAATATATATTGTTGTTCTTTCAACTGGAAAAGATGAAAAGAAGTGGAGTGAATTTAAGGATGTTAACTTCTGAAACCAACCAAAGGAATGGACATCAAGAACTAAACGTATGTCAACCAGATCATAAGTTGAAAAATAATAAGTTGAGGGCTGCTAGTGTTCATGCTATTTCTTTAAAAATTGGTAACATGGAGGTTAGTTCTTTTTCTGCTGTGTGGTTATTATTAGATTAAAAAGACTCCAACATACGGAAAATCTTGTTATTATATAGATGATAATAATGTATCTAAATTTGAGCAGTGGATATCTAAACATGAGGGAGATTTGGAAGCAAAATTCTACTACATACAGAAGAAACTGGTGTGGGAACTTCTTTACCGTTCTTGGAAGAACAAGATCGAAATTCAATGGGAACAGATATCCGCCATTAATGCCTACTCTGATGAAAAGGAAACCTGCTGTCTTGAAATCCAGGTAACTTTTATTTTATTTGTTGTTTGGTATTTTTTTTTCTGTGTAAAATAATATTCATCAACATCACATTATTTTGCAGTTGAATGAACCTCCTAAGCTGTATGAAGAGATTAATTTTAACCCAAAAAAGCGTACCCAATGGGAGGAACTATAACGGATTTTACTAGAGGAAATACTTATATTGGTAGCTAACACGCCATTAAGTTTCCATCGCGGTTTCTCTATGAGGAGTTCATGATGCTTCTGAGTGCGATAAATGTCTAGCCAACTTAATTCAACAACCTTTTCCATATCAAAATCGTCCGGTTTTCCAATACCAATTTCTTAAGTTCTAAATGAACAGAAGTATCAATGCAACTCATGTTCCGAAAAAGGAGCATCAAGAAAGCTATTGTCCCTTGTTCTGTAAACAGTGGCGGATCTAGATCAAAATTTCAGGGGTAACATTCAAAATTTTGTTTTATGGTACTTTCATAAAATGAAAATGAAAATGAAAACGAAACAAGAATAAAACACGATAATAAATAAATTTAAACACATAGCTAATAAATTTTTCCTCTTAGGTTTTTGAAAGTGAGTCATTATATCATCAAATTTTACTTTATCAGAAGCTTCTCTTTTGATCGCATAATTTAAAGCATTTTGAAAAAAAAAATCTCTTCCACCTTGATTACCAACATTTTCATTAAACAAGTAACACAACAAGAAATATGTTTTTTCTTGTTTAATGCTATACTTTAACCAATCATATCTACCAAAGCATTGTGCGAAGTCACACTATCGCAGGACAAAGAAGGCGGAGACGCGAGTGCCAAGTAGGGAGGCAAAGGCGGCCTTAACAAGCCCACTATTTATATAGGTTTTAATTAATATATTAAACATATATTTACATAATAATAATAACTAATATTTAGAAAATTATGAGAAATAAGTAAATTATACATAAAATAATAATTATAATTAATACCATTTACTTAATAAAGATTAAACACGCCGAGCTCTTGCTTGAAAAAGCTACCTACGAGTTGAGCTCAAGGTTAAGGAACAAAGCTCGAATCGAGCCGTTCTCAAGCTTTCATAAATTAAGAGAGCTTGATGTCACGAAGTAACTCTCTTGACTCGCATGCGGCTCTTAGACTCCTTCTAAGATCAGCCTTTGACCTTACTATGATGCGATTCGGAAGCGATAGATGAAAGATAACAAGATTGGTAACCAAACCTTTATTGATTACAAGGAAGAGTTATACAAGAACTTTACAAGCTTACAGGGTGAATGCCTTAGTGTTTTTGGAGGTGATTAGCATATGAGGCATCGTCACCTATTTATACTAGTCCCTCATGTTCTAGATTATTCTAGAGTTTTCTATACATAATTTTTATGATATTTACATAGATCTTTCTAGAATCCAAACCCTTAATATCCTGGATATTTTGTTGGACTCTTCAAGGCTCCTCTTGATTTTTTCCATGCTTCTAGGTTGGTCTAGTGCAGCCTAGAATGTTCTAGAATGTTGCACCTTGGTGTAGCCCAAAAGCGTTGCCTTCTGATCAGAAAAATAAGTATTTTTGAGCTGATTTATATGTGGGTCGTGACATCGAGCTCGGATCGGCTTGTTTACACCCCTAGTTTTTTTCCAATTCAAAGTTACACAAACTATTTGGGCTTAAGACTTATGGCCTTTCAATCTTATAAATAATAGATAGGAAAAATTACAGAAATCGTCCTTTATGTTTACCTATTTTTTCAGTAGACGTCCTTAAACTTCAAAAGTGATGAGAATCGTCCTATATGTTCTAAAATCTTTCAAGTCTCGTCCTTTAGCACTAACGAGGTTACATTTTAACGTTAAAAATGGTCATGTGAACCCCACATGAGGGTAACTTCATAATTTCCTTCATTAATTTAATATATACTTAATAAATAATCCTATATTATTTTTTAAAACTAAAAAAATATATCTCTCTCAACTACATCTCTCTCCCCGTGTGTTTTTTTCACTCTCTCATTCTCTCTAGCTTCTTCACCAACCCCTGTCCCTCCCATCCTCCACCACCCGCCACCAACCTACGCCACCATCCACCACCCGCCACCACCACTAACCCACCATCAACCTACCACCAACACAACATAACACAACACAGCAACCACCTGCCCCATCAACCCCAGCACCATAAGCTGCCTACACCAATCCCCCACCACCACAACATGCCACCAACCACCCCACACAATCACCACCTGCCACTAACCTCTAAACACCCCAAATTCGACACACAGCATGAACCCCACATTCGACAACCACTATTGAACCCTAACCCCCAAATAGATTTAGGGTTTTTTCATAACGAATCTCGCGGCAGAGGACGGTGGTGTGGATTGGTGGTGGGTTGAATTTATCATATACCCCTTGTATCAAAAATACAACGTCACCACCGTCGTCTTCCTTGGTCGATTGAGTAAAACGGCCGGCCGGGTCCGGTGACCCTTCACCCTTGTTATTCTCCCTTCCCGTCTCCCTCTCACTCCTCTACTTCGGTTTCTCTCTCACTCCTCTCTCTCTACGTTTCTACTCGATTCTCTCTCTCTAGAAGTTTGGGGGTAGGTGTGTGTGGATAGGTGGTGATAGAGATGGGTGCTCCGCCGCTGGCGACGGTCGGACACCATCCGGCTCCTCCTGCTTTGTCCCCTCTCTCTCTCCTTCTGAATTCAGTGGGTGACAACAACTGTCTATGTTTTTGAATGGTTCAATGGTCACCACCGTTGTAGTTCTTCTAACTCTTATTAAATAGTGTGGATTGGGGTGGGGGAAACCTAATTTGCTTTAATTGAGGAAGATGGGTTGCAGTGTTTGGAGGATTTTAAAAGAGGTTAAATGAAAACGAGGGTGAAATGTCCTTTATGCCCTCATGTGACTTTCACGTGATATAACTTAACAAAAAAAACTAACCAGGTTAGTGCTAAAGGACGAGACTTCAAAGATTTTAGAACATATAGGACGATTCTCATCACTTTTGAAGTTTAAGGACATCTACTAAAAAAATAGGTAAACATAAAGGACGATTTTTATAATTTTTCCTAATAGATAAAATGGCCAATAGGTAATGATTTAAGGGCTTTTATCTTTTTTGTTTGGCTAATAATAAAAGTTTCAGGATGTTTTGGGTTTTAAAAGAAATTGAGGGATAACTTTATATAAATTTGGGGGTAACGTAACACAAAAAATGTAAAAAAATAAATAAATAAAAGTTGCACTACGCGAGAAAAGTTGAGCGGTAGCGGGCGTTACCCCTCTACATACTATATGTCCGCTGCAAATCATGTTCAACAAGCATGTTCTTTTGTTGGAAATTCTAGCTTTAACTTACCAATGCCAATGCCAGGTAGAAATCCAGTTTTGTTGGAAATTGCATAAGCCAAGAATAACCTGATGGCTTCAAGTCTTGCAACTGGAGCAAAGGTTTCATCATAGTCAATTCCCTCTTCTTGAGACTAACCTTGTACCACCAGTCTTGCCTTGTTCTTGATAATCATTCCAGCTTCATCTTGTTTATTCCTAAAAACCCATCTTGTGCCAATTGGTAGCTTGTTTGGTAGTAAGGGACAGATTTCCCAGACCTGTTGCTTCATGAATTGGAGCAACTCTTCTTGCATAGCTTGCACCCAATTGTTGTCTTTGAGGGCTTCTTGATACTTCTTAGGTTCCAACTGAGAAATGAATGCTGAGAAGAAGCAAAAGTTGGAAAGCTGGTTTCTTGTGAGAACACCTGATGCAATATCACCCATGATTTGATCCAATGGATGATCCT
This sequence comes from Ambrosia x helenae, assembly GCA_030844895.1. Classification (NCBI taxonomy): domain Eukaryota; kingdom Viridiplantae; phylum Streptophyta; class Magnoliopsida; order Asterales; family Asteraceae; genus Ambrosia; species Ambrosia x helenae. The sequence goes on from CM061230.1 coordinate 76,965,969, forward strand.
TGTATTCAATCAGTTGTTGTAAACCACTGAAAGGTGTAGGTGGCTCTTGTACTTCTTCAAACAAACCACTGAGGTTTATAATGTCTGGTTCAGCTGTTTGAACATCTTCAGTAGTTGTAGGAGCTGAAACAGATCTTTGAGTTTGTACATCAACAGTTGTTGAATCAGAAGTTTGTGAAGCTTCTGATGGTTTGAAAGTTGACTTAATGACTGTATTAGGAGTCCATGGTGCTGGATCCTCATCATCAAACCTTTGATCACCATAATAAATAGGTTTAGATGAAATAACAGTCTTTTCAGGTCCGAAATGGAAGCTTTCAAGGTCAAAGAGTTCAGCAGGATGTGCTGGAATGAGAGTGTGTTTTGACTCATTGAACTTGACATTCAGTGTTTCTTCTACTATCTTGGTTCTTGAGTTAAAAACCTTGTAGTCTTTTCTAGTGGAAGAGTAACCAAGAAAATAACCTGAATCAACTTTAGCAGCAAACTTTGAAATAGAGTCTTTAATGTTTAGAATGAAATATTGACATCCAAAAGCCCTGAAAAAGGAGATAAGGGGCTTAATGCCATGAAGAACTTCATAGGCAGTTTTGGAGTGTCTCTTGTTGACAAGGACTCTATTCTGAACATAACATGCAGTGTTGACTGCTTCAGCCCAGAAATACAATGGTAGGCCTGAATCAGCTAACATGGTTCTTGCTGCATCAATTAATGTCCTGTTCTTCCTTTCTACCACACCATTTTGTTCAGGAGTTATGGGAACACTGAATTGTCTAATAATCCCTTTAGACAAACAGAATTCATCCAGAGTTTTGTTCCTGAACTCTATCCCATTGTCACTTCTAATGGCTTTGACAGAAAGAGAATATTGTTTCTCTATTTGTAGAATGAAGAACTTGATGATTTCAGCTGCCTCATCCTTGGAAAATAAGAAGAATACCCATATGAATCTTGAATAGTCATCAATGATGACTAAGCAGTACTTCTTTTTACCAAGGCTCATGATTTTGACTGGCCCAAATAAGTCCATATGGAGTAGTTGAAGACATGCAGTTGTTTTTGATTCTTCAATAGACTTATAGGAGGACTTATGCTGCTTTCCCTTTAAACAGGATACATAGTGTTCTTGACACTGGTATACTTTCAAGGGTAGATCGACCTCTGACCAAGCCCATTTTTGTGACTTTATTTATGGTTTTAAAGTTCACATGGCTAAGTCTCCTGTGCCAGAGATCAGTCTCTGAAGTTGATGCCCTTAAGAAGAAACAGGCAGTGTTGTTCTGTACTTTGTCCTTTTCAATGTCCACTGCATAGACATTGCCACATCTTTTGGCTATCAACAAAGTATGATCTTCAATGATCTTCTCTATTAACTTCTGGCCTTCTGGTGATATGATCTTGCATGTTGTCTTTGTGAAAAAGGAAGAATATCCTTTATCACACATTTATGACACACTCAGCAAGTTGTACTCAAGGTTTTCAACCAGATTGACCTTGTCAAACTGTATTTTGCCTGAAGAGACATTGCCATGTCCTAGCACATATCCCTTGGCATTTTTCCCAAAGGATACAGATCCTTCTCTTTTACTGATAAAATTGTTTATCAGGTATCTGCATCTTGTCATGTGCATTGAGCCTCCACTGTCAACATACCAAATACTATTTAAGCCTATGTAGACCCTTTGCACAAAGTAGCAAATTAGTTAGATTTGGGAACCCAGGCCAATTTGGCTTTGGGTTTGCTCTTGGGAACATTAACAGTTTGTTCTTGACCAGGTTGAAGAATCCATGTCTTTTTGGCAATGGATTTTTCATTAAGAGCAATGGTGGTATCCTTTTGAGGACCACCATCAACCTTGGTCATCAGTAGTTGTACCATTTTCATGAGATCTTTAATCTCAGCAGTTTGTGAAACTGTTGATGATTTAGGTCTAACTAATGAAAGAGAATTTTGAGAAAAAGACTGTTTGTTGGGTCTGCTGACCTGGAGAAGAACAAATGATTGGAAAGCCAAAATATACTACTCAGTTGATCCTTAGAAATAAATAGCATTTACAAGATACTTCTCCCAAAAAACTGTTGACCCTAACATCTGATGTACTCAACAACTGTTAGAAACAACTGCTGCTGCAAAGGACTACTAGATAAACAACTGCTAGAGAACAACTACTGACTAAAGGTCTGATGAAGAACAACTGTTGACTAAAGTACTGAAGACTAAAGCTCTGTTGGAGCCAACAGCACTTAGGCTCCAACAGATGATACAAGACCATCAGAGTTTTCCCCAACAGCAGTTTACCTTACAGTGTTTTACAATGTAACAGTAGTTTGTATTTAACAGATGTTTTATGTTGTTATTCTGTTAGAGGTCACTGTCTTAGGTGACGTCAGCTTAGATCATCAGTGGTTTAGATTTGTCTATAAATAAAACAGTGCTTGTACTGTTCTATTCATCACTCGAAACATTCTCTCAGACAAACAATCACAGAGTGATCAGGCTGAGGGGGAGTACTTGTAATATCGTAATCTTTCAATTAATGAAAGCATTCGATTGAAAACAATTATTCTCTTGTTTTGATTTATAGTTTATCATTCCGCTGCAATTTCCATTTATAGTTCATTTCATTCTTCTCATCTTTACTTAAACAAATCAAAACAATCAAACTCAGATCCTAACACTGTTGTTGAGATTTCATCTTTTTCTGAGAAAAGGTGTTGCCTGGTTGTTGTTTCTTGAGAAAATGTCTGCCAAACATGTCAGACAACCACCATCCAAACTTGCTGCTAAAACCACTGCTACCAAAACCACTGCTGCCACCAAAACCACTGATACCACCACAACATCTGAACCTATCACTACAACTACCAAACCAACCACTGAACCTACTACCACAACCACCAATACACCACCTACAACTACTCTACCACCCAAATCCCAAAGATCTGCTGGTTCTACAAAAGTACCAACAGATGTTAACACAACCACTGCTACAACACCACCATCACCAAAAATCTTGTACAAAAGGAAGAGAAAATTTACCTTTGTGGTACATGATGAAAACATTCACACATCACCACCTACTACTTCAACCACACAATCTACACCCATATCTGCCATTCCACTTTCATCATTCTCACCACACACCTCACAATTTACATCCCATAGACCACCACAAACCATTACACCATTGGCTGTTCAGTATCCTCTTGAACTTGATCTACTCAAGGGGGAAATGCAATCCTTCTACAATACTGAAAAACCATCTGAAAGATCTTTCCCATCTCTTCCAAATTATCCTGTTCCCCCAAACATAGACAAATATCTTAAATACAAGGCTGAACAGACAGATGCAATCATCAAAGAGAAATGCAAAGGGAAAGATGACAGGAGTGTTCATGGCATCCATTCAGCAGAGCTTAGCAAACTGAGAAGGATTGAATATTTTGCTAAGACCCTGAGCAACTCCATGTCTACCATGCCTCTCAGTAGGGACATGGAAAGGGAGGTTAGGGAATCACTTCTTGAACAGATCTTGGCAACCATGCCTTACAAAGCAAACAGAAAACAGTTTGCAGGCTGGACCACTTATGCTCTCAGAGAAGAACTCATAAGAATTGAGGACATGACCAAGAATCCCTTAACTAAGGTCTCTGCCCCAGATTTCAGTAAACGCAGGGATCCAGCCAGAGCCTTAAAATTCAGAAGAATGAGACAAGAGATTGTGGCTATAAAGTATGGGGAGATGAAGTCTGTTGCAAGATGGCCAGAGCTGAGGCTGGTTGAAACTTACAAGAAGTTAGAAGAGAACAGGAAGAAAGACCATAACTTGCCCAGAAAACCTGTCTACTCTGATGAACCCTTGATGAAGAGACCTCAACAGGCTTTTACATTAGAAAGCCTACTTGATACTTCTGATCTATCTGCTGTTGCAAGAAGACAGTTCAAAAGGAAGAAAGAAATGTCTGAAGAAGATCAGAAGAAGTTTGCTGATACTTTATAAAGGAGGGCCTCTACAATCAAGTACACTATTTCTCTGATCCCACTTCTGAAAAACTCAGAGAACTCATTGGGAGACCTCCATCACCAAACTCATCTAGAATAAAAGTGCATCTCAGCAAATCCTCTGATTCAAAAATTCTAAAATGGAAGGTCAACAAAGACACCCATGAATTGACTCTAGTTAGATCAGATGGAGAAGCTCAAAAGCTAAGCATGGATGATGCATATGGCCTGTGTGCAGAAGACCTCCAAACATTGCTGAACCTTGAGCTTGAAAGAGATGCAGAAGACCTCCACTCATTGAACTTTGAGTTACAATACAAAGGTCAAATCAGAGAAAGTCTGATGAGGAAATGAAGATCAAGAATAAAGGTTAGTTTTGGCATCATCTGTTCTAGGGGGAGATTGTTAGGTCTGCTGAGCTAGAGAAGAATAGATGATTGGAAAGCCAAAATATACTACTCAGTTGATCCTTAGAAATAAACAACATTTACAAGATACTTCTCCCAAAAGACTGTTGACCCTAACATCTGCTGTACTCAACAACTGTTAGAAACAACTGCTGCTGCAAAGGACTGCTAGATAAACAACTACTAGAGAACAACTACTGCCTAAAGGTTTGATGAAGAACAACTGCTGACTAAAGGTCTGATGAAGAACAACTGAAGACTAAAGGTCTGTTGAAGCCAACAGCACTTAGGCTCCAACAGATGATACAAGACCATCAGAGTTTTCCCCAACAGCAGTTTACCTTACAGTATTTTACAATGTAACAGTAGTTTGTATTTAACAGATGTTTTATGTTGTTATTCTGTTAGAGGTCACTATCTTAGGTGACGTTAGCTTAGATCATCAGTGGTTTAGATTTGTCTATAAATAGAACAGTGCTTGTACTGTTCTATTCATCACTCGAAACATTCTCTCAGACAAACAATCACAGAGTGATCAGGCTGAGGGGGAGTACTTGTAATATCGTAATCTTTCAATTAATGAAAGCATTTGATTGAAAACAATTATTCTCTTATTTTGATTTATAGTTTATCATTCCGCTATACTTTCCATTTATAGTTCACTTCATTCTTCTCATCTTTACTTAAACAAATCAAAACAATCAAACTCAGATCCTAACAATTGGTATCAGAGCTTGGTCAATTAAATTCGATCTAACCAATCAATTTAATATAAACAGATCAGCTCACAATTATTGATATCGTTTGTTTGTCGGATTGAAAACAGAGTAATAAGTTATTTTCGATTCAACCGTTTGTAAACAGACTTGGTTTTTGAAAAATCAGAGAATGGCTTCAATCAATCACAATCCAAACAACACTGGCACGAACAACAAGCCACCGATGCTTGTCAGATCTTAATAAAATATCTGGCAACGTCGGATGAGCCATGTTCTAGCTCAACAGAACACTGGGTGTTGGAAGTTGGTTATCTTCGGACCACATGTTCCGATGGTGCCGAGTACTGAAGATCCCAAGGTTCAGGAGCCTAGGAAACTTGAAAACTACTCCGACCAGGTTTTCCAGAAAATTGAGTTAGATGCTAAGGCCTTTAGTATTGTGGCCATGGCTCTACCCAATGATATATATGTTGGGCTGTTACACTATAACAGTGCAAAGGAGTTATGGGATGCACTGAAAGAACAATTTGGTGGGACTGAAGAGGTTATTGAAAACAACCGTGAAATACTTAACCAACAATATGAAACATTCAGTCATGTTAAGGGAGAGTCATTAACGCAACAATTTGAGAGGTTTAACTGTCTCATTAGTGAACTAAAACTGGTTGGTCTAACTTACCCTCATTCAACTTTGAACCATAGGTTTTTAAGATCACTACCAGATAAATGGGACACAATTGCTATAGTTATGAGAAACTCAATTGGATTCAAGGACCTATCACTGACCCAGCTTCATGGTAAGCTCTTGACCTATGAGAGAGAGCTTAACTAGAAAAAGAAGTTCTAGGACTCTGGAAAAGTGTCTGATGACTATGTATTTGGTAATACAGCACTTCTGGGTCATGATGAGGTGCCTGGTAATAGTAAGGATCAGAGTTATGATCATTTCATTGACATAACTTCAGATTTTAACTCAGGTTTTAACTCTGATTCTTATTCACCAAACTATGCTTTTACAGCAAGTGGTGGTGATATCCAGACATTTGATAACATATCCTTTGAGTATGATGACTTAAGATACTTTGACCCTGATGATTTGAAAGAAATGGACATTATGCACCAATTAGCCCTTCTTAGTGTAAGAACTAACAATTTTTACAAGAAAACTAGGAGAAGGTTTCCAGGGTTAACTGGCAGGTCAAAAGTGGGGTTGGATAAATCAAAGATTAAGTGTTGTAAATGTCATAGACTTGGTTATTTAACTAGGGAATGTAGGAGTCAAAATGGTACACCTATGATTACCTATCCAAATCAGAGGCCACAAACCAACACTTATCAAGTTTCCCATAATACCCCTGGACCAAATGTGCAAAACACTGCTCATTTTGCACAGTCCTCAAACACTGTTCCTGTCCAGTATTTCTAAACCACTGTTCCTCAGATCCACTATGTGCAAACACCTGTTGCTCAGGCACAAGTGCCAATGACTGCTGCTCCACCCTCTGCCCCTGTAGAGACCAGTCAACAGAGTTTCTTCACACAAGGCTTTTGATGATTGGAGCAGTCTACCAGATGAGTTGACAGATGAAATTTTGCACTAGTTGCCAAAGCTGAAAATGAACCAGAAAATTTTTGTTGCATGGCTATGGTAGAAGTAGTTGAATCTGAGGAGGTGGTAACTGAATCTGTAGTTATGACTGATGATATTGTTCATGAGGTAGTTGCAGGTGAAAATATGAAGAAGAGGTTGTGAGTCTCTCAGATCCCTAGGGTGCATCTGATGATTGTGAGTGCAAGTGTGATTGTGCATTGATGGCTGCTGCTAAGGTATCTCCTCAAATCCTTAAAGATTTGTGTTCTGACAAATGTGTAATAGCATTTGCTAACATCAAAGAGGTGAATGAAAACCTTAGAAAGGAAATTTTAGATGATGAAGTTCAATTTGAGAAACTTTCAAAAGAGTTAAAATCAAAATTGGCTGAAAAAGAATCTGAAATAGGCAGCTTAAAACGTGAAGCAACTATAACCAAAGACCAGCTCCAAACTATGATAACTAAGTATCATAGTTGCAAAAGTGAGCTAGAGACCACCCAAGTTGAATGTCAGAAATAGGTGGAATCATGTAAAGGTTTTGAGATGCTCCTCAACAAACAAACCAAAAGTCATGTGAAGTTTGGTTTTGGTTTTGAAACCACTGCTCCAGCTTTTGATAACACTGACAAAAGGGATCAAAAGTTTGTTGAGGTAGTACCAACTAATTTGAAGGGTCAAGAAATTAAAATCACTGAACCTAATGGCAAGAAAATTGTTCTTGAAAAACCAGAAGATTCCTCATCATTCACTGAAATTGAAAAATATGAATTTAAACCTACTTGGTCTGATGAGTGTGGTACTCTTGAGAACTTCAAACCAGTTGAATTCAGAACCCCTGATGGTAAGAAAGCACCACAGGCAAAGGTCATTCCCTTGATAGATCTTCCAGCAGATGATCAAACATCTGTTGAAAAGAAGACTGAAAAAGGGAAAAAGAAAGAAAAGTCTGTTCACTTGTTCTGTGATTTCTGTGAAAAGAAGAATCATGTTACTAAAAACTGTTTTCTTCTAAAAGCATATGATATCAACAAAGGAACAAGTGTGTGTGATTCTAAGACCACATGCTCAATATGTGGTAAGAAGAATCACAAAACCAAAGAGTGCCTGTATCTCAAAAATTTTGATGTCAAAATACAAGAGTACAAGGCTAAAACTCTTGCAATCCAAGTGGTGAGTACTTCAAAAGGAAAACCCAAACAGACTTTTACTCCAGTTCAAGCATCTGTTACCAAAAACTTGGAAACATCTGCTTCCAGGGATGTTCAAGTAACAGATGCTCCACCCATCAACAAGTACCCAAGGGGATATGGACAACCCCCTTGTCATAATCTATCACATGTTTATGAACAACCCAAAAGGCCTTCTAAACTAAGAGTGAACAGAAATCCCTATGGATACTATCATCTGTCAGGAAGTGATCAAACATCTGTTGCACCAACTGTTGACATCCAAGCACTGGCAAATGGTCAGCAACAGTTGTTGAACTTGATTCAAAAACTAGTTCAAACCACTGATCACCTTCCTAAGCTTGAGGCTGAAAAGTATGTGGACCCATCCAAGGCCAACTTGGCTTTGCAAACTCACCAAAACTAATCAATTACTGATGTGTAGGGAGCTTCTACATGCTTAGATAGCCTTTGGTATGTAGATAGTGGAGGCCCAAGGCACATGACAGGATGTAGAGCCCTTCTTCTGGACTTCTTAGCTCATGGATAGGGTGATATATCCTTTGGTAATGATTCAAAAGTTAAGGTGTTGGGTTCAGGGACTGTTCAGGCTGGGAAACTCAAGTTTGAAAATGTCAATCTTATTGATAATCTTAAATTTAATCTTCTTAGTGTATCACAAATGAGTGACAAAGGGTATGGCTCATTCTTCAGTAAGAACACTTGTAAGATTATTGGGCCAGAAGTGGTGAAAAAGATTGATACCATCATTGCTGAGAGCAAAACAAAACTTGTTGCTCACAGGAGTGGCAATGTGTATGTGGTTGATATGTTGAAGGACAATCCTATGGCAAATGTTTGTCTGTTTTCTGCTGCCTCCACAAAAGAGACAAAATTGTGGCATAGGAGACTAGGTCACACCAACCTTCAAACTATCAACTCTCTTTCCAAACAAAGCCTTGTCAGAGATTTACCATCAAAAGAATTCAAATGTGATGAGCATTGTGTTTCCTGCTTAAAAGGAAAACAACATAAAAGCTCTTACAAATCCATTGATGAGTCCAAAACAAGTCAATGTCTACAATTGTTGCACATGGATTTGTTTGGCCCAATTAAAATCATGAGTCTAAGAAGAAAGAGATTCTATCTTGTCATCTCTGATGATTTTTCTAGGTTTACATGGACTTACTTTTTACACTCTAAGGATGAGACTGCAGGTATCTTGAAGGACTTTGTCACCAAAGTTGAAAAACAATATGACTTGCCAGTAAAAGTCTTTGGAAGTGACAATGGAAAAGAGTTTAAAAATAAGGAGTTGGATGATTTCTGTGTGTCAAAAGGGATTGTGAGGCAGTATAGCATCCTAAAAACACCAGAGCAAAATGGGGTTGTTGAGAGGAAAAACAGAACTCTCATTGAAGCTGCAAGAACCATGCTAGCAGATTCTGGTTTGCCACTGTCCTTCTGGGCAGAAGCTGTAAACACTGCTTGCTATGTTCAAAACAGAGTTTTAATCAATCCAAGACATCAAAAGACTGCTTATGAAATTTTTTTCAAAATCAAACCACTAATCTCATTTTTTAAAAATCTTTGGTGGCCCATGTTTCATTTTAAATCTTAAAGATTCCATCTCAAAATTTGCAGCCAAAGTAGATTGTGGATATTTTCTGGGATATTCTTCTACTGCCAACGCCTACAAAGTGTTTAACACAAGGACCAAGACAATAGAAGAAACTCTGAATGTAAAGTTCAATGAACTTTCATCCTTAAAAATCCCAGCAAATCCTGCTGAGTTGTTTGATTTAGATAAATTCAAATTTGAAGATATTACTGTCAAAACTAACAGTGCAGGCATTTCACAATCTCCACAACAAGATTACAGAACAGATGTTGTCATTCCAAGTCACTATAAAGTCTATTCTGCATCAAAGGAAGCAGTTGTTCAAAACACCTGTCAAAACTCTGTCACAGCTGAGTCAGCCACTGTTGGCCAGTCTTACCCTCAAACCACTGCTTCACCAATTACATCCACTGCTCAATCATTTGTTGACAAAAGTCAAACATATGTTGACAAAAGTCAGTCCTGTTTTACACCACTTGGACCCATACCCCCACCTCCATTTCAAACATCTGTTGGCACTACAAAAGTGCAAACAGATGTTACATCAACAGAGTCACCAAACCTCTGTCCTTCACCTCAAAATGCCATCATACCATAGCAGGGAGATCTAATCTACCTAAGAGCTCATCTACCAGATCAAATCATTGGCAACATCAGAGAGGGTGTGCTCACAAGAAGCCAATCTTCAAATATCTGTCTTTTGGCAGGCTTTCTATCTCTCACACAACCTGTCAAGTACCAAGAGGCACTAAAAGACAACAGTTGGGTAGAAGCCATGCAGGAAGAGCTCCTTCAGTTTAAAAGACAACAAGTATGGGAACTTGTACCACTTGGCACAAAGTGGGTCTTCAAAAATAAAACTGATGAAAGGGGTATAGTTGTCAAAAATAAAGTCAGGCTTGTGGTTCAAGGCTTCAGACAAGAAGAAGGGATAGACTATGATGAAACCTTTGCTCCTGTAGCTAGGTTAGAAGCTATCAGACTCTTCCTAGCCTTCGCTGTCAACCACAACATCAAGGTGTATCAGATGGACATCAAATGTGCATTCCTATATGGCAAAATTCAGGAGGAGGTCTATGTATGTCAACCACCTGGTTTTGAAGACACATTCCATCTTGATTATGTCTACAAGCTTAACAAAGCCTTGTATGGACTCAAGCAAGCACTTATGGCCTGGTATGAAACTCTTTCCACCTTTCTCTTATCCATTGGTTTCACAAGAGGTAAAATTGATAAAACCTTATTTTTAAAATGGAGAGGGAAAGACTTAATGATTGTTCAAATATATGTTGATGACATCATTTTTGGATCCACATGTAACAAAATGTGTGAAGAGTTTAGGGAACTCATGACAGCAGAGTTTGAAAAGAGTGATATGGGTGATCTTCAGTGTTTCCTTGGTCTCCAAATGATGCAGCTGCAAAATGGCACATTCATTCATCAAAACAAATATGTAAAAAATTTATTAACTAGATTTGAGATGAATGACTGTAAGCCATGTAGTACACCCATGAGTACAGTCAAGCTACTCACTATTGATGACAAGGATGAACTGGTTGACCAGACACATTACAGATGCATGATTGGGTCTTTATTGTACTTAACTGCATCTAGGCCAGACATTATGTTTGCCACTTGTGTTTGTGCTAGATCCAGGCTTCACCCAGAAAGTCAAACCTTATTGCTGTGAAAAGGATATTTAGATACCTAAAAGGTGCTCCCACACTTGGTATCTGGTATCCTGCTAATGGAAACATTGAGCTTTCAAGTTATTCAGATAGTGATTTTGCTGGCTGCCATACCACAAGGAAGTCTACATCAGGAGGTGCCAGTTTGTAGGGAATGCCTTAGTCTCATGGCAAAGCAAGAAGCAAGCAGCTGTTTCAACTTCAACAGCTGAGGCTGAATACATTGCTGCTGCAAGCTGTACAGCCCAACTCATGTGGCTTCAAAATCAACTGCTGGATTTTGGGATAACTGCACTAAGAACTCCACTCATGTTGGACAGTCAAGCTGCTGAAAATATCATCAAAAATCCAGTATCTCACTCAACAACAAAGCACATAGACATCAGACATCATTTTGTCAGAGATAGCTATGAAAAAGGTTTGATTTCTCTGCACCATGTTCCAACAGAGGATCAATTGGCAGATGTGCTGACAAAAACTTTAGACACATCTACCTTCACAAATCTGATTTCTAGAATTGGTATGCTAAACATGGACTAAACAACAAAGATGTTTTAAATAAAAACATTAAAATGTTTCAGAAAAATCAAAATTCATCCTTAAAAATAACATTTTGGTTGAAAAATCTGTTAAGGATAAAACAACCACTGTTTCATCCACTCTATCCACTGTTAGTTGAAAAATCTGTTTCAAACATCTGATCAGATAAAACAACCACTGTTTGGTTGAAAAATCTGTTTCAAACCTCTGATCAAATAAAACAATTGTTTCATTATATATATATATATATATATATATATATATATATATATATATATATATACATACTAGTAGGAAACCCACGCGATGCGGCGGCGGCAACAATTTAAAACGCGATATTCATTTTATATTAGTTTATAATCATTTCGTCATATATTGTATAAGGGATGAGCTCGGTAACACTACCATGTCATGTAATATTCAAATATATAAAGTACAAATTTGACACTAACCGTTTCATTTTCATGTTATGCAATATTCAAACATATAAAGTTCAAATTCGAAAACTTATTGTAATTTTGTTCTATGATATTCAAAGTTCAAGCACTAAGAAAACGAGTCTGAGGCGCGCCTCATAGGATTCAGTTTGCCCATACGCCTCTAAGGGCTGAAGCACTAAGAAAATATGCACCACATGTGCGCCTCGGGTTGTTTAGGGCGATTTTGATGTTTTAGACTTTTTGGGTCAATTATTTCATTTTTAATGTGTGTTTTTGATGTTTTTGATTATTCTATGTCAATTATTTTATTTTTTTATAACATATATAATTTTTATATTTATTTTTTGATTATGTCTTGTTTCCCCTCAAGGCTTACACCTCGTGAGTCAAAGGGAAAACGCCTCGAAGCTCGTTTCCATTCTTTTAAATTTTGATTAATGATGCACTAAAAAAACAATTGTGAACACACATCAATATAAAGAATAAGTAGTAGAATAAATGCCAATAAGACCATATGTAGTCGAGCGCTAAAAAGGGCGTGGTGAGCAAATTCGTGCCCCCCACACCGCTACAGGGGGCGCTAAGGATGAAAGGTGGGCACTAGCGTGATGATCATAGCGCTGGAACGATTTTTGAATTGCCACTAATATTGCTCCACGTGTTATGGTGGAGGAAGAAGAATATGGAGGAGAAGGAGAAGGAGGAAGAAGAAGATGGAGGAGAGAGAGAGAGAGACGTAGCTGCTTTATGTTTGTTTGTTTTTTTAAATAAAATTAGCGCCCCAATTTTTCCCCATCACTGCACCCCATTTTCACTTCAAGCCCCATGCTGACTCAGCTGTTGCGTGGATCAATTAGAAACAGGGACATTATAATTATCACCCCCACTACACATGGTCTAGAGATGCTATGTGAGCTCAACACCAGTGACAATTGCCGGCACTTCATATTATTATTTGATTGTATGTAGAGGCTATTTTTTACTATTCTTATTGTTGTGTTTTTGAGTGATCCCTGATGGTCCCATGGTGAGTCACCACCATCAACCTTTCCATTCTAATGTTTTTATGCACAGATGTTTTCATGTATTCTAATGAAAGAAATGAGAAATATACACAAATGATTCACATACCATTTATCATCCCCTTTTCATCTTAATCTTCTGCTATGAAATTTTCCTCTACATAAGTTCTAGCCATTTTTTGTTCATTTCTAATCAATAAAAATCATCAACCTACCTCAACAATTAACTACATGACCATATCCATACGCCAACAAATAAGATGCATACACATAATAAAATAGTCATACACTACACAACATATACATGACACAAACTGGAAAACTATACACATGTTTTACATCCCTTATATACTCCTATTTTTAAGACCATTTGCAACCCACCAAGATTAGTAGCAATCAGCATCTGTGCACAAAAAGTATAATGAGAACTTAGATTTCTAAAATATGTTGGGTGTTTAAGCATGTGAAGACTACAGCAACTTCATTTTGAAGAGCCATAATGTCATGGAGACCTTAACTAAAGGTTACGAAGAAACCACCATCATGAAAGTCAAATTATATGAATAACTAAAACTCAAAAGAAACCATAACCATTGCTATCTATGTCATTTATCAGCCCATAAATTGATTTGCAGTGCCATTAATAAGAAAATCATATTTCATATACAAACTGTATAGAAAAAGATGATTGTCTCTGTCTCTAAATGATTCGAATTAAACTTTCACCTAAGTATTTGTTCAAATCAACAGCCCATTATACAACAAACATATATAAAAAAATCAGACCATCGTATCAATTGAATTCGAGCAACTCTATGTGGTTGAGTAAGTTGATGTTTGACAAAACCGATAACTTGAGAGTTAAGTCTGACCAAGCTGCATCTCTGCTAAACCATTTATAAACCCATGCCAATAAGCTACCTATCTTCATTATTAACAAAAAAAACTGTGATAAAAAGACATAAATTGGGTGTGTCTTACCTGCCAAACCTGATAGTTAGGTTTCTATAGTCAAAAGGTCTCCTACCATCAAACGAATAGGACGTTTTTCATCTTTGTTCTTTGGGGCCAGGAAGAGTTACACCAATGGCTGCATCAATAGCATGCGGGTGGATGAAAATTGAGTCCGACCTGTACAAAAAATGAATCATTTCAACCGGTCAACTAAGTCCTAACCCATCTGACCCACCCCTTGTGCCACCTCAACATAAAGATACATATACGACACCATCAGAGAGACAGAGACCGTAAAAACCATTAGATCATATATTATTCTATAACTGCAAATAAAATTAAAAGATACATTAATATATTTATTTGTTTAATAATCACTAATGATATGTAGATTAAATATGACCTTGTATACTTGAATTATTTGAATTATTGGGGATCTTGAAGCATTCAAGTAGAGGATCATCTGGAAGTGATTTACATTATGGCTGACATGTTCCCCTTCAAAAAGTTGACATAGAATTTTAACATTAATAATAGGATTACATAACTAATCACCAAAAGTTTCAAATGCACAACTGATAATCTGGCTATTAAAACAAGAGGTCAACTAATACAAATTTCCATTTTTTAATGAATGTAAGAAGATATCTGATATATATAGTAAACAAAAGGTCAACCAATACATAGTTTATGAAATAAAAAATATTGTAGAATATAGAGGAACTTGAGATTATCATATAATAACCTTGAAGCAGCCTCGGATGTGTTTCGAAAACTTAAAAAATGTTTTGTTAGGAATTTTTATTATCTAGCCTTTTAACATGATGATTTTAAATGCTAACATCTTGTTTCCATGCTTTCTGTTTTTATCACACATAGATGCCAAATACAAAATTCAGCAACCCAAATAACCATCTACCTAACCAATTTAAAACGGATTCCAAACAACCAAATAATGATACAGGTCGTTATTGGGTTTGCTTTGAAGGTTCTGAAACTCGATTAACCGAAAACCCGTTTAACTAAACCCAAAGAACAGATCTACACCAAAGCTTCAATCTTTATCTCTAAAAATCAAGTAAAAACCCCTAATTTTGTGAAGAACACTAAAAAAATATGAAGACCCAAAACCAAAAAGTATACAAAACTGTAAATAAAGATGACCCACATGAATAGCTATGCTAGAACCAACATTAAATGCTTCAAATCAACCTGCAATTCATAATCATTCAAGAAAATGAGAACACAATCTTTGAAAGCAAGTGAAACATCTAGTTTAGCTGTCAACCCTTAAAAATGATAATAACCAATAACATAATTTAATAAAAATGTATAATTAAAGAATACCCACATGAAGATCTATGCCAAAAGCAACAGGAAATCCTGCAATCCACCCTGCATCTCAAAACCATTCAAAGACTCACATGAGACTTTGCACAATCAAATGCTGCAACAACAAAATGCAAAATAAGTCAGAAAATAAAAGACCAAAGGTCAACAGTACATTCAGTATTATTTAAATGTTCAAAACATAAGTATCCTAAAGAAAAAAGATTTTACAATTTTCAAAAGCCAATATGTTTCAACTTTAAGCAGTTAGAAAGGGACAACAACATATCATAAAAAAAATAGTTTGAGAAACCCTACACTGAGCAGAATCGCATCTGCTTCAAGTTTGATTAGATTCGATCCTAAAAAAATTAGTTCATCCTAAAAAAATTAGTTCATCCATGCCAGCTTTCTGCTTCCAACCAAATAGGACATAACTTAGAGCAAAACAAAAGGAAGACAATATTTAACAGGTATGGAGATACCTATATCGGCAAAGTGGGGACTGAACAACATAGGGATGAGGCTAGGGTTTATAGTGTGTGAGAAAATCAAGTGAAAACTTTGATTGTGATTAGCCTGTGATTTTGGAAACTATTGAAATTATGAACAAAAACTAATTGATTTCTGAAGATTCTGGTGAAGTGTATGATATATAGGCAAACAAGAAGATCTACATGAAAGATAAACTGGATTGTGATTCCTTTGATAATGAGTGAGAGAGAAAGAGAAGAGACAATAGGGCAGGATTGAAGATGACGAAGGTTTGTAGCGGTAAAAGCTAGATGTGAATTCAAACCTCTATTTCAAAATTCAAAAATCACAACTAGTGGAGCCAAAACACCAAAGAGGCGGCCAGATGCATTTTATAGGGTTTGAGGAGATTCTTTGGTCCAGATCTATTTTGTAGGCTTTCTGGAGATTTTAAGAAGTTAAAGAGCCTTGAAATGGTTGTACATATGCTTTAAACAATTGTACATATCTTAAAAGTGGCAAATTACCAAAGCTACCCCTCCAATATGCATTATAATATAGTATAGATATACATATATCTATCTATAAAAAAAACCAAGTGCTGTTAGCATCAACACTTTGGTAAGACAACAGTTGTTTGCATCAGACCTTTGGCAACAGCTGTATGCCACCAGATGTTTAGCCATCAGATGTTTGCCACATCTGCTCCCAAAAGCAGAGTTTTGGCCACATCAGCGGTTTCACCCGTGCCTATAAAAACCCTGTTTTACCACAACAGTCGTTACACTGTCTCATTGTATTCAAAATACTGAAACCACCTTCTTTAACCTCAAACCCTCACTCAAATTCCTCTCACTCTCACACTCGGAATCCATTACAATGGATCTTCAAGCAAAAGCCACCCACAATTATCTCCCATATCTGGTGAAAACGGATGAAAACGTTCCATTCCATTCCACCATCGACATCATCCTAAACTCTAAATACCTGACAATCCTAACCGCTGATGCTCCCATTTATCTCGATACCCTCCAAGAATTTTGGTTGAATGTTGAGTTTCTTCTTCAAGATAAAAAGCCTACATCCATTATCTCAAAAATTGGAGAGACAAATGTCGCCATTACCCCTTAACTGATATCCACAACCTTCTCACTCAATGACTTGTCAGGTAATGTGACACCCGGCATGTTTAGGTCAACAATGTATAAACACATAAAGTCTACCTTAGCGAGAAACGTTTATTAAACATACTTGACGGGGTCAGTAGAGTCGGAACACAGCCCGTATTGTCCAGGGTTCAATGATTCGGAGGATCATTGGGTTGATCACACACACACGTTACGAGTCCCGTTGTTGGTGAATTACATAAACTAGGTCATGTCTTATGCGTAGATTGATTCTTATGGTGGATTATATGCAAATACGTGTTAAAACGATGTGTAAATGATCATCCATACTTGTATATGTTAAAAATAACTAAGACTGCATGTTCATGTGTTAGGATGTGTTAAAATGCGTTAAACATGACAAACTGGAAAATCTGGAAAAGGCACTTCGTGGTTCGACCGTTCGAAGGGTCGAACCTGGCCCTCAGCCTGATAAAGGTTCTCCTTTGACCAAATGAAACTACATTCGACCCATAACAAGGGTCGAACCTGGCTAACTATTCTAAAAGAACTACATTCGACCACTTAACTCTACATTCGCCCACATGCAATAGTCGAACCTGGACATAGTATAAATACCACACTTTGTCATTTTTCACCATTTCACAAACCCTAAACGCCTCTAAACACTCTCTAGCAAATTTAATCACTGGGGAAGGAGTTTTTGCCCTTGTTTTCTATAATCTAACCTACAAACATCTTCTAAACAAAGATCTAAGGTGTGTTCTTCATTCTAAATCATTTTTAAAGCATTTCAATTCGTTTTCATTAAACCCTAAGAGTCCATATCTTATTCAAACATGTTTTCATGGATAAAAACCTTCCTAATATCTTTCTAAACAAAACCTATTCATAAACACTGAGTTTTCACACAAATTAACATGTGTTAATGTGGTGTTATGTATTGTTTGATGATTACTTGCTGTATAGATGTTATAACAATGATCTAGGACTGTTATTGATGATGAGTTATGATTGAAATAGGTTACAATTGATTATTGATGATGTTTTGTTCATTTTGGGGATTTTGGGTTAGATCTAAGGCTTGTTCATGATGATAGTAATAAGGATATGATTGGGGGTTTCTTGTCCATGATAATCTGAGTATATTAAGTTGATTATTGATTGATTTCAGAAAGTTTCCTAATTGGGTAAAGATTAGATGCATTTGATGTGACATCTCCATAATTTGCTATTTTGGGTAACTTGTAAAACGACTAGATTTTGGGGTAAAATCAGTAGGGTTTCGTGGGGATATGTTAATGATAGTTGACTGCTGTGACTCATGGTGTTTCGTGATGTTTTTGGATGTTTTTGATGCGTTTTTGAAGAAACAAACTGACAGGGTCGAACCTGGAGCTCCTTCGACCAGTCGAGTGGTCGAAGGTGGACCTCCAGGGTCGAACCTGGGCGATGATGGTCGAACGTGTAATGTTTTGGTCGAACGTGGCTTGAAATGGGTCGAACGTGGGAAAAAGGGTCGAACGTGGAAGTGGGAAAAACCACATTCGATCATCTGATGTCCGAAATGAGAATTTTGATGCAAACTAAGTGTTTTATGCTTGAAACTTATGTGTTAACCTTATGTGCATGGCTAATTGATGTAATGGGTCACCAACGGGATGTCGGGTCGATCTGGGATGTCAGGTTAACGTTCAAACACACTTTAAACACATAGAGTCAAGATCTGGACAATCGGGGACTAGTTAGCCTTCGGGTTAGTAGTCATCGCACTTATGTAAAATCATTAATAGGTTGTTATTAGTCGGGAGTATCATACACGGGTTGGATCTCTACTTATCAAGAAGACGCACTCTAAGGTGAGTTCACGGCCCCTCTTTCATACTCTTTTCTCTCGGGGGAGAAGCATGCCACACGTTTTAACAATGCAACGTTTATGATTTGAAAACGCAACTCTTATGAAACGTACCACTTTTGGAAACGCAACACTTTTGGAAACGTGACGCCTTTTGGAATGTAACTCTTTTAAGAAACGTGACACATTGGCATTTGGCATATTTAAACATTGGCACTTGACACTTTTAAACATTGACACTTGGCATTTGGCACTTGGCGCTTGGCACTTATTTACTATACGATGAAACCTAAGTCCCTATTGAAACCATGAATGTGCGGGGCACATCGGGGGAAATGTGGATAGATCTATCGGGCGTGGCGAACCCCACCTGACGGCTAGGAGCCGGGCGGATGCATATTGTCTCTACTTTGACACTTGGCACATGGGCAGCAACTTGAGCAACGTTTGTCAGTAATGGTTTTAGCAACATAATCGTAGTAGTAAGGGAACGTTTGTTATTTACTTGGAACTTTTGTACACTTGGCACTTTGTGAGGAATCGCTTTACACATGAAAACGTTTACGAAGTTCAAACCTGTGAACTCACCAGCATTATATGTTGATATCTTTTTGGCATGTTTTCTCAGGTCGCTAAGGTAGCAGCATTGAGTTTAGGCGCATAGAGTCTCACGGCGTCTAGGAATCATAAGCATGTTTTGTTAAACATTTCAGACTTTGAGTTTTACTTTTGAGTTTACGTTGTTTCCATATCATATAGTTTCGTTTATTGAGACCGTTGACTTGGATCCTGGTGTGTCACACGCCTCGCGGTAAAACTCCACAAGTGGAAATTTGAGGGTGTGACAGGTAACGACTCTTTCCCTAAGGCTGAGCTTCACACAGAGTTTCAAGAAAGAGGTTATGATGCACAAATGACTGGATCAACTCTGTTTAAATAGTTTTTCCCACCAGTCATGAATTTTTTCTTTCATGCCCTCCTTCTCTATGTCTCTGCTAAGTCTACTTCCTTCAATGAAATCCTATTGAGGATTCAGTACTTGGGATATGCTATGCTGTCAGACTCTGACTTCAATTTATCCTAGGGCCTGTTTATGGACTTAGTATCAAATGTGAAGGCCATAAAGTCTGGGTCAAATAATGCTTTTCTACTTTACCCAAGAATTTTGAGTGTAATCCTACAAAAGGTTTTACCAGAAAAAGATTTTAAAAAGGGTGAGTCTGTTAATATGAAAAGTTTAACTGATGAAACTTTCACAAGAATGCTGGGTTCAACCACCCAAGATAAAGTGTCAAAAGTTTCAAAAACACAAACAAAGAGGACTAAGACAACAACTGTTGTCCGAACCTTTGTTGTTGAGCCCACTACGCCTGGTGATCATGGCACTACATCCAGTGCTGTGAAACCCACACCAGCCACCTCCAAAAGAAAACGTGCATCCACAAAAACCACCACTAAAACCACTATTGTTACTTCCTCACAACAGATGGATATATCTCAACCTGAACAAACTCCTCATGAATCCTCACAAAATGATCATGTTGTAAGCCAAAGGGAAACACATCATGATACATATGAGTCACTTGACCATATGTTCACAAGCCCCTCTCCCAGGGCTAATTCTCTGTTCACTCCTCCACCTTCACCAAAACATGTCCCTCCAACCATGCAACCTCTATTTGAGGCTATTGATAAAACTCAGGACAATCCCAGTTCCTCTCCTTCACCCATCAATGAGAGTATACCTCCACAAGTGACTGGGACTGAGGAAAATCAATCAGCCATCCCACAAGAAGAAGAGGAGGTTACACCCCTAGAGTTCAATGAAACTCTAGGTGAGTTTTCAAGTGAAGCGGCCACTACTAATGTAGAGATCATTGTCTCACAACAGGATAATGGTTACATAGCTAAGACTTCCTTGAAGGCAACAACTGATGAGGCCACTATAGTGTCCCCAAAATCAGTTGGAAGTCCCTAGAACCAAGAAAAAGGGGCATCTGGTTCTCATCCTTTGGACTCGCCTCCTAGGACTGAACCAGTTACAACTACCACTGGTAGGAATCCAGATGATACTATTCACTTAGGTGATGGGTTAAAATACCAAGAATTGACGGCCAGAGTAAAGTCCATAGAAACCTCTGTTGCTGATATCAAATCAGATATCAAGACAATATTGGGATCATTGTCTACTCTTAACAAGAGTCAACCATCCACTGAAGATATTGCTAGTGAGCTATGGAAATCTGTTTCCCCCATCATCAGAGCTCACAGAAAACTAGCAGACCAGACTCATGAAACATATATGGCTCAAATCAGAACTATGGTGGATGCTAGGTACAAAGATACCTAAGCTGACATTAAAGCCATCAAAGATCATTTGCTGAAGACCACTGGCTCTGCCCCTACCACAATTCTCAGAGATGAAGATGATGATGACTTCACTGCTGATGATGCCAAAAAGGGGGAGAGTGGCAGAGATGGATTGCCAAAACTAGATCCTTTTGGTTGTCCACCCTCACAAAAGGGAAAATCAAAGTCTGCCAACAAACCATGGTCTACCCATGCAGCACCACAACAACAACAACAACCAAATGTTCAAACCTCTGCTGCTACTGAAACTGCCAAAACCAGCAAAGAAAAGGAAGTTGATACCTCTGCTAATGAAAAGGCTGAAAAGGCTGCTGAGGAAAAGCAAAAGAGGGCTGACACTTTGGAAGTTAAAGCAGAGTTTTTGGTAGAATTGAAAAAGGAACAACAGCAAGAAGTTGAAGATGTGGGTTCGTCTAAACAGAAGAAAATTCCTGCCAAACATGTCAAACTTGCTACTAAAACCACTGCTACCAAAACCACTGCTGCCACCAAAACCACTGATACCACCACAACATCTGAACCTATCACTACAACTACCAAACCAACCACTGAACCTACTACCACAACCACCAATACACCACCTACAACCACTCTACCACCCAAATCCCAAACATCTGCTGATTCTACAAAAGTACCAACAGATGTTAACACAACCACTGCTCCAACACCACCATCACTAAAAATCTTGTACAAAAGGAAGAGAAAATCTACCTATGTGGTACAGGATGAAAACATTCACACATCACCACCTACTACTTCAACCACAAAATCTACACCCATATCTGCCATTCCACTTTCATCATTCTCACCACACACCTCACAATTTACATCCCATAGACCACCACCAACCATTACACCATTGGTTGTTCAGTATCCTCTTAAACTTGATCTACTCAAGGGGGAAATGCAATCCTTCTACAATACTGAACAACCATCTGAAAGATCTTTCCCGTCTCTTCCAATTTTCCTGTTCCCCTAAACATAGATAGATATCTTAAATACAAGGCTGAACAGGCAGATGCAATCATCAAAGAGAAATGCAAAGGGAAAGATGACAGGAGTGTTCAGGGCATCCATTCAGCAGAGCTTAGCAAACTGACAAGGATGGAAGATTTTGCTAAGACCCTGAGCAACTCCATGTCTACCATGTCTATGAGGAGATTGTTGGGTCTGCTGACCTAGAGAAGAACAGATGATTAGAAAGCCAAAATATACTACTCAGTTGATCCTTAGAAATAAATAGCATTTACAAGATACTTCTCCCAAAAGACTGTTGACCCTAACATCTGTTGTACTCAACTGTTAGAAACAACTGCTGCTGCAAAGGACTGCTAGATAAACAACTGCTAGAGAACAACTGCTGACTAAAGGTCTGATGAAGAACAACTGCTGACTAAAGTACTGAAGACTAAAGGTCTGTTGGAGCCAATAGCACTTAGGCTCCAACAGATGATACAAGATCATTAGAGTTTTCCCCAATAGCAGTTTACCTTACAGTGTTTTACAATGTAACAGTAGTTTGTATTTAACAGATGTTTTATGTTGTTATTCTGTTAGAGGTCACTGTCTTAGGTGACGTCAGCTTAGATCATAAGTGGTTTAGATTTGTCTATAAATAGAACAGTGCTTGTACTGTTCTATTCATCACTCGAAACATTCCTTCAGGCAAACAATCACAGAGTGATCAGGCTGAGGGGGAGTACTTGTAATATCGTAATCTTTCAATTAATGAAAGCATTCGATTGAAAACAATTATACTCTTGTTTTGATTTATAGTTTATCATTCCGCTGCACTTTCCATTTATAGTTCACTTCATTCTTCTCATCTTTACTTAAACAAATCAAAACAATCAAACTCAGATCCTAACACTATTGTTGAGATTTCATCTTTTTCTAAGAAAAGGTGTTGCCTGGTTGTTGTTTCTTGAGAAAGAAAGTTTCTTCAAAATCATTTTTGAGTTGTTTTCCCACAACCAGTTGTGAAATCTTCTTATTATACTGATTTCCTTTTCTGTATCTACAAAATTCTATTTTATGGTTAAACAAACCATAAATTTCACATTCTTTTGCCTTTTCTTTTTCATTTAAAGGCAAATTTCTGATTGTTTTGATTTGATTTAGGTCATCAGTAGTTTTCAGGTTCTCAACTCCTGATGTAGATGAAACTACTGATGGCTTAAAGTCAGATTTGATCAGTACTTCTGAAGAACTTTCTTTTTCAATTTTTAGAAAGTTTTCTTGAAAAGATGTGCATTCTTTCTCTCCAGAAGTTTCATTTTGAACTATTCTTCTCCCATCATCAGTAGTTTTGGGAGAAAAATCAGTTGGTGTTTCAGTGTGATTGTACCCTATGCCAAACCTAACATTTGATGCACTTTGTTTGTTAAGCAGCAGTTGGTACCCTTTACATGACTCAACCCATTTCTCACATTCAACCTTGGTGTCAGCAAGCTCTTTTTTGACATTACCTAGGTCTTCTATCATGATTTTAAGTTGTGCTTGGGTTTCAATAGCATTGTTTGTTAATTTAGAATTTTCTTTTGATTTTGCAGCAAGTTTTCTTTTTAAATCACATTTCATTTGAGTAAATTTTCTCTCAGAGTCATTGGCTTTGCCTTGTAAATGCACATTAGTCTCTCTTATGAGAGCAAAAGATTCATTGCATGAGTTTGAACAAAGTTTTGTCAAAGATTCTTTTGATACCTGAGATAAGGCAGATTTTGAGGTGCAGCCCTCAAATGCCATCAAGGCAAAGTTCTTTCTGCCATTGTCAGGTTCTCCCCAGTTGATGCCAAACATTTTGTTCTCTGCATCAGGATTGCACTCAGTTGTGTCAACAAGAAGACTGCTCCAGTCAACATACCCTGAAGTGAAAAGACTTTGTTGTGAGGGTTGCTGAGTTTGTGGAGGTTGTTGAGCAGCTGGAACGGAAGGCATTGATTGTTGGCTCTGCATTTGAGCAGGCATCTGTACATATTGTATTTGTGGCACATATTGGATTTGTGGAGCTTGTGCCTCTACAAAATGTGCACTTCCCTGTGTTCCATTATTCCTATTATAACTACGGTTAAACTGGTTTCCAGACTGTGATTGGTTATAGCTAGAGCTTCTACATTCTCTAGCAAAGTGTCCCAACTTCTGACACTTGTGACATCTAAGTTTAGATTTTTCAAAACCAAATTTTGTTGAACTGTTCAATCCTGGAAATTTCCTTCCTGACCTTTTGTAAAATTTGTTAGTCTTTATACTTAACATGGCCAGTTTGTGTAAAATGTCCATTTCTTTTAAGTCATCACTGCTAAAAAATTTCAAATCATCCATGATAAAACACATGTTATTAGCAGTTTGACTATATTCATCATTGTCATAAGCTGGATATGATCTTTCTGATGAGATCCCAGCAGTTATGTCAATGTGGTCAAAAGATCCAAAATTATTTGGACAAGAAGGTGAGTCTTGTCCCAACAGTGTTGTACTACCTGGTACATAGTCATCAGCTGTTTTACCAGAACTTTGCAACTTTTTCTTTTGATCAATTTCTCTTTCAAAAGTTAGCAATCTCCCATGTAATTTTGTAAGAGGGAGGGAGTTAAAGTCTGGTGAAGATCTGGGAACTATAGAGTATGTTTCCCATTTTTCTGGTAAAGACCTTAAAAATATATGAAGCATAGATACATTTGTGTAGGTTTGACCATTTAATTTCAACTCAGATATTAATGAGGAGAATCTTCAAATTGTTGTGTCAAAGTTTCCCCATTAATATGAGTAAATGTTTCATATTGTTGAGCCAGGATTTCTCTGATTTCTCTGGTGTTGGCAATCACCTCTTCAGTTCCTCCAAACTGCTCTTTTAGGCAGTCCCAAAGCTCTTGGGCACTTTCACAATGTAAAAGTCCAGAGTAGATTTCATTTGGGAGTGCCATTGCCAACATAGAGAAAGCCTTGGCATTAAGCTCAAGTTTTAGGAAATCTTCATCTGTGTATTCTTTTGGGTCCCTTGGTATTTCAACTTTAGTTTCAAGGTTTATATTTACTGGTTTGTGAGGACCATATATCCCAGATTTCCAACAACCAGTGTTGGTCTGAGACAGAGTATGTGCCATCCTTTTCTACCATATGTTATATTCTGAACGAACAAGCATAGCAGGTTTATTGGCAGAACCAGTATTATGAGGATCCATTTTGGAGAGTATTGATTTGTCAAGTTTCTCTCAAAGTGATGGATGTTGAAAAAAAGTGAAATTTTATCCTTTATTGAATATCAATAAGAGCCTGTGTCTGATTCTCAATTTGTTAGATTGATATTTGATCAGATAAACCAGTGCTCTGATACCAATTGTTGGATCAGTATGCTCTTTGTCAGTTACTTGCTTATGAACACTTATGTGTTTTGCATGTTTAATCAGTTTTGCACAGCGGAATAAGTTATAAAGTTTCACTATCAACAAGAGTTATTACTCCCCCTGGATGTTTGAAAACTAAAGACAAGTTAATGAGAATCTAAGTATTGAATGTATATGACAATAAATAAGCAAATAGATTCTCAGTTAATGAAATGAAATAACAAGTATAAGCTTTGAAGGATTTCAGTTTTCTATTAAAATCAATATCTAATATAGAGGGATGAACCCATCTATTTATAGACAAACAAATACATGAACCTTGTTACAAAAGCAAGTCTGCAACAAGTTGCAGTCTTGGAACTTGTACAAAATGATAAAGTAATAATAAACTAATAAACTACTGAAACATAATGGCGGTGGAAAGATTCTATTACAAGTGCTGATGAATGACAAACTACTGATGAGTAGTTTGTCTTCAGTAGTTCTTTAGTAGACTTGTCTCGTTTGACTTCAGAACTTCTGATCTTTCTTCTTCAGTACTTGTTGAATCCTTCTTCAGTACTTGTGTCTCCTTTCTTTAGTAGTTTCATACTTAGAATAATTTGGCAGAAGTATGAATTAGACTAAGGTTGGCAAAAGAGGTTTCTTCAATCCTTTCTGTCCTTACAAAGTTTTAAATTTATAAGTAAAACGATAGTTGCTAAATGATCTAAAACCCACACAATAGGCAAGCGTACCTATCGAGCGTATTATAGAAAGAGCAAGTACCAAGTATCGAATCCAAATACACGACTTTCATTATTCAATTTTATGTTACTTTTAAATAGAAAGTATAAAATAATGAAAGATAGAAAAGTAGCCGAGACAACCAATGATCAAATGAAAGTTTTGCTTCGAGATCTGACTTGCCTTGGTATGGAATAAATAGAAAATGCTAGCAGAGTGATGTGTTATAAAGTAATTCATACCCATTATGTCCTTGTAACGATTTATGTTCCCAATTAGTATTGTGAGGATCTCCTTACCCCGCTAAGCTCACCTCTCAACTGTGAGGGGCGGATCACCCAAGATTGTACGCGCCCAACCCCGAAAAACACGCCTCTCATTGTTGCGATATTGAGATCTTACTATTCTAATATTTTGTGAATAACTTGTCAACGGTCAGAGCGACTAACAAGATACCCACTTGACATGGGTAAGGGGGCGTAGTAACCTACTAGCGCCTATCTTTTACTTGAAATAATAATCTTTCAAAAAGTGATTGGCATGTTATTAATTGTGCGCTAATATAATAATAGAAGTAAATATACTGTTTACTTCTAACACGGGTTCACAAATTCTTGGT
The DNA here is from genome assembly GCA_030844895.1 of Ambrosia x helenae. Lineage (NCBI taxonomy): Eukaryota > Viridiplantae > Streptophyta > Magnoliopsida > Asterales > Asteraceae > Ambrosia > Ambrosia x helenae. Next base: position 76,992,965 of record CM061230.1, read on the forward strand.
TTGCACCAAAGCTAACACATAGACCATGAAGCTAAGTCGCTCAACCAAGTCTTGGCTTATCAGAAGGACCACGTATATAGACCGTACCGACCCTAAGTGAAGTTTTGATAGTTGAGGATCAACCACAAAGTGTGAATTTTTCCAGACACAAATGGGTTATTCACTTCATGTGGAGTTAGGTTAGCTTACAAGTGTACGGGTTTTTACACGTCACGGGTATACTCATAAGTCCTTCCACTTCCTACCAAAACACCCACAAGAACAAATACTAATTTGATTAATTAATTAATTCATCAAACAAAGATAGAATAGTTGGAATTCCCAAGAACACAAAACAACAATCAAACTAAACATAAAATATATAAATCCATACCAAAGTAGTCTTCACCCTAGCAAAACTCTATGAATCCTAGCCAAATAATGGCAGCACAACAAGCTCACTAATCATGGTAAGGGTTGATGGTAAATTGGGAGAGTTTTTGGTGATAGATGGTGTTTCTCTCAAGGCTCACTTGGGCAAAGTGTTTATAGAGTGATCCCAAACTCCAAAGGTCACTTGCAAGACCCTAAAATAGCATAAATGTGGGAGAGAATCGAGTGGAATGAATAAAATGGGATGCCAAAATCAGAAGTGGAAGCCTCTATTTATAGACAAGCTGACAGGGGCTGCACGGTCGTGCTTAGGTGTTGGCACACCTGTGCTCAGCATTCTGCATTGTCAGCTGGTACTGAAAGTCCTTTCTGGCAGGTTTTGTCTTGAGCACGCCATGCCAAAGGGTTGGCACGCCCGTGCTTGTCGCTGATGTCGTAACTGCTTGTCAGTCTTGGTCTGCTGAGCCTTGTGGTGCACGTTTGGAGGGAGCACGACCATGCACATGGGTAAGCACGCCCGTCCATGTTGAATTCTTCATTCTGGTTGACTTGGAAATGTTGACCGGTTGACCTGGGCATGAGCACGGTCGTGCACGGCTGCGCACCCTCTGCATTTATCTCATAGGAAAGATTTAGCTCTATTTTATAAGGATAAAAGCACAAATTTGTGTAAAAAGGAGGATAAATACACATGTAAAACATGTGTAATTCTCGACACATCAGGGTTTTAAGGTGTTTTTAATGATTCTGGACATGTTTAAACCATCTAACATCACCCTAAACATGGTTAAACATATTTTTGCACTTTTTTTTAACATAAGACAACCCTTTTTAATTCAAAAACTCATATTTGTTTTCATAAAATGTTCCTTGTAAAATTAAAGTTCCAAACACCCTTTTAACTAGTTTTTAATCATAAGATGATCTAAACCTTGATCCATAATTATTTCAACTAGTTTCATATGAAAACATGTATTAATAACCATTAACATCATCTAATAACAATTAACACATTCCAAAACATTGATCATGTATAGGTCATCAAAGAAGCTACATATGTAACATTTAAAGTTCAAAACACAACACCCCACCCCCCCCCCCCCCCTTAAACAATAGACCAAAATCCCACTTTAAATCCATCCATTAGTTAAGTTTAAACCACTTTAAATTTTATTTTAGAACCTTAGTCTCATCATGTGTATGGGTGTGTCATAATCTTGCATCATAAACACTAATACATGATTAAAAAACGATTTAGAGTACTTACTACTAGCTTAAAGCAAGGTAAGCAAAACAAGGAATTATGATGGGGTTCAAGATAAGATTATGAGGTAAACTTCCAAGATTAAGTTCCAAGCCTTCCAAGTTACTCAAAACCATGTTAATTAGACCATAATGTGACTATTTGAAGGTATGTTTAGGTTTTGAATATGGTGGTTTTATCAAATGTTGTTGCTGTCGTGAGTTTATAGGGTGTGTGTCTGCGCGTTTTGTGATCAAAAGCATGTAAATAAAGCTTATGGTAGGAGGGTAATTAGGGTTAAAGGTGAGGGACATAATAGGAAGTTCATACAAACCTTTGAGTGGGCACCAAGGGTTGAAGGAGAGGGAGGGATCCCCCCCCCCTCTCTCTCTCTCTCTCTCTTTCTCACGGTTTTGGTCCCCAAGATATACTTATGTAACTCTAATTGCACTTAACATGGGGTATTAGAGTGTTTGGGACAGTTAGTGAATAATTAGGGATTATTAAAGGGTGATTAAGCCTTAATTAAGCTAAATTAAGGTCTAGACAAGGAAAAATTAAGTAACTAGACTTTGATTAAGGAAATTATAGGTGATTAGGATTCCGGGGATGCCTAATTATCTATTGAACAACAATGCTTAGACATGTTACCACTTCAATTAGGGTTTCCTAACCCTAATTCCCAAGACTACATCCTTAATTGAACTATAATTAGTCTTGAATTAACATTGTTTAGTAGTTTTGGGCTAGATTATGTTTTTCCATATAATCACCAACACATTTACAATTAGGTTTTTTCCTTTAATGACGAATACATATTAAACGACTCTCGAATGCAATCCCATGCATTCTCTCGGACATCGCTAGCCTTAGATGGACTTAATTGATGCAAATTTAAGTCTAATTATGTAATGGTGACGCTTATGTATATAATAAGGTTGTACGGATTTACCATGGAAAAGTGTCGGGTGTCCCAACTTTCAAAGAAATCCTAACCGTTAAAAGAGGCATAGGAAAATTCCAATTCCACCTAATTGGACATGACTTTCTGATAGAAATGGACATGTCATCTTTTCCAAAGATGTTGTATGTGAAGGATCGGATCGTCAAACAAAGACTATGATCAAACAAGTCTATCAATTCAGGTGCGGAATCCCTGAATTGATTACGAAATGATAATATAATCAGCAAAACACACAAATCACTTCAAACATTTCATTTTCATTCATAAACATCATTGATAATCTTAACACCTTGTTTATAATGATAAAGACTCAATACAGACTTAACAAAACCCTAGGGAGAGAACACACTCAGAGAGGGAAACAAAATGACCAAAAGTTATAGTTACAAAATGATTCAACCTTTAAATAGACCTGCACATTCGACCAATCGAATGGGCGAATGTGTAGGTTCGACCAATCTATTAGGGGAATCAACACACTATGAATACATAAACTTCATTCGACCTCTTGAGCTCTCCCTTCGACCGTTCTTATCTACATTCGACCAAACATATTCACCTTTGACCGTCCGTAATTATCAAAACATAATAGAATTCGCAATTCAATAGCATTAGTCGCACTTTGTGTATCTACAAACTCCCCCTCGACTATTGCTTGAATTGCTTCAGCCTTCGTTCTTCATCCAATCACTTGTTCATCAACTTGATGTGCAACAACTTCTTCTTTTCTTTCGTCATAACTGGTTCATGAGTTTGCTTCGGTTTCTTCTTTTCCGTTTTCTGAACTTGAACAAACTTCCCCAACTTTTTACCAAAATCACAACCCGCGTTGACATCCCATGCAAAACATAAAAATACCACACGTTGGTATTTAGCTGACTGCTCACTATCTTTCTCTTCACAATAAATTGGATTGTAGTATAGCATGATAATGTCCTCATGAGAGCAATTTATCAACCACATCGGGTCAAAGATATGTATCTTCTTGAAGTCATTCTTCCCATCCTTCAATACGATAATAGCCTCTGTCGTCTTCCAGTCATAGTACCACCACATAAAGTCTTTTGAGAAATGTTGAGGAATAGGCATCAAAGGTATATGTCTCAGAACAGTCGGTGGTTTATATTTCAGAGTCACCTTGTTCAACCCCGTTATCTGATCTTTCTCCTTCTTGTGAACTATCCTTTTAGGATACTGTGGGGTGAACACTTCCCATTTCGTTCTACTCTCTCTCGCCATGCGATCTGCAAAGTAACCAACAAGATTGTTGTTCACTGTAGCACCTGACATTGTATGTCTGCAGATATCGCGAACAGCCCAATAAGGTAGTGTCTTTATGTCATGGAATCTGTTGAAGTACAGAATTCCTTTTTCCCACTTCACAGCGACACACCTCAGCTGTCTCAAATATTTCCATCCGAGAGCTTTTCCTTTGAACAGTTCATTATGAAATTTGTAGAAACTGCCCTGAACTTCAGTCTTAGGGTGGTTAGCTTCTTTTTCTTTAAGCTTCCTCAGCAAGTCTTTCAGATCGTCAGATTGTTCAATAGTCGGCTTTTGACAATCTGAGTTCTTGAACACTTCATCAACAAACATCTTACTTTTCTCACGAGCAAGTTTCTCAGCTTGATTCAATAACTCTTCAAAGAATTCAGGAAATCTAGAATCTTTATCATTTTTGAAGCATTCTGGCTATTCCTCACTAGTAATATCCTCCATTTCAACTTCTTCAAATACTGGAACATCTCTATCATCAGAGTGATTTCCTGCTTCTTTCTCAGGAATGTTCGGTATTTGGTTCTCACTCATCAGCTCTTCAAGAGATTTACCAACCTGTTTAGCCAGACCTTCTAGTATCTCTTTAGACACAGCTGCAGAAACTTCTCCATCTTCCAAATCAGGATCATTATACTCCAGCTCAAACCTCATATCATCTGACTCAAATATCTCTGGAAATCTACCTGTCATCTCAATCGTCCAGACTCTATCAATCAACATCTGGCGATATAACTTCTTTTCTTTCTCATATAAAGATCTGTTCTTCTCGTTCCAGAATATGCCATCATCGTCAGTATTGCCACCAGGAGCTTTTGAACTAGACTCTCCTGCATCTTTTCCTGTTTCTCTCTTCTCATACTTATACCGATCAGGATTATCATCATCATCATCATTATCAGCATCAGCAGAGCTATTACCATCACCAAAATTATCACCTGAATTGTCTTTATCATCATCATCCTTTTTCTCAGGAGCATCACCGGCATCCTGATCAAGTTCTTCATCATCTTCTTCTTCAGACTCAGATGGTTCAAAATCAACAAGTTCTTCATATCTTTCTTTATCCTCCTCTCCTTCTTTAAAATGTGGAGCTCTCGCATACAAATCATCAATTAACTTTCTAAGTCCTTTGTTATCTTTCTTCGCGTGCTTGTTTTCAAGTCTAAAAGCCATGTACCTTCTCGTATTTCTCTGTTCATGCTTTAACAACTTTTGATTCTCTTCCTGGAGTAACTTGATTTTAACAGCTAATTCTTCATGGCTCTCCTGTGAAGATTCAACTACATCCAGCATCTTCCTATCATTCCTTTTTAACTGCTCAATCTCAGTTTGTTGCTGGTTAATGATTTTCATCATTTCAGCCAGCTTCTGGTTCACTGCATCCATCACATCACTTGACACACTAACCTGTGGCGTTGAAGCCTCAGCAACTGGAGCCTTTTTCTTGAACTTATTCAAGACTCTATCCAACGCAGCATTAAAATCATCTGTTGGAATGTTTTGCTCAGCAGCAAATGTTTTCTGTTTCTTGGCTGCTGGGGATGTCACGGGAGATTTAGAACTAGACATTACAGGAAATTTCTTTCCTATAATTAAGCTTTCAATGTCCATAGCTTTCTTTTTCATTGGCTTTTCAATTTCAACTGCCTTTGCTTTCTTTTTATATGTTGGGTTTTTCTGTTTAGTTCCAGCCTGTGGCGATCCACCAAAATCATCAGATCCCAAACCAAGACCTTCATCAATATCGTCCATCACAATCAGACTTTTCATTCTTTGTTCCTCCAAAGTTTGATTCGGACTTTCAGATTCACCAGCCACAGTGGCCTTGGGCGTAGTGGTCTTTACAGTCTCATTATCAAAATCCCATCTCTCTTCTACCTGAGTCTCTTCAGAATCCATCGACTCTTCATCAACCAAGTGTATACCTTTCTTAGCAACACTTTTCTTTCTCCAAGATGTCTTCTTAGGTGGTTCAGCATCAACCTCTTTTTCCTTACCTTTCCCTTTACCACTCTTCGCACCAACATTCACAACTTGCCTTTTCCTCTTAGCTTCAGGATCAACAGGACATAAAGGATTATCTTCATCAGAATCACTATTTGCATTCCTGGCTTTATCCACACCTGGATCTTCATAACCTGGATTGATCAGGTGACCAAACAAGTTCTTCAAAGGTGGTCTTCCATTTGCCGGTACACCTTTGTATCCCTTCATTCTTACTAATGTGTTCAAACTCATGTGATCCTGTACTACAATCTGAGTAGGATCTTTCTTCAACTTCTTGTACTTCTGATCAAAGATCATTTGCAGAAATCTTGGATATAATAAGAACTTCTTACTCTTCAAGCCTCTTAATGGTTCAAGCATGTGTTCAAGTATCATTCCAGATACGTTGAATGGCTTATTCAAAATTAGGGCAACCATTAAAGAGCTAATACTCTTTCTCATCACATCGTATCCTCCACTAACAGATCCGAACACATGTAGCATGACGTGAGCAAGGTATTTGAACTGTGGGCACAGTTTACCTTTATGTAATGAACCATCAGTAATCGGTCCATTGTACTTCATCCTCAAGAAACACTTTCTCTGTTCAACCCATGATAAAACTCTTGGATCTGTCGGACTGTCTCTTAACTTCAATGCTTTCCTGATGTTATCTTCAGATATAATCACCAGCTCCCCTGAATCTTACTTACGATAGCAGTTTCATTATTCCAGTAATCCATTCTTGCATTTGTCCAAAACTCTTTTGATGATCTCTGTAGATTATGGCAGGAGTAGCAATGGCATCAACAACTCGACTTCTCTTCAGAAAATCAACAATACCGGTGAATTCGATATGTTTCTTTAAGTCACCAAGATAAGCACAGCAGTTATGTGCCTCTTCGAAAGGTAAATCTTCTTCAGGTTTCTTCCCGACAGCTTTCTCTGATGATCCTGCGGGAATATCAGAACTTTGTGGTTCAGACATGATTGATCTGCAAAACAAAACACGAAAACACATTAAAAACGAACAAAATAAACAAAATTTGAAATTTTTTGATTTTGAAACTCCACATTCGACCATTCGTGAGTTCAAATGTGAGAAATGGGGTTCGAATGTGCGAAATAAGGTTCGAATGTGAAAAATCAATTTTAAAAATGTACATTCGACCGTTTTTGTCCACTTTCGACCGTTTGAACAAGCTACATTCGACCAAAAAGTCACATTCGACCGTTTGAAATGGTCGAATATGGCTGTTCATCTTCAAAATTAACAGATTTTGATTTTGTATGTTTTAACATGCCATTTTGATTTGTAAAGCTTCTAATATGACCGATCAACCTTTTCCAACCATCAATTATTATTATTGATCAATTTTTAAGTTTTTTTTCCTAAAATCTAGGGTTTGAAGGTTTTAAACAATCAATTCCCTAATCTGTTGTATGTTAACCCTGGATTTTGATATCCTCTCCCCCTAAAACACTTAAACATTGAATCCTTGCCAACAATTGTCATAATTAAAGTCTAGAAATCATGGTTTGATTCATTCAAGGGTTCGAACACAGAATCAATGATTCTGAATTCAATAATGGATGGATACCTGCAAATGATAGCTTAAAATGATTAGCAGAAGATGAGGATCACAATGATATGATTTTAAACGAATGAGCAACAAGGGGTGGTAATCTCAGAATTTGAAAAATTTTGAAATGGAGAGTCGAAAGTGCAGATAGTTATATATAGGCTCCACATTCGACCCTTTTAGTTGGGCAAATGTGAAAAATTTTCCACTTTCGACCCTATTTAAAGGTTCGAAGGAAGAAAAATGGTTCGAATGTACAAACAGACATAAGAACACTCACATTGGACCGTTTGGATGGTTCGAATGTAACAGCAAAATTCCACATTCGACCCATCGAAGGGGCGAATGGAATTTGGAATTTTTGAACTTTTTACCAAATCTTAAAATCGAGTCCCGTTCAATATTTTTCTCAACTTTTAAGCATCCGACATTCATTATTTCTCATATATTGATGACAAAACTCAAATGGTCCATCAAGTTTCAGAAAATCACCATCAACCACCATCGGTTATCAAAAAGAATATAGAAATGTAAAATCTTTTGGATTTTCTGAAATTTTTTGTTAAAACACACCTAAAATCTTTTTGAGTTTGTATTTTTGACGAGAAATGTAAAATGCAGAAATGTAAAGATAAAGCAGTAAATGTTTTGTGATTTCTGGTAAGAGAATCATATCAGTTTTTGAGAAATATGATCACACCGTTGATCTTTTAATTTATATTATCATTAAAGACAATGTGTGATCTGGCAACTGCTGATATTGTTGTCCACATAAGCTCACATGCAGACTGTTGTGCAGTGCTTTAGACTGATACCATTATTTATAGTATAAACTCAATTGTCTGTGGTTCCCACACACACGACATACTCCCGTATCAAGAAGTAAATGCAAAAAGACTCATTGTATCGCGTGATTATGCTTTCGTCATCTGTAATTTACAAGGTATGAGGCATAGAGGTGTACAGGTCAGAAACTCAATGTTACAAAGTAACTTGTGCACTCTACCAGGTTGAGGGCAGATATCAATCATGATTTGCATCAATGATTGGATACGATGCATTAGATAATATTTGATTATCGTCATACATTGAAAGTTCCTCAATTCGGTAACTTTAGGATTTGGCTTTACAACTCTTTTATAAAGATACCCTGTCTGATCTAGGTCCGTAATGACTTATAGCAGAAGATCAGAGAGGCTATCCCCAGATAACTAATAACATAACGACCCGAAACCTCCGAATTTTGTACAATACCTTATCAAACGAAATTACGGTACTAAGACCATATGCCCATGAGGAGTTCATCCAGATAACAATTCGTTTGATATGTATGTATCAGGCACGCAGTAATAGGTCTACGAAGCCTATCAACACATCACACAGACTCAAACACACACCTTATATTGCATTACACTTCTTTAGCATGTGTCAGATCCCCACTGATGTACTATCATTTCCTCTTTTTCTCCTGGAAATCATTTTGGGTTTTTCTAATTTTTATGGGCTTTTTGACTTTTTCAATGTTTTTGGTTTTTCTAAAAATAAACTCCCCCCTAAAATGAAAAACATATTTTTGGGTTTTTGAACTTTTCTAAAAAACAGTAAAAACTAAAACTAAAAAGCGATAAACCGAGGTGATGATCAGTCTTGTTTTTCTTTTATACCATTAGCTTTTAAAAGACATTCAAATCTTGATTTATCAAAAGCTTTGGTAAAAAGATCTACACGTTGATAGTCAATGTGGATTTTGACCATATCGATCAACTCTTTTGCATAACAATCACGGATAAAATGGTATTTGATCCGGATATGCTTAGCTTTCGAGTGATTGACTAAATCTTTTGTTAATGCAATAGCGGCTTCATTATCACAGAAAATAGGGGTTTCAAGAAATTGCAAACCGTAGTCCATAATCTGTTGTTGTATCCACAGAACTTGTGAGCAGCAGCTTGAAGCTGAGACATATTTTGCTTCACATGTTGATAAGGCGACTGCAGTTTGTTTCTTGCATTGCCAGGTCACGAGCCTGCTCCCCATAAACTGACATCCAGCCGTTGTGGATTTGCTGTCTTTGTCACAGCCTCCCCAATCTGCATCACTAAAAGCAATTAGGTCAAAATTATCATCATTAGGGTACCATAGTCCTCTCGACAGACAACCCTTCAGATATCTAAGGATACGTTTGACAGCTGCTAAATGACTCTGTTTCGGCTTCGATTGATAACGTGCACAAAGACATGTGGCGAACATTACGTCTGGTCTGGATGCGGTGAGGTACATTAGAGATCCGATGATTGCTCTGTATGTAAAAGGATCAGTCAGCTCCCCTTTAGCGTCAACACCAATCCCGTGATTAGGTTGTATTGGGGTATCCATCGGCTTCGAATCGTCCATCTGGAATTGGCTCAAGACTTCAGAAACGTATTTGGCTTGATGAATAAAGATCCCCGTTATAATCGCTTTCAAATTCCCTGCACAAAAGTTCATTAGTAGATCCAAAAATAATGTCATCAACATAAATTTGCACTAGAAGCAAATCATCTCCTGTTCGTTTTGTGAACAGTGTGCAATCTACCAAACCTCGTTTAAATCCTTTGGATAGAAGATACGTGCTTAGCTCCTCATACCATTGCTGTGGAGCCTGGTGCAACCCATAGAGAGCTTTGTTTAGAACGTAGACCTTATCCCGGTGGATAGGATCCTCAAAGCCTGGTGGTTGACCTACGTAAAATTCTTCCTTGACCACACCATAAAGAAACGCGCTTTTAACGTCCATTTGATACACCTTGAATTTCTTGTAAGATGCAAACGCTAGAAACATGCGGATAGCTTCTAAGCGTGCAACCGGTGCATAAATCTCGTTATAATCGATTCCTTCCACTTGATGAAATCCTTGTATGACCAATCGAGCTTTGTTTCTAACAATCACTCCTCTGTCATCCTTCTCACACTTGAACACCCATTTGGCTCCAATCTTTTTCCGTCCTGGAGGTAAATCAGTCAGTGTCCATACTCCTAGTTTCTGAAACTGCAATAACTCCTCTTACATTGCCTCTACCCAAGCGTCATCCAAAAGAGCATCCTTGTATGTCCGTGGCTCAACCTGTGAAACATAACAAGCAAAAGACCAGTCATTCTGACAACCTGACTTTTGAATTTTAGCATATAAAGCTAGAGCGCCAAGATTTTCTTGTGAGTTTGCATTCCTCAGTTGTCCTCTCGTCATAACACTACTACCAGGATCACCAATAACCTGCTCGAGCGGGTGAATCCGATGTATCCGAGATTCCGGATAATCAGGTACTTACACTCCCGTTTGAGTAGTTAAATTTTCTGTCAAATCCAGATCATTACCCAAGTTTGATTATGAAGCACCATTTGGATTTGGGTTCACTGGTGGTGTCTCTGTAGCATTATCTGGAACAGCTTCACTTGTGACATCATCATCATCTTCCGATTATGATGAATTGAGAGTTGTGGAAGCTTCCTGGAACACTTCTTCTTCAGCTGCAGGGGCATTGGCATCATTAGAAGCTGTTTGAGGAGTTACGGTGATCGGACGCACCAACGGTGATGGCACTGCGTTTTCACACTCGTAGTATAATCGTAATACAGCCTCTTCAACCAAGCTATCTAGATTGAATGATTCAAAGAAATCTTTGTAATCAACCATCCAATTTGGACCGCTACCCTGTACTTTCTGAGTATACCGCTGAACTTCAACATTAGCCCACTCCTCTACCTGACGAGTTCGTTTGTTGAATACCCGTTTGAGCGGGGTTGCATATCCAACAAAGAATCCTCTTCAGCTTTCGGTGTGAACTTCTCAGATGGATTAAGCATTGTACACGGTGCTCCAAACGGTTCTAGATACTCTAAGTTCGGCTTTCGTCTGTTTAACAGCTCATAAGAAGTTTTACCAAACTTCTTCACTGTTAAAACACGATTGAGAGTATAACAAGCTGCGTAAATGGCTTCAATCCAGAACATTACTGGAAGATTAGAATCCGCAAGCATTGTTCTCGCCGCTTCAATTAGAGTCTTGTTTTTACGTTCTGCGACACCGTTCTGTTGAGGGGTGTACGGAGCACTATATTCATGATGAATTCCTTTGTCTTCACAAAGAGCATCCATCTGTGCATTCTTGAACTCCATCCCATTATCACTCCTAATTCTCTTGATCTTTAAACCATAGACATTTTCTAATCGAGTGAACAAAAGTTTCAGATTGTTAAACGTGTCGCTCTTATGATGCAAGCACATAACCCATGAAAATCTGGAATAGTCATCGGTAACCACAAGACAGTACAATTCACCAGCATGACTTTTACGCTTGACCAGTCCGAATAGGTCCATGTGCAAACGCTCAAGTGGTAATTCAACTGAATTGACGTTCTTTGGTTTGTGGGATTGCTTGTGCTGCTTTCCTTTCTTGCAACTCACACACTTGGCGTTCAAATGGAAATGATTAACATTTACGCCTTCGACAAGTTCATTCTTCACCAGATGGTTCATTTTTCTAAGGTGAATGTGTCCCATCCTCCTATGCCACATGATAGATTCTTTTTCAGTAGCTTTGGAGAGGAAACACGTGACTTGGCCTTGGGTTGTCATTGCTTTTGACATGTCGAGAATGTACAGATTGTTCACTCTCGGTGCTTTCAGCATTACCCACTCTTTTGGAAGTACGAATCCTGGCTTGAGAATATAGCAAGATTTGTCATCAAAGAATACAGAAAACTGCTTATCACTGATTTGACTGACACTGAGCAGATTATAGTCTATTTGCTTCACATACGATATCTTCTCAAAACTCACGATACCATTACTCACACTACCCTCCATAGTAATGTATCCTCCTTTGTTCCCAGCAAATGCTACGTATCCGCCAATGATATTTCTTATGTCGAACAGCAGCGATAAGTCCCCTGTCATGTGACCAGAAGCTCCACTGTCAACAATCCAAAGACTGCTCACAGGGCTAGCTGAAGCTCCGTGCACATATCAAGTAAAAAGATTAGATTTTTCGGGGGACCCAAGCCTACTTGGTCTTGGGTCTTTGAACATTCAGTTTCAAAGAATCTTTCTCACAAATAGTTGAATTTGAATTGATCTTTTTCTGATCAATTAAATTCTTTTCATTTTCAGATTTCTCATTCACTTTTGAAGTCGAAGCACCTTGAGATCCCACTGGTGACCAGAATTGTTCCAAACGTTTCAAGATTCGAATCTGAGATTTTGGAGTTTCAGTCGGTTTCTTTACTTCGTCTTTGAAGGAAACTTTCTTGGTTACCTTCTCTGGTTTAACAGAGACAGGTCCAACTATTGGTTTGACTGCAGGTTTTAATGGTACCTTTTGCTTGTCAACAGTTGTGTTCACCACTGGTTTCTTAAAAGGCTTTTCCATTGCGATCCGGTTACGACGATCATATGTCATCTGACGATTATCCCTCATTTGGAAATATCTGCTTTGGTTGTAAAACGATGCTGGTTGAGGAACAAATCATCTTTGTGGATAACAATGATTATCGACTGGACTTTGATACTTTTGCTTCACTTCAACCTTGTACCTTTTGTGCCTAACGTACGGGCAGTGAGCAAGTAAATGCCCTCTCTCCCCGCACTTAAAACACGCACGGTACTCTTCAAAGTTGTTCTTGGCGTTTGACTTTGCATAAGTAGTGATAGGATATTGATCATCCACACACCTTCTTCTTAAACTCTTAGGAGCTGGGTCCTTAGAGTAATTCGGCTCAAGAAAACTATTCGCCTTCTCCTTCGTCTTAATAAACTCTGTGACATGAACCTTTGGTTCTTTTGGAACATCCAAATAAATTTTCTTTAAAACCTCTGGAGGTACATCATTTGTTCTCTCATGTTTTGGGAACCAAATGGTACTCTCCTGCCAAATTTTCTCAATCTTGGAGTAATTGGCAAACTTAATTGGATATTCCTTGTCAGATATTATCTTATCGGATCCTTCCATTTGATAAAACACTTTGACGGGTTTGTCACTTTGTTCATTCTTCTCATCTTGCTTAACTGACTAATTCACTCGATAAGCGTTAGCCATTGGATGTATAATCTGAGAAGGTGACACTCATTCATTAGTAATAATGTGATTTTCAGCAGGAATATCACACACTTTCTCAGATTTGTCATCCTCAGAGTCAGAATCATCAGTTACAGCTATCACTCCTTCATCATTCAGTCCCAAAATAGGTCTAACGTCGGAATTAGGATCTCCCACACTGGAAGTGTTAGACTCATCATCCGAAGTAGAGTCAGACTTAACTGAACTCTCTGGTGTTATTGAATGCAAAGTATGATTTTCAAACAACACTGGAGATGGGACGGCCTTGTAGTTTACACTACTCGACTGTGAAGGTTCCTCAATAATATGGTCAACAACATATGCAATATGTTTGTAGCTTTCAAGCTTCTTGTTGACTTTCTCAGCAAAGCACTTAATGGTTGCAATTTCAAGTTTTGTTTCTTCTAATTCATTGATGTAATTGTTAATGGCTAGTTGTTTTAAAGATAATGTTTTCTTAAGATCAGAAATGTCTTTCTTATAACCATCAAGTACCTTATTGAATTCATGTGCTTCTTTTTTATATGATTGACAGTTGATCTTAGTACTCTCAAGTTGAACCCTGAGTTGCTTATTATCCTCTGTCAATCTATCGCATGCACCACAATACTTATCACTGTTCATGTCTAAAGTAGATTCAGAACTTACCTGTTTTGGAGGCTTTATCATCGCCATCAATGCAAAATGTGCTTCCTTTCCAGCAAAGAATTTAGAATAATCGATTATGACAAAAGCATCATCCGCTATGCAAGATTTGCGAGTCATCAGAAAATCAGCTTCGGCTAGAAGTTGATCAATATCATCATCTAGTGAGTTAACACTAGCTTCAGAATCAGAATCGTTCTCCGAGTCAGAATAAGCTGAATCGCACTGTTCGGGAAAATCAGTGACTGAGTCAAGAATCAATCCTGACTTCTCTTCAACACAAACATCATTTTCTTCAACCAACTCTTCAATCTTTACCTCATATATCTTCTCAGTATCCAAATCATCTTCTACTGACACTGACTCCTCCAAATCTATCTTCTGGGCAACACACGCTACATTACCAGCAGTGATCTCCTCAACACCAAGTTGCATACCAGTCCAATCAAATCCCTCATCTTTCTGAATTACCAAAGCCTGGTTCTGGTTATCTGGTTGGGTTTGGCTGTTTGGTGTAGAAATTAGAATTATAGTTCTGGTTGGATTGTGTGGTGTTTGGTTTTGGTTCTGGTTTTGTGTAGTGGTTTGTCTAACAGAATTGTTTGGTGAGGTGTTTTGACGGTTTTGGTAATTATTTTGTGGTTGAAAGTTGGAGTTGTTTTGGCTTTGATATGATACCTGATTTTGTGATTGACGGTTCTGGTAATTAGTTTTAAAAGGATTCTTGTTCCCCTATTGTGCTGGCTGTGTGCATTCTCTCTTGAAGTGACCTTTCCCACCATAGTTAAAACATGTGACTTTGGCTTTGTTGAAGCCATATGTGATGTTTGGGGATGTAGAAAGATCAGTTCTGCCCGTCTTCTCTATAAACTCAGTCACTCGCCTCATGACACTAGCAAATGCCCACTGAATGTCGATGAGTTCCATCTCCTCCTTGTCAATTTGAGCGTAGTCCTCACTGGTTAAGTTGTTGTTACCAATTTGACTAGCTACTAACCCATTATACGAAGCGACCATAGCAGAAACCAAGGCTACATGTTGTTGTGCAACTTCAACAGTAACATTGTTCAAGTTTGATGTCTCCGACACAATTGGGCTTTGGTTTGATTGACTTGGGTTCATTTGAGTTTGGTTCATTTGAGGAATGTAAGGTTGTTGTTGAGGTTGGTTCAAATTAGCTGAATAGCATGCAGCTTGTTCCATAGGTGAAAATGGTGGGATGTGAGTAGTAGAATATGAATGTGGGGTATAAGATGATGTTTGAGCAAGATAGTTTATGGGGGGTTTTGGTTGGTTCAACAATGCTTGAAACACAAGATATGTGTGGAGCAACAGTATTACTAGAACTTGAACTAGTCAGAGATGAAGATGTACCACCATGATATAATTCAGGATTCTAAGGAACTTGTGCCCTTTTTGCTTTCCTCTTTTCCTCCATCTCCTTATTCTCAAGCTTCTGAATGAACTCATTGATGGTCCAATATTGGTATGCATCTTTCTCCTTATGGACCTCAATGTGTTGATTCCAGTATGGTGGTAATGCATCAGCGAACTTATCCACCAGCTCAGACATAGGAATATTAATCTCATAGCTTGAAAGTTCAGTCAATAAATGGCAATACCTTGGAATCAACTCCTTCAGTGTCTCATTACCCATATAGCTAAAATTCTCAAACTCTTTTCTCAACTCCTCCATTATCAATTTCCTTGTTTTCTCATTCCCATCGTGACGATTTCTTAACATATCCCATAATTGCTTCGAAGTGGTGCACGACCCAAACTGATGTAAAAGATCAGTGTTAATGGCCTGGGATAGTTGGGAAAACGCCTTATTTTCCAACGCAAACTTTTTCTTCTCATCCTCAGCTAGACTCTCTAATGGAATCGGCTCACCGGTGTTCTCCAAACCCGAAGCTACATACCCCTTAGCAATCATTTTCCAAGCTTCAGTGCCTTCCATTCCCATTCCCTCCAAATGAATCTTAAACTTGGTCTTCCATTGGTTGTAATCCACTATTTCCATCAACTTTGGTGGACGGCTCCCACTACCCGAAGATAAGTCATGAATAAGCGTCGAAATCGCATTGGTAGTTTGAGAGTGTACCGCCGCTGCTGCAACTCCCCAGTAATCAGCCATTGGTAGGTGTGGTGGTTGTGCAACTTGTTGGGGCATCGAACTAGTCATCGCCAAATAGTTGATTGGTTGAGATGATTGACTAGTCGTCTTCTGAGCAGCTACCGACCAAGGATCCATTGTCACTTGCTGTTGTGGTGTTGTATTAGGTCGTGGTGTTGTTGGAAAGTTCCACATATCATCTGCAAAGTATAAAACACGAAACGATTAGAAAAAAATTTCAACAGTTTCTACGTTCGACCGTTTGTCACAAAACGTGGGGGCGAATGTGGAAATATGTCCAGATTCGACCGTTTCTAAAGACTCGAATGTAGAATGTAACAAACTCTTTTCACTTTCGACCAAAACTATCCTCTTTCGACCTCCCGATTGGTCGAATGTAGAACATATGGTCGAATAAACAACAACACACTAAAAATATCTAGGTTCGACCGAATTAACCTCCACGTTCAACCTAAAAATCCCTGGTTCGACCTAAAAACCACACTCTCGACCGTTTCTCCCTAGGTTCGACCCTTTCATTTTGAAAAACGGTTATTCTTTGAAAATCAGATATTTTGATCCAAAATTTTCAAATGTTGATGAAATGTGATGATCTAATGCAGGTTTTGCTTCGGATTGAATTTGGAACAAGTTTAACAAAGAGAATTCTAGATTTTATCCATGAAAACTAGTTCAAATCAATCAATATTCATCAATTTCAAATGTTCAATGAAAACAGAAAAGTTTTGATCAAAATTGGGTCCAAATCAACACTAATTATATCAATTCGTAGTTGTTTGATCCTTATTGCTCTGATACCACTTTGTATGTGAAGGATCGGATCGTCAAACAAAGACTATGATCAAACAAGTCTATCAATTCAGGTGCGGAATCCCTGAATTGATGACGAAATGATAATATAATCAGCAAAACACGCAAATCACTTCAAACATTTCATTTTCATTCATAAACACCATTGATAATCTTTACAAAACCTTGTTTATAATGATAAAGACTCAATACAGACTTAACAAAACCCTAGGGAGAGAACACACTCAGAGAGGGAAACAAAATGACCAAAAGTTAAAGTTACAAAATGATTCAACCTTTATATAGACGTGCACATTCGACCAATCGAATGGGCGAATGTGCAGGTTCGACCAATCTATTAGGGCGAATCAACACACTATGAATACATAAACTTCATTCGACCTCTTGAGCTCTCCCTTCGACCGTTCTTATCTACATTCGATCAAACATATTCACCTTCGACCGTCCGTAATTATCAAAACATAATAGAATTCGCAATTCAATAGCATTAGTCGCACTTCGTGTATCTACAGATGTTACAGTTCAAAAGAAAGATGCTCCTGGAATCACAATTATTTTGGTGGGCAAATTGGTTCTCAAAGTGGAAGTTCACTGTTAAACATATCAAAGGAAAAGAAAATATTTTCCTAGATTTTCTGTCCAGACCAAAGGCCTATAAAAGAAAAGAAGCCCAAATGATCCAACATCACCACATCCAACACCCCCGTATTCTCCCGGGAATACTAATGATGGACAACGCCTCATCAAGCAACAAAGGACAAGTCTCACTCTACCAAGAATTCAAAGATAAAACATCCCAGAAGAATCATAGAAGAAATTATTGATCAAATCTTCAAAGATAAAGCCCAACTAAAGTATAAGATGTTCCTCACTATTACTATAAAAAACACGGTTTGTTCATGAAGGTCTTGCAATTCAGTAGGAATACCCATTCCTTGGTATATCTCACATCAATGATCGGTACAACCTACCAAAAGAAGCCTTGTGTTTTTTTTTCTAGTATTTGTTTGAATCTTACAACATTGTCATCACCTTCAACTCACCAAAATTGCTCTAGTACTTGATTGATTGCCAGTTGGAGACCTTCCCAAAGAAAAGAATCATACTCTTACATTGTGATATACGTTAATTTATACATATAAAAGCCCTCGTTTAACTCCCATTTATATACGCTTTTGGCCTTATACATGATGAATTGGTACTTATTTGGGTATCTTTATGATTACAGGTCTTAAACGGTGTCCAGGAAGCAAACCGGATCAAAAACGAAGGTTTTTGCATGAATCAGAAGGCCATGTCATTCTAAACGGCCGTTCAGGCTATGTGAACGGCCGTTCACTTTGACAGGATATTATTTGCAGCAAACCTCGAACTCCGGACTGAAGAAAATGATGATGTCGTGCAAGTGGCCATCCGAACGACCGTTCGGATAAAGTGAACGGCCGTTCGGCCTTCTCAGACTCTATAAAACTTGTTTCAAACTTCAGTTTTCAAGATCGGTTGGTTTCAAGACTTTTTAAGAGCTTCTCTGGCAATTTTTGGAGCCTTGAGTAGGTGCTAATCATGTCTGTTCATAGCCCGGAATCCCTAAGATTGATCTGATCATCCGATTCATATTGACCTTTCTTGATTATGGTTTGATTTCTTGAATCAATTCATAAGCTTTTGGTACTTTCAAGTGTTGGTTATCTATTACTTTCGTTTATGTATCTAGTTAGTAGTATAGACAATCGTCGTATGTTTATCATGTTTTGTATGATTTTGGTGCTTTTTAATGTATTAAATCTTGATGATCATATTGAAAACATGTTTCGTTGTTGTTGGATATCTAATTATGTTCATGTGACTATAATGATTATTGTTTTGTGTTAGTCGGATACATGTTGAAAAACCGTCCGGTTAATCGATCAGTAGTGACTAGTTAACTTGTTAACGTGTTTACACCATGAAACTGGAAACGGGTATTGGTTTGGTTAAATTCGGGTGAATAATGATCAGGAATGTTTATCGGCACGTAAAAGGGTTTAAAAAGCTTAATGGTGTTGTTATCGATCTTTGACATGGTTGTTGATCTTTGTGAGTTGTTTTGGCTGAAATGGTGACCTTAGTAGATTTGTGTTCAAAGTTGGTAAAATGGTATAGTTTGTGATATGCTCTACTTTATGCTAGTCTCGGTGGTTGTATTGTGTATTCGGTATTGCTTTCCTTGACTAGTGAGGTTAGAAAACTCTTAACGGATGACTAACTTATCTTTAGAAGATTTGCATGAGATTATATCAATAGCTCGCTAATAAACAACTCTAGGCGGTTAACATGTGTTTATCGTGTTAGCTTTCTGAATAGTTTTCATGTTAGGATTCCCGAAAGGGATACTAATTGTCTGGAAATGGGAATGTTGATCTCGCACCCTTTATAACATATGTTATGTAGTTGACATGCTAGGAATGTTATTATAGTGTCTTTATATATATTTTGTATTTGGAGTCTTATACATATATTTGCTATGTATTAGATTAAATTAGTTAAAACAAACATTCACTATCTTTTCTTATCGGTAAATCAGTGACAACGGTTCAGTACAATCGCTCCGCGCGCGTCCATGGATCGATACTTGGTTCTTATATATGCTTTACTATATATGTGACAGGGTGCACTTGCCCTTGAATGTTTGTTCTAATGTTAAGATTAAAATCATTTTTATAAATTTAAAACCCAAGTTGCACGTACATATTTATGTATCTTTCGAGCACATCACATTGCTTCAATGATTCTTACCGATCTATAAGTGGACTGGACAACTGACATCCTCCTCAAAGAAATATTGTCTTGTAATATTCAGACGACTTGGCTGCTACATACCTCTGACAACAATCAGCAAAGGACAATCATCTTTATTCCATGCCCCTTATTGTTTCATCCACGGTTGGTATAATGGAAAACTGTCGAGACCTTCTTACATGGGGACTCATCCCAAAGAATGGAGAGAAACCTGTAGATGCCTAACTTATGCAAATGGATTTTCCCCAAATGATATACCTTGACATATCTTGTATGGGATGATGCTCTGGGCGTCTGAGAATACTTAAGTAAAGGCATGGGAAGAAGCTGAAAGAGAATATGTGAAAACTTACCTTGAAGAATAATCATCCTTTGCCTTGTATGAAGATGACCCGTCACCCAGATTCTTGTTGGAAATAAAAGAAATTAATGGGTGTAATTATGTTTAATATAGTATTAATAAGTGTGCTTAAGAATAAAGTAGGATTTGATCACTCTTAAAGTGATGTAAGCACTATGTCATGTTTTAGATATTTTTCTTAGGTATTATTATTCCATGATGCCATAGATGATATAATATTGTCTTTCCTTGACCAATAAAAGGAAGGTATCTGCTCATTTGTAAATCATCATTGGAAATAAATAAAATCTTATTCCTATACTTCTCTCTCTAGTTTCTTGAGTCTCTTGAATGAGTCTTGAGTCCTTCATAGTCTTGTGAGTCATCCCCTAAGTCATAGCCTATGCCTAGTGTCCTACCGTCCCACCTGAGTCTTACTGGTCTTCTATAGATCAGCCATACACCTCCCTCCCATTTCTGGTCAGTGTCCTAGCCTCCCCTAAGTCTTACTCGTATTCTATAGATCAGCCATACACCCCATATCACTTGATTTCAAAATTTAAATTCAAATTCACAAATTCTCAATTGTACTGTCGAAATTATAACTTTGGCTTGTTTTCCAAAATAATATTTATGATCTAATTTGCATGATTTTAACCATTTATGTAATAGAACTACTGGAGTTTGAAATTCAAAATCAAATTTGATATTCAAAATAATATACTTTACAAAAGTTTATAAATTTTCTGGTACTTGTTTTGTGACACCCGCCAAGATTTCCAGGTCAAGATCTATACACACTTCCATCACTTTCTGTTATTTCCTATATGCATTAGAAATTTTACGGTAAATGTGTCACCCCGAGTCTAGTGTGACCCTATGGTTCAGGATCCATTATGTTTAGCCGTTACTCATGCAACACCCGACTCATGCACAGAACAACTGACAATGACAGTCAGGACAAGCACATGCTCAACAGAGAGAAGCTAAATGTTCAATCACAATCTACCTTACAAGATATAGGAACATGGGACATATCTAACTTGGAAGTTAATCAATTTCCATAACACGATTCAAAGACAATCTGTAGAGATTTAACATGGGAAAATTTATGGAACCATCTCACGTATACAAATGTCAACTTGTAACAATACAACGTATTTTTGTCATGAAAGTTATATGAGCCTGTACACTCACATTCTTGTGTACAAATCAATTTCCATGCACATGAACAAACAAGATGATAATCAACTATCGTAAACATAATCCATAGATATCAATTTACACCTATATTATCTAAACTATTCTATGTTATATATGTATACATATTGACGACACACGTACATATGTGTGAATGTGTGTTTGAGACAAAAACAAAACAAACTATAATAACACACACACACTCGACACACTCACTCACACACACGACACACACACATTCTCACACACCAATCTATATTCCCAAAAATCTATGCTTTCACCAACAAGGACTATTACAACTTTCACACCTCATTTCTATGTTAAGTTGACTTCCTAAAAAGCCTTGAACCTTTCCCAAGATTACCGCTTTCATTCCCAAGGTGATAATTATGTGTATGATTTGGATCAACACTTACACTATATATACATACATATACCTCACGATACACATGCACACTAGTTTATAAAAATCCAAACCATTACAATTTTCCATGTATACACTAACATAGCAATTACATAAAAGCCTACACAAACATTCTATGTGTTGACTTCCTTTCTAGTCCCACCTAGCCAATAATATTTTGGCCCACCAAGTTCCAAAGAAGCATGCACCTTCTAGTCAACTAGTTATATGGAAATAGAATGTTACTTTTAGAGGAATAAGGATCAAGAGTGTTGACTTAACAAAACATTCCATGTTTATCCATTTCTTGTCTCTCCCACTCGCATATATATACATGAACACATAGAACACACAAGAACTCCACCTACACTTCACAACTCCATCCCTTTCCCTTGTTTACCTTCGGCCGAGAGCAAAGAGACCCCTCGGGTCCATAGCCGATTGATCACCATCACCATACCATAACCAGACATACCCACAAGATTGTAGAAGCCACATTGAGGAGGGAAAGCCACGAGAAACATCCTCTACCTTGCTACAATCAAACCAAATCATCGAGTAAAGTTTATTATACAATTTCGTTTCAAAACATGTTATTATCGGCCCACATTGTTACACTCGAGCCATGGACCATTCACATACATAGTAGGTTGAACCCATGAGTTGTTATCGGCCCAAATGTTAGAACATGTGCTCATTATACATATACACACTTGTATTTACATTCACATATATAATACGCAAGCACACTAGAGTAAACCATACCTTCGGCCTAAATAAGTGTACATACGTATACACACGAGCATGTATGATCATGTATAGGGCCAAGAATGGTGTTACCATGTCATTTTCGAACATAAGTGGTAACTTACGCATAGAGACACATGTTAAAAGGACAATAAACATATGTTAAGGAGGCTAGCTTTAACACAAGAGCTACTAGGAAAACATATGTTAACACCAAAAAGATGCGTGTTACTAAGACAAAACATATGGAAATGGCAAATTCTCACAAAAAGGGCCGAAACCATATAATTGTGTGCCACTTTCGAACATAAACGACCAATATATGTGCACAACATAGTGAAACATAGGTGGCCAAGGTTACTGTTTTGCTACAATTGTTTAATCATGGGCACAATGATGACAAAAACGAGCTTTTTCTAACACATACCATGAATAACACATGTACAGAAAACACACAGTCCCTAGTTATACAAGTCGGGTGAACAAATGCATGATAACTAGTACAAAACTTAGACTTAAGTTGTCCTTATTTAAATCAAGAGCACTTTTGTTCAGACATTCCCACGTCAGACTCGGTCAGTTGTAGCATTAAGACATCAGGTGAGTTCTCACGGCCCCATTTTACTGTTTTCATACTTTTGGGGGAAAAACATGCGTACAAGTTCAGTTACATTTTCAACTATTATGTGATCATGAGACAAAAAGGTTCAGAGTACTCATAAGCCCTCGTGTCATACATTTTACTGTAACCATTAGCTATGGACTTAGCCATGAAACACCAGAATAGATCTATTGGGTTGACACCCCCACTCTTCGTTAGTTGCTCTACCCGGATGACAAATATCAAAATAGTGCTTGTATTTCACACTACATTCATTGTCTTTAGTGTACAATGGGCAAGGCACAACATTCATCAAGGTTTGGTTATGGGCTCATGACAGTCACATAATGATCATTTTCTTAGCTAGGCAATGATCCAATCACCCATGGTATATATAGAACTCAAAACCCATGACCTCGCCAACTTAGTTGTTGACATATTTAATTTGCATGTTTTTTAGGAAAATAATTGAGCATCATGGAACTTGGAGTTGCGCACGAGCATCTGGGGGATATCATAAACCTTGTTTTGATTAAATGATTTTAGACAATGTCATTTTAACTATGGTTCTTACGACAATGTTTTGATGGTTTTTGCTAAACAATGACGTCTTTTGATATATCTCTTATTTTGTGAAATTGATGCTTGCGTGACTTGTGTGCTTGAAAACCTTTCGAAGTTACATCTCGCGTTTTCGCCTTGGCTGGGTGTGACATGTTTTTAGAACATGATTGCCCATACTCATATTAGTATTTCTCCTTAAATTATCTGATTGTGATTTCGATAGTAACAACAATATATTTCAATTTCGACGCTACTTGTTTTGCCTGTTTACCTGCTACCCTATTGTGAATTTCTAAGAATATGCGGTGTGGGAGCCAGGTAATCTTCGTCGAGTAGGGTAGGCGAGTGGTGGAAGCTGATGAACGTGGGTTGGTTTAAATTTTTGACGGTCAAAATTTTACCGTTGTAATTAATAAATAAATTATCATTTTCAACATAAATGCATCCATTTTTCACCAATTTTTAAACCTACCTTCAAAATACACACTTCAAAACGTTTCTTCACCATTTTTTATCATCTCTCTTTTACCAAAAAAAAACAACTATCATATGGAAAGAACACCGAGGAGGTGGAGATAACCTTGACTACGGCCTAGGTGAATGTCCATGAAATCACGCCTTCTGAAAGAGGTCATTCATTTTGGCATAGTTTTTTGTTCGCTTCCGCCTATATATAGGTCAAATCAACCGCACCATTCATCAACTAAATGGTAGTCCAGGATTGGAAGTTGTCAAGGTACCTTTGACAACTCCGTCAAGGTTTTTAGGAAAAAGATGTGAAACTTTTATTCATGAGGACCAAACTGCCCTCATGTGATATGCACGTGAGGGACTTAACCAAGAAACTTAACAGATTTAGTCACAAAGGTTTGAACCTGTAGTAAAATCAATATGTAAAGGTTGATTTGGGTGCAAATGGAACATAAAGGTTGGAACCTGCAATTTTAACCAAACATAAAGAGTGATTTATGCAATTTTGTCTAAAAACTTTTACTGAGGATATATCACCAATATTCTCCCGACTTCTTTCAAATGCAATTCTTGATGAGGACCAACAAAGAAAGTTAAGGACCAAAATGTTAAAAATGAACTTCAAGTATAAAACAAAAATTGGGTGATATGTGGTCTCATTAGTGTGAAACTCAAGAGTAGCATTGTTTGTAATTTGTATGGATGTCTAAACGTTCGATTTAATCCATGAGATATTTTAATTTTGTTTTGAGTCCAACTTGACCCGGCCCGAACAAAAATCCATCTCCATCTATAGAATAAAAGCGTAGACTCAGGTCGAATAGAGCCCTTAGAGAGGGTCCTCATGGATCCAACCGCTAAATGGAGCTCCGAATTGAAGCATATATAAACTGTTTTCAGAATTTTTTTTTCATTCTCCACAACATCATTCTCCATTTCTCCCAAGCAAACCTTTCTATCATCCTTCTTCATCTTTCGTACTTTCTTGATTCTCCACAACCGATTCAAGGTAATCATCGAACCCTATTCTTCTAACATTTCTTAATATTATTGTGTTTTACTTATTTTTGTTAAAAAATTGATGGTTTACTGTTAAGAATTTGATGAAATCTCTGTATAAGATTATGCAGTTGATTTCTGAACTGAGAAATAATATTCGAAGTGTAAATTTGCTTAATCAAATTGTTTGACTTAATTTTTGTTTTTTGTTTACAAAAATTAGTTTGACTATTTAATCGGTTTTTTTATAAAATACGATCCAAATGAAGATTTAAATCAGTTTTTTTATAGTTTGACTATTTAAACAAATTGCAATAATATTGTTATCAATGACTAAACAATGATACATTTAGAATGAAGATTTAATCGGTTTTTTTTTATAAAATACGATCCAGATGATTTAGAATGAACATGGATAATGAACATTTAATCGTTTCAAGAACTTTATCAATTCGATGTATTCGTTTTTTATTATTCCTTAGAAATACCGACTTTTTTAATCAGTATTGATAGATATACAGTGAATCGGATTTACCTTGAAACGGATTTAATCATTCTATGTTTTAACATTTAAAAAACAGGATTTCACCCAAACACACCAACGCTATTATGTCTTATCACAAAGGTTCTCAATTCTTCAAGGTTTTGCATGACCCTTCGTCAACCGTGTTGGTATGATTGTTATTTTTGTGTTAATATGCCTATTTCATTTTAAAAAGTGATTTTTTTTTAATTTTTTTATACGTGTCTTTCCAGATTGTGCCGAAGGCCATGAACAAATTTTTGTTATCTAAAAACATCGGATGCAATGACGTTACAGTTGCCACGTACGATTTTTGTTGTTTTTAATTTAATTTATTTGAATTGTTGATTACGATTTTGAGGTTTTTTATTAAGATTTATAATCTCATTTATTTATATTACTATGTTTACGAATTATGATTAGTCTTGATTGCAATTAATAAGATTTATTAATTTTTAATAGTATTTATTAAGATGTTTAATATTATTTATTGACATTAATAATAATTGAACAAATTTAATGTTATTTATTAAAAAATTTAATCTCATTTATTTATACTACTGTTTTTTCGAATATATGTTTAATATTATTGACCGAATTTAATTTTTTATATTATGACTTTCATTTAATCAATTCTCATTAAATGATAATCATCAAAATCATTTCAATAGTAATGTGCTAATTTTAATATGTCAATAATAATCAGGCAATCATTGGTGAGTCAATTTCAAACGTGGATGTTTTTAATGTAATTGATTTGAATTTTTTATTATGATTTTTAGGTTATTTATTAAGATTTTTAATCTCATTTATTTATATTACTATTTTTACGAATTATGATTGGTCTTGATTGGAATTAATAAGATTTATTCACTTTTTAAGTATTTTTATTATGTTACAATGAATTTTATTTATTGACATTAATAATAATTGCCCAAATTTAATATTATTTATTATGATTTTTTAATTTCATTTATTTATATTACTATTAATACGAAATTATGTTTAATCTATTTTTACGAAATTATGTTTAATATTATTTATTGACATTAATAATAACTTGCCAAATTTAATGTTATTTATTAAAAAATTTTAATCTCATTTATTTATATTACTGTTTTTACGAATATATGTTTAATATTATTGACCGAATTTAATTTTTTATATTAATACTTTCTTTTAATCAATTCTTATTAAACGATAATCATCAAAATCATTTCAATAGTAATGTGCTAATTTTAATATGTAAATAATCATTTGTCGATGATTGGTAAGTCAATTTCAAACGTGGATGTTTTTAATGTAATTGATTTGAATTTTTTATTACGAATTTGATGTTATTTATTAAGATTTTTAATCTCATTTATTTATATTACTATTTTTATGAATTATAATTGGTATTGATTGCAATTAATAAGACTTATTCATTTTTTATGTTATTTATTATGAGTTTTAATGTTATTTATTGACATTAATAATATTTGACCGAATTTAATGTTATTTAATACAATTTTTAATCTCATTTATTTATATTACTAATTTTATGAAATTATGTTTAATCTATTTTTACGAAATTATGTTTAATATTATTGCCCGAATTTAATTTTTTATATTATGACTTTCCTTTAATCAATTTTCATTAATAGATAATCATCAAAATCATTTCATTATTAATGTGCAAATTTTAAGATGTCAATAATAATTTGTCGATAATTGGTCTGTCAATTTGAAACGTCGATGTTTTTAATGTAATTGATTTAATTATTGATTACAATTTTGATGTTACTATTGAAAATTTTTAATCTCATTTATTTATATTTCTATTTTTTCGAATTATTAATTGTCTTGCCTTCAATTAATAAGATGTATTCATTTTTAGTGTTATTTATTATGAGTTCTTATTTTATTTATTAACATTAATAATAATTGACCAAATTTAATGTTATTTATTATGATTTTTAATCTCATTTATTTATTATTGATCGAATTAAATTACGAATATATTACTAATACTAATACTAATATTACGATTTTTAATCTCATTTATTTATTATTGACCGAATTAAATTATGAATATATTACTAATACTAAAACTAATATTACGGTTTATAAATTTAATCTCATTTATTTCTTATTTAGCGAATTAAATTTTTCTTTTACAATTTTTTACGAATATATTACTAATACTAATATTAATATTACGATTTGAGTTTTACTATTCGTAAAAATAGTATTGTTGACCGAATATATTACTAATACTAATACTAATTTTACGATTTTAGTTTAATATTCGTAAAATAATATTGTTGACCGACTTTCATTTTGATATTATGACTTTATTTTAATCGATTGTCATTTACACGATTAATATCAAAATGGTGATACATTCATGTGCTAATTTTAAGCGTCTTTAATAAATTCACGTCAATTATCAATTGATTATCGATATTACTATTTTCAGATGTCAATAATAATTTGTATATAATTGGTAAGGAAATTTGAAACGCTGATGTTTTTAATGTCATTTATTTGAATGATGGGTTATGATTTTGTTGTTATTTATTAATATTTATAATCTTATTTATCGATATTACTATTTTTACGAATTTCATTTTAATATTGTTGACCGAATTTAATTTTTATATTATGACTTTTCTTTAATCAATTCTCATTAAACGATAATCATCAAAATCATTTCAATAAGTGTGCTAATTTTAATATGTCAATAATAATTTGTATATAATTGGTAAGGGAATTTGAATCGCGGATGTTTTTAATGTCATTAATTTGAATGATTGATTATGATTTTGTTGTTATTTATTAATATTTTTAATCTTATTTATCGATTTTACTAATACTAATATTACGAATTTAGTTTTAATGTTGTTGACCGACTTTCATTTTGATATTACGACTTTTCCTTTTAATTAATTTTAAATTACACGATTAAACTCATCATGGTATCAAATTCGTATGCTAATTTTTAGTTACCTAATAATTTTAATATGACAATAATAATTTGTAAATAATGGTTAACTCAATTTGAGAGACGGATGATTTTAATGTCATTGATTTGAATGATTGATTATAATTTTGATGTTATTTATTAAGACTCTTAATCTTATTTATTGATATTACTAATATTACGAATTTAGTTTTAATATTGTTGACCGACTTTAATTTTGATATTACGACTTTCCTTTAATCAATTGTCATGAAACGACAATTGATACTTAATCAAACGACAAACCACATAAATAAGACAAAACTCATTTTTTTTCTCTCGGCATGGCTGGTCGGCAGCATACTATTCTGGCCAACATTCTGAGCAGAATCACTAAGGTATTTATTTCAAACTTGCCAGAGAAATGTAGCGGTAATGATTTAGCTGAGTTCATCCGGTCTTATGGTGTTATTTACGATTTGTATATCACTAGAAAGAGATAAAGCAGGGAATAGATTTGGTTATGTTTCATTCCTAGATGTGAAAGATAATAAGGATTTGATCAGACTGATTTGTAACACACGAATCGGTGATTGTTGGCTTAAGGCTAACGTCGCTAGATTCACTCTTGAAGAAGGTGAAATACGACAGAATACTGAGAAACCTAACCGGCAAACCAACAATGACAAAGATGCTCGACAGGAAGAAAGGCCTGCTCAGGTCTCGGCTTCGGTCTTCAACGGGTCAAGGTCTTTTTCGGATATGCTCACTGGTAGACAAAGTGCTAAAGCGGTGATGATTGATAATCAAGTTAGCGCCTTCAGTGGATTGCATGGGAAGGCGGTTGTGGCTAGGATGATTGATTTGGATGCCTTAAAAAACATCTACTTGATTCTAGATGATTTATGTCCAGGTGTGGGTAAGATCCAATATCTCGGGGGTTTGTCTATTCTTATTTCGTTTGATGATAATGCGTTGGCGTCTAATTTTCTCAACTTAGCTAGAGAGGTGGTTGGTAGATTCTATTCCTTGGATTTGTGGGAGGGGCAGACGTTTTGTTATGAGCGTCTTGCATGGCTTAAAGTGGTGGGCCTTCCGCTGCACCTTATTACCTCCGAGGTAATAGATGTCGTTGGAAGTGTGTTCGGGAAGATAGTCCATAGGGCTGTTAGATCAGATTCGGATGACGACTTATCGTATGATTATATCGGAGTGATGGTTGGAGACGGGAAACGAATTAATGAAGAAGTCAAGTTAACGTGGAGGGAGAGGAAGTTCTCTATATGGGTTTCGGAAGAATCCGGGGTATGGGTACCGGAGTTTTATAAAGTCTCGTCTTCAGTACCGGATCTTATGTCAATGCCGAAGGATAATACAGGGGATGACTCGGGAACAATGGAGGAAGAAGAACTCGATCCGGAAAATGTTGTAAACGGTGGGGATGTATCCGGAGGGGATAATACAGGGGAAAATACAGGGGGTGGTTCTGGTGGGGAGGCTCCGGTGATGGTGGAAGAGCCTTTTTTGGAAACTCCAATCGGCGTTAATGATGGAGTTAATGCTCCTTTGACTTTGGAGGAAGTTATGGAATGTAATGATGACACAACGGATTTTATTCATGGAAACTTATACAAATTTTGAAAAGGAATTAGCAAATGGTGCGGAACAACCTTTGGAAAATGGGAATTTTGTTAATAAGAGAAAAAAAAATCGTTATTGGGTACATTTAATAGGACTAATCCTACTTACTCAAGCAGTTTAGAAAAAACAAAAGTAAACAAAAAGGCCAAGGGCATTGAGGATATATTTGGGCTTGACCCACTGTTGGGCCTAAATGATAGTATTGGACCGGATCCAGTAACACCAAACATGGGGGAGGTGGAATGTGGAACACCTAATGAACCTGAAAGCAATGGGGGATTTGGCTCGAGTTCCCCTGTTGGAACGCATGATACTTTGAACACTAATTTAATTGATGAAGTTGATGCTACCATTATCTTGGGCAAGAAATTGGGTGCGGATTTAAGTGAAACACAAGAGATGATTATTGGTTCGATTTCTACAGAAGGCGTACAAGGGGATATTAAATGAATTGCCTTTCTATTAATATTCGTGGAATAGGGGCTTGTGGAAAATCGGGTTGGATTAAGAAACTAAAACTCGATTTTGGTATTTCTTTTATCGGTATACAAGAATCTATGGTTAGTGACATTCAACCAGCTTTGGTGTCTAGTTATTGGGGTGGCTCGGGGTATGAATTTGATTTTGTTAACGCGATTGGTAATTCGGGTGGCATAGTGAGTATTTGGGACCCGAAAGTGTTCGAGAAGGATTTAGTAAATAAAGATAGGAATTTTCTGCATGTAGCGGGTAAGGTTTTGGCCGGCTCTATTAGACTTAATTTGCTCAATGTGTATGCCCCTCAAACGAATGTTGAAAAAAGAAATCTCTGGTCTAAAATTAATAATCTCATTCTCTCGAGCGAAGGGTGGTGGATAGTGTTTGGTGATTTTAATGCGGTTAGAGATCGGGATGAGAGAAAAAAAACTCAAATTTTGATCCGGTTTGCTCATTTGATTTCAACACGTTTATTGACGAAGCGGGTTTAAGAGAATATAATTTGAAAGGCTTCAAATTTACTTATATGTCCAAAAGAAGGAGTATGTGTACGTGGAGTAGAATCGACAGATTTCTGATTTGTGATAACGTTTTTAATAGGTGGCCGAATGCGTGTGTTCGGGCTTTAAAGAGAGATCTTTCAGATCACTCCCCGGTGGTTTTTTCGATCATTGACACCAATTTCGGTCCCAAGCCTTTTCGGATGTTTGACTCGTTGTTGGAACGTCCAGGTTGTGTTGATGTGGTTAAATCGGTTTGGGACGGTTGGAATAATGTTGGAGCAGCGGATTCCAATTTATTAAACAAAATGAAAAGGCTTCGTTCCTCTTTGAAGGAATGGTTCCAATGTTACAGATCCAAAGAAATGGAAGACGAAATCCGCTTACGGGAAGAAAAGGAGCAATATGAGTTTCAAATGGAAAATAATGATTTGGAGGAAGCAGATGTTTGGATTTGGTCCGAGTGTAAGCAAGCGTTGGAAGAAATTGAACTACATAAGGCGCGGGATCTTAGGCAAAAATCTCGTGTTAAATGGGCTTCTTTGGGTGACGAAAATTCTAGTTTTTTTCATAATGTGGTGAATGGTAGAAAGGCGCGTAATTCTATTTCGGGTATTATGATTGATGGAGTTTGGATTACAAAACCGACGCTAGTTAAGAGAGAAGTTTGGAGGTTTTTTTTAAATCATTTTAAAGAGCAAAGTCATGTGCGGCCGGCTCTTGTCTGCTCAGGTATGAAGAAAATTAATGATCAAGATAGTCATGATTTGGTTGCCGTGTTTTCTAGACAGGAAATCAAAGACGCGGTGTTCGAGTGTGGTTCTAACAAGGCGCCTGGTCCAGACGGGTTCAATTTCTGATTTATTAAGCGATTCTGGAATTTGTTTGAGGAGGATTTCTATAATATTATGGTGGAGTTCCATGTTTCGAGCAAGATTAATTCTGGTTGCGGCTCTTCTTTTATAACATTGATTCCGAAGGTGAAATCGCGATGGGGTTAAAAGACTATAGGCCTATCACGCTTGTTGGATTGATTAGTAAGGTTATTTCTAAAATCTTGGCTAATCGGCTCAAAAAGGTGATGGGTCAGGTTATTTCTGAGACTCGATCTGCTTTCTTGGCTGATCGTTTTATTCTTGATGGTCCTCTTGTGGTTAATGAAGTCTTGGAGTGGTTAAAAAAAAGAAATAAAAAAGGCTTTTTTGTTAAAAATAGATTTCAAGAAGGCTTACGATAATGTCAATTGGAATTTCTTGGATTCTATTATGTCTCAGATGGGTTTTCATCCGTTGTGGTGTACCTGGATTAAAGGTATTTGTGATTCTTCTAGAGCCGCGGTATTGGTAAACGGGTCTCCGACGTTTGAATTTAATTGTGAAAAAGGTCTTCGTCAAGGAGATCCGTTGTCTCCTTTCCTTTTCTTAATTGTGATGGAAGCTTTGTCTTGGTTATTAAGGAAAGCTCAAGAAATTGGAGCTTTTAAGGGAATTAGCCTTTCTGGCGATGAAGCGACTTTATCTCATCTTTTGTATGCGGATGATGCCCTTGTCTTGGGCGAATGGTCTCGTGATAATATTCAGAGTATAGCTAGGGTCCTTCGCATCTTCTATCTGTATTCGGGCCTTCGAATAAACCTTCATAAATCTAACATTTTTGGTGTCGGTGTGGAGGATTATGCGGTGGATAATATGATGGAATTGTTGGGTTGTAAAAGAGGCGGTTTTCCTTTTACCTATCTTGGAATCCAAGTGGGGGCTAAGATGACACGGGTTAAAAATTGGGACCCGGTTGTTGATGTGGTGAGAAGTCGCCTTGTTTCTTGGAAAGCGAGATTTCTATCGATAGGTGGTCGCTTGGTTCTAATTAAGTCGGTTCTGGAAAGTTTGCCCATATATTATTTCTCTCTCTACAAGGCTCCCAAGGCGGTGATAGATTCTATAGAGACCATTATGCGGCGTTTCTTATGGGCGGGCACTGGTGATGAGAAAAAGATTTCGTGGGTGGCTTGGGATATTGTAACTACTCCGAAACATAATGGTGGGTTGGGGGTGTCCAAGTTGCAAGAGGTCAACAACGCTCTCTTGTTAAAATGGACTTGGAGATTTAAACAAGAAGGTAGTAGCTTATGGAAGAAGATTATCTTGGGTTGTCATGGTTCGAGTAGGCCTTGGACGTTGCTTCCTTGTAATGTATCGTTAAATGAGTGTTGGAAAAATATAGTCAAAGTGGGAGAGAGTAAAACTCCAAATGGTTTGGCCCTCAACTTGTATTTCGTTGGTGACTTAGGAGACGGGAATTCTATTAGCTTTTGGAGCGATACTTGGCTAAGAGAGGTCCCTTTGCGTGAATTATATCCTAACCTATTTAGACTTGAAAAACATAAATGGGTTATGGTTTCTCATCAGATATTATGGACCAATAATTCTAAAGTAATGCAGTGGAATTGGCGCTCTACTCCAACTTCGAATGAGGAAATTTCAGAACTGTTCCAACTTTTAATTGATATACATGATATTTCGTGGAGGGGTGGTAGGGACTTGTGGAAGTGGAAGGTAGAAAAAGATGGCAGATTCACGGTCTCTTCAGCCAAGAGGTTACTTTCGAGCAACGATGTCGGGATTAACAATTCAGTGATAAATTGGAAGAGTTGGGTGCCGCTCAAGTGCAAAATCATGGTTTGGAGGCTTGCACGTAACCGTATTCCTACCATCGCTGAGCTTATCAAAAGAGGAGTGAATATCCAAAGTTCGGATTGTCGTTTATGTCAGGCTGAGCTCGAAACAGCGGTGCACATGTACACTGGGTGTATCTTGTCTCAGGAAGTCTGGTATCGAGTTGAAGCTTGGTGCAGGCTGGTTCATGGCTTCGCTTTCGACGTCATGGATCTTCTTAATATGCCGGAGTACCATTCTTTGACTAAAGACAAGAAGTTTATATTGAGAGGTATCGTGTACACAACCATGTGGGTTCTATGGATTGAGCGCAATAATCGGATTTTCAGTAACAAAAGTCGGAGACCTATCGAGATTATGGAGAATGTTAAATCCACAATGTTTTTCTGGTTCCGTAATAGGTCTAGGGGTATAGCTGTCGATTGGAAAAAATGGTGTATTTGTCCATTGGATTGATGTTGTTTTGGTGTGTTTGCTCGTAGGTCCTTGCTTTGAGGGCTCTTCGAGTCGTGTTTAATGAAATTTTCTTTTCAAAAAAAAAATCAAACGACAATTTTGAACCTATTTTCTTTTCTTACAAATGATAACTTTGAACCTATTTTAACAACGAAATTAAATCATAATATAAATTTTCAAAATGTTACTTTTTGTTAAAGAATTATATTACTTCAATCACAATTAATAATGATTACTAAAGATGTGTAACCCAATTTGAAACGCGGATGTTTTTAATGTCATTGATTTGAATGATTCATTATTGAGATTGTAGAAGTTTTAATATTATTTATTAAGAGTTTAAATAACCATTAATAAGAATTTTTAACTTATGATTGAACTTTTATTGCAATTAATAAGTTTTAATGAGATTGTAGCAGTTTTAATGTTATTTATTAAGAGTTTTAATGTTATTTATTGACATTAATAAGAATTTTTAAATTTTGATTAGACTTTATTGGCAGAGATTAATGTATATCATATAATTATTACGAAAATTATAATTTATTAATTAGCATTTACTTGAAATTCATCTATATATCTATACTTTCCATAATAGGAGAAGAGTGAGTGATGTAAGAAAGTTGATGTGTCAAGCTTAGAGATAGGCCACCAATGCCTGTATGATGCAATTTGATGCCAAATGTGATGTCATTAATTAGCTTAAAAATATTCACAAAAATATGCCACTTGCATATAAAATATTCAAGAAAAATTGTGAGTCACTCATTTAAAGAGCTGATAGTCAACAAAGTGGGCCACCCATTAAAAGGAGTTTAACATCTGTTGTGTGTTTGAGGGGAAGATATCATTTGTTCTTGAAGGCTTTAAGGAGTTCCAACATCTGTTTAACATACATGTGTTGCAAATTTGAGCTCCAAATTTAAGCTCCAAACTCAAAATTCAAAATTCAAAATTCAAAATCAAAACCAGTACCCCTCCCACTTTCCACTGATATAAAAAACAGGAGAGAGAAAACCGATCATTATTCATTATTCATTTTCGTTCTCTAATCTACATCTCTTTCGTTTACCTTTCATTTACCAGATTGTTAATAGAAGATACGGGAAGAAGGCTATTATATGTGTTTTTTATAACTTAATTTCCAGGTATTAATCTATAATTTTGAGTTCAATGAGATAGAATGGGGGACATTTAGCAGATTGTTAACAGTTTGTACATATATGTTTGTTTATACCATGTCTATGTTTGAGTTCTCTACTTCATTTCTTATTATTATTACATAGTTGTCAATCTATGGTCTTGGCCTTTGTCCTTTCTTTTTTTTTTAACGATAACTTTCATTAAAAACCGGCAAGCTCTATAAAACAAGAACCGCCAAAACTATACACACATATACAACGGATATACGATCCACTCTTTCCAAACAATACTGTTAAATT
This sequence comes from Ambrosia x helenae, assembly GCA_030844895.1. NCBI lineage: Eukaryota > Viridiplantae > Streptophyta > Magnoliopsida > Asterales > Asteraceae > Ambrosia > Ambrosia x helenae. Next base: position 77,028,835 of record CM061230.1, read on the forward strand.
TCGACCTATGTTTCAACCATAAAAACGCCTTCAACTTTATTTCCGCCACTATATCCGGAACTTTGAAAGTTTTATCATTGAATACCTTAGCGTTTCTTGCATTCCAAATGGCCCAGGATGAGATCATCACAATACCTCGAATTATCTTCTTCCTCCACTTCCCGCATGAACATTCTTATAAAGCTTAAGTAAATCCTCGTAATCATAGGCAAAAAACGGGTCAAGCCTACACCACTTGCATATAATTGTCCAAACCCCATAAGAAACACCACACCCTATCATCACATGGTTTAAATCTTCAACTGCACAGCTGCAAAGTGGACACGAGGAATCTGCTATGTTTATTCTACGCTGAACTAAAGCCGTCCGGGTAGGTAACTTGTCTTTCAACGCCCTCCAGGCTAAAAGATTAACTCTTAGAGGAACCCAACCTTCCCATTTAATCTTTGAAACATTCTGCACATTCACGCTAATCTGCAGCCATTTTTTCAAATCTTTAACAGAGAACACACCTTCCGAATTCCCTGACCAAACCCATTTATCCTCGGCCCCTCCCATTTGGACACCAACCAGCAGTCTTTCCATATCCTGTAACTCAGAAAATTCCTCCACAGTTCTCGGAAATCGGGTCCACTGTCCAGCAAACATAGTCGCTTCATTACCTTGAATCAACCTCTCCCTAATTTCACAGCTTTTATACTTGTCCAATTTATAAAGACAAGGCCACCTATCTTTTAAAATGGTATCTCCCAGCCATAGATCGAACCAGAAATGAAGCTTCTCACTACTCCCAACCACTCCCCTCAAAAGCTGATGAATAGAAACATTATTAACTCTAATCTCCGCTAGACAGCTCACAATAGATTTCCAGCACCCTGGAATGGATGTTTTTATTGGTAAGAAGCTCCAACACCCTCTCCCACCATGAACATCTTCAATAACCTTCCTCCACATCGAGCAACCCTCCACATTGAAATTCCAAGCCCATTTAGCAAGGAGTGCCAAGTTAACATCCTTTAAACGCGAAACTCCCAAACCCCCTTGGTTTTTGTCAAAGGAAACAACATCCCATGCCACCCAATGTATTTAATTAACCCCATTAGACCCGGAGCACAAAAAATTCCTCATCAATCTCTCCATCTTATCAATCACATTCGCCGGAGCCTTGTATAAAGATAAATAATAAATAGGGAGGTTAGATAATACCGATTTAATGAGAGTAAGTCTACCTCCCATCGACAAAGTATTCGTCTTCCAAGATGTCAACCTGTTTTGAACCGTTTCTACCACCGGAGTCCAATGGCTACTCCGATTCATATTTGCCCCAACCCGAATCCCAAGGTAATCAAAAGGCAATGTCCCCATCTTGCACCCAATAATCCCCGCCATTTCAGCCACCTCATAATCTTCTAATCCCACCCCGTACAAAAAAAGACTTCTAGATATTTATCTTCAGACCCGAACATAAGTGAAAAACCCGAAGGATTCTAGCCACACTTTCCATGTTCTCTATAGACCATTCACCCACAATAAGCGCATCATTAGCATAAAATAAATGGGACACTACCGTTTTATTACCACCCATCCTAATACCTTTAAATTCTCCCAACTCAATCGCCTTCTCAAGCATACAATGAAGAACCTCCATAACCACCAAAAAAAGAAAAGGGGACAATGGATCACCTTGCCGAACCCCTTTCTCACATTGGAATTCGAACGTAGGTGACCCATTTACCAATACTGAAGAACGCGCCGACTCTAAGACCCCTTTAACCCATGTACACCATTTATCCGGGAAACCCATTTGTGCAAACATAGACAACAAAAAAACCCTAATTAACATTATCATACGCCTTCTCGAAATCCACCTTTAGCAAGAACGCTCTTTTTCCTTCCTTCTTAAGCCAACCAATGGTCTCATTAATCATCAACGGGCCATCTAGGATGAATCTACCACTAAGAAAAGCCGACTGCGTACCCGAAATCACCATACCCAACACCTTTCTGATCCGGGAAGCCAACACCATGGAAATCGCTTTGCTAATTATACCAACCAAATTAATCGGCCTATAATCCTTAAGACCAACCGGAGTTTTGGATTTCGGAATCAGCGTAATGAAAGAGGAGCTACAACCCCTACTGATAGTACCCACCTCATGAAAACGAATAAACACATCAAAAAAAATTCTTCCAGCAAGTTCCAAAAAAACTTTACGAACCTGAAGTTGAATCCGTCCGGACCCGGTGCACAATCCGACACACAGTCAAAAACGCCTCCTTTATTTCAATTTTCGAAAACCGCACTATCAATTCTTCAGCACAAAAATTTCTGGTCTGCTCTTTAAAGGCTCTGCAAAGTGGCCTCTAAAATGTCTAAAGACTTCCTTTTTTACTAAAGAAGGTTTCGACACCCAAGTACCGTTAACCAATAAACCCGGTAAAGCATTAGACGCCTTCCTACCATTAACAATCCTATGAAAGAAAGCCTAATTTTCATCTCCATCTCCATCTATAGCCCATCTCACACGTGATTTTTGTTTTAAATCCCGATTCTTGCATAAATTTAAGTGGTCCACCCCTTTCCTACACTCCTCCCAAACCCAAACTTCCTCTTCCTCAAGGTCTCTAACTTCAATAGCAATTTCTAACTTCTCCAAATCCTCTCTCATACACTTCAGCTCATCACCTTCCTTTAACTCAATACCCTTCCACCACGTTTGAAGACAATTTCTCAGCAATCTAAACTTTGCCATTAAAATTTCATCTGGGTTCCCTTGACAATTACTTTCTGATCACGTTTTAGTAACCACCCCTTCACATCCCACCCTACTAGCCAAGAATTGAACCACCTAAAAGGTTTAGGTCCAAAATTGGCGTCCACAACCGTCAACAGAAGTGGACAGTGATCTGAGTAACCTCTGTTCAACGCTCTCAGACACGCTGTCGGCCACTTATTAAAGAAATTTTGGCACACCAAAACCCTATCAATCTTACTCATCTTATGCTCTTTTCCTTTGAAAACCAAATAAGTAAATTTAAAACCTCTCATGACATACTCGATAAGCCCCATTTCATCAATAAAACTATTAAATTCAGTCGCCACCCCTTGATTAAATTTCAAATTTTTGCGTTCTTTCGGGAAACGTACCGCATTAAAATCGCCCAATAAAACTATCAAACCACAACATCCCCTGATAACCCCCGATAACTCAATCCATAAACGCTTCTTAGCCCCAGCTCATTGAGGCGCATAAACATTGATAAAATTAATCAAAGAACCATCAGAGACTAAAGTGCATGTCGTCATCAGGAAGTTTCTGTTCTGTAAAGGCGATATCTTGTGAAAAAATTTTGGGTTCCAGACGTTAACCAAACTTCCAGACCTCCCATGAGCATCTACAACATCAAACTCGATCCCTCCATAACCCCAATATTTTTCAACCTCTAGCAACCCCAAACCCGAGACCATGGATTCCTGAAAACCGATAAATTCCACCCCGTGTCTTTTCCTTAAACCACTACACCATGTTGCCTTGCCTCCCACCCTCAACCCTCTTATATTAATTGACATGAAATTCATTGACAACCCACCTGTACTCCTTCACCTTGAACTGTTTCCTGCACCAAACTCCTATGATCTTGAAGGTTAGCACCCAGACGAGTACCCATCTGCACCGTGGCCTGCACTTTGTCATTAACATTCTTGAACTTTACTGTAGCCGGAGCCTTGACAGTAAAAAAAATGTAGAGAGGGTTCTCTCCTCTCTCTCTCTTACCCTTACATGAAGATGAATATAACCCATTTCAATGTTACTGATTTCAGATCCAGAAACGAAGATCCGTCTGCCGCTATAGCAGCGTCATGACGAACAGGTTGGAGCTTCTATCAATCCACGGTATTAGTTTTGTATAAGTTCTTTGTTCTTTGTTCATTCTATCATTATGATTACGATTTCTTGAACGATTAATAATATTGGGAATTAGGGTTTAATTTGAGTCTATTATGTATGTATGTATGTATGGATAGGTGGAAACTCAGTTTGTTCTTCTCTGGCCGAGGATCTGAAGGTTGAAGAAAAAGGGGATGGGAGACCTGAAAAGAAAAAAGAAGAGGTTTGTTAAGTGTTATTCTTTTTTGGTTATTGTTTAGCTCATGAAACACTAATAACAGGAGTATAATATCTATTTTGAATGTATGATCGAATGCTTCAAAAGCTTATTGAAGAACAAATGTATGTGTAGGTTTGACGACAATTATTCGAGTACCCAGAGGCATATGGTAACAAAATCTTTAACACAGAGTACCCATGTAGTGCAAAACATACAAGTTAGTATGTTACTTATCTAGCAAAACAAATCAAGTTACTTTCTTTAGCATATTATTTTACTTTCATATCTAACAAATTTTCATGTAATTATGTTTTGTTGTAGATGCGCATAGAAGGTATGGTGGGATGGGGACGTTGTTAGTTATAAAGGTGAGCACTTTGCTGTAAATTTTCCTCTTTATATCAATTAAATGGCAAATTTTGAGATTTGGGGTTGTATACTACTAATAACAGTTAAGATATAAAGAAAATAACTATCAAGAAAGGAGGTCAAATGGGTCAAAAGGGGTTAAGACCATGACTTTATTGAATGGGATTTCCTGTTTCGTTGAAGTATGTTCTTGAGGTGAGATTTTTGTTTTGTAAATTGTGATTATAGAAAATATCATTCCGATACAAGCAGAGGAATAGATCGAGAAAAATGGCGACAGAGCAGTCGGCTGAGGTCACACCGGAATTTGATCTTCGTCCATGGCAGTTGCAGGTACACTCTGCTTTGTTCATCGTGCTCGGTTTCCAGTAACACAAAATCATTTTGCCTTTGTTCTTTACTTCTTTTCATTAATGAATTTTTGAAATATATGTACATATGATACTTATTTGTTTCATCTAATATGGCTGTTTCTTTTATGTTTTGGAAGTCAAGAAGCTTAGTTGGATTTTCTGCGGATGTGGTTGTTGCCATTGATCAGGTATTATGCTGAATAAGATACACATGAATCGTAAACTACATTAGTGTTTAGGGTGAGCAGTGTTCTGTCACATACTGATAATATGGAACATGTGGCGCCTTTTTTATCGATTCTTTTGAAAGGAGCAACTCTTATTGGCGAAATGAAATGAAGAAGAAAGGGCCAGCCAGATATGGTTACTTATAATGTGCTAATTAATGGGTTTTGAATGATATACTGTTGATGGGCTGCCAACCGAATGTGGTGACGTGTAATAATGTGTTGAGGAGTATGTGTAGTGTAAGGACAGAAAGGATTGAAGAAACCTCTTTTGCCAACCTTAGTCTAATTCATACTTCTGCCAAAATATTCTAAGTATGAAACTACTGAAGAAAGTAGACACAAGTACTGAAGAAGGATTCAACAAGTACTGAAGAAGAAAGATCAGAAGTTCTGAAGTCAAACCAGACAAGTCTACTGAAGAACTACTGAAAACAAACTACTTATCAGTAGTTTGTCATTCATCGGCACTTGTAATAGAATCTTTCCACCGCCCTTATGTTTCAGTAGTTTATTAGTTTATTATTACTTTATCATTTTGTACAAGTTCCAAGACTGCAACTTGTTGCAGACTTGCTTTTGTAACAAGGTTCATGTATTTGTTTGTTTATAAATAGATGGTTAATCCCTCTGTTTTAGAGATTGATTTTAATTGAAAACTGAAATCCTTCAGAGCTTTTACTTGATATTCCATTTCATAATCTGAGAATCTGTTTGCTTATTTATTGTCATATACATTCAATACTTAGATTCTCATTAACTGTCTTTAGTTTACAAACATCCAGGGGGAGTAATAACTCCTGTTGATAGTGAAACTTTATAACTTATTCCGCTGTGCAAAACTGATTAAAACTTGCAAAACACATAAGTGTTCATAAGCAAGTAACTGACAAAGAGCATATTGATCCAACAATTGGTATCAAAGCACTGGTTTATCTGATCAAATATCAATCTAACAAATTGAGAATCGGACACAGGATCTTATTGATATTCAATAAAGGATAAAAGTTCACTTTTTTCAACATCCATCACTTTGAGAGAAACTTGACAAATCAATACTCTCCAAAATGGATCCTCATAATACTGGTTCTGCCAATAAGCCCGCTATGCTTGTTCGTTCAGAATATAAAATTTGGCAGAAAAGGATGGCACATACTCTGTCTCAGACCAACACTGGTTGTTGGAAATCTGTGATATATGGTCCTCACAAACCAGTAAATATAAACCTTGAAACTAAAGTTGAAATACCAAAGGACCCAAAAGACTACACAGATGAAGATTTCCTTAAACTTGAGCTTGATGCCAAGGCTTTCTCTATGTTGGCAATGGCACTGCCAAATGAAATCTACTTTGGACTTTTACATTGTGAAAGTGCCCAAGAGCTTTGGGACTGCCTAAAAGAGCAGTTTGGAGGAACTGAAGAAGTGATTGCCAACACCAGAGAAATCAGAGAAATCCTGGCTCAAAAATATGAAACATTTACTCATATTAATGGGGAAACTTTGACACAACAATTTGAAAGATTCACTCCTCATTAATATCTGAGTTGAAATTAAATGGTCAGACCTACACAAATGTATCTATGCTTCATAGATTTTTAAGGTCTTTACCAGAAAAATGGGAAACTTACTCTATAGTTCTCAGATCATCACCAGACTTTAACTCCCTCACTCTTACAAAATTACATGGGAGATTGCTAACTTTTGAAAAAGAAATTGATCAAAAGAAAAGGTTGCAAAGTTCTGGTAAAACAGCTGATGACTATGTACCAGGTAGTACAGCACTGTTGAGACAAGACTCACCTTCTTGTCCAAATAATTTTGGATCTTTTGACCACATTGACATAACTGTTGGGATCTCATCAGATAGATCATATCCAGCTTATGACAATGATGAAAATAGTCAAACTACTGATAACATGTGTTTTATCATGGATGACTTGAAAAATTTTAGCAGTGATGACTTAGAAGAAATGGACATTTTACACCAACTGGCCATGTTAAGTATAAAAACTAACAAATTTTACAAAAGGTCAGGAAGGAAATTTCCAGGACTGAACAGTTCAACAAAAATTGGTTTTGACAAATCTAAACTTAGATGTCACAAGTGTCAGAAGTTGGGACACTTTGCTAGAGAGTGTAGAAGCTCTAGCTATAACCAATCACAGTCTGTAAATCAGTTTAACCCTAGTTATAATAGGAATAATGGAACACGGGGAAATGCACATTTTGTATAGGCACAAGCTCCATAAATCCAATATGTGCCACAAATACAATATGTACAGATGCCTGCTCAACAAATGCAGAGCCAACAATCAATGCCTTCCATTCCAGCTGCTCAACAACCTCCGCAAACTGAGCAACCCTCACAACAAAGTCTTTTCACTTCAGGGTATGTTGACTAGGGTATGTTGACTGGAGCAACCTTCCTTTTGACACAACTGAGTGCAATCTTGATGCAGACAACAAAATGTTTGACATCAAGTGGGGAGAACCTGACAATGGCAGAAAGAACTTTGCCTTAATGGCATTTGAGGGCTGCACCTCAAAATCTGCCTTATCTCAGAGAGTCTCCAGAGGCTTAAATAGCATTTGGTATGTTGACAGTGGAGGCTCAATGCACATGACAGGATGCAGATACCTGATAAACAATTTTATCAGTCAAAGAAAAGGATATGTATCCTTTGGGAACAATGCCAAGGGATATGTGCTAGGACATGGCAATGTCTCTTCAGGTGAGTGTGTCACAAATGTGTGACAAAGGATATTCTTCCTTTTTCACAAAGACAACATGCAAGATCATATCACCAGAAGGCCAGAAGTTGATAGAGAAGATCATTGAAGATCATACTTTGTTGATAGCCAAAAGATGTGGCAATGTCTATGCAGTGGACATTGAAAAGGACAAAGTACTGAACAACACTGCATGTTTCTTCTCAAGGGCATCAACTTCAGAGACTGATCTCTGGCACAAGAGACTTGGCCATGTGAACTTTAAAACCATAAATAAAGTCACAAAAATGGGCTTGGTCAGAGGTCTACCCTTGAAAGTATACCAATGTCAAGAACACTGTGTATCCTGTTTAAACGGAAAGCAGCATAAGTCCTCCTATAAGTCTATTGAAGAATCTAAAACAACTGCATGTCTTCAACTACTCCATATGGACTTATTTGGGCCAGTAAAAATCATGAACCTTGGTAAGAAGAAGTACTGCTTAGTCATCATTGATGACTATTCAAGATTCACATGGGTATTCTTCTTATTTTCCAAGGATGAGGCGGCTGAAATCATCAAGTTCTTCATTCTACAAGTAGAAAAACAATATTCTCTTTCTGTCAAAGCCATTAGAAGTGACAATGGGAGAGTGTTCAGGAACAAAACTCTGGATGAATTATGTTTGTCTAAAGGGATTATTAGACAATTCAGTCTTCCCAGAACTCCTAAACAAAATGGTGTGGTAGAAAGGAAGAACAGGACATTAATTGAAGCAGCAAGAACCATGTTAGCTGATTCAGGCCTACCATTGTATTTCTAGGCTGAAGCAGTCAACACTGCATGTTATGTTCAGAATAGAGTCCTTGTCAACAAGAGACACTCCAAAACTGCCTATGAAGTTCTTCATGGCATTAAGCCCCTTATCTCCTTTTTTAGGACTTTTGGAGGTCAATGTTTCATTCTAAACATTAAAGACTCTATTTTAAAGTTTGTTGTTAAAGTTGATTCAGGTTATTTTCTTGGTTACTCTTCCACTAGAAAAGCCTACAAGGTGTTTAATTCAAGAACCAAGATAGTAGAAGAAACATTGAATGTCAAGTTCAATGAGTCAAAACACACTCTCATTCCAGCACATCCTGCTGAACTCTTTGACCTTGATAGCTTCCATTTCAGACCTGAAAAGATTGTCACTTCATCTAAACCTATTTATTATGGTGATCAAAGGTTTGATGATGAGGATCCAGCACCATGGACTCCTAATACAGTCATTAAGTCAACTTTCAAACCATCAGAAGTTTCACAAACTTCTGATTCAACAACTGTTGATGTACAAACTCAAAGATCTGTTTCAGCTCCTACAACTACTTAAGATGTTCAAACAGCTGAACCAGACATTATAAACCTCAGTGGTTTGTTTGAAGAAGTACAAGAGCCACCTACACCTTTCAGTGGTTTACAACAACTGATTGAATACAAGGATCATCCATTGGATCAAATCATGGGTGATATTGCATCAGGTGTTCTCACAAGAAACCAGCTTTCCAACTTTTGCTTCTTCTCAGCATTCATTTCTCAGTTGGAACCTAAGAAGTATCAAGAAGCCCTCAAAGACAACAATTGGGTGCAAGCTATGCAAGAAGAGTTGCTCCAATTCATGAAGCAACAGGTCTGGGAAATCTGTCCCTTACTACCAAACAAGCTACCAATTGGCACAAGATGGGTTTTTAGAAATAAACAAGATGAAGCTGGAATGATTATCAAGAACAAGGCAAGACTGGTGGTACAAGGTTATTCTCAAGAAGAGAGAATTGACTATGATGAAACCTTTGCTCCAGTTGCAAGACTTGAAGCCATCAGGTTATTCTTGGCTTATGCAATTTCCAACAAAATAAAAGTTTTTCAAATGGATTTTAAAAGTGCATTTTTGTATGGAAAAATCAAAGAGGAAGTGTATGTCTGTCAGCCACCTGGGTTTGAGGATCCTTCTCATCCTGAGTGGGTGTACAAACTTGACAAAGCTCTTTACGGGCTAAAACAGGCTCCTAGAGCCTGTATGAAACACTTTCAAACTTTTTGCTCAAAAATAACTTTACAAGAGGCTCCATTGATAAAAGTCTTTTCATAAAACATGTTGGAAATCATGTCTTACTTGTTCAAATCTATGTTGATGATATCATATTTGGTTCAACAAACACAAAACTGTGTGATGAATTCAAAAAACTCATGCAATCAAAATTTGAGATGAGTACAATGGGAGAGCTACAGTACTTTTAGGACTGCAGATTAAACAACAAACAAATGGAACTTTTATACATCAATCTAAATATGTTAAAGAATTATTGAACAAATATTATTTACAAGATTGTAAATCATGTTCCACTCCCATGACACCGACCACACAAGTTGAACCAGATGATCAAGGAAAACAAGTTGATCAAACCATGTATAGATGTATGATAGGTTCCCTTCTGTATCTAACTGCTTCTAGACCAGATATTATGTTTTCAACATGTGTTTGTGCTAGATATCAATCAGCTCCTAGGGAATCACACCTCATTGCAGTCAAAAGAATCTTCAGATATCCTGAAAGGAACTCCTACACTTGGAATTTGGTATCCTGCTTCTAGCAATACCTAGTTAACAGCTTTTTCAGATAGTGACTATGCAGGGTGGAAAATGTCAAGAAAATCAACATCTGGTGGTTATCAATTCTTGGGAAACTGTCTAGTGTCCTGGCAATCAAAGAAACAAACATCTGTTGCAACTTCAACTACTGAAGCTAAATACATTGCAGCTGCAAGTTGTACATCACAGATACAATGGCTCCAATATCAACTTCTTGATTATGGAATCAAAGAGACCAAGACACCATTGCTTGTAGACAGTAAATCTGCCATTAGCATCATTCAAAATCCTATTCAGTTTTCAAAAACTAAACATATTGAAATCAGGTATCATTTCATAAGGGATTGCTCTGAAAAAGGCAAGATTGAAGTGAAGCATGTGACAACAGCTAATCAAATAGCTGACATATTCACAAAACCCCTTGACACATCAACATTTCAAAAGTTAGTATCCATGCTTGGATGCTAAATTTGTAAGTGTTTCTTTTATTTTTCTGCACATATTTTTATTTTCACTTACATTTGTCTGTCATAAAACTTCTAAAAAACAAAAAGAGAGAAACTACTGATGTACAAAACATCAGTATGGGGATATTTTCTGAAAAATGATTAACTTCTGATAAAATAAACTTCAGAAGTTATGAATAAAGTGTTTATAAACATTCTCATCAATTTTTAACAAACTACTAAAGAGAAAATGGAAACTACTGATAAAAATTGTTCTTCATTAGCAGTTTTGTCAATAAGGGTAAATCAGACATTTCCCATTTCAGAAGTTTGACCTAGGGTGGTTATAAACTTCTGATAAACACCTTTTCCATCACTTATCCTTTCAAAAAGCAAAATTCCCTCATTCTCTCTCAAAAACACTCTCAAACCCGCACCTGCAAAAAAAAAAAAACTGTTCGATCCACACACACACAAACCACATGGCTCTCATACTGAAACAGGGACACAATCAAAGAGGCTACTTTGAGAAACATGAAGCCTGGTCCCAATACGACGAAATCATTTATTTAGTCGTCAAATCCCAATACTTCACTGCCCTCACCATTGATCCTCCAATCCATACTGAAACTCTTAATGAGTTCTAGGCAAATGCCGAGACGGTGACAGCGAATGATCAGATTATTTCCCTAAATTCAACCATCCAAGGGAAAGTAATGGCAATCACACCGGCTACTCTAGAAATAAGACTGGGTCTGGATGATGTGGATGCACCAGATAATTTTCCCAACTCTGAAATTCATTTAACCATGACAGAGTGTGGTTACCAATGTACTCTCTCACATGCAACAATTTTTAAGAAATATTTTGAACCAAAATATAAACTTTTGTTTCATTACATCATCATGTGCTTGAGTCCAAAAACTGGATCTTATGATCAGATGCCCTCTACTTTTCAACCTATTTTTCATTCCATTGTGAATGAAACAAAATTCAGGGCATCAGCACTTTTCTTTAATGAGTTGGTGTTGCATCACCAAAATTCTAAAAAGAAGTTTTTGTTGTATTCAAGGTTCATAATGCATTGCATAATTAAAGAACTTGGAGATGAGGTGCTTGTGGGAAAAACAACTGTTTTAAATCCATTAACCTCACAAGCATACTCAAGGCATAACAAACCGGCTGCCTGGCCAGAAGATGGCCAAGGGGAACCAAAAACAGTCCCCATGGAACCATCATCTTCCAAACCCTCATCTAAAAAGGCCAAGAAAACCAAACAACAAAAACCTAAACCCATCAACCTTAAAAGAAAGGCAGTTCAGGAAGTTGAGATGCCTGAAACTGCTGATGTGCAATCTACACTTGTTAAAGATGTGACTGAAACATCCTCTCAGTCTCATCCATCTCAAAACCCCAAAAGAGCACCTATTACCATTCTTTCAAAAGAAAGAAATTTAAGAAAACCATAACTACTGATCCTTCTTTTGAAACTATTGAACCATTACCCCAAACTACTGAACCAGAACCATCGCACACAACCATTGAAATTGCCAAACTTCTCTCTGGGCTAAAAGAGACTATCCCATCAGAACATGTCATTCCCCAACAACCACATCAAACAGGGAAGTACCATCAGACTTTGACATGAATGTGGATGTCTTTAGCCCTAACCCAAGAGATGAGGATGAACCAGGGTTTCTAAGCCCAAACTTAGAGACTTTAGATACATTTGAGGCTGCTACTACTCATTTACCACCTAATGGTGGATCTGAGGACAGAAGTAACATAGCTAAGACCTCACTTGTGGCAACTACTGATGAAGGCTTTATGCCTGAGGTAGGAAATCCTTAGAACCAAGAAACAGAGGTTCATGAGACAACTGGGTTGGGCCCAGCTCATGGTACAACTGATAATGTCCTCATTGAGGATGTCATCAGGGATTCAGATGATTCCATTAATTTGGATGATGATTCACACTCCACAAAACATGAATTGACGGCTGCTAGTGAAGGTCCTGAATCTGGTGTCTCTAAGCTCAAAGAGCTGGTCACAACAGATCAGGTTAAAGACCACTTAATCCCTGATTCCCCTAAAGTGGCATCTTCAGTACACTCTGAAGATCACCCAAAAACACCCCCCTCACTAAAAATGCCTACCCAATTCCCTGGGTCATCTAGCATAGACTTGAACCACCTATGCAGCCCAGATGGTCCCCTATACTAGATGATGAACACCCTCATATCCAATCACCTCAAAACTTTCACAACTTCTTGGGAGTTGAAAACCAAAACTCAATTTGAGGTGATCAACAACAAACTAGGTGAGCTGTCTAACAAAATTGACAACAATACAAGACAGCTTGATGAGTTATCTGGTAGAACTTCCAAACCTGGCAGGCTTCCAGAAGTGGATGAAGCCAAAAAGGGGGAGAAGATTAAGGAACCAAGAGAGTCACTAGAAGCCAGGATAAAGGCAATAGTGGCTCTACAAAAACAACAATAGAAAGAAAAAGCCTAAAAAGAATTAGAAGATCAAGATAGTACTGAAGTTGAAGTTGAAACTTCCCAAGGCCACAATGAAGAAACTTCTGAAGACTCAGAAAGTACTGAAGACAATCCTTCAATAGTTGATACTCTTATCAACACTTCAGCAGTTAACACTTCTAACATTCAAAGTGAAGAGCCTTCTATGGCAACTGAACACATTCCAACTCCTATTCCAAGGCCTACAACCACTCAAATGCATGTACTAAACCCTTCTCCCATCTCAATGTCCAAAGAATTACTGGAGAAGAGTCTACTTGCAGCACAAAGAAAGGCTAAGAAAGATGAGATCTGGAACAGCCTGGAAGCAAGGGAAGATATGAGCTACACTGAAAAGCTCAAAGCTTATGAAGAAGAGTTGAATAAACAAGCTGCAGTTGAAAGAGTTGCTGAAGAAGACAAAAGACAACAACTGATGTCTTTTATTACAAAGAACAGCAAGACAAAAGCTTATTCACTCAAAGGGCTCTCCATAGATGAGCTTACAAGAAGAGCTCAACTTGTTGCTGACAAGATTGCCACTGAAAAATACAGAAGGACAAAGAGAGCTGAGATAATTGATGAATTGGTAGCCAATGATTTTGGTTCAAAAGCCTCAGTGTAAAAAATGGAGAGAAGACAAATTATTTGACACATATAAAAGATTCAAGGCTGACAAGGCTGCAAATCCAGAGAAGTACAAAACTTCTGAAGTGTCAACTTCAGTAGTTAGAACTTCTGGTGCTAGACAATCAAGGCCTGCTACCAAAAGAAAGCAAGAGGAAATCACAAAGACTGGTTTCAAGATGGTATTGCTGGAAGGCAATACAGTTGTACAAGGAGACTTTGAGATTGAAGAAAAGCCTCTGCTAACACAATTCATGGATCCTTCAACATTTGCTTACCAAATTCAGAAGACTATAACTGATAGACTGCACACAAAGGTAATCACTGAACATCATTTACCTACCTTTGAAATACCTAATGTGGTGCAAACAGAAGATAGAAGAGAATCCCTCCTGAGGGTCACTGAATTAGAAAACATCCCACACTCAGGAACATCCCAGGGATCCAGCATGGTCCCTTACACTTTAGATTTTGACCAATCTAAAGTTCTAATAATGAAGTGGTCATTTACTTATTCCAACTCAGTATTAGTGACAAGGAGAGATCGTTCAAGCAAGGCCTTCAAATCCATGAATGAACTAAAGAATCTATCTACACAAGACTTGCTTACAATTCAATATCTTGAACCTGAACAAGGATCTCTCACAAATGAACAACTGAACCAGCTCAAGAATTCCATGTTCAGAGAAATCTGGAAGATACTTGAAGACAGAAGAAGACAATAAAGAATTAGATAAGGTTTTGGCTTCATCAATCCAGGGGGAGATTGTAAGGACAGAATGGATTGAAGAAACCTCTTTTGCCAACCTTAGTCTAATTCATACTTCTGCCAAAATATTCTAAGTATGAAACTACTAAAGAAAGAAGACACAAGTACTGAAAAAGGATTCAACAAGTACTGAAGAAGAAAGATCAGAAGTTCTAAAGTCAAACCAGACAAGTCTACTGAAGAACTACTGAAGACAAACTACTTATCAGTAGTTTGTCATTCATCGGCACTTGTAATAGAATCTTTCCACCGCCCTTATGTTTCAGTAGTTTATTAGTTTATTATTACTTTATCATTTTGTACAAGTTCCAAGACTGCAACTTGTTGCAGACTTGCTTTTGTAACAAGGTTCATGTATTTGTTTGTCTATAAATAGATGGTTAATCCCTCTGTTTTAGAGATTGATTTTAATTGAAAACTGAAATCCTTCAGAGCTTTTACTTGATATTCCATTTCACAATCTGAGAATCTGTTTGCTTATTTATTGTCATATACATTCAATACTTAGATTCTCATTAACCGTCTTTAGTTTACAAACATCCAGGGGGAGTAATAACTCCTGTTGATAGTGAAACTTTATAACTTATTCCGCTGTGCAAAACTGATTAAAACTTGCAAAACACATAAGTGTTCATAAGCAAGTAACTGACAAAGAGCATACTAATCCAACATGTAGTTTGGGTAAATGGATGGAGGTAGAGAAGTTTGTGGTGGGTATGCTTCGAAAGAGTGTTTGCCGAGGGTTGTAACTTTTAGGGGCTGTTTGGTAGCCTCTGAATGGCTATTAAGAGGCTACATCTGAATGATTCATAATCTCTTAATGGTTAAGAAGTAATCTTAAGTGTGAACACTTATGAGGTAACATCTTAACGGTTGCCTCTTAACCATTCAGACTTCAGGTTACCTCTTAACCATTCAGAGGCTACGGACCATTAAGAGTAGCCTATGAATGGTCATTAAGAGGCTACCAAACAGCCCCTTAATATTTTGATTAACTTCCTAAGGCGAAGCTTCGCTTTAGTCAGTTTGACCTGGTTTGGTACTTTGTGATCAATGTATATTACATCGCTTATCTCTTTTATACTCATTTCCTGTTGGATTGTTTGTAGGATCATTAGGGCGTTTTTGGTTGAAGAACAGAAGGTTTTGAAGATTCAGAAAGCTAATTGACCGGATGAATTGAACAATTGGGAATCAAAATCAAAAACCAACAAAAGGTTTGTTTATATTGGTTATTGTATTGTAGTTCAATTAATTTTGCAACTTTGTTTACTTTGTCTTTGTGTTTAATGTAACTTTTGTTTATGGATATAACTTACTGGCGGGAGTGTGTAGTTCAATTAGTGTTTTTTTAATGGAGCTATTTGGAGGAGGTGATATCTGGTGGGTCTTGACTACTATAAAGATGTTGTAAGTTATTTTGTAATATTGTTTGTCTTAACGTCTAAATTTACGTTGGATTTGAAATACAAACAGAGCGAATAACAAAGATCTTCAGGCTGCGACAGTGTCTGCTGAGATGAATAATCTGAAAAGAGAAGTGCATGAGGAGAAAGCAAGTGCAGGTTCAACAGCTAATGTTCAAGGTACAACGGTAATTAATGAAACTCCATCTGTTTTAAGGTCTGTTATCAATGGGTTTAAGGTCTGTTGAGTCAACAGCTGCTACTGCTGCTGTTGAGTCCACAGCTGTTGCTACTGCTGTAATCTGTTGCTACTGCTTTAAGGCATGATTAAACAGAGTTAGTGCTAAAGGAATCAGAAATTTCTGATCGTATATTGAACACTTAATTTTGCATTTGAAGAGCTCCTGGGATTTTTCCACACTGTCAATGGTGCTCAACTGCAACAAAACCAGTTAAGTTCACTCTGTTTTATCTGCCATCTTTATTTATTTTTTTATTTTTTTATTTTTTTTTTTTTTTTGATTTGGGTGTGCTATTGGCGAATTGTTTTGGCTTTTGCTTGATTAGGCAGTTTAGGCTCTATTTTATTCAGCCTGCATGTTGTTGTTTTGCTTCTTTGTTGATTGCGGTTTCATAGGGTTAATTCTATTGAGCTATTCATTGATTGAATGTAGACTAATTAATCAAAGCGGGCTGCTGTAGTTTATTAGGCTAAACTAAAATGGAATATGGGTCTGCCTGTTACATTTTGAATCTGTTTATATGGGATATTCAGGTTAACGAAATTTAAATTAGTGTAGAACTAAGAACCGTATTGGTGCAGAGAACTATGAAGTATGCCGGACATATTTCTAGCTGCTCGAAAAAGGGTTTTTAATATTTGCCTTTCTAACCTGTGTATGGTTTTTTTTGCAGCCATTGATTCTTAATTCAAAGATGTTTGCATTACAAGTTACAAGCGAAGCAGAAAAAAGGCAAGAATCATTACATCAAATTCACAACTAATTGTATCGATGACTAGATTTTTTTTTTTTTTTTTTAAATTGAATATGTTGTCTAGAGCTAGATACGAGAGGTATGTTATGGAATCTCACTTGCACGCCTCTGTTGACAGTCGGTATCTTGTAGGGATGATGTTGGCTGGTTTGTGCGTACAGAGAGATTAAGAACGAAAGACATAACTCACAGGTATTTTCACTTTCTTGTAGGGATGATTCTTGATCCACTTTCTAAACCTCAACTTGATCCTAAGTTGTATTTTCCCTGCATTTGTAAAAAGGATATTTACTTGTGAAAAAGTAAGAAAGCTTAATAATTTAAATTTTGAATGTTTATTGGCTTTGACTTATTGGTTACATTTTGCGCTGATATGTATGTACAGGGTTTAATGACAGACATGATTATCAAAGAAGAGATGTCAGTATGTCACTTCTTGTGTTATTAATGAGGAAAGCTGAAAAAGAAAACATGTACAGTTTTGACATCTCTTCTTTGATGAAGATTCTTCTTCGGAAATTTGCCGAGTTGGATGCTTGATGATTAAAAAAATTACAAATATTAGCACCTTTGATACTCGGCTATATAATTCCAATCCAAGCCTAGCAGCGATACAAGTAACGGTGCTTCCATATCCGATAGTGATAAATTGAAGGCAAGAGACAAGCTGCAATAATGGTCAGTTTTCATTCATTCATTTACCTTCTCTATATATATAAAAAAAAAAAAAAAAAAACAAGTTATTGATTCTATAATGGGAACACATTAAGATTTTTTAATTTAACTACTTTACATGCAGCAAAAAAACGAAGGCACAACAGGTAAAACTCATGGAGAATATAAATTTAACTGCAGAGGGTGGCTTAAATAATTCCAGTCTTGCTGAAGAAACTATATCCGATGTTCCAAATTATTCAGACGGACAAGAGCAACAAATTTGTTTGCTTTCTTAAAACTGGTGAAGAGGTATGTATACATACATACATACACACATTTAGCCTTGACATCTTAATGTTGTTAGTGACTTTTGACGAAGAGCGAAAACAAGAAATAAACTGGTGATGATGATTTCTCAAAGATATTTGAATGAATAATGAACACATAAACCATTACATGCAGCTCCCTTTTACCAGAAAAATTCTTTGATTTGTCATCAAATTGACAACTAAGAAACTAATGCGAAAGTTCAACAAAGTCTTCAACTCAATCAAACATTTATTGTCGTATTTTCATGAGGGTGTTGGAGAAAGAGGCGCAGCTACATTGGACATTAAAGGAGCTTGACAAGCATAAAGAGCTTTTAAAAAGTGCTGAAAATACAAAAGCTCAAGTGCAGCACGATTTAGAAAAGGCGAATAAGTCGTTGCAGGAGCTAACTAAGAAGCTAGAGATGATAAGTGAAGGGAAGCAATCAGCAATGGAGACAGCAAAAAGAACTTGAAAAGTTGAAAAGAAGCCAGAGCCAAGTAACTAATGTTGGATGGTGAAAGAAATCGCTATACAATGTTTGCTAATGAACTTATGACGAAGCAGAGGAGGAGCAGCCAAAGAGATTGATGAAGCCAACAGTAAAGAGGTCATTTCCGCCATCATTCATGATGTTACACCGACAAGGTTATTTTTTACTATTAATATTAATTTAAAAATCCTAAATTGGCCACTTTTTTCATCATCCTAATGAAACACTATTGGTTGATTACTGCAGGATGGTAAGATCACTGGTTTGCTCAGCAGTTGCAGATTCCACAGCAGATTATGTTTTCGTACAGTATAGTACCTGACGTGTTGTATGATGATACTAAATCATGAATGCTAAATAATCTTACAACAGAATGATTTAACAATCATACGTAGCTAAGCAATGCATTGTTTGGAGCCACAAATTTGTGACTTTTTATATATCAAAGTATAAGTATTATTATATGTATAGTTGAACAAAAAACAACATAAAAGATTTTAAAAAAAAAAAAAACTTAAAAAAAGTTAACCATTTTTTGGCCAGTGGATCTGTTACTAATGTCTGTTACCAAACCAGTGGGTTTGTTACTAAGGTCTTTTCTAGACCAGTGAGTCTGTTACTAAGGTCTGTTACATAATATATCTTACAGCTGTTAGTATATATGTGGGTCATTCATTAATATATTTAATCTAACATCTGTTATTATATCAAAGTTTAAAATATTAAAATATCAAACAAATGTTAGTACATCAAAGGTTAAAAAATTAATATATCTAACATCTGTTAATACATCAAAGCTTAAAATATTAACATATCTTACATCTGTTAGTACATATGTGGCCCATTCAAGTAGGGGTGTTCATCGGTCCTGTTTACGGTTTATTTGGTTTATTCGATTCGGTTTATTTGGTTTTCAAAATTTTGTACCCCAAACCAAAAACCAAACCAAACCAAATTAGGAATATGAAAACCAAACCAAATTGAATTCGGTTTGGTTTCGGTTTAAAACCAAACAAACCAATTTCAACCAAATTGAAACAAAGTTTTTTTTTCTCTAACTTATCTACCCCTGTGTTCCGAAATCCAAATAGAAAGATAGCAATTAATATAAATCAAACCATGCAAACACAAATATCATAGAAATTAAAAATAGTAAATAAGTCTTTGCAAATTCCACAAAATGTAAATAAACTTTAAACTTAAATCTTTCTCCAACTCTAATGAACCTGCATACGAAAAATAAAGAAATATTAATACCAAACATATACTTGGGCTTATATATTATATATGGGTTATTAAATATTATTATTTTTATTTAATAATTAATTATTTTACCGGTTTATTCGGTTATCCAAAAAACCAAATAAACCAAATAAAAAAAATGTAGAACCAAAAACCAAACCAAACACCGAATTAGCAATTCGGTTACGGTTCGGTTTTCGGTTTTTATTTGGTTTGCGGTTTTTCTGAACACCCATACATTCAAGTACAACAAAATTTAAAATATTAATATATATTACATCTGTTAGTACATGTGTGGGTCATTGAATGTTGTTTCCTATGCTTTGGATATTATATTATTATAGTGGTTTTGGTGGATGTTAATATAATAATAATAATATATTATAAATCATCAATTGTTGAAATACTCTTCCCGTGTGGAAACACGGGATTCCATCTAGTATATATATATATATAGGAGGGTTATCTTGAGAACGCTAAATATTGTGAGAACCGTGAGAACAAGTAAAAAAATCAATCAAAATCAAAAAAAAATTAATACAAACCTCATTATAATCAAAACACAACATTAATAAATAAATTTTCTTTCCAAATAATTCATCTTTTCTTGCAAAAACACTTTCAAATTAACTTTTTACACATGTGTAAATGAAACAGTTTACCCATGTATAAACAGTAAATTTACACATGTGTAAAAACAAATTATTTTCATATACGTTTGAATTTTTATGCGTAAATTGTGTTTTTGAGATTGTATTTTAGTAATAAATACAAGTGTAAAAAGAAATTTTGAATTTGAATGGTTTTAGATAGCGTTCTCGCGGTTCGCACGAAATATAGGTGTTCTCAAATTAACTTTCCCCTATATATAATGGTTTTAGATATATATATATATATATAGGGGAAAGTTAATTTGAGAACACCTATATTTCGTGCGAACCGTGAGAACGGCATCTAAAACCATTCAAATTCAAAATTTCTTTTTACACTTGTATTTATTACTAAAATACAATATCAAAAACACAATTTACGTGTAAAAATTCAAATGTATACGAAAATAATTTGTTTTTACACATGTGTAAATTTACTGTTTATACATGGGTAAACTGTTTCATTTACACATGTATAAAAAGTTAATTTGAAAGTGTTTTTGCAAAAAAAGATGAATTATTTGGAAAGAAAATTCATTTATTAATGTTGTATTTTGATTATATTGAGGTTTGTATTAAAAAAAATTGATTTTGATTGATTTTTTACTTGTTCTCACAGTTCTCACAATATTTAGCGTTCTCAACATAACCCTCCCCTATATATATATATATATATATGGTGAGGTTCATGTAGAAAGTGGTGTTTTCCTAAGAAGTCTAGGAAGTGTTTACATCCATTGGGTTAGATTTTTAATGGTGTGGATTAAATGTGTGACATTTATGTAATTAATGTTTTGTAATTATTGGTTAATTAAAATCTGTAGGGGTATTATGGTAAAGTCTCTTATGTATTAAAATGAATCAAATAAAAACGGTTTGCTACATTAATGCTCATTAATATCTTCAAACCCACTTTTAGAGGAAACAACAAATCAACTAAAATTATGGATACAAATAAAACATTATGGTGCAACATACAAGTTGTATGTTGATGTCTTCGCATAGTGTTTTATTACCGCTGGTAGTGTTTTATCATTTTTTTAATGGTTGCTAGTTGATGATTTGGTGTTTTATATTAATAAGTTGTATGTTGATGTGTTTGAATGGTAAACTGATGGTGTATTGTTTTATACCATAAGTTAAATGTTAGTGTATTTTGAAATGGCTAATAGTTGAAGACATTGTGTTTTATCTTCAAAATTTCATGTTGGTGTGTTTTAATGTCCGTTAGTTAATGATGTAGTGTTTTATATTCATAAGTTGTGTTTGACATTCATAATGGTGGGTTCCATAAAAATCGTCTAACTATAAATGCATATCAAAATTCCATAATTATCCAATTTTTTAGTTATTATAAAACTAATAGTCCATTATGTTAATCTATACATCTAATAAAACAAAGTCCATGAGGACACTTGTCAATCCCACATTGTGCCTCCAATTACATAGCCAATCAATTTGTGCCAAGTGTCCCATTGTGAGAATTTATAAAATTTTCGTTTTTTCTAAAAATCAAAATTCATTAATTATATTAAATTAGGTAATTATATTAAATTAGATAATTCATTATGATTTGGTCAAAGCTTCTCATTGAATTAATTAACTTCCCTAAAACAATTTAAACTCAAAATTCATAGAGAACATAATACAGAGAGAGAGAGACACGCAGAGATCTAGAGAGAGAAAGTGATGAACGAACCGATATTGGAAGAAGCTTATCATGTAAGTTCATTGTTCTCTGTGTCAGTGTTTTCCAGAACCGTCTAAAGTGCACGCCATGTCTTTGCAGAATTCTGGTAAGGTGATATTAATATTTAGTGTCAATATGAGTGGCTACTTCCAAGGGTATGCCCAAATGATGTCCTCGGTTGGTTGGAGAAGAGACAATGTTTGGAGCAATGGGTATGGTGGAAGCAAACCGTGGGGTCGCACGTCCATGTAATACCGAATTAGGTATTTGTTTTAAAGATTAATTTATAGATTAATCCAAATTATTTGTCTACACTATAACACGTTATAGCCTCATCTCAGTGTCCATTAATTTTTAATGGAAAACATCTGACTTGCCTTTTCAGAAAACTTTTCACTTGAAAAACCCATTGAATGACTACAAACCGGTTAAAATCAGCAGAGATTGCCAGGTATGTTTAATGTCGCACGTACATAATTACATACATAATTCATGCATATATGATATACACGCACTAACACATATATTATTTGTTCGAATGCGTATGTTTCAGGAGTTGCCTCAAGATATTGGAGAAGCTCTATGTGAATTGGAGAAGCTCGAATGTGTATGTATAATTTACAGTATGCTCATTGAGTTCGAGTGTGTATCATTTCGTAATTTAATTTGATTTTCAGGTTAATGTTCTATGGCATGGATAGGTGGCTCGATATTGATAACATATCATACGAGGTAACAATACAAAAATTATCTCATTTTAATCAAAATTATTTTTATATCACATTAATAACTTTCTTCTTTCGTAATATTAGTCAATCTTCGACAAGTATTTAGGCATCCCCTTTCATTCGCAAACTTTAGTTGATAATTTTAATTTTTTTTTTCTGATTTGTTTTTGTTTTTTTATCAACAAATTTGTTTTTTTATCAACATATTTTTTGGTTGTTTAGACTGCTCGGGTTTTGATTAAAGATCATTCGGTGTTTGATTAGGCGGCTTTTAATACACGAGTTTTTTCATCTCGATATACAGGACGGGCAATTATTAGCTTCAATCCCAGAGACGGTTCACCTCACGGTAAGAGTTTCTAATCTTCTTTATTTAGTTGTTCATCAATATTTCCCATGCTCATGTTATGAATTACATTCAATTTACCTCTAAAACGATTATTAGGTTCAGTTATAGATAATAATAATGTATTGTTTTTGGATTTATGCGTAAATTTATAAAGAAAAAAATGGTTTGGAAAACAAAGTCTTCAATTTGGGTCGTTTTTAAAAGGTGTTGTTAAAACGGCGTTAGTGGCAATTTGTTAAATGTGTCATATTCCAAGGTTGTTTTTTATGTTCATGCTTTGTATGATAGAGATATTGATAAATTGAAGATATGTCACGTTTTCACGTTTTAGTCTTTTTACTTCTTTTTTTTTTTTAAAAAAAGCAAAAAAATGAGAATGAGAAAGAAACTGACGTAAATTAGGAACTCATTAAATTTCCTTATTACATTCAAATTACTCACTTACTAAATTTTGTGTAATTTATATTGGTAATAAATTACATTTTGAATTTTGAATTTCAAAATTCAAATTAAAATTAAAAATATTTAAATTCGAATTATACAAAATTTCAAATTTTGAGTTTTGGTTAATAATGGTAAAAATTACACATACTAATTATCCTTTTAATTACACATTTAATAACATTCAAAGTTTCTACATAAGTAGTGTCAACTCTCCAATTAATACATTAATTGATCCTATTAATTGTGTTATATTATTCTAATATTAGTTTAGCTTATATTGGTAATTAGTTAAATATCGAATTTTGAATTTCAAATTTCAATTTTCAAATTCCAAATTAAAGTTCGTTATAGGTGAATTGGGGTCAACGTCATAGGTGAATTGGGGCAAGTTATTAAACACTTTGACCGAAACATTAATGAATGATTTTCGATTTTTAAAAAATTATTTTTTTTATAAAAACATTAATGACTATTTTTTGAATTTTAAAAATAGAATAGTTATTAAATGTTTTTTATTTTAAAAAAATTAAAAATCTGGATTATAGTGTTTAGGAAAGTTATTGACCACTTTGACCGAAACATTAATGAATGATTTTCGATTTTAAAAAATATTTATTTTTATAAAAACATTAATGACTCTTTTTTGACTTTTAAAAATAGAATAGTCATTAAATGTTTTTTATTTTAAAAAAAGTAAAAATTTGGATTATAGTGTTTAGGAAAGTTATTAAACACGTTGACCGAAACATTAATGAATGATTTTCGGTCAAAGTAAAATATATTCTTTTATAAAAACATGACTCTTTTTTGAATTTTAAAAATAGAATAGTCATTAAATGTTTTTTATTTTAAAAAAAATTAAAAATCTGGATTATAGTGTTTAGGAAAGTTATTAAACACTTTGACCGAAACATTAATGAATAATTTTCGATTATTAAAAAATAAAAAATTTTATAAAAACATTAATGACTCTTTTTTGAATTTTAAAAATAGAATAGTCATTAAATGTTTTTTATTTTAAGAAAATTAAAAATATGGATTACAGTGTTTAGGAAAGTTATTAAACACGTTGACCCAAACATTAATGAATGATTTCTATTTTTAAAAAATAAATTTTTTTATAAAAACATTAATAACTCTTTTTTGAATTTTAAAAATAGAATAGTTATTAAATGTTTTTTATTTTAAAAAAACAAAAAATGTGGATTATATTGTTTAGGAAAGTTATTAAACACGTTGACCTTAACATTAATGAATGATTTTCGATTTTTAAAAAATAAATTCTTTTATAAAAACATGACTCTTTTTTGAATTTTAAAAATAGAATAGTCATTAAATGTTTTTTATTTAAAAAAATTAAAAATCTGGATTATAGTGTTTAGGAAAGTTATTAAACACTTTGACCGAAACATTAATGAATAATTTTCGTTGATGTAAAATATAAAATTTTATAAAAACATTAATGACTCTTTTTTGAATTTTAAAAATAGAATAGTCATTAAATTTTTTTTATTTTAAGAAAATTAAAAATCTAGATTACAGTGTTTAGGAAAGTTATTAAACACGTTGACCCAAACATTAATGAATGATTTCGATTTTTAAAAAATAAAAAACATTTATAAAAACATTAATGACTTTTTTTTGAATTTTAAAAATAGAATAGTTATTAAATGTTTTTATTTTAAAAAAATTAAAAATTATGGATTATAGTGTTTAGGAAAGTTATTAAACACCCGGCTGTGGAGTAGTCCGGGAAGCAAAAGGTGGAAGAAGATTTACACAATGTGGGGTTAGCAACGATTTCGCAAATATGGAGCGCGAGAAATTTAAAGACTTTTGAGGACAAGTTTGTCTCTGATAATACTATTTGCGGGCGTCATCCTATCGGTGTTTTTCTACATGTAAGTAATGTTATATACGTAATTACCTCTCGCTGAAGTTCATTGATTATTTATTTGAAAACTGAATGTCCATTTGGTATTTGACTTTTGACTTATATGTGGATTTTTGAGGTATCACAGCTAATTCTATGATTTTGATCGCTTAAAGCTCATATAATCGCTTTTAAAACGCACATCCAAACACACTGTTTTTTGTATTGTTAGTTTACTTGATCTTAGTACTTAAATATTTGTAGGCAACACTCTGAAATGAGTAAGCATATCGATGTTGATGCAAAGTTAAGGAAGTTCTAAGTTGCTTACTTAGAGACCTTGAACGGTAGCTTTTTTATCAAATGCAAGCATATGGGTTATGTGAATTAGTTGATTAGTTAAAAGAGGGTTATAAAATGTTGTTTTAGTGGTGTAGGTTCATGTTTGTTTACTTATAAATCGGTCGATTTAGGTAATGTTCAACTTTTCCAATGGGTCAAATAGGGTAAAAGTCGCCAACAGTGTGTTTATGGTGTTTTGATTAGATTGATGTTCCTTTATCTAATACATAGGCCATAGGTGAATTGGGGCAATCTTCCCTTTTCTTAACGGGTCGATTTGGGTAATGTTTGCCTTTTCAAAGGTGTCAAATAGAATAAAATATGCTCGAAGCTTTTTTTAGCGGGTCGATATGGGTAATGCTCATCTTCTCAGACGTGTCAAATTAAATTGTGAAATTTAGGTGGTAGTTAGTTTCTTATTTTCATTTTTATTACTTTCTTATTGTTGAATATGCCATAAGTCTATTTTTAACACATACCATTTAAGTCGCCTTATTCAGGTTGGATTGTATTTAAGAAACCCTGTATTCTCACATGGCCAGCTTTATGTCGCATTGTCAAGAGTTAAAAGCAGGGCAGGCGTGAAGTTACTTATACTTGATGCTGGTGGGAAACTGATGACTAAAACAAAAAATGTGGTTTATAAGGAAATTTTCAGCGATATTTGAATAAATGTGTATTCGTTGCTTTTAAATTTTAATAAAATGTTTCTACTTTATTTTTCTTATACGTTATACTACTCCAAATAATCGTACGTTGTTGAACTGCGTGTCAACGCGGGCAAATATCTAGTTACTAATATACCCTTTTCTATAAATAATAGACATGCCACTTGTCACACAAACATGGCTTCTTACACTTCTTAGACAAAACCCACTTTCTAGCAACTCTTAACCTATATATATATATATATATATATATATATATATATATATATATATATATATATATATATATATTTGAAAATGGGGGGTGTTCTACATAGCATTCTCTCATGCTTTCTCTTCATACGGATTGTATTACGCAACTTTCAATAAATAAAAATTGCATATCTTCTTATTGAATAAATAAATTTTGCATACTACAATTTTTATAGAATTTTGTTTTCATTTGACATAGACATGTATCGCGTGTACACGCGGGACTCTAACATAGTAAGTTCATAACACCAAAACCTGATTAAAAAAATTCTAGACCCAAGCTAGAGGGTTACGTATACAAACCTTTTGACTCGTGGACCAACATGTTCAATGGACTGTTGTTTGGTTTATCTGATCAAGTTACCTATTAGATAAATCAAGTTCTTTAGTTGGCCGTTCAAAACAAAAAAAAAAAGATAAATCAAGATTTCAATAAGTTAGCGTAATTGACTCTGTGGCCCAATGGATAAGGCGCTGGTCTACGAAACCAGAGATTCTGGGTTCGATCCCCAGCAGAGTCGTATTTTATTTTTACTACTAGTTGATGTGGATTTTAGTTTCCAGCTAAAGATATTCCAAATTGAAATATTTTATTAGTTAAGAGTATATGTACAGTTATGTCCGCACGAACTTTCCCCTAAAATACTAATAAAAAGTGTTGATTTCGTCACCTTTCCTTTATTATCATTAATGTTTCATTTTTTTTTTTTTTTTTTGATCGGCTAATGTTTCAGTTATTAATTAGTGTTTTAGTACACAATACATCTAAAATAAATAAATAACAGAACACATTAAGTTAATATTTTCTTTGTTTGCAATAGTTTTTTTAATATCTTCTCCCGGTGTGGTAAAAATATCAATGAAACCCAGGTCCACCACCAAAACGATTCATTATGTAAACCATGAAATAATTTAACTCTAGGTTTCCATTACATCCAATACAAAAATGTTCTTTTTCCTCACAAATTACAATCTACGTGGGGTGTATATCGTGATGTCTTTTACTCAGTGGCGAAGCTTGGTTTCGGAATCGGCAGGGGCTGAACTCAATTTTTTTCGATTGGTAGTGAAAATCGGTGGGGGCCGGACTCAACCCGCACTCAATTTACCTATGAAAATCGCAAATTTCCACTACTGCGCCAAAAAAACAGGGGGGCCCTGGCCACCCCTGGCCCCAACAATACTTCGCCTCTGCTTTTACTATTAGCAGTGGTATAAAGAAGGACAAACAAGTCGGCTTGGAAAAGACCGGTAATAACTTCAACATATAAACTTTTGATCAGCTCCTGGCTACAAATCTCCATCAGTACTTTCGTTCCGTCTTTTCAAAACAAACACTGGTAGCCTCGTCATAGAAAGGAGGTTCGTCCTTAAGAGTGAAAAATACAGATTAAATGAATGACATTACCTCAAGGTGAAATATTTATTAGCAATAGTTTGAGTTGATGTCACTATCATTTGATCTAAGTCTCCATAAAGATATAACCATTCTGATAGTGACGTCTTTAATTTTGGGAAAATAGCTTTTCATTTTTTGTCATGTTATAATTGCTAAGGAGTTTAATTGGGTCCACCGATATGGCGGTTGTTCAGTCAAGGGTGGTGGTCAGCTCCCCACATAAATACCACATCCAGCCCACTAAATACCAATCCCACCACTGGCCTAATACCCACCTCAGCCCACACACCTCGCGTCACTCCTCATCAGCCCACCCACAACTCCCAGCCACCTCACGGCCCTTCTCCAACTACCCAGCCCACACATCCAACCCAACAGCCCAAATGACCCAACACGTACACCTCGCCCGCCTAACTCATCCGCAACTGGCCCAATGAACCTGAACCCACCACCTAACCCGCCCCCGCAACGCACCATCTACACTCGCTCCATGAGCGGAATCCATAAACCAAAAACACCCTTCAATTTACACGCCACAACAAACCCGACCGTTGTACCCATTCCTAAAAACCCAACCGATGCCTTGTCCATACCGGAATGGTATTCCGCCATGTCTACTGAGTTTAATGCACTTGTTAGAAATGGGACATGGGAATTAGTACCCAGGCATGCAGATATGAATGTTATTAGAAGTATATGGCTGTTTAAACATAAGTACAGGTAGGACGGGTCGTTAGAGCGTTACAAAGCAAGATTGGTTTGTGATGGGCGTTTGCAACAGGTTGGCATTGATTGTGGAGAGACTTTTACCCCAGTTGTAAAGCCGGCTACCATTCGCACAGTACTGTCCATTGCTCTCTCTAAACGTTGGTCGGTGCACCAACTTGATGTCACCAACGCATTTCTTCATGGGAATCTCCATGAAACCGTTTATATGTATCAGCCAATGGGGTTTCGTGACAAGTGATTTCCGGATTATGTTTGCTCACTTAAGAAATCTCTATACGGTCTAAAGCAAGCACCCCGTGCATGGTACCAGCGGTTCACAAATTTTGTCCTATCCATTGGTTTTCGTCACAGCAAGAGTGATGCCTCTCTCTTTACTCTTCATCAGGGCACTCATACAGCATATCTTCTCCTCTATGTTGACGATATTTTGCTTGTCACTTCCTCTGACAAGCTGCGTCACTCGCTTTTGTCCAAACTTGATTATGAATTTGCGATGAAGGACTTAGGTCACCTTAGTTTTTTTCTGGGCATCTCTGTGACTTGCTCAAACGACACCATGTTTCTATCTCAGCAGTCCTATGCGACTGAAATCATTGCATGGGCCGGTATGCAGTCGTGCAATCCCGTGTCCACTCCCGTCGACACTAATGGCAAACTAAATTCCACGTCCAGTGATTTATTTCCGGACCCCACACTGTTTCGTGGCTGGTAGGGGCCCTAGAGTATCTTACTTTTACCCGCCCCGACATCCATTATGTTGTACAACATGTATATATGCACATGCACGCTCCTCGAGTTGATCACTGGAATGCTTTAAAGCGTATTATACGATATATTAAGGAGACGTAATCACTGGGCTTAACTTTACACGGCTCTACTGCACAATCGTTGGTCTCTTATACTGATGCAGATTGGGCCGGGTGTCCTGACACAAGGCGCTCCACTAGCGGGTATTGTATTTATTTCGCAGATAGCCTAATTTCTTGGTCGTCCAAACGACAAAGCACAGTTTCACGATCCAGTGCAGAATCCGAATATCGGGGGGTCGCCAACGTAGTTGCCGAGATCTGTTGGTTACGAAATTTGCTGCTCGAACTCAGTCATCCTTTATCTCGTGCAACGTTGGTGTATTGCGACAACGTCAGTGCTATTTATTTATCAAGAAATCATGTGCAACATCAACGCACTAAACACATTGAACTGGACATTCATTTTGTTCATGAACAGGTACAACGGGGACACATTCGTATGCTTCATGTCCCGATTCGTTACCAGATTGCAGATATTTTCACCAAGGATCTGCCTTGTGTACTGTTTGAAGATTTCAGAGACAGTCTCAGCATCCGGTCACCTCCCGCTTCGACTGCGGGGGTGTAATAGAGATAGTCAAACATATTTAATATTGTATTTATTGTGTATATCGTTTCCATAATTATCAGAACAAACTTGTATTATATATACTTGATATGAAATAGAGAGGAGGCAAGGTTGCCATCTTATCAACGAGGGTAGTGGTTGGTGGTGGTCAGCGTTATGGTAGTGGTGAGAGGTAGGTGCCGATGGTGTGGCTGAGAGTGTGCGTATGATAGTTATTATATATAATTTTGTATTTTGTTTTTTAAAGTTATAACTTGGTTCTTTTCGCGTGCGCGTTGCGGCGAGAAAATAACCTGTTTTAGGAAGCAAAAATAACCAAAGCGTACTGTTAATATGATTTGAAACTATATATAAAAAGATGAAACATGTATAAACGTTATGACGTCGTAACGGAAAAAAGAAATCTTTTAAATTTTAAAGTGTTAACTTGATTAAGTTTGGTGGCTTAGTTTTTTTTTTTTTTTTTTTTTTTTTGAAAGATGAACTTCATTAAAAACGCGAAAGGTCCTCAAAGAAAGGACCGTCGCAAAAACCGGCTACAACATATACAAAGAATATACAACTCAGTCTTTGTAAATAATATCTTTAAATCTAGACCGAGACCTAAGCCAAAGAAACGGTAGAGATTTTATAGAAGCCACGACCTTCAACACTTTAACCTCAATTCTTCTAAAATTCTTGTCATTTCTAGCGTTTCGTATCGCACACGTAGATATCGTCACAATCCCGTGAATAATTTTATTAGGCCACACGCTTTGATTCCTGTTGCTCTTTAACTGCAATAAATAATTAATATTGATTTAAAAATGATAAAAACTTAGTTAATTCACGTTTGATAATAAATTTATTAAAATTGACGGGGTAACACTATAAATAGGTTTTACAAACGCTACTAAATTTGAACAAATTACCAAACTACCATAAAAAAAGTGATTTTAGTAAACATGATGACACTCCTATAATAAAAAACCAAATGGATGGTAAAGCATCTACTGTAGCACTAAGTTGTTATTTAATATAGTAAAATATAATGGACACAAGTAGGTGGTAATTTCACAAGCGGGTGGCTGGACTTAACAAAGAAACTTGACACCATTAGTGGAAGGGATGAAAGTTGCAAGTTTTTTCTTAAACACAAAGTACGTTTTCTGAAATACTGAAGCTAAAAGACATCCGTTGAAAAATTGTACAAACATAAAAATAGAATTTACTAAATTGTACTTGTTAATAATTATCACAAGCTTTTTATTGTGACTTGTGGGATTATTCTGTCATCCATTTGTTTAGACATTTAATTGTGACATATGGTATTTATAAATTGTTTCAACTCAGATTGTCGAGCAAGCCTCCAATGGGTTAATTCCACTAGTGTGCCATTGGAGCACCAAGTCATAGCACCATCTACTACAACTCTACAAGCCATAACGTCTACATATATTGGTATTCAATGATGAATATTCTTGGAAGGCTTATAGATTGTTCTAGGTAATTTTGTTGATGGTAGTGTGTGCCAAATTTCGTTCATGATTTTGGTGCATGATAATAGACGAGCTCTTTGTACATCATATCTGTTTATTTTGTATTCAATGGGTATTACACCTTATAATATAAATATTTTAACTATATATTTGTTTCGTAGGAGTTCCATTCATTTTTCATGCGGCTATTTTTGCATTCGTTATAATTCACATGCATCTATTGTGTACATGATCATTCTTACAGTATGGCTACCATTGTCCTTGCCAATATTATCAACTCTTATCCTTTTCTATTGTCATTGATTTTCCCCTTATTACTATTGTACTTTTCAGTGGCGAAGATTGAACAAACTTTTCAGGGGGGGAGTCCCGAAAGTCACCGACGCTTAAATTGGTGGGGCCGATATGTATAAAATTTTCAGGCGGAATACTAATATATTTACACTATTGAGTAAAAAAACAAAAGGGGCGGGGCATCCCTGGCCTCTTCAATCCTTCGCCTCTGGTTCTTTTCGTCACTTGAAAGTTTCTTTTCAGTCATATTTCTTGTTGTTCTGTTGTTTGCGCGTTAGGTACTCAAAGGAATCATGAGGTGTGTAAAGAAAAAAGTAGAGATTTTAAAGAAATTAAATTGATTCGTATAACACCTAGTTTAATTAGATCTTTTGGCATTCTTTGTCAAAAGCATACTTCAATAGTTAAGAATTATGTTTCGTCACCTCTATCTGGATTGGGGTGTTACACTTTAGTTTATCCTTTCTAATAGAAACATTGTAAAATAGGAATATATTGTGTATCATTAATATAGTATATTTCCCGAACAATAGGTAGATTCGGTTGTATTGTTATAAATTGTGATTATATTCAATGGAAAGAAACCAAGTTGAATATCGATCCAACCCTAATCCTCTTCTCATCGTCGCCAGTCATCTTCTTCAATCCTCCCTTCGTTTTCACAGTCCTTCCCTCCGATTCTCCTATTCATTTCTTTACCCGACCCTATGAAATCCAAACTCTATCCGGCGATGACCGTATCCAATATACGGAACTTCATTCCCATCACCCTCGAAGATGAAACTTCACACTACATCACATGGTCTGAATTGTTTCAGATCCATTGTCGTGCGTCCACTGTCGTGCGTATAAAGTTTTCGACTATCTTCAACCAAAAAAAAACCACTGCTACCTCCTCATCTTCTTCAGTCGATGGAAAACAATATGCCCCGTCTTCTGCTGAAGCATTATGACCTCGGTTAAACGCCATAGTACTACAGTGGATCTACGGGACAATCTCCACGACCCTCATTCACACCATCATGAAACCTGGTCAAACTGCATATGATGTGTGGACCTCTCTAAAAAACCACTTCAATGACAACAAACATACCCGTTCTATCTTCCTTGCCCAAGAATTCGCTAACCTCAGTCTTGCAAACTTTCCTTCAATGGCCGCTTATTATCAACATGTGAAACTACTTTCGGATCAACTAACCGGAATTTGTTCTCCTATTGACAATGATCGGTTGGTTCTCCAGTGCTTAGCAGGCCTCACTAAACAGTATGACGAGATTTCTACAGTCCTACAGAAAAAGCACCAAGCCTCTTCTGCCGCTCAAGTCTCGGCCACTGCTCTTTCGGCTTCGGTACATCATCATTATCTTCTGCTGACCGGACCTGAGGCCATGGTAGAAGACGTGGTCAGGGGAACTACAACCAGAATCGCACATGGAACCCATCAGCTCCACAACAGCCTCTCTGCTCTCACCCATACATTGTGTTCCCCACCTCTTGGGCCACTGTCACACCCTCAAATTTCCACATGCGGGGTTTTACCACGAGGCGCGTGACACACCAAGATCCAAGTCAACGATCACAATAAACGACAACTAAATGTAAGAAAATACGTAAGACATTCCATGCAACAACCAAAACATTATGCTTTGAGCCATAAACCAGCAGCGGAAGCATTTCTTGTTTACAACCAAAAGACATATTACAGTTTACAAAACATTGTTTAATATGCAATAAGACTTCTAGACCCCGTGCAAGACTCCGTGCGCCTAGTCCGTTAACCGCTACCTTAGCGACCTGAGAAAACATGCCAAAAACGTCAACATATAATGCTGGTGAGTTCACAGGTTTTTCTTTTTCAATAAACGTTTCATTAATCTTTTAAAAACTGTCACGTTATTGTTACTGTTATTGTTACTGTTATTGTTACTGTTCATACTATGCTTGTTCGTACGCTAGCTAGGCGTCAAGTGTGTTACTCATACGGGCGAAACCATTGCTGACTGTATGATACCCTTGTTTACAGACTACCTCATCTTCGGTAAGCCTAGTGTGATTGAGACAATATGCACCCGCCCGGCCTCTAACCGTCGAGTGGGGTTTGTCAGGCCCAATAGCGCTATCCACATTTCCCCGCTCCATTCCCATATTAGTGGTTTCTAAGGGACTTAGATGAACCGTATAGTAATAAAGTGTGAGCCATAGTATAACATGAAAACGTATGTTTATAATGTACAACATGTAAATGTGTGAGCAAAATGTATAAGCATGTTTCTCCCCCCGAAAACAAAACTAGTAAAGTGTGGGGCCGTGAACTCACCTTAGATTGCTTTACTTGAAAACAGTTAAATCAGTATGCTATGATTGCCCCAAATAGCGGCGACCTATCATAAGATGTATATAAGTACCCGAACTAATAACCCGCAGGTTAACTAGTCCCCGAATGTCCAGACCATAACCATATACGTTTGAAAACACCTTTGGCTATTAAACCGACCGTACTAGACAAGACCCAACATCCCATTGGTGACCCGACATCCCACGTGTTAGCCAAATATAAGATATCATGCAACATATGCAGTTAAACACTTAATATGCGCAAGAGTTCACCTAGTCTAGCATAATGCTTAATTAATGCATAAACGAGTCCGAACACATGTTACTAAGTCATTGGACGTATCCCAGGGTTCCTATCATGTTCCTAGGTGTCAAATCATGTTCCGGGATGTCAAAATACGCTTACAACAGCAGTACACGCGATTAGGGAACTAACATGCAATTAGGAAAAGTCAACTAGTGATTAGAGGGAGTCAAAAGGCGAGTTCCAGGCTAATATCCTAATACATCAGGCAATTAGGTGGCTAATCGCCCCTGCAGCAGGCGATTGCAGCTCCCAATCGCCTGTTGCAGGTTCATGACGTGATTTCGCGCGTTAAACCCTCCAAATCAGATCCGAAACATGTAAAATCACCCAATATCAAACCTAAACTATTAACCAACCCATTTCAAGCAAAAAACCCCCCAATTTATCTCTGCTCTAACAGCCTCGGTGCAATTATTTCCAAAAATGGCAAAGTACTAGGTTTCATTAACTATGAAATCTTTCCTTAAATGGCAATAATCAGATTTCACAACCTACAACCTTGCAAATCATTATCCCTATGTTATAACACCCTTCTAATGTGAATCCTAACAACTAACAATCATTGAATCATATCATAACATCCTAATTCTTCAAGAATCACCCAAATGGGTCAAAATGCATACTTTCATCAAAACACCATAACAATAGCTCAAATCCTTAGATAATCATCCTAATAACTCCTACACATCAGAAGTACATCAATTACATGGAAACATTCATGTTCTAACCACTAAAAATCATCATATGCATAAATACTTCACATATAGCAAGTATAATGGTTTAGACTTGTTTTAGAAACTCATTTCAAAGGTTTTTAAAGACACGAACTTAGTAAAACAAGGTCTGGACTTTTGGGAACCAAAACAATAACATTACAAAGGTTTGGGATGAAGAACACACCTTGGGTTTTATCAAAGAAAGGTGTGTAAGCTTGGAAATGGTGAGTTTTGAAGCTAAACAAGTTCCAGAGGTGTTTTGAGGTGTGTGGGAGGTTTAGGATCTGTTAGGGTTGCACAAATGGTGTTTGAGGAGTCAAGGGTTGTATTTATAGGTGTTTTTACTCGTGCAACACTCATCAGGCGATTACAAGCCTAATCGCCTGTACTATTGGCGATTAGAGCTCTAATCGCCCATAACTTCTTCCTAATCGCCTATTTGTCTGGCGATTAGGCTAATCACCCCTTATTTACACGCAATTACGCGCAATCACCTATAATGTCATGAAATTACACGTAATCACCTATAATGTCATGCAATTACGCATAATCGCCTATAATGTCATGCAATTACGCGTAATCTCCTATAATGTCATGCAATTACGCGTAATCGCCTATAATGTCATGCAATTACGTGTAATCACTATTTTAACACATATAAACACGTATTCACATACCGACAAGTCACATAATGATTACAAACATATAATGCACGATAACTAACACGTTTACGTCCGTTCACCAATTCCCGGGACTCGAGACTTGCGTGTGTGCGTTAAACCCGGCGATTCCACGAATCATCAATCCTTGTACACATGGTTATGGGCCGACTCCCGATGATCCCGCAGATCATTGTAACGACTCCCGATGATTCCTAGAATCATCGTAACGACTCGACTGCCCCCGTTAAGTACGTAATATGCATGACTCGCTAAGGTAGACTTACTAGTTTAATTGAAAGTTATTAACCGGAGTTTGCCGGGTGTCACAGCCGCAAACCAATGTGCCGGCCTTCTTCAAGGACAAAATCAGCACCAGACTCGACCCAATACCATACCTCCTTGCCCGTATCCGTCCAGGCTCAACAACACTTCTTCCCGCCAGGGACTTCTCGGCCCAAGGCCCAACCATGCCTACACTACCGGTTATACGCCTACGGATATAGAACAAGCACTGTACACCATGGCTTTGAACCCGTCCAACCACGGTTTTACGGACACCAGTGCCTCAGCCCATTCGGCCAACGAGCAAGGTATTTAATCTCCGTCTAATTTTAATAAATGCACTAATAAAAATATCATAGTTGGTAATGGCATGTCTATTCCGGTTTTGGCGCAAGGTAACCAAGTCCTACCCCTACCCTTCCCACCTTTAAAACTAAACAATATCCTTTTTGCACCCAATATTATTAAAAACCTTATATCTGTGAGATGCCTTGCCACTGACAACTTAGTTTCCATTGAGTTGACCCGTTTGGTCTTCTTGTGGAGGATCTCAAAACCAGGGCTCATATCCTCAGATGCAATAGTACATGCGATCTCTATCCCCTCACTCAACAATTCTCCACCAACTTCACCAAACCTACTGCTCTAACTGCTGTGTCTCAAGATTGTTGGCACCAACACCAAGGACACCCCGGCAACAATCTTTTGCATTCTTTAAAACAGTCTTCTTTTATTGACCATGGCAAAACAAATGATAAACTTTGTCAATCTTGTGTGTTTGGAAAGAGTATTAAGTTACCGTTTTCTGCTTTTGTTAATTCTACTTGTTTGCCATTTGATATAGTGCATAGTGATCTTTGGACCTCCCCAGTGCTCAGCACGGGCGGACATCGCTACTATGTACTTTTTCTAGATAACTTTACCATTTTTTATGGACTTTTCCCATTAGCCACAAGTCATAGGTGTTTGCCATTTTTACCGCTTTCCATAATCTAATCCACACCCAATTTGAACGTAAAATTAAACAACTTCAATGTGACAATGATAAAGAATATGCAAACAATAATTTTTTTAACTTTTGCAAACAAAACGATATGCAATTTCGGTTTTCCTGTCCTCACACCTCCTCTCAGAATGGTAAGGCAGAACCCAAAATCCGCACCATTAACAACATGCTTCGCACCCTTCTTGCCCAAGCCTCCCTCCCACCAAATTTGTGGCACCATGCTCTTGAAGCCGCCACCTACCTGCTTAATATTCTACCTAGCAAACAACATGACTTCCTCTCACCTTGTGAAACCTGCCAGATTTCCAGGTTAAGATCCCAACACACTCTCACCATTTTGTCAACACCAGTTATGCATTATAGATTTTATTACGATACATGTGTCACCCCGAGTCTAGTAAGACCTATGATAACTCATGAATCCATTCCAATGCACCGTATACCCATGCAAACCCGACATTCATGAAGGCATTTTGTGAATACTCATCACATGAAATCATGGAATTTCACCATTCATTGATTGAACTCTCTTGACATAAATACCATGAGTTAACAAGACAAATCAACATATGTTCAAACATAAATTAACACGTGACATTGTATGGGTTTAACACCACGTTGTTATCCAATAACAATCAATGCACATAATGCTAATAATGTAGCATAACATCATGAATATATCATCATCACTCAATGTATTTTTCTTTGAAAATTCAACACATGATTATGTAACAATTCGTCCATGTCTAAGCATATATCTATGTGGAACTTAAACACAAGCCAACAAATGCCACTTCATATATATATATATATATATCCATTCGGCATTTACACACACAACCAAGACAAACAACTAATTTGTAAGTTATCCACATACACACACA
Organism: Ambrosia x helenae; assembly: GCA_030844895.1. Classification (NCBI taxonomy): domain Eukaryota; kingdom Viridiplantae; phylum Streptophyta; class Magnoliopsida; order Asterales; family Asteraceae; genus Ambrosia; species Ambrosia x helenae. Next base: position 77,067,165 of record CM061230.1, read on the forward strand.
CACACACACATATATATATATATATATATGTCCGAATACACACACATGTATGTATAATCGAACACACACACACATACATACACTCGGACACACATATCCACCATACTCATACATATATATATATATATACGGTTATATACACACACAATAACTCCCACATTGACAAACAAACCATCTATATATCTATCTATACATACAATCGCCTACACATGCACACACATCACCATCTCACCATTCTTATCCAAATCATTTCACAAACCTAGGACCTTTCACTAACATGGAACTATGACACCGACACCCTCATTCCTACAAGAGTTGACCAACCCAAAAGTGCCCTCTCCCTTTCCCTATATTTTGGCCCATCAATTCCCAAGGCAAGGGAATGTTCATCACATTCCCAAGGTCAACTTATTAGCTCAATATCGAAACTAGCTTTTGCACACTTAGAAAATGTAATGGTTGACTTCCTCAATTGTTAACCAACCACAAGACACCCTCATCCCTTTTCCTTGTGTATATAAATCGACCCAAAGGAGACACACACTCACACCATACATCTAAACACAAACACACTCCTTTTCCTTTGGTTTCCATTCGGCCGAGAACAAGGGAGGTTCTCCCGAACCATTGATCGATCAAAGACACTATCCCAAGCCATACCCAAGTTGTGACAAGCTAGTAGGAGCCATAGTTTGAGTGATAGAGGAAATTATTGACCCTTTCTTGTCAAAATCGATCAGTACACTTGGTTTGTTCAAACTTAACTTATCTATCTTTTTCATTCCATTTAGGCCGATTATAATGTTCACCCGAGACCCACACCCACAATTACACACATAGGCATGGGTAGAATGCATCTAAAACTAACTAAACACTCAATTTTTATACCAAAAGTTCAATGTGTATACTCATGCATATACATACATACTTACGAGCATATATACACACTAGAACATGCACACGACCGAATACATACATACACACAAATACGAGAGTGCATGCATGTATGTATAGAGAGGCCCAAGAGAACGATTTTGTACTCAAAGTTATAACATGCACAAAATGGTGATTTTAGGAACATGTGTTAAAATCAGAAAAGCATATGTTAAATGAGTGTTAATGGAAAACTTTTTGCAAAACATATGTTAATAGCCAAGGAACGTGTGTTAACAATGGTAAAACATGTGCACATAACATTTTGACATGAAAAATGCCCAAAACATATGAGAATATGCCATAATTTGTGCAAATAGTTTACCCACACATCATATGATAACATATAGAAAACTTAGACATCGGTTTTGCCACAAATGATTAATCACAATCACAAATAACGACAAAAAATGAGCTTTTCCAACACATACAGTGTGTGACACATATGGACAGCCGTACATAAACACACAGTTCATAAAAGTACAAGTCTGGTGAGCAATTGCATGGTAGACAATACAATACATAGACTTAAGTTGTCCTCATGTGAATCTAGGGCACTTTTGCTCGGACATTCCACATCAGATTCAGTCAGTAGTTAGCACTCAGACATCAGGTGAGTTCTCACGTCCCCATTTTTACTGTTTTCATGCTTTTTAGGGGGGGGGGGAACATGCGTACAAGTTCAATTACATTTTGACTATTATGTAATCATGAGACAAAAAGGTTCAGAGTACTCACAAGCCCTCGTGTCATACATTTTATTGTAATCATTAGCTATGGACTTAGCCATGAAACACCGGAATAGATCTATTGGGTTGACACCCCCACTCATGGTTAGTCGCTCTAACCGGATGGCAGATATCAAAAGAGTGCTTGTATTTCACATTACATTCATTGCCTTTAGTGTACAATGGGCGAGGCACAACATTCATCAAGGTTTGGTTACGGGCACATGACAGTCACATAACGATTATTGTTTTAGCTAGGAAATGATCTAGTCACCCATGATTTACACAGAACTCAAAAACCCGTGACCTCGCCAGCTTAATTGTTGACATATTTAATTTGCATGTTTTTCAGGCAATTAGTTGGGCAACATGAAACTTGGAGTCACACATGAGCATCTCGGGGATATCATGAACCTTGTTTTGGATAAATGATTTTAGACATGTCATTTTAACTATGGTTTTTAAGACAATGTCTTGTTTGTTTTCGTTACACACTGCCGTCTTTTAATATATCTCCTATTTATGAAATTGATGCTTGCACGACTTGTGTGCTTGAAAACCTTTCAAAGTTACATCTCGCGTTTCCGCCTTGGCGGGGTGTGACACACCTACTTACTTTCTCTGCCATTGCCTTCCCGAATACGACCATCTTCGCGTATTCGGTTGCCTGTGCTTTCCTGTCACCCCCATCGACCACCATAGACAACTTAACTAACCGCTCTCAACCTTGTGTTTTTCTTGGCTACCCCACCAACCATCGTGGTTATAAATGTCTAGACCTAAAAAGTAATCGTAGCTTTGTCTCTAGACATGTACATTTTGAAGAATAAATCTTTCCCTACCAAATCCAATCTGCCACTAAACCTCATAACTATGACTTACTAACACCACTACTAAACCTTCTACTGTGGAATCACTTTTCCGCCGAAACCACTCCTCACACCAACCCTCACGGCCCAATAAGCCAACCCCCACCTACTCCGCCTACCCACCATACTACATACCTACAACATTCTCCCACCCAAAGCCAAACACCTTTTGTCCCCCATTCACCCAACAACGGCCCAATAGCAAAACACATCTCACACCGGCCCAACTTTACCTACCGGCCCACCTTCACCAATACCAACCTATACACAACCTGATGCCTAGCCCGAAAACCCAATACCCACTACTAACCCTCCCGACCAACCCGGTCCCACACCAGCCCCAACCTCGAACTATCCGGACCCGCTCAATGAGCGGTATAGTCAAGCTGAAACAACTCTTCAACCTTGCCACAACGACCATCTCACCTATAGCTAAAAACATACAGGTTGCTCTATCCATACCGGGGTGGTACAATGCCATGCACAAACGAATTTAGTGCTCTTACTAAAAATAAGACTTGGGAGTTAGTACCACGCACACCAAATATGAATATTATACGCATCATGTGGGTTTTTAAACATAAATCCAGGTCATATGGCTCGTTAGAACGTTACAAAGCAAGGCTTGTGTGTGATGGGAGACAACAACAGATAGGTATCGACTTTGGAGAGACATTTAGTCCGGTTGTAAAACCGGCCATTATTCGTATGGTTTTATCTCTAGCTCTTGCAGAGTCTTGGCAGATAAAGCAGCTCGATCTCACTAATGCATTCTTACATGGAAACTTGGAGGAAACCATGTATATGTGTCAACCCTTGGGATTTCGACACAAAGATTTTCCTGACCATGTTTGTCATCTCAAGAGATCCCTTTACGGCCTCAAACTAGCACCACGGGCATGGTACCATCGGTTCATAGATTTCGTCACTTTACAGGGTTTCGGCAGAGCAGGTTGGATAATTCGCTTTTTGTCTATCGTAGAGGTCACGACATTGCATATCTTCTTATTTATGTCGACGACATCATTCTTACCGCCTCCAATGACAATTTGCAACAGCGGTTAATGAGCACTTTGGCGGGTGAGTTTGCTATGAAGGATTTGGGCTCCCTTTCTTATTTTGTTGGTATACAAGTGCAACGCGACGGTAATAATTTATTTCTTTCTCAAACGGCATATGCGAAAGATATTATCCACCGAGCGTCTATGGACACTTGCAAACCCATAGCCACACATGTTGATATTCAGTCTAAACTCAGTGCTGACACCAATCCTTTACATACTGACACATCCACTTACAGGAGTTTAGCAGGTGCCCTACAGTATTTGACTTTCACTCGCCCGGATATTTCATATGTTGTTCAAACAAATTTGCATGCACATGCATGCCCCTAGGGAAGCTCATTGGAATGCCTTGAAGCGTATCATCAGATATATACATGGCACGATCGACTTGGGACTTCATCTTTCGCTTGCGACCTCTATTCCTCTTCGTGCCTACACTGATGCTGACTGGGCAGGTTGCCCTGACACTAGGCGCTCTACCTCAGGTTACTGTGTCTACCTTGGTGATAATCTCATCTCTTGGTCCTCTAAACAACAATCTACAGTATCTCGCTCTAGTGTAGAGGCTGAGTATCGTGGCGTCACTAATGTCGTCGCTAAAATTTGTTGGTTATGCAATCTTCTTCTTGAGCTGCATCATCCTCTTACACACGCTACTATTGTCTACTGTGACAATGTGAGTGCCATTTACTTATCAGGGAATCTGGTTCAACATCAACGCACAAAACATATTGAACTGGATATTCACTTTGTTCGTGAGCAGGTCCAACGTGGCAATGTTCGAGTTCTTCATGTCTCCTCTCGTCATCAGATTGCTGACATATTCACTAACGGATTGCCGTGTGTGCTATTTGATGATTTCCGATCCAGTCTCAATCTTCGGCTACCCTTCGCTTTGACTGCGGGAGTGTAATAGAATCATTGTAAAATAGGAATATATTGTATATTAGTATAGTATATTTCCCGAACAATAGGAGATTCGGTTGTATTATTATAAATTGTGATTATGTTCAATGAAAAAAAAAACCAAGTTGAATACCTTCTATCACTTTCTAAGAAAGTGGTGTGTTCGTTGTGTTAATTTCTTTTTGAAGAAAAGCCAAACTATGTTGACTCGATTTAAAAGAATCAAGCTCAAGCCAAATAATTTTCAGCTTGGTTATGTGAATGCTAGCCAAGCCAAGTTCGCTTGTATGCTTTCAAGCTCAAACCCGAGCTTGTTCTTGGCCCGTCTTGTGGACAACCCATTGTTTTACTTAAGTGTTCAGTAATAAAGTATAATAGAGAGAGTTGATGTAAAAGGGAGGCTAAAAGAAACGAACTCCTACTTTTTAAGGCTATCGTCCCTTATCAAGTGCGGTGGGTCAAAACCCAACAGGCAACAACAGGGACGGACCTATGTTGTGGCACTGAGGTCAAGTGACCGAATGTTTATTTCTATATGTAATATATAATTCCGAAAGTCATTGACGATGTAGAGTTTTAGACTATTACCTCTATAAACTGCCAGTGGATTTCATCTTCTTTTTCATACAAAACTGATGTGCACTTTGTTACTTGTTAGTCATATGTTACAAATATTCTCATTTGGGGTGATCGTCATAGTTTAGTTACAAATTACAAGAATATGAGATATTTAAATGTTAAATTTTTAAAGGTACTTATTTGTGTGTGTATATTTTCCTGAGTCTTATCCGACTCATCTCGAACCAAACACAATTTAAAATGAAGTTGATTGATAAATATAAAAATTTGAGAGAAAAATTTCTAGGATTGCTACTACGGAGGGTTACATCTACAAACCTAATTCATATCATTAATTGATTTGGAAATAAACATACTCACTGGTTAGTAGATGTAATCTATGTAATGTAAATAAATAACTTAGTGTTTTAAAAGTAAACAAAATTGACTCTGTGGCCCAATGGATAAGGCGCTGGTCTACGAAACCAGAGATTCTGGGTTCGATCCCCAGCAGAGTCGTATATTTTTTGTTATGGTAATTTCTTTTTAATTATTTACAGATCTAAACAGATATCAGACGGTATACAAGACATAAATGTGATATAAAGATTAAAGATTTAAAGGTATACACGTCTAGGTGTCCTAACAACATATTTGGCTCCCAAATTTGTAAATCGTTCTCAAAAAGTCATGTATCATTGTCTTAAAAAAGATTCTCCTTTTAGGGTGGAGGGATTCAAAAAGATTATATATTTTTTTTTTCTTTTGAACGGCTAATTTCTTCTCCCATTTTTTACACTCCTTTTTACATCCCTTTTTATTACACCCTATTAAACGCCTCTCACCAAGTTTGAACCTGGGTACTTTCTCCAAACACCATTTGGTGTTACCACTGGGCTATGACCCAATCGATTTTATGGTGGAAGAGCAAATCTTTCTTGTATCTAACACCCATCAATCCTAAATTGTCACATTATTTTTATTCACAACTATCCTAACAACACAAACGGCACTAATTCCAACTGCCCTATAATTTTTTCAAATAACAAATAAAAATAACTAAATTGTACTTTCATTGAAAATTAAAATAATACATAATTCGAACTAAAAAAAATAATACTAAAACTTAATAAAAAAAACTTCATTCATCTGTCGGCCAACCATATGTTTCCGCTGTTTCACGTTTACGTTCTATAGAATTTCCCTCATCTGACCACGAATATGATCATGGGGCCGAGGAAACGTCATAAAGTCCCGGTCAAACATCAATTATCTCGTACTCTCGCACGCGATAGACTTTTCTACATGCTTCTTTTTAGACAAGACCGCTGCAACTAGTTATAAGTCTAAGGCGGTGCCTTGCTAAATAAAGAATTTTTTGTGTAAATAATTTTTAATCATTCCATATATAGTTAACAACCAACTAATTTGTAATTATTTTTTGCTCCTGCTACTTTTTTTAATATACTAATCATTGATAATTAATAGAGAAACTCAATATAGTTTATAAAAAATCTGTAATTTTGTATACAATTGTGCTATCAATAAAATTAAGAGTAAATTGCAATTTGTATCATTGTGGTTTTAATAAGAAATCAAATTGAGCCTGTGTATTTTTAATCTTGTTGGATGAATCTTCATGGTCTAAATCTTTAACATCTTATACCCCAAGCTTAACCAGTGTTTAAACTTTCTTAGGTTAAGAAGGGTACTTTTGAAAATTTACTATCTCCCAATCCCATCTTCTTTTCTTCTAAAAAAACAAACCCTAAAACCCACTACAAAACCTACGTACATTACGAATTCTCAAGAGTCACCACCATAGGCTTCATCAGTCACCATTGGCCACCCCCACCACCGCATGTCTCACCATTTGTATATTCTTAATCAGGTTTGTGGTTTTTTTAGTTTTTTCATGATAATTCAATTATACCAAACTGATAGTCAGGGACGACTGAGAGGCTATTTAAGTGAAGCGGGAGTTTGAGGCCACCATTTTTAAACGACCCCCATTCTTTAAATTTCTTATATTTGGGCTTGGTTATTGTGTATATTGGGTTAAATAATAAAGAAGCTAAGTGAGCATGAAACCCAAAAATTGTGTCGGCCATTTGTTTTGAGTTTCAGTAAAAGAATACTAGCCTGCCTCCATAAACAATTTAATGCCATCGACAATTTAATTGAGAAATCATCGGTTTTATCTCTGTTTTGTTGAACATTGATTCCATAAATTCGATTAGCTATGAATTCGGTGCAATTGCCTAAAATCGGTTCTACGTAACAACCTCTTGTTGGTTTTGTAATAACTTCAAATTGTTCGTCATTTTGCATAAAGCTTCGAATATGTAGTTTCTATAATCGTTCATGAAAATCTGCAGCATAAGGTAACTGCTTCGAGCCTTGGATTATGTTTGATAAGGTAATTATTTTGCAAACTTTAAGGTTATCGTTTCTGTAGAATTGTATGGCTCAATGCTTCCCTTGTATTTCATTATGGAAAACAATATATAGACAATTTACAATCCCTATTTTAGGGAGATGATAATTACAAATTAATGTGATAAACACTATCTATAAATATATTATTCAAAAGTCAAATGTCTAATCTAATACACCCCCGCAGTCGAAGCAGGAGGTGGACGGATGTTGAGACTGGAGCGGAAGTCATCGAAAAGCACTCGTGGTAGACCTTTAGTAAAGATGTCAGCAATCTGTAGACGAGTCGGGGTATGTAGAATCCGAATGGTGCCACGTTGAACATGTTCACGCACAAAGTGAATATCAATCTCAATATGTTTGGTGCGTTCATGCTGAACTGGATTAATGGATAAATAAATAGCACTTATGTTGTCACAATAGACTAACGTGGCAGATGAAATGGGCCGTCGTAACTCTAGCAGTAAATTGCGAATCCAACATACTTCTGCAACAACATTGGCTACAGCTCTGTATTCTGCCTCAGCACTAGATCGAGAAATGGTGGATTGCCGTTAGGAGGACCATGATAAAAGATTTGAACCCATGTAAACACAATAGCCTGAGGTGGAACGGCGGGTATCAGGGCATCCTGCCCAGTCAGCATCAGTATAGGCCCGGAGAGAGATGTTGTTGCAGGGTGATAAAGTGAGACCGAATGCTGCAGTGCCACGAATATACCGAATAATACGCTTTAAAGCGTTCCAATGATCAACTGTAGGGCTGTGCATGTGAATGCATATCTGTTGGACAGCATAACTAATATCCGGTCTGGTAAAAGTGAGGTACTGTAGCGCGCCAGCCAGACTTCGGTATAAGGTGGGATTGTCAAACAAGTCACTAGAAGCGGCACCAAGTTTTGGTTTAGAGTCTACTGGAGTGGCCACTGGATTACAGTTATCCATACCTGCACGATTAACAATATCAAGAGCATAGGATTGCTGTGAGAGAAACATGCTGTTACCAGTGCGAGTAACAGAAATACCCAAAAAATAACTTAGTGGTCCAAGATCTTTCATAGCAAATTCAGCCGCGAGGCTGCCCATGAGAGTCAACCTTAGAGCATCAGATGAGGTGGTGAGAATGATGTCATCCACGTAAATTAATAAATATGCAATGTCACCCCCGTGATGATATATAAAAAGAGAATTATCACATTTACTCTGTAGAAACCCGATAGATGTGACAAAATCAGTGAACCGCTGGTACCAGGCCCTGGGGGCCTGTTTGAGACCATAAAGAGATTTCGTAAGGCGACAGACGTGGTCCGGAAAATCTCTGTGTCGGAAGCCCGCAGGTTGGTACATGTAAACTGTCTTAGTCAAGTTACCATGAAGAAAGGCGTTGGTAACATCCAGCTGATGGATTGACCAAGATTGAGATAATGCTAATGTTAAAACTGTGCGAATAGTTGCCGGTTTAACTACTGGACTGAAGGTTTCCCCACAATCAATGCCAACTTCTTGATTTCTACCATCACAAACCAACCGAGCCTTGTAGCGTTCCAAAGTACCATCAGACCTGTATTTGTGGCGAAAGAGCCACATACTACGAATAACATGCATGTCAGAAGTCCTCGGGACAAGTTCCCAAGTCTTGTTTTTAATTAAGGCATTAAATTCGTTTTGCATGGCGTTATACCACTCTGGTTTGGACAAGGCATCAATGGGATTTTTTGGGACAGGTGTGATGGTGGTAGTGGATAGGTTAAATATTTGTTTGGGTTTGGAAATGCCGGACATGGCACGTGTGGTCATGGTGCGGGTAGGAGGGAGTGGTGGAGGGTTCGGAATAGGATGTAAGGTAGGTGAGCTGTATGTGGGGTGAGTAGTAGGTGGTGTAGTGGGCTGATCCGGTAAGTTAATGGGCTGGTCAGGTGGGACGTGGGCTGAGGTAGCAGTGGGCGGGATGGAGGACGGGTGAGGTGAGGATGGTTGTTGTGGGCTGGGTGATGTGGGAGTTGGTTGTTGGGCCGATGGGTGAGTGTGTGGGGTATGGGCCGGACTGGGCGGGGTTTGTGATGGGGTAGGGATGTGTTGTGGGGAACAAGCAGGTTGTGGGAAAAAAAGGTTGGGGTTTATATTGTCATCAAGAAAGGCATATGTTTGGGGATTTGGTTTGTGGTTTTTGGCAAAGGGAAAGATGGTTTCATCGAAGATGACATGTCGGTTAATGGTAATGGTGCGTGTTTTGAGGTCAAGGCATTTATAGCCCCGGTGGTTGGATGGGTATCCAAGGAACACGCAAGGATATGAGCGGTAGGCAAGTTTGTGGATAGTGGTGTGGGGAATAAGTGGATAACAAATGCAACCAAAAACACGTAGATGGTCGTATGTTGGGATGCATTTGTATAGTCTTTGGGTAGGGGTTTGGAAGTTGTGTATTTTGCTAGGGATAATGTTTAATAGGTAAGTGGTGGTTTCAAGGGCATGGTGCCAGTAGGATGTGGGGGTTGAGGAATGTGCGAGAATGGTTCGCATTAGGTTGTTGATGGTGCGGATTTTGCGTTCCGCTTTACCATTTTGGGAGGAGGTGTGGGGGCACGAAAAACGGAAATGCATGCCATTTTGAGTGCAAAAATTGTGAAAGTTTTTATTGGCATATTCACGTCCGTTATCGCATTGTAGTTGTTTTATTTTTGTGTTGAATTGGGTTTGGACAAAGGTGGTGAATTTGGTAAACATGGCAAACACATCTGATTTATTTGCTATGGGGTAGGTCCAAAGGAAGTTGGTAAAGTCGTCTAAAAATAAGACATAATATCTATGGCCCCCGTTAGACATAATAGGGGAGGTCCAAACATCACTGTGTACAAGATCAAATGGCATAAACGTACTTGTAGTAGAATTAATAAATGGAAGTTTGGTATGTTTTCCAAAAATACAAGCACTGCAAGTTTTATTATTCAAAGTACGACAAGAAATTAAACTAGAAGACTTTAAATTTTGCAAAATGGCTGGGCCAGGGTGACCGAGCCGTTGATGCCAGATGTCTTGTGTGAGGGCAGCATAAGTAGAGGCAGTAGTGAGGTTGGTGATGTTGGACGGGCTGAGAGTGTAGAGATCCCCCGAGCTATTGCACCGTAGGATAGGTTTCTTGGTCTTTAGGTCCTTCACAGTAAAACCATAAGGATCAAATTCAATAGTTAGTTGGTTGTCAGTGGTAAAATGACGGACAGATATAAGGTTTTTGACAAGGTTGGGTGCATACAGGACATTATTTAGTTTAAATGGGGGAAAGGGTGGTGGTAAGGTTATGTTGCCTTGTCCTAAAACCGGAATGGTTTTACCATTGCCAACAATAATGTTACGAATAATGTCAGAATTAAAAATAGACGAGAACTTATCAAATTGAGGAGACATTGTACCTGACGCGCCGGTGTCCATGGTCCAAGAATCATCAGAATGGTGAAGTGCCAAGTTGTAAAGTGCCTGTGCAATGTCGGTAGGAGAGTAATTGGTGTTGTAGGACTGGGCCGAGGGAGAGTTGGAGGGTTTTGGGCCTAACAGGCCTTGAGCGGAAGCCTGTGATGAAAGCCGGTTTTGGTTAGTGGGCTGGGAATTATTGTTGGGCTGTGAATAGGGCTGAGACGGGTAAGGGCAAGGGGCAGGTGGCCAGTGGGCCCACGGTGAAGGAGAGAAGGTTTGGTTGGGCCAGGTAGGTTGCGAGTTGGGCCAGGCTGGTTGGGAATTGGGCCAGGGAGCAGACCATGGTGGAGGGGAGTAATATGTGGGTTGTTGATAGCGGCCGCGGCCATAGGACTGTCTGCCGCGTCCACGACCTCGTCCACGGGTCCGGTTATTGGTTTGACGATCGTAGGTGTTGGGTTGGGTGGGACGGGTATCATTGTTTTTGGGTGCGGGTGGTTCGGTAGTTGTGTGTAGGGCGGTACCGGAGGTGTGGGCGGCAAGTTTGGCTTGGTCCGTTTTAGTGTCTTCAACTTGGCATAATTTAGAACGGACGGTATAAAAGTCAGGCAATGGTTGGGTATTTTGAAGTATTAGGGATATGCTTTCAAAAGGCTCGGTGAGGCCGGTTAGGATTTGGAGTACAAGTTGGTTTTCGGTAAAAGGGGAATCAAGGCTTTTAAGTTGGTCAAATAGGAGTTTCATGTGTTGGCAGAAAGCGGAGATGTTGGAGAATTGGTCTAGGCGGGAATTAAAAAATTTGTTTTGGATGGATATGAGGCGTGCGGCTTGGTTGTCAAGGAATATGTTCTTGAGACGACACCATGCATCATAGGCACTAGTGTTGGTGACCATGATAGTATGGACAAGATCCTGGGTGATAGTGCCATAGATCCATTGTAGGACAATGGCGTCTATGCGCTCCCAGGAATCACGTGGGGCGGTCGTCTCTTTTTCTTTATCGGCCGCAGTGGAGGACTCGGCGATAGGGCGAGGTTGTAGATGGTTGTAGACTTCATAGGCTTTGCAATGGATGGTGAATAGTTCAGCCCAGGTATTGTAATGTTCTGTTTGGCGGTCAAGGATAATAGGAATGAAGTTTTTGATATTAGAGACAGTTACAGCGGGGTGTAGGGAGGAGGAAGACATGTTCGCAGGGTAGAGGAGTGCGATCGGAAGGAAAGAAAGGTAAGGTAAAGGTGACGGCAAGAGAGGGGTGGTTGACTAGGGTTAGGCACTTGATACCATGTAGAATTGTATGGCTCAATGCTTCCCTTGTATTTCATTATGGAAAACAATATATAGACAATTTACAATCCCTATTTTAGGGAGATGATAATTACAAATTAATGTGATAAACACTATCTATAAATATATTATTCAAAAGTCAAATGTCTAATCTAATAGTTTCGAAGCTAGTATATTATCTTTAATTATTAATTGTCATCCTACATTTTTCTTAGTTAATTACTTTTTCTTTGTTATTCATTATTATTTTAAATTGCTATTTGCTGATTATTATGTTACATCCGTAATTAATCGATATATGTTGTTAGCGTTAGACTGTTAGTTTTTTTTTTTTGCATAGTATGCTTATACCTACTTGTTAGCTATTGATTTTGTGTGATTATCACATGCACGTAGTTTGCTAATTGTTTAGACCATAATAGTTTAAACAACTAAAGTTGTTTTATACCCTAATAATTGAATACTTGATTTGAAAGAGGGCCCCAAAATTTTATTTTGCTTTAGGCCTCTGAATATGTTGAGCTGGCCCTGCTGATAGTATTGTATATTCTTAATGAGGTTTGTGTTGTAGAACAACTACACCTATTAGCCATATGGAGAATAGTAAGAAAAATGAGAGAAGTATGTTCTTATTGATGTACATAGATGAGATACAAATGCCACTATTTATAAGGCATATACATTAATACAAAAATAATGGGAGATCGGAGTTATGTATGTGGAGAGTCACCATAATGATGCATTTATAACACTCCCCCTTGACTATCCACATGATGGATTACTATAGTATATTATTTTTAATTAATACGCTTGGTGATGTTGCCTCGTTAAAAACCTTGCTAGGAAAACCCAGTGGGATAAAACCTCAGCTAAGGGAAAAAGAGTGCAACGCGTATTTTCTCCCCTGATACTTCTGGATCAGGTGTGTTGCCTCAATAAAAACCTTACTAAGAAAACCCGATGGGAAAAAACTTAGTGAAGGGAAAAAGAGTGCAACTTGTATGATACTCCCCCTCATTTGAATATGTATCATTTGAATGATGGTGTCGATCTTCTAAGAAAGTTGCTCAAAGTTTTGTAGTCAATGATTTGCGTTCTTGATCACTTGATATGAAAATCATTAAGTTGAATCATTGATTTATGATCTTCATTCCAGAATTTTAGTCTCCGCTCTTGTAAGTGCAATTATTTAAGTTGAACTAATGTTGCCTCCTCTCGTAAATAAATGTCACAAGATCAACAAATGTGATGTGTTATATTCCCTGCATCTACAAGACTAACCAAACTTGTTTGCATGGGTTAGTGAAATATAATCAAATATCGGTCATACCTGAAGTATTTGTTTTAACTCATTCCGGTGTCTCCTTGCTTGACATAGACTATATTATGATAATAAGTTCATGTGGAAGATATAATAATCATGCATAACTAGCAAGGCATATACTAATGTACATATATATTTAACTATGGTACTTGTAGAGTGAAAATCTCTACTTTGGTAGGAGATGAAATGAATAATTTTCCATATCAAGTAATTGGACAACCTTTAATGCACTTTAAATATGAGCTATGTCCATTGTAAAATGTCCCACCATCTTTTCAAGATATACTTTGATGGATTGGTAAACATATCATTACATGTATACTCGAATTGTAGGTCAAGCAACAAGTGCACTATGTCAAGGACTTTAAAAAATCTCCCTTTTTAAAAGTTCTACAGAGTCTCTCGATAATGCTCAGACATTATCACTGAAAACTGCGAGTGAACCTTTAAAAGAAAACTTTTGATACAAGCTGGAGAATACAATCAAACTTATGTTGCTCTTTATCAGGATATCTCATGAGTTTTAAAACACTCAATCCCCTTATTTTAGTCCATACATATTACCTTTACATAATACTTCTTATGGTATTGATATCAATGCTACATGCATCATCAATCCATCAAGGACTTTTCCATCTTGACCAATTACGCAAGTGCATTAACTCTTTAATTGGATGAACAATAACATCTATTTCTCCAATATATATTGTACCATTCTTATACATTAAAGTATCATAATCACTAGGTTCAACTTAGTACCTGTGGTGTATTGGTGCACAATAATTGCATCCTACGATGTTTCATATTACCTTTTAAGCACTCAGTTGCTTTAGGATTCATGAGGAGTTCTACTTATATTCAATTCAATCATATAACAAACATAACGTATTCAGAATTGAATCTATTTATTCCGATCATAACGTTCTCGAGAACTTACGTTACAAGATTTTGACACATTAAATCCTTCATCAGGTATTTTCATGTAAACTTTCAGTGTCAAATGAATCATGATATTTATTAGACGCATTTCAATTCTCTTTGCATTACCAGACTAATAACATAATAAAAAAATCATTGTGTCCACCACTGGAGAATGCGTCTCCTCATAATCAATTAAGGATCTTTGCGAAATTCTTGTGCCACCAATTTTACCTCATATCATTTTCTTTTCAAATGTTGATTCGCTCAAAAGACCTTTTCATATTTATATGTTTTACAACTTTTGTTGTATGGACTAGTAGTCCAAAACTTTCCTTTTCAATAGAGAATTCAACTCTGCCGTATTTGCGTCTTTCCATTTTGGCCAATCATTTCTTTGTATTCATTCATAGGAGATCTTAAATCTTGATCCTCATTTTAAGCGCTACATTACATAAAATTTATAACAACGCCGATTTTATTTTGATTCCATACATTTCATAGACATGATACTATATAATGAGATCTCTTCATTTTCAGGTACCTGAGGTTCTTCTGGAACCATCATGTCTAATGTCTCTTCAGGAGACCTTTTTACTATAACCTCAACTTGACTATCTTTCTTACTTGCTCCAATTTCTTGAGGATTTTTATTCTTTGGAATCGACTAGTCTACCATGCTTCAGGCGTGCAGTAGGCTTATTGCCAATATATGATTGTCCTTCCTGGACACTCATCTTAAATGGAGCATTAACAGTTGGTATATGTGACTTGATTAGCTATTCATCATATTTAGGTCAGTTAATGCGTCTGGTAATTAATTCGCTAATCTCTTGTGAATGAATTATCCTTTGAACTTCTGGTTCACATTGTTTAGTACGAGGATCAATGATATTTCATTCTAACACATTTCTATTACCAGCTGCCTTTTAGCTCCCCATGATGTTGGGAATGTTAATCCATTGATATGGATATCAATTAATTGAGATGTAAATAAATCTCTTGTTGAAAGCTCTATAAATCATCATATATTCCCAATCACCTTTTGAGGTGCCATCTCCGTGCGTCGTGGTGGATCAATATCAATATATGTCGCACAACAAAAAATCTTAGATGGGCAATATTTGGTTCCTGACCAAAAACCAACTATACTGGGGAGAAACTATTACCACATATTGGCTTGATGTGAATAAATGTTATTGCATGTAAAATCACATTTAATCAAATATAAACATGAACTTTTGCTCTCATGATCATTGACGTTGCTATCAATAGTAGACGTTTAGTGATCATCTCAATGAAAGCAATATTTAGGAATTGAATTAACCAAATATGCCATTTTGGAATAATGTGCTTGATATCTTATTAGCTACGCCATATATCACATAAACTTCAGGTTGTGCACTTGATAACCATTTAGACGATGCATCGATTTTAAATACTAAATGGTATCATTGTAAGTGCATTATTCATGTATGTCCCCAGCTAGTGATCCAGTACTGAATGTCGAAGGTTCAGATAATTAATAAACGACCAAAACTTTAACCTAAAGATACATTCGACCAGTCGAGTGGTCGAATGTAGTTTACCATTGGTCGAATGTAGATTGAATGTTGAAGAAGGCTTCATTCGAACCCTTAAAGGGTCGAATGAACACCTTCGACCACATGAAAGGGTCGAATGTGGAAAAGTTCCACATTCGACCTAATCATAAGGGCGAAGGTAGAAGTATATATAAAGGGAAAAGTTTGTTATTTTTAGTTAGAGTTATCATTTGGAGCTTTTCCTAGTTTGTGTGTGTGTGTGTGATATTCTCTATATTAGGTCTAGGTTTGAATTGTAATTGTTGATATTTTGATCTAATACACGAGTAAAGTTATGGAAATTGCTCGGTGATTTGTTATCTGTTTTCATCACGATCGATACGGTTTATTTCTGAATCATTTTGCATGATCGGAGGGGATTCCGCACCCTACGGTTGGTATTCGTGAGATCACGGTTCGTGATTACGATCCTAAAACGAATTCTCAAGTGGTATCAGAGCGTAGGCTCGATTTCACGATTGCAAATTGATCTGAATTGATGAAAACAGATTAGATTTCTGTTTTAAAGATCAAAACCCAAGAAATTTTGAAGCTTTTCATAAAAACATGGTTTTTGATTGAATTGGAGTTGAATTTGATGTTATTATAAAAAATTCTTTCACAAATGTTTGTCTAAATTGAAATCCGCACAAAACCTATCCAAAATCATTACATTTGGTGAAAATTTTGTCAAAAACTGATCAGATTCGTGTTCTTGAGGTTGAAGATGATGAACTGACCTGGAACGGTCGAATGTGAGTTTTGAGGGTCGAACGTAGCCTTATTTGGTCGAACGTGGAGTGTTAGTTGGTCGAACCTAGAAAGTATTAGTGTGATTTTGTTCATTCGACCTTATTGGGTACATTCGACCAATCGAGTGGTCGAACGTGGGTTTATACGGTCGAAAGTGAACTGAGTTTGTTATTTTCTACATTCGAACTTTATCAAACGGTCGAACGTGGACTAATTTTCACATTCGATCACACGACATTTGAAAAGGGTCGAACGTAGAATCTGATTTTCAAAGATTTTCATTCTTGAGGTCGAACCAAGACAGATGTACATTCGACCCTTGTAAAACGTCGAATAAGACTGGTTACTTCTACATTCGAACCTACGAATTTTTGGATAATATTTTTCAAATTTTAAGGTGTAAAAAATTTTAAGCTTGTTTTTAAAAAAATTTTGAAATAATTTTTGTTGAAAATGATGAATTACTTGGCTATGTCAAGAACTGATGATCAGATAAAAGCTGCAATGCAACAAAAGCTAACATGGGAACAAGTTGTTGCATCTAAGATTCAACAATATGTTACACGACCAGCTGTGCAACCAACTGATAAAATGGTTAATGTGAATGAGTGTGTTAACAGAGAAAGTGTTAAAAGTAACGTTGTGTGTCTTGTCAAACAAGTGGGGAATGATGATTCATGTGAATTGTCAGAGAGTGATTTGAGTTCTGATACGAGTTCAGAAAAGAGTGAATCAAGAGGAAGTGATACATCAAATGTTGATGGCAATTCTAAAAATGGTAATAATGCAGATGATGAGGTAACTTTAAAATCTGAATGTGCTAACTGTTCTGAGTGTGTCAAATTGAAAAATGAAGTACTGAAACTTCTTGAGGACAAACAGAACTTAACAAATAAACTTGAAAGATTTCAAACTGAAAATAAAATTTTGGCAAATAATGAAGGACATTTTTTGAATAAAATTGAATCTTTTAAGAAAGAGATTTCAGAACTTCATAACACCATTTCAAAGAATAATTCCACATCAGAGTTGGAAATCACAACACCTTGTGTTGTTGATCCTAATTCTGAGGTGAAATCAAAACTTGAAGTGAAAAATGAAAATGTGGTTGTCACTTCAGAAACTGAATCTAAAGAAAAATCCATATTCAAGTTTCCTGAAGGAATTGAAGGTTCCTATATGTTGGTAGGACAGGACAAATTGATTTTCAATAAAGATTTTCCAATTGATAATATCGAACAATCGTTACTTAAATGTATCTTTGTCGATAATAATGATTTGATAAATCAATTTAGAAATCAATTTGATCATTTACATTTTGAATTCAGTCCTAACCAACATGAAAATAAAATGGATCAGTCTGGGAATAAAAAGAAAAATCAAAAGACAAAAGGACCAAAACCAAACAAATCGAAAGGTACTGATCAGATGAAAAACTCTTATCATAAGAATTCAAAAAGTTTTTCATCTAGAACACATGACTTTTATGATTCTCAAAGTCACTCTCGATTTGATGGTTATTGAAGAAACAACTCACCACAGTATTCTCATGGTTATGTTGAATGGATAAGCTGTTTTGAATGTGGTGAAGTTGGTCATATTGCTGCTCATTGTCCCTACTGGTATTGGGATGAAGGGTATGTATGTGATTTTGTGGAATATAGGTCTTGTTCTAACTGCGGAGAGTGTGGGCATTTAGTTGCTGCCTGTCCGTATGCTAAACAGAAAAAGACCGAAGTGAAATTTGCTAAAAATTCAGGCAGTGTCAAAAAGTCTGTATCCCCAAAATCAATCAAGAAACAAAAGGGGAAACATATTGTGTATGAAAATCGTAACAAGATTGCCTTGAACGAAAATGTAGATAGTGAACGGGTTGCTAAGGTAAGGGGGAGTTCTAAGGCTAAGCCTAAGAATAACTCTAAACCTGGGTCTTTATCAGTTAAGTCTGAGAAGATTCCAAACAAAGTTCAGAAGCAGGTTTTAGATAAGAAATCTAAAAAGTCAACAATCAAAACGATTTCAACAAAGTCTAAAATAAATTCTAAACGTGTTTGGAAACCCAAATCACTTTCTAAATCAATAGCAATTTCTACTTCAAATCAATCCATTGAAAAACCAATTGATTTTTCAAAAGGAGAATGGATTGACGTTCCAAGGATTGATGACCTTGGACGACCCATCATTGTGAAGGGATGGGTGCCTCTCTCGTGCTAATCGTTTAACAAGTGTGCAGGTTGTTCCAGACAGACCTATTAGTTATCTTTTGATAGTTGATAGTGGAACATTTGTATACAAACTATTTATTGGAGAGGTGAAGGTCAAAAGGATGGGATAGTGAAAAAGGAAAACATGATTTCAACAAAGAGGAGAGTATTTGTTGTATGTTTTCTACCTGTGAAGTCGGAAAAAGTTGCAATCTCTTGCAATTGCTCTCAGGTGATGGATTTCTACAACAGATGCGACATTACGGTTTATTCTAAACTCTCTTATTTTTGTCAATGGTTTACAAATTGAAAGAACAAAGTAAGCCAAGTAATCTGAGTGGAAAATGATTTTTGAAACTCAATGAGTAAACCTCATCGGATATCGTTTTATTTTGTTTTTCTTCAAAAGTTTAAAAAATCCAAAAATATGCTTCTTTTTAGATTTTTAGGGGGGAGAAAATTTCAGAAAAATATAAATAAAAATTAGAAAATAAAAAAAATGAGTTTTCCTGGAGAAAAAGAGGAGATGATAGTACATTAGTGGACTGTCAGACTACTCTGAAAACAAAATGAATTGATAAACATTGAGTAGCCACTACAATTATATATTGGTAGGCTTGAAATCAAAGGTTAAAGTTCAGCATGGTGATATAAATCTAAAATCAATAACTGATAATCATGTGGATCAACGTCTCGTTGGCATATGGTCTTAGTACCGAAATTTCGTTTGATAGATTGCCAAAATCAGAGGTTTCGGGTCGTTATATTGTTAGTTATCTGGGGATAGCCTAACTGATCTTTTGTCGTATTGATTTACGGACCTAGATCAGTCAGGGTATCTTAATAAAAGATCTTTAATGACAAATCCTTAAGTTACCGAATGAGGAACTTAACAATGTGTGATGATAATCAAAGATTATCTAATGCATCGTATCAATACTATGATGAAAATCATGTATGATATTAGTCCTCACCCTGGTTGAGTGCATAAGTCGCTTTGAAGCATTAATTTGCTGACCTGTCACCGTTTTGCCTCATACCTTGTAACTAACGGATAACTACAATATAATCACGCATTACGATGAAACTTTGTGCAATTCTTGATACGGGAATGTGTCGCGTGTGCGGGGACCATAGATTTTTCAGTATCTAATATTACCATAATGTATCTGAAATGCTGAACAATGAATAATGATTTTGAGTTTAAGTGGACAAACATACTGGTAATGGTTGTAGGATGCTCAATGCCAAAAAGCAGAAAATTGGTCAAATAGAGTTTTGACTGACTATTCCAATACTGATATGATCCTCTTACCAGAAAATTCGCAAAAATATGTTCTGTTTACTTTTATGAAATCTATTTGAAAATTCAAAAAGATTTTTGGTGTGTTTTAGCATAAACTTTGAAAAATCAAAATGTTTTGTTTCAATTTTATTTTCGATAACCGATGATGGGATACTTAATGTGAATGCTCAGATACATAAAAGTGGAAAAACACTACAGATTTTCAAGTTTCTGGTGCATATTAAAAATGTTTTATAGTTCAGGGGGAGAACTATTGAGGGTCAAAAGGAATGTGAAGAGTACTTCCGAGATTTTTCTTGTGTCTAACGCTGGTTGTAGTTTGTGCAGTTTTTAGTAAATTTTTCTGCAGAATCAAACACAACAAATGCACTACTCAAGATTCATCAACAAAGTGTGTAACTGGACAAGACCCAAACCTGAACATCAAGATCACCAGAACAACAGAAACCAGTCAGAGTTTGTAAAAGAAAAGACTGAAGATTGAAGAATTCAATATTTGATGTCTGTCTTCATCTCTGGACCAACAAATGATAAAGCCAAGATTTCTTGAGTCTGTCAAAGATTTTGAAGCTTACTGCAGAGATAGACAAGAACCTCGACACAAACATGCAAGAAGATGGAAAGTTTTCAAGTCGTTCAAGACGATAAGATCAAGACTTGAAGACTTGATAACTTTCTGATTTGGGACAACACTAGCTAGGTCCAAGGGGGAGATTGTAAGTGCATTATTCATGTATGTCCCCAGCTAGTGATCCAGTACTGAATGTCGAAGGTTCAGATAATTAGAAAACGACCAAAACTTTAACCTAAAGATACATTCGACCAGTCGAGTGGTCGAATGTAGTTTACCATTGGTCGAATGTAGATTGAATGTTGAAGAAGGCTTCATTCGAACCCTTAAAGGGTCGAATGAACACCTTCGACCTAATCATAAGGGCGAAGGTGGAAGTATATATAAAGGGAAAAGTTTGTTATTTTTAGTTAGAGTTATCATTTGGAGCTTTTCCTAGTTTGTGTGTGTGTGTGATATTCTCTGTATTAGGTCTAGGTTTGAATTGTAATTGTTGATATTTTGATCTAATACACGAGTAAAGTTATGGAAATTGCTCGGTGATTCGTTATCTGTTTTCATCACGATCGATACGGTTTATTTTTTAATCATTTTGCACGATCGGAGGGGATTCCGCACCCTACGGTTGGTATTCGTGAGATCACGGTTCGTGATTACGATCCTAAAACGAATTCTCAATCATGTTAGGATATGTGTATCCTTTAATCAATTCCAAATATATTATTTCGCTTAAGAGCAACTCAGACTGAAGAATCTTTAAGTTCTTCATTATGTTCACATCATCATCGACTCGGTGTGGTCTTACCGGTCATGCCAACTAATTAAATAATTATGATCCATAAACTAAACTTATAGTTTATGATCGAATATGTATTACTTGCACGTATGTAATACAAAACACAAGATATGAGAGTATGCATGGAATCATCAAACCATCATCTCATTATTAACATGACCATCATTACAATTCCAAATGGTCGATCTCATCATTACAAATTTCTCAATTATCTCCATGATCATTACCTTTACAATGATCAATATGTAGTCACATTCACTTCAGGGAATGGAGTATAAACGAAACAAGCTTCATAACTTTTCATTATTTACTCGATCACAATAATATGAGATGATTTCAAACTTTTCATACTCTCTTAATGATATGGTTACTTCATGAGCACATTTCATATGTGACAAATTATTAGACATGTTGCACTTTTGCTTGTCTAATACATGACAAGAAATATGAGAGAATAATATATCTCGTTCTCGTATAATTACTTCATTAGTGTGCCATTTCTTGTGGTCGATTTTAATATTAACATCGTTAATCTTATTATCAACATGATGATCATTACAATTTCCTTATTCAGGATTAACATGGCTGATCTTGTTATGAACATGGTGATCATTACAACTTCCTCATTTACTATGATCATAACCTCTATAACGATCATTTTGTAATCATCATATTATTAACAAAGCCGATCTCATTAACATGAGCATCATAACAATTTTCACACTTACCATAATCATGGACTTTATTTACACCGATCATTATAGCATCGCATTCACTTCAGGGAATGGATGAGAACTACACCACTTTCATGGTGGTCGTTGGCTTGTTTCAAACCTTATATATTCTTTAATAATCATGCTACTTCAAGAGCATATTTTAAGGTTTGACAAACAAACAAAATTTGTTTTATCCAATTTTCGTCATATATAAACTTTTCTTCACATAACATGCATGGAGAAGTAATTATATGTCCAAGTCATATAATATTATCGGCCCAACATCTTACGGCCTTTTATAACATAATAATGAGATTCAAGGTGTATGATACTTTGGATGTCAAATGTAAATCTTTCAGAGTGATAATAAACCATAACTTGGTTTTATTTGTTCTGTTCAATGCTAAGTAAATGATAGCATATAAAATAAAAGTTAGTCAATTGTATACATAATCCAACACATGATGTTATAACATGTAACAAAATAAAACAAGTTATGGTACAATCTTTGTGAAATAAAGTGTTTTCATCATTTATAAGAAAAACGTATAATTTATTTATTAGTTTATCACAATATAACCAATTGTAAGTATTACTTATATCACTCTAATTTGAAACACAAACAAATATCTTCACAGTATCCCCGCATGATAGCTTATTAACATATTACAAATAACATATAACATATATCTTCTGAAAGATAAACATTTCAAACTATTTACGTGTTGCATAATTCATTTATTTCTAATGAAGATAAAATACAAGCATAGATACGATAAAATTTACAAGTGTCATGACAACTATTATGCAAATTATAATAATATAACATAAAAGTAAGTCATGTTCATTATTATAATGTGGTATTGAAATGCTAAGAAGCACTACTGGGTATTATAATTTAGATACTCTTATAACAAAACCAATATTGGTTGCCATACTTTAACAATAACGTACATTTACAATTTTGTTTTACATTTAATCAACCTCTTTTTAATTCAAAATTCCGGAATGCTTGAAAAAATGACGAGCACATTAAATATAATTAATCATCAATTAATTAGATTTAAGTCCCTCTGTTACGTTATATATTGTCATAAGACCATAAGTAATGGTTCATGTTTTTTAGGGGGCATTTTCCACCGCATCATTATTATAATGTCCTTCAAACAAATGTGTAATGGTTAAAGCCATTTAATGCCCTTTTTAATTATTACTTTTCATATTTTTTTATCCTATTTGGGCATTATACTAGAAATGCCCCACCATCTTAATGCCCAAGGAGATGGTGTTGGGGGCATTATCATGTTTATTCATGCCCCTATAATGCCCATTACACATGGTCTAATTGCTTTTAAGACCATAAGTAATGGTTCATGCCTTTTAGGGGGCATTTTCCACCACATCATTATTATAATGCCCTTCAAACAAATGTGTAATGGTTAAAGCCACTTAATGCCCATTTTAATTATTATTTTCCATATTTTTATCCTATTTGGGCATTATACTAGAAATGTCTCACCCTCATAATGCCCATATAATGCCCAAGGGGATGGTGTTGGGGGCATTATCATGCTTATTCATGCCCCTATAATGCCCATTACACATGGTCTAAGTTATATAAGTTAAATAAATAACAAAATAAGACCCATTTAAATTAGACAGACTATTGGCAAAAACAAGTTATGTTCAAAATTATAAGCATGGAAAATAAATATAGTGATGGTACACAATTTTGAGCATGAAAAGCAACACACACTTAAATTAAGGAATAATAATCAAAATTGGATTTAAGAACAACAGAAAAAAAAATATATTCTTAATCTTTATAGGAAACTCAAATAGCATAATAATAGACATCACTAACATGGGTATACACTTGACTCTAATTAACTTAGGGGGAAACATATATAAACACAAAGAGATATACCTGAGAAATTGTTGATTAAATTTTAAAGAAATTTAGAAAGTCATTCGTTCAATATAGCTTATTATGAATATATATAACTTATTATGAATTTTAACGAAACCCTCGTTGTATGAATGATAATATGGATTTTGCTTGAGAAAATGAGTAAATATAAATTAGTTGGATCATGTAAACTTACCATACGATAATATTATCTAACTCCAAAAGCAAGTCGTGCTGATAACGTGTTGTAGAACAACTACACCTATTAGCAATATGGAGAATAGTAAGAAGAATGAGAGAAGTATGTTCTTATTGATGTACATAGATGAGATACAAATGCCACTATTTATAAGGCATATACATTAATACTAAAATAATGGGAGATCGGAGTTATGTATTTGGAGAGTCGCCATAATGATGCATTTATAACAGTTTGTGGTTTTTTTAGTTTTTTCATGATAATTCAATTATAGCAAATAGTGTTGAATATTCTTAATGAGGTTTGTGGTTTTTAGTTTTTTTTCTTGATAATTCATTGATTTCAAACTGATAGTATGGAAATATATGCATAACTAGGTTATGTATCCATGTGATACATGAGTTAAACAATTTAAATTTAAATGTAATTAAGAAGGATTTGGGTGCAGCTAAACAGATACTCGGGATGAGTATCACCAGGAGTATGAAAGATGGATCTTTGACACTGTCCCATGATAAGTACATCGGGAAAGTGTTAAAGAAATTCGGTATTAACAGTGAGAAGAGCAAGCCAAGAAACATGCCATTGGGGAGTCACCTTAAACTTACCAAAGTTCAGTGTCCTAGAACTGAAGAAGAAAAGGCTGATATGGCTAGAGTTCCGTATGCATCTGCAGTAGGTAGTCTGATGTACGTTATGGTGTGCATAAGACCTGACATAGCACACGCAGTCAGAGTTGCCAGTCGGTTTATGTCAAATCCGGGAAGAGAACACTAGGAAGCAGTTAAGTGGGTGCTTCGTTATTTGAAGGGAACATCAAAGATGGGGTTGTGTTTCAAATGAAAGGATTAAATTCTCAGAGGTTATATAGACGCTGACCTCGGTAGCTGCAAAGAGACATTTAAAAGCACCACAGGTTTTGTTTTCACAATGGGAGGAACTACAGTCAGTTGGATGTCCAGACTCCACAAAAGTGTGGCTTTGTCCACAACAAAGGCATAATACATTGCTATAGCTGAAGCCAGTAAGGAACTAGTATGGTTGAAAGCGTTTCTGTAAGAGTTAAGGAAGAAGCAGACTAAGTACTTGCTGCATTGTTATAATGAAAGTGAAGTGAAACTTGCTAAGAATCTCGTGTATCACAAGAAGACGAATCGCATCGGGATAAGGTATCACTTTGTGAGAGGATTGGTTGCTGATGGCACAATCAACTTGAAGAATATATTAGGTGCTAAGAATCCAGCGAACATGTTCACTAAATGTGTAACGTTGGATAAGCTAAAGCTACGTGGAGCTTCAGCTGGTCTTCAGGAATAGTGTTGAGGAGATCAGGGTAATTGGAGGTGCTTTGAAGATCGGAGATGAGATCTTATTTACAGAAGTACAAAAGAGATGGTGCAGTTTGTGGTCCAAAGACACCAAGTGGGAGATCGTTGGAGATGTTGTCTTCTTCAACCCACCTATAGGCCCACGCAGCATGATTAACTTGTTGAGAAAGTTTAGCATAGGGTTTTAACCTAATTAGTGCCTATAAATATATCTCTTGTACTTGTATTCTATATCACTCAATAATAAAATTACCCCATTTGCCCCCGTGGATGCAGGTCAGCTTAGACCGAACCACGTAAAATATTGTGTTCGTGTGCGTGTGTGTTCTACGATCCTAACAGTTTCCTCTTAAATCGGGTGGTTCCATTGATAGCACAATGATATTATAGTTGCATGTAAGTTATCCAAATGATCTTCTATATTAAAGAAGAAACGGTTGAACAGTAACATGATGCTATTGGTCCGCCCAATTTTCCTGACCCTATACACACGTGCGAAGACATGAATGCTGAAAACGGAATGTGGGCCAACAGCCACACAGGGAATAGAACAATAACTTAGACTTTTTTGGGTATCTGAAATGGGCCAGACTTACATTAAGTTTCTACACTCTACAATATTTTATACTTATATATGTGACACCCGGCATGTTCGGCTTAAACATAATAGTAACATCTAAGTCTACCTTAGCAAGAAACGTTTATAAACAAACTTAACTGGGTTAGTTGAGTCGGGTCAGTTTAGGATTGTCCAGGGTTCAATGATCTGGAGGATCATTGGGAGTCATTTTGGGAATACACTAGTACCGGGTTCCGTTGTTGGTGACATTACATGAACTAATTAAGTATATGTGTAGATTATGGGTCGTGTGGTGGATCGTATACTTATACTTGCTTAAACGATGTACAAATGATTATACGT
Source organism: Ambrosia x helenae (assembly GCA_030844895.1). Lineage (NCBI taxonomy): Eukaryota > Viridiplantae > Streptophyta > Magnoliopsida > Asterales > Asteraceae > Ambrosia > Ambrosia x helenae. Next base: position 77,093,882 of record CM061230.1, read on the forward strand.
GCCTAAATATGCTAAATATAGACTATGGATGCATGCTTATGTGTTAAGATGTGTTAGAATGCGTTAAACACGACAAACTGGAAATCTGGAAAAAGTTAACATGTGTTAAAAAGTGCTGTTAACATGTGTTAAAAAGTGCTGATGACCTGAAAGTGGAAAGTGGGCGAATGTGGAAATGGAACTTGAGAAAGTGGGCGAATGTAGAAACAAAGTGGGCGAATGTGGAAAGATTCCACATTCGACCATTACAAAGGGGCGAATGTGGAAAAGTTCCACATTCGACCATATTAAAGGGGCGAACCTGGACCTGGTATAAATACCATACTTAGTCATTTTTCATCATTTCACAAACCCTAAACGCCTCTAAACACTCTCTATCAGCTATTATCATTGGGGAAGGAGTTTTTGAGCTTGTTTTTCATAACCTAACTCTCTAAATCATTACAAGTGAAAATCTAAGGTGTGTTCTTCATTTCAAATCCTTTTTAAACAATTTTGACTTGTTTTCATCTAAACCCCAAGGGTCCAGATCTGATATCAACATGTTTTATGGGTAAAAACCTTCCTAATATCTTTCTAAATAAAACCTATTCATAAACAATGAGTTTTCATACAATTTAACATGTGTTAATGTGGTATTAAGCATTGTTTGATGATTACTTGCTATGTAGATGACATGACAACAACCTAGGATTGTTATTAATGGAGAGTTATGATTGAAACATGTTACAATTGATTGTTGATGGTGTTTTGTCGATTAAAGGAATTTTTAGTTAGATTTAGGGCTTGTTTTTGGATGGTAATGATAGAGTTATGATAGGGGTTTCTTGTTCATGATGATTTAAGTACGATGAGCTGATGATTGATTAAATTCAGAAAGTTTCCTAATTGGGTAATAATTTCATGCATGATGATGTGACATCTCCATAATTTACTATTTTAGGAAACTTGTAAAAACGGATAGATTTTGGGGTAAAATCGGTAGGGTTTCGTAGGAATATGTTAATGATGCTTGACTGCTGTAACTCATGATGTTTCGTGATGTTTTCGGATGTTTTCGACGCGTTTTTGGGAAAATCTAACAGCAGGGGCGAACCTGGAATACCTTCGACCAGTCTAACGGTCGAAGGTGGATCTCCAAGGGTCGAACCTGGAACTGAGGGGGGCGAAGGTGGAAGAAAAGGGGCGAAGGTGGAAGAAAAGGGGCGAAGGTGGGAGTTTAAAGCCACCTTCGACCACTCAAAGCCACGTTCGGCCCTACGATAACAAAAATGAGATTTTTGATACGAACTAAGTGTTTTATGCTTGAACCTTGCGTGTAATCTGTGTGTACTTGATTAGTTAGGGTAATGGGTCACCAACGGGATGTCGGGTCGGTCTAGTGTGTCGGTTAAACATTTAAACACGTTTTAAAACATACTTGGTTATGATCTGGACAATCGGGGACTAGATAACCTTATGTATATTAGTCGGAGCACTTATGTGAACATTTTGATAGATCTCCGGTAGAGGGATTATCAAAGGCTAAACATCTTTACTTATTATTGAAGAACGCAATCTAAGGTGAGTTCACGGCCCCACTTTTACTGCTTTAACTTTTGGGGGAGAAAACATGCGCTAAACAGTTTTGGTAACATATGTCATACTATGGTTTTAACTTTATATTGCTATACGATCTTTTGGAAAGTCCCGGGGGAAACCATGAATGTGCGGGTTTGCACAACGGGGGAAATGTGGATAGATCTATTGGGCGTGACCTGCCCCACTCGTCGGCTTGGAGGGCCGGGCGGGTGCATATTGTCTCGAACAGGAACATTATCGTGCTGAACATTACGGGCTGCTAAACATGCTAAACATTGCTAAACGTGTCCAGTAATGGTTTCCAATCGTAGTAGTAATAAAATATACGCCTAGCTAGCGTACTCGGTAGCATTGATATAGTATGGACATGGTAACACTTGGATAACATTTTGAACAAACCTGTGAACTCACCAGCATTATTTGTTGACGTCTTTTTGGCATGTTTTTCTCAGGACGCTAAGGTAGCAACAACTGGATCTAGGCGCACGAGTCGGCACGGGCGTCTAGGGTTTAGAGCATGGTCTTCATTAAACATTTGTACTGTGTCTTTTGGGTTGTAAACATTTAAAGCTTCCGCTACAGTTTATGTTTTTATAACTATATCTTTTGAGTATTGTGTTATGCATATAGTGTTGTTTATTGTGACCGTTGACTTGAATCCTGGTTTGTCATACGCCTCGCGGTAAAACCCCGCAAGTGGAATTTGAGGGTGTGACAGATTGGTATCAGAGCCAATGGTTATAGTGAACTAGGACTGCATTTAGAGTCTAGTCTATAGCCGAGTCGCACACACTAGACGGTCACATACTTGAGTCGGTTTGGAACATGTACTAACCTTGTCGGGGTGTCCTTACATCATCATCGCACTTCTCTGTTACATCATCCGATATTACTCTTGGCTTTATACACTCTTATGTTCTTCTTCGGGGTTTGAAGGAGAAGGAGATGACTCGTTGGTTATTGCACGGCAGTGTCGTATATTGGGGTAGTCTTGCGTACTCTCGAGGTCTGTCCAGGATTCGGACATCTCCCTTTCGTACCCCAATAGACGCACTTGCTCACACATTATCTTGTGCACTTATGCTTGTGATAGCATGATGCTAGATGCCGATATTCAGCGACTTGAGTTCAAGCTGAGGGAAAACTTGGAGGATCATGTAGAGCAGTTTATCATTTCGGGTGCACACGAAATCATAAACTGAAATGCATGAGAATCCAAGTGGACTCTGAACTTGGATGCATAGTCCTGGATTGGGTCTAGACATGACTTTTCTAGCTACTAGTGGTTGACACTAGCAGTGAATCTGAATCTCTCGATTTTTGATTTGTCAGATCATGTCGGGCGCACGTGGTGGTGGACGTCGTGGTGGTGGCCGTGGCGGCGGTGGCCGTGGTGGCGGTTGTGGTAACATCAACATGACCCAGGCAGAGCTGAACAACTTGCTTCAACAGCAAGTGAACATAGCCTTGGCTGCTTTCCAGGCTGGGCACAATGCTCTGGGTGGTAAGTTGGTTCTTACCTGCCTTGTTTCATTCTTGGGTGTCATGTTTCCTTTGTGGTTTACCTTTGTGTCGTGTTTCAGGTGCTGCTGTCAACCCACCTCCATCCCAGTGTTCCTACAAGAAGTTTAGGGACTGCCAGCCCCATAACTTCGCAGGGACTGAAGGGGCAGTGGGACTGCTCCGATGGTTGGAGAAGGTTGAATCTATTTTCTTGATGTGTAACTGTCTTGTTGAGGACCGGGTCAAGTATGCCACTGCGACATTTGAGGGTCCTGCTTTGTCATGGTGGAACGCTACTACGCAGAACATGGGCTTGGGGGAAGCTCATGCTATGCTTTGGGCGGATTTTGTTCGGCTACTGAAGAGCGAGTACTGTCCCAGGGAGGAAGTACAGAAGTTGGAGCATGAAGTCTGGAACTACAAGATGGTGGGGTCCGAGATTGAGGAGTATACCGTGCGACGCAATGAGTTGGCGGTGTTGTGTCCTGACATGCACACACCTGAGTACCGTAGGATTGAGCATTACATCTCTGGGTTGGTGCCGGAGATTGCTGGGTTAGTAGCTGCTGGGAACCTACCCACACTGGCTGAGGTCGTCCGTTCTGCACATAAGATGACCAATATGAAGATTTTGGAGGGTGTTTTACCTCCCAAGGGTTCGACTGTGAAGGGATCTGAAGGCAACAAGAGGAAATGGGAGAACGTGGGTAAGAGTGCAGTGCCGGCGCCGTCTCAACCGGCCAAGAAGTTTGATGGATCTGAGTCGTCTTCAGCGCAGAAGACAGGTGGATACGTTGGGAAGCATCCCAAGTGTAACAAGTGTGGCTTTCACCATTCTGGGAATTGTGATCGGGCTCGTTGTCATCGGTGCCATCAGTTGGGGCACCATGCTAAGGATTGCAAGGTGGCGCTCACCCCAACCCAGACTCCTGCGGCTACTCCTGCTCCTGCTGCTCAGGGGACTCAGGGGAGGCAGGGGTGTTACAACTGTGGTGACACGGGACATTTCAAGCGTGATTGTCCCAAACTGAAGCAGGGCGATAACGGGAGGGGCGGGAACGGTAACGGGAATGGCGGCGGAGGCAGGACTGCGCGTGCTTTCGTCATTGGGTCTGCGGAGGCTAGGCAGGATCCAGACACAGTTACCGGTACGTTCCTTCTCAACAATCGCTATGTTTCTGTTTTATTTGATTCTGGTGCCGATAAGAGCTTCGTATCTGTGTATGTTAGTCAGTTGCTAGATGTAGTACCCACACCTTTAGAGGCTAAGTACTTGATAGAATTGGCTAACGGTAAGAACATCGAGGCGACTCATATCCTTAGGGAGTGTCACTTGGAACTGTCGGGTCTGTCATTCCCCATTGACCTTATGCCTGTACCTTTGGGTAGTTTCGATGTCGTTGTGGGCATGGATTGGTTATCGTTGTATCGTGCAGAGATTGTTTGCTTTGACAAGGTTATTCGGATCCCTCTCCCCGATGGAGAGATTCTTTCGGTCCACGGCGAGAAAAGCGGTGCTCCGCTGAGTATCATTTCCAGCATGAAAGCCCGTAAGTATCTTCGAAAGGGCTGTTCGGCCATTCTGGCACTTGTTAACGTTTCTACTGACGATGAGAAGAAGATCGAGGATATTCCGGTGGTTCGTGACTTTTCTGATGTGTTTCCTGATGATTTGCCTGGTCTTCCTCCTCATCGTCAGGTTGAGTTTGGTATTGATCTTGCTCCGGGCGCAGCTCCTATTGCCCGAGCTCCGTATCGTCTTGCACCTCCTGAGATGCAAGAGTTATCCAGCCAGTTACAGGAACTCTTGGAAAAGGGTTTCATTCGACCGAGCTCGTCCCCGTGGGGAGCTCCTATTTTGTTCGTGAAGAAGAAGGATGGGAGCCTTCGTATGTGTATTGATTACCGTGAGCTGAACAAAGTGACCATCAAGAATCGTTATCCTCTCCCTCGCATTGATGATCTCTTTGACCAGCTTCAGGGCTCCAGCTACTACTCGAAGATTGACTTGCGGTCCGGTTACCACCAGTTGCGCGTCAGGGAAGCTGACATCCAGAAGACTGCTTTTCGCACTCGTTATGGCCATTTTGAGTTCTTGGTCATGCCTTTCGGTCTCACTAACGCATTGGCGGTGTTCATGGATTTGATGAACCGCGTTTGTAAACCGTACCTCGATAAGTTCGTCATCGTGTTCATTGATGACATTCTGATTTATTCCAAGAACAAGGCAGATCATGAGGAACATCTGCGGTTGGTCTTGGAACTTTTGAGACGGGAGCAGTTGTATGCTAAGTTCTCAAAGTGTGATTTTTGGTTGCGGGAAGTTCAATTCCTAGGGCATGTGGTGAATGAACTGGGAATTCATGTCGATCCGGCTAAGATCGAAGCTATTAAAGACTGGGAAGCACCAAAGACGCCATCTGAGGTGCGGCAATTCCTAGGTCTTGCAGGTTACTACCGGCGTTTTATCGAGGAATTTTCGAAGATCGCTCAACCCCTCACCGCTCTCACCCAGAAGGATCGAAAGTTCGACTGGGACGAACCACAGGAATCAGCATTTCAGATGCTGAAGCTTAAACTTTGTTCTGCTCCTATCTTATCCTTGCCGGAGGGTACGGATGATTTCGTTGTGTACTGTGATGCTTCGATTCGGGGTCTCGGTTGCGTGTTGATGCAACGTGGGAAGGTTATCGCTTATGCTTCTCGTCAACTCAAGGTTCACGAGAAGAACTATACTACTCACGACTTGGAGCTGGGTGCAGTAGTATTTGCGTTGAAAATCTGGAGGCATTACTTGTACGGTACCAAGTGTGAAGTATACACCGATCACAAGAGTCTCCAGCATATTTTGAGCAGGAAGGAGTCGGCAAAGCCTCGGCGTGTCCGAGCCTTGCAGCTTACCATTCATTCCTCCTTGCCTGACCGGATCCGTTCGGCTCAGGTGGATGCCTTGAAGGAGGAAAACCTTAAGGCCGAAACGATGCACAGTGCGGACAAACATCTTGAGCTTAGGTCTGATGGCCTACACTACTTCGCTGGGCGTGTTTGGGTTCCTTTACTCGGGGGATTACGGGAGCTTGTCTTGGACGAGGCTCACAAATCCCGGTATTCTATTCATCCAGGTTTCGATAAGATGTATCAGGATCTGAAGATACTTTATTGGTGGCCGAACATGAAGGCCGACATAGCCTCCTATGTGAGCAAATGCTTGACCTGTGCTAAGGTCAAGGTGGAGTATCAGAAGCCGTCTGGTCTCCTACAGCAACCTGAGATTCCAGAATGGAAGTGGGAGCGAATCACGATGGATTTCGTCACCAAACTACCGAGATCACCAAGTGGTTGTGACATGATTTGGGTGATCGTCGACCGGTTGACGAAATCGGCACACTTCATACCTATTAAGGAAACGGATGGACTCGAGCGATTGGCTCGACTCTACCTTAAGGAGGTGGTCTCTCGGCACGGGGTGCCTGTTTCTATCATTTCTGATCATGACTCCCGCTTTGCTTCGCGTTTCTGGAAGGCTCTTCATAAGGCCTTGGGTACTCAGCTGGATATGAGTACGGCTTACCATCCGCAAACTGACGGGCAGAGTGAGCGGACGATACAAACACTGGAGGACATGCTGCGGGCATGCGTCATTGATTTTGGCAAAGGTTGGGAGACTCACCTGCCGTTGGTGGAGTTCTCCTACAACAACAGCTACCACTCCAGTATTGGGGCAGCTCCGTTCGAAGCTCTGTATGGACGGAAATGCCGATCTCCCTTGTGTTGGGCCGAGGTGGGCGAGAGCCAGCTCACTGGCCCGGAACTGGTGTACGAAACTTTGGAGAAAATCGTACAGATCCGTAACCGTTTGGCAGCTTCACGGGATCGTCAGAAGAGCTATGCCGATCGTCGTCGCAAACCACTAGAGTTCCAGGTTGGGGACAAGGTGCTTCTGAAAGTTTCACCATGGAAGGGCGTCATACGCTTTGGAAAGCGTGGCAAGCTTAACCCTCGTTACGTCGGACCGTTCGCAATCCGGGAACGGATTGGGCCGGTGGCGTACAGACTTGACTTACCGACGGAGCTCGGTAATGTTCATAACGTCTTCCATGTGTCTAACTTAAGGAAGTGTTTGGCTGACGAATCTCTTGTTGTACCACTAGAAGAGATCAAGGTTGATGATCGTCTTCGCATTGTGGAGGAACCCGTGGAGATTCTGGATTACAAGATTCGTAGCCTTCGGCGGAGTAAAATCCGCATCGTTAAAGTTCGTTGGAACTCGGATCGTGGACCGGAGTTCACGTGGGAACGAGAGGACCAGATGAAGGCTAAGTACCCTCATCTCTTTCCGAAGCGCGCGTTCGAGTCCAGGCATGTTACTGCTGAAGCAGAGTGAATCTCGGGGCGAGATTCCCTTTCAACGTGGGGATGATGTGACACCCGGTAACTTTTCTTTTCGTTTTCTTCCTTTTCGTCTGTTTCATTTTTGGGCTTCGTGCAATTTTCGGGACGAAAATTCTTTCAACGTGGGGATGATGTGACACCCGGCATGTTCGGCTTAAACATAATAGTAACATCTAAGTCTACCTTAGCAAGAAACGTTTATAAACAAACTTAACTGGGTTAGTTGAGTCGGGTCAGTTTAGGATTGTCCAGGGTTCAATGATCTGGAGGATCATTGGGAGTCATTTTGGGAATACACTAGTACCGGGTTCCGTTGTTGGTGACATTACATGAACTAATTAAGTATATGTGTAGATTATGGGTCGTGTGGTGGATCGTATACTTATACTTGCTTAAACGATGTACAAATGATTATACGTGCCTAAATATGCTAAATATAGACTATGGATGCATGCTTATGTGTTAAGATGTGTTAGAATGCGTTAAACACGACAAACTGGAAATCTGGAAAAAGTTAACATGTGTTAAAAAGTGCTGTTAACATGTGTTAAAAAGTGCTGATGACCTGAAAGTGGAAAGTGGGCGAATGTGGAAATGGAACTTGAGAAAGTGGGCGAATGTAGAAACAAAGTGGGCGAATGTGGAAAGATTCCACATTCGACCATTACAAAGGGGCGAATGTGGAAAAGTTCCACATTCGACCATATTAAAGGGGCGAACCTGGACCTGGTATAAATACCATACTTAGTCATTTTTCATCATTTCACAAACCCTAAACGCCTCTAAACACTCTCTATCAGCTATTATCATTGGGGAAGGAGTTTTTGAGCTTGTTTTTCATAACCTAACTCTCTAAATCATTACAAGTGAAAATCTAAGGTGTGTTCTTCATTTCAAATCCTTTTTAAACAATTTTGACTTGTTTTCATCTAAACCCCAAGGGTCCAGATCTGATATCAACATGTTTTATGGGTAAAAACCTTCCTAATATCTTTCTAAATAAAACCTATTCATAAACAATGAGTTTTCATACAATTTAACATGTGTTAATGTGGTATTAAGCATTGTTTGATGATTACTTGCTATGTAGATGACATGACAACAACCTAGGATTGTTATTAATGGAGAGTTATGATTGAAACATGTTACAATTGATTGTTGATGGTGTTTTGTCGATTAAAGGAATTTTTAGTTAGATTTAGGGCTTGTTTTTGGATGGTAATGATAGAGTTATGATAGGGGTTTCTTGTTCATGATGATTTAAGTACGATGAGCTGATGATTGATTAAATTCAGAAAGTTTCCTAATTGGGTAATAATTTCATGCATGATGATGTGACATCTCCATAATTTACTATTTTAGGAAACTTGTAAAAACGGATAGATTTTGGGGTAAAATCGGTAGGGTTTCGTAGGAATATGTTAATGATGCTTGACTGCTGTAACTCATGATGTTTCGTGATGTTTTCGGATGTTTTCGACGCGTTTTTGGGAAAATCTAACAGCAGGGGCGAACCTGGAATACCTTCGACCAGTCTAACGGTCGAAGGTGGATCTCCAAGGGTCGAACCTGGAACTGAGGGGGGCGAAGGTGGAAGAAAAGGGGCGAAGGTGGAAGAAAAGGGGCGAAGGTGGGAGTTTAAAGCCACCTTCGACCACTCAAAGCCACGTTCGGCCCTACGATAACAAAAATGAGATTTTTGATACGAACTAAGTGTTTTATGCTTGAACCTTGCGTGTAATCTGTGTGTACTTGATTAGTTAGGGTAATGGGTCACCAACGGGATGTCGGGTCGGTCTAGTGTGTCGGTTAAACATTTAAACACGTTTTAAAACATACTTGGTTATGATCTGGACAATCGGGGACTAGATAACCTTATGTATATTAGTCGGAGCACTTATGTGAACATTTTGATAGATCTCCGGTAGAGGGATTATCAAAGGCTAAACATCTTTACTTATTATTGAAGAACGCAATCTAAGGTGAGTTCACGGCCCCACTTTTACTGCTTTAACTTTTGGGGGAGAAAACATGCGCTAAACAGTTTTGGTAACATATGTCATACTATGGTTTTAACTTTATATTGCTATACGATCTTTTGGAAAGTCCCGGGGGAAACCATGAATGTGCGGGTTTGCACAACGGGGGAAATGTGGATAGATCTATTGGGCGTGACCTGCCCCACTCGTCGGCTTGGAGGGCCGGGCGGGTGCATATTGTCTCGAACAGGAACATTATCGTGCTGAACATTACGGGCTGCTAAACATGCTAAACATTGCTAAACGTGTCCAGTAATGGTTTCCAATCGTAGTAGTAATAAAATATACGCCTAGCTAGCGTACTCGGTAGCATTGATATAGTATGGACATGGTAACACTTGGATAACATTTTGAACAAACCTGTGAACTCACCAGCATTATTTGTTGACGTCTTTTTGGCATGTTTTTCTCAGGACGCTAAGGTAGCAACAACTGGATCTAGGCGCACGAGTCGGCACGGGCGTCTAGGGTTTAGAGCATGGTCTTCATTAAACATTTGTACTGTGTCTTTTGGGTTGTAAACATTTAAAGCTTCCGCTACAGTTTATGTTTTTATAACTATATCTTTTGAGTATTGTGTTATGCATATAGTGTTGTTTATTGTGACCGTTGACTTGAATCCTGGTTTGTCATACGCCTCGCGGTAAAACCCCGCAAGTGGAATTTGAGGGTGTGACAGATTGGTATCAGAGCCAATGGTTATAGTGAACTAGGACTGCATTTAGAGTCTAGTCTATAGCCGAGTCGCACACACTAGACGGTCACATACTTGAGTCGGTTTGGAACATGTACTAACCTTGTCGGGGTGTCCTTACATCATCATCGCACTTCTCTGTTACATCATCCGATATTACTCTTGGCTTTATACACTCTTATGTTCTTCTTCGGGGTTTGAAGGAGAAGGAGATGACTCGTTGGTTATTGCACGGCAGTGTCGTATATTGGGGTAGTCTTGCGTACTCTCGAGGTCTGTCCAGGATTCGGACATCTCCCTTTCGTACCCCAATAGACGCACTTGCTCACACATTATCTTGTGCACTTATGCTTGTGATAGCATGATGCTAGATGCCGATATTCAGCGACTTGAGTTCAAGCTGAGGGAAAACTTGGAGGATCATGTAGAGCAGTTTATCATTTCGGGTGCACACGAAATCATAAACTGAAATGCATGAGAATCCAAGTGGACTCTGAACTTGGATGCATAGTCCTGGATTGGGTCTAGACATGACTTTTCTAGCTACTAGTGGTTGACACTAGCAGTGAATCTGAATCTCTCGATTTTTGATTTGTCAGATCATGTCGGGCGCACGTGGTGGTGGACGTCGTGGTGGTGGCCGTGGCGGCGGTGGCCGTGGTGGCGGTTGTGGTAACATCAACATGACCCAGGCAGAGCTGAACAACTTGCTTCAACAGCAAGTGAACATAGCCTTGGCTGCTTTCCAGGCTGGGCACAATGCTCTGGGTGGTAAGTTGGTTCTTACCTGCCTTGTTTCATTCTTGGGTGTCATGTTTCCTTTGTGGTTTACCTTTGTGTCGTGTTTCAGGTGCTGCTGTCAACCCACCTCCATCCCAGTGTTCCTACAAGAAGTTTAGGGACTGCCAGCCCCATAACTTCGCAGGGACTGAAGGGGCAGTGGGACTGCTCCGATGGTTGGAGAAGGTTGAATCTATTTTCTTGATGTGTAACTGTCTTGTTGAGGACCGGGTCAAGTATGCCACTGCGACATTTGAGGGTCCTGCTTTGTCATGGTGGAACGCTACTACGCAGAACATGGGCTTGGGGGAAGCTCATGCTATGCTTTGGGCGGATTTTGTTCGGCTACTGAAGAGCGAGTACTGTCCCAGGGAGGAAGTACAGAAGTTGGAGCATGAAGTCTGGAACTACAAGATGGTGGGGTCCGAGATTGAGGAGTATACCGTGCGACGCAATGAGTTGGCGGTGTTGTGTCCTGACATGCACACACCTGAGTACCGTAGGATTGAGCATTACATCTCTGGGTTGGTGCCGGAGATTGCTGGGTTAGTAGCTGCTGGGAACCTACCCACACTGGCTGAGGTCGTCCGTTCTGCACATAAGATGACCAATATGAAGATTTTGGAGGGTGTTTTACCTCCCAAGGGTTCGACTGTGAAGGGATCTGAAGGCAACAAGAGGAAATGGGAGAACGTGGGTAAGAGTGCAGTGCCGGCGCCGTCTCAACCGGCCAAGAAGTTTGATGGATCTGAGTCGTCTTCAGCGCAGAAGACAGGTGGATACGTTGGGAAGCATCCCAAGTGTAACAAGTGTGGCTTTCACCATTCTGGGAATTGTGATCGGGCTCGTTGTCATCGGTGCCATCAGTTGGGGCACCATGCTAAGGATTGCAAGGTGGCGCTCACCCCAACCCAGACTCCTGCGGCTACTCCTGCTCCTGCTGCTCAGGGGACTCAGGGGAGGCAGGGGTGTTACAACTGTGGTGACACGGGACATTTCAAGCGTGATTGTCCCAAACTGAAGCAGGGCGATAACGGGAGGGGCGGGAACGGTAACGGGAATGGCGGCGGAGGCAGGACTGCGCGTGCTTTCGTCATTGGGTCTGCGGAGGCTAGGCAGGATCCAGACACAGTTACCGGTACGTTCCTTCTCAACAATCGCTATGTTTCTGTTTTATTTGATTCTGGTGCCGATAAGAGCTTCGTATCTGTGTATGTTAGTCAGTTGCTAGATGTAGTACCCACACCTTTAGAGGCTAAGTACTTGATAGAATTGGCTAACGGTAAGAACATCGAGGCGACTCATATCCTTAGGGAGTGTCACTTGGAACTGTCGGGTCTGTCATTCCCCATTGACCTTATGCCTGTACCTTTGGGTAGTTTCGATGTCGTTGTGGGCATGGATTGGTTATCGTTGTATCGTGCAGAGATTGTTTGCTTTGACAAGGTTATTCGGATCCCTCTCCCCGATGGAGAGATTCTTTCGGTCCACGGCGAGAAAAGCGGTGCTCCGCTGAGTATCATTTCCAGCATGAAAGCCCGTAAGTATCTTCGAAAGGGCTGTTCGGCCATTCTGGCACTTGTTAACGTTTCTACTGACGATGAGAAGAAGATCGAGGATATTCCGGTGGTTCGTGACTTTTCTGATGTGTTTCCTGATGATTTGCCTGGTCTTCCTCCTCATCGTCAGGTTGAGTTTGGTATTGATCTTGCTCCGGGCGCAGCTCCTATTGCCCGAGCTCCGTATCGTCTTGCACCTCCTGAGATGCAAGAGTTATCCAGCCAGTTACAGGAACTCTTGGAAAAGGGTTTCATTCGACCGAGCTCGTCCCCGTGGGGAGCTCCTATTTTGTTCGTGAAGAAGAAGGATGGGAGCCTTCGTATGTGTATTGATTACCGTGAGCTGAACAAAGTGACCATCAAGAATCGTTATCCTCTCCCTCGCATTGATGATCTCTTTGACCAGCTTCAGGGCTCCAGCTACTACTCGAAGATTGACTTGCGGTCCGGTTACCACCAGTTGCGCGTCAGGGAAGCTGACATCCAGAAGACTGCTTTTCGCACTCGTTATGGCCATTTTGAGTTCTTGGTCATGCCTTTCGGTCTCACTAACGCATTGGCGGTGTTCATGGATTTGATGAACCGCGTTTGTAAACCGTACCTCGATAAGTTCGTCATCGTGTTCATTGATGACATTCTGATTTATTCCAAGAACAAGGCAGATCATGAGGAACATCTGCGGTTGGTCTTGGAACTTTTGAGACGGGAGCAGTTGTATGCTAAGTTCTCAAAGTGTGATTTTTGGTTGCGGGAAGTTCAATTCCTAGGGCATGTGGTGAATGAACTGGGAATTCATGTCGATCCGGCTAAGATCGAAGCTATTAAAGACTGGGAAGCACCAAAGACGCCATCTGAGGTGCGGCAATTCCTAGGTCTTGCAGGTTACTACCGGCGTTTTATCGAGGAATTTTCGAAGATCGCTCAACCCCTCACCGCTCTCACCCAGAAGGATCGAAAGTTCGACTGGGACGAACCACAGGAATCAGCATTTCAGATGCTGAAGCTTAAACTTTGTTCTGCTCCTATCTTATCCTTGCCGGAGGGTACGGATGATTTCGTTGTGTACTGTGATGCTTCGATTCGGGGTCTCGGTTGCGTGTTGATGCAACGTGGGAAGGTTATCGCTTATGCTTCTCGTCAACTCAAGGTTCACGAGAAGAACTATACTACTCACGACTTGGAGCTGGGTGCAGTAGTATTTGCGTTGAAAATCTGGAGGCATTACTTGTACGGTACCAAGTGTGAAGTATACACCGATCACAAGAGTCTCCAGCATATTTTGAGCAGGAAGGAGTCGGCAAAGCCTCGGCGTGTCCGAGCCTTGCAGCTTACCATTCATTCCTCCTTGCCTGACCGGATCCGTTCGGCTCAGGTGGATGCCTTGAAGGAGGAAAACCTTAAGGCCGAAACGATGCACAGTGCGGACAAACATCTTGAGCTTAGGTCTGATGGCCTACACTACTTCGCTGGGCGTGTTTGGGTTCCTTTACTCGGGGGATTACGGGAGCTTGTCTTGGACGAGGCTCACAAATCCCGGTATTCTATTCATCCAGGTTTCGATAAGATGTATCAGGATCTGAAGATACTTTATTGGTGGCCGAACATGAAGGCCGACATAGCCTCCTATGTGAGCAAATGCTTGACCTGTGCTAAGGTCAAGGTGGAGTATCAGAAGCCGTCTGGTCTCCTACAGCAACCTGAGATTCCAGAATGGAAGTGGGAGCGAATCACGATGGATTTCGTCACCAAACTACCGAGATCACCAAGTGGTTGTGACATGATTTGGGTGATCGTCGACCGGTTGACGAAATCGGCACACTTCATACCTATTAAGGAAACGGATGGACTCGAGCGATTGGCTCGACTCTACCTTAAGGAGGTGGTCTCTCGGCACGGGGTGCCTGTTTCTATCATTTCTGATCATGACTCCCGCTTTGCTTCGCGTTTCTGGAAGGCTCTTCATAAGGCCTTGGGTACTCAGCTGGATATGAGTACGGCTTACCATCCGCAAACTGACGGGCAGAGTGAGCGGACGATACAAACACTGGAGGACATGCTGCGGGCATGCGTCATTGATTTTGGCAAAGGTTGGGAGACTCACCTGCCGTTGGTGGAGTTCTCCTACAACAACAGCTACCACTCCAGTATTGGGGCAGCTCCGTTCGAAGCTCTGTATGGACGGAAATGCCGATCTCCCTTGTGTTGGGCCGAGGTGGGCGAGAGCCAGCTCACTGGCCCGGAACTGGTGTACGAAACTTTGGAGAAAATCGTACAGATCCGTAACCGTTTGGCAGCTTCACGGGATCGTCAGAAGAGCTATGCCGATCGTCGTCGCAAACCACTAGAGTTCCAGGTTGGGGACAAGGTGCTTCTGAAAGTTTCACCATGGAAGGGCGTCATACGCTTTGGAAAGCGTGGCAAGCTTAACCCTCGTTACGTCGGACCGTTCGCAATCCGGAACGGATTGGGCCGGTGGCGTACAGACTTGACTTACCGACGGAGCTCGGTAATGTTCATAACGTCTTCCATGTGTCTAACTTAAGGAAGTGTTTGGCTGACGAATCTCTTGTTGTACCACTAGAAGAGATCAAGGTTGATGATCGTCTTCGCATTGTGGAGGAACCCGTGGAGATTCTGGATTACAAGATTCGTAGCCTTCGGCGGAGTAAAATCCGCATCGTTAAAGTTCGTTGGAACTCGGATCGTGGACCGGAGTTCACGTGGGAACGAGAGGACCAGATGAAGGCTAAGTACCCTCATCTCTTTCCGAAGCGCGCGTTCGAGTCCAGGCATGTTACTGCTGAAGCAGAGTGAATCTCGGGGCGAGATTCCCTTTCAACGTGGGGATGATGTGACACCCGGTAACTTTTCTTTTCGTTTTCTTCCTTTTCGTCTGTTTCATTTTTGGGCTTCGTGCAATTTTCGGGACGAAAATTCTTTCAACGTGGGGATGATGTGACACCCGGCATGTTCGGCTTAAACATAATAGTAACATCTAAGTCTACCTTAGCAAGAAACGTTTATAAACAAACTTAACTGGGTTAGTTGAGTCGGGTCAGTTTAGGATTGTCCAGGGTTCAATGATCTGGAGGATCATTGGGAGTCATTTTGGGAATACACTAGTACCGGGTTCCGTTGTTGGTGACATTACATGAACTAATTAAGTATATGTGTAGATTATGGGTCGTGTGGTGGATCGTATACTTATACTTGCTTAAACGATGTACAAATGATTATACGTGCCTAAATATGCTAAATATAGACTATGGATGCATGCTTATGTGTTAAGATGTGTTAGAATGCGTTAAACACGACAAACTGGAAATCTGGAAAAAGTTAACATGTGTTAAAAAGTGCTGTTAACATGTGTTAAAAAGTGCTGATGACCTGAAAGTGGAAAGTGGGCGAATGTGGAAATGGAACTTGAGAAAGTGGGCGAATGTAGAAACAAAGTGGGCGAATGTGGAAAGATTCCACATTCGACCATTACAAAGGGGCGAATGTGGAAAAGTTCCACATTCGACCATATTAAAGGGGCGAACCTGGACCTGGTATAAATACCATACTTAGTCATTTTTCATCATTTCACAAACCCTAAACGCCTCTAAACACTCTCTATCAGCTATTATCATTGGGGAAGGAGTTTTTGAGCTTGTTTTTCATAACCTAACTCTCTAAATCATTACAAGTGAAAATCTAAGGTGTGTTCTTCATTTCAAATCCTTTTTAAACAATTTTGACTTGTTTTCATCTAAACCCCAAGGGTCCAGATCTGATATCAACATGTTTTATGGGTAAAAACCTTCCTAATATCTTTCTAAATAAAACCTATTCATAAACAATGAGTTTTCATACAATTTAACATGTGTTAATGTGGTATTAAGCATTGTTTGATGATTACTTGCTATGTAGATGACATGACAACAACCTAGGATTGTTATTAATGGAGAGTTATGATTGAAACATGTTACAATTGATTGTTGATGGTGTTTTGTCGATTAAAGGAATTTTTAGTTAGATTTAGGGCTTGTTTTTGGATGGTAATGATAGAGTTATGATAGGGGTTTCTTGTTCATGATGATTTAAGTATGATGAGCTGATGATTGATTAAATTCAGAAAGTTTCCTAATTGGGTAATAATTTCATGCATGATGATGTGACATCTCCATAATTTACTATTTTAGGAAACTTGTAAAAACGGATAGATTTTGGGGTAAAATCGGTAGGGTTTCGTAGGAATATGTTAATGATGCTTGACTGCTGTAACTCATGATGTTTCGTGATGTTTTCGGATGTTTTCGACGCGTTTTTGGGAAAATCTAACAGCAGGGGCGAACCTGGAATACCTTCGACCAGTCTAACGGTCGAAGGTGGATCTCCAAGGGTCGAACCTGGAACTGAGGGGGCGAAGGTGGAAGAAAAGGGGCGAAGGTGGAAGAAAAGGGGCGAAGGTGGAAGAAAAGGGGCGAAGGTGGGAGTTTAAAGCCACCTTCGACCACTCAAAGCCACGTTCGGCCCTACGATAACAAAAATGAGATTTTTGATACGAACTAAGTGTTTTATGCTTGAACCTTGCGTGTAATCTGTGTGTCCTTGATTAGTTAGGGTAATGGGTCACCAACGGGATGTCAGGTCGGTCTAGTGTGTCGGTTAAACATTTAAACACGTTTTAAAACATAC
This sequence comes from Ambrosia x helenae, assembly GCA_030844895.1. NCBI lineage: Eukaryota > Viridiplantae > Streptophyta > Magnoliopsida > Asterales > Asteraceae > Ambrosia > Ambrosia x helenae. The sequence continues at coordinate 77,111,110 of CM061230.1, forward strand.
TTGGTTATGATCTGGACAATCGGGGACTAGATAACCTTATGGTTATTAGTCGGAGCACTTATGTGAACATTTTGATAGATCTCCGGTAGAGGGATTATCAAAGGCTAAACATCTTTACTTATAATTGAAGAACGCAATCTAAGGTGAGTTCACGGCCCCACTTTTACTGCTTTAACTTTTGGGGGAGAAAACATGCGCTAAACAGTTTTGGTAACATATGTCATACTATGGTTTTAACTTTATATTGCTATACGATCTTTTGGAAAGTCCCGGGGGAAACCATGAATGTGCGGGTTTGCACAACGGGGGAAATGTGGATAGATCTATTGGGCGTGACCTGCCCCACTCGTCGGCTTGGAGGGCCGGGCGGGTGCATATTGTCTCAAACAGGAACATTATCGTGCTGAACATTACGGGCTGCTAAACATGCTAAACATTGCTAAACGTGTCCAGTAATGGTTTCCAATCGTAGTAGTAATAAAATATACGCCTAGCTAGCGTACTCGGTAGCATTGATATAGTATGGACATGGTAACACTTGGATAACATTTTGAACAAACCTGTGAACTCACCAGCATTATTTGTTGACGTCTTTTTGGCATGTTTTTCTCAGGACGCTAAGGTAGCAACAACTGGATCTAGGCGCACGAGTCGGCACGGGCGTCTAGGGTTTAGAGCATGGTCTTCATTAAACATTTGTACTGTGTCTTTTGGGTTGTAAACATTTAAAGCTTCCGCTACAGTTTATGTTTTTATAACTATATCTTTTGAGTATTGTGTTATGCATATAGTGTTGTTTATTGTGACCGTTGACTTGAATCCTGGTTTGTCATACGCCTCGCGGTAAAACCCCGCAAGTGGAATTTGAGGGTGTGACAATATATTATTTTATTTGTTTAATTATTTAAACCTAACCATTAGTGTTTTAATATCAGTACTGATACCGTATTTGTTTTTATAGTTTTCCTAATGTAACATTATAATCCATCGAAATGAATGTATATAAGCAACAAAGCATTTATTCGATAACTTTAGCCTATCTGTTTCAGTATGTACGAAGTTCAGACTGCGTGTCGTGCTCCCGCTCCCGCTGCAACGCGCGGGTAAGTAAGACTCTAGTTTGTCTTAAAAAAACCACAAGGACTAAATTTACAACTAAGGGTCTGTTTGATAGCCTCTTAATGAGGCTCTGAATCATTCAGCTCTGAATGGTTTAACATTCAGACTGTTTGTTTCAACCTAAAAAAGACTCTGAATGGAATGATTAAGAGCTGAATCATTCAGACTTGGTGCATAGCTGAACCATTCAGCACTTAATCATTCAGAGCTTCTTAACCATTCAGACATCTTAATGATTCATCACTTAATCAACCAAACAGCCCCTAAGTCACAAATAAAGAAGTCAAATTCGAAACTTTACACAGTAGACCACTCGTTAAACCTCAGCACCACCCACAAAAACCCATATCTTTAACCTGCATCAAGGGTTTAACTTTAACATCACCGCCTCTTCCATTTCCCACCACCGTACCACAACCACCACCACCACCACCACCATCCCCACCACCATGACGTTAACACGCTTACTCCTCCATTCCCTCCGCCGCCTCTCCCTTCCCCAAACCACACTAAACCCTTCCCAAACCCTAACAAACCCTACCTTCCTAATCCCCACACGCCCCTTCGCCTTCTCCTCCGCCGAAGAAGCCGCCGCCGAACGCCGCCGCCGCAAACGCCGCCTCCGTATTGAACCCCCTCTCCACGCCCTCCAACGCGACCCCAACTCCCCACGCCCCAAACGCGACCCTAATCAACCCGATACCACTTCCGCCTTAGTCGGCCCTCGCCTTAGCCTCCATAATCGTGTCCAATCCTTAATCCGTGCCCACGACCTCCCTAACGCCTCTTTAGTCGCCCGCCAATCCGTCTTTTCTCCCACCCGCCCCACCGTCTTCACTTGCAACGCAATAATCGGTTCAATGTACCGCGCTAAACGCTATTCGGATGCGATCGCGCTTTTTACATACTTTTTTAAGCAATGTGGGATTATTCCGAATGTTGTTTCTTATAATTTTTTGATAGTTTCGTATTGTGAGAGTGGGGAGGTGGATAAAGGGTTGGAGATGTTTGAATATATTAAGGAGAATGCGCCTTTTGGTCCGTCCGCGGTTACTTTTAGGCACTTGACTAAAGGGTTGGTTGACGTGGGGCGGATTGATGAGGCGGTTAGTTTGTTGTGGAAGATGGTTGGAGACGGGCATGGGGCGGATTCGCTTGTGTTTAATAATGTGATATCCGGGTTTTTGAGTTTAGGGGATTTGGATAAGGCGAATGAGTTTTTCGATGAGTTGAAGAGTAGGTGTATGGTTTATGATGGGGTTGTTAACGCGACGTTTATGGAGTGGTTTTTTAAACAAGGTAGGGTTAGGGAGGCCATGGAGAATTACAAGAGTTTGTTGGATAAGGAGTTTAAGATGGTGCCGGCTACGTGTAATGTGTTGTTAGAGGTTTTGCTTAAATGGGGGAGGAAGGTTGAAGCGGAGGCGTTGTTTGATAGTATGTTGGATAGGCATACGCCGCCAGTTGTTCAGGCGGTTAATTCGGATACGTTTAATTTGATGGTGAATGAATGTTTTAAGGAGGGGAGAGAGGCGGAGGCTTATAGTGTGTTTAAGAAGGCGGGGAAAGCGCCAAAGTCGAAGCCTTTTGCGATGGATACGGCAGGGTTTAATAATATGATTGTTAGGTATTGTGAGAAAGATATGGTGGATGATGCTGAGAGGATGTATGTGGAGTTGTGTGGTAAGTCTTTATCGCCAGATGTTAATACTTATAGGACTTTGATTGATGCTTATTTAAAGTTAGGAAGGATTGATGAGGCGATGGAGAAGTATACTAAGATGGTGGAGGCCGGGTTGCGAGTGATTCCTACTTATGCCAATAAATGGTTCTCTGAGTTAATTGAGAACGGAAAGGTTGTTGAGTGTGAACCGATTTTGACTAAAATGGGTGAGAAAGATCCAAAACCGGATGCTACTACTTATGACATTGTGATTAGGGCGCTTTGTGTGGCGTCTAATTATGACGTGAGTTTGTCTTTGCTACGACAAATGGTTAGTTATGGTGTTGGTGTAACCCCTGTACTTAAGGAGCATGTGTTGGATGTTTTTGATAAGGTTGGGCGTAGGGAAGAGGTTGATCGGCTTCTAAATGCAAGATTGCCTAGTTATGCTTCAAATATGTCTACGGCACAACGACATGGTGTTGCAAATCCGAACGGACACCGACAGCAGACTGAGAGTATGCCTCATGGGAATGGAAATTGGCAGCAAAGCAATAATGGAAATGATTATATGAATAGACAGCAATATAACAATAGAAACACACAGCAGTATGATAATGGAAGCTACAGCGGGAGTGGGCAGCAATACAATAATGGAAGTTGGAATGGGAATGGACAGCAGTACAACAATGGAAGCTATAACGGAAATGGACAGTCGTACAACAATGGAAGCTATAACGGAAGTGGACAGCAGTACAACAATGGAAGCTATAATGGCAATGGACAGTCGTACAACAATGGAAGCTATAACGGCAATGGACAGCAGTATGGAACTGGTGTCCAGAATAGAAGTGGACCGCACTATGGAAATTGGCAGCAGAATAGCAGTGATCAGCAAGTAGCAAATGGGGAACAAGGATACGAGCAGCCTCAAACTGGCTCTGTGGCGCTTTGATTACTTCTAAAAGCAACAGCGGCACAGTATAAGGTATTTATTCAATATTCGACTAATGAGATAGTTGCCAAGAAATACATGTGACGTTCCTTTTATTGCCACCCTCTGCAATCATAACTATAAGGAGCATTTTGTCTAACTGTTGATCTGGACTGCATACTTGTATGTTATTTATTGAAATGCCATTTAGTTGTTTTTCTTTTTTGAGTAAGAAACTTGAGGTCATAATGATATTATATATTTTTAAGAATTCAATTTGTTATATGAAACAAAACTACCGTGATGATGCATACATTCTGAGCTTCTATAAGAACGTGTATTGGAATACTGAATGCATATTATAAGTAAGACAGGGCTTGACATGCCGCGAATCCTCTTGAAAGAGGGGGGCCTTCGGGAATGCGGACAATGTTTCTGAACTGCTATTATATGGTTTTATACCTGGCAAAACGGGCAGGGCGGGGTAACGGGTCCTTTTTGGTTAAGGGTAGAACAGCTTTTGCCAAAATTGGGTACGGGTTAAAACAGGCTGTTTTAAGAATTGATCAACAATTTGAAACCCAACTATCTGAATATTTGTGGTTTGTTCCTCCAAACCTTGTCCTGTTTGTTTTTATATTCTAAATTTTGGACAGTTTATGGATTTTCCACCAATAGACCATTAGTAAACAATTACCTCATGGTCAGAGCATAGTTTTAAACAAGGTTGCAAAAGGCGCTAGGCGGGCGGTGAGGTCCAGCCTAGGGACTAGTCGGGACTAGGCGAAAATTAGGCGGAATTAGGCGTTTTGGTATTTTAATACGTATTTTTTTATATATATACAAATTTAAGTGTTTTGAAAATATGTTAAAGATATATACTAATAGCATTATATATTTAGAATAGAATCATAGATTATTTATTTACAAATAAATAATATACAATCAAATTAAAGCCCATGCACAATAAATAGCTAAAGGAAAACAAAAACAAATAAGAAAACGTCAAAGTAATTAAGAGTGAGAAGAATGAACAGAAAAGTCAAAAAGAATAAAACATAAGTTATTCAAAAAATATTATAGTGACAACTCCTTTCTTATGGCTGCAGCCCTATACACATAGGCTTAAGCTGTAGACTGTGGTCAATTACCTTTTTAGTGAGTAGTCACTTTTCACCAAAAGAATAGTCAAACTTGAACAACTTAAAAAATTACTTATACTCATCTCCTCTCCCTCATACCATTATCCCTGCAATTTCACATCCAACAACCTGCAACTCCGGCAGAACTCCAAGAACTCCGAGCAACACAAACTCCGTCCGCCCAGGTCCGCCCAGGTCCACCCAGGTCCGCCTAATTCCCGCCTAAGTCCGCCTAATCCCATTTTCGCCTAATCCCACGCCTAGGTCAAAATTCCGATATACACCCTAGCCTTGCGCCTAGGCGGCCGCCTAGGCCGACTTTTACAACACTGGTTTTAAAAGCGTAGGTGTGAGCTTCAAGGCATGCCTCAAGGTGAAACGCTAAAAAAACGAGTAAGAGGCGCGCCTCATGGAGTTTAGTCTGTACATACGCCTCAAAGGGCTGAGCGCTAAGAAAATGTGCACCTCAGGTGCGTCTCGAGTGGTTTAGGGTGTTGTAGATGTGGTTTTTAGGTGTTTTAGACTTTTTGGGCCGATTATTTTATTTTTTATGTGTGTTTGTGATGTTTTAGACTTTTCTAGGTCAATCATTTTATTTTTTATAATATCTATATTTTTTTATTTATTTTTTGATTTTGCCTCGGGCTTACGCCTCATGAGGCGAATTGGAAAACATCTCGAGGTGAATGGGAAAACATCTCGAGGCTTGTTTCTGTTCTTTTAAACTTTGGTTGGGAGTCTTCGTTCCACGTTAATAGTGTATATAGAAGTTCAAATTCAAGTTGTCCGGAGTTTGGAATAATTATTCTTATGAGATTGTTTGTGCTGTATATCATCTTTCTTGTATATGTTGTGTTAACTTTGTGCTGTGCCAGTCATTTTACACCCTCTAAACAGTAATTGTCGAAAGTTCGTGTCCTGTCTAAAAATTTAGAATAAAAAACTAACAGGGCAAAAGCTTGGAGGAACAAAACAGCTTGGAGGAACAAAACATGAATATTTTCCCGTTAGAGCTGTTTTCTGGTGGTTAAGCTTCATATTTAGTGCTAGCTATTGATCATATTTTTTAAAACAGCGTGTTTTGACCTATACTCATTTTTGTCAACGCTGGTTTTGACTCAAATTTAAAATATATTTTATAAAACGACCTGTTCTGACTGGTTACCCCACTGATTTTGCCAATCATTCTGGTAATAAAGGCAAATCTACTGGCGTGACAACCATGGTCAGAACCTGGACTGCCAATCGAGCTGGAAACTGACAAGGCTATCTGGGCAGGTCTAATATAGTTGTACACGGTAAGCTTTGAATCAGGCTTTTAAATTCATGAAGGACTCCCCATTTGGACAATGCGTGATGGTAATTATAAGAGTGTGAATGAGCATAAGGCTAAGAGGTATGGAGACGCCCGCCCCCCATCCCTTAGCTTTTTGCCCCGTCCCCCACCCCCACACCGCCCCCTGCCCCGTCCCTGATGTCCCCTGTCCCTCCCGTCCCTTGGAGAACGATGGAGACGGACCAATTAGAATTTTTTTTTTTTTTTGACCATTTGGGCATTTATCAGCATAATAAATAGAAAAATAAATGTCTAACAATTGTAGCCTAGTTGGTTGAGGGCCTAAAGTTTCTCATGGAAGACTTGGGTTCAATTCCCACTAGCTACATTTGGAGGACATTGGTGGATGGGAAATGAGGGATGACCCGGCCATTGGCTTGGGTTCGAGTCCTGATCCCGACCGGTTTTACCGACTATTTCACCGTCGTGCCTTCGGGCGGGTGAGTGGTCGGATTTTCCCGGGAATTGGTGGCAATTGGTGGCCCGGGTACTCTCGAGTACCTGATTCGCCAAAAAGGGTGCCCGAGAGTACTCGGAATTGATTCGTTGGCCGTTCAAAAAAAAAAAAAGAAAAATAAATATTAAAGGTCAAAACTCAAGACATATCTGGCCATGGAGCTCCAAGCCTTCATCAATGGAGGTTCTGCAGTTTTTTGAGAAGATGAAAGGAAAAACTTTTCATTTTAAAGTTTTAAATTCACCCCTTTAAGAAAGAAGTAAATTACATAGTAAACCCCCTAGTTTAAAGTTTTGTTACCACCCCCTAGAAAGTGATGGTTTGTAATTTTTTTTAAAATCTAGTATTTATTTAAACATTATTTTTTGTTAATTTGTTACCTTTATAAAACTAAATAAAATTAATATTAGAAATAAATAATAATAATAAATGATTAAATAATAATAATAAATGCTTGAGACATGGGAGTGTTGGTGTCTCCACACCCCACCCATGTCTCAAGAATGTTGAGACACCACCTTGATGATGTGGCATCCTACATGGCATGGAGACATGACCTTTTTCATGTCTCCACACCCCATAGCCTAATAACGCCCTCAACGTTGTCCTCTAAGACCATGTGTTGTGGTGCGCGAGCGAACAGACGAGCCACATGGCTCGCGAACACGACAACGGGGTGGCGTGAGGGAGGCTATGAGCGAGCTGGCGTGAATGTGCTCGTGTGGGTTAGCGTGAGAGGGAGAGAAGAGCGACAACTCTTTTGAGGGGCTGCTAACTAGCGTGGGAGGTCAAGGTGAGTCACAACAGGGTCAGGTGAGCGAGCGGCTTGCCTTATCCGGTGCCACGTCAACGTCCAGTTGTCGTGATATGAAAGATTCATGTATTGAGAGAGGTAAGTGCTTTGTAGTTTGCATATAAAAAAAAATGGGAGCCTAAAGCGTCCAGGCTTTAGAGTCGAGAACTAGCAACACAGCCGATTCATTTCAGACCGCATATAGTTGCAAAATAAAAACCCAGTTTTTAAAAACCCGGGCTCTACTGGGGTTATTGGGTATGATTTATGAGTTCTTGTATATATTATTCTTATAAAAGAGGATGAGAGTAGACAAACATCTTAAAAGGCATTCCTATACCCACAAGTACATCCATCAATGTGGAAGTGGAATGCAGGCAGGCCTGCTCATCAGTTGGATTTTTAAACGATGTTAGTTTGCTCCTATATATAATATAATGCACCCATATTTACCATTTGTTATAGCTACTTCTGGGTACTGCATATCTTGTTATTCATCATATCTACTGTTTCCTCTGTTTTCAAAACATATGATTGCAAGAACGCTATTTTAGAGGTCGGTAAAACAGATAGATCTAAACAACCAATAAAACTGTGGTTTTAATGACCCGTCCAGTCCAGTCCAGTTTTCAAAACATTAGCTAGAGTCATGCAAGATGGACCATAAAATTAAAAGCTAATTAAAGTGCTAGAGAAAGCCACACCACCCTTTTGATGAGTGAATATTGTCATATGGTCCTGGTCCTTTACTCCTTAGAATATATAAAATGAAAATGAAAGTAAGGCCTAAACCAATATTCACTTCCATCAATGAGATGCAACAAAATTATCATGCAATGAGAATGCAATATACTAGAAAAAAGGACAGTAATTCTTTTCAAACAGAACCAGTCTAGCCTTACCTTCATTGTACCTTTTATCGTTTTTCTGGTTTTCGGTCTGTGGTCGATCCTAGTAACGCCATAAATATATATGTTAAGATTTTATTTCCATATTTTGACATTCTTTACTTCATTTACCAAAAAAAATATATAAAATAAAAATTGTGTACCCATCTAAACTGATTAACAATACTCCCAAAACTGTGGAGTCAAGATTGTCTGTACAGTAGTCTCCTCCTAACCTATCCAACAAATCCCTACAACATAATTTATCAAAACTTTAACAACATTTGCAAACAACAAATGGTATCAGCACATCAATATCTTAGTACTTTTGAGGCGAGCTTGAGTAACGGCTCCAGCGCGCTCGGATCAAACTTTCTAGCAAATAAATAGCAAATACGCGACTTTCCCTTATTGTACGAGCAAGTAGTTCCATTGTTCCTAAGAGACTTGAGAAAACTTTCACTAATATTTTTAGCCTCAAAACTAACCGGATGCGGGCCCCCTACTGACCAATCGACGTAAGTCACCGTTCGACCATCATTAAGCGGTTCATGAAACATGTGCACAAGTGTCGGCATGTAATGTTCGTCTGGGTAACATTCACCAGTGCAGTACCTTTTGAAAAGATTGAAGTATTTTGTATCCGCAATCACTTTAATGGCGAGTGCGCGGTTCATTTCAAACCATTGAGACCCTTTCCTCCAGTCCCGTGGCCTGATGTCAGGTTTCATGTGACGGTTGTACCGCCCCTGCCCATATCTAGACGGGTCTTCATAGCAGTCCAGGAAGCTGTATTTGGATTCAACCAGATATTTGTAGATGATTGAGAAGTTGTAAATCGGGATGCAGCTTTCTGACAGGAGAACAAACCGCTCGTTGGAAAAGTCGAGTAACGCATTGCCTAAAAGCCGTCTTTCTGCTTCAACTAGAGATACGGTTCCCCATTTGACAGTCTAATAACACAAAAAAGAAGAAAGATTAAGCTAACTTTCTAGGATCTAAAGTCTAAACACACGCATTCAAGTTGCATAAAGATATAAGTTAAAACACATCCTGAACTTTAATATTTACTTCATTTATACGCGATATGAACCAAATGTCCAATTTAAGGCTAGTCATTAAAAAATTTAATCAAACAAACCTATGCAGCTATTTTAAGGAAACGTTAAACTAACTATTTATTGTTTAGGGGTCTAAAGACGCACATTCAAATACTCCTAAAGTCATGTGAACCAGCTCACAAAGAACCATATTATAAGTTGCATAATGATATAAGTAAAACACATCTTGACGTTTAATATCTACTTCATTTGCAGGTGATATCAACCAAATGTCCGATTGAAGGTGAATCGCTAAAAAATCTAATCAAACAAACACATGCAACTATTTCAAGAAAATGTTTTAACCAACCTTATAGGGTTTAGTATTTAGGGTCTAAAAACGCGTATTCAAATAGCCCAAAAGCCATGTGAAACAACTCACAAAGTACCACATTATAAGTTGCATAAAAAAGTCTTGAACTTTAATATACACCAAACGTCCAATTGAAGGCAAATCGTTAAGCAATCTAATCAAACAAATATATGCAACTATTTCAAAAAAAATGTTTTAGAGTTTCGTGTTTAGGATCTAAACACGCGCATTTAAATACCCCTAGAGCCATACAGACCAACTCACAAAAAAAACCACATTATAAGTTGCATAAAGATACAAATCAAACGCATCTTGAACATTAATATTTACTTCATTTGCACTTGATATCAACTAATGTCCAATCAAAGGCGAATCGCCAAAAAATCTAATCAAACAAACCTATGCAACTATATCAAAAAAACACATTCATCGCAAATCAAACAACACAACAAATTACTAATTATAAACTACTCATCACTACACATTTATACAAACTTCCATAAACTAGCTATTAACACATACCTGACTAGGAATCTGCCGCTTGTAAAAAATCGACGAATTCACAACATCAATCTCAAACCCAGGATTTGCATGAACATAAACCGAATACTTCATCTCATCCTGACCCTTAAAAAACCTCTCCCACAACCGCAAAAACGGAAGACGCCCCCTTGTCAAAAACATAAAAGCTACCTTAGGCACTCTATCGTACGGATAATTTGCACTCTCTGGCACCAAAGAAGCTCTCCATAGCAACTCCTCATCATTCATCCCATGCCTCACATTCTTAGGAAACCAAAATCTTTCCATACTCAAACACTCACCATTCCGATCAACCGTTTTATTATAACTATTAATGCACAAAGAGCTAGAGCTTACAACAGATGCCTGATTTGGATTAAGAGTATAGGGCTGTGATGTGAGGTATCTATCTACATGTGAACTAGAAAACAAACCAATAACTACACCAATCACAAACACTATTAAAAAACACATAACCTTAATCAACCCAATTGATAAATCTTTAATCACAACCTTCATTGTTTTTAACTTTAGCTAATAATAATAAATACACAAAATTCAGTAAATACAGAAGTAATTAAATCAAAGCTACATTGTATTTAAAGAAAGTATAAATCATAAATCCAACATAAAAACAATAACTTAATACCGATTGATTTCAAGGGTTGAATAATTAGGGTTTGAGAGTGACAAAGAATTAAAAAAAATAAAGGAAATGTTAATACAAGATGCGAAATTGAAGGGAACCCACGTTGGGATATGGAAAGATGTGAAGAACCCTTGAATGGAATGAGAAAAGATTGAGAATTGGGAGGGGTTTGAAGCGGGAAATAATAATAATAATAATAACTTAATAATAATACTAATAACTTATTAATAATAATAATATTTGATGAGAGAGAGAGAGAGAGAGAGAGAGAGAGAGAGAGAGAAGGATGGGGTAGTTGAATTATAAAAAACCTGAAAGATGTTGGAAAGGAGAGTTTTGTTTTTGTCTCAGGGAGGGAGAGAAGGTTGTTGAGGCGGCGATTGTGTGGAGGGACAAAGATTTGGATTTATCATATATGAACGGTCTATTCTAAGTTTGATTTTCCTCGTATCGGATATTGTTCAAAAGATTCTGGGGTTTATGTCATCAAAGCATATCATGTTTTGGTTTTCATTGTGTACTCGTTCACTATTTTGAAAAACTATTTAATAATGAGCGGAGTTGTCCATGATATAGTCGTTTCATGATTTGAAATAATATTTAAGGGTGTGTAAGGTGGTCCACGATGGACACTTCGTGATGGTCGTGACCGTGGGTATTTTATCATCATTGTGCCACTAAGAAGTTTGAAGGATTATGGTGGACCATTCACAATATTGATTTTTAATAACCATTTGTTATTGATCAATTTGGGATGATACTGCATGTAGCTGGATCTTTATTGCACCTTCAGTTTTTGTTAGAAAACATTTTTTTAATAATTAAGAGCATTTGTGTTCGATCACTATGTATACTAAACTTACTAGATAGTAGTGAAACTTTTATTATGTGTTTGTAGAATTTTTAGTTGTATAGAGTTATCCACAAACCATAACGAATCATCCACTAACGTAATACAAACATACCACCCACCACAAACTCTAACAACTACGAGGCAACAAAGCTGCGACAACAACAATTTGTGACAGCCATCGTGAGGGTTTGAACGTTGCCAACGGTTATATGACCGTTTGGAGTGAAAAAAAAATAACTTTTTTCCCAATTCTATATATATATATATATATAATAATAATAATAATAATAATAATAATAATAAAGCGATTTGGGTGGGGACATGTCACTTGGTGAGGCTATCCCCACTCTTAAATTCCCGCCATAAATTTTATTTTATTATATATATATATATATATATTATTAAATCATAATCATAATTTTACTTTTATCCCTTATTTCTTTAATATTTATTTTCTTAACTAATTCTTAAGCTTATTAAAAACCATTTAATTTTTTATTAATTCAATATCATGTAATATTATATTTTCTAACCTAATAATAAATTTTAAAAAATGTTATAATACATGTGATACGTAAGTTTCTAATGATTTTTTTTACACTTTGGTTTTAGAAATTAATGTACTATCAATACTCTCAACTTTACACAAGTTTCTATGCTACATCATAACACGCATTTTGTCACTTCATATTAGATTTGTCTATCCCGGGAGCTTCTCGGGATATAACCTAGTTATTATATATATTAGTCAATTTTAACCAAAATCAATACCATCAACAATCAAACAATACCTCAAACAATTAAACAACTCAGAAAAAAAAAATTATCAAATGGATGGCCATTCGCTTCCACTCGACTTGTCTAGTTCTTTCGAGTTGTTGGGTTCTACAATGGATATTTTTGCAAAGGTTTGTGAAGCCGTGCACCTTGAAGAAACGAGACGCTCAAAGAAAAAAAGAACGGTGCAACATGATCGGTGGGGAGAAAATGATGTTTTGATGAATGATTACTTTGTTGAAAACGCAAAGTACAATGCATCAATGTTTAAAAATCGATTTCGTTTATCAAAGGAATTATTTTTAAAGATTGTCGGAGACATCGAAGCTAAGTTCAAATGGTTTCAAGAAGGGTACGATACTAGGGGAAAAAAAGTTTTACGGCGATACAAAAATGCACATCCGCGATTCATCATCTTGCAACCGGTAACATTCCTGACGAATTTGATTAATATTTAAATATGTCAAATAGAATTTCAAGCGAGTCTTTTCACTATTTTTGCAATGCTATTATTTATTTATTTATTTATTTATATGGTAAATGTGACACCCCAAGCAAATCCCACATCGGCTGTGGCCAGGAGAGATCCTTGGTTAATATGTAATCCAATGTCTCTTAAATCACCAACGCGTTTTGGGGCTTAATGTTAGTGGATGAGAGGAGAACTCCACATTTAAGCGTGCTCAGGTGGGAGGAGTATCAGGATGGGTGACCTCTTGGAAAGTCTCCACCGGGGCAACAAAAAACAAACCCATAATCTCTAGATGGCCAACCCATCGGGGCAAAGCGGACAATATTGGTGGTGAGAGGGGCCATATGTTACAGATGGTTTCAGAGCCACTCCTATTCCGTTCGGATGGTGGGTGCAAACCTCATCGGGGACGATAAGACCCTAACAGGGGGTGGATGTGACACCCAAGCAAATCCCAAATCAGCCGTGGCCAAGAGAGATCATTGGTTCATAAGTAATCCAATGCCTCTTAAATCACCAAAGCATTTTGGGGCTTAATGTTAGTGGATGAGAGGAGAACTCCACAGTTAAGCATGCTCAGGTGGGAGCAGTATCAGGATGGGTGACCTCATGGGAAGTCTCCACTAGGGCAACCAAAAACAAATCCGTGAGCTCTGGATGGGCAACCCATCGGGGCAATGGGGACAATATTGGTTGTGAGAGGGGCCAAATGTTACAGTAAAGATTATCTCGAAGACTGACTAGACACGACATAACACGTTTGTACACCGCACATGAAGCTGGATGGCATTTTCTCGAGATGGGTGGTAGCATCGACTGTATGCACGTCGAATGGAGAAGTTGTCTGACGGCTTTATGGGGCTAATTTATGAGAGGCGACCATAAAAAACTGATGATCATGCTCGAAGTCATTGAGTCGAATGATTCATGGATTTGGAATGCGTACGTTGGCCCCCTCGGTTCAAACAACGACGTCAACGTTCTACATCAGTCACCACTATTCGATACAGAGATACAAGGAACCACCCCCTATGTTGTAGGTCCATGGAATGGATCGATTACAAGATTGATCAGGTTAACCAAGGTGCGGAATCCCTTGATTAACGTTTATGCAAAAACCGATTATGTGACAATCAAGATCGAACACGAGAGATTCTATAAAACTTGTCTTCTATTGATTATAAACTAATTACAACCAATTCAAGACACTACAACTAACACACACGAAACTTGGAGGCTGGTCATACTAGACTGACTAACTCTCTGAACGATCAACCTTAACCCTAAACAAACATGTTCTCTTTATAGTTGAACAAGTTCACTTGGGCTAGGCCTTGGGCTTTAAGCGAAGATGCCTTGGGCTTCAGGCAAAGATGCCTATCTTCACCTCTAGCCCATCTTCGCTATTACACTATATTCTTCCAGTGGGCTTATTCGCCTATCACAAGTTCGCTAGTTACAATAAAGATGATTACACATTATACAAACGACTATATACTAACTATTCTATCTAGAAGCTGTTGTCACACCAGAAATGCACCAAAAAACTCCCCCTTGACAATAGCTTCTAGATGTATTCGTCTTTATACAACTTGATGACTCTAAGTCTTTGGATTGCTTCAGCTTCAATGTACTAACAGACTCCCCCTAAGCTGATGAATCGAATTCATCAATCTTTCAGATACTTTGAGTCATCCGCTCATCAGGATATTTATATTCTTCATCTGGTGAGCAAATCCTGACTTGTATAAGTGAACAATAATGTAGATGGAGATGGAGGATCTCAACAAGAAATCTTGACTTCTGCACTTCACTTTGATATCAGCATCAATATGTGCATCTTGATTTCTGCACTTCACTTTGACATCAACATCAATCTATGCACTATCACAAACAACACATCGAAAGCCACATTAGTCTAATTCACATTAAAGATAAACCAATATTTTATCTCGATATGCCAATGCATATACAAAAACATAATTTATCAGTTCAAAGTGGAAGGCCTTATAAAGAAAATATTTTTGGTATTTTGGTTTTAGAACATAATAAAACAAACTAAAAATATTTACAATGCATATTTTTGTGAGAATCATGTGCAAGAAGATCATATTAGCTTTGTTAAACTGTTTCACACTTTAAGTTATTTTTCTTAATTTCATTTTGTGAATAACAGTCCAAGACGATTACCAATATTGTTTATCCACTTAAAAAAGCTACACGAGAGTTTCAAAGCTTTTACCTTGTGATATGATTAATTGATTTATACCGTTATACTAGTGTTTCCCACAACATGACATATCCCCGCAATCAAGGTATGCACAAAGCTTCTTCGTAACGGGTGAGTATATTGTTGCCATCTATATAATTTACAAGGTACGAGTCACATCGGTGTACAGGTCAGCATATATCTGGATACAGCAAAGTGACCAATGTGAACTCAACCAGGGTTAAGTCAAATACCATTATATTCTGGTACGTATTTTAGCTTGAGGCATTTTTGAGTTAGCCTTTTAGCATATAAGGGTTTTGGCATTTTCCTTTTTCTTTTTGCTCTTTTAAGATATCATGGCTGTGCCTAGGTCAGCATGTTTCTGGATGCAGCAGAAGGGCAACCAGGTTATCCTCGGATGTTTTAACAATTTAAAGACCCGAAACCTCATATTTTGACAATCTCTCAACGCAAGATTTAAGATTATGAAATCATACGCCAATGATATGTTACCCACTTGGTACACCGTCTTTTATGTTTATATCACATAGTAAGCTGATTTGTTCGTGTCTCTTGCCTACCGGTACATCATATGATGGAGCTGTTATCACATATAGCACATATAAGTTTATTTTTTCAGCGTGACAGTCCAACTGCTGATGTACTATCACTTTTTCTCTTTCACACCATGATTTCTCATTTTCTGAATTTTTCAATGTTTTTGTATTTTTAGAATAAATTATATTACTCCCCTAAACGCACGCACACATCTAAACTCTTTTTGGCTTAGGAAAATTTCTCCCCCTAAATTTTTGTTTTTGTGAAAATAAAAACATAAATTTAAAAACAAACAGTCTTCCCCTTAAACCGACAAAAAGTTTTCAATGTAAAGATGAGAATAATACGTATAACTTTAAAGTGCAAACTTAATATCTTCACCGAAGTAAACCATTCATTACCAATGGTAACCTATAATTCACCTCAGATAATTCACAGGAACAACCACTGTCGAACAAATCAACAGTCCTCCACAGTCGTCCTGCACTCACTCAACAATTCAGTTAGTACGAGGAACCCAGACTTTAGTAGTCTTGGTTTGACCTCGTTCATTAACATAAGTAAACTCATTTAAATGTCCATTACACCTTTATGGTGACTTGGATCTATTGCTCATTGATTTTTGAGACTGATAATTGGAAACATTTTGATAGTGATTACTTGAACAATATTGATTCCGATTATCATACCCTAAATTTCTGAAAATTCTTGGTTGATTATTTGAGTTATGGAAACTCATATAATCATATCTTCGAGAGTTTACATGTTGTTTTGGATAATGTCTTTTATGAAAATTTCGATAACCATCATTCTGGTATCGATTTTGATGTTGGAACCTAATTGATTGACCATGGTAATTGTTGTTTCTTGGTGACTTATTTCTTGGTCCATCAAATTGTCCCGAACATGAAGTCTCAGGATGAAGTTTTGATTGACTTCGTTTAGAGTATGGAACTTCATTTTTACCCTTATCAACCCGATTCACATCCTTTGAAACTCCCTGTTGTTGCTTTTGAACAGACTTTTTATGCGACTTACTTTCACCAGATTTTTCTATAATCTTAAATGGGCAACAACTGGCAACATGCCCTCTAATTTGACAGTTAAAGTACGATCTTTTCTTAAGCTTTGATTGAGGTGTAGACTGGAAGAAGAGGGTCTAGAGTCATGACCCACATTGGAAACTACTTCAGTAAAAACAGTTTAAATTTGTCCCTGAGCAATAAACGACATTGGGAATTCACTATCAGAAAATATCTTGTCATTACCCTTAAGTTTATACAACTTCTTAACAGTGGTTTTCTAATTTGATTTCCTAACATTATCCATGTTTACACTTTTCTTAACTTCTACGCCCTCACTCATCTTTTCTAGACTGCTGTTAGATCCAACAGATTCTTTTTCAGCAGAACTGGGACTCTTAGGCAAGTCGATATCTTGATATCCGACTACAAGTTGTTTACCATTTACCGCATCAATGAACTCTTCCTTAGTAAGCAAGAATGAATAGTTCCCCATTAAAGGGAAGAGGAACATCATTATATCCTAACCCTGCTGACTCATTCTTATCCTTTTGGGAATCTATGATGAACTTATGAAGGTACTTGGTACTACGACACTATTCAACCTGTCTGTTAAGTTCGACTACCTTAATCTTTTGCTCATCTATCTCCTTGTTTTTCTCAGCAATGACCTTTTGTTTGTCAATTATGGCTAGATGGGCTAGATCCAAATAACAGATCTTTTCCTTAACTACAAGGTCTAACACCTTAAAGTCCTTTTCTACATATTTAAGCTTAGTCTTAAGATTATCCTCTCTAATCCTGTTGCTCAAATTAAACTCTTTTTCCTGATCTAGCAGCACAACTAAGTCAGTGTTATGTTTCGCTACTTTATCATTTTCAGCAACTAATAAGGCAATTCTCTCTGCATAATCCACACATTTTTTACATGCATTAACAACAGAGGATAGAGTAATGTGTACCTTTTTGCTGGTGGAGTCTAATTCGGACATGTATCCTATGAGTTCCTTGGTAGACATCCCTTCTGTTTCCTCGAGATTAATGTAGATGCATTTTGTGCGACTAATGCTTTGGATTACAATTAACATATGTTAGTGTGTTTTGACGAATGGGCGAAGGAAGATAATGTGGGCGAATGAGAGATTATAAAGGTGCGAAGGAGAGCAAACGGTGCGAAGGAGAGATAGGAGGTCGAAGGTAGATTAGATGTTTATGTATAGCTTGGTTCGACCATGATGAATGGGCGAACCTGCACATTCGACCAAGCAAAGTGGGCGAATGTGCAGGCCTATAAATAGGTCAAGTTCATTTTGAATGTAAGTTTTGGTCATTTTTTGTTTCCCTCCTGTTTGAGTCTCTCCCTAGGGTTTTGTGTAAACTTAATTCACGTCATATTTTGATTGTAAAGCTTATTATAACGTGTAATTGAGTGTGTTTATCAATGAAATGAAGCTTTTAAAGATGATTTCTGTGTTTTGTTAGTATTGTTATCATTTTGTGATTGATTCAGGGATTCCGCACCTGAATCAAACTTGTTTGATCACTATCTTTGTAGATTACAACGAAATCTATGCACCAGTTGCACGCTTAGAGGCAATACGAATGTTTCTGGCGTTTGCATCATTCATGAAATTTAAGGTGTATCAAATGGATGTCAAGAGCGCGTTTCTCTACAGTGTGGTCAAGGAGGAAGTATACGTAGGTCAACCACCAGGCTTTGAAGATCCTATTCACCGGGATAAGGTCTACGTTTTGAACAAAGCTCTCTACGGGTTGCACTAGGCTCCAAGGCAATGGTATGAGGAGCTGAGCACGTATCTTCTTTCAAAAGGATTCAAGCGAGGTTTGGTAGATTGCACACTGTTCACTAAACGAACAGGCGATGACTTGCTTCTAGTCCAGATTTATGTTGACGATATTATATTTGGGTCTACTAACGAACTTCTGTGTAGAGAATTTGAACGTGTTATGCAGGAAAAGTTCGAGATGAGCGCAATGGGAGAGATGCAGTTTTTCCTAGGCTTGCAGGTGGAACAAAGACCAACGGGGATCTTTATTCACCAGACGAAATACGTTTCTGAAGTCTTGAGCCGATTCCAGATGGATGATTGAAGCCGATGGATACCCCAATACAACCTATTCACGGGATTGGAATTGACGCTAAGGGGGAGCTAACTGATCCATTTACATACAGAGTAATCGTCAAATCTCTGATGTATCTCACCGCCTCCAGACCTGATATAATGTTTGCCACATGTCTCTGTGCACGTTATCAATTGAAGCCGAAACAGAGTCATCTTGCAGCTGTCAAACGTATCCTTAGATATCTGAAGGGTGATCCGTCGAGAGGAATATGGTACCCTAATGATGATAATTTTGACCTAATCACTTTTAGTGATGCAGATTGCGGCGGCTGTGACAAAGACATCAAATCCACAACGGCTGGATGCCAGTTTATGGGGAGCAGGCTCGTGACCTGGCAGTGCAAGAAACAGACCGCAGTTGCATTATCCACATGTGAAGCAGAATACGTTTCAGCATCGAGCTGCTGCTCACAGGTTCTTTGGATCCAACAACAGATGGTGGGCTACGGTTTGCAATTTCTTAAAACCCCTATTTACTGTGATAATGAAGCCGCAATCGCATTAACAAAAGACTTAGTAAATCACTCAAAGGCTAAACATATCCGGATTAAGTACCATTTTATCCGTGATTGTTATGCTAAAGAGTTGATCGATATGGTCAAAATCCTCACTGATTACCAACGCGCAGACCTTTTTACCAAAGCTTTTGATAAATCAAGATTTGAATATCTTTTGAAAGCTAATGGTATTAAAGAAAAACAAGACTGATCACCACCTCAGTTTATCGCTTTTTAGTTTAAATTTACTGTTTTTTTCAGAAAAAATTAAAAATCCAAAAACATTGAAAAATTTCAAAATCCATAAAAAATTAGAAAATTTCTTTGCTGACTGCTATATCTTCTTCTCTTAGATTAATGCCGTCAGATTTCTGTGAACAAACGATATCTGGGCAGTCACATATTTGAAATGCTCCAGCTTATCCTTGGGAACAGTAAATTCAAAAATTTATAAAAATCAGAAAAACCAAAAATGATTTCCTGGAGAAAAAGGGGAAATGATAGTACATCAGTGGGGATCTGACACATTCTAAAGAAATGTAATGCTATATAGGGTGTGTGTCTGAGTCTGTGTGATGTGCTGATAGGCTTCGTAGACCTATTACTGCGTGCCTGATACATACATATCACACGAATTGATGTGTGGATGAACTCCTCATGGGCATATGGTCTTAGTACCGTAATTTCGTTTGATAGGGTATTTGTACAAAACTCGGAGGTTTTGGGTCGTTATGTTATTAGTTGTCAGGGGATAGCCTCTCTGATCTTCTGCTGTAAGTCATTACGGACCTAGATCAGATAGGGTGTCTTTATAAAAGAGCTTTAAGACAAATCCTACCGTTACCGAATTGAGGAACTTTCCATGTTTTATGATAATCAAAGATTATCTATTACATCGTATTAATCACTGATGCAAATCATGATTGATATCAGTCCTCAACCTGGTAGAGTGCACATGATACTTTGCTGCATTAATTTGCTGACCTGTATACCTCTATGCCTCATACCTTGTAAATTATAGACGACGAAAGCATAATCACGCTTTACAATGAGTCTTTGTGCATTTACTTTTTGATACGGGAGTATGTCGTGTGCGTGGGAACCATAGACAATTTCGTTTATACTATACATAATCATATCAGTCTAAAGCATTGCACAAAAGTCTGCATGTGAGTTTATGTGGATCACAATATCAGCAGTTGCCAGATCACACATTGTCTTTAATGATAATAATCAAAAAGATCAACGGTGTGATCAGATTTCTCAATAACTGATATGATCCCTTTACCGGAAATCCCAAAACATTTACTGCTTTATCTTTACATTTCTGCATTTTATATTTCTCGTCAAAAATTGCAAAACTCAAAAAAAGATTTTAGGTGTGTTTTAACATAAATTTTAGAAAATCCAAAAAGATTTTACATTTCTATCTTATTTTTGATAGCTGATGGTGGTTGATGACGATTTTCTAAAACTTGATGAACCATTTGAGCTTTGTAATCTTTAAATGAGAAAATATGATTGTCAGATGCTTAAAAGTTGGAAAATATTTTGAACGGGACTCGATTTTGAGATTTGGTAAAATTTTCAAAAATTCCTGTTCACTTTCGCCCCTTCGTTGGGTCGAAGGAGGATTTTTTTGTTCATTCGTACGTTTAAATTTGGGCGAATGTGAGAGTTCTTAAGACATTTTCTCTTTCGAACCCTTATGTCTCATTCCCACCTTTAATTAGGGGCGAAGGAGACAAAAGCTTCACGTTCGACCACTATGAACGGGCGAATGAGCAGCCTATAAATACCTTATCTGCTCATTCGAACCCATTTCAAAATTTTTCAAAAATTCTGACCTTAAGTCCACTTATTGCTTTTTGATTTTAGACCTTATCATTGTGTTCGTCTACTTGTGCTCATCATTTTGCACCATCTTATACAGGTTTTCATCATGTTTTGAGTGTTTAATCACGAATTTTCAGTCCAAGCCCTAACTGATCTTGAACAGGAACTTAGACATGATAATTGAACTTGCTTTTGATGTGGAATCATTGTTTCAGTGTTTTAGGGGGAGATAATCCAAAAACTTAGGGTTTTTAATTCACCAGTTTGATTAATTGATTAATAAACCTGTTCGAACCCTAGTTTTATAAGAAAACATTGAATCAATGGTTGTTTGTTAAAACTAATGATTAGGAAAGCTTTATCGGAGGTTTTAGGTGTTAGATGAATCAAAATGACATGTTTAAAACTCACTGGATTTCAGAATTGAAATTTGAAATGATGAACTGACACCTTCGCCCTTTTATGAACGGTCGAACGTGCAAAAACGGGCGAAGGAGAAGTTTTATCTGGGCGAATGAAGTTAAACGGTCGAATGAAACATTTTTACCAAAACTTTTCACATTCGAACCTTGAAATTTCACATTCGCACCCAAGTTTTCTCATTCGTACCTTTATTTGGGCGAATGTAGAATTTAAATACCAAATTTTCAATTTTGATTATTTTGTTTGTTATTAACGCGTTTATTTGATTTGTTTTGCAGTTTTAACCATGTCTGAACAGGAAGATACGAGTGTTCCTGCTGGATCATCCTCACAGGCTGCCGAGACAGCGAAGACTGATATTTTACCATTTGAGAATGCACACAATTGCTGTGCATATCTTGGAGACGTGAAGAAGCATACGGAGTTTACTGGGATAATAGAGTTTCTGAAGAGGAGCCGGGTGATCGATGCGATTGCTACACCTGCTATCATTTACAGAGATTTATTACAGGAGTTCTAGACAAATGCGAAAATGGACTTCTGGGAAGGTGAATCTTCTCTGGTCAGCAAGATTCAAGGAGTGCTGATTATTGTGTCAGAGAATGATATTAGAGAAGCGTTGAAACTTGAAGATGTCAAGACAGATCCCAGAGAACTGAACTCAGCTAGACTAAACAAAGGAAGTGCTTTCTCAGAATGCAGTATAACGGACCGATTACTGATGGTTCGTTACACAAAGGAAAGCTTTGTCCTCAGTTCAAGTATTTAGCACATGCGATGATACATGTCTTCGGGTCAGCGGCTGGTGGTTATGATCTGATGAGGAAAAGCATAAGCTCTTTGATGGTAGCACTTATATTGAACAAACCGTTCAATGTATCAGGAATGCTTATGGAACACTTGTTGGAACCAGTGAGAGGTACAAGGACTAGGAAGTTTCTGTTATATCCTAGATTCCTTCAGATGATTTTTGATTTGAAGTATAAGAATTTGAAGAGAGACCCAAAGCAGATTATTGTTTAGGAGCATATGAACATTAATACTCTTGCCAGAATGAAGCTTATAAGGGGTTGTCTGTAAATGAAAGACCACCAGTGAGACGTTTATTTGGTCACTTAGTCAAGATTGATTATCAAGATCCTGGTAAAGATAAGGTGAGGCATGCTGACAATGCATCGGACGAAGACAATCCGTTACATCCAGTTGACGCTGAGGCAAAACGAAAGTGTCAGGTAGTGAATGTGGGAGCAAAGAGTGGTAAAGGTAAAGAGAAAGAGATAAGAATTGAAGTTCAGGCTGAAGCTGAACCAGCAAAGAAGAAAAGTGCGTCAAGAAGGCACAAAAGTATGGCAAAGAAAGGTTTACATCTTGTGGATGAAGCGTCGGTTGATTCTGAGGAGACGCAAGAAGATGAGCGATGGGATTCTGATGAAGAGACTATAAAGAGCACCACACCCAAGGCCACTGTGGCTGGTGAGTCTGCTAGTCTAAATAGGTCTTTGGAAGAACAGAGAAACAAGAGTCCTATTCGTTTAGATGAAGCTGATGAAGACTTAGGCGATCTGTCACACCCTCAAATTCCACGTGCGGGGTTTTACCGCGAGGCGCGTGACACACCAGGATCTCAGTCAACGATCACAATAAACATACAACAAACATGCATTCATAATTATATTTAAAACCAAAATATCATGCTTTGAGCTGTAAACCAGCAGCGGAAGCATTCTTGTTTACAACCAAAAGACATATCATTGTTTACAAAGACATTGTTTAATATGCTTCAAAATAATAGACGCTGTGCATGACTCCGTGCGCCTAGCCCATTGACTGCTACCTTAGCGACCTGAGAAAACATGCCAAAAATGTCAACATATAATGCTGGTGAGTTCACAGGTTTTCTTTCATAAAAGTGTTGTTATAAGTTCGGTAAGATCATTTCCCGTTACTACTAGGTTATAAGAACGTTAGCTAGACGTTAAGTGTTTGTTTACTACTGCGGTTGGGAATCCATTACTATACGTTTATAAGTTGTTGAAGCTTGCCCAACAGTTTTGGCTATAACCGATGCCTCGGCGAGCCAGTAATAAGAGACAATATGCACCCGCCCGGCCCAGCCGTCGAGTGGGGTTTGTGAGGCCCAATAGATCTATCCACATTTCCCCCGTTGTGCATCCCCGCACATTCATGGTTTCCCCCCTGGGACTTTCCGTAAAAGCCGCATAGTATATGTGAAGTAACCATAGTATAACATGACCTTTAATAAGTAAGTAAGTAGCATGTTTCTCCCCCGAAAGTAATACGGTAAAAGTGGGGCTGTGAAACTCACCTTGGATTGCGTTACTTGAAAACAGTTAAGTAATTATGTTATGATAGTCCCAAATAGCGGCGACCTATCATAAGATGTGTATAAGTATTGGACTAATAACCCGCAGGCTAACTAGTCCCCGTATGTCCAGACCGTGACCATAAACGTTTGAAAACACCTTTAACTGTTAAACCGACCGTGCCAGACAAGACCCGACATCCCATTGGTGACCCGACATTCCACGTGTTAGATAAATGCAAGACATCATGCAACATATGCAATTAAACACTTAATGCGCGCAAGAGTTCACCTAGTCTAGCATAATGTCCAATTAACGCATAAACAGGTCCGAATACGTCTTACTAAGTCATTGGGTGTATCCGGGGTTCCTAGCATGTTCCTAGGTGTCAAATCGTGTTCCGGGATGTCAAAACGCGTTCACGACAGCAGTACATGCGATTAGGAAGGTCACACGTGAGTAGGCATCAGCCTACAGGCGATTAGGGCCTAATCGCATGAAGCATGAGGCGATTAGGGTCCTAATCGCCCCACATGTCTGCATAATCGCGTGGCATCAGGCGATTAGGATGCCTAATCGCCTGTTGCTGCTGTGTAACGGATTTTCGCGCGTTAAACCCTCCAAATCAGATCCGAAACATGCAACAACACCCAATATCAAACCTAAATCATTTACCAACCCATTTCAAGCAAAAAACCCCAACATATCACTGATCTAGCATGTTCTATGCAATTGTTTCCTAAAATGGCAAGTACTAGGTTTCACCTACCAACCTTATCTTTCCTTAAATGGAAACAATCAGATTTCAACCTCTACCAACATGTAGATCATCAAACCTCTGTTCTAACATCTTCCTAGCATCAATTCTAACAACATTGCATCAACAATCATACCATAATCATCCTAAATCCTCAAGAACATACAAATGGGTCAAAATATGCATTTTCTTCAAAACACCACAATAATGGCTAAGATTCTAAGACAACCTTCCTAATAACCTCTACATAGCAGAAGTACAATCATATCTTGAAAACATTCATGTTAAAATTACCAAGAAGACCAACATATGCATGTAAACTTCACATATAACAAGCATTAAGGTGTAGACTTAGTTTAGGACTCTTTTGAAAGGTTTTTAAAGACACATTTTGGTAAAACAAGGTCTGGAACTTTGGGGAACTCAAAATAACAACTTTACAAAGGTTAGGGATGAAGAACACACCTTGGATTTTGCTAAAGAAAGGTGTGTAAGCTTGGGGATGGTGATTTTTGTAGCAAAAAGAGTTCCAGAGGTGTTTCAAGGTGTGTGGGTGGTTTGGGAGCAGCTAGGGTTGTTCTAGAGGTGTTTGGGGAGTTAAGGGTTCTATTTATAGGTGTTTTGACCCGGACTCTGCTGTTCATGCGATTAGCAGTACCTTACATGCGATTGGGGGCCTAATCGCGTATAACATCAGGCGATTAGGTCCCAATCGCCTATAATCTCCCCTACTCGCATGTCCCTATAGGCGATTAGGCCTATTCCAGGCCCTAATCGCCTGATACCTATCAGGTTGGGTTTTCGGCGCGTTAAACGCTATTTTAACATATTTAAACACGTATTCACATACCGATAAGTCACATAATGATTTCAAACATATAATGCATGATAACTAACACGTTTACATCCGTTCACCAATTCCCGGGACTCGAGACTCGTGTGTGCATTAAACCCGGTGATTCCACGAATCACCGATCCTTGTACCCATGGTTATGGACCGACTCCCGATGACCCCGCGGATCATCATAACGACTCCCGATGATTCCCAGAATCATCATACCGATTCGACTGACCCCGTTAAGGACGTAATATGCATGACTCGCTAAGGTAGACTTACTAGTTTAGTCAACGTTACTAACCTGAGTTTGCCGGGTGTCACATGGGATTAGGAGATTTTCCTGGATCGCCAATGCAGGGGGAGAAACAGAAAAAGCCCCAGTTCAAGAAGAAGGAGAAAGTGTTAAAGCCCATGGAAAAGAGAGCTAGAGAGATTGAATCATTGATTGCTGGAAAGAAACTTCCACCAGCATCTAGCTCGAATTCACCGGTTGTTAGTCCAGTTGCGAAGAAACAGAAAACATCATCAGGAACTGAGAAACAGACTGATCTACCTGTTGATGAATTTAATAGTGCACTGGATAGAGTATTAAAGAAGATTAAGAAAGGAAAGCTGCCTGCTGATGCTGAAGCTTCTACTCCCAAGGTCACAGTTGATAGCGATGTGATGAACGCTGTGAACCGGAAGCTAGCTGATATGATGAAGATAATTAATCAGCAGCAAGCAGAGATTAAGAAACTGAAGAACAACGATCAGAAGATGCTGGATGTTGTTGAGACATCACATGACAATCAGGAAGCACTTGAAGCTGAAATTAAACGACTTCGCAAAGAAAACAAGAAGTTGTTGAAACACGAACAAAGAAACACCAGACGATACATAGCTTTGAAAGAAGACAATAAGAAGCTAAAAGAGAGTAACAAGCACATGGACAATCTGATTAAAGACTTGTACTCTCGAGCTCCTCAGCTAAGGTGATAGGACAAAGAACAAGATGAGGAGCAGGTTGATTTTGAACCGTCTGATAATGAGGAGGAGGAAGATGAGGATCTTGATGAAGATGCTGGAAACGCTCCTAAAAAGAAGAAGAAGAAGGATGATGGAGATGATGATGGTTCGAATGGTGAATCTGGTGATGGAGGCAGCTCTGCATTTGATGATGATGATGATGACGATACAGATAAGTATAAGTATGAGAAACGTGGATCTGGAAAAGAAGGTGAATCTAGTTCTAAAGCTCCTGGAGGATCGGTTGATGATGATACGATCTTTTGGAATGAAAAGCTGAAGTCATTGTCAGAAGATGATAAACAGATGTATCGCCAGATGTTAACTGATCGAGTCTGGACGATCGACATGACCAGTAGATTTTCTGAGATCTTTGAATCTAGTGACAGGATGCTTGAATTGGATTATAATGATCCAGATTTAGAAGATGGTGAAGTTTCTGCGGCAATGTCAAAAGAGATTTTAGAAGGTTTGGCGAAGCAGGTTGGGAAAACGTTGGAAGAACTATTGGCTGATAACCAGATTCCTAATCTACCTGAAAAGGAAGCTGGAAATCATTCTGATGATCGTGACGTACCTGCGTTTGAGGAAATTGAAATTGAAGATATAACCAGTGAAGAGTATCCAGAATATTTCAAGAAAGATAAAGATTCTGGATTTGCTGCTTTCACTGAAGAATTACTAAAAGAAGCCGAGAAACTTGATAGAGAAAAGAGTGAAAAGTTTGTTGAAGAAGTGTTCAAGGGGCATGATAAACCGAATATTGAACAATCTGATAGCTTGAAAGAGTTACCGAGGAAACTAAAAGAGAAAGAAGCCAATCGTCCGAAAGCAGAGATTCAGGGAAGCTTTTATAAAATACACAACGAGATGTTTAAAGGAAGAGCATTGGGTTGGAAGTTTATAAAGCAATTGAAGTGTGTTGCCGTTAAGTGGGATAAGGGGATACTGTATTTTGACAGATTTCATGATCTGAAGACTCTTCCGTATTGGGCTATTCGTGATGTTTGTAGACACTGATTGACTGGATCCTCAAACGATCACATTGCTTATTTTGCTGATCGAATGGCGAGGGAAAGCAGGACGAAGTGGAATTTGTTTGAACCTCAGTATCCGAAGCGAATTGTTCACAAGAAAGATATTGATACTATTACCAGTTTGCCCAAGGTGACTCTAAAGTACAAACCACCGAAAGTGTTGAAACATATTCCGCTATTGCAGATTCCACAACACTTTGCGAAAGATTTTATCTGGTGGTATTATGATTGGAAGATTGCAGAGGCTGTGATTGTATTGAAGGATGGTGAAAAGAATTTCAAGAAAATACACATATTTGATCCTATGTGGTTGGTTAATTGTTCACATGAGGATATAGTTATGTTGTATTACAATCCGATATTCAGTGATGTGAAGGATGCTGAACAAGCAAGTAAATACCAGCGTGTGGTATTTCTGTGTTTTGCTTATGATATAAACGCTGGATGCGATTTTGATAAGAAGCTTGGGAAGTTCGTGAAGATTCAAGATGCCCCTGATGTCAAAAAGAAAAAGCCGAAACAAGTGTTTGAACCAGTGATGACCAAAGAACAAAAGACGTTACTGCACATAAAGCTTATGAACAAAAAGATGGACCAAGAGCGTAAACAATCCAAGCAATAGTCGAGGGGGAGTTTGTAGATGCATTTTGTGCGACTAATGCTTTGGATTACAATTAACATATGTTAGTGTGTTTTGACGAATGGGCGAAGGAAGATAATGTGGGTGAATGAGAGATTATAAAGGTGCGAAGGAGAGCAAAAGGTGCGAAGGAGAGATAGGAGGTCGAAGGTAGATTAGATGTTTATGTATAGCTTGGTTCGACCATGATGAATGGGCGAACCTGCACATTCGACCATGCAAAGTGGGCGAATGTGCAGGCCTATAAATAGGTCAAGTTCATTTTGAATGTAAGTTTTGGTCATTTTTTGTTTCCCTCCTGTTTGAGTCTCTCCCTAGGGTTTTGTGTAAACTTAATTCACGTCATATTTTGATTGTAAAGCTTATTATAACGTGTAATTGAGTGTGTTTATCAATGAAATGAAGCTTTTAAAGATGATTTATGTGTTTTGTTAGTATTGTTATCATTTTGTGATTGATTCAGGGATTCCGCACCTGAATCAAACTTGTTTGATCACTATCTTTGTAGATTTGACGATCCTACGCGCATACAATTAATGATGTCAGGCACAACCGCACTCGCATCATTTACCTCCTCACCATCAACAACTTCCATAGCTTCCCCTTTCTTATCCTGAACACTTTCTGCATTAAATGCTTGAACACTGGTTCCCTTAATTGATTAAACTTGTTGATATGGCACGAACACCTTTGGGTTCTCACTGCTTTATGAAGAATGACAATTTAAGCTTTGTCCCAAAGAACTCTGTTGGATCAGTTTGCTCTTTTATGCTAAGTAAGAACTTGCTATCTTGACACTTAAGTGTTTAGCAAGTCCTTGTAAATCAGATTATAAGCACAACGGAATGTTATAAGTTAAAGCAACACTTTTGATACTGAGGCAGAGTTATAACTCCCCCTTGATGTTTGAAACTAATAAATGACAAAGTATTTATTATGAATCTAAGCTTGTAAATGAGAATTAGATACTTAGACAGATTCACAATAAATACAGAAATGGAATAGAACAATGAGAGTGTTTGAAGGATTTTCTGTTAAAAATCAATGTCTAAAATAGAAGGTTGAAGCCTCCTATTTATAGACGTTTACATACATGTATCTTGCCAAAAAGCAAGTACAGAAATAGCAGAAACAAGTTGCACAAGTTGCAACATTGAATCAATCAAATAAAGCTAAAAGTAATATTAAACAATAAACTACTGATGCAAAAAGGCGGTGGAAAATATCTGATGCTAAGTGCTGATGAAGGACAACTACTGAAGAGTAGTTTTGTCTTCAGTACTTCTGAAGTGAACTTGTCTGGTTTGGACTTCAGAACTTCTGCAACTTCAGCACTTCTCATATCTTCTAATCAGCAGTTTCTTGTCTTCTCTTCAGTACTTCTATACTTAGCCAAAATGACAGAAGTGAATTAGACTAAGGTTTACAAAAGTGGTTTCACCAATCCTCTTTGTCCTAACAATCTCCCCCTGGATTGATGAAGCCAAAACCTTACTAATTCCTTATGTGTTTCTTCTGTCTTGAACAATCTTCCATATCTCTTTGTACATGGTGTTCTTGAGCTGGTTGAACTGACCATCAGTTAGAGATCCTCTCTGTGGTTCTAGATGTTGAATTGTGAGCAGGTCTTGTGTTGACAGTTTCTTCAGATCACTGATCTTCTTGTAAGCCCTGCTTGAGAGGTCTCTTCTTGTCAACAGTACTGAGTTGTTATCAGTAAGTGACCATCTGATGATAGGGATCTTTGACTTGTTAAAGTCAGAAGAATAGGGAACCAGACTTGTCCCTTGGGTTGATGGTCCTGAGTGCTGGATGTCTTCAGTTTCAGATAGCCTCAGGTGGGATTCTCTTCCTTGTTGTTGTTGCATATCAGGCATCTGAACAGTTGGGAGATGGTGTTCAGTCACTACTTTGGTATGCAGCTTTTCTTTGATGGTCTTTTGTATTTGATAAGCAAAAGTGGAAGGATCCCTGAATTGTGTTAACAAAGGTTTCTCCTCAATGTCAAAATCTGAATGGACTACTGAACTTCCTTCAATTAGTACCATTTTGAAGTCAGTTTTGACATTGTCCTCTTCCTTCTTCTTCTGAGTAGCAGTTCTTCTAGATACACCAGAAGCTCTAACTACTGATCTTGAAGGATCAGCAGTTTGAAACTTCTCAGGATTTGCAGCCTTGGCAGCCAAGTATTTTCTGTAAGTATCCATCAGTCTTTCTTCTTTCCATCTGGATACTGAGGCTTTTGAACCATATCCTTCTGCTACTAACTCTTCTATTATCTGGGCTCTCTTGGCCTTTCCATCTTTGCTTGTGGCCACTTTGTCTGCAAGCAGTTGTGCTCTTCTTGTCAGCTCTTGCATAGAGAGTCCTTTGAGTGTAAAGGCTTTGGTCTTGCTGTTCTTGGTAATGTAAGACACCAGTTGTTGTCTTTTATCTTGTTCATCAATCTCATCAAGGCTAGCCTGCCTTTGTAGTTCAGCTGCATAAGCCTGAAGTTTTTCTTCATGGCTTAAATCCAAATCATCCCTTTCTTCCAGAGATTTCCAAATCTGATCTTCTCTGGCCTTCTTGTTGGCTGCAATTAAGCTCTTCTCTAATAGTTCAGCTGATTGAGAGATAGGAGAAGGGTTTAATACAGTCATTGTTGTAACAGATGTAGGCCTGATGGGATCAGATGTTGGTTGAATGGGAGCAGTGGTTCTGGAAGGTTCAGTTGTTTGAGGTTTGGAAGTGTTAACTTCTGATGTGCTGACAACTGCTGATGGTTTGTCAGCTACTGAAGGATTGTCTTCAGTACTTTCTGATTCTTCATCAGAAGTTTGGTCATCAGAAGTTTCTTCATTGTGCCTTAGGGATTCTTTAGATGTTTGGGTCTCATCTTCTTTCTCTGCAGCTTCAATTTCTTCTATTGAGACACCAAACTGTTTGGCCAATTTTTCTTTCCTGGCCTGATCTTTTTGATCTCTTTCAAGGAGTGCCACTTTTGCCCTTATCCTGGCTTGGAATGACTCCTTAGGTTCCCTGATCTTCTCCCCCTTTTTGGATTCATCAATTTTAACCCTTGAAGCAGAGGGTTGGGAGAATTGTCCTTGAAGATGAGCAATCTGTTTGCTGTTGAAGTCTATTTTGTTGGACAGATCGTTCATCTTGGTTTTGATCACTCCAAATTGGTTCTTGATGGACAGCTCCAAGTCAGCTGTATATGTTTGGAAGTGATTTTTGATGAGTGTATTCATCATGTGGTACAGGGGACCCTCTGGGCTGCATAGCTGGTTCAGGTCTATGCTTGTTTGCCCAGGGAATTGGGTAGGCATTTGCTGTGAAGGGGGTGTTTTTGGGAGATCCTCATGTTGTACAGAGGATGCCACTCTAGGGGTTTTAGGGATTGAGTGGGCTTTAACCTGTGCAGGGGTGACTGGCTTCTTGAGCCTGGATACCCCTGAAACAGGACCTTCAGAAAGTGCCGTCAATTCAGTAGTTTGAGTGTGTGAAACATCATCCAAACTAATGGAATCATCTGAATCCCTGATGTTGCCCTCAATGAGGACTGTCTCAGTTAAATCATGAGCTGAGCCCAACTCAGTTCTCTCATGAACCTCTTTTTCTTGGTACTGAGGATTTCCTACTTCAGGCATTAAGCCTTCATCAGTAGTTGCCACATCTGAGGTCTTAGCTATGTTACTTCTATCCTCAGATCCACCACTGGGTGGTAACTGAGTAGCAGCAGCCTCAGATGCCCCAAGAGTCTCTAAAATTGGGCTTAAAGACTCTGGTCCACCCTCATCTCTTGGGATAGGGCTAGAGATGTCCACATCCATGTCTGATGTAGTAGTTATGTCCCCTGTTTGTTGTGGTTGTAGGGGACTGACATGATTAGATGGGACATTCTCTTTTAGCCCAGAGAGAAGTTTGGCAATTTCTATTGCCTCTTGTTCAGAAATTTGTGGGGTTGGTTCAGTAGTTTGGGCAATAGGTGGTGAAAGTTGTTGTTCAGCAGTTTCAAAAGAAGAGTGTGATTGATATGTTTTTCTAAGTCTTTTTCTTTTGAATAAAACAGTTATGGGTGCTCTTGGTGGGGTTTGAGATGGATAAGACTGAGAGGGTGTTTCAGTCTCATCTATTTGAAGAGCAGAATGCTCATGAGCATGTTCAGGCATCTCAACCTCCTGAACAGCTTTTCTTTTGGGTTGGTGGGTTGCAGTTTTTGTTGGCTTGGGCCTTTTGGCTTTAGGTGGGGTGAGTTTGGAAGATGTGGGTTTCAG
This sequence comes from Ambrosia x helenae, assembly GCA_030844895.1. Classification (NCBI taxonomy): domain Eukaryota; kingdom Viridiplantae; phylum Streptophyta; class Magnoliopsida; order Asterales; family Asteraceae; genus Ambrosia; species Ambrosia x helenae. Next base: position 77,143,685 of record CM061230.1, read on the forward strand.
GGGGACTTGTTGTTGTTCTCCCTGATCATCTTCTGGCCAGGCAGCCGGTTTGTTATGCCTTGAGTATGCTTGTGATGTTAAAGGATTTAAAGTTGAAATTTTTCCCACAAGCACCTCATTACCCAGTTCCCCTATTATGCATTGCATAATGAACCTTGGGTATAACAAAAACTTTTTCTTGGTATTATTGTGATGTAACACCAACTCATTGAAAAAATAGTTTTCATGCCCTGAATTTAGTTTCATTCACAATGGAATGAAATATGGGTTGAAAAGTGGAGGGCATCTGGTCATAAGACCCTGTTTTTGGACTCAAACACATAATTATATAATGAAACAAAAGTTTGTATTTTGGTTCAAAATATTTTTTGAATATTGTAGCATGGGAGAGAGTACCTTGATAACCACACTCAGTCATGGTTAGATGAATATCAGTGTTAGCAACATGGTCAGGGGCAGTTACATCATCCAGACCCAGTCTTGTTGCTAGTGTGGCTGGTGTGATGGTCAGTTGTTTCCCTTTTATCTTTGAGTTGAGGGAAATGACCTCATCACCCATTGTAACCGTCTCAGCATTTGCCCAGAACTCATTCAGAGTTTCAGTGTGAATTGGTGGGTTTATTGTGAGAGCAGTAAAATATTGGGATTTGACGACAAGATCAATGATCTCATCGTATTGGGACCAGCCTTCTTGTTTTTCAAGGAAGGCCCTTTGATTGTGTCCTTGTTTTAGAACTAGAGCCATTGTGGTTTGGGTGTTTGATCGAACAGTGGATTTGCAGGTATAGGTTTTGAGAGAGAAGGAGGGATATTTTGAGTTTGAAAGGATAAGTGTGTAGAAAAGATATTTATTAGAAGTTTTAACCGCTTGAATCTTCTTTATTAGAAGTTTTAAAACCGCCTTTGGTTAAAAATCTCTTTATCAGAGGTTTTAAACTGATTAGGTCAAACCTCTGATGATGGGAAAAGTCAGATTTGCCCTTTTGACTTAAACTGCTGATGAAGGATTACTTCATCAGTAGTTCCCATTTTCTCTTCAGTAGTTTTAACATCTGATGAGAAATGTTTTTATAAATACTTTATTCATAACTTCTGAAGGTTATTTTATCAGAAGTTACACCCTTTTTCAAAAAATTATCCCATACTGATGATTTTTGTTCATCAGTAGTTTCTCTCATACTGATTTTTTGTTTAATCAGTAGTTTGTTTTTCAGAAGTTTTGTTGCAGACTTTTGTCATTTGTAAGTGAAAACCAGAAAAAAGATGGAAAAGGTTAACTTGGATTCCACCAAGGTAAACAGGATGGAATCAAGGATGGAAAAAGGAAAAAGAAAATTTTGATGTTTTATGCATAACAGTAGTGATTGATGTAGAAGTTTGATGTAGAGTTGGGTAGAATCAAGTGTTAACTTGGATTCTAACTGATATGCATATAAAAATAAAAATAAAAATAAAAATAAAGTAAACACTTACAAATTTAGCATTCCAAGCATGGATACTAACTTCTGAAATGTTGATGTGTCAAGGGGCTTAGTGAAGATGTCAGCTATTTGATTAGCTGTTGCTACATGCTTCACCTCAATCTTGCCTTTTTCATAGCAATCTCTTATGAAATGGTACCTGATCTCAATATGTTTGGTTTTTGAGAACTGTACCGGATTTTGAATGATGCTAATGGCAGATTTGCTGTCTACAAACAAAGGTGTCTTGGTCTCTTTGATTCCATAATCAAGAAGTTGATATTGGAGCCATTGTATCTGTGATGTACAACTTGCAGCTGCAATGTATTCAGCTTCAGCAGTTGAAGTTGCAACAGATGTTTGCTTCTTTGATTGCCATGACACTAGACAGTTACCCAGGAATTGACAACCACCAGATGTTGACTTCCTTGTCATCTTACACCCTGCATAGTCACTATCTGAAAAAGCTGATAACTTGGTATTGCTTGAAGCAGGATACCAAATTCCCAGTGTTGGTGTTCCTTTCAGATATCTGAAAATTCTTTTGACTGCTATAAGGTGTGATTCCCTTGGTGCTGATTGATATCTAGCACAGACACATGTTGAAAACATAATATCTGGTCTAGAAGCAGTTAAGTATAAAAGGGAACCTATCATGCATCTGTACATGGTTTGATCAACCTGTTTTCCTTGATCATCAGGTTCAACTTGTGTGATTGGTGTCATGGGAGTGGAACATGATTTACAGTCATTTAAAGAAAATTTGTTCAATAATTCTTTAACATATTTTGATTGATGTATAAAAGTTCCATTTGTTTGTTGTTTGATCTGCAGACCTAGAAAGTACTGCAGTTCTCCCATGGTACTCATCTCAAATTTTGATTGCATGAGTTTCTTAAAATCATCACACAGTTTTGTGTTTGTTGAACCAAAAATGATATCATCAACATAAATTTGAACAAGTAAGACATGATTTCCAACATGTTTAATGAAAAGTGTTTTATCAATGGCACCTCTTGTAAAGTTATTTTTGAGTAAAAAGGTGGAGAGTGTATCATACCAGGCTCTTGGAGCCTGTTTGAGCCCATAAAGAGCTTTGTCCAATCTGTACACCCACTCAGGATGAGAAGGATCCTCAAACCCAGGTGGCTGACAGACATACACCTCCTCTTTGATTTTACCATACAAAAATGCACTTTTCACATCCATTTGATAAACTTTAATTTTGTTGGAAATGGCATAGGCCAGAAATAACCTGATGGCCTCAAGCCTTGCAACTGGAGCAAAGGTTTCATCATAGTCAATTCCCTCTTCTTGAGAGTACCCTTGAACTACCAGTCTTGCCTTGTTCTTGATTATCATACCAACTTCATCTTGTTTGTTCCTGAAAACCCATCTTGTACCAATTGGTTGCTTGTTTTGAGGTAAGGGACAGATTTCCCAGACCTGTTGCTTGTTGAACTGAAGCAGTTCATCTTGCATAGCTTGCACCCAATTATTGTCTTTGAGGGCTTCCTGGTACTTCTTTGGTTCCAACTGTGAAATAAAGGCTGAGAATAGGCAAAAGTTGGAGAGCTGGTTTCTGGTAAGAACACCTGTAGCTATATCACCCATGATTTGATCAAGTGGATGATCTCTGTGTTCAATCAGTTGTTGTATACCACTGACAGGTGTAGGTGGCTCTTGTTCTTCAAACAAACTACTGAGGTCTATAATATCTGGTTCAGCAGTTTGAGCTTCTTCAGTAGTTGCAGGTGCTGAAGCAGATGTTTGAGTTTGGCCTTCAGTATTTGTTTGATCAGAAGTTTGAAAAACTTCTGATGGTGTTGTAGTTGACTTAATGACTGTTTGAGGAGTCCATGGTGCAGGATCCTCATCTTCAAACCTTTGATCACCATAATAAGTAGGTTTGGAAGAAGTAACAGTCTTTTCAGGTCCAAAGTGAAAGTTGTCAAGGTCAAAGAGTTCAGCAGGATGTGCTGGAATAAGAGTGTGTTTTGACTCATTGAACTTGACATTCAATGTTTCTTCTACTATCTTGGTGTGAGAATTAAAAACCTTGTAGGCTTTTCTAGTTGAAGAGTAACCAAGAAAGTAACCTGAGTCAACTTTGGCAGCAAACTTTGAAATAGATTCCTTGATGTTCAAGATGAAACATTGACACCCAAAAGCCCTGAAAAAGGAGATAAGGGGCTTCATGCCATGAAGGACTTCATAGGCAGTCTTGGAATGTCTCTTGACCACAAGAACTCTATTCTGAACATAACAGGATGTGTTAACTGCTTCTGCCCAAAAGTATAATGGCAGTCCAGAATCAGCTAACATTGTTCTTGCTCCTTCTATCAATGTTCTGTTCTTCCTTTCTACTACACCATTTTGTTCAGGAGTTCTGGGAACACTGTATTGTCTAATAATCCCTTTAGACAAACAGAATTCATCCAGAGTTTTGTTCCTGAATTCTGTCCCATTGTCACTTCTAATGGTTTTGACAGATAGAGAATATTGTTTCTCTACTTGTAGAATGAAGAACTTGATGATTTCAGCAGCCTCATCCTTGGAAAATAAGAAGAATACCCATGTGAATCTTGAGTAGTCATCAATGATGACTAAGCAGTACTTCTTTTTACCAAGGCTCATAATCTTGACAGGTCCAAATAAGTCCATATGGAGTAGTTGAAGACATGCAGTTGTTTTTGATTCTTCAATAGACTTATAGGAGGACTTATGCTGCTTTCCCTTTAAACAGGATACACAGTGTTCTTGACACTGGTATACTTTCAAAGGTAGACCTCTGACCAAGCCCATTTTTGTGACTTTATTTATGGTTTTAAAGTTCACATGGCCAAGTCTCCTGTGCCAGAGATCTGTTTCTGAAGTTGATGTCCTTGAGAAGAAACAGGCAGTGTTGTTCAATACTTTGTCTTTTTCAATGTCCACTGCATAGACATTGCCACATCTTTTGGCAATCAGCAAAGTATGATCTTCTATAATCTTCTCTATCAACTTCTGGCCTTCTGGTGAGATGATCTTGCATGCTGTCTTTGTGAAAAAGGAAGAATATCCTTTATCACACATTTGTGACACACTCAGCAAGTTGTATTCAAGGTTTTCCACCAGATTGACCTTGTCAAACTGTATTTTGCCAGAGGAGACATTGCCATGTCCTAGCACATATCCCTTAGCATTGTTCCCAAAGGATACATATCCTTCTCTTTGGCTGATAAAGTTGTTTATCAGGTATCTGCATCCAGTCATGTGCATAGAGCCTCCACTATCAACATACCATATGCTGTTCAAGCCCCTGGAAACTCTCTGCACATAAAAGCAATTTAGTTAGATTTGGAAACCCAAGCCTGTTTGGCTTTGGGTTTGCTCTTGAGAACAGTTACAGTTTGTTCTTAACCAGGTTGAGAAATCCATGTCTTTTTGGCAATGGATTTTTCATTAAGAACCATGGTGGTATCCTTTTTAGGACCACCATCAACCTTGGTCATCAGTAGTTCTACCATGTTCTTTAGATTTTGAATCTCAGCAGTTTGTGAAACTGCTGATGATTCTGGTCTAACTACTGACAAGGAATTTTGAGAAAAAGATTTTGGTTGAGATTTTATCTTTTTCTGAGAAAAGGTGTTTTCAGGTTGTTGTTTCTTGGGTTTAAAGACTTTTTCATAATCATTTCTGATTTGATTTCCCACAACCTGTTGTTTAAATTTTTGATTGAACTGAATTCCTTTTCTGTATCTACAAAATTCAGTTTTGTGGTTGAACAAGCCACAAATTTCACATTCTTTTGCCTTTTGTTTTTGATCTAAAGGCAAATTTCTGACATTTGTGAAAAGATTTTGCTCATCAGTAGTTTTCAGGTTCTCAACTCCTGATGTAGATGAAACTACTGATGGCTTGTTGTCAGATTTTGTAAATACTTCTGAAGTACCTTGTTTAAAAATGCCAGGATTTCTGTTTAGAAAGTTTTCATGGAAAGATGTGCATTCTTTCCCTTCAGAAGTTTCATTTGAAACAATTCTTCTCCCATCTTCAGTAGTTTTGGGAGAAAAATCTGTTGGTGTTTCAACATGATGGTATCCTATGCCAAACTTCACATTTGAAGCACTTTGTTTGTTTAGCAATAGTTGATACCCCCTACAAGATTCCACCCATTTTTCACAAGTGATCCTGGTGTCAGTAAGCTCTTGTCTGACATCTCCCATGTCATTTAGCATCATTTTGATTTGTGCTTGGGTTTCAATAGCAGAGTCAGTTAATTTAGAGACTTCTTTTGTTTTAGCACACAGTTTTCTTTCTAAATCACATTTTATCTGTGTGTATTTTCTCTCTAAATCATTGGCTTTGCCTTGTAGGTGCAGATTTGTCTCTCTTATGAGAGCAAAAGTTTCTTTGCAAGAATTTTTGTATGACCGTGAAAGGATCGATAAGCTACAAAGACAATCAAACAATTTAGTTTTGGGTGCGGAATCCCCAAAACCAGCACAAAATGATAACTAATCAGATAAACATACACAAATCATCATTTTCAAACGTTTTCATTAATAATCAAACTTGAATACACGTAGAAAAGTGATTACAATCAAGGATTAGACGCAAAACAAGTTTATAAAAAGTTACAGAGAGAATTCAGAAAATGGCGGGAAATAAATGACTCAAAATTACCTACAAAAACTGAGTTTGCCTATTTATAGACTGCACATTCGCCCACTTTGTTCATGCGAATGTGCAGGTTCGCCCATTGTGAACGGTCGAACCAAACTTCATAATAAACATTCTTCATTCGCCCAAAATGCTTCCTTCGCACCTTTGAAAACTCTCCTTCGCACCTTCCAAAACCTTCCTTCGCACCAACGACAGAAAACAAAAACATATGATTTATCCAATCCAAAGCATTAGTCGCACATATGCACCTACAAACTCCCCCTCGACTATTGCTTGGATTGTAATCTTCTCTGTTCATCCATGTGCTTGTTCATTATTCTGATGTGTCGAATAATCTTTTGTTCTCTAGTCAGTACCGGTTCCTGAACTGTCTTCTTCTTTGATTTCTTCACAGGCACAACTTTCTCAACAGTCTTTCCCAACTTCTGCTCATAATCACATCCAGCGTTGATGTCATACGCAAAGCATAGAAATACCACACGTTGGTATTTTCCTGCTTGTTCAGCATCTTTTGAGTCTGAGTAGATAGGATTATAGAATAACATAATAATATCCTCATGTGAGCAATTGATTAGCCACATAGGATCAAAAATAAGCACTTTCTTATAATCCTTCTCACCATCCTTTAACACAATCACGACCTCTGCTCTCTTCCAATCATAGTACCACCAGATAAAGTCTTTAGCGAAATGCTGAGGAATATGCAACAACGGAATTTTCTTCAACACTCGCGGTGGTTTATACTTCAAAGTAACCTTGGGCAACCCAGTTATCTCGTTAATCTCCTTCTTGTGTTCAATCCTCTTTGGATACTGAGGTCTAAACAGATTCCACTCGGTTCGACTTTCGCGGGTCATCTTCTCAGCAAAATAATCAATCTGGCTATTTGGCGCTCCCGTTAGACGGTGACGACAAATATCCCTGATTGCCCAGTAAGGAAGAGTCTTTAAGTGATGAAACTTCTCAAAGTATAGAATACCTTTCTCCCATTTCACTGCAAAACACCTAAGCTCTTTGACAAACTTCCAAGCCAAGGCACGGCCTTTGAACATACTGCTATGAAGTTTGTAAAAGCTTCCCTGAATATCAGCTTTAGGGCGGTTATTCTCCTTCTCCTTTAGCTTCCTCAACAACTCCTTTAAACTGTCTGTTTGTTCGAACCGAGGCTTCTCATGCCCTTCAAAGATTTGATCTTCAAATATCTTACTCTTCTCTTTGGCTATTTTCTCAGCATGGTTTAGCAATTCGTCTGAGAAAGAAAATCCACATTCTTGATTTGTTCTGAAATATTGTGGATATTCATCGCTCGTAATATCTTCCATCTCAACTTCCTCGAATGCAGGAACATCACGATCATCTGAGTGATTTCCAGCTTCTTTCTCAGGAATCTGAGGAATAAAATTATCAGCAAGTAATTCTTCTAACGTCTTACCCACTTGCTTTGCTAAACCTTCCAAAATTTCTTTTGAAATAGCTGCAGACACTTCCCCATCTTCAAGATCAGGGTCATCATATTCCAATTCGAAGAGTTTATTGTCAGATTCAAATATTTCAGGAAACCTGCTAGTCATGTCTATCGTCCAGACTCGATCGGTTAACATCTGACGATACTTAGTTTTATCTTCTTCAGACAATGACTTTAATTTTTCGTTCCAGAAAATATCATCATCATCTACATTCTCTCCCGGAGCTTTCGAACTTGATTCTCCACCCTTACTTGTTTCACGCTTTTCATATGAAAACTGTTCAGCGTCATCATTATCATCATCACTATCATCAGAAGCAGAGCCGCTTTCACCTGAACCATCACTCGAATCATCATCACCATCATTATCGTCTTTCTTCTTCTTCTTAGAATCATTTCCAGCATCTTCATCTAATTCATCATCTTCCTCTTCATCTGATGATTCATAATCAACCTGTTGTTCATCTAACTCTTTGTCTTCCTCACCAGCTTGAAGTTGAGGAGCTCGATTGTACAAGTCTTGAATCAGATTATCCATCTTCTTGTTATTCTTCTTCAGTTCTTTGTTCTCCTCCTTCAAAACCATTATTCTTCTTGTATTCCGTTGCTCATGCTTTAGCAACTTTCTGTTTTCCCTCTTCAACCTCTTAATGGTTTTCTTCATCAATACATTATCATCCGCTGATGTGACTACAACCTCTAACATCTTTTTGTCAGTCGATTTTAACTGTTCAATCTCACTCTGTTGTTTGTTAATGATATTCATCATTTTAGTCAGTCGTTGATTAACAACATCCATAACATCACTATCAACAGAAACCTTTTTCTTAACAGGTTGTTCAACAACTTCTTGCATTTTGCCTTTTCTCATTTTCTTCAGCACATTATCCAATGCTTCATTCACATCATCCATTGGAATTCCTTTTGTTTGTGGTGTGCTTGAAGTTGTTGTAGTTTTCTGTTTCTTCTGTGCCTGCTCAGCAACCGGTGACTTTGAACTAGTAGCTGGTGGTAAATTCTTTCCAGCCATCAACATTTCTAGCTCTTTCTTTCTCTTCAAACTTGGTTTCTCCTGTTTCTTCTTTTTCTTTGCTTGAACAGGAGAACCAGCTTCAATATCATCCACATTCAAAACAAAATCGTCCTCAACTGGACTCCTAACACCTTCATCTTCAGCACCAGCAGACACACCAGCCTCAGTGGCCTTGGGCAAGGTGGTCTCAACAGTTTCAGCTTCAGAATTCCATCTCTCATATTCTTGTGTCTCTTCAGAATCGACAGACACTTCATCTACTAAATGTAAACCCTTTTGAGCTTTACTCTTCTGTCTCCTTGGAGCAGACTTCTGTTTCTCCTTCTCAGGTTCAACAACCTTAATAGTCACCTCCTTCTTTTTCATCTTGCCACCCTTAGCTCCCACATTTACCACCTGTCTCTTTCTCTTTGCATCAGGATCAATGTGATGCAAAGGATTATCAACATCAGAATTACTATCATCGTGTCTCACTTTCCCTTTCCCTGGATCATCTTTTCCTGGATCCTCATAGTCTATATTCGCCAAATGACCAAATAAACGCCTAACTGGAGGACGTTCATCAGCAGATAAGCCTTTGTAGGCTTTCATCCTGGCAAGTGTGTTCAACGTCATATGCTCTTGAACCACAATCTGTTTTGGATCCTTCTTCAAGTCTTTATACTTATTATCAAACACCATCTGTAGAAACCGAGGATATAATAAAAACTTCAGTGTCCTCGTTCCATTAACTGGCTCTAGTAGATGATCCATAAGCATCCCAGAAACATTGAACGGTTTGTTCAATATTAAGGCCACCATCATCGAGCTTATGCTTTTCCTCATTAAGTCAAATCCACCCGCAGCCGATCCAAACACGTGAATTAAAACATGTGCCAAATATTTAAACTGAGGGCACAGTTTTCCCTTATGTAATGAACCATCAGTGATAGGTCCATTGTATTTCATCCTTAAGAAACACTTCCTTTGATCCATAAACTCCAACTCTTTCGGGTCATCCTTCTCATCATGAAGATTCAACGCCTCTCTAAGATCGTCTTCACAAACTATAATCCTCTGTCCTTGGACTTTGCTTATCAAACAAGATTGGCACTTCCAGAAGTCCAACTTGGCGTTCTCCCAAAACTCTTGCATGATATCCCTGTAAATGACGGCAGGTGTAGCAATCGCGTCAAGTACTCGGCATCTCTTGAAGTAATCAATGATCTCGGTAAATTCAACGTGCTTCTTTACATCTCCCAAATACGCACAACAGTTGTGTGCATTCTCAAAGTCCAACTGTTTCGTCTTAGCTGGTTGGGAAGAAGATCCGGCTTGCTCTGTGGTTTTCTCCTGTTCAGACATGTTTAGAATCTGCAAAACAAATCAAAAACACAAGTTAGAAATCGTAAAATTTCAAAAATTGAAAATTTTGATATAACTTCCTCATTCGCCCAATCGGGGGTGCGAATGAGTGTTTTATAGGGTTCGAATGAGAATATTTGGTACGAATGTAAAATTTTAGCCAAAAAGTTTTCATTCGACCGGTTGTCTTCATTCGACCATTATTAAGGTTCATTCGACCGGAAATAGCTCCTTCGCCCACTCGTAAACAGGCGAGAGTGAAACAACATTTCAAAATTTCAATTCTGAATTTTAACCATTAAAAACATGATCATTTGATTGTATCATGTCCTAAACACACCGATTAACCATTTAAACCAAACATCAAACATTATTATTCATTCTTTGTATGTTTTCTGATCAAAACAAGGGTTCGAGTGTGGGTTTGATCAAACACAACATTCTGATATGATTTAACCCTTGTTTGATGATGCTTCTCCCCCTAAAACACACAAAGAATGAACGGACACTATCAATTGAACAATTTAAACATGTTATGACAGGTTTTAGAAAACTAGGGTTCGAGATGTTCAAACGTCGATTAAACCCTGAATCCTTGTTGTTTACCTGTATTAATAAGGGCAAAATGATCAGTTAAACAAGGGAAACACAATGGTAAAGTGTAAATCAAACGAGCAACAAGGTGACACAGTATGAAAAATCTGATAAAAATTATAATGAGGGTCGAATGTGCAGAGATGGTTATATAGGCAATCTCATTCGCCCATTTTGACCATACGAAGGAGAAACTTTTGTCTCCTTCGACCCTATTGAAAGGGTTCGAATGAGGCAAAAGGGTTCGAAAGAAGAATTGATGAAGAACACTCTCCTTCGCCCGTCAATACATTCGAATGAGACTGTAAAATTTTAGTTTTGGGTGCGGAATCCCCAAAACCAGCACAAAATGATAACTAATCAGATAAACATACACAAATCATCATTTTCAAACGTTTTCATTAATAATCAAACTTGAATACACGTAGAAAAGTGATTACAATCAAGGATTAGACGCAAAACAAGTTTATAAAAAGTTACAGAGAGAATTCAGAAAATGGCGGGAAATAAATGACTCAAAATTACCTACAAAAACTGAGTTTGCCTATTTATAGACTGCACATTCGCCCACTTTGTTCATGCGAATGTGCAGGTTCGCCCATTGTGAACGGTCGAACCAAACTTCATAATAAACATTCTTCATTCGCCCAAAATGCTTCCTTCGCACCTTTGAAAACTCTCCTTCGCACCTTCCAAAACCTTCCTTCGCACCAACGACAGAAAACAAAAACATATGATTTATCCAATCCAAAGCATTAGTCGCACATATGCACCTACAATTTGAGCAAAGTTTTGTCAAAGATTCTTTTGATACCTGAGACAATGCAGATTTTGAGGTACAGCCTTCAAATGCCATTAAGGCAAAGTTCTTTCTGCCATTGTCTGGTTCTCCCCAGTTGATGTCAAACACTTTGTTGTCTGCATCAGGATTGCACTCTGTGGTGTCATAAGGGAGACTGCTCCAGTCAACATACCCTGAGGTAAAGAGACTTTGTTGAGGGGGTTGTTGAGGCTGTGGAGGAAGTTGAGCAGCTGGAAAGGGAGGGATTGATTGTTGGCTCTGCATCTGTTGAGCAGGCACTTGAACATATTGTACATGAGGCATATATTGCTGTTGAGGAGCTTGTGCCTGTACAAAATGAGCACTCCCTTGAGTTCCATTGTTCCTATTATAATTGGGGTTATAGTTATTTCCAGATTGTGATTGGTTAAAGCTAGAGCTTCTACACTCTCTAGCAAAGTGTCCCAATTTCTGACACTTGTGACATCTCAATTTAGATTTGTCAAAACCAATTTTTGTATTACTGGTCAATCCTGGAAATTTCCTTCCTGACCTTTTATAAAACTTGTTAGTTTTAATGCTTAGCATGGCCAGTTGGTGTAAAATGTCCATTTCTTCTAAGTCATCACTGCTAAAATTTTTCAAATCTTCCATGATAAAACATAGATTATCAGCAGTTTGACTTTGGTCATCATTGTCATAACCTGGGAAAGATCTTTCTGATGAGATCCCAGTGGTTATGTCAATATTGTCATAAGATCCATAGGAACAAGTTGGTGAATCTTGTCCCAAAAGTGCTGTACTACCTGGTAGGTAGTCATCAGCAGTTTTACCAGAAGTTTGTAATTTCTTCTTTTGATCGATTTCTCTCTCAAAAGTAAGTAATCTCCCATGGAGTTTTGTAAGAGTGAGGGAGCTAAAATCTGGTGAGGATCTTAAGACAATGGAGTAAGTTTCCCATTTGTCAGGTAAAGACCTTAAAAATCTATGTAACATAGATACTGTTGTATAGGTCTGACCATTTAACTTTAGCTCAGAGATTAATGAGGAGAATCTTTCAAATTGTTGAGTCAAAGTTTCCCCATTAATATAAGCAAATGTTTCATATTGTTGAGCTAAAATCTCCCTGGTGTTGGCAATCACCTCTTCAGTTCCTCCAAACTGTTCTTTAAGACAGTCCCAAAGTTCTTTGGCACTTTCACAATGTAAAAGGCCAGAGTATATTTCATTTGGGAGAGCCATTGCCAACATAGAGAATGCTTTTGCATCTAGCTCAAGTTTTAGGAAATCCTCATCTGTATAGTCTTTGGGATCCTTTGGAATCCCTTCTTTAGTTTCAAGATTTATGTTTACTGGTTTGTGAGGACCATATATCACAGATCTCCAACAACCTGTGTTGGTTTGTGACAAGGTATGTGCCATTCTCTTTTGCCATATATTGTACTCATTTCTCACAAGCATGGCAGGTTTGGTGGCAGAACCAGTATTATGTGGATCCATTTTAAAGAGTATAGATTTGTCAGATGACTCTTTTAAGTGATGGATATTGATAAAAAGTGAACTTTTGATCTTTTTATTGAATATCAATAAGAGCTTTGTGTCTGATTCTCAATTTGTTAGATTGATATGTGATCAGATAAACCAATGCTCTGATACCAATTGTTGGATCAGTTTGCTCTTTTATGCTAAGTAAGAACTTGCTATCTTGACACTTAAGTGTTTAGCAAGTCCTTGTAAATCAGATTATAAGCACAGCGGAATGTTATAAGTTAAAGCAACACTTTTGATACTGAGGCAGAGTTATAACTCCCCCTTGATGTTTGAAACTAATAAATGACAAAGTATTTATTATGAATCTAAGCTTGTAAATGAGAATTAGATACTTAGACAGATTCACAATAAATACAGAAATGGAATAGTGTTCAATGAGAGTGTTTGAAGGATTTTTCTGTTAAAAATCAATGTCTAAAATAGAAGGTTGAAGCCTCCTATTTATAGACGTTTACATACATGTATCTTGCCAAAAAGCAAGTACAGAAATAGCAGAAACAAGTTGCACAAGTTGCAACATTGAATCAATCAAATAAAGCTAAAAGTAATATTAAACAATAAACTACTGATGCAAAAAGGCGGTGGAAAATATCTGATGCTAAGTGCTGATGAAGGACAACTACTGAAGAGTAGTTTTGTCTTCAGTACTTCTGAAGTGAACTTGTCTGGTTTGGACTTCAGAACTTCTGCAACTTCAGCACTTCTCATATCTTCTAATCAGCAGTTTCTTGTCTTCTCTTCAGTACTTCTATACTTAGCCAAAATGACAGAAGTGAATTAGACTAAGGTTTACAAAAGTGGTTTCACCAATCCTCTTTGTCCTAACAAACTCTGATTAGAAGAACTCTGCTAAGTGTGACTATTCACTTTAATACGGCTTTCCAAAGCCTTCCATAGCTCTTTTGAATTGTCATAACTTCTAAACTGACGTTGAATCTCATCTAGCAAAGACATGTTAATAGTTGCAAAAGCTTTGCCTTCAGCCTCATACATTTTCTTATCAGAATCTTTCATTTCAGAGTACGTTGGTACTCTCTTGATGCCGTCAGTTCCTTCATAGACAGGTTTAGCATACCCTAGATGATACAATCCCACATTCTATCATCCTCACATTTGATAAATGATTTAAATGTGGTTCGCCAGTCCTCAAAATCCTTAATTTTTACTAGTTTGGGAGCAGTTTTAATTGCAAGTCTAAAGTCCATTTTAACTTCTTTAAAGTACGCAGCCGAGAGTTTCAAATAGATTTTGGTATACCTGAGTCAAAATCTAAGTCCAACTTGTCTAAAGTCCTTATGTTCGTTCAATATTAATGTTCCGGTCCGTAAAATCGCTCGAAATTTTTCAAGAAAAAAAATATTTTCACCAAATTTTTTCCGAGTATTATTTTTGAATTCTAAATCATCAGAAAAATTTTCATGAAAGAAAAATTTTAGGGTTTCCAGACTTTTTTTTGGTCCTTCAGAGTTAAACGGTTTCAATGGTCCAGTCCAAATTGCCCAGTTCATTTCCGATAGTTCTCTATGATCCAAAAGAAAATGCTTAACAAAGAAGATGTTTTAAGAAGATGCTTTAGAGAAGATGCTAAACTAAGATGCTTTAGTGAAGATACACAATCCACGAAGATGTTCAAAAAGCGAAGTTGCTTAATAACGAAGATGCTCTTATGGCCAAAAACAAAGATACTCAAACGAAATTCCTAACTAACACGAATATGATAAAAACGAAGATGCTCTTGAAAGTGTAAATAGCCAATAAGCGAAGTTAAGCCATCTTCATTAAAAGCTTAAATTCATTATATATGTAACTTCATTTTTCTGATCAGTGCCGAATCCTAATTCGAATTTTAAAACACAGCAACTCTAAATCGATTATCCTCTTATGATTATGATCTAAGACAGTAGTTTGAACGTTTCTAAGGCCAAAAAACAGCAGAGACACTCATATGAACAGTAAAAACGATTTAGAGTTTCGATTTTGCAAAAACCAATCTTGAACCGTACAATCCTTTGAGCCAAAAGCTCTGATACCAATTGTAGGTCCGTGGAATGGATCGATTACAAGATTGATCAGGTTAACCACGGTGCGGAATCCCTCGATTAACGTTTATGCAAAAATCGATTATGTGACAATCAAGATCGAACACGAGAGATTCTATAAAACTTGTCTTCTATATTATAAACTAATTACAACCAATTGAAGACACCACAACTAACACACACAAAACTTGGAGGCTGCTCACACTAGACTGACTAACTCTCTAAACGATCAACCTTAACCCTAAACAAACATGTTCTATTTATAGTTGAACAAGTTCGCTTGGGCTGGGCCTTGGGCTTTAAGCGAAGATGCCTTGGGCTTCAGGCGAAGATGCATATCTTCGCCTCTAGCTCATCTTCACTATTACACTATATTTGTCCAGTGGGCTTGTTCGCCACCACAAGTTCGCTAGTTACAATAATGATGATTACACGTTTTACAAACGACTATCTACTAGCTATTCTATCTAGTAAGCTGTTGTCACACCATAAATGCACCATCATATGTGTCCATTTACGGTGAACGGGAGACAATATAGACGTGGGTTCTATCTTGTTGATGAAATCTATCCTGCTTGGTTAGTTTTTGTGAAAGCTTATTCGTCTCCGATAATCAACAAAGAAATATGTTTAAGAAGCTACAAAAATCTACGAGAAAAGACGCTGAATGAGCGTTTGGTGTATTGAAAAGTAAATGGCACATAATAGGTCGCCATGTGCATTTGGTTGATCAAGCAAAAATAAGGAGTGTTGTATACGTGTGTATCATATTGCACAATATGATCATAAAGGAAGAGGGGCGCGCAATATCTTCGGATTACGTTATGGACCCTCCGACACTAGCAAACGTTAGCGATTATATTCTTTTGGAGTTGAGGAATGAACAAACCCACTTTCAACTTTGATATGATATAATGGAAGACGTGGTAGTTTAGATGTCAAGTTTGAGGAGTCTCACCTACCGCTCACTTAATTTTATTATTTCATTTTTATTTCAAGTTGTATTTTTTTTGTAATTTTTAATTAATGTATTTTCTTTGTAATTTACTTAAAAATGCTGGTATTGTGTGTTTAATTATTGTTTATGATTAAAAAAAATAATGATGGGTGTGATGACCACCCCATGAGTTTAGTGATGGAATGTGATGGAATGAGGTGATACAATGGGATTGGGTGTGATGGTGTGATGACCACCGCACCCATCCTAAGGGGGTAGGGGGGCTCCACTTGAATTTTTTTCACTTCACTGATTTTTACCAATCATGCACTGTCACATCATCTTACTGATTCACTTCACCAAAACAGTTTTTTGAAGGAAGCACTTCACTACTTTGTTTATTTATTTTTCATTTAAAGTTTATTTGGTTTTAGAAATGGTCAAAAAAAAACCCTTATATTTTGAAACCGTGGCAGGCCAACGGTGGCAGTGCATGGCAAGGGACGGTTGGCACCTTTAATTTGCATTCAAAACCATTTAAAACCGTAGCTACCTAAACGGCCAAAAAATTAATTTTGGTGAGTAAAAAACCTTTAAAAAATGGCTATATATATATATATATATACACACACCACCGTGGTTTAATTTTCACTCTAAACTCACGGTTAAAACACACACACACACATTTCAAACTAAACAATGACAAGCTGGAATGAGGAAGAAGATATTGCTTTGGTAGTGTACTACCAAGATGCAAGTAACGACCCTGTTGTTTTGGGACTGTGTCATGGCCGACTTCAACTGTCAAGTCGGTGTCAACGATTGTACCATTTAAAGCCTCCAACGCAAGTGGACCGATCTCAACAATAAATGTGATCGGTGGAGGGGGGGGGGGTTGGCTATCAAGTTCACGCATGTGCACTATGCGGTTCGATACCGCAACAATTTTGACCATGTCGAAGCATGTCAACTGTTACGTCATGTTCAAGTTTGTTTTATTTATGTTTTAATATTTTGTATTTAATTATGTTTTAATATTAATATAATTATGTATAAGTTTATGCTTTTTATTTAAGTATGTGTTATGTGTTTAAATTATGTTTTAATATTTATAGAATTTAAATGAAAACATTAAAATATATGAAAATACTAAATTCAAACGCTTTCATAACAGTGTTGTAACACACGGGTTACCGTCATAGACCCAAGACCAGCACCACCGGTGGCACTGTTGTCGTGCTGGTAGTTAGTTTATCGTGAGGTACACGTGCAATCCACGGTAAGCGCCTCGTCCCCTGAAGATTTTAAGGGATGTTTGGGATTAAGTTGAAAATTGGCTTATTGGCTTATTAGATTAAAAAAAAAAATCAATACGTTGTTTGAAATAACCACAAATCCTAGGTTTTGTAAATGATTTTTTAATGGTTAATTTCTCCTTATTTTCATCTTTCCTAAGATTAAACCAAAGTCTTTCCAAAAGAGGCTTTGCCTCTTGTTACTTGGCTACGACCCAAGTAAACTTTTAAACATGATTTATTGGCTTTTTGAACTCAAATCCAAACGCTCACTTAAAGATATTATAACCCTAAACTATTATTATGAAAAAAAAGTTATTCAAATTGATTTTTATTTAGGTTTAATGCAAGTTTTTTATTTCATTTAACTTTAAAAAATATATGAATTAAAAATGATTATATGACCATAAACCTTTAAAATTAAAAATAATAATAATAAATATATTCATATAAATTCCAACTTACTCTTTCAATCCTATCGATACAAAATTCTATCATTTTAACCATTTCTTACAATAATTTCTCTCTAAAAAAGTCCTACCATTTTAACCCTTCTCTTATACCAATCATCTATGTCTAATGACACGTTGGACTGAAAAAGAAGAAATAACATTGACTACGACTTGGATAAATGTCCAAGAAGTGAGGAAAGTAGGAATGTCTTTGTATGTCATTGTAGTTTTAGCACAATTTTGTCAACTAGTCGGTAATACCAACCACAATATTGAACAACTTAACTCAAAGTTTACGTATATCTGTAAGAAGTGGGAAAGATTTCAGTTTCTCTTTAATAAGACAATGAATGAGGACGGTGACCTAGCGGAAGATGTAGCGATTGGAGTAACACAAGTCAAGTACACAAATATCTACGGCCTGAGCTTTGACCATGTTTCGGCATGGCAGATTTTGAGGCGTAGAGTAGTTTTAAGTGGACTAGTGTAGTTTAATTATGTATTTTCTAATTTAATTATATATTTTCTACTTTAAATATGTGCTTTCTAGTTTAGTAGTGTATGTATATTTCTATGTTACTTGTGTATTTCATAATCACCTACCACTCTATTTAAACTAAAAATAATACATGTCTAAAATTGAAATTAAAACATACCTAAAAGTTAAATTAATACATACCTAAATTAAAATCAGTACATAAATAATTATGCTTTTAACCATACAGTTACATAAATCAATAACGAAAGAGGGAACCAGGTGAAGAGCAATCACGATCACTTCCACGCCCGTCAAACCTCTAGTATCGATAGCCAGAGTTTTCAGACGATGGATTAACCAATTCTAATCTGATTTTGCTTAGTATTTTGACCCCTTATCGGTTTTGTACACTTCAGCCCAACTTGAAGTGTTTGGCACTGTAGGAATGTTTTGCACTACCATTGTAAAAGCGTCACCAATTCGTATTGGACCTGTTTGTAGTAGAGCCATGGTACAACCATATACATAGTTCAACTCTTCCATATTTGAATCTTTAGGATGTTGTGGATAATAAAGTATAATAAAATTCAAAAGTTGGAGGATTTGTAGACAATGGGTTTGTGGGCCATGGGTTTGTAGACGGTGGGCTCATAGGCGATGGGTTAGAAGGTGGTCGGTTTGCATGACGACAGGATGATCATCGACGGTATGAAGGTCATAGTTGTTCAACAGGAAACGGATAACCACCCCCTCATGAAGATAAAATGTGGAGAAATTGAATGAAAATAAGAGAAGGTAAAATTGTAAGAAATATTTGAAAAATGATGGTGTGGTTTCTACAAAATATGGTAAAATAGTTTAAATAGAAACAATTAAATTGATTTTTCTTAGTTTGGTCAAAGTAACCGTTGAAGGGGAGGAATGAATTGGATCCGTTGGCTACATCCTGTGGCTGATACCCGAAATCCACTACTTCAGAAATTGACGGTGGTGTTCTCGTGGGGGTAGTGGGGTAATTGGAGGCTTCACAGGTGGTGTTCCCTATTCATGTTAAAAGAGATGGTGTGCTCTTGGGTATCTAAAATCGGGTACGTATCTAAATTGGCAACACCGCTAGTATATATGCTGAAGGTCCGGATTTGGGATCATATCTCTAAATCTACATTGTGTGTGATACGTGCAATGTGTGAAAGTGCATAATCCAATCACGCACAATTCAATCAAGCAAACAATGATCAGATCTTTATAATAAACATGAAAACACAAAGATCTAAACACAAAATACAAGAATTATCATTGAACTTGACACTGAATAATAGGAATTCCTATAGAGAAGCTAGAGAGGAAAAGTGGGTAGAGCTAAGAGATTGTGATATATAAAGTTAGTTGGGAATGGCTTGGGATTGAGCTTTATATACTTGGGCCCAATCCCAATGCCCATCCAAATTCCCAAAGCTCTAACAAAATACATATCAAGCCTAATAACATTGTTTTAACCAAAAAACCAAAATACATTACAATTAAACGTTAAAACCAAAAATAGTGTTAATCGTCAAATCCTCGGTTGTAGACATTTTGCATCTATATATTCGAGTATCTCAATTTGGGTAGTGTTAATTAGTAGTACTTGCCGATTTGGTATGTGTGTGATGGAGATAAATAGAAAGAGAGAGTTGTGTGTTGAGAGAAAGAGAGGGTGTCTTGTAGTGTAAAATGGTGACATTCGTGGTTTAGTACCTGCCGATTTGGTATGCGTGTGAAAGAGAGAGATAGAGAAAGGGAGTAGTGTGTAGAGAGATGGAGAGATAGAGAGAGAGAGAAAGAGAGAGAGAGAGAGAGAGAGAGAGAGAGAGAGAGAGAGAGAGTAGTGTAAAATGTTGAGGATCTTGGTTTAAGTAGTGTTGGCACATATTAATGTTTTTTTGGTAATGTAAAATAAAATTGAGGTGTCAATGCATAATTGATAGAATCTAGGTTAGTTTGGGGTGTGCACCGCCCCCTAAGTATTTTAGTTTTCTTCTTTGTATATAATAATTTATAAAAATTATCTTTGTTTGGATTTTTTTAATACTAAACGAAGGATAAAAATAATTAATAAGGATTTGTTAATTTTGACAACTCCAATCTAATTCATTACTATTTCCTTGTGCATGCCATGCATAGAACAATAACTAACATATAGACAACCTTAAAACACCATAACTGAAAATGTCACTTCTGGCCTGACGGCTGTTTAAATACGAGGTATAATTGGTCTACACGAGGCAAATTATTATTTTTCATGAATGAGTTGATAGATTGGAGTTGTTTATGTTGTGTTTTATTTATAAAAAAATATTACAACATTTTGTACAATAAGTCTCACAAGAAACAAGAAATTCCCCTTAAAAAAAGATTTTAGACATTAACATTTTTACTGGAGTAAAGTGCACGGATGGTCCCTGTGGTTTGCCCAAATTTCACGTATGCCCCCATATATTTTCAATGGTCCCCAACGTTGACATTTTATAACATTTTGGTCCCTACCAGCTAACATCGTTAAATTTTATCAGTTAAGTCATGTAAAATGACCAAAATACCCATAGGGACCATCCGAGCAGATTAATCTTTTGTGTATATGACCAGCACCACCACCTCCTCCTCCTCAAACAACCAACATCACCCCCTCCTCCTCCAACCACCACCACCACCACAAATTCGTCAAAGTCAACGAACCACCGTCGTCCCCAACCCCAACCCCAACCCTAACCCAACTTCGGTATCTGGTCGTCCGTGTCTTAATCGGGACCCACCACCCGACTCCCTTGAGATGGACTATATATAAGTTTCTTGCAGTGAAGAATGGCGCCTGCAACGATTTCTTGCAGTTCTGCAACAAGGTGTTGTTTTAGACGGGACCCAACTTCAGTGAAGAATGACCCTCCACCCGACTCCCTTAATCGTCCGTGTCTTTGACACAATAATAATAAGCTTCATCTTGGCCGGTGCTGGTCATACAGCAGAAGACAACGACGATGACCGGTGCCGGTCATACACAATAATAATAAGCTTCATCTTGGCCGGTGCCGGACCCAACTTCTCTACTGTTTCTTACAGCAGAAGACAACGACGATGACCCGATCAAGACACAGATCTGTCGTGCTGATTTGGCCGGACTAAGCTTCATCTTCTATCTCTACTATTTCTTACAGCAGAAGACAACGACGATGACCCAATCAAGACACAGATCTGTCGTGCTGATTTGGCCGGACTAAGCTTCATCTTCTCTCTCTGTGTGTGAATGATAAGGGATTTGGGATGGGTGAGAGGTGTGGTGTCGTGCTGATTTGGCCGGAAGTTTAGAGAGAGAGAGATAGAGACGAAGAGGGCTAGAGAGAGAGAATGATGGTACTGGTGATGGTTGTGGTTGGTGATGGTTGGTTTGTTTGAGAAGAGGAGATATAAGAGATGCTTGGTGGGTTTTTTTTATTTTTTTAAAGAGGGGTAATTTAGTAATTTCACATTGACTTAACTGAAAAACTTAACCTCCATCCAAGTCAGGGACCATCAATGAAACAAATACAAACCACAGATCCCATACGTGTAATTTCGAAACGCTGAGGAGCAGAGTTTAAATTTGGGCAAACCACAGGGACCATCCGTGCACTTTACTCTTTTTACTGTTTTAAAACATTTTACAGATTTATTTAAACAACACAACCATTTAAAATTAGAGTAAAGTACATGCATAGTTTTCGTGGTTTTATAAAAATTTGAAATTGTCCATAAGTAGGTGAAATTTGATGGATAGTCCAAACTTTTACAATTTATAACACCCTCAGTCCAAAAGTTTGCACTTTGTAACACCTTTAGTCCGCATCTGTTATGTAATTTCAGGGACTAAAGTTGTAACAAATTACAAAAGTTTGAATAGAAGGTGTTAATAAATGCAAATGTTTGGACTGTCTGTGTAATTTCTCATACTTAGGAACTATTCTTAAAATTTTGTAAAACCATAGGCACCATTCGTGCGCTTTACTCTTTAAATTAGTCAAAACTAAAGTACGTATGATTTATGGTTCCAATCAAACGTTACTAAACATTGTAAATAAGCATATAAAAAACTGTAAGTAAATATATCTAAGTAACAATTTTGTGCATACATAAGAAAAACCAAAATACAACTTAAATCTGAAGTACAAAAAAGCAGACAACAAACTAGCCTAAATCTAGAGATCCTAAGAGCATTCACAGTAGGCGATTGTTGGACTCTGTTGAACCTTAGAAGAACAGATGATTGGAAATCCAAAACATGCGAACATCTTATCATTAATAAAACATTGCAAAGAAGAGCAGATCCTTTCAAAAGACTGCTGACCTAATAACTGCCGATGAAGACTAAACAACTGCTGCTGCTAACAACTGATTATCAAAGGTTTGATGAAGAATAACTACTGATATAGAAGAAAGGTCTACTGAGAAGATACAAGGTCTGTTGAAGCCTAGAAGTACTTAGGCTTCAACAGATGACGAAGAAACAGAGTTTATTCAACAGAGTTTGATTCAATAGAGTTTATCAATGTAACAGTGTCAGTATTTCTAATAGGGCAGATGTTATAGTTGTTTGAGGTTGTTAGCTATCACTATCTTAGGTGATGTCAGCATTAGGTCATCAGATGTTTGTTTCGTGCTATAAATACAACAATGCCTGTACTGTTCTATTCATCACTCTTCACCCAACATTCTTCCATGAACAAATCTGAGTGATCAGGCTGGGGGGAGCTGTAATCAGTGTATTGTAATTGAATATGTGATAACAATTCAAGAGAAAAGTATTTTGATAAAAACATGCTCCTCATTATTATGCAATAAAGTTTAATTCTGCTGCACTTTCCATTTGTATCTTCTTTCATCTACTGTTCCATTAGTTAACTTGCCTAATAATCAAACTCAGATCCTAACAATTAGTATCATAGCTTGGTCTACTAAATTCGATATAAACAATCGATTTAATATAACAGATAAGCTCATTATAATTGATATCGATTTGTTCGTGGTATTGAAAACTGAGTAGAAAGTATATTACATTCAAAGTTTTTTAAACGTACTCTGTTTTATAAATAATCAAGAATGTGTAGAATCAATCATGATCCACACAACACTGGCATCAACAACAAGCCTCCGATGCTTGTCAGATCTGAATACAATATCCGACAACGTCGAATGAGCCATGTTCTCGCACAACAGAACACGTGATGTTGGAAGTCAGTTATCTTCGGACCACATGTTTCGATGGTGCCGAGGATCCTAAGGTTCAGGTGCCAAAGAAGCTAGAAAGCTACTTTGAGCTAGATTTTCATAAAATTGAGTTAGATGCTAAAGCTTTCAGGCTGTGGCTATGGCTCTACCAAATGACTTCTATGATGGACTGTTACATTGTAATAGTGTAAAGGAGTTGTGGGATGCTTTGAAAGAACAGTTTGGTGGAAATGAGGATGTCATTGAAAGCAACCGTGAAATTCTGAATCAACAGTATGAAACATTTAGTCATGTGAAGGGAGAGTCTTTAACTCAACAATTTAAAAGGGTTAACTGTTTAATTAGTGAACTAAAACTCGTTGGACTAACTTATCAAAAATAAACATTAAACCAGAGCTTCCTAAGGTCACTACCAGATAAATGGAATACTATTGCAATAGTTATGAGAAACTCCTTTGGATTTAAGGACTTGTCTCTGACCCAACTTCATGGTAAGCTCTTGGCTTATGAGTAGCCAGAAAAAATAAAGCTCCAGCATTTTGGAAAAGTCTCTGATGACTATGTGTTTGGGAATACAACACTTTTGGGTTAAGAGAAAGTGTATGGTAACAATAAGGATCAGCGTTATGATCATTTCTTTGACATAACTATTGGATTTAACTCTGATTCTTATTCACCCAACTATGCTCTTGCAGCTAGTGGTGATATCCAGGCATCTGATAATATGTACTTTGAGTATAATGATCTGCAACATTTTGATCCCTTGGACTTATAAGAAATAGACATTTTACATCAACTGGCCCTACTTAGAATTAGAACTAACACGTTTGATAAGAAAACTGGTAGGAAATACCCAGAGTTGCATGGTGGTTCAAAAGTAGGGTTGTATAAATCTAAGATAAAGTGTTTCAAGTGTCACAGGTTAGGTCACTTTTCTAAGGAATGTAGGAGTTAAAATGGTACACCCATTATAACCTACCCAAACCAAAGACCTCATGACAACACTTATCAATGTTCCCAATCTACCCCTGCCCCAAATGTGCAAAACACTGCTCATTTTGCAGAGTCATCAACCTCTGTTCCAGTGCACTATATCCAAACCGCTGTTCCTCATATTCAGTATGTTCAAACCCGTGTTGCTCATGTACAAATGCCATAAGCTGCTCCCACATCCTTTGCTCCAGCAGAGACCAGTCAACAAAGCTTCTTTACAGAAGGTTTTGTTGATTGGAGTAGCTTACCAGATGAACTAACAGATGAAGAACTTTGCTCTTCTGGCCAAATCAGAGAATAAATGAGAAAACTTTTGTTTCATGGCACTTGAGACAATTGTTGAGGGAGTTTAATATGAGGAAGTGATTTCTAAGAAAAATGTGACTGGCGATATTATTGAGTCAGATGTTTCAAGTGAAAAGGATGAAGAGGAATTGTTGAATATCTCAGATCCATGGAATTCCAGTGATTGTGAATGTAAGTGTGATTGTGCATTGATGGCTGTTGCTATGGTATATCCACAAGTCCTAAAGGACTTATGTTCAAACACTTGTATGATAGCTTTTGCTAACATTAAAGAGGTGAATGAAAACCTTAGAAATAAAATTTTGTAGGATAAAAATCAATTTGTGAAACTCACAAAAAGAGTTAAAATCAAAATTAATTGATAAGGACTCTGAAATCAGCAGTTTGAAACATGAAGCAAGCATAACCAAAGACTAACTCCAAACTATGATAGTTAAATATCAAAGTTGTAAACAAGAGTTAGAATTCACCCATGTCATTTGTGAGAATGGGTTGAATCATGCAAAGGTTATGAGATGATAATTAATCAACAGTCCAAAAGCAATGTGAAGTTTGGAATCGGTTTTCCCGAATCCAATGACCAGGATTCTCAAAACACTACTCAAAACCAAAGTTGGTTGAGGTTATTCCCACAAACCTGGAAGGTCAACAAATTAAAATCACAGAACCAAATGCTAAGAAAATCATTCTTCAAAAACCGCAAGGTTTATCCCCATTTGCTGAACTTGAAAAATATCAGTTTAAATCTACATGGTCAGATAAGTGTGATGTTTTTGATAATTTTAAACCAGTAAATTTTTCAACCACTGATGGTGCAAGCACCAAAAGTGAAAATCATTCCCTTATAAGATCTTCTAATGAATGTTCAAACATCTATTGAAAAGAAGAAGGAAAAAGGGAAGAAAAAGGAAAAGGACTTAAACTTCTTTTGTGACTTTTGTGAAAAAAAGAATCATGTAAGCAAAAACCGTTTTCTTGTAAAAGCATATGACATTAACAAAGGAACAAGTTTTTGTGAGTCCAAAACCAACTTCACCATTTGTGGTAAGAAAAACCACAAGACTCAAGAATGTCTTTACCTTAAAAATTTTGGTGTCAAAATACAAGATTATAAAGCTAAAACTCAATTGAGTCAAAGGATTTGTACTACAAAAGGAAAGTCCAAAACATTTGTTACCAATAGCTTAAATGAAAACTCTACTCTCAGAGATGTCCAAGTAATAGATGCTCCACCCTCAAACAAGTATCCAAGAGGCTATGACCAACCACCCTGCCATAGACTGTCACATGTTTATGAAGAGTCAAAAAGGCCTTCTAAACCAAAACTGAACATGCATCCTCATGGTTACTATCATTTGATAGGAAATGGTCAAACAGTTGTTGCACCAAGTGTTGACATACAAGTACTGGAAAATGGTCAACAACAGTTGTTGAACTTGGTCCAAAAAACTATTCAAACTACTGATCATTCTTCTAAACTTGAGGATGAAAAGTCTGAGAACCCATCCAAAGCCAACTTGGCTTTGGACACTCACCAAATCTTATTCATTACTGATGTTCAAGGAGCTTCTGCATGCTTTGATAGTTTATGGTATGTAGACAGTGGAGGCTCTAGGCACATGACAGGATGTAGAGCCCTGCTTAGAGACTTCTTGGCTCATGGAGGGGGTATCTTTTGGTAATGATTCAAAGGGTAAGGTGTTGGGTTCTCGGACTGTTCAGGCTGGGAGACTTAAGTTTGAAAATGTCGATCTTATTGATAATCTTAAATTTAATCTTCTTAGACTTTCACAAATGAGTGACAAAGGCTATGGGTCATTCTTCACTAAAAAAAACTTGTAAGGTTATTAGGCCTGAAGTGGTGAAAAAGATTGAAACCATCATAGCCGAGAGCAAAGCACAACTTGTTGCTCATAGGAGTGGCAATGTGTATGTTGTTGATATGTTTAAGGATAATCCTATGGCAAATTTCTGTTTGTTTTTTGCTGCCTCATCAAAGGAAACATAATTGTGGTGTAGGAGATTGGGTCATACAAACCTTTAAACTATCAATATACTCTCAAAACAAAGCCTTGTAAGAGGCCTTCCACCAAAAGAATTTAAATGTGGTGAACACTGTGTTTTTTATTTAAAAGGAAAACAACATAAAAGTTCACACAAATCCATTGATGAGTCCAAAACAAGTCAATGTCTTCAAATGTTGCATATGGACTTGTTTGGCCTAGTAAAAATCATGAGTCTAAGAAAAATTAGATATTTTCTTGTCATAGTTGATGATTTTTCTAGGTTTACATAGACTTACTTTTTACACTCTAAGGATGAGACTACTTGTATCTTGAAGGACTTTGTCACCAAAGTTGAAAAATAAAATGACTTGTCAGTAAAAGTCTTTAGAAGTGACAATGGGACATAATTCAAAATAAAGAGTTGGATGACTTCTGTGTGTCAAAAGGAAGTGTGAGGCAGTTCAGCATTCCAAGAACACTAGAACAAAATGGGGTTGTTGAAAGAAAAAACAGAACCCTCATTGAGGCTGCAAGAACTATGCTAGAAGATTCTGGTTTACCACTGTCCTTTTGGGAAGAAGCTGTAAACACTGCTTGTTATGTCCAAAACTAAGTTTTGATTAACTCCAGATATCAAAAGACTGCTTATGAAATTTTGTTAACAATCAAATCTCTGATTTCATTTTTCAAAATCTTTTGCTGCCCATGTTTCATTTTAAATCTTAAAGATTCCATTTCAATATTTGCATCCAAAATGGATTGTGGTTATTTTCTGGGATATTCTTCTACAGCCAAGGCTTATAAATGTTCAACACAAGGACTATAGCCATAGAAGAAACTTTGAATGTCATGTTCAATGAACTCTTATCTTTGAAAATTCCAGCATACCCTGCTGAACAATTTGACTTAGATAAATTTAAATTTGATGATATTACTGCTAAGTCTGACAGTGCAGGTACACCACAGTTCTCGCAACAAGATTACAAATTTGATATAGCGATTCCATCACACTACAAATTCATTTCTGCATCAGGGGGAACAGATGTTCAAAACAATTGTCAAAACTCTGCCACCACTGATTCAACCACTATTGATTAGTATTACCTCAAACTACTGCTTCACCTAGTTCATCATTTGTTGACAAAAGTCCAGTTTCAGTTGACAAAAGCCCTTCCACTTAAACATCACATGGACCTATTCCACCATCTCCATTCCAAACATTTGTTGGCACTACAGAAGTGCAAACATATATTACTATAGATGCCACAAACCTTTGTCCCTCACCTCAAAATGCCATTGTTCCATACAAGGGAGATCTTATCTACCTTAGAGCTCATCCACCAAACCAGATCATTGGCAACATCAATGAAGGAGTGCTCACAAGAAGTCAATCCCAAAACATTTGTCTTTTTGCAAGCTTTCTATCCCTCACACAACCTGTCAAGTACCAAGAGGCACTAAAAGACAACAGTTGGGTAGAAGCCATGAAAGAAGATCTCCTTCAGTTTAAAAGATAAAAAGTATGGGAACTTGTACCATTGCCGACGGATGTTTGTCCAATTGACATAAAATGGGTCTTTAAAAACAAAACTAATGAAAGGGGTAGTGTTGTCAAGAATAAAGTCAGGCTAGTGGTTGAAAGTTTTAGACAAGAGGAAGGAATTAATTATGATGAAACCCTCCTATAGCTGGTTAGAAGCTATCAGAGTCTTTCTTGCCTTTGCTGTCAACCACAAAATCAAGGTGTATCAAATGGATAGCAAGTGTGTTTTTCTCTATGAGAAGATTCGGGAAGAGGTATATATATGTCAACCACCTGGATTTGAAGACACCTTTCATCCAGATCATGTCTACAAGCTTCACAAAGCTTTGTATGCCTTGAAACAAAAACCAAAGGCAGGTATGAAACTCTCTCCATTTTTCTCTTATCCATAGGTTTTACCATTGGAAAACTTGACAAAACTTTGTTTTTAAAATGAAAAAAAAACATTTAATGATTGTATAAATATATATATATGGATGACGTCATTTTTGGATCCACATGTAATAAAATGTGTGAGGAGTTTAGGCAACTCATGACAACAGAGTTTGAAATGAGTGCCACGGGTGAAATCTAATGCTTTCTTGGTCTCTAAGTTAAGCAGTTGCAAAATGGAACATTCATTCATCAAAACATGTATGTTAAAAACTTGTTGTCCAAGTTTGACATGAATGACTATAAACCATGCAGTACACCCATGAGCACTACAAAATTACTCATTGTTGATGGTAAAGATTGTGACACCCGGCAAATTCTGGTTAACAACGTTGTCTAGATTAAAGTCTACCTTAGCGAGTCACGCGTACATTATACTTAACGAGGGTTAACTAGATAGCTAGATAGGACATACGTGCATTGTTGTGAGTTAATATGTGATTACATGATTAGTGAACCTCGGACGTTGGTGAATAATAAACTTATGTGTCTCGGTGATATCTGACAAACTTATGTGAAAACCATACGTGATTATGTGAACCTAAACCGAACACGTTAATAAAAATTATTAAAAGTGGAGCATGAGGTTGGTTGGGGTCTTAAAACATGGGGTTACGCTTGGTATGGCCCAAAATAATGAAAACATCAAAGAAAACAGGCTATACAACAAACTGGGCCGCTCAAAACGGATTAAACCATTCCGAACGGCCATTCACAATTCCGAACGGGTGTTCACAATTCCGAACGGGTGTTCACAATTCCGAACGGGTGTTCGGAACACGCTGACGTGGTTAAACCGCCTTAAACTACTATTTAAGCAACCTTAAGCCTCTTGTAACCCCTAAACTCAACCCTAATCGCCCCCTTTCTGCCCCACACGAATTATTAACCCTAAACCACCTGCTAAAGCTCAAGAACATCAATCGGGAAGCTTGGAGAGCGTTCGGTTGGTTGTTTTGGAGTGTTTGTGGTATAATCTTCATTCCCTTATGTTTTAATCTTCTTTAAATTGTTTTAAAACATCAAAACCTTGTTTGTCCAGGTCTGAAAGTATTTTATAAAAGTTAAAACATGATGATTACAAAGATTAAAAGGGTCAAGCACATTGTTATATTATGAATGTTATATGTTTTGCATGATTATGCATGTTCTTGATGTTTTAGACTTCTAGGGTTTGTGAATAATGATGTTTGTGATGTATAATTAGGGTTTTGATCAGATGTGGTTCTTACTAATGTTGTATGATGATTATTAGGTGTTATTGATTGATAATATGCAACTAGGGTTTGATATAATTGATAATATTGCATGATTAGAATCTGGACAGATTCTGAATGTCGACTTGTAGGGTCTGTTTCGTGGCTTGAATATAATTGGTTTGATCGATTCTTTGCATGAATAGATTGTACATTGTCTTAGCTTTTTAGAATGGGCAAAATCATCTGATTTGGATGTCGTTTGATATGTTTTTGGAATTTTCATTTAAAATAGGTCAGGTCAGAACTTCGGGTATCAAACTGAGTCAACTTTGAAACATCATAAATCAAGTTTTATAAAGAGTTGGGTTGTGAAATTTTTACAGAAGGTTAATATTGGAGTAATATGAGTTTTTCAAGTGGATTCATCCCGTTTGGATGAATACACAATTTTTGGGAATTTATCTACCAAACTGACCTGTTAGGAAGGTTTTCTGAACATAGAGGTATTAGAAGAATTTTAATTATTTTTGTGTTTGGATTTAAGACAAAACAAAAATATTTATTGTTAAGTGAATCCCAAAGAAAATTCAGTAAAAATTTGGGAGGTTAACTCACTGATTTGCTATTTTAAATAAATTCGTTTTGATGGCGCACAATCTGTCCTGAAAACACAGATTGTGTATTATGTGCTTATGTGATTAATTGAGGTCTTAGGTGGTATGGAATTGACATGTAACTGAAGTACACTTGTCTGAGACACATACAGAATGTAGAAACTAATTGTAACCAACGTATTCACCAACGGGTCCGTAGGATTTACTTATGCATGTAGAATCACTAGGTGTCACTTACACGCTTTTGAACATTTAAAACGCCTTGGACAAACGAGTTATATGGTGTAATGATATTACGCCTATACTCACTTAATGACACTGTTATTAGGGTGTCGGTAGCATATATTACTTGCTGTTCGGATTCTTTGCTGGCACGTTAAGGTGAGTTTACGGCCCCTCTTTTAACTGGTTTCACTTTTTGGGGGAGAAAACATGTGTTAAACTTATGTTTTGGTAACAACTGTCATACTATGGGTTTCTATGGTTTACTATACGATCTTTGGAAGTCCCGGGGGAAACCATGAATGTGCGGGTTAGCACAACGGGGAAATGTGAATAGATCTATTGGGAGTGACCAACCCCGCTCGTCGACTTGGAGGGTCGGCGGGTGCATATTGTCTCAAACAGGAACAACAGGTTACTACATCGGGCACGACATCTGGTTTGCGAGTTAGTAATGGTTTTCCAATCGTGGTAGTAACAAAACATACGCCTAGCTAGCGTACTTTGGTTTTTGATTGGTTATAGTATGGACAGGTTGAACTTGGTACTTTAATTACAAACCTGTAAACTCACCAGCATTTTTGTGCTGACGTAAACTCTTACATGTTTTCTCAGGTCGCTAAGGTAGCACAATGGAACTAGGGCGCACGCGTCTGCACGACGTCTAGTTAGGATTGCATGGTTTTCAAACATTGAATAAATTGGTTTACGTTTGGATTATGTTTTGAGAATAAGCTTCCGCTGTATTTGGGAATTTTAAACTATGTTTTTGAAATTGCATATGTTCATTTAGACTTGTTTATTGTGATCGTTGACTTGGATCCTGGTTTGTCATGCGCCTCGCGGTAAAACTCCGCAAGTGGATTTTGAGGGTGTGACAAAGATGAATTGGTAGACCAAACACATTACAGATGCATGATTGGGTCCTTATTGTACCTCACTGCTTTTAGGCCAGACATCATGTTTTCCACTTGTGTTTGTTCAAGATCCCAGGCATCACCTAGAAAGTCAAATTTTATAGCTGTGAAAATGATATTCAGATACCTAAAAGGTGCTCCCACACTTGGTATCTGGTATCCTGCTAATAGAAATATTAAGCTTTCAGGTTGCTCAGACAGTGATTGTGCTGGTTGTCAAACCACAACGAAGTCCACTTCACGGGGGTGCTAATTCCTAGGCAATGCCTGGTCTCTTGGCAAAGAAAAAAGCAAGCAGTTATTTCAACATCCATAGCAAAAGCTGAATACATTGTTGCTGCAAGCTATATAGCCTAACCTACGTGGCTTCAAAACTAGTTGCTGGATTTTGGTGTAACTGCCCAAAAGACTCCACTTATGCTGGATAGTCAGGCAGCTGACAACATCATTAAAAACCTAGTTTCTCATCCACTACAAAACACATTGACATCTACCACCATTTTGTCAAGGACAACTATGAAAAAGGATTGATTTCTCTGCATAATGTTCCATTAAAGGATCAACTAGCAGATGCGTTGACAAAAGCCTTAGACACATCTACCTTTGAAAGCTTGATTTCTCGAATTGGCATGTTAAACATGGTATAAAAGCAAAAAAATTTTTTTCATAAATAAAAACACTAAAATGTTGTCAGAAAAATCAACAATCCATTCTTAAAAATAGTTTTGGTTGAACATCTGTTCAGATATGTAAAAGTATGTTCTGATAAAAACAACCAGTGTTTTATCAAAGTTAACATCTGTTTGGTTGAATATCTATTCAGATATGAAAAAGTCTGTTCATGTAAAAATATCCACTGTTCTATTGAACACAACATCTGTTGGCTAAAATTCTACCACTGTTAAAAGTATCCACTGTTGTCCTATCCATTGTTTTCATCATCTGTTGACTTGTCAACAAGTGTTCTCAAAAATTGTCATCCACTACCTTTATCCCAACAATGTTTACCATGTGGGACAGATCTTATTGGTCTGATCTTCAATAGATGCATGCCATGTCTGCTCTTAAAAGTAGTCCTTTGGCCATGTCAGCATCACTTTTTCAGACTATAAAACCCCCTTTTCACCCAATCAGAGTTTACACTGTCTTCTCGAATTCAAATTTCTCCTAAGTAGTTTTCTCTCTCTGATGGGATTGGGTACTAAACCATGTTATGGATCAACCTAACCCGAGTTCCAATCATGCACAGTCAGGAACATGCGCAGACACACAAAGCATGTAATTGGTGTGCATGAACTTGAAAGCATATGATACATGCAAATGGACGTCACCGGCAGTCTCCACTCGCCTACAATCCAGGAAGTACGCGTGCGGACAACGGTAAAAGCGGTATTCGTTCCTGTTTCCTTATTTACATATTTGTCATTAATTAGTTTACTAATATAGCCTAGGGCAGTGGTGACAACCCTAATCGGGCCTTGGCCCATAACAATTTGGGTTTTGGGTGATGATGGCATATGTCAAACTCAGGGAGGCTCTCCTCCATAGAGAGGACACTTTTTTTTAACCCTAAAAGCTATCATGATAGTATCATGATCACCAAGTTTATGTTATAAACAATTACCATTGTAGTCGTCTCCCTACCCACAAACCTTTTCTTTTCAGCATGATTAACGGTGCTATAGAGTTATCAGTGAAGGATCGTATCTGTGGATCATTGGTCCTATCATCTCTACAAGGAGGTTAGACTATTTGTTTCTTCACTCTCATTTACAACTTTCATCCAAATTTCCATCTCAAATCCATCTTCATTAAAAGTTGTATTGGATCTTCATGTAAAAACTCCCCATAATCACCTTCTGTAACACCCGGCAACCTCCGGTTAATAACTTTCGTCAAACTAGTAAGTCTACCTTAGCGAGTCATGCATATTACATACGTAACTGGGTCAGTTGAATCGTTATGATGGTTCGGGGGATCATCGGGAGTCGTTATAATGATCCACGGGATCATTGGGAGTCGGTCCATAACCACGTGTACAAGAATTGGTGATTCGTAGAATCGCCGGGTTTAATGCACACACGCAAGTCTCGAGTCCCAGGAATTGGTGAACGAATGTGAACGTGTTAGTTATCATGCATTATGTGTTTATAATCATTATGTGACTTGCCGGTATGTGAATACATGCTTATATGTGTTAAAATAATGTTTAACGCGCCAAAAACCCAAAGTAACATGCTGCAGGCGATTACAAATAGGTGAGTAGCCTACTTGCCTGTTACAATAGGCGAGTACGTGTAATCACGTGTTCTAATCGCCTGTTACTGCACGTAATCGCCTGTTGCAGTTGGAACGACTAGAAACGCCTATAAATACCACCCTTGTGTTGCAAAACATCATTTTTGAAACCCTAGCACACCCCAAAGCTATTCCACACCTTATCCAACCTCTGTAACACGTTTTTGACCTAGAAATCACCTTTACAAGATCATACACCATTCTTTAGCAAAATACAAGGTATGTTCTTCATCCCAAACCTTTGTAATGTTATTGTTTTACTCCCTAAAGGTCCAGACCTGATTTCTAAATGTTTATGTCTTTGAAAACCTATTAAAATCAGTTTCTAAACAAACCCAAACCTTCATACTTGTTCTATGTGATGTAATCATGCAAAGATAGGATTTTTATTGATAAAACATGATGATTCTTGTGTATTTGATATGTTTTTGAGATAAATAGGTTGTTAGCATGATTATTGATGAGTTTGAAAGTTCATAGTTGTGTATTGTTGATAATAGGCGTTTTGACTCGTTTGAATGATTTTGAAGGGTTAAGGATGATATGATGTGTTTTGATGATTGCATGAGGCTAGGGTTTGTTCTAGGAACGTGTAGGAACAGCGGGATGTTGTTGTATAACGTTGTCATGTGATGAAATGTGGATATTTGCTATTTAGGGTAAGTTTTGGATGTTGATGTGATGTTTACATGTTAAATGCGCTATTTTGGGAAACGATTGCATTCGGGGCTGTTAGAATGATGATAATTAGGGGTTTTTACTTGGAATGAGTTTCTTAATGATTTGTGTTTAATATTGGGTTTTCACATGTTTCGAATCTGATTTGGAGGGTTAAATACGCGAAAATACAATTTAATGCTGCAGGGGGCGAGTTGGATTCTACTCGCATGTAACTACAGGCGAGTAGGCTCTACTCTCATGTAGTTATAGGCGAGTAGCCCCCCTACTCGCGTGTAATACACGTGATTACAATCCTAATTGCCTGTTTGACTTTCCTAATTGCTACTTGACTTTTCTAATTGCATGTTTGATTCCTAATCGCGTGTTTTGCTACTGTAAGCGTATTTTGACATCCCAAAACATGTATGGACACTTAGGAACATGATAGGAACCTCGTGACATGTCTAATAACCTAATAACATGTGTTCGGACTTGTTTATGCGTTAATTGAACTGTATGCTAGATTTGGTGAACCTTTATGCGTGTTAAGTGCATATTTGCATATGATTACTTGATCTCTTGTTCTTGACTAACACATGGGATGTCGGATCACGAATGGGATGTCGGGTTTTGCCTTGTATGGTGTCACACCCCCAAATTTCCACTGCGGGGTTTATACCGCGAGGCGTGTGACGTTCCAGGATCTCCATAGCCATAAGTCACATGAACGACTCTAAATGCCTAAACCATTTAGTTCGTTATTATAAAACAAGTTTCATAGATAATCAAATATTTCAATAGTTGTGGAAGCGAATTTTAAAGATAATAGTTATTCAAATAGTCAGAGTAAACAACGTGTTCGAAATGATAATAGATAATAAGTATTCATATCCCCATGATGCTATATGATGCATGCCCTACTCGTGCTTCGAACTAGTGTCCTGCAAAAAGGTATAATAATCGTGGGTCAACATAAAGTTGGTGAGTTGACAAAGTTTGGTAAATACGTAGGTCCTCCGGACCATGTTTTGAGTAATAGCTAATTCACATGCCAGGGGTAGCTAGCCCGCTCATGATAACTAAAACCGGTAATACCGAACTGCTAAACAACAAGATCCCACAATAGTGAGAAAAGTGCCTTGCATCATTGTCTATCAACAATGATAATATGTTGAGTTATAGTTCACACCCATGCTCTCCAGCACACGATGTGAGGTTTGTGAGACCTAATAGCGATATCAACTAGTAACCCACTTGCCTTCCAACAACTCATTCGGTATTTAGAAGGACTTCAAAGATAGAGTTGGTTTAGTTCATCAAGGACATAAAGTATGAATTAGTGAAAGCAGATTCACCTAGTGAATCATAGCACCCCAAACCTGGGATGTGTATGAGTAGTCCCAAACCGGACAATGAAAAAGTTTAGAAAGTTGTCTCATCCGAGACGTATGCTTTTGAGAAAAAGAGTAGTGAAACTCACCTGTCAGAGATGCTTGTGGTCTAGTGAAGCCGAATTACGTAGCTACTATTGTCTGGACAGTACTTGCCCTATGATTTATTAAAGCATGGTAAATCACAAGTTTTATCATACAATTTGTCTACCCGACACATGTGGACTTGGTTATTGTGTTATGTGAACCTTGGTTTTGTACATGAGTTTAGAACATAATCTTAACTTAGTTGGATGTGAACACATGTTCTAACTTTGATACCGCATGTTAGTTAATGGTGGCCGATTATAACGCTTTGTATAGATCCTTAACCCGATCGTGATCTTAGGTATTACAAAAACCAATTGCTACCCATGGTGATTTATGAGATCTTTATGATATAGAAACATAGTTTTCGGCCTCCTTAAGATGTAACAAGGCCGATTGATATAGTGTTAGATTAATATGATCACTAGTAAGGAAAAAGTATGGTAATGTGTGTGCGTTTATGTGTTTAATTAAATCTAGAGTCGATTAGAGTAGGGTAGACTAAGCTAGATCATTGTTTAAGGGCATGGATACCTTACCAAAAGAGATCGAAGGTTGGATAGCTTCCAAGACTCCTACCCGCGCTTGCAAGGCTTCGGCTTGGATGTTCCCTAGTGTTTTGGCCGATAGTTTTTTGTAAGGGGGAGGAGGTGTTTGTGATGAGTGATGGTGCAATTGGAAGAGTTCAAGGAGCCCCTTTATATAGAGGTTGATGGAGGTGAGGACAAATCTATATTTGGTATGTTCAAGGGTACTAATCTTATTGTAAGTGTTAGAATTATGTATCACCAATTGGTGTAAGTTGGCATGCTAATCATCCTCATGCCCTAGCCGATTAGGGTGGCCATAAGTTAAGGAATGAGTTTACCTTGGAAGAGATCTTGTCATATTTTGTTTGTTACTATAAGGTGTAAGTAATTACCTCATTATTTTCTAGATTGCTTACCTCACTTAGGAGGGTGAGTTGGAAGCCTACCTTATCATTCTTTTCTTGGCTAAGATTAATCATAGTTAAGTCCTAGAGGTAAGGGTGAATCCTTTTTAGTGAATGTTGACAACCAAGCATGAATGTTCTTCTTCCATGTTTCGGCCGAAAGTTTTAAGGGGTAGGAAGTTGATTGTAACCTTTCATTGGCATGCCTTGTCTCAATATGATAGCTCCTAGCTTCCATGACCTTACCAAGCTTCTAGATAGCTTAGGTGGCTACTAGGGACAAAAGGAAACTTCCAAACATGTGGGGTAGGTGTGTGCATCCGTGTGTTTATATATAAATGTATGTATGTGTGTTAGCTTCTAGAAGATAGTGATGTTTCGTGGATATTATGTGTTGGCAAATCTTTGTCTTTAGTATAGTTGCCATTCTCTTGTCCCTTGTGCTCTAGTATTTCGGCCCACCACAAGAGAACAAGGACATTCTTATAGTCTAGGATAGTGACACATCAATAGCTAGGATTTTAAGAAAAACATGTGTCATGTGTGTGCTTTTATGTGTATGTATGTATGTATATAGGCCTCTAGAAGGTGTTTAACAAAGATAAGGTTTACTTGTCAAAGTCTAGTGTATGTATAAAGCCTATTGTATATGTATATATATTAAGCACATTTAGGAGCATAAGAGATTCATGTACACACATAGATTAATATTTATAACTCTCATAAGTTAAATCATGTATTTGTCAATCTATGATATCCCATAGATACACATACATCTAGTGTGTGCACGTGTGACCTATCTAGCTAACCTTAGCTTAGTAGGATGAAAGGAATCCAAGTGCAAGTAACTAGAGTTTAGTTAGATCAGAAACGTGAAATTGCAGGGTAGCACATCATCCCCAAGTTGAAAAGAATTTCGTCTCGAAATTCAGCAAGTAAACAGTAAAGCTAGCTAGAAAAATGTATGCTTGGTTCCCGGATGTCACATCATACCCAAGTTGAAAGGAATTTCGTCTCGAAATTCACTTTGAGGTAGCTACTTTATGTTTAGCGTTTGATCTATGTACGGGTTCAGGTTCAGTAAAGAGATGTGGGTATTTAAGCCACATTTGATCCCTGCGTTCGCACGTTAATTCCGGTCCTAGACGGGAATTCCATCGTACCTTAACAATAGGTATGGTACTTTGTCTGAGTTTCTTGATGCCTTGCTCAAGAATCTCCACCGGTTCCTCCATGAACCGTAGCTGGTCGTCCACCTGGATCTCTTCCAGTGGCACTACCAGTGTTGTGTCAGCAAGACACTTCTTTAGATTTGAGACGTGAAACACGTTGTGAACTCCACTGAGTTCCTCAGGCAGGTTTAACCTATACGCTACTGGACCAATCCTCTCGACGATCTCGAATGGTCCAACGTACCGCGGGTTCAACTTTCCCCGTTTCCCGAAGCGTATCACACCCTTCCAAGGGGACACCTTTAGCAGTACCTTGTCCCCAATCAGGAACTCCAAAGGTTTCCTACACTTATCAGCGTAACTTTTCTGTCGATCACGTGCCGCAGCCATTCGGTTTCTGATTTGCATGATTTTCTCAGAAGTCTCGTGCACTAGTTCGGGACATGTCAGTTGGCTATCCCCAACTTCAGTCCAGCAGATGGGAGACCTACACTTGCGTCCATATAGTGCCTCAAAAGGCGCACACTGAATAGAAGTGTGATAACTATTGTTATACGAGAATTTGATTAACGGCAAGTGCTTATCCCAACTGTTGCCAAAGTCTACCACGCACGCTCGTAGCAGATCTTCCAACGTTTGGATGGTACTCTCACTCTGTCCATCCGTTTGGGGGTGATAAGCTGTGCTCATATCTAAGCGAG
The DNA here is from genome assembly GCA_030844895.1 of Ambrosia x helenae. Lineage (NCBI taxonomy): Eukaryota > Viridiplantae > Streptophyta > Magnoliopsida > Asterales > Asteraceae > Ambrosia > Ambrosia x helenae. The sequence goes on from CM061230.1 coordinate 77,182,495, forward strand.
TTCCCAAAGCATCTTGGAGAGTAGTCCAAAAACGAGAGGTAAATCGTGAATCGCGATCGGATATAATAGGAGTAGGCACCCCATGCCTAGAGACGATCTCTTTAAGATAGAGGTTGTCCAGTTTCTCCAGCGTGTCAGTTTCCTTTATTGCCAGAAAGTGTTCCGATTTGGTTAAGCGGTCGACGATAACCCAAATCGTATTATGCCCACTTGGCGTTTTAGGGAGCTTCGTGATGAAGTCCGTGGAAATTCCATCCCATTTCCACATAGGGATTTCTGGTTGCTGGAGTAAGCCTGAAGGTTTCTGATATTCAATCTTAACCTTTGCACAAGTCAAGCACTTACTAACATAAGTGGCTATTTCGGCTTTCATGTTTGGCCACCAGTAAAGGGTTTTGAGATCTTGGTACATTTTATTCGAACCAGGATGTACCGAGTAATGAGAGGTGTGAGCCTCGTCGAGCACAAGTTGTCTGAGATCTCCGAAATGTGGAATCCAGACTCGATTCATGAAGTACTGAAGACCATCTGTTCTCAGTTCCAGATGTTTATCCGCACCATGCAGTGTCTCCAATCTGACGTTCTCTTCCTTCAGAGCCTCACCCTGGGCTACACGTATCGTGTCAGGAAGATTGGAATGGATAATGAGTTGTAACGCTCGCACTCTCTTAGGTTTCGTCTCCTTACGACTGAGGGCATCTGCTACTACATTAGCCTTCCCTGGATGGTATTTGATGGCACAGTCATAATCGTTCAGTAGCTCGACCCATCGACGCTGTCGCATGTTCAGCTCTTTCTGATCGAATATGTGTGAAGACTCTTATGATCAGTGAAGACCGTACACCTCGTTCCATAGAGATAGTGCCTCCAGATCTTCAGGGCAAAAACCACTCCTCCTAGTTCCAAGTCATGGGTGGTGTAGTTCTTCTCATGAACCTTCAATTGACGTGAAGCATATGCGATTACCTTATCACGCTGCATCAGTACACACCCTAATCCTTGGATAGACGCATCACAGTACACAACAAAATCGTCTGTACCTTCCGGTAACGATAGGATTGGTTCACTACAAAGTTTCGCCTTTAATAGTTGAAAAGCAGATTCCTGGGCATCTCCCCACTTGTAAGTAATACCTTTTTGCGTCAAAGCAGTGAGGGGTTGAGCGATCTTAGAGAATCCCTCGATGAATCTGCGATAATATCCCGCAAGACCAAGGAATTGGCGCACTTCCGTAGGAGTCCTAGGTGCCTCCCACTGCTTAATAGCATCAATCTTGGCGGGATCGACATGTATTCCGGCCTCGTTGACTACATGTCCTAGAAATTGGACATCTCAAATCCAAAAGTTGCATTTGGAGAGTTTCGCATACAACTGCTCATTTCTCAGGAGTTCCAATATCAATCGCAGGTGTTGCTCGTGCTCTTCCCTGTTCTTGGAATAGATCAATATATCATCTATGAACACTATGACGAATTTGTCCAAATAAGGCTTACACACGCGGTTCATGAGGTCCATGAACACAGCCGGTGCATTAGTTAGCCCAAATGGCATCACCAAAAACTCATAATGTCCATAACGAGTTCGAAAGGCTGTCTTCGCCACATCCTCTTCTCGGACTCTCAGTTGATGATATCCTGACCTTAGGTCAATCTTGGAATAGAAGCTTGACCCTTGAAGTTGATCGAACAAGTCATCGATGCGAGGTAAAGGATAGCGATTCTTTACCGTCACCTTGTTCAACTCTCGATAATCAATGCACATACGGAAGCTTCCATCCTTTTTCTTAACGAATAGGACTGGGGCTCCACATGGTGAAGAACTAGGTCTAATGAATCCCTTATCCAATAGCTCTTGGAGTTGGGTAGACAGTTCTTGAAGTTCGCCTGGTGCTAGGCGATATGGTGCACGTGCAACTGGGGCCGCTCCAGGTGCAAGATCTATCTGAAACTCCACTTGATGAATAGGTGGAAGTCCAGGTAATTCTTCAGGAAATACGTCTGGAAAGTCACGAACTATTGGGATATCCTCAATCCCTGTTTCGACTTCCGCTCGAGTATCAGAAATGTTAGCCAGAATGGCGGGATAGCCCTTTTGAATACACTTCTGGGCCTTCAGGAACGAGATGATGCCCACCATGGCACCACCACGATTACCCCGAATAGTTAGCAGTTCTCCGTTAGAGAGAGGGATACGAACAATCTTCTCTTGACAGAGAATTTCAGCGTGTAGCTTGGACAACCAGTCCATGCCAACCACGAGATCAAAGCTTCCGAGGGTGATAGGTAGAAGATCGATGGCAAACAACTGTCCATCTAGTTTGAGCTTACAGTCACGATAGATGTGGGTTACCTCGACAGGCTTCCCATCAGCTAATTCTATATAATGTGGGGTATTGAGAAGAGTAGGAACTATCCCTAGTTGTTTGCTAAGTTTTGATGACACAAAACTAAAGTCTGCACCAGTATAGTACAAAACAGAAGCAAGGTTGTCGTTCAAGGAGCACGTACCCGTCACGACATTGTTGTCATTCTTAGCTTCTCCTGAACCAATCACGAAAGCTCTCCCACGAGCCCCGTTGTTTTTGTTGTTGTTGTGGTTGTTGTTGTTGGGAGCGTCGTTGTGGTTGTTCCCATTCCTGTTACCACCACCGTTGTTGTTGTTACCATTCTTGTTCAGCTGTGTGCAGTCCTTCTTGAAGTGACCTTCATTCCCACACTGGTAACAACCCTTATTGTTCCTTTCTTGTTGTCCTTGCTGAGGTGCTGGCTGACTTCTGGAACATTGACTCTACAGTCCTTCTGTAAGTGACCCATCTTATCACAGCGATCGCACTTGATCCTATTACAGGGTCCTGAGTGGTGATAGTTGCACTTATTGCACTTGGGACGGTGTCCCTGATAACCACTCTGTGACTGATTACGGTTGATACCATTGTAATGTTTCTTGTTTTGCTGCTGCTGCTGATTACCGTTAGTCGAGAGTTTACCAGATGCATTCTCCCACTTTGTCTTGTTATCATTGGTGTTAGAAGATGGAGCTCCACGAGGGGTAGGAGTCCCTCTTCCACCTTCTGATCAGTCAGCTGATGAGCCAAGCGAATCACCTGCTGGAGGTTATTGAAGTTAGCAGCAGTGACCATTTCCTTAATCTGATGTACTAGGGCCTGGATATACAACTCAATTCGTTTGTAGAGCGGAGTGGAGTATTTAGGACACATTGTCGCCAGTTCATGCGACCTGGTAGTATAGCTCTCAATCTCCGACCCCACCATTTTCAGGTTGAGGTACTCGGTCTCCAATTTCTGAATCTCATCTCGAGGACAGTACTCCTCCACATCAACTCCTAGCAGCTGCACTTGGGCATTCCACCACGATAAGGCCGCTTTCTCAAGCATAGCCGTGGCATACTTAACCTTATCAGCTGGTGTAACACCCTGCCCTTCTCACCACCAATATTGTCCGCTTTGCCCACCCAGAGCTCACGGATTTGTTTTTGGATGCCCTGGTGGAAAATTCCCAGGAGGTCACCCATCCTGAAACTGCTCCCACCTGAGCACGCTTAACTGTGGAGTTCTCCTCTCATCCACTAACATTAAACCCCAAAACGCGTTGGTGATTTAAGAGGCAAGACATTACATATGAACCAAGGATCTCTCCTAGCCACGGCCGATGTGGGATTTTCCTCGAGTGTCGCATTCACCCCCTGTTAGAGTCTCATCGTCCCGGATGAGGTATGCACCCACCATCCCGAACGGCACATGAGTGGCTCTGATACCATCTGTAACACCCTGCCCTTCTCACCACCAATATTGTCCGCTTTGCCCACCCAGAGCTCACGGATTTGTTTTTGGATGCCCTGGTGGAAACTTCCCAGGAGGCCACCCATCCTGAAACTACTCCCACCTGAGCACGCTTAACTGTGGAGTTCTCCTCTCATCCACTAACATTAAACCACAAAACGCGTTGGTGATTTAAGAGGCAAGACATTACTTATGAACCAAGGATCTCTCCTAGCCACGGCCGATGTGGGATTTTCCTCGAGTGTCGCAGCTGGCAGGCAATTACGCATAGCAAACCATGATTCCACCTTCTCGAACCACCTAAGTAGTCCGACCGCTCCTTCAGATCCTCCAAAGTTATGAGGCTTACATTCCATGAATGACTTGTAGGTACAAGTCGGAGGGTGATGAGCAGGTTGGCCAGCCTGAAAAGCTGCCAAGGCTGCTACAACCCAATCATTGATTAGTATGCTCAGTTCTTCTTGCGTCATGCGATGCTGCCTCTACCATTACCTCTACCCGTCATAGCAATTCTACATTTACATTATACTCATGAGAAAACAATAATATGTTCCGCATACCATCGTTCATGCAGTATAAGTAAACTAGAATGTAACAAGGATTATGAATGTAAGAATAAGATAAAGTAGTAGATTGATGATAATAACTATAACATAGGATAAACGATTCTCAGATCTCACACGACAAAATAAAAGTTATTATACGAATATATATGATACTTAAGATAGTAGAAATCAATCGTCCGTATGATCCACACACGAGCCTTCATCATCGCTTTCGTCTTGAATCTCGACCTCAAATAGATCATTTTCCTCCTCTGGTTCGAGCTCTTCTTCAAATGCTGCCTCAATGGCTGCTCCAATAGCATCATCTTCTTCCTCCATAGGTTCCTCTTCGGGATCCTCTTCAAGATCCTCTACATCTATTCCTAAGGCTGCTATAAGCCTATACGAACGGTATTTAATTCTTGCATAGTATTTGCTAAACTCTGTCTAGTGACAGCCAACTCCTGCCTAGTCTCAGCAGCTTCCCGCTTGACGACTGCCATCTCAGTCATCAAGTGGCCTATCTGACCTTCCATGTGCCTGATTGTCTCATCTGCATTCCTCCTTCAGAACTTAAACTGTTGCACAGCTGTGAAAGCATTGTCCAACTCATTATGAACGTGCCTCACCATACCTGCAAAAGATCTTTCCCAAGAATCTATAACAGGAGGAACTCTTACTGGCACTCCATAACCTACAACACAAGAGTGCAACATATCGGTAAACCAATGCCAACGATTGGTATCCCAATGTGAATCCTAAAATGAAGCTGAACGTAGGTAGGGATCCACTGATGGAGCTTGTTGTCCCTCGATAGCATGAGAAGAATAGTTATGAGTAGGGTTAGTCATGGTCTTTCCTGCAATACGCTAGATCAGTACACATATTCCAGAAATTTTTCAAGTTGTGCACTTAAGGTAGTGAGTGTAACTAATACTTATGCTATAATGATTATAGACCAGAATGCAATCCTAGTTCACTATAACCAATGGCTCTGATACCAATCTGTCACACCCTCAAATTTCCACTGCGGGGTTTTTACGCGAGGAGTGTGACGTTCCAAGATCTCCATAGCCATAAGTCACATGAACGACTCTAAATGCCCAAACCATTTAGTTCGTTATTATAAAACAAGTTTCATAGATAATCAAATATTTCAATAGTTGCGGAAGCGAATTTTAAAGATAATAGTTATTCAAATAGTCAGAGTAAACAACGTGTTCGAAATGATAATAGATAATTAAACACTCGAAAATAGATAAGTATTCATATCCCCATGATACTATATGATGCATGCCCTACTTGTGCTTCGAACTAGTGTCCTGCAAAAAGGTATAATAATCGTGGGTCAACATAAAGTTGGTGAGTTCACAAAGTTTGGTAAATACGTAGGTCCTCCAGACCATGTTTTGAGTAATAGCTAATTCACATACCAGGGGTAGCTAGCCTGCTCATGATAACTAAAACCGGTAATACCGAACTGTTAAACAACGAGATCCCACAATAGTGAGCAAAGTGCCTTGCATCATTGTCTATCAACAATGATAATATGTTGAGTTATAGTTCACACCCATGCTCTCCAGCACACGATGTGAGGTTTGTGATACCTAATAGCGCTATCAACTAGTAACCCGCTTGTCATCTGGCAACTCATTCGGTATTTAGAAGGACTTCAAAGATAGAGTTGGTTTAGTTTATCAAGGACATAAAGTATGAATTAGTGAAAGCAGATTCACCTAGTGAATCATAGCACCCCAAACCTGGGATGTGCATGAGTAGTCCCAAAACCGGACCATGAAAAAGTTTAGAAAGTTGTCTCATCCAAGACGTATGCTTTTGAGAAAACGAGTAGTGAAACTCACTTGTCAGAGATGCTTGTAGTCTAGTGAAGCCGAATTACGTAGCTACTATTGTCTGGGTGGTACTTGCCCTATGATTTATTAACGCATGGTAAATCACAAGTTTTATCATACAATTTGTCTACCCGACACACGTGGACTTGGTTATTGTGTTATGTGAACCTTGGTTTTGTATACGAGTTTAGAACATAATCTTAACTTAGTTGGATGTGAACACATGTTCTAACTTTGATAACGCATGTTAGTTAATGGTGACCGATTATAACGCTTTGTATAGATCCTTAACCCGATCGTGATCTTAGGTATTACAAAAACCAATTGCTACCCATGGTGATTTATGAGATCTTTACGATATAGAAACATAGTTTTCGGCCTCCTTAAGATGTAACAAGGCCGATTGATATAGTTTTAGATTAATATGTTCACTAGTAAGGAAAAAGTATGGTAATGTGTGTGCGTTTATGTGTTTAATTAAATCTAGAGTCGATTAGAGTAGGGTAGACTAAGTTAGATCATAGTTTAAGGGCATGGATACCTTACCAAAAGAGATCGAAGGTTGGATAGCTTCCAAGACTCCTACCCGAGCTTGAAAGGCTTCGGCTTGGATGTTCCCTAGTGTTTGGCCGATAGTTTTTGTAAGGGGGAGGAGGTGTTTGTGATGAGTGATGGTGCAATTGGAAGAGTTCAAGGAGCCCCTTTATATAGAGGTTGATGGAGGTGAGGACAAATCTATATTTGGTATGTTCAAGGGTACTAATCTTATTGTAAGTGTTTAGAATTATGTATCACCAATTGGTGTAAGTTGGCATGCTAATCATCCTCATGCCCTAGCCGATTAGGGTGGCCATAAGTTAAGGAATGAGTTTACCTTGGAAGAGATCTTGTCATATTTTGTTTGTTACTATAAGGTGTAAGTAATTACCTCATTATTTTCTAGATTGCTTACCTCACTTAGGAGGGTGAGTTGGAAGCCTACCTTATCAATCTTTTCTTGGCTAAGATTAATCATAGTTAAGTCCTAGAGGTAAGGGTGAATCCTTTTTAGTGAATGTTGACAACCAAGCATGAATGTTCTTCTTCCATGTGTCGGCCGAAAGTTTTAAGGGGTAGGAAGTTGATTGTAACCTTTCATTGGCATGCCTTGTCTCAATATGATAGCTCCTAGCTTTCATGACCTTACCAAGCTTCTAGATAGCTTAGGGTGGCTACTAGTGTCACACCCCGACTTTTCCCTCGTCGGTTGCGACGTTTGGTGCCTTTGCCAGCGCAGCGGAAAGATGCATCTAAGACTCTTACTTCCTGAACGCCAATTCTAACCCTCTAGGATCCCGATCCAAGACGTCGCCCACTCCAACCGTGCCGTTACCAAAGTTTAAACCTGAAAGACATACTTAAAAAGTCAACATAAAGCTGGTGAGTTCATAAGTTTTGCAAAATGTTATCAAACATTACCAAGTTCCAAAAGTGTTACCATGTTCACCCTGTCAATACTATGCAAAATATATACCAAAGTACGCTAGGTAGGCGTATGTTTTGTTACTACTACGATTGGAAAACCATTACTAACTCGCAAACCAGATGTTGTGCCCGAATAGTAAACCTGTTCCTGTTTGAGACAATATGCACCCGCCCGGCCCTCCAAGCCAACGAGTGGGGTTGGTCACTCCCAATAGATCTATTCACATTTCCCCGTTGTGCTAACCCGCACATTCATGGTTTCCCCGGGACTTCCAAAGATCGTATAGTAAACCATAGAAACCCATAGTATGACAGTTGTTACCAAACATAAGTTTAACACATGTTTTCTCCCCGAAAAGTGAAACCAGTTAAAAGTAGGGTCGTGACACTCACGTGCCCATTTCATTTTTCAAAAACTTGTTCGTTTGGAATTCCTCAGGTTTTCATAAAAGAAGCATGTCTTCCACCCCGAAAACATTTATAAAACAGTAAAAAGTGGGGCCATGAACTCACCTTAATTTCCATGCTAAGCTAGCAAACATGCCTGAAACCTCGACCGACTTCCTCGTGCCCTAATTACCAACAAAGGACACCTTAACAGTCTATCACACATAAGCCTAGCTTATTAACCGCTTACAAGATAGCCTACTCGACTGTCTAGACTCGTGTGTACCAACACGGGTCTCAAAACGTTTCAACTCGACGAACCGATCATGACTTACCTTAATTCACAAGTTACATACAACATAGTACCCAAGTTTCACACTTGTCACTATTCGTGTGTAAACCTTGTTGGACTATAACCCCGAAACGTATAACTATCCTGAGCCGAAGATCGTCTCGTAAATCATTTTAGAAAATACTCTTTGAGGAAAAAACAAGTTTAGTTATTAAAACCAATTAATAACATTTGCTACTTTTTTCCTAAACATTGTTTGAAAATCATCTTTATTGTTACAAATAGATAAACTTTGAAAACACCTTGATTTTGTATATAATAATGCATTTGTCCAAAACGCTGAAGGGAATTTATTTAACAGAAATAGCAGTTCGTTACGTTTTGGTTTTTATAAAAATTTGGGCAGAGTTTCCTCTGTTTTTGTACAAACCAGATAACACCCGTTGTCTACAATTTTCCCCCAAAATCAACTTTCAAACACAATTCAACAAGTTCTTTTTATCCACAATTCCGATTCACGAGATTTTACGTTTCGATACCTAAATACACTTAATTATATAAATATATATATATATATAATATAGTCCGACAATATAGTCCAATTATATTTAGTCTGATAATCGAAATCATAAGTCACGTCAAGTTAATAATTTACCAAATCGTCCGATATAATATATAGTTACCGTTCATTAATATTATTCGGTCCGTTCACGAGTCAAAACTAGTTCGTCCACATCAATATATTTATAAATTTATAATATTCATAACATAATAATATTTACAAATATATCAATTTATAAATATACGATATCTATAATAAATAATAAATACGAATTTAAGGTATACCAAATCGTACGCGCGTAACCCGAAGCCACCTCGAACTACGTGTAGACCGGAACCAACGGTTGACCAGCTTTGACCGCGTGATGACCAAGGCTTGACCATCCCAATCAGACTCAAACAAGACCCGTACCGAACCCGATCTCGTACCGAATCTGACCCGAACACCAAAACCGCCAAACTTGACCCGAACCACAACCAGATCTGAACCAGACCGACTGACGAGCAACCCGCAAGCAGAGATCCAGGTCTGACCCAACTGGACTTGACGAAACCGCAGCCGACCCATCTGAACCGGAACCAAACCTGACCCGGCTCTAACCCGGCCACCGCTGAGACGAACGGACCACCCGACTAGAACCCAAAACCCATACCACAAACCCGTCACCACCTTCTAACCACCAAACCCATCACCCGCAACCACCATCGGCCGCCATCAACAACTCAACCTCACCTCCGCCGCCGCCTCAGCTCCGACAACCACCACCCGAAACCAAATCTGCCCCCGTAACAACCACATCCATAACCGGCCCAAACCCACGTGCTTAATCGGACCATCTACCTGCTGAAACCAAGCATCTCTAGCCCCAATCGAACCTTCTCAGCCACCCTAGACTACCGCCGCCTCCATCTTCTTCCTAATCACCACCATAACCGGAACCACATCACATCTTTTTCCTAGAACCTGGCACCACAGATTCTGCCCATTTGTGGGTTTAAAGCACCGCCGCCGCCACCACCTATAACCATGGTGGTGGGCCGGCGCTGACAGGAGAGGAAGGGAGACAGACGAGGGAGGGAGGGGTGGTAGGGAGAGAGCTGAGCGGGAGAGATAGGGGGTGTGCGGTTTTAGAGAGAGAGTAGAGAGAGAGAGAAGCATGCAGCTGGTGTAAAATGAAGGAAGAAGAAGAAGGCTTGCCTTTTATACCTAGGGTTTAGGTGGGTGGGCTTCTACCGCGTATCGAACCCGTACAAACGTAAAATGTCTCGGTTTCTATTCTAGGCCAATAATAAATTATAAAAATTAGTCGGTTTTGTTCGAAATACAAAACCGAGCATAAATATAAATATGTTCGATGTCCGACGCGTGTTTTCAGAACACGCGTTTAAATCGCGTTAAATAAATCGGTCGCAGTTTCGATCGTAAAAACGGTCAGTAAACTTCCGAAACTTAATAATTACAATATCTGTAATAAATTTTTATTTTAATAATAAAAATCACGTCGGTGTAGATCGGAAGTTGCCGGGTGTCACATTCTCCCCATGTTACAAAAAATTTTGTCCTCAAAATTTGAGGTAGGATATCATCCAAGAACCAATGGTAGTACAACAAAATAGTCAACGGACTTGCCGGTACAAATGGCACTAAATAAAGTTTCAGAATCAACTGAATGCAAAGTGTAAACAACAACTCTGTCAACAAATACAATTGGCGCACCTCAAACGAAGCAACTAGTGCACCAACTTTTTCGTTACACACCACAAGGTGTGTCTGCATTTAAAGCAATAACAAACGAGTTGATGAAAGTGAGACATGTCAATAAAAATCATTCATTATTCCAAGTCGATTGAATATTCACCGCAAGGTGCTGTATCAAATTCCAACAATTCGATTCAACTGAAATGTCGACTTTAAAGAAACTCATCGACGAAGTATCAAAGGATTCATTGCCTACACTGGCCAAACATAGAAAGACTAGAAGACAAACATTACGAGCAACGTAATGATAAAGTAAATCATTAATGAAACAATTGTTTGATGCGAAGCCCTACAATGGACCTTCACAGATTTAAAGAATCCAAACATACAATAGTTGACACATGTACAAAAATATGTGTCTAATTTGGTGAAAAGAATAAGGAATCAACAAAAATTAAATTCCTTTATGATTGAATGTTGAAGGCCACGAATACAAAAGAAGAGAGATGTAGATCGTACTCAAAAAGATATAACTAGGTTCTATAACATGAACCTTAGAAGCTCAAGGAACAAGATCATCAAGATCTTAAACTGGTTCAAGCAAAGCGAAGCCACAAATGGCACGAACAGGGGAGAATTGGCAACCATGTCCGCATCAACAGAAGAATGAATAACACTTATCCATTATTTATATACATACAACACATAACAATATAGATACCCTCACGATAGAAGTTCTTAGAATTATCAAGTGCCTGTAAATTTGCAATAACGTGACGTCTACGTTATCAAAAATTTACCTCACAAGATCATCCTATTAACCTCCATCATGAGGTGTATCACAAGCACTCGTCATATTTACATAATAGCACGTATATATCACATAATATAATGTTTGTCGTGTGCGCCACCCTTTTCAAGTGCTCTTCCCGTCCGAATTCCGCTTCACAGCATCATCAGCAAAACGAGGTGCCTCATCAAGACGTTTCTCACCCAAGTCTACTTTGACGACATAGCATACTCCGAACCCGGGATGCGAGACCGCAAATGCTGCAACAATCCTTTTGCCGATTCGTCCAACAAACGTGATACGTGTGTGCGTTCCCAATACGTCCAAGCTTGAGTCGACAACCATTGGCGATACGTACTATATATACTTTAAGTAAATGCACACAGTATATAAACAAGAAAGTTGTTTCACATACAAGAAAACAATGACTCAGCTACTCTATGTGAATAACCACTCAGGTATCTAAAGCGATGACTCGCCAGTCCCCAGTGAGATATGCCTAACCACCACGTGTTATTTTCCTTTCTATATACCATTATAGAAACTACTGACCATTCACATAAGAAAAGTAATTGTTCCTTGCCCCGAAGAAACATACGCTGAGTTTAGTGTGATTTAACACACTAATAGTCATGTAACACACATGGCAACGGTTGGAATTTAAGTTCTAGGTGTTCGTGCTAAATACTTTGTCTCAGAAAATTCGGTCCCTACTTCAAAACAAACTCAGGTTAAAGCCTAGATATCTACCCAGACACCTAATTCGCTAAAACCTATGGCTCTGATACCAAACTGTCACACCCCGACTTTTCCCTCGTCGGTTGCGACGTTTGGTGCCTTTGCCAGCGCAACGGAAAGATGCATCTAAGACTCTTACTTCCTGAACGCCAATTCTAACCCTCTAGGATCCCCGGTCCCATGACGTCGCCCACTCCAACCGTGCCGTTACCAAAGTTTAAACCTGAAAGACATACTTAAAAAGTCAACATAAAGCTGGCGAGTTCATAAGTTTTGCAAAATGTTATCAAACATTACCATGTTCACCCTGTCAATACTATGCAAAATGTATACCAAAGTACGCTAGCTAGGCGTATGTTTTGTTACTACTACGATTGGAAAACCATTACTAACTCGCAAACCAGATGTTGTGCCCGATTAGTAAACCTGTTCCTGTTTGAGACAATATGCACCCGCCCGGCCCTCCAAGCCGACGAGTGGGGTTGGTCACTCCCAATAGATCTATTCACATTTCCCCGTTGTGCTAACCCGCACATTCATGGTTTCCCCCGGGACTTCCAAAGATCGTATAGTAAACCATAGAAACCCATAGTATGACAGTTGTTACCAAACATAAGTTTAAACACATGTTTTCTCCCCGAAAAGTGAAACCGGTTAAAAGTAGGGTCGTGACACTCACGTGCCCATTTCATTTTTCAAAAAACTTGTTCGTTTGGAATTCCTCAGGTTTTCATAAAAGAAGCATGTCTTCCACCCGAAAACATTTATAAAACAGTAAAAAGTGGGGTCATGAACTCACCTTAATTTCCATGCTAAGCTAGCAAACAAGCCTGAAACCTCGACCGACTTCCTCGTGCCCTAATTACCAACAAAGGCCACCTTAACAGTCTATCACACATAAGCCTAGCTTATTAACCGCTTACAAGATAGCCTACTCGACTGTCTAGACTCGTGTGTACCAACAGGGTCTCAAAACGTTTCAACTCGACGAACCGATCATGACTTACCTTAATTCATAAGTTACATACAACATAGTACCCAAGTTTCACACTTGTCACTATTCGTGTGTAAACCTTGTTGGACTATAACCCCGAAACGTATAACTATCCTGAGCCGAAGATCGTCTCGTAAATCATTTTAGAAAATACTCTTTGAGGAAAAACAAGTTTAGTTATTAAAACCAATTAATAACATTTGCTACTTTTTCCCAAACATTGTTTGAAAATCATCTTTATTGTTTACAAATAGATAAACTTTGAAAACACATTGATTTTGTATATAATAATGCATTTGTCCAAAACGCTGAAGGGATTTTATTTAACAGAAATAGCAGTTCGTTACGTTTTGGTTTTTATAAAAATTTGGGCAGAGTTTCCTCTGTTTTTGTACAAACCAGATAACACCCGTTGTCTACAATTTTCCCCCAAAATCAACTTTCAAACACAATTCAACAAGTTCTTTTTATCCACAATTCCGATTCACGAGATTATACGTTTCGACACCTAAATACACTTGATTATATAAATATATATATATACCAATATATATATATATATAATATAGTCCGACAATATAGTCCAATTATATTTAGTCTGATAATCGAAATCATAAGTCACGTCAAGTTAATAATTTACCAAATCGTCCGATATAATATATAGTTACCGTTCATTATTATTATTCGGTCCGTTCACGAGTCAAAACTAGTTCGTCCACATCAATATATTTATAAATTTATAATATTCATAAACATAATAATATTTACAAATATATCAATTTATAAATATACGATATCTATAATAAATAATAAATACGAATTAAGGTATACCAAATCGTACGCGCGTAACCCGAAGCCACCTCGAAACTACGTGTAGACCGGAACCAAAGTTTGACCAGCTTTGACCGCGTGATGACCGAGGCTTGACCATCCCAATCAGACTCAAACAAGACCGTACCGAACCCGATCTCGTACCGAATCTGACCCGAACACCAAAACCGCCAAACTTGACCCGAACCACAACCAGATCTGAACCAGACCGACTGACGAGCAACCCGCAAGCAGAGATCCAGGTCTGACCCAACCGGACTTGACGAAACCCGCAGCCGACCCATCTGAACCGGAACCAAACCTGACCCGGCTCTAACCCGGCCACCGCTGAGACGAACGGACCACCCGACTAGAACCCAAAACCCATACCACAAACCCGGTCACCACCTTCTAACCACCAAACCCATCACCCGCAACCACCATCGGCCGCCATCAACAACTCAACCTCACCTCCGCCGCCGCCTCAGCTCTGACAACCACCACCCGAAACCAAATCTGCCCCCGTAACAACCACATCCATAACCGGCCCAAACCCACGTGCTTAATCGGACCATCTACCTGCTGAAACCAAGCATCTCTAGCCCCAATCGAACCTTCTCAGCCACCCTAGACTATCGCCGCCTCCATCTTCTTCCTAATCACCACCATAACCGGAACCACCTCACATCTTTTTCCCTAGAACCTGGCACCACAGATTCTGCCCATTTGTGGGTTTAAAGGACCGCCGCCGCCACCACCTATAACCATGGTGGTGGGCCGGCGCTGACAGGAGAGGAAAGGAGACAGACGAGGGAGGGAGGGGTGGTAGGGAGCGAGCTGAGGGGAGAGAGAGGGGGTGTGCGGTTTTAGAGAGAGAGTAGAGAGAGAGAGAAGCATGCGGCTGGTGTAAAATGAAGGAAGAAGAAGAAGGCTTGCCTTTTATACCTAGGGTTTAGGTGGGTGGGCTTCTACCGCGTATCGAACCCGTACAAACGTAAAACGTCTCGGTTTCTATTCTAGGCCAATAATAAATTATAAAAATTAGTCGGTTTTGTTCGAAATACAAAACCGAGCATAAATATAAATATCTTCGATGTCCGACGCGTGTTTTCAGAACACGCGTTTAAATCGCGTTAATTAAATCAGTCGCAGTTTCGATCGTAAAAACGGTCAGTAAACTTCCGAAACTTAATAATTAGCAATATCTGTAATAAATTTTTATTTTAATAATAAAAATCACGTCGGTGTAGATCGGAAGTTGCCGGGTGTCACAACTAGGGACAAAAGGAAACTTCCAAACATGTGGGGGAGGTGTGTGCATCCGTGTGTTTATATATACATGTATGTATGTGTGTTAGCGTCTAGAAGATAGTGATGTTTCGTGGATATTATGTGTTGGCAAATCTTTGTCTTTAGTATAGTTGTCATTCTCTTGTCCCTTGTGCTCTAGTATTTCGGCCCCACCACAAGAGAACAAGGACATTCTTATAGTCTAGGATAGTGACACATCAATAGCTAGGATTTTAAGAAAAACATGTGTCATGTGTGTGCTTTTACGTGTATGTATGTATGTATGTATGTATGTATG
Organism: Ambrosia x helenae; assembly: GCA_030844895.1. Taxonomy (NCBI): domain Eukaryota; kingdom Viridiplantae; phylum Streptophyta; class Magnoliopsida; order Asterales; family Asteraceae; genus Ambrosia; species Ambrosia x helenae. The sequence continues at coordinate 77,198,015 of CM061230.1, forward strand.
TATGTATGTATGTATGTATATAGGCCTCTAGAAGGTGTTTAACAAAGATAAGGTTTACTTATCAAAGTCTAATGTATGTATAAAGCCTATTGTATATGTATGTATATATATATATATATATATATATATATTTGTCAATCTATGATATCCCATAGATACACATACATCTAGTGTGTGCACGTGTGACCTATCTAGCTAACCTTAGCTAAGTAGGATACAAGGAATCTAAGTGCAAGTAACTAGAGTTTAGTTAGACCAGGAACCTGAAATTGCGGGGTATCACATATGGTCTGGTCTTTAGTCATACACACTTTCAAACGTATAATGGTTATGGTCTGGACACTTGGGGACTAGTTGACATGCGGGTCAATAATTCGGGTACTCATATGTATTCAATGATAGGTTGCCGACACTAGGGACTGTCATTTGCATTATCTGTGATTTTTCTAGAGAAACACAAGCTAAGTTGAGTTTCACGGCCCCACTCTTTACTGGTTTTACATTTTTCGGGGAGAAAAACATGTTGTATTCTTTAAATGTATGTCAACTATGTTTTCATAAAAGGTGTGTCAACCATGTTTTTGTATTCATGTATTTACTATGTTTTGGAGTATTCATTGAGTTATTATGCGATGTTTTCAAAAGTCCCGGGGAGAACCATGAATGTGCGGGGATGCACAACGGGGGAAATATGGATCGATCTATTTGGGCTAGGCCGGCCCCACTTGTTCAATTGGAGGTTGGACGGGTTCATGTTGTCTCTTAGGTATTCAGTATTCAGTATTCATTCGGGCGGTATTCATGTGTTCACAGTATTCGAGCTCAGTAATGGTTTTCCAATCGTAGTAGTCACAGGTATTCATATGGTTTGCATGCATGTGGCCTGGTTTGGCCATGGGTATTCATTGAAACTTTTGGAGTTGGTCTTCATGAAAAACCTGTGAACTCACCGGCATTATTTGCTGACGTTTTTAGCATGTCTGTCTCAGGTCGCTAAGGTAGCAGCTGTCGATAGGCGCACGGAGTCTCACGGCGTCTAGGATTCATTTGCATGTTTATCGAGTACTATCAGACTTTCATGTTTTACTTTTGGGTTGTAATAAAGTTTTACACTTCCGCTGTGATGGATAGATTTTGAAACTTAATGGGCAGTTTACGTTGTTTTCATTTCATATAGTTGTCGTTTATTGTGACCGTTGACTTGGATCCTGGCGTGTCACGCGCCTCGCGGTAAAACCCAGCACGTAGAAATTTGAGGGTGTGACACCTTCCATATATGGTTAAAACAGATGAAACCGCACAATTTCACTCCATTATTGACATCCTGGTACAACCAAAGTATCTTCCAATCTTAACCAATGAGGTACCCATTTATGTCAACACCCTCCAAACATTTTGGCTTAACACAGAGACTCTGTTAACAGATAAAAGCCAACAGCCATCATGTCTAAAATTGGAGAAACAACATTTCAAATAACTCCACAATCCATTTCCACCATGTTTAACCTAAATGACACAGCATGAAAGGATTCATTTTTAAAAGATGAACTTCACACAGAGTTCATTGAGAGGGGTTATGAAGCTCAATTGACAGGGGCAACCATTTTCAAACCACAATTTTCCCCGTCAATGAAATTCTTTTTCCACACCCTTCTTGTTTGTCTCTCTGCCAATACCACTTCTTTCAATGAAATTCCACTAAAAGTTCAATATATGGGATATGCTATTTTGACTAAAACTGATTACAACTTATCCCATGCATGGTTCATGGACTTGGTAGCAAATGTGAAGGCTATTCAAAATGGGTCAAACAATGCTTTTCTTCTGTAACCAAGACTTTTAAGGTTTTACTTACAAAAGACTTTACCAGAAATGATTTTCAAAATGGTGAAGCTTTTCAAATGAAAAGTGTTTCTAATGAAACATATACAAGGATGCTAGGCTCAAAAGTCCAAGAAAAAGCATCTAAAAGCAAAGTTTCAAAAATACAAGCAAAGAGTGTTAAGACAACAACTACTTTCACAACCTCTGTTGCTGAGACACTGCTCTTGGTGACCATAGCACTACAACCAGTGCTGTGGAAGCCACACCAGCCATCCCAAAAAGAAAACTTCCATCTAAACAGCCTACCAAAAAGAAAATAGAAAGGGTAACAATAGAGGATGAGATATGAGAGGAAACCCCTGCTGTAACACAAATGCAATATAAAACCACTATTAATGCTTCCTCTCAATAGATGGAAATATCTCAACCCATCCAAACTCCTCATGTATCCTCTCAAAAGGATCATGTTGAAAGCCAAATGGCAACACATCATGAGACATTTGATTCACTTGATCATTTGTTTACAAGCCCTCCTCCCGGGGATGGTAAACTTTTCACTCCATAACCCTCATCATCACATACTTCCATTTTACCTGCCATGCAGTCATTGTTTGAAGCATTGATAAAACTTAGGCAACCACCAGTTCCTCTTAATCACTTATCACTAAAAGCATACTCCCACAAGTGACTATGCCTGAGGAAAATCTATTTGCTAACCCACAAACAGAGGAGGTAACACCCCTTGAGTTACATATAACTCTTGGTGGTGGTTCAAGTGAAGCAGTCACTACACTTGTAGAGACCATTGTCTCGCAAGTGGATAGTGGTTACATAAATCAGACTTCCTTAAAGACAACAGCTGTTGAGGCTACAATTGTAACCTCTGTTCAAGTTGGAGGTCCCCAAAACCAAGAACCAGCGGCATCTGGTCTCTTTCACATGGATTCACCTCCTGTGACTGACCCAGTTACAACTACCTCTTTTGGTAGGAAGTCAGATGATCCTATTAACTTATGTGATGGCTTAAGATACCAAGAATTGACAGGAAGGATTGACAGCATTGAATCTACCCTACTTGAAATGAAGGGTATGATGCAAACACTATTGGACAACTCCAAAAACCAACCATCCACCAAAGACATTGCTGACAAGGTTTGGATCTCAGTGCAACCAATAATTCAAGCATAAAGGAAACTTGCTGATATGAATCATGATGCTCATATGGAGTTAATCATGAATATGGTAGATGCCAGATACAAGGAGACACAATCAGATATAAAGGCAATCAAAGACCACCTTTTAAAGACAACTGGCTCTGCACCAACCACAATATTTGATGATTCCCTCGACATGTTTCAAGAAGATGATGATACAAAGGGGGAGAGTAATGTTGAGCATGACAAGATGAAGAAGTTACAGCCTGCAAAGGATGCTCCGAAGGCTAAACCAAAAACATCTTCTACAACATCTGCTCCATCAACCATTGCTCCAACAACACTGGCACTACAACCACTGTTACACCAACCTCTACTGTGCAAGCTGCCAAGGACAAAGAAATAAATGACAGTTTAAATCTGTTCGCTGAAAAGATTGCAATGGATAAGCTGAAGAGGCAAGATACTTTAGAAGCTAAAGCACAACTGTAGATTGAAGAAAAGAAAGCTGAGCAGAAGAAAAAGGACGACATAGGTTCTTCAAAAATAAGAAAAATATTAGCCAAACATGTCAGGAAGCCCATGACCTTGCCTAAAACTTTTTCCAGCCAATCAACAAATGTATCCTCTACCTAAACCACTGAAACCCTCACAACAACAACAACAACAACAACACCTATTCTTTCACATTCCTTATCCTTATAATAACCACCACAAACCCAAACCACATCAGTTGGCACTGAAAATATGCAAAAAAAAAAATCTAAGCTAAACAACTGCCGGATCCGTGTCGAAGGACCGGTCAAAAATAAGAGTTTTAATGACCAACTACCTTATTAGTTAGGGTAAGTCGGGTGTCGAACCACGAGGAGTAATGTGGAAAGTGTTATTTGTAACAATTAAATTAACTAGACAGAAATGTAATATCGTATGGTTTGATTGTTGATTAAGTTGTAATTAATAAAAACAATGTAAAAGAAAGTGAGTTGTAAACAATTAGAGAAATGGTGACCTCTCCAGGATCTTGGTTAATCACTTTAGCCAAGGTTTATAAAGTTTGCCAATTGATATCACATAGATATGATATGTGGTTAATATGATTAATAAAGTAAGTTGATCAATGACTTCGCTGACAGCCGATAACTAGACCGTGACTGTTAACTCGGTTGATTATCACTTAACAATATCCTAATTACTAATAATATTGAATGACCTAGACTTGAATGTATTCAATGACCCTCGATAATAAACCGCGTTGGTTGATGAAATCCAAACAAGCAACATTCAATAAAACGTTTAAAGCTAAAATTTATACAAACCACAATTGAAACCAAAAGTTTAAACATTCAAAATCTCAATCCAATTGTTTGACAAACATAAAACCTTGTTCTAGTAACTAACCATTCACCCGGAGAGGATCACGGGTGATTAGCCGCTCATGGTGGTGCAAAACGCCCTCACGTATTGAATAGCACTTGAAGACATATTAATTTAGACAAGAGAATGGTTAGATGATGATTTGATATGATGAATTGTTCTCAAAAGGATGGGTTTTTTCGACTATTCACGGCTAAAACTTCACCAGGGTAAACATTATGTTTTTATATCACAAAAAATCAAACTTCCCAAACTTTCCTCTTTGGTCACCGCCCCTTACAGCTGGAATACAAGGCCTTACGGCCAGCCGATTCTGATGGAAATCCTCGTAACCTGCTGTTGATCTATCTCCCTCGCCGTAACCTACGGGAGTTCTTTCAGGCCTTACGGCCAGAGCACTCTGATGCTCATAGATATTGCTGCTAATTTCCTTTGATACTGCTGGGCGCCCTCTACGGCTGAACCCAAAGGGTTACGGCGAGTACAAGCTGTCCGCATATCCATTCATTTGATGCTCCTAACACTCTGTAAGCTACAACGGTATTAAACCATTCTTCCAATTCCTCGGTTTTCACTTCCATCTTCACTTCCTCAATCGAATGAACTTCCGAACTTTGTTTCTTCTTATATCCAACCTTTATCAACCTTGTTTTGCCACACGAACCGCTCCACACTCTACAATCTTCAGTTCATCGTCCGAGCTCAAGTTTATCCATAATTAAGCTTCTAAGTTCATCCAATTATGCCGTTTAACCTACAATCACACATAGTTGCGTAGTTATCACATTCAAAGCACATAATCATTCAAATGACATTAAAATAACGTAATTAAGCATCTTAAACAGCATGATTGACCCCATCCATCACTACCCTAATGATATTCCCTGTCAAACACCCACTAGAATACCTGCATCACCACCAAAATCTCCTGTTGTCAAGTACAAGAGAAAGAGAAAAACTTTCATTATGCAGGATGATGAGGAATCCCAACCAACACCAACACCAACATTTGCTCCCATCCCAGCCATACCACTAACATCATTTTCACTACACATATCAAAATTCTCACCCTATTCATCCACCACCACAACACAAAAACCATCATCATATCCAACTGTCATACCTTTGGGTGCTCAGTATCCTCTGAAACTTGTGACCATACAAGGTGAAATTGAATCCTTCTATGAGATTGAGGACCTAACATCACTATATTTCTCATCTCTTTCCAACTTTGACAAGCCCATAAATGTAGATGAGTATTTATAGATGAAGGCTACGCAGGCTGAAAAGATAGCAAGGGAAAAGTGTAAAGGGAAAGATGATAGGACTGCTCGGGGCATCTTGTCAGCAAAACTTTGCTAAGTAGCTGAGCAAGTCCATGTCAGGGAAACCAATCAGTGGTCAACTGGAGAGGGATGTGAGGAAAGTCTACTTAGATCACATCATGCAACACAAGCCCTACAAGGCCATTAGAAGTCAATTTGTTGGGTTGACCTTAAAGGCTCTCAAGGAAGAGATTGATAGAATACAAGAACTTTTGAAAGACCCTGTACATAAACCCACTCCACCTAATTGGAAGAAGGGTAAACAAAAGATCCAACAAGGGCTTTAAAGTTAAAAAGAATGAGAAAAAAACTTATGACTGCTGATTTTGGTCCTATGAAGTCTGTTGCTAGAGGGTCAAAATCAGGATTGGTTAAAACCTACAAAAAGCTAGAACAACTCAAAGAGAAGGACCCTACACTTCCCAAGAAACCAGTATACCCAAATTGTAACACCCCAACCGATGGCGGAAACATCGAGGTGTCACGTAGTGATGATTGTTCAATAGCTCATGGTACTAAATGAAAGTTGAATAATATTAAACAATTTACAATTCATCTTACAAGTAAATATTACAAAAGTTGATTAATATAAACTAGGTCCAAAGCTCCTATGTGTTCCAAGACTTGTACAACTTCCAATAGCAAATAAACCTGAAACATGTTAAGTTGGAAAGATGGGGGGTCAACTATAAATAGTTGGTGAGAATACATAGGTTTTGCATATAGTTGAAAACAATATGTTGTATAGCAATTTTAGTTGAAGTATAATAATGAGTAATGATAGAATATGAGTCCGACATGTAACAATGCGTCTTTTGTACAATCAAACCTTGTGTCGACTGAGACCTAACTCGCAAGTTAGTAAAAGTGTAACTGTTATCGATCATCCCTGAATTTATGTGGGGGGAATGGGTTTGTCAGACCTATAGCGCTATAATCTAAACAGGCTGCTTGATCAATGTTAATGATTGTACTGTGTCTTTTTGTTACAGTCAAATGATAGAATGAGTAAATGATAGTGTAATTGAATCACAAGTTTCAACAATGTAAGAATGAGTAAATGATAGTGTATAAAATGTTTTAACATGTTTCACCCCAAAATGTAAAACAGAAAAAGGGGCTATGTAAACTCACCTTGATTGGGATGGTCTTGCTAGAATTTAACGAGAATCAACGAATTATGCTTGCACCTGACTAAGAGTGATGTTTTAGTATTTATAGCTATAGTGTTTGTGTATAGTATAACACTTTTGATTTACATACGGTTTATATTTAAGTTGGATTTATGTCCAATTTTATTTGTTCATTGTATAAATTAAAATATCTTTAGTAATCTAAATTTGTTTTAAATATACTACTAAGTAAAATAAAATTTATTATTATAAAAAATTAGTTTTATATTTAACTTGAAACTTAGATTTTTCTTATATACATTTTGCTTTTTACGTAGCAAACAATGATACATGCTAATAGAAATTCTTACTTACAAATTATTAATTTGTTTTATTTTATGTACAGTATATTATGATTCAACTCTTGACAAAAAAATTAATACAAACTCAAGAAATATGGATCGCGATAGTAATTTAGTATTAAAATATATATTTAAATACTCATAGATTTAAAACAATTACTTAGAAGAACCGAACAAACATAATTTTACGTCTTTGAAACATAAATACATATATTCTAGTTTACTTTGTAGATAATATAGGTATGGCATGATTAACTAATAAGGCTGACCCATAACTTGGTTCAAATTAAATACAAATATTATTACCTGACAACACTTCGTCTTCTTCGATGGTTTGACGGAGCATTAAAGGTGTATGTGATGAAAGGATCGACAAGTCAACAAAGAAATGATCAAACAAGTTTGATTTAGGTGCGGAAACCCTAAACCAATCACAAAATGATAATCAATCAGATCAAAACAAGTAAATCATCATTCAAAGCTTTTCTCATTAATAATCAAAACTCAATTACACGTTAATTTGATCAAAACATGAAAGACACAACGTGAATTAAGTTTAACAGAACACTAGAGAGACACACTGGACTTGGAGGGAATAATAATGACTAAAAACTACATTAAAAAATCAGCTTAACCTATTTATAGGCTGCACGTTCGCCCACCATGAAGGTACGAACGAGCACATTCGACCAAACAGCCTGGTCGAATGAAGCAATACATAACTAACAAAATCTTCCTTCGTCTCCTGTCTCTCCTTCGTATGAATTATCTTCCTTCGCACCCTTTGATTTCTTCCTTCGCCCACAATAATATCCCTTCGCCCATTCGACAAAACATATTAACATGTGTTTATTGTAAATCCAAAGCATTAGTCGCATAAATGCATCTACAAACCCCCCCCTCGACTATTTCTTGGATTGTTTAACCCTTCGTTCCTCATCCATTCTTTTGTTCATCAACTTGATCCTCAAAAGTTTCTTCTGTTCCAATGTCATCACCTTCTCAAACACTTGCTTCGGCCTTTTCTTTTTCTCTTCAGGAATCTCTTGAACTTTAACAAACTTGCCGAGCTTTTTGTCATAGTCGCATCCGGCATTGATATCATGAGCAAAACACAAGAATACCACTCGCTGGTATTTACTAGCATGTTCAGCATCCTTAACATCACTGAAGATAGGATTGTAATACAACATTATGATATCCTCATGTGAGCAATTCACTAACCACATGGGATCAAAAATGTGTATTTTCTTGAAACTTTTATCTCCATCTTTCAGAACAATAACAGCTTCTGCAATCTTCCAGTCGTAATACCACCAGATAAAGTCTTTAGCGAAATGTTGAGGAATCTGCAGCAATGGAATGTGCCTCAACACTTTTGGTGGTTTGTACTTTAAGGTCACCTTGGGCAAACCAGTTATATCGTCAATAGTCTTCTTGTGAACAATCCTTTTTGGATATTGAGGTTCAAAGAGGTTCCACTTCGTCCTGCTCTCCCTAGCCATCTTCTCAGCAAAGTATGCAATCTGACCATTTGTCGTTCCAGTCATCTTGTGCCGACAAATGTCACGAATTGCCCAATATGGGAGAGTCTTCAAATCATGGAATCTATCAAAGTATAGAATCCCCTTCTCCCACTTCACTGCTACACACTTCAGTTGCTTTATAAACTTCCATCCCAACGCTTTTCCTTTGAACATGTCGTTGTGGAATTTATAAAAGCTACCCTGAATCTCAGGTTTAGGACGATTCGCCTCTTTCTCTTTTAACTCCCTCAATAACTCTTTCAAGCTATCGGATTGTCTGATAAATGGTTTATCATGCCCTCTGAATATCTCATCAACAAACATATCACTTTTCTCTTTCGCACGTCTCTCGGCTTCCTTTAATAATTCATCAGTGAAAGCAGTAAATCCAGAATTCTTGTCTCTTTTGAAATATTCTGGATACTCTTCACTCGTCACATCCTCAACTTCTATGTCTTCGAAACCAGGTATATCACGATCATCAGAATGATCTCCAGCTTCCTTTTCAGTTAGATCAGGAATCTGGTTATCAGCTAACAATTCTTCAACAGTTTTGCCAACCTGTTTCGCCAGACCTTCAAAGATCTCTTTTGCCATCGCCGCCGAGACTTCACCATCTTCCAAATCTGGATCATTGTATTCTAGTTCAAACATCCTGTCACGAGATTCAAAGATCTCAGAAAATCTGCTGGTCATGTCAATCGTCCAGACTCTATCAGTCAACATCTGGCGATACATCTGTTTGTCTTCTTCTGACATAGACTTCAGCTTTTCGTTCCAAAAGATCGTATCATCATCCACTGATCCTCCAGGGGCTTTCGAACTAGATTCTTTACCTTTTCCAGATTCTCTCTTCTCATACTTGTATTTGTCTGTATCATCATCATCATTATCATCATCATCATCATCGGATGCAGAACTGTTATCATCACCAGATCCATCATCTGAACCATCATCACCATCATCTTTCTTCTTTTTAGGAGCTTTACCAGAATCTTCATCAAGATCTGCATCATCCTCCTCCTCATCATCTGATAGTTCAAAATCAACTTGCTCCTCTTCAAGTTCTTTATCTTCTTCACCTTCTTTCAGCTGAGGAGCTCGAGAGTATAAATCCTTGATCAGATTATCCATGTTTTTGTTACTCTCTTTCAGCTTCTTGTTTTCATCTTTCAAAGCTATAATCCGTCTGGTGTTTCTCTGCTCATGTTTCAACAACTTTTTATTATCCTTCTGCAACTTTTTGATCTTCTGTTTCAACTCTTCATTATTCTCATGTGTTGAAACAACTACATCAAGCATCTTTGAGTCGTTTTGTCTAAGTTGGGCAATCTCAGTCTGCTGCTTGTTTATCAGATTCATCATTTCAGTAAGTCTCCGGTTAACAGTATCCATCACATCACTATCAACTGTAACCTTTTTCTTGGGGACTTCAGCAACCTCTGGCAGTTTACCCTTCTTTATCTTCTTCAGTACATTATCTAGAGCTTCATTGAATGCATCAACAGGTAAATCAGCTTCCTGTTCAGTACCTGAAGTAGCTGTGGTTTTCTGCTTCTTTGAGGCTGGAGCAGCAACTGGAGATTTTGAGCTAGTAGCAGGTGGTAACTTCTTTCCTGCTATCAATGTTTCTATCTCTCTAGCTCTCTTTTCTGCAGGTCTCACAACCTTTTCTTTCTTCTTATACTGGGGCTTCTTCGGTTTCTCCCCCTGAACTGGCGAACCAGGAAAGTCTCCTGCTCCCAGACCTAAATCTTCATCCTCTTCGTCCAAACGAATAGGACTCTTCATCCTCTGCTCTTCAACCGATCTGTTCAAACTAACAGACTCACCAGCCACAGTGGCCTTGGGCGTGGTAGTCTTCAACGTTTCAGTTTCAGAATCCCAGTGTTCATCTTCTTGCGTCTCTTCAGAATCAATCGACGCTTCATCAACAATATGCACTCCCTTCTTAGCCATTGTCTTATTTCTTCTTGGTGTACTCTTCTTCTTAGCAGGTTCAGGAACAACCTCTAATCTGATCTCTTTCTCCTTTCCCTTTCCACTCTTTGCTCCAACATTAACAACCTGTCGCTTACGCTTCGCATCTGGATCAACAGGATGTAATGGATTATCTTGATCTGAATCACTGTTAGCATGTCTCACTAAACCTTCACCTGGATCCTCATAGTCAATCCTCGCCAAGTGTCCGAATAAACGTCTAACAGGTGGACGTTCATTCACTGACAAGCCTTTATAAGCTTTCATCCTAGCCAGTGTATTGATTGACATATGTTCTTGAACTACAATGTGCTTAGGATCCCTCTTCAACTCTTTGTATTTATGATCAAACACCATCTGGAGGAATCGAGGATATAACAGAAACTTCAGATTCCTCGTGCCATTGACAGGCTCCAACAAATGTTCCATCAGCATTCCTGATACATTGAACGGTTTGTTCAATACCAGTGCTACCATCATCGAGCTAATACTCTTACGCATCAAATCATATCCTCCAGCAGCTGAACCAAAGACATGAATCAACACATGTGCCAAGTATTTGAACTGTGGACACAGCTTTCCCTTGTGCAATGAACCATCAGTAATCGGCCCATTGTACTTCATCCTCAGAAAGCACTTTCGTTGTTCCATAAAACTAAGCTCTCTGGGATCAGTCTTCTTATCTTGAAGATTCAAGGCTTCTCTAATATCCTGCTCAGATACAATAACCATCTTTCCTTGGATCTTGCTAATCACAGACGATTCGCAATTCCAGAAATCCATCTTTGCTTCAGTCCAGAATTCTTGTATCATGTCTCTGTATATAATGGTAGGTGTAGCAATCGCGTCTATCACCCGACTTCTTTTCAAGAATTCTATGATCTCAATGAACTCAGTATGCTTTTTAACCTCTCCAAGATACGCACAGCAATTATGCGCATTCTCGAATGTTAAAAGCTCTTCAGTCACTTTCTTTGCAGGCTGTGAGGATGATCCGGCTTGTTCAGTAGACTTCTCCTGTTCAGACATGGTTCAATCTGCAAAACAAAACAAATAAACATGTTAAAAATCGACAAAATATTCAAAGTATGAAAATTTGGTATTTTATCTTCTCATTCGCCCATACGGGGGTGCGAATGAGTGATTATAGGTGCGAATGTAAAAATATAAAGGTACGAATGTGAAAATTTATAGACAAAAGTTTCATTCGACCGTTTTAATTTCATTCGCCCAGACAAATATCTCCTTCGCCCAAGTTATGCTCCTTCGACCATTCGAAATAGGCGAAGGAAACTGTCTGCAAATTTAAATTTTCAATTTTGAATTGTATTGTTTCTGATCATGTTATTTTGATTTGTTTGGCAAGTAATAGCACCGATTAAAGTTTCCTACCCAACAGTTTTATCAATTAGACATTATATCAGTGTTTTCTAGATAAAATTAGGGTTCGAATGAAAATGATGATCAACTGATCAAAATGATGGATTAGAATCCTTAATTTTTGGATTTTCTCCCCCTAAAACAATGATATAATGAATCCAAATCAACAATTTTAACAATGAACAAGGTTTGTATCAGTTTTTGAGTTATAGGGCTCAGATCGGAAAATCAACGATTAAACCTTGAAAATGAGGTGTTAACCTGTAAAAATTAGTGCCAAATGATCAGCAAAGTGAGACGAACACAATGATATGAAGTAAAATATCAGGGCAACAAGTGGACTTCACTTCAGAAATTTTGAAAAATTTTTGTAAGGGTTCGAATGAGACTGAAACAGTATATATAGGCATGCTCCTTCGCCCACTTGCATCGGTCGAATGAGAAACTTCTGGTTCCTTCGACCCTATTTAAAGGTTCGAAGGAGACAAAAGGGTTCGAATGTGGAAATTATTCAAGAACACTCTCATTCGCCCAAATACACTGTACGAAGGAACAACAAAAATTCCACGTTCGACCAAACGAATGGGCGAACGAAAACAGGAATTTTGACAAATTTTCCAAATCTCAAAAACGAGTCCCGTTCCAATTATTTTTCAACTTTTAAGCATCCAACATTCATATTTTCACATTTAAAAGATTACAAAGCTCAAATGGTTCATCAAGATTTAGAAAATCGGCATCAACCACCATCAGCTATCAAAAAGAAGATGGAAAAGTAAAATCTTTTTGGATTTTCTAAAGTTTATGCTAAAACACACCTAAAATCTTTTTGAGTTTTGTAATTTTTGACGAGAAAATAAAATGCAGAAATGTAAATGAAAAACAGTAAATGTTTTGAGATTTCCGGTAAATGGATCATATCAGTTATTGAGAAATCTGATCACACCGTTGATCTTTTGATATGTTATCATTAAAGACAATGTGTGATCTAACAACTGCTGATATTGTGATCCACATAAACTCACATGCAGACTTTTGTGCAGTGCTTTAGACTGATACTAATATGTATAGTATAAACATAATTGTCTGTGGTTCCCACGCACACGACATACTCCCGTATCAGGAAGTAAATGCACAAAGACTCATTGTAAAGCGTGATTATGCTTTCGTCGTCTGTAATTTACAAGGTATAATGCACAGAGGTATACAGGTCAGCAAATTAATGCAGCAAAGTAACATGTGCACTCTACCAGGTTGAGGACTGATATTAATCATGATTTGCATCAGTAATTAATACGATGTAATAGATAATCTTTGATCATCATAAAACATAGAAAGTTCCTCAATTCGGTAACTTTAGGATTTGGCATAAAGCTCTTTTATAAAGACACCCTGTCTGATCTAGGTCCGTAATGACTTACAGCAGAAATCAGAGAGGCTATCCCCAGACAACTAATAACATAACGACCCTAAACCTCCGAGTTTTGTACAAATACTCTATCAAACGAAATTACGGTACTAAGACCATATGCCAATGAGGAGTTCATCCACACATCAATTCGTTTGATATGTATGTATCAGGCACGCAGTATTAGGTCTACGAAGCCTATCAGCACATCGCACAGACTCAGACACACACCCTATATAGCATTACATTTCTTAGAATGTGTCAGATCCCCACTGATGTACTATCATTTCCCCTTTTTCTCCAGGAAATCATTTTTGGTTTTTCTGATTTTTATAAATTTTTGAATTTACTGTTCCCAAGGATAAGCTGGAGCATTTCAAATATGTGACTGCCCAGATATCGTTTGTTCACAGAAATCTGACAACATTAATCTAAGGGAAGAAGATATAGCAGTCAGCAAAGAAATTTTCTAATTTTTATGGATTTTGAAATTTTTCAATGTTTTTGGATTTTCGAAATATTTCTGAAAAACAGTAAAAATTAAACTAAAAAGTGATAGACTGAGGTGGTGATCAGTCTTGTTTTTCTTTAATACCATTAGCTTTTAAAAGATAATCAAATCTGGATTTGTCAAAAGCTTTGGTAAAAAGATCTGCGCGTTGGTAATCAGTGTGGATTTTGACCATATCGATCAACTCTTTAGCATAACAATCACGGATAAAATGATATTTAATCCGGATATGTTTAGCCTTTGAGTGATTTACTAAGTCTTTTGTTAATGCGATTGCGGCTTCATTATCACAGTAAATAGGGGTTTTAAGAAATTGCAAACCGTAGTCCACCATCTGTTGTTGGATCCAAAGAACCTGTGAGCAGCAGCTTGATGCTGAAACGTATTCTGCTTCACATGTGGATAGTGCAACTGCGGTCTGTTTCTTGCATTGCCAGGTCACGAGCCTGCTCCCCATAAACTGACATCCAGCCGTTGTGGATTTGCTGTCTTTGTCACAGCCGCCCCAATCTGCATCACTAAAAGCGATTAGGTCAAAATTATCATCATGAGGGTACCAAAGTCCTTTCGATGGACAACCCTTCAGATATCTAAGGATACGCTTGACAGCTGCAAGATGACTTTGTTTCGGCTTCGACTGATATCGTGCACAAAGACATGTCGCAAACATTATATCCGGTCTAGACGCAGTAAGATACATCAGAGATCCGACGATTGCTCTGTATGTAAATGGATCAGTCAGCTCCCCCTTAGCGTCAACTGCAATCCCGTGATTAGGTTGTATCGGGGTATCCATCGGCTTCGAATCTTCCATCTGGAATCGGCTCAAGACTTCAGAAACGTATTTGGTCTGGTGAATAAAGATCCCCGTTGGTCTTTGCTCCACCTGCAAGCCTAGGAAAAACTGCATTTCTCCCATTGCCTCATTTCGAACTTTTCCTGCATAACTTTTTCAAATTCCCTGCACAGAAGTTCGTTAGTAGACCCGAAAATAATATCATCAACATAAATTTTCACAAGAAGCAAGTCATCTCCTGCTCGTTTCGTAAACAGTGTGCAGTCTACCAATCCGCGTTTGAATCCTTTCGAGAGAAGATACGTGCTCAGCTCCTCATACCATTGTCTCGGAGCTTGGTGCAACCTGTAGAGAGCTTTGTTTAAGACATAGACCTTATCCCGGTGAATAGGGTCCTCAAAGCCTGGTGGTTGACCTACGTAAACTTCCTCTTTGACCACACCGTAAAGAAATGCGCTCTTTACGTCCATCTGATACACCTTGAATTTCTTCCAGGATGCAAACGCCAGAAACATTCGTATAGCTTCCAAACGTGCAACAGGTGCATATATTTCATTTTAGTCGATTCCCTCAACTTGATGAAAACCTGGAACAACCAAACGAGCTTTGTTTCTCACTATAACACCTCTATCATCCTCTTTACACTTAAAAACCCATTTGGTTCCGATCTTCTTTCTTCCCGAGGGCAAATCTGTCAGCGTCCAAACTCCAAGTTTCTGAAATTGTAACAACTCTTCTTGCATCGCTTCCACCCAAGCATCATCCAAAAGAGCTTCCTTGTACGTCCGCGGCTCGACCTGCGAAACATAACAAGCGAAAGACCAGTCATTTTGAAAACCAGATTTTTGTATTTTGGCATATAAAGCAAGATTGCCAATATTCTCTGGTGCTTGAGCATTCCTCAATTGCCCTCTTGTCATAACGCTGCTACCAGGATCACCAATAACCTGTTCAAGCGGGTGTATTCGATGTATCCGAGATTCCGGATAATCAGGTACTTGCACTCCCGTTTGAGTCGTCAAATTCTCTGTAGAAACCAGATCATTACCCACAATTGATGATGAAGCACCATTTGAATTTGGGTTCACTGGTGGTGTCACTGTAGCATCATCCAGAATAGCTTCACTTGTAGCATCATCGTCTTCATCTTCTGAATCTGATGAATTAAGCGTTGTTGAAGCTTCTTGGAACACTTCTTCTTCCATCACAGGAGAAGTGGTATCATTAGAAGCCGCTTGAGGATTTACGGTGATCGGACGCACTAACGATGAAATCACTGTGTTTTCGACCTCGTAATATAAACGGAGTACAGCTTCTTCAACCATGCTATCTAGATTGAATGATTCAAAGAAATCTTTGTAATCAAACATCCAGTCTGGACCGCCTCCCTGTACATTCTGAGTGTATCTTTGTACTTCGACGTTAGCCCACTCCTCGACTTTTCTAGTTCTTTTGTTGAATACCCTTTTAAGTGGGGTTGCATATCCAACAAAATAGCCTTCTTCAGCCTTTGGTGCGAACTTCTCCGAAGGATTAAGCATTGTACACGGGGCTCCAAACGGTTCTAGATACTCTAGATTCGGCTTTCGTCGGTTCAACAGCTCATAAGAAGTTTTGCCAAACTTCTTCACTGTTAAAACACGGATTTAGAGTGTAACATGCTGCGTAAATTGCTTCGTTCCAGAACATTACTGGAAGATTTGAGTCCGCAAGCATTGTTCTCGCCGTTTCGATTAGAGTCCTGTTCTTCCGTTCTGCGACATCGTTCTGCTGGGGTGTATACGGAGTGCTGTATTCGTGATGAATTCCCTTGTTTTCACAAAGATCATCCATCTGAGCATTCTTGAACTCCGTCCCATTATCACTCCTGATTCTTTTGATCTTTAAACCATAGATATTTTCCAGACGAGTGAACAGAACTTTCAGGTTGTCAAACGTGTCGCTTTTCTGGTGTAAGCACATAACCCATGAGAATCTTGAGTAATCGTCAGTCACCACAATACAGTACAATTCCCCAGCATGACTTTTACGCTTGACTGGACCAAATAAATCCATGTGCAAACGCTCAAGCGGTAGTTCAACGGAATTGACTTTCTTTGGTCTATGGGTCTGTTTGTGTTGCTTACCCTTTTTACAACTAATACACTTGTCATTCAAATGAAAATGTTTCACATTAACTCCAGTGACAAGTTCATTCTTCACCAACTGGTTCATCTTTCTCAAATGAATGTGTCCCATTCTCCTATGCCACATGATAGATTCTTTTTCTGTAGCCTTAGAGAGGAAACACGTGACTTGGCCATGGGTGGTCATAGCTTTGGACATATCGAGAATATACAAGTTGTTTACTCTCGGTGCCTTTAGCATCACCCACTCTTTTGGAAGTTCAAAACCCGGTTTCAGGATGTAGCAAGATTTGTCGTCAAAATAAACAGAGAATTGTTTATCACAGATTTGGCTGACACTGAGTAGATTGTAATCTATCTGCTTTACATACGATATCCGCTCAAATGTCACTACCCCATTGCTAACACTACCCTCCATCGTAATGTAGCCTCCTTTATTTCCTGCAAACGCTACGTAACCTCCATTTATATTCTTGATATCAAAAAGTAGCGTGAGATCCCCTGTCATGTGGCCAGAAGCTCCACTGTCAACAATCCAGAGGCTGCTAACAGGGCCAGCTGGAGCTCCCTGCACATATCAAGTAAAGCAATTAGATCTTTTGGGGGACCCAAGCCTGTTTGGTCTTGGGTCTTTGAACTGGTTGTTTCAAAGATTCATTAGATTCACAAACATCTTGGGTTTTAACAACCTCTTTCTTTTCACATTCAACTTTTGTTTTCTCAGATTTCACACTCTGTGAAGTTGAAGCACCCTCAGACCCTTTCGATGACCAAGACTGTTCAGACCGTTTCAAGATCCGGATCTGAGATTTTGAGGTCTCAGCTGGTTTCTTTACTTCGTCTTTGAATGTTACCTTCTTGGTTACCTTCTCTGATTTAACAGAGACAGGTCCAACTGCTGATTTGGCATTAGGTTTAGCAGGAACCTTTTTGTTTTCAGCAGTTGTGTTCATCAATGGTTTCTTCAATGGTTTCTCAGTGGCTATCCGGTTGCGTTTGTCATAAGTCATCGGACGATTTTCCCTCTTTTTGTAAAAATTGTTTTGGTTATAATAAGGTGCTGGCTGAGGGAAAAACCGTCTTTGTGGATAACTGTAATTATCAACCGGATAATCGTGTCTTTGCTTCATCTCCACCTCGTGCCTCTTGTGTCGTACATACGGGCAGGTGGCAAGCAAATGTCCATTTTCCCCGCACTTAAAACACGCACGATATTCTTCATAGTTTTCTTTGATATTCGACTTGGAAAAACTCGCAATGGGATATTGATCAACCATGCACTGTTTTCTTAAACTCTCAGGAGCTGGGTCCTTTGAGTAAGTCGGCTCAATAAAACTATTTGACTTGTCTGTTGGTTTAACGAATTGTGTGACATTGACCTTTGCGTCTTTAGAATTATCCGAATTAATTTTCTTTAAAATGGCTGGAGGAATGTCATTGGTTCGTTCATGTTTTGGAAACCAAATTGTACTTTCCTGCCAGATCTTTTCAATTTTGGAATAGTTTACAAATTGAATCGGATATTCGTCATTAGACAAAATCTTATCGGAGCCTTGCATCCGATAGAAAACTTTCACAGGTTTATCACACGATTCGTTGTTTTCTTCATTTGATTTCTCAGTTTTAATTTCAATTTTCTTATCAACAGATTTAACCACATTTTTCTCAACTTTCTTAACAACTTTCTTTTCAACATTTTTATCAACAGACTGCTCAACTTTCTTAGCAACATTCTTTGCTGGTTGATTCTTTCTGTGAGCATTAGCCATGGGATGTACAATCTGAGATGGTGAGACTGGTTCAGTAGTGATGATATGATTTTCATCAGGAATATCACTCTCTTTCTCAACAACCGTCTCAGACAGTTCATCTTCTTCATCAGAATCATCTGCAGCTACCACACCTTTATTGTTCCCCAAAACAGGTCTCACATCAGAATACGGGTCTCCGACACTGGATGTGTTGGACTCGTTATCTGATGTGGAGTCAGATTTGACTAGATTCTCCGGTGCTATCGCATGTAAATTATGATTTTCGAACAACACCGAAGATGGGACAGCTTTGTAGTTTGCACTACTCGACTGTTAAGGTTCTTCGATGATGTGGTCAACTACATAAGCAATGTGCTTATAGCTCTCTAACTTTTTATTCACTTTTTCAGCGAAGCACTTGATGGTTGCCATTTCTAACTTTGTGTTTTCCATTTCATTTATATAGTTGTTAATGGCAAGTTGCTTTAAAGACAAAGTCTTTTTCAGTTCAGAAACATCCTTTTTGTAACCATCAAGTACTTTGTTAAATTCTTTTGCTTCCTTTTGATAGATTTGACAGTTTATTTTAGCACTCTCAAGTTGTACCTTGAGTTGCTTATTTTCTTCAGTCAAACTATCAAAAACAGAACATTTATCACAAACATGAGATTTAGATTGAGATTCAGTACTTACTGGTTTAGGTGGTTCTGTCATTGCCATCAGTGCGAAATGAGCTTCCTTCCCTGCAAAGAATTTTGAATAATCAATCTTTGTGCAGGCATCATCCACCATGCACGACTTGCGGGTCATAAGGAAATCTGCTTCAGCTAGCAACTGATCAATTTCATCATCTAGTGAGTTCACACTAGCTTCTGAGTCAGAATCACTTTCCATGTCCGAGCAAGCTGAATCATATTGCTCTCCAACATCTGTGATGGAATCAAGAATCATTCCAGACTTCTTGTCTTCACACTCATCATTCACATCCTCATTCAACTCTTCTATTTTCAACTCCGTCAATTTTTCTGTCACAACATCTTCTTCAATCTCCACATGTTCATCCAAACTCATCTTTTGTGCCACACAAGCCACATTTCCTGCAGTAATCTCTTCCACTCCTAATTGCATACCCGTCCAATCAAAACCTTCATCTTTTTGGATCACAAGTGCTTGGTTTCGGTTTTCAGTTTGGGTTTGGGTTTGAGTGTTAGGTGTAGAGATGGGAACAATGGTTCGGTTTGGATTCTGTTGTGGCTGGTTTTGGGATGTGGATTGTCTAGTATTGGTATTTTGTTGTGTGTTTGGACGGTTCTGGTAGTTGTTTTGAGGTTGAAAGCTAGAAATGTTGGGACTGTTGTATGATACCTAATTCTGGTTTTGGTTTTCTCGATTTTGGTAGCTTGAATTGAACGGGTTCCGATTACCTTGCTGAGCCGGCTGTGTACACTCTCTCTTGAAATGACCCTTCTCACCACAATTAAAACATGTGACCTTGGATTTGTTAAAGCCGTAAGTGGTGTTTGGAGAAGTCGAAAGGTCAGTTCTCCCTGTTTTCTGGATAAAGTCAGTGGCTCTTCTCATGATGCTAGCAAACGCCCACTGTATATCCATAAGCTCCATTTCCTCTTTATCGATTTGTGCATAGTCCTCATTGGTTAGATTGTTGTTTCCAATCTGACTAGCAACTAAACCGTTGTATGATGCAACCATAGCAGATACTAATGCTACATGCTGTTGAGCAATCTCAACAGTAACATTGTTAAGGTTAGAAGTCTCTAACACAATCGGACTTTGATTTGATTGTGTTTGAGTGATCTGCATTTGGTTCATGTGAGGATTATATGGTTGTTGTTGAGGTTGACTGGCATTATAACAGGCAGCTTGTTGCATAGGTGAAAAAGGTGGAATGAAATTAGGTGTTTGATAAGATTGTGGTGAATATGATGAAGTTTGGGCAAGATAGTTGATGGTGCTTTGGTGGGTTCAACAACATTAGATACACAAGCAATATGAGGTGCAACACTTGAAGTAGAGCTAGAAGTAGAAAGAGAAGTAGATGTACCACTCACATACAACTCTGGGTTCTGTGGAATCTGTGCTCTCTTTGCTTTCCTCTTCTCCTCCATTTCTTTGTTTTCCAGTTTTTGTATGGACTCATTGATAGTCCAATACTGGTATGCATCTTTTTCTTTCAACACTTCAATGTGTTGGTTCCAATATGGTGGTAAAGCATCAGCAAATTTATCCACCAGTTCAGACATAGGTATGCTAATCTCGTAGCTCGAGAGCTCTGTGAGCAAGTGGCAATACCTTGGAACCAATTCTTTTAAAGTCTCGTTACCCATGTAACTAAAGTTCTCGAACTCTTAACGAAGCTCTTCCATTCTCAGCTTCCTAGTCTTATCGTTACCATCATGTCTGTTTCTCAGCATATCCCACAACTGTTTTGAAGTAGTACATGATCCAAACTGATGCAACAAGTCAGTGTTGATCGCCTGAGATAATTGAGAAAACGCCTTTTTCTCAATCGCGAACTTTTTCTTCTCATCATCAGCCAAGTTCTCCAACGGTATGGGTTCACCAGTGTTCTCCAGAATAGGAGCAACATAACCTTTCACTATCATCTGCCATGCCTCGGCTCCCTCTAAGCCTTGTCCCTCCACATGTATCTTAAACTTTGTCTTCCATGTGTTATATTCAATCATATCCATGAGCTTTGGTGGACGATTTCCACTGCCTGATGATAGATTATGAATGAGTGTAGATATGGCATTGGTCGTCTGTGAATGAACGGCAGCTGCTGCTACTCCCCAATAGTCGCCAATTGGTTGCTGTGATGGTTGCACAACTTGCTGAGGAGTAGAACTAGTCATAGCCATGTAATTGATTGGCTGAGATGGTGAACTAGTCTTCTGGGCTGCAATTGTCCATGGATCTCTTGTTGTCTGCTGCTGTGGTGCTTGATTAGGTCTTGGCGTAGTTGGAAAGTTCCACATCTTAACCTGTAAATGT
Source organism: Ambrosia x helenae (assembly GCA_030844895.1). Taxonomy (NCBI): domain Eukaryota; kingdom Viridiplantae; phylum Streptophyta; class Magnoliopsida; order Asterales; family Asteraceae; genus Ambrosia; species Ambrosia x helenae. Next base: position 77,219,659 of record CM061230.1, read on the forward strand.
TCAAACACGAAAAGATTAGAAAAATTTTAAAACAGGTTTTTCCTTCACACTATCGTATGGTCGAATGAGGAAAATTCTTCTCCTTCGACCGTTTGGAAAGGTACAAATGTGGACTATGACAACACACAAACTCTTTCGACCGTTTGTTATCTCTTTCGACCGTTTTCTCCCTCCTTCGACCGTTCGATCAGTTGAATGAAACTCTGATGGACGAATGTACACAAATAAACTATGAAACTCTACGTTCGACCACAAAAACAACACCTTCGACCAGAAAATCACTCGTTCGACCAAATAATTCACACCTTCGACCGTTCTCTCTAGGTTCGACCCCTGCTATTTCAAAAACGGTTATTCTTTGAAAATCAGTTAATTTTGATCATGTTTATCAAATGTTGATAGATTTTGATGATTTTAATCAGGTTTTGATTCGGAATTGATTTGGAACAAGTTTATCAAAGAGAATTATCCATTTTAACCAAGAAAACAAGTTGTAATCAATCAAAAACTCATCAAATCAGTTTGTTCTATGAAAACAGAAACTTTTTGACCAAAATTGGGTCCAAATCAACTGAGAAACTATCAATTTGTGGTTGTTTGATCCAGAATGGGTCTGATACCACTATGTATGTGATGAAAGGATCGACAAATCAACAAAGAAATGATCAAACAAGTTTGATTTAGGTGCGGAAACCCTAAACCAATCACAAAATGATAATCAATCAGATCAAAACAAGTAAATCATCATTCAAAGCTTTTCTCATTAATAATCAAAACTCAATTACACGTTAATTTGATCAAAACATGAAAGACACAACGTGAATTAAGTTTAACAGAACACTAGAGAGACACACTGGACTTGGAAGGAATAATAATGACTAAAAACTACATTCAAAAATCAGCTTAACCTATTTATAGGCTGCACGTTCGCCCACCATGAAGGTACGAACGAGCACATTCGACCAAACAGCCTGGTCGAATGAAGCAATACATAACTAACAAAATCTTCCTTCGCCTCCTGTCTCTCCTTCGTATGAATTATCTTCCTTCGCACCCTTTGATTTCTTCCTTCGCCCACAATAATATCCCTTCGCCCATTCGACAAAACATATTAACATGTGTTTATTGTAAATCCAAAGCATTAGTCGCATAAATGCATCTACAAAAGGTCAATAGAGACAAATTGATTTAGGGAAATGAGATGCTGACGTCGGTTCTGTGCCGCACGGAGGGAACCAGAACGGTGTTGGCTGAGACACGGTGAAGCTACGGCGGAGTAGTACCACGGTGGTGGAGAGTGGTTAATGTTTGCTGATATAGGCGAGGACTGTCACTAGTGGCTGTATGGTTCAAGCCAAAAGCGGGTTTGAATAAGAGGCTGGTAAAGATTAGAATAAACTTGGTCATGTGGTGGCGACGTATGATGGTTGTGGTGCTCAGAAAGGGAGGCTGTTGCGCTGGTGAAATGGGAAAAAAGGTTTAGAATTAAGTGAATTAGTGATATGGGTTGGTTTTAAGTATCATTTGCGAAGGTAACCGATGAATTTATGGGTTCTCATTATCGTTATTGATGGGTCGATTGTACATGGTTATCACTAATAAATTTGAGTTATATAGTCGGTTATGTAGCTAAAATTTGGCATAGATCTGTACTTTTTTGTTTGGCTTGAAATGGTAACCATATAACTTGATTAACATAAAATGCATTGATTTTGGTTTCAATTTCCTTTGGTCAAAGTTTGCAGAGAATAAAAAGGCAATGCACCATGGAATGAGGTGGTGATTTGAAATCTAATTTTGGCAAATTTATTAAAATATTACTAAAACCAATTAAATAAAAAACTAAATAAAAAGAACATTAGAATGATTTTGTACGAAAACAAAAACATAAAAATGTCCAACATGTTTTGTAGATATAAATATGGATACATAGATAAATGAGAAAAAAAAATATAAAAAATATTTAAATACCTAAATGGAAAACTCAGAATGTTACACAAATGATGATGATGACGATGAAACCTCCCAACATACCCAAATTCTCAAAAATCTGATCTCACCATCCAACCTTACCATAGTTGCCATGAGACAGACTAAAAGGTAGAAGGCGATGGCTGATGAAGATGAGCAGATGTTTGCTGAATATAGAAAGGTGGGGTTAATGAATCAGCTTAAATTTTTCACTGATCCAACCAGTGATAAATTCAGACAACTTATCAGCCGCTCACTATCACCAAACTCATTAAAAATAACCCTTCACCCAAGATATCCCTCTGATTCAAAAATTCTAAAACGGAAGTCCAATAAAGACACCAATGAATTGACACTACACAAATCAGATGGGACAGTTCAGAAGATTAGCAAAGAACAAGCTTATAGTTTCGAAGCTGGTGATCACCAAGACTTGCTAGATCTTGAACTGGAAAGGGATTATGAAGACATGGCATCCTTTGACTTTGACTTTCAACTTCAATTTAAAGGTCAAATAAGGGAGAGTCTTATAAAAAAAATAAAGATCAACAAAAAAGCTGAGTTTTGGCATCATTTGTTGTGACACCCGTCGAAATCACATGTCATATCCGTACACTTAGCTACACGTACACATTGTGCATGACATTACATTTTTCATGTTTCATTACAATTGGGCTATACAGGGTTCCAACAAGTCAATCCCGATGTTTACAGTCTAGCATTGGGCCCACTAGCCGGAACAATTTCATAGCTAGTCGAATAGTCTATCATGTGCCATAGAGAAATCCATGCACAACCCTAGTTTTGGGAATCGATACAGTAGAACATAAGGTTCCAATGTGTGGTTCAATCAAGGACAAAAACAAACAATGTTCAAAGACAATAAATCACCCGACATATTATCCATGGAAAACTAGTAAAACCACAAACAACGTGCCCACATGTGTCTCTGAAGTTCGATCCATATAAGACTTGTGTGATTAGTAACATCAAACACATACATTATCACTCACACATACATACATACATACATACATACATACGGTTATATATACACACATATATGATTTTGCATTATCAAATCAATATCTTATGCACATATGTATGTGCATCGACACACAAGACACACACATACCCTATATATGTATACATATACACAGATACACACACAAGCCTACATATCTCTCAAACACACACCATAACATCTCATTCCCAAGTATTACACTAATATGGCATCAATGTCACTAGGGAATCAATCAATCCATGTTGGAACATTCCATACTATTCCTTTTCCTTTTCCCTATGTTCGGCCAAAGTCAAACCCACACAAACACTCATGAACATGCAATCTCATGCTCACTAACCTCTAGGATACACACCAAAATAGCAAGTCACTTTATTTCATCTCTTGGATCTAGAATGTTTGACATCTAAAACCTCCATGCCCATTCCCTATGTGTTGTGGCCCATACATTCCCAAGAAAGGCAAAAGATGTTGACTTTGGACATAGTATTAGCCTACACTATACACACACTACATATACATACCCACTCATACATACACTCACATACAAGTCACCATTCTTATCATAACAATCCACTAATCTATAGACCTTATACAAGAGTGGACCCTACAATATTTCCACAACCTCTAAGCCTTGTTGACTAGCCATAAAAACCCATGTTCCTTCCCCATGAATCGGCTCCCAAGAGCCCTACATAAACCAACAAAAACTATTAGTCAACTAGTTATACCAAGTTAGTAATGTACCTTTTTATCCAACAATCCATGAGTTTTGACTTTCCTAAACAAACACCCATGCTCTCTCTCTCTCTCTCTCTCTCTCTCTCTCTCTCTCTCTCTCTCTCTCTCTCTCTCTCTCTCGTGTATATATATATATGGATCAAATAGCTCACAAGAAACCTCACACAACACTCTAGAGCATCAAACACTTAAACATACCCCCACTCCCTTTCCTTTTTCCTTTGTTCCTTTCGGCCGAGCCTAAGAGGACCCAAAAGGGCCTTGTTCGATCGATTACCATCACCATTTGAGAGCCACAAGTCACCACCAAGCATCTAGGAGTCACATTATGGGGAGAACCATCATATTTTCTTTGTTTTCTCTTGGCTACACATCAAGGTAAACAAACCAAACTCACATCTCTTTTCTCACTAAATCGACTACATTCATGGTTCACCCGAGCCCCTCGCCCATAAATATGACACCCTACATGATTTAAGATGGATAAAATCAACTAAACACTCAAGTATTGTATAAAAAGTTCAATATGTATACTTAAGTACACACACACATACGTACATCAAATACATACACTTTAGAGCATATGTATGGACATATACGTGCACCCACACATACATGCGAATGTATGCGTGAGTCTATGGGGTCAAGACCCGGCCCAAGACTAGCCAATCTCACCTAGTTTTATAACCTATTCCATGGCTAGGTTCATAAACGTGTGTTAAGGACATTAAAAACATGTGTTAACAAGCTTAACACAAGAGTTTTCTTTGAAACCTATGTTAAACACCAATATGTGTGTATATACAAGGGCAAAATACATAAATATGTTGTTTTTATACAAAATTTCCGAAAGGTATGTCCATGTCCCACTCTAAACTTACATAACTAAGACATAGGTGTCACTTGGTAACAATAAGTAAGTCAAGACACTTGTTCTACCATAAAGAGACTAAACATAGCCACATTAACGACAAAAACGAACAATTCCCAACACATACAGTGTGTGGTACATATGAATAATAGTACAGAAACACTTAGTCCATAGGTGTTCCAGTCGGGTGAACAAATGCATGGTAGATAGAACAAAGCAAAGACGTAAGTTGCCTTTAATTGAATTTAGGGCATCCCATGCCAGATATTTCCACGTCAGATTCAGTCCAGTCTAGCATTCAGACATCAAGTGAGTTTTACACGGCCCCTTTTCACTATTTTTACATTTTTCCGGGGGAAAACATGCATACAGTTTTCAGTTAAAATATAACTATTATGTGAACATGAGACATTAAGGTTCAGGATCCATTAAGCCCTCGTGTCATACATCATACCATAACCATTAGCTATGGACTTAGCCATGAAACACTGGAATAGATCTATTGGGTTGACACCCCCACTCTTGGTCAGTCGCTCTGACCAGATGACAGATATCAAAAGAGTGCTTATATTTCACATTATTTCATTGTCTTTAGTGTACAATGGGAGAGGCACAACATGTCAAGGTTTGGTTTTGGGCTCATGTCAGATCATATATTAGTTATTGCCCTAGCTAGGCGGCAATTTAGTCGGTTTTGGATTACATGTCTATTATATAGAAAACCCGTGAACTCACCAACTTTATGTTGACCTATATTTTTTTTACATGCATGTTTTTCAGGAAATTCGCATGGAGTATGGAACTTGTGAAGGTCGCGTACGAGCATTTTTGGGACACCTCCTTTTGAACCGTTGTGTTGTTATTTTAACCTAAACCTTTTATGCAATGGTTTTCAAATTTGAACAATTAACATTATGTTTGTAAAACTGGGTTGTTTAATGGAAGTTCCTGCTTTATTTTAATTAAGGCTCGTGTGACCTTTGTGCATGGAAATAATTCGAAGTCACACGTCGCGTTTCCCCCTTGGCAGGGTGTGACATCTGTTCTAGGGGAGATTGTTGGACTCTGCTGAACCTTAAAAGAATAGATGATTGGAAAGCCAAAACAAGCTAACATCTGATCATTAATGAAGTAGTGCAAAGAAGAATAGATCCTCCCAAAAAATTGTTGACCTAAGAACTACTGATGAAGACTAAACAACTCTGCTGCAAACAACTGATTATCAAAGGTCTGATGATGTAACATCCGGCCCCTCTCACCACCAATATTGTCCGCTTTGCCCCGCCAGAGCTCACGGATTTGTTTTTGGGTGCCCTGGTGGAGACTTCCCAGGAGGTCACCCATCCTGAAACTGCTCCCACATGAGCACGCTTAACTGTGGAGTTCTCCTCTCATCCACTAACATTAAGCCCCAAAACGCGTTGGTGATTTAAGAGGCAACACATTACTTATGAACCAAGGATCTCTCCTGGCCACGGCCGATGTGGGATTTTCCCGGGGTGTCACATTCACCCCCTGTTAGAGTCTCATCGTCCCTGATGAGGTATGCACCCACCATCCCGAACGGCACAGGAGTGGCTCTGATACCATCTGTAACATCCGGCCCCTCTCACCACCAATATTGTCCGCTTTGCCCCACCAGAGCTCACGAATTTGTTTTTGGGTGCCCTGGTGGAGACTTCCCAGGAGGTCACCCATCCTGAAACTGCTCCCACCTGAGCACGCTTAACTGTGGAGTTCTCCTCTCATCCACTAACATTAAGCCCCAAAACACGTTGGTGATTTAAGAGGCAACACATTACTTATGAACCAAGGATCTCTCCTGGCCACGGCCGATGTGGGATTTTCCCGGGGTGTCACAATTGTAACGATCCCACATCGGTTGGGAAGGGGAACTAACACTTCTTTATAAGAGGTGGGATACCTTCCCTATCGTGACGTGTTTTGGCGTGGGGATTGCCTACGACCAATGCAAAATCGGGACATGCCCGGACAATATCGCGGTACGGGAGTGGGTTGTTACAAATGGTATCAGAGCTAGGGTCGGGCCGTTGTGCCAGCGAGGACGCTAGGCTCCTTAAGGGGGGTGGATTGTAACGATCCCACATCGGTTGGGAAGGGGAACTAACACTTCTTTATAAGAGGTGGGATACCTTCCCTATCGTGACGCGTTTTGGCGTGGGATTGCCTACGACCAATGCAAAATCGGGACATGCCCGGACAATATCGCGGTACGGGAGTGGGCTGTTACAGATGAAGAACAAGTGTTGATATAGAAGAAAGGTCTGTTGAGCTTAAAGTCTACTGAGAAGATACAAGGTCTGTTGAAGCCCAGCAGTACTTAGGCTTCAACGGATGATGAAAAAACAGAGTTTATTCAACAGAGTTTATCAATGTAATAATGTCATAATAGGGCAGATGTTATAGTTGTTAGAGGTTGTTAGTTGTCACTATCTTAGGTGATGTCAACATTAGGTCATCAGATGTTTGTTTCGTGCTATAAATAGAACAGTGCCTATACAATTCTATGCATCACTCTTCAACCAACATTCTTGCACTAACAAATCTAAGTGATTAGGCTTAGGGGAGCTGTAATCATTGTACTGCAATTGAATCTGTGATAACAATTCAATAGGAAAGTATTTTTATAAAAACATGCTTCTCATTATGCATTAAAGTTTAATTCCGCTGCACTTTCCGTTTATATCTTCTTTCATCTACTATTCCATTAGTTAACTTGTATAATAATCAAACTCAGATCCTAACAGTTATGCATATTTTTGTGAGTTAAATCTCCATGTTTTGATATATGGTAGTAAATGGTTGTAAGTGGAGGAGAGAGCAGTTACTATTCATCTCTATATTTGATACGGAATTGTTCACCCTCTATAATTTTTTAATACTTTGAAAGTCGTTGTGAGTGAAGGAGAGATAAAAACTAATGATAAAAGTCATATATGTGGTTGTGAGTGATTATGAGTGGATGGAGATGGAGAAATGGGGTTTACAAAAACTGGAAGAAAATTTAGAAGTACAAAGATTTTCTCAAAATTGGCATCTAGGATCATCCTTAATATTATCCAAACACCAAAATATTTACTTTCTCAAACCCACCAAGACTTATAAATCAACCAATTCAGGCCGCACTTCTCGTTTTTGACAATTGATCAATCCTTTCCTGTAACACAGAACATGTGAGTTGTTAAATTTGAACTCTTGTACCTCCTCAAGTTATGTTCTTAAACCAAACAATCTCACACCTCTCAACATACGCCAAGTAAAAGTCAGCAACCTTAAGGTCATTAAAACAAGGGAACAAGAAAACGTGAGCCTTGTTGGTCTAATCAAGGAGCAGCTTGACCACATTGATATCAACGCGAAACGATTACATTTAACGCATTTTGTTAGTTCCCGAATTGTTTTTATTTCATTTTTAGATTCTAATTATGTATTTGATATGTTTGATTTTCAACGCTAATTTCAAGGATATATGTATTAATCATATGTTCCTCTATAATTTATGAAAGCTGTAAATCTGTGACTATGTGACGTACGAGTATCTTATAAAATGAAAATTTTCTAACATTTCTCATAGCGTAAGGCTCATTTTTTTTTTCAAAGTAATTAACATGGTCATACGCAACGTTTGAAAACAAGAAATTTCCTTAGATCCTACAAATGTGATTTTACTTTGTGATTTAGACACTCTAATAGAAACATGGCAATCGTTACTTCACTTTAAATCTAATATTTTGTTCATAACACTTTCCACACTCATATTTTTTTCTAAAACATGAAATCATTAAACAAGATCAATTGGTGCTTTATGTTCATAAATGGAAATTTTTAACATACTATCGTTCCATCATGATGTTACACAAGCATTTACCCCATATTGCAAGTTGTTTGTTATCCTTACACAAATTATGTATGCCTTGAGTTAGATCCTAATCTACATGTCTTAGCTAGAACTTACATGATACTTGATTACACATAAACAACCTATGTGCTTAGTTGTGTTACAATCTTCATGTTTGAAGGTACACATACAAATTTGATGTTATAACTGATTTAGTACATTGTTGTGTTACGTAAATTACATATGCCTTGTGATACTTTACTTTCAAGATACGTGATATGTGAACATTACTTATAGGATTTACTTATGAGCAATCATAATACCTGCATTGTCCCAGATTCATATTTTGTTAGCTAGTTAGGATATTCATATCCTGAAACTAAACTTATGTACCTTTCTCCTTGCCCAAACATTTGGACTGTGGGCACCTGATACACCAAATGGCAATGAGAACCAACGAACTAAACTAGTGTTCATGTTAAAGTTGAGGTGTTAAAGTATTAATTTACCCTTGGAACTTAATGAACCAAGCTAGTGTTTGTGCTCGAGTTAACACGCTGAAAGTATTCTTTTAACAGGGAAGCTTACAAGGGAAGCTAGTCCTCAGGTTGAAACCTACTTTCAAATTGAAGGGAACTAAGAAAATCATTACTCTGTCACAGCATGTGTCTAGTGTCCTATAGTCCAACGCAATGAATGGGTGGCTTAGGAGGTGACCTGGTTAAGGGAATGACCTTATCATATCCTAGTTGTGCACAAAACATGACACCCCTCTTTCTGCATAACATCATGCTTTCAATCATTCCTATTGTTTTGAGTTAGTGTCATTAAAGAACATAACACCTTAATATAAGGTAAATTGGCGATTATGATCCGAAACGTAATCACAAATCTACGGGTACATTGAGGTGATGTGAAATTCTATTTAGGCTATTGGTAGATGTCCAGTACATTTTAAAGTATTAAAGGTATGATGGGTTGGCTGTAATACACCCTATATATTAACACTAAGGATGCACCGGTAGTGTGGCTAGAGGTTGGACCATGAAACATTTCTAGTCGTTTTTTAAATCGTAGTTGTTCATATGCTCCAAAATAATCACCACTCCTGTTCTAGCTATTTCGTGGTCAACACAGTGTTATTCTTTTGCAAATTATTTGTGGCATTGGGCTTGATCCCACTAATTGGATCTTTGCCCAACTACTAAATCTTATCCAAATTAATCTTATATAACTCGATCCAATTTCACTTTATTCTACAAACTCAACCTAGAGAGCAAAATCTGTCATCTCTTATTATTAATATAACAATTCTCGTCGATCTTATGAATAGTGTATAAATAGGATAGATTTTTCAGGATATTTACGGTTATGCCATTAGTCCAAATTGTTATTATATAGGTTTTTTTGTCTTTTTGTGAGTTTTGTCTTTATATGTTTCTTTATCTTTATAAGTAATAGGCTTAGAAATAAGTTAGGAATATTGGTTCAACCGGCTATACCGGACGGTTCAACCAGTTGTACCAGGTGGTTCAACCGGTTGAACATATGCAGTAGGCTTAGAAATAGGTTAGGAATATTGGTTCAACCGGCCATACCAGACAGTTCAACCGGGTATGTCGGGTGGTTCAACCGGCTTAATCGGCTGGTATGAATGGTTAGGAATATTGGTTTAACCGGTCATATCGGACAGTTCAACCGGATTTGTCAGGTGGTTTAACCGTTGTACCAGTGGTTCAACCGAACCGTCGTAATACGTGAGATTGGTTCGTATAAATTTTGTTAAAAATCGGTTTGCCCCGCGGCGAAGCGCGGGTGTTAAACCTAGTTACACACATTATTAATATAACAATTCTCGTCGATCTTATGAATAGTGTATAAATAGGATAGATTTTTCAGGATATTTACGGTTATGCCATTAGTTCAAATTGTTATTATATAGGTTTTTTTTTGACTTTTTGTGAGTTTTGTCTTTATATGTTTTTTTATCTTTATATGTAGTAGGCTTAGAAATAAGTTAGGAATATTGGTTCAACCGGCTATACCGGACGGTTCAACCGTTGTACCAGGTGGTTCAACCGGTTGAACATATGCAGTAGGCTTAGAAATAGGTTAGGAATATTGGTTCAACCGGCCATACCGGACGGTTCAACCGGGTATGTCGGGTGGTTCAACCGGCTTAATCGGCTGGTATGAATGGTTAGGAATATTGGTTTAACCGGCCATATCGGACAGTTCAACCGGATTTGTCAGGTGGTTTAACCGGTTGTACCAGGTGGTTCAACCGAACCGTCGTAATACATGAGATTGGTTCGTATAAATTTTGTTAAAAATCGGTTTGCCCCGCGGCGAAGCGCGGGTGTTAAACCTAGTTACACACATTACACACAAAACTTCTGCCCACTTTTAAACATCGTTGTACAAACCATGACTTTTTACAATTTCATCGTTTATACCCAAATTTGTTTAACTATTTTTGCTTAAAGAAATTGCGAGAAAAAATTTTTAAAAGTATGGGAGACTGTAATATTTGCATTTCTTTCAATAATCTAGTTAGAACTTTTAACGACCTAAAGTGACAATAATCCAAAACTAAGAATCATATAAACCGTAATCTAACGTAACGTTTGAAGTAGTTTTGTAATACCCAAAAATATCAAAACTTTAAAACAATAAATATGGGTTTATTATATCGGATTCTTAAACAAATTTAATGTTTCGTTAATCGATAAAATACCGAACATTTTTATTTACTAAATTCTTATTTAGTAATATATATACTAGTAGGGTACCCGTGCGATGCAGCGGTGAACACAAACTGAAACTAACACCAAAGTCATGAGTTAATCGATCTTATTAAGCAATCAGTTACTTGGTTCGGTTTATATGGTTAGATTTTTGGTTTTTAGTCCGGTTTAGTTAATTTTGGTTAATAACAAAAACAAAACTTTGGCTAATTTTTTTTTTTCCTAAAAGTTTATGAAATAGAGGTATAAATACATACAATAAAGGTATAAACGCTAAAAATATATGAATATATGAATGGTTCTGTTTTGATTTGGTGGATTTTGGTGAACTAAGTGTACAAAAAACGATAACATATTTTAAGTTAATTCGGTTTTGATTGCTTTTAGTTAAGTTCTTCTGTTTTTTGTTCGATTTTAGTCAATGTTCAATTATTACTCCCCCTTAGATATCTACCCTACATATAGTATATTTGATAGAGGTATTTTAAGATACTCAAAAGTTAAAAGTTAACTTTTGTTTATTTAAATAGTGGTTACACATTTTCCTTTATTTTAAGCCAACTGACAACTACCCATACGAATTGTAAATGACCATAATTTCTCATATGGTAATACTTTAAAAAACTATATTATAAAAAACCGGCATTTTATTGTTTATAATTTGAGTATAGTATAACAATTCTTTTAATTAAAAATGTTGATATGTTATGTGATTAACAATATCTATGAGTGAAAAATAACTAAACCTTTAACCGCACCAAAAATTGATATGTTATGTGATTAACAATATCCGTTGCTGAAAATTAACCAAAAATTAACTAAAAACCGAGTTAACCTAATATCGGTTTTTTATACCCAAAGTTAACCAAAATTAACAAACCGAAACTGAAACATACATATATTTATATCTTTTATACATCCATTTCATGTATTTATATCTCCATTTCATGTACTTCTAAACAAAAATTGTAACAAAGTTTGGTTTCAGTTATTAATCAAAATTAACTAAACCGAACTAAAAATGATAATGTAACCAAATAGACTGAACCAATTAACCGATTGGTTAATAAGATCGATAAACCGATAATGTCAATTTTTGTTTCGGATGAGACTAATAACCGTATTGAACCAAATCGAGCCATGCACCATTATAAGTGTTTGTGTTCCCTACTACACTGCACGGGCACACTGTTATGAACATATGAATGGTTCCGTTTCAGTTTGACTTATTTCGAATAACTAAGGGTACAAAAAGAAATTGATAACCGATTGTAAGTTAAATCGAATGTTGGATAATTTAATTTTCAATTGATTTTGTTCAATTTTGCTTGTGTTTTGGTCGGGCTTCGGTGAACGGCTTAGTTAATGCTCACTTCTAGATATTAAAACAAATAGCAATACTATACTCAAATTAAAAATAATAAAATTCTCATCATTATGATGTTTTTTTTTATAAAACTATAAACTTATGAAAAAAAAAATATGACTATTTAAACATAACTAGTAGAGTGTCCGCACGATGCAGCGGGAAACACAAACACTTCTAAGGGTGTGTATGGTTTCATTAAGTTTGATTATTAGCCTCAACCGAAACTAAAATCAAAAGTCATCAATTAGTCAATCTTATTAAACAATTGGTTCCTTGATTCGGTTAGTATTGTTTGATTATCGGTTTTTAGTCCGATTTAGTTAATTTTGGTGAATAGCAAAAACAAACTTTGGCTAAATTTTTTTGCCTACAAATACATGAAATAGAGGTAAAAATAAACGAACCGAATGTTCATGAGTTGTTCGTGAACTTGTTTGGCGGGAAGTTCGTTTATGTTGTTTATTTAATAAACAAACAAACACGAACAAAAAAATTGTTCGTTTAGTTAAATAAACGTCCGTTTATGTTCGTTTATTTATGTTCGTTTATTTATGTCCGTTTATGTTTATTAATTACATACGTAGTTATATTTACATAAATATAAACATAAATTGGGCTTTAGCTACTTGTATAAATATATAACCAATTAGTAATTGGGTTTTTTCAGTAATACAAAATCGTTTACATTTATTATGTTCGTGAACGTTCGTTCATATTCGTTCGTGAACTGTTCATTTAGGTTTTAAACGAACAAACATAAACGAACAAGAACATGACAAATTTCTTAATGAACGAACATGAACACAAAAAAGTGTTTTATTATGTGTTCATGTTCGGTTAAAATTAAATGAACAAACACAAACATCGTGTTCGTTCGATTCGTTTACAGACCTAGGTATAACAACTAAAATTTTCAAAATCCTCTCTATTTATACTGCCACTACAATTCATAAACCTATCTACCCAGCTTCAAACCAGATTAAAGTATAATTTACTATATACTTTTAATTAAAAATTTGATTTTTTACGTGATTAATAATATATATGGGTGAACAATAATTGAATCTCAACTGAAATCAAACAAAAACATACAAAACCAAACTAAAGATTAACCAAAACCGAGTTAACCTAATATCGGTTTTTTTGTACCCTAAGTAAACCAAAATTAACAAATCAAAACTGAACTATTCATACATTTATATCTTTTATACATCCATTACATGTATTTATACCTTCATTTCATGTGCTTCTAAGCAAAATTAAAGTTTGGTTTTGGTTCTTAACCAAAATTAACTAAACCGAACTAAAACGACAATCTAACCAAATAGACTGAACCAATTAACCGGTTAGTTAACATGATCGATAAACCGATAATGTCGATTTTTGTTCCAGTTGAGGCTTATAACCGAACTAAACCTAACCCAACCATGGACCATTAGAAGTGTCTGTGTTCACTACCATATCGTGCGGGCACGTTGTTATGAATATATTAGTCGGTTTGTTTTAGTTTAACTAACTTGGGTTAACTAAGGCTACAAAAAGAAAACAATAACCAATTTTAAGTTAAATCAGATGTTTTCAGTTTTCAATAAATTTTGGTTTAGTTTTGTCTGTTTTTTGGTTTAGCTTCGGTGAAAGGTTTAGTTATTGCTCACTCCTAGATATCGTTAATCACGTAACACATAAAAGATTTTTAAAATAAAAAAATAATAATACTATACTCAAATTAAAGATAATAAAATGCTCATTATTATGATGTAATTTTTTATATAAAAGTATAAATGTATGTAAAAAAATATGACTATTTAAAAATCATGTAGGATGGTTTGCTTAAAATACGGAAAATAAGTTTAACTATAATTTAAATAAGCAAAAGTTAAGTAAACTTTAAGGGATTAAAGTGTAAGTAAGATAGGGTATTAAAATGTAAATAATGTATGAATGACTATTTTACCTTAATTTCAAGGTTATTAATGAAAAATAAGTTCTTAACTTTTAGGTATCTTAAACTACCCCTTCCTCATGCATTATAATATAGTATAGATAGGGGGATTGTTTGCTTAAAATAAGGAAAAGAAGCTCTATAATTTAAATAAGCAAAAGTGAGTAAAGTTTAAGAGATTAAAATGTAATTAAGATGAGGTATCAAAGTGTAAAAGTGGTTACTGAATGACTATTTTACCCTTATTTTAAGGTTCTTAATGAAAATAAAGTTCTTAACTTTTAGGTATCTTAAACTACCATTGCTTCATATATAGATTATTATCAATAAACATATAATCATAATATTATCAATAATAAAACAATACAAGCAAAATATATTAGGACAAGGAAAAAAGTGATATAATAATACCACCATGAAACCACTGATTAAGCATGGAAATTCAAAATGTATCATGTTTCTTTTTTGTTGAAACTGGCGGAGAATAACCATGAAACTGCCGCCTCCTCTATAAAGTCTAAACCACCGTTTGGTAATCAACAGTTACAACTTTGGAGCCGTCCAACGTCATTATTACGTCTTCGGTCTTGCATCCGTGTCGCTTAGTACCACAAACCAGAATGTGTTTTCGTTTCGATTTCCATGTAAAAAAAAAAAAAAAAAAAAAATCATTCATTTATCTTATTACAAACCTTTACATTAATAAATCGTGACATGAAGATGGATTGGGTATGGATTTTGGAAGGCAATCCAACGACTGTGACATAGATTGCAAAGTCAAATAATTTAATATAATGGTTTTGAACTGACTAATTCACATCTATGGCTTTGGCCATTCCAATCACTTCTTAGTTTTTTTTCCTCATTAGTTCTTATTTATTTTTTTAAATTTTTTTTGTGAACTTATATTCTAGTACAAAAACAAAGAAAACCAATTCATACCATATAGAAATATAACAAGTTAAGTAAATTATTGTATCAATTAGAATTCTTCTTGATTTAGCAACTTATTTTTTATATGCACTTGTTTGAATCTTGGATGTTTGACCAAGCTTAGATTTATTTTAAAGGCAAGTTCGATAAGAATCAGTACATGTATTGTCGTTTTAGATTTATTCTAATTACTATTATTTCCTTTAAAACAATATTTTTAAGTATCGTATAAGACCATTAGTTTGTATTGAATATAAAAGTTACATTCATTCTACCCATTACACTAGGTTCTAACTATACTAATAAATTGATTTTAGAGAGAATTACACAGATCGTCCTTTAGTTATACATCAAATTGCATCCTATGTCCTTTATGAAAATTTTTCACTCCTTATGTCCTTTGTTTTATACACTTGTTACACCCTATGTCCTTTAGACCAAACCAAGTTAAAAAAGAGTGTTAAGTGTGTCACGTGCCCCTCACGTGAGGGGCAATCCTGTCTTTTCATCCTTAATGAAGGACAATCTGTGTAATAATAATAATAATAATAATAATAATAATAATAATAATACTTTATCTCTTACCTCTCTCTCTCTCTAAAACATACACACACACACACACACACCAGACACAAACACACACACTCTTCCTCTCTACTCCTCCTTTTCCGGCGATAGCTCCGGCCGTCGGGTCTCCTTCACCCCCCCCCCCCCCACCCTCACCCAACCTTGCTCCTTCCATATTATTATTATTATTTTAGAAAGAGATAGAGAGATAATGAGCTAGAGAGAGAGAACAGAGGACAGAGAGAGAAAGTATAGGAGAGAGAGAGAGAGACAGACGGAAGAGGAGATGTGGTGGTCTCCGGCGGCGACCCCTCTGTTCTCGATTCAAACCAGGTAAAAACCCCCTTTTCTTGTGAAGGTATTGATGGCGGCCCTGGTGATGATTATTGGTGGGGATAAGGTTGTAGTGGTGTCACACCCTCAAAATCCACTTGCGGAGTTTTACCGCGAGGCGCATGACAAACCAGGATCCAAACCAACGATCACAATAAACAAGTCTAAATGAATATAAATGCAATTTCAAAACATAGTTTAAAATCCCGTTTACAGCGGAAGCTTATTCAAAACAGTATCTCAACAATGAAATAATAGTTCAACGTTCAAAAGACCGTGCAACCCTAGTTAGACGCCGTGCAGACGCGTGCGCCCTAGTCCAGTCGTGCTACCTTAACGACCTGAGAAAACATGTAAAAGTTTACGTCAGCACAAAAATGCTGGTGAGTTTACAGGTTTTGTATCCAAGTACCAAGTCCACCTGTCCATACTATAATAAATCGAAAACCAGTATACGCTAGCTAGGCGTACGTTTTGTTACTACCACGATTGGAAAACCATTACTAACGCGAATACCAAAAGTATGCCCGATGTAGTTCCTGTTGTTCCTGTTGTTCCTGTTTGAGACAATATGCACTCGCCCGGCCCTCCAAGCCGACGAGCGGGGTTGGTCACTCCCAATAGCGCTATTCACATTTCCCCATTGTGCAAACCCGCACATTCATGGTTCCCCCCGGGACTTCCAAAGATCGTGTAGTACACAATAGAAACCCATAGTATGACAGTAATTACCAAATAATCGTTTTAACACATGTTTTCTCCCCCGAAAGTATAAAACCAGTTTAAAAGAGGGGTCGTAAACTCACCTTAACGTGCAAGCAAAGAATCCGAACAGCAAGCAATATATGCTACCGACACCCTAATAACAGTGTCACTTAGTGAGTATAGGCATAATATCATTACCCATATAACTCGTTTGTCCAAGGCGTTTTAAATGTTCAAAAGTGTGTATACAACGCCTAGTGATTCTACATGCAATAGTAAACCCTACGGACCCGTTGGTGAATACGTTGGTTGCAATTAGTTTCTACATTCCGTATGTGTCTCAGACAAGTGTACTTCAGTTACATGTCAATTCCATACCACCTAAGACCTCAATTAAGCACATAAGCACATAATACACAATCTGTGTTTTCAGGACAGATTGTGCGCCATCAAAACGAATTTATTTAAAATAGCAAACCAGTGAGTTAACCTCTCAAATTTTTACTGAATTTACTTTGGGATTCACTCGACAATACCTATTTTTGTTTTGTCTCAATTCCAAACACAAAAATTATGAAAATTCGTGCAACACAGCTATGTCCAGAAAATCTCCTCAACAGGTCAGTTTAGTAGGAAAATTCTTAAAAATTGTGTGTTCATCCAAACGAGATGAATCCACATGGAAAAGCTCTATTTTTCTAGTATTGACCTACTGTAAAAATTTCATAATCTAATTCCTTGTAAATCTCCTGTTATGACCCTTTAAAGTTAACCCAATTTACAAATCCGAAAATCTGATATGACCCCTAATCAATTAAAATTCCAAAAACGACTCAAACGATGTCCAAATTCGATGGTTTTGCCCATTATGAAAAGCTAAGACCTTGTACGTTACAATCATGCAAAGAATCGATCAAACCAATTGTTTTCAAGCCACGAAACAGACACTACAAGTCGACTTTCAGAATCTGTCCAGATTCTGATCGTACAATATTATCAATTATATCAAACCCTAGTTGCATATTATCAATCGATAATACCTAATAATCATCATACAACTTTCCTAATACCTATTCCCATCAGATCCTATTATCAAACATGTCAAGATCAAAGCTTTTAGGATCAAAACACCAATAACTTGCGCAACAAGCATCCTATGATGTTACTACGCGTTTATTAATAGGTTTAATCCGTTTAATCTTCAAAAAGACTCATGTTTTAATGTTTATTAAACCCATTCAGACCTGGACAAACTTGTTATATGATTTTTACAATAAAACATAAAGTAAAAAGCGTAAGAAATCATGAGTTATACCCTTAGCTCTTCAAATCAATCAATCGCGCGCCTTGGAGCCTCTCAATTGATGATCTTGAGCCTTAGCAGGAGTTTTTGGAGTGAAATATTCGTGTGGGGCAGTAAGGGGGCGATTAGGGTTGAGTATGAGGGCTGCATGGGGGTTAAGGATGCTTAAATACGAGTTTGAGGCGGTTTAAGCCCGTCAGTCCTCTTCGAGCGGCCGCTCGGAGCCTGTGAGCGGCCGCTCACAGGTCCGGGTGGCGCGCTTTTGCCTCATTTCGCCTCCCGACGCGTTATCCTTCGACGTTTTCGTTATTACGGACCGTAACAAGTGTAACCCCATGCGTTAAGACCCTAATCAACCTCACACTTCACTTTTAATAATAATTTTTATTAACGTGTTCGGTCTAGGTTCACATAATCACGTATGGTTTTCATATAAGTTGTCAGATATCACCGAGACACCTAAGTTTATTATTCACCAACGTCCGAGGTTCACTAATCATGCAATCACACGTTAACTCACACAAGGAGTCAAAACCCGACCCACACAAGGAGTCAAAGCATCTCATAACCCGAAATGTGAAAGTAGTAACCCGACCCACACAAGGAGTCAAAGCATCTCATAACCCGAGATGTGAAAGTAGTCCCAAACCGGACTAGAAAACGTTTTGTAAGTTGTCTCAAACCCGAGACAATGCACGTATGTCCTTTCTAGCTATCTAGCTAACCCTCGTTAAGTATAATATACGCGTGACTCGCTAAGGTAGACTTTCATCTAGACAATGTTGTTAACCAGAATTTGCCGGGTGTCACATCATCCCCACGTTAAAAGAATTTTCGTCCCGAAAATTGCACAAGTACCAAAAGGAATATGAAGGAAACAACAAAAGATAGAAACCAAAAATAGAAATCAAAAAGAGAGATTTACCCGAGTTGTCACATCATCCCCACGTTAAAAGGAATCTCGCCCCGAGATTCATTCAGCTGCAGAAGAGACATGTCTCGACTCGAACGCTTCCTTAGGAAAAATATGAGGATACTTAGACTTCATCTGATCCTCCCGTTCCCACGTATATTCCGGTCCCCGGTTCGAGTTCCACCGAACCTTAACGATACGAATCTTGCTGTGACGTAGGCTACGAATCTTGTAATCAAGGATCTCCACAGGTTCTTCCACAATCCGAAGACGATCATCAACCTTGATCTCTTCTAGTGGAACGATGAGAGACTCGTCAGCCAGACACTTCTTCAAGTTTGACACGTGGAAGACGTTATGTACGTTACCGAGCTCCGTCGGTAAATCAAGACGATATGCCACCGGTCCAATCCGTTCCAGGATCGTAAATGGTCCGACATACCGTGGATTGAGTTTGCCACGCTTCCCAAAGCGTATGACGCCCTTCCACGGTGAGACTTTTAGAAGTACCTTGTCATTGACTTGGAATTCCAGTGGTTTGCGACGCTGATCAGCATAACTCTTTTGCCGGTCCCGTGCCGCCGCCAACCGATTTCGAATCTGTATGATCTTTTCCGAAGTTTCGTACACTAGTTCAGGCCCAGTGAGTTGACTCTCACCCACTTCAGCCCAGCAAAGAGGAGAACGGCATTTCCGCCCGTACAGTGCCTCGAACGGAGCCGCCTTGATGCTCGTGTGATAACTATTGTTGTACGAGAATTCTACTAACGGTAGATGAGCTTCCCAACCCTTGCCAAAATCGATCACACACGCCCGCAGCATGTCTTCTAAAGTTTGAATCGTACGCTCACTCTGACCGTCAGTCTGTGGATGGTAAGCCGTACTCATGTCTAGTTGGGTACCCAAGGCTTTGTGCAAAGACTTCCAGAAGTGAGAAGTAAAATGGGAGTCACGATCCGAGATAATAGAAACTGGCACCCCGTGCTTAGAAACAACTTCCTTCAAATAAAGGCGAGCCAAACGATCCATGGTGTCGGTCTCCTTAATAGCGAGAAAATGGGCTGACTTCGTTAACCGATCGACAATCACCCATATCTTGTCATTCCCGCTTGGTGATTTAGGAAGTTGTGTGACAAAATCCATAGTAATCCGTTCCCATTTCCATTCCGGAATTTCAGGTTGTTGCAAGAGACCCGACGGTTTCTGGTATTCCACCTTGACCTTAGCACAGGTCAAGCATTTGCTCACGTATGAGGCTATATCCGACCTCATGTTTGGCCACCAGTAAAGCACCTTCAGATCTTGGTACATTTTATCCGAACCAGGATGAATAGAATACCGGGACTTGTGAGCCTCATCAAGGACAAGCTCCCGTAGTCCCCCGAATAAAGGAACCCATATACGTTCTGCGAAATAGTGCAGGCCATCAGGCCTTCGCTCTAGGTGCTTGTCGGCGCCGTGCATAGTTTCAGCTTTAAGGTTTTCCTCCTTCAAAGCTTCTAACTGGGCAGAACGGAGTTGATCAGGTAAGGATGAATGAATGGTGAGCTGCAACGCCCGAACGCGACGAGGTTTAGTAGATTCCTTCCTGCTCAAGGCGTCTGCTACAACATTCGCCTTGCCAGGATGGTACTTAATAGCACAATCATAGTCGTTCAAAAGTTCGATCCAACGACGCTGCCGTATGTTCAAATGTTGTTGGTCGAAAATGTGTTGGAGACTCTTGTGATCGGTGTAGATGGTGCATTTGGTACCGTACAAGTAATGTCTCCAAATTTTCAACGCGAAAACCACTGCACCCAACTCCAAGTCATGGGTGGTGTAGTTCTTCTCGTGCACCTTGAGTTGACGAGAAGCATACGCGATCACTTTCTCGCGTTGCATCAACACGCAACCGAGACCATGAATAGAAGCATCACAGTAAACAACGAAATCATCAGGGCCTTCAGGTAAAGACAAAATGGGAGCAGAACACAGTTTTGACTTCAGTTCTTCAAATGCTGACTCTTGTGATTCACCCCAGTCGAATTTCCTATCCTTCTGAGTGAGAGTAGTGAGGGGTTGAGCAATCTTCGAGAACCCCTGAATAAAACGACGATAGTAGCCCACAAGGCCTAGGAATTGCCGCACTTCAGTTGGTGTCTTAGGTGCTCCCCAGTCCTTGATCGCTTCAATCTTAGCTGGATCGACATGAATCCCTAGTTCATTAACCACATGTCCTAGGAATTGAACTTCGCGTAACCAAAAGTCACACTTTGAGAACTTGGCATAAAGTTGTTCCCGTCGCAAGAGTTCCAAAACCAAACGCAAGTGTTCCTCATGTTCGGTCTTGTTCTTAGAGTAGATCAGAATGTCATTAATAAACACAATGACGAACTTATCCAGATATGGTTTACAGACGCGGTTCATCAAGTCCATGAAAACCGCCGGTGCGTTCGTGAGACCGAAAGGCATGACCAAGAATTCGAAATGGCCATAACGTGTTCGAAAGGCAGTCTTGGCAACGTCAGTCTCCCTGACGCGCAGCTGGTGATAACCGGACCTCAAGTCGATCTTGGAATAAAAACTAGAACCCTGAAGCTGGTCGAATAGATCATCAATACGTGGAAGAGGGTAACGGTTCTTGACGGTCAATTTGTTCAGTTCTCTGTAGTCTACACATAATCGGAAACTTCCATCCTTCTTCTTAACAAATAAAATCGGGGCTCCCCAAGGGGAAGAACTTGGCCTGATGAAACCCTTGTCCAAGAGTTCCTGTAACTGACTAGATAATTCCTGCATCTCGGGAGGTGCAAGACGGTAGGGGGCCCGAGCAATAGGAGCAGCCCCTGGTACAAGATCAATACCGAACTCAACCTGACGATGGGGAGGAAGACCAGGTAAATCATCGGGAAACACATCAGGAAACTCGCGTACAACCGGAATATCGTCGATCTTCTTCTCATCACCAGAGGAAACAGATAAAAGCGCCAAAACGGCTGGATAACCCTTTCGAAGACACTTAAGGGCTTTCATGCTAGAGATGATGTTTAGCGAAACACCATCCTTGATACCGTACACAGAAAGGAATTCTCCATCAGGGAGAGGAATCCGAATAACCTTATCGTAACAAACAATCTCCGCGCGGTACAATGATAACCAATCCATGCCTACCACTACGTCAAAACTACCCAATGGTACCGGCATAAGGTCGATGGGGAACGATAAACCCGTCAACTCTAATTGGCACTCCCGAAGGACACTAGTAGCTTCAATCGTTTTACCGTCGGCCAACTCAATAATATACTTGGTTTCTAATGGTACGGGTACTACATCTAGCAGTCGACTAACATCCATGGATACAAAACTCTTGTCGGCACCAGAATCAAATAATACGCTAACAGAACGATTATTGATAAGAAACGTACCGGTGACTGTGTCAGGGTCCTGTCTAGCCTCAGCGGCTCCAATGACGAAGGCGCGTGCATTCCTGCCACCGCCCCCGTTGTTCCCATTTCCGTTGTTCCCACTCTGCTTCAGTTTTGGGCAATCCTTCTTGTAATGCCCAGTGTCACCACAGTTGTAGCATCCTTGTTTCCCTGTAGTCCCCTGAGTAGTCGGAGCTGAGCTGTTAGTCGAAGCCTGAGTTGATGGAAGTGTAGCCCGACAATCCTTAGCATAATGCCCTGTTCGCTGGCAGCGGTGACAACGGTTACTGTCGCAGTTCCCTTGGTGATGGCGTCCACACTTGTTACATTTGGGCAGTTTTCCCGCATAACCACCCTGCTTGTTACCCGAAGAAGATGAACCCCCATTATCAAACCTTTTACCCTGCTGTGCAGACCCAGATCCTTTCCCGTCATTTTCCCACTTGCGCTTGTTGTTCTCTGGAGCCTTAACAGTCGAACCTTTCGCAGGCAAAATCCCCTCATTCACCTTTAAGTTGGTCATCCTATGGGCCGATCGAACTACCTCTGCATACGTAGGATGATTTCCCGCAGCCACTAACCCTGCGATTTCCGGTACTAACCCCGAGACATAGTGTTCAATCCTCCTGAACTCTGGCACATGCAGATCAGGACATAGCACTGCCAACTCATTACGCCTTACCGTATACTTCTCAATCTCAGACCCAGTCATCTTGAGGTTCCACACCTCCACGACCACCACCACCACGACCGCCACCACCACGCCCACCAGCGCGGCCACCTCCACGTCCTCCTCGCACTCCAAACATGATTCCGACAAAAAGGACGAGAAAATTTAGTTTCACAGCTAATGGTAACCACTAGCGTTCGCAAGATCAAAGCTAGATCCAATCCAGGACTATCCCTTCAAACCCAGAGCTCACTAGGGCTTCCATACATTTCGGTTTATGATTTTGTGTGCACCCAAAATGATAAACCGCTCTACATGGTCCTCCAAGTGTTCTCCTAGTCCAAAGTTCAAATCACCGAACATAGACTCTCAGCTACACACCGTAATGCTACGGTAGTTTATGGCAAGTGTTTCTATTGGAGTGCGAAAGGGAGATGTCCGAACCTTGGACAAATCTCAAGAGCACACGAGTTACTCCAATAGACTACACTGCCTAGAAAACAAGTAACCCAACCTAAGATAGAACGGATGATGTAACATAGAAAGACCAACGATTTAGAGACACCCCGACAAGACCATACGTAAACCACTATAACATTTAGTACCATGTGATCGTCTAGTGTGTGCGACTCGGCTATAGACTAGACCCTACATGCAGTCCTAGTTCACTATAACCATTGGCTCTGATACCAATCTGTCACACCCTCAAAATCCACTTGCGGAGTTTTACCGCGAGGCGCATGACAAACCAGGATCCAAACCAACGATCACAATAAACAAGTCTAAATGAATATAAATGCAATTTCAAAACATAGTTTAAAATCCCGTTTACAGCGGAAGCTTATTCAAAACAGTATCTCAACAATGAAATAATAGTTCAACGTTCAAAAGACCGTGCAACCCTAGTTAGACGCCGTGCAGACGCGTGCGCCCTAGTCCAGTCGTGCTACCTTAACGACCTGAGAAAACATGTAAAAGTTTACGTCAGCACAAAAATGCTGGTGAGTTTACAGGTTTTGTATCCAAGTACCAAGTCCACCTGTCCATACTATAATAAATCGAAAACCAGTATACGCTAGCTAGGCGTACGTTTTGTTACTACCACGATTGGAAAACCATTACTAACGCGAATACCAAAAGTATGCCCGATGTAGTTCCTGTTGTTCCTGTTGTTCCTGTTTGAGACAATATGCACTCGCCCGGCCCTCCAAGCCGACGAGCGGGGTTGGTCACTCCCAATAGCGCTATTCACATTTCCCCGTTGTGCAAACCCGCACATTCATGGTTCCCCCGGGACTTCCAAAGATCGTGTAGTACACAATAGAAACCCATAGTATGACAGTAATTACCAAATAATCGTTTTAACACATGTTTTCTCCCCCGAAAGTATAAAACCAGTTTAAAAGAGGGGCCGTAAACTCACCTTAACGTGCAAGCAAAGAATCCGAACAGCAAGCAATATATGCTACCGACACCCTAATAACAGTGTCGCTTAGTGAGTATAGGCATAATATCATTACCCATATAACTCGTTTGTCCAAGGCGTTTTAAATGTTCAAAAGTGTGTATACAACGCCTAGTGATTCTACATGCAATAGTAAACCCTACGGACCCGTTGGTGAATACGTTGGTTGCAATTAGTTTCTACATTCCGTATGTGTCTCAGACAAGTGTACTTCAGTTACATGTCAATTCCATACCACCTAAGACCTCAATTAAGCACATAAGCACATAATACACAATCTGTGTTTTCAGGACAGATTGTGCGCCATCAAAACGAATTTATTTAAAATAGCAAACCAGTGAGTTAACCTCTCAAATTTTTACTGAATTTACTTTGGGATTCACTCGACAATACCTATTTTTGTTTTGTCTCAATTCCAAACACAAAAATTATGAAAATTCGTGCAACACAGCTATGTCCAGAAAATCTCCTCAACAGGTCAGTTTAGTAGGAAAATTCTTAAAAATTGTGTGTTCATCCAAACGAGATGAATCCACATGGAAAAGCTCTATTTTTCCAGTATTGACCTACTGTAAAAATTTCATAATCTAATTCCTTGTAAATCTCCTGTTATGACCCTTTAAAGTTAACCCAATTTACAAATCCGAAAATCTGATATGACCCCTAATCAATTAAAATTCCAAAAATGACTCAAACGATGTCCAAATTCGATGGTTTTGCCCATTATGAAAAGCTAAGACCTTGTACGTTACAATCATGCAAAGAATCGATCAAACCAATTGTTTTCAAGCCACGAAACAGACACTACAAGTCGACTTTCAGAATCTGTCCAGATTCTGATCGTACAATATTATCAATTATATCAAACCCTAGTTGCATATTATCAATCGATAATACCTAATAATCATCATACAACTTTCCTAATACCTATTCCCATCAGATCCTATTATCAAACATGTCAAGATCAAAGCTTTTAGGATCAAAACACCAATAACTTGCGCAACAAGCATCCTATGATGTTACTACGCGTTTATTAATAGGTTTAATCCGTTTAATCTTCAAAAAGACTCATGTTTTAATGTTTATTAAACCCATTCAGACCTGGACAAACTTGTTATATGATTTTTACAATAAAACATAAAGTAAAAAGCGTAAGAAATCATGAGTTATACCCTTAGCTCTTCAAATCAATCAATCGCGCGCCTTGGAGCCTCCCAATTGATGATCTTGAGCCTTAGCAGGAGTTTTTGGAGTGAAATATTCGTGTGGGGCAGTAAGGGGGCGATTAGGGTTGAGTATGAGGGCTGCATGGGGGTTAAGGATGCTTAAATACGAGTTTGAGGCGGTTTAAGCCCGTCAGTCCTCTTCGAGCGGCCGCTCGGAGCCTGTGAGCGGCCGCTCACAGGTCCGGGTGGCGCGCTTTTGCCTCATTTCGCCTCCCGACGCGTTATCCTTCGACGTTTTCGTTATTACGGACCGTAACAAGTGTAACCCCATGCGTTAAGACCCTAATCAACCTCACACTTCACTTTTAATAATAATTTTTATTAACGTGTTCGGTCTAGGTTCACATAATCACGTATGGTTTTCATATAAGTTGTCAGATATCACCGAGACACCTAAGTTTATTATTCACCAACGTCCGAGGTTCACTAATCATGCAATCACACGTTAACTCACACAAGGAGTCAAAACCCGACCCACACAAGGAGTCAAAGCATCTCATAACCCGAGATGTGAAAGTAGTAACCCGACCCACACAAGGAGTCAAAGCATCTCATAACCCGAGATGTGAAAGTAGTCCCAAACCGGACTAGAAAACGTTTTGTAAGTTGTCTCAAACCCGAGACAATGCACGTATGTCCTTTCTAGCTATCTAGCTAACCCTCGTTAAGTATAATATACGCGTGACTCGCTAAGGTAGACTTTCATCTAGACAATGTTGTTAACCAGAATTTGCCGGGTGTCACAAGTGGTGACTTTGATTCAGATAACAGTGGCTCACAGAGGGTGCGAAGATGGTTTGCAGGGGTCGTCTTGAAGGTAGAACTATGGTGGTCAACAGGTTGGAGGACGGTGGTGGTTTGGTAGGCTCAGGTGGGGGTTATGGTGGACGCAGGTGGCAATGGTGGTGGTCCAGGTTATGATGGCGGTTGATTCTTGAGGTCTGAGTCGGGTCTGGGAGACAAGGGATTGAGGATTTGGAGTTGTGGACAGTGACAACGTCACTGGGCCTGGTGAGGCTCCTGTGCAAGGCAGTACACATGGCAGTGGAGGCGGTGGTGGAGATAGGTATGGAGGAGGTGGTGGTGGTTACGGCGGCGGTGGTTACGGCGGCGATGGTGGAGATAGGGTGGTTTAGGGTTTGGGTTGTTTAAGGAAGGGGAAAGGTGAAGATGATGATGATGATGTCTGGTTGTTGAAGGTTTTTTTTTTTTTTTTTTTAAGTTTTATTATGTTTTAAGGTGAAAAGACAGGATTACCCCTCACATGAGGGGCACATGACCAACTTAACTGAGTTATTTAACTGGGTTTGGTCTAAAGGACATAGGGTGTAACAAGTGTATAAAACAAAGGACATAAGGAGTGAAAAATTTCCATAAAGGACATAAGATGCAATTTGATGTATAACTAAAGGACAATCTGTGTAATTCTCTCTTGATTTTAAGTTTAATAATTTAAAGTTGGTATATAAGAATTAGTACAATCAATAAATTATTACAATTGAAACCGTTGGTGTTTTACAACATTATACGTTTATATTGGGTTTAAAACATCTTAATAAGTCATTACTTTTATTTAAACAAAGTACCTCAAAATTTATGATGAATATTAATTATTAATAATTTTTTATTATTACTAGTGAGAAGCCCGCATGATGCGACGGGTTTGACAATTTACGAGTATAATTATAATATTATAACTTCTTAGTTGATAATTCGACGGGATGCACTAATAAATAATTATTTTAAATTATATATTTAGAAAATATGCATAAAAAATCAATATTTTAAAACCCAATACAATAGACAATTTACAAGTTAAACCAAACATGTTTCCACAAGAGCGTATAAATAACCAAAGTGTGTAAACTAATAGCACCATAAGTTATATTTAGAATGTAACATAATGGTTGTTGCTCGACTAACATTTACCTGTCAAGTTTACTCAAGCCAACTATGACTTTTATTGACTTTCTGTCAATATTGACCATAAAGTCATCGCTTGACTTTTTTTACCAATCATAAAAAAAACTATTTTTATGCCCAAATCTATTAAAATGTCAAACCTAGGAACTTAAACAATCCATTTTAACTCATTAGATATTTACTTTCAATGGTTATAGTAACTCTACTGCTGATCCTTAGACCAGTGGGTGTGGGGGGCGGCATAGGGAGGGCAGCGAGATGCCGGGCCTCTCTACACCACCCCCTGGTGCGGCATAGAGGTTGGAGCGGCGTGGGTGGCAGGATCTTGCCGTTGATGCCGGGCCTCTTTTCTTGAAAATCGAGATTGATACACAGTGGCGGTCCGTCTTTCTTTGCCGGAGCGGCACCACCCCCATCAGTCTTATCTACTATGTATTCTATCAAAAGAAGTTCAATAAAACAGTTCTTTAAAATTATATTTATATTAATCTTCATTAAGAATAATACTTGAATAAGGAAAGGTGTGACTTTATAGGATAGATGAATCCCTTGTTTTGAGCCGTGGATAAAGCAATTGCCTTTTTTCCTGTTTGATCATTTGTCATCAAAGCTGCCTGCCATCTACAGTGATTGACAGAAAAACATCAAATAAATTTTAGAGGGGGCAGTCAGCCACATGTACAGAGGCCAGAGGGTGGTGATCAGACCGCTTTTTTCTTGTTTTACCATCTTTCATCAACTATTTTAACAAGTCTTACGGTCTGCACAGTATGCAGAGGTATTGGGTTCCTGTGAAAGAGACTAAAAGTAAATAAAATACAGATACAAAGCCGAAAATGGGATGTTGGATACAGGTAAAGCAAAAGCATTGTACAGATATAACATAAAAGATGTAATCGCATTTTGCAAATTAATAATTACTAAAAAAGTTGAGTTCTGAACAAAAAGAGGGTCAACCAAACGTCATCCAAAGTTGTTCTAGTCTCAATACATATCTAAAACCTATGTTGTTAGCATAATGGGTCATATTTTTAGAAACAAGTTATTTCCCCTTAAAGAGAAATCATGACATTTTAGATCAGTTTTTTTTTTCAGAACAGACATAAGCAAAACCAAACTAATACCAGGGCGGCCTCTATTTAGTAGTGTCGTTGTATTCATGAAAATCTTATAATCCTTAGCGACTTATTCATAAACTAACCGATCAATATACAACCTTTTTTCTACAAAAAAGAGGTGCTAACATATTTCCTTTCAAACAGTGGAGCTTTCTAAGAAGCATAAACTTTCTGAATCTTTCAACAAAACGAATAATGAGCATGAAAACCTTTAACATTCTATTTCATGGCTAAACTGATATGTGTATCAAAAAATTTCATCAGATACATATTTCATGTAGTCGTGGATAGGTTGACTAACAGGTCAAAACAAGTAGGTTAGCTTTTCTAGAAAAAAAGTGATGAATAATTGATGCAGTAAATGTGATTACAAAAACATCTTTACAATAACAATCAAATCTCTCGTTTAGCAATTTGGTAGACTTTAACCCATTTGACCAATGTTGGATTAAAAATAACCTGAATGGACATAACCTTGTATGAATGGCTTAAATTGCAACCTATATTATTCCAGTTTATAGAGATTGAGACTACTAACGGTGTCACTATATCTCCAACAAAATGATGCAACACTATCCCTTGACCCTGCGGCTTTACGCTCACATCTCATTTCTCCTGCAAAGAGAACACGAACCAGAAATACTATTTATTGTTCAGCATATACTCAAAAACTAAAAAGGGTAAAAGGAACTATAATCATATATAAACAATCTTTCTTAAATTGATAGCTATTAAGGTGGACCTGTTAAAATTATAAGGTAAATATCAAGTTCAATTTTAGTTCTAGGATTGTTATTATACAAGTATTTGAATATTTTGCATAAGGATGTTTTGTAGGAGAGAGTTGATAATAATGGAGACGAGTATGGGTCAAAATGATCAAGAGACAAAAGGCAAGTAGATGGCTCAAGAGGTTCCAGTTCGTTAAAAGTGTTCGTGAAGAGTAGAAGCAGGCCTGGACTACATTGCAGTTTGATGATGGTTTTGTCTTCAGTCTTCTAGGCCCAGTCCAGTATTATATGGGGCCAGCCCATTATTCAACGTGTCTTTAGGCCTAGTGGATTGCCAGTGCCACGCTGGCAATCCGGGTAAACAAACACAAAATAATCTTGGCCGTGTGATCATATCCTGAGGAGATATCTCAACCGTCTATTGTTCTCGAAGCATGTGATTGAGAGAGCTGCTATATAAGCTCTGTGTTTTCTCTTTCTCACACAGAAGTCATAATCAGATTCTTTGTATTCTCTCTCTCGTATACTTTAGGGTTTCATCTCTAGTCATCACTATTGATCAGATTTAGAAGCTTTGAACACCTTGTTCCAGCTTGTGTTTTGAGTCTGTAAGTCTGTTAGATTCGTTGAGTGATGAGATCGTTTTAGATCAGAGATTTGTATAGTTTGAGAGTTTTGTTATTTGTTATATCAGAGTTGTAATAGATCTCAGGGTGAAACACTTTGGGTTTGGGAATAAATATTTTTCATAGATCTTTGATATCATGTATTTTTGACATGGTATCAGAGCCGTAGGTTGAGATTTGAGGGATCTCTGACTTAATCGTGATTCTTGTTATCATCAGTTGTTTGTTTCCTGATCTGGGAGTTGTATTGTTCCGCTGCAAAAGAGGTTGAAGATCTGGTCAAAGGTTCTTGACAAGATCTGATAAATCGTGGGATTAATTGAAGCTTAAACAAGAGTGCATATTCTTTTTTTGCTCTCTGGTGTCTAACCCTAAGTGAAGGTTAGACACTACGAGTTTAAGGCGAACCCTAACTTGGGCAAATCCCTCGGTGAGATCTTTCCATACTCTGTTTATTTTTTGTTCTTGTTGTCTAGGAGCGTTGACCGGGTTAGGTGGACCGGTATTGGCTCATTGAGTGTTGTTTGTGTTTGTCAGTCTAGGTCTTAGTGGCTCCCAAGTTAAGACCTGCGGTGGTTTCCCTGAGAGAGACCACTGATCTGGATCACTGACTTGGCTTCGCCTTGTGTCTGTTTGGTCTTTTGTGTGGTTTTGTTTGTTTTTATTATCTTGTTTCTTTATTGTGAATTAGGTTGGCTGTGTAGTTATTTGCATTGATTGCTTGACTGTTTTATTTGAGTGGTCTGTTCCACCATGGGTGATAATGTTGCTCCTGGTGGTGGTGATGGACACCTGACTAATGTTATTAATGAAACATTAATCAGCAAATTAGATGCTAGTGATCCGCTTTTCTTACATCCATCTGATTCAAGTAACTTGACTATTATAAACATAAAACTTAAAGGTTCTGAAAACTACACAGTTTGGTCAAACGCTTTGGCTCTGGCCTTACAGGTTAAAAATAAATGGGGTTTTATTGATAAAACTTGTGTTAAATCTGAAACTGACAATGTCCTTGCTAGGCAATGGGATAGGTGTAATTCAATAGTAGTAACTTGGATCCTCAATTCAGTGAGTGAGGATCTGTATATGGGTCATGTGTTTTCGAAATCAGCCAGTGATGTATGGGCTGAGTTAAAGGAAACATATGACAAAGTTGATGGATCTATTGTGTTTGATTTGTATCAAAGAATTAATTCTTTTTCTCAAAATGGTATGACTGTGGCTGAATATTATCATAAGCTAAATATAATGTGGAAACAATTAGATCAAATTCTTCAGTTGCCTGCTTGTACATGCAATGCTGCTAGGGAGTTTAATAACTTTAGTAATTTGATTAAATTGATGCAGTTTCTTATGGGTCTTGATAATGTCTATCAGTCTGTTAGAACTAATCTTTTAATCAAAGAAGTATTGCCTACTGTTAAAGAAGCATTCTCTATTGTGTCAAGGGAGGAATCCCATAGAAATTCTAGTGGTCTTTCTAAAAAAGGTCAAACTATGGGTTTTTTTGCTAAAGCTAATCAGTCTAATGAGTTTAATAAAAGGTTTAATGTGAATGAAGGGCAAAAACCTAAATGCTCACATTGTAATAAAATTGGACACTCATCTGATAAATGTTTTCAAATAATTGGGTATCCTCCCTGGGCAAAGGCTAAGGGAATGCAAAAGAGGGCTGTTTCTAATAATACTTGTGTTGATAAGAATGATATGCAACTTCCTTCTTTGTCTAGTGAACAGTTGGCTAAGTTGTTGAGTTTGATCTCTGAGAAAAGTGATGATACTCCTCAGAGTAATAATGTTTCAGGTAGCTTATTTTCTGGTAATATTGTGTCTCCTTTCTGTGCTAGTGCTTATGTGAAACCTATGTTCTTTTGTTTCAATGTAAATGGAAGGAAGTTTAAGATAGGTTGGATAGTTGATTCTGGTGCTAACCAGCATATGGTAACTAGTGAACATGATTTAACAGATTATGTGGATGTTTCTGATCTAAATATACAAGTAAAACACCCAAATGGAACTAATGCTCTTGTAACTAAAATTGGGACATTAAACCTTGGAAATAATGTTGTGTTACATGATGTGTTTGTAGTTCCTGAATACTCTGTGAACCTAATTTCTGTTCATAAACTAGTTAAGGATAATAATTTGTTTGTTGGCTTTGATGAGAAGAACTGTTATATACAGGACTTGTCAACAAGGAAAACCCTGGTGACTGGTAGTCAGCTTGAGGGATTGTATTTTTGTGGTAATTCATTTGTGAATAAGGTTAGTGTTAGCTCTAAGTCTTATGATTTGTGGCATGCAAGACTAGGTCATCCTGCTGATATAGTCTTGTCTAAACTTGAATCTACAATTGGTACTAAACTGGTTAGTGATCCTGACATACCTTGTGACATTTGTCATAAGGCCAAACAACATAGGGAACCATTTCCCTTAAGTGAACATAAGTCTACTGCAATTGGGGACTTAATTCACTTAGATGTTTGGGGTCCATACAGAGTGCCTAGTAAGGAAGGTTTTAAATACTTTCTTACTATTGTAGATGATTATTCAAGAGCTGTATGGGTTAGTCTGATGAAAAGTAAAACTGAAGTCTTTGAATTCATACAAGAATTTGTTAACATTATAGAAACTCAATTTAAAAAAAGAGTTAAATGTTTTAGGAGTGATAATGGATCTGAGTTTGTTAATTCTCAGATGACTCATTATTGTAAGACTTTAGGCATTGTTCATCAGACCTCATGTGCTTATACTCCTCAGCAAAATGGAATTGCTGAGAGAAAGCATAGACATCTTTTGAATGTCACTAGGGCTTTGTTATTTCAAAGCAATTTACCTATTAGGTTCTGGTCAGAATGTGTTTTGACTGCTGTTTACTTGATTAATAGGACCCCTTCATCTGTCCTGAATGGAAGAACCCCTTATGAAGTTGTTTATGGTTTTAAACCCTTCCTAGACCATTTGAGAATGTTTGGATGTTTGTGTTTTACAACTGTCTTAAATGAAACTAATAAGCTTAGTGAAAGGGCTGAAAAATGTGTATTTTTAGGGTATTCAAATGAAAAGAAAGGCTATAAAGTATATAGCCTAGAATCTAAAACCATCTCTTATTCAAGAGATGTGAAATTTTATGAAAACATTTTTCCTTTTAAAGACAAAGTTGTTTTTGATAAGTTTGATGATAATGTTGTAACTGAGTTAAATTCTTCAAACTTTTTTAACTATTTTGAAACTGAAACACAATCATCTAAGCATACTGAAGAGCCCAATGATGAAGGAGGGGTTATAGGTAAGGATGAGTCACACACACATGGGTCTCAGCAGTCTGGTTTAGGTTTTCTAGATCATAGTGAATCATCTGGTTCACAGTTAAATGATGAGAACCAAACTACTGACAGGGCTGAGCATGTGATTCATGACCATGAAAATACTAACAATCTTCCTGAGGGCAATGATTCTGGTTCTCAATCTGTTAGAAGAAGTACTAGAGGGTCAGTTCTTCCAAGAAGGTTAGATGATTTTATAGTAGAAGGGAGAGTCAAGTTTGGAATAGAAAGAACTGTCAACTATGCCAAATTGTCTGTTGATAATAAGGTTTTTGCTTATGTTTTAAATAAAAGTATTGAGCCTAGGTCATATAGAGAGGCTATATTAGACTCTAATTGGATTAGTGCCATGAATGATGAAATAGAGGCACTTAATAGGAACAATACCTGGACCTTAGTAGAATTACCTAAGGGTAGAAGTGTTGTAGGTTGTAAGTGGATTTACAAAATAAAGTATAGGTCTAGTGGGGAAATTGAGAGGTTTAAGGCTAGACTTGTGGCTAAAGGGTATAGCCAGAAGGAAGGCATAGATTATGAGGAAACTTTTTCACCAGTTGTAAAATTTGTTACTGTTAAGAGTGTTATGTCTATTGCTGTGCAATCTGGTTGGAAAATGTTTCAACTTGACATTAATAATGCATTCTTGTATGGTGATCTTCATGAGGAAGTCTATATGTCCCTTCCTGAAGGGTATTTTTCTGAACATGAGTCCAAAGTGTGTAAACTTAACAAGTCCTTGTATGGGCTTAAACAAGCTCTAAGGATGTGGAATGAGAAATTGGTCAGTGTGTTGTGTGAATTAGGTTTTGTACAGAGTAAATGTGATTACTCATTATTTGTTTTAGTTTCTGAGTCTGTTACAGTTTATTTACTTGTTTATGTTGATGATATTGTATTGACTGGTAATAGTGTTAAGGAAATAGATAGGATCAAAGATTGTCTTAGACAAAGGTTCATGATCAAGGACTTAGGAGAGTTAAAATACTTTCTAGGCCTTGAGGTTATTTCTTGTGATGACAATCTCTGTTTGTCACAAAGGAAATATTGCATGGACCTCTTAGCAGAGTATGGCATGCTTGCATGCAAACCTGTTAAGAGTCCCTTAGAGCCTAATCATGTCTTAGTTAATATATGCAAGTCTAGTGATCAGGTGTTAACCAATGTAACTGGTTACCAACAGTTGGTAGGAAAACTGATCTATTTATCTCATACTAGACCAGATATTTCCTATGCTGTGCATTTTTTAAGTCAATATATGCACAAACCAACTAAAGGACACTTGAAGATTGCATTTAGATTACTAAGATATTTGAAAGAGGCTCCTGGAAAGGGAATTTGTTTTAAGAAAAGTGAAACATTTAATCTTTTGGCCTATTCAGATTCTGATTGGGCTAAATGTGTTAATACAAGAAAATCTGTAACAGGTTTTTGTATTTTTCTAGGAGATTGTTTGATATCCTGGAAAAGTAAGAAACAATCTACTATTGCTAGATCATCTGCTGAAGCAGAATTCAGAGCAATGTGTACAACCTCTTGTGAAATTTTGTGGTTAATAAATATTTTATCTGAGTTACATGTTCAGGTTGATTTGCCTGTGAATTTATTATGTGATAATAGTGCTGCTTTATCCATAGTGGCAAATCCAGTGTTTTTTGACAAAACAAAACATTTTGAACTTGATCTCTTTTTTCTAAGAGATTTGGTGTCAAAAGGTTTTGTTAAAACAATTAAGGTGAAGTCAGAAAATCAGTTAGCTGATGTTATGACTAAAGGCCTTGGAGTAGGTCAACATGTTGAGTTGTATAAGTTTTTAAATATGTACAATCCTTTTGGAACTAAAACTGAGGAGGGGTGTTAAAATTATAAGGTAAATATCAAGTTCAATTTTAGTTCTAGGATTGTTATTATACAAGTATTTGAATATTTTGCATAAGGATGTTTTGTAGGAGAGAGTTGATAATAATGGAGACGAGTATGGGTCAAAATGATCAAGAGACAAAAGGCAAGTAGATGGCTCAAGAGGTTCCAGTTCGTTAAAAGTGTTCGTGAAGAGTAGAAGCAGGCCTGGACTACATTGCAGTTTGATGATGGTTTTGTCTTCAGTCTTCTAGGCCCAGTCCAGTATTATATGGGGCCAGCCCATTATTCAACGTGTCTTTAGGCCCAGTGGATTGCCAGTGCCACGCTGGCAATCCGGGTAAACAAACACAAAATAATCTTGGTCGTGTGATCATATCCTGAGGAGATATCTCAACCGTCTATTGTTCTCGAAGCATGTGATTGAGAGAGCTGCTATATAAGCTCTGTGTTTTCTCTTTCTCACACAGAAGTCATAATCAGATTCTTTGTATTCTCTCTCTCGTATACTTTAGGGTTTCATCTCTAGTCATCACTATTGATCAGATTTAGAAGCTTTGAACACCTTGTTCCAGCTTGTGTTTTGAGTCTGTAAGTCTGTTAGATTCGTTGAGTGATGAGATCGTTTTAGATCAGAGATTTGTATAGTTTGAGAGTTTTGTTATTTGTTATATCAGAGTTGTAATAGATCTCAGGGTGAAACACTTTGGGTTTGGGAATAAATATTTTTCATAGATCTTTGATATCATGTATTTTTGACAGGACCAAACTGGTAGCATTCTTTAAAGATAAAGCCACATTAAATAGAGGCCGCCCTGGTAAAAGGAACTATAATCATATATAAACCATTGGTTATGTTAAGTCTGGCAAAATGACCAAGGATCTAACCTATGGATCTAAGTAGGTCATATTTTTAGATTTAATATAGTGAATATTTTTTTATCATTTTTATTTATATTTAAATCTCTAAGCACTTGTTAAATGTTTTCCAACTGATTAGGGAGAATTATTTAAACACCGAAGAGTTCATTGATGTCGTTGCCGATGAGCTCAAAGCGAGAGTCTCTAGCAAATAATCTTGGTATGTTTGTTTACTTATTATTTGTTTGTTCAATTAATTATTAGATTGGTAATGTCTTCATGTTTTTTACCAGACTTCTTCCTTCCAAAGAGTTACTTTTAGTTTATAAAAGATGGTAATTTTGACACCTTTGCTTGCAAACGGGTCTATATTGGCTGTGTTTTTATCTAAAATGGGTCAAATAAAACAAGTTACATAAAATGGCATGGCCCAAATGGACTGAACCGATGTACATATGATCAAGCAAGCTAATTGTTTGCTGGGAACATGGTGGTCTAACCTCACCAAAAATCAACAAAACTGGTTTCACCTTTATTGATTACTTATCGGTCACCTGGTGGTCATTCTTTGGACTCTTAACAAACCATTTTAGAATCATTCTTTGGTAAGATGTCACAATGGGATTTATCCATTAAAAATATACTTTAGGCGACTTTCAATCCACTTCTAACCCTGAAGAGCCACCTGTGTAAATGTATTGATTCTTTCCTCTATGTGAAGCTTCTTTTGAGCAGTTATAACCTGAAATGGCACCATTTATAGTCAAGAGAATAAAAGCTTCCTTATTGATTATTGAGAACTTCATTTTTCCTTGCTCCTCTCTATGCTTCTTTTGTGAATGTTGCTTATTGTGTGAGTTCATACCATATATATGTAGGTATCCTTTTATTGAACCTATGTCCAATTTATGCTTGTCCTTTTGTTCAAACTATTTTTTAGTCCACAATAGCATTACATCTTCTAAATGTGTTGCACTGTTGCTAGATTAACTTGTTGTATGATTTAATATTTTTGTTGAAACGGGTGGAGAGTGCTAACAAAGATGATATTCTTTAGGAAGTTGTGCAAGTGCTCACTAATCTAAATTTCAATGATACAAAAGCTTATATTAGTTCTGAACTTCTGATGGATGCTGATTTATGGATGCTAATAAGCATATCCCACTTCTTTATAATCAGTTATTTAAAATTGATTAATGTTACATCGTTAAAAACAATTGATGTTTGTCACACCCTCAAATTTCCACTTGCGGAGTTTTACCGCGAGGCGCATGACAAACCAGGATCCAAGTCAACGGTCACAATAAACAACACTATATGAATACGTAAAACCCAAAACATAGTTCTCAAATTATCAAAATCGTAGCGGAAGCATTTAACCAGTTACAAAACCATGTACGACAATGTTCAAACAGTTTTATTCAAAATATGAAGCTAAGCCTAGACGCCATGCAGACTCGTGCGCCTAGTCCAATGTTGCTACCTTAGCGACCTGAGAAAAACATGCCAAAAAAGACGTCAACATATAATGCTGGTGAGTTCACAGGTTTGTTCAATAAGTTACCAAAGTTACCAAAACGTTACCATGTCCATACTATACCAATGTCACCAAGTACGCTAGCTAGGCGTATGTTTTATTACTACTACGATTGGAAACCATTACTGGACACGTTTAGCAATGTTTAGCATATGTTTAAGCAGCCCGAATAATGTTCAGCATGATTAGCAAAGTTCGAGACAACATGCACCCGCCCGGCCCTCCAAGCCGTCGAGTGGGGCAGGTCACGCCCAATAGATCTATCCACATTTCCCCCGTTGTGCATCCCCGCACATTCATGGTTTCCCCCGGGACTTCCAAAGATCGTATAGCAATACAAAGTAAAAACCATAGTATGACATATGTTACCAAAATAGTTTAGCGCATGTTTTCTCCCCCAAAAGTTAAAGCTGTAAAAGTGGGGCCATGAACTCACCTTAGATTGCGTTCCTTGATAAATAGTAAAAATCTAAGCCTTGATAATCCCTCTACCGGAGATCTATCAAAATGTTCACATAAGTGTTCCGACTAATACCCATAAGGTTATCTAGTCCCCGATTGTCCAGATCGTAACCAAGTATGTTTTAAAACGTGTTTAAATGTTCAACCGACACACTAGACCGACCCGACATCCCGTTGGTGACTCATTACCCTAACTAATCAAGTACACATATATTGCACACAAGGTTCAAGCATAAAATACTTAGTTTGTATCAAAAATCTCATTTCTACATCAGAACGATCGAACCAGTCAGATTAAATCTCCTTCGCCCGTTTTTAAGTTTCCTTCGCCTGTTTTTAAGTTTCCTTCGCCCGTTTTGCCACGTTCTACCGTTTGATCAGGTTCGCCCAACATTTCCCAGGTTCGACCCTGGAATCTCTCCTTCGACCATTCGTTTGGTCGAATGAGTCCAGGTTCGCCCCTGTTATATAAATTTTCCTAAAAACGCTTCAAACACGTTCGAAACATCGCGAAACATCATCAAACACAGCAGTCAAGTATGATTAACTTATTCCTACAAAACCCCACCAATTTTGCCCCAAAACCAGCTTGTTTTAACACTTTCCCAAAATGGCAAAATTATGGAAATGTCACATCATGCATGAAATCTTTACCCAATTTGGAAACTTTTTAATACAGACCCATAATTATCTACAACTGCTCAACTTATCTTGTAATCGAAAACCCCCATTCATTTTATTAATAATACTTAACATGCACAAGCCCTAGATTTCATAAAATCCCCAAAATACCCATAATATCACCATCTATCTAATTGTAACCCTAAACAACAATAAACCAACATCAATAGCAACCTTAGATCATGTTTTTATCCTTAGAACAGCAGCAAATCATTCAATAACACATAACATCACATAACACACAATTATCATATGTTTATTGATACAAAACCTATGTTTAATGATAGGGTTTAGATTTAGAAAGGTGTTTAAAAGGTTTTTATTGATAAAAACTTCCTTAGAACAGATCTGGACATTTAGGGTTAGATAAAAACGAATTAAAATGCCTTAAAAAGGTTTAGGATTAAGAACACACCTTATATTCTTGTTTAGATGTTGTTGATAGGTTAGATTATGAAAAAGAAGAGCAAAAACTCCTTCCTTAGTGATTAAAATCGTTTGAGAGTGTTTTGAGACGGTTAGGGTTTGTGAAATGGTGAAAAAATGACAA
Source organism: Ambrosia x helenae (assembly GCA_030844895.1). Classification (NCBI taxonomy): domain Eukaryota; kingdom Viridiplantae; phylum Streptophyta; class Magnoliopsida; order Asterales; family Asteraceae; genus Ambrosia; species Ambrosia x helenae. Next base: position 77,259,380 of record CM061230.1, read on the forward strand.
AGTTTGGTATTTATACTATTCCACCTTCGCCCACTGTCAGTGGTCGAAGGTAGCCTCCTTCGACCCTTTCACAGGGTCGAATGAACCCTGACTTGGTCGAATGAAATTCTTCCAATCCCATACCCCATGTTCGCCCCTTTTCAAAGGGTCGAACCAAGACACAATTCCACCTTCGACCACTCGAAGTGGTCGAACCAGGACCTATGTTTAACTAGTTTTCCAGTTTGTCGTGTTCAACGCATTTTAACGCACCTTAACATATGAGCATGCAACCTTAGTCTATGTTTAACATATCTAAGTATGGATAATCATCTACACATCATTTAAACACATCTATGTATATAATCCACCACACGACCCATAATCTACACATACACTTAATCAGTTTTATGTAATGTCACCAACAACGGGACCCGGTACTAGTGTATTCCCAAAATGACTCCCAATGATCCTTCAGATCATTGAACCCTGGACAATCCTAACTTGACACGACTCAACTAACCTAGTTAAGTCCGTTTATAAACGTTTCCCGCTAAGGTAGACTTAGATGTTACTATAAGGTTTAAGCCAAATATGTCGGGTGTCACAATGTTGTTGTGTTTAGACAGTCTTCACTATACCTGATCTAGAAAAGAACAAATTCACCAATTTAGAAATATTGGATTGTATTCAAAAGGTGAAGATTCGGTTTTTGAATCTTCATTCAAAAAAGAATTCATACCAAATGTAGGTAAAGTTTCAGGTTCTTGGCATTGAAACTAGCTTCACCACTTTAATAAAGTGTGTTGGTTTCTGCCTCATTTGTACCAAAAATGAAAAATGCTAAAAATGCCACTGTAAAGCATTTAGACTAGCAGCTTTTCAAGTGTTCATGTTTCAGATATATATGCTTTGGAAATTTTAGTATTGGTTATTAACTATGACTTATATGTTTAATTACTCATTTCTCTTAATCTAAATGGCAATGGACTTCTTTTAAATACAAATGAGTATTTGTACAATCCTTTATTGGCTACTAATGGATAATAGTACAGAGAAAATAAGTTAATAGTTAACTCGTACCCTAAATCTTTACTTATGAGTTGATTTAAAAGAAAGTTTTAGTTAACTGAAATCCAATATCTTAAAAACTTGATGCCAAACAATTCAACTGTAGTTGTAAATAGTTCTCACCATAAATGTATTATCCTAAACCACTATAAAATATCCCCAAAAAAAGAACTCACCAAAAGATGCATTAAGATAAAAACAGGACATCAACAATTTACGATTACAAGATAATATTTATTAAATATACTAATAACGAACAATGATTTGCGTTATTTTGGCTATAATTTGTACTCTCCATAACCCTAAATGACTACACGGCAGCAAAGTGCTTATATCTTTAGTAATCACTTACTACAAATCACGTGTTTATGAAACACACTTAGAAAAGTGCCAATTTTGAATATCTTTACTCCCATTTGTCATTCTTGCGCACCAAAGTTTTCTTTGTTGTGGTATATCTACTCTAATATACCACAACTGGGTCAATTTGTGTTATTGACCCATTTTTTTCTCGAACCGGTTTAAATGGTTTACCCTAAAATATCTAACCAAAAAGAAAATCGGTTAAAATTCGTGTAAAGTGTATTCGAATGCACAGAGCCTCCTAAGTCACTTTATTAAGAACATGGGTAACTATTTTGTAAAAGTATAGTTTTTGTAATAGATTTTAATGCAATATATGTGAATTTAAAAAAACCATCCTTTTATTGTTTGATTATTTCGATGTTACTTGCTAAATCATGAGATGGTTGTGAATCTCTGTTCAAAATTTTGTGAGATGGCCACAGGTTGCTTGCGTCTGTAGGTTCAATCTGCCTTGAAACAGTTCACTACTCTTGACAAAAAAAAAAAAAAAAAAAATTGGGTAATATTAACTCACATATTTTAAGTAGTTAGCTTTAAAATGTATCAATAGTTGCTTGTCTTTTCTTAATTTTTATACTTCATTAATGCATTTGAGTAGACATTTGGATTTAAGGCTGCTATGGACATGTTTGGGAGTTTTGGCATGCTTATCGCTTACCAATTGTCTTTGTACCCTAGCCAGATTTCTAGATACAAATTTTGTACATCGATATTTAATAGAGAATGATTTGGAGGAAAATACAATTCATATGCTTCCTAGTTATACATATAATCTTACGAAGCCTCTCATATTATAAACAACAATGAACTTAACCCAACGGAATCTAAACATGGTAATTTTTACCAGTAGACGAGTCGACTCCTACTCCAGAGAAACTTGAAATTTATTCCCTTGAGATCTTGTGGGTTTTGTTTGCTATATGTTGAAAGCCATCCAATCCGATCATCCAATCTTTCACATCGCGCGTTGTAAATTGGTGTCGCCGCCGCATCGCGCGGGTTTCTTACTAGTATATATATATATATATATATATATATATATATATATAGGGTGTGGATAATATGGAAACCCTATCTTTTGGAAAAACCTTGCAAACTCTATTGTGACCATTGATCAATTCATAATTAATTTGTATATAATATTCAAAAGCAAGTGGGCCATCATAATAAAAAATAGGAATAAGGGCATTAAGGTAATCTTAAATAAGCAAGTGGGCAACTTTAATTTTCTGAATCCTAGATTTAAAAAGGTTGATTTGACACTTGTCAAGTCACCTCTCTCCTACTTTATGACACTTTCTCCAGCACGAAATATTAACATACGTTAGTGTTGTGATACAAAATTCTGACCTCGTGTGAGACATCGCTAACATGTGTTAACAAGCATATACTAAAAGAGCATGATAAAAGAACACATAAAATGTGTATTTATTTAATAAATGATAAAAACGATCATAACAATCAATACTAAAAATGTATCAAAAAACCTTTCATACATACATAATTATTTATGAGTTTTCAAAAAAAAAAAACTATCATAACAACATAAAAAAGATCTAGCTATGCTTCGTTCTTGATACACATCTTCATCTTTAACACAAAAACATCTCTTCACCTACAAAAAAAGATAACACGTGTTAGTTGGGCTATCCAAAATACATAATTAGACATCACTAACATATGTAGTGAATTCTAAAACATATGTTTTACTGAGATAAACGTACGTCATATGAACCCTAACACATGTTAGTTGGGTATATACTAACGTATGTCATATGAACCCTAACACCCTAACACATGTTAGTTAGGCATATACTAGCATGTGTTAGCATCACTAACATGTGTATAAACAACACTAAATCTGCAGTGCCAAGTGTATCATACTCAATTCTACAACTATGTTAATACAACTACTCAAATACGATTAATAGGGTTTGAAATCCAAACAATAATAAATTTAAAAAAAAAATCAAATCAGAACCAATCAAAATCCATATACCAAAAATATTATCCTCATATTCATGAAATATATAATATATTAAAAGACATCAGCAGCATGTGTTATCATATTCTAAAACACATGTTTACTGAAAAAATAACGTATGTCATATGGACCCTAACACCTGTTAGTTGGGCATATACTAGCATGTGTTAGCATCACTAACGTGTGTGAGCATACAAGACTCGGACCGCAAAAAATAGACAAGTACCATACACGAGTTGATAACAATTTCACTTGCCAAAAATTTATTAAATAGAATACAAAAACTATTTAAACACCCTATTCACCAAAAGATTAAAAATTTATAATCTTTATAAAAAAGATAACACGTGTTAGTTGGGCTCTCCAAAACACATAATGAGACATCACTGACATGTGTAGTGTATTCTAATACATATGTTTGACTGAAATAACGTACGTCGTATGAACCCTAACACATGTTAGTTGGGCATATACTAACGTATGTCATATGAACCCTAACACCTGTTAGTTAGGCATATAGTAGCATGTGTTAGCATCACTAACATGTGTATAAACAACAGAACCGATCCAAATCCAATACCAAAAAATTATCCTCATATTCATGAAAATGTATAATATAATAAAAGACATCAGTAGCATGTGTTAGCATATTCTAAAACATATGTTTTGCTGAAAATAATGTATGTCATATGGACCCTAACACCTGTTAGTTGGGCATATACTAGCATGTGTTAGCATCAGTAACGTGTGTGAGCATACAAGACTCGGAAAACAAAAGCTAATTTAAACACCACATTCACCAAAAGGTCAAAAATTTATAATCTTTGTAAAAAAAAAAAAAAACATCACTTACCGCAGCCACATCACCCACGCCACATTCTTCCTATAGCCTACTCGTGAAAACAAACACAGGAACAGATACACATGTTAGTTGGGATCCTCAAACACATAATGAGACATCACTAACATCTGTTAGCATATACTAACATAAAAAAGACTATACATTTATTCATCAATCACATGTGATCTATCAACCTCATGTCCCCAATCCAATAACAATCTAAAATAAATAAAATGATAATAATAATAAAAATAAAAAAGGTTAACATAAGTTTTTTTTTCATTCAAGCATTTGATCAAACACTTGGTATGCAACCAAAAACTACCCCAAAAATGGTTATATTATTATTATTCTAGCAAAACCCAAAACCTATTTCACTAAACCCAAAACATAACAACTATAAATCCTTCAAAAGTACACAGATGCTTGAATAAACAAATCACATTTTACCTATCTTATTTATAGTGTAAAAAAAAATATATAACAAAACAGAGAAAGTCATGAGATTATTAAAAAATCAAAAAAACACCACAAATCTATTCGAATGATTTGATTTTTTAGATACACTTTTAAATTGTTACAACTAGGGTGACAATTATTATTATTAAAAAAGAAACTATTATTTTTTTAGATACGCTTTACAACAGAACACTCGAAACTATTATTATTATTAAAAAAGAAAATCAAACAAATGCATACCTAGAACCAGAAATGCTTGACCAAGGACGATTAATGCTTGACCAACGATTAATGCTTGACCTCGTGTTGTGAGTCCATAACGGGGTGGCCGTTCTAGTGGTTGGAGGCGATGCAGGTGGTGGCCGGTGGTGGTGTCAAGTCATGGTGGTTCATCTTCTAGAGAGGGAGGGGAGGGTAGAGAGGGATCTGAATTTGAATTTGTTTTTGAAAAATGATATGGAGAGAGAGAGGGGGGAAACATATATATAAGGAGAGAGAGAAGGGGTGGAGTTGAATTGACAATTATACCCTTCTTAATATAACATAGAGTGTGATTGGCTTGGATGATGTGGCACAATATGGGCCAAGGAATGGGTTTCTTGGGGTTTTTCCATTTAGGCAGGTTTTCTCCCTATACTTCCACTATATATATATATATATATATATATACTATATTATAAAGCATGAGTGAAGGATTCCAACAAAATTTAAGAAATTGCAACATATAATGCATATGGTACAATACCCCTAATGAAATTAGTAAAGGATAAATAGTAAAGGATAAAATACTAAAGCACACCAAAGGTCTTATTTCAATCAATATGCTATAAATCCAATTGATTGAAACTGAAGCTCCTATCATTACTATATTAGTAAATGAAATTCACCATTTCACTCTACATCAACTCTTTCATATGTTGTTGTGCAAGTTAGAAGTGGAAAGGAGCCGATCATGTTGTAAGTGTTATTCTTGCATCTCCATTTTAGGTGAGTTTTGAGAATAATTCTTATGTTGGTTTAACTTATTTTGATTGTTAGATTGAGTGGTTTGATTAGGGTTTTAAATGTTAGATTGAGTGGTTTGATTAGGGTTTTAAATGTTGGTTTTATTCAGGCGATTATGAACTGGTTATCTTTTAAGGTTTTCTACTTAGTCGATTACACTATTGCCATGTAATTTTAAATTGATGGACTGAATGTATTTTTCCCTATATTCATCAAGTGATTTTGAAATTCTAAGTCTTGGTTTCTATTCAATAATCCTCTAGTAAATAATCATTGTCGTAGTTACAAAATTTTTATATATGAGAGTTCATTTTTTTTAAGTTATATCAAGTACGTCCTCTTACTTTTATTTTATTTACGGTCAATAGGCACACTACTCATTGTTTTTTATCATGAAATATAAAATATGGCTTATTGTTGATATATTTAACACATATTTTGAAGTTATATTCATAGTACTTTTCTCTTTTTTATTGTTCTTTGCAGTTCCATAATTTTGGCTTTTTATTATTCAAAATTAATTCACTACATATTTAACCCGAATTCGTTGTATGACATTGATACATGATTTACAAGTATGACAATGTGCATATATCTTATCCACATAAAAAGATGATTTACAAGTATGACAATGTGCATATATCTTATCCACATAAAAAGAAGCGTAACCACATGCACAAGCCTTGAAAATTGTTCTAGCTGGAGCAAAACCACAACCTCTTTTACCATAAATAATAGGCTGGCTAACTAACCGTAGTATTTCAATAAACAATGTCAACAAAAAAACGACGGCTTTCCTTTTATCACATTGAAAGGTAGATATGGCATACTTTGTAAAGAACAAGATCTTTGTCTTTTTTCTCTTTTGTAACTATATACGTACAATGAAAATATGGCACAATTTGTAGTAGACTGTTGTATTGGTAAACTAAATGGTTCAACGTTATTCCTTTGATGCAACTTGACTCTTGTCTTACTATGAAATAACAATATTCATTTTAAAAGAGGCACGACTGCATCAAAGCGTAAAGTTATAGCTCAAGTTCAAACCGAATCATCCTATGCACCCTTAAATCACCAACCTAAGTGTTGTGTTTAAGTGTGGTCTTTCCCGCTGCATCGCGCGGTCACCCCACTAGTAGTATAGATATATGTGTGTATAAATAACGATTTTTGTTTTATTAGTATCGTACTTGCTAAACTGGTTTGTCTAATAAACGGTAGATTGGATCCAATTGAGTAAAGTGTCGATATTTTTTTTTCTAACTTTTATTATGCTTTATAAAATTCAAAAATTAAAAATAAAAAATAGATACTACCGAAACTATACATTAAAAATTTTAAAATTATACTGAAATATATTATTTTGAATAAAATGATTTAAATACAATTTCAATAAATATATTTGGCCCTTTTAGATGGCATCGGAATACGGTTGGGACGGTAATTGTTCTTTATCTTTTTCAATTATCACGAGGCCATCGTGACGCGAGTCGATAACGACTGCCAATGTGAATCTTGCTTGTCATCCAAAATACTTTTTTTTTTGAACGGCAAGTGGTGCCGGTGGAGCTCCGCTAACACCCTGAGTCAGTCTGTACTGATCACCCATTCCACTTGGATTGGGGATCTCTCCAGGTAGAACCCCCACATGTGGTAAATATGGTTCCAACAAAAATCGAACCCTCAACCTCTGCATGACCTCCACTCTAGCTCCCTCAATTTTCACCAATTAAGCTAGGTTTCATTGGCATCATCCAAAATATTTACTTTTAGATTTTTGAAATGGTGATAGAAATCATATATCTTCTACAGTAAGTTAAAATTTATTATAATATATTGTTGATTTATATTTTATTGCATGTATAATTAGTGTATTAACACAAACTAGTAAAATTCCCGGGCGCATTGCGACGGAAATTCGATTGGTTTGTGGTACTAACATTCGATATAACAATAGAAAAAGAAAATTTAAAATGTTGTGATACGCATAAAGGATGTCATCACGTTAAAACCATAAAAATGAATGCTATTAAGGGCTTCAATAGTACATATATCGATATCGATGTTCTTCGGTCGATATTGTTTATGATACCAATCAATATTTTGGGTGGTATCGGTTTAGTTGATCACACTACCGGTACCGTACACTCACTATAGTTTGGGATTCAAAACAATACTATATTGAATATAGAACTTTGTCTCCTACAAAATTTATTCTAAAAACAGTAAAATAAATAAAAAGAGTGAGGAAAATACAAAAGACACAATAGATCACAAAATATAACACAAGGCTGAGAAATATAACATAATGCCAAGAAAAACGACAATGATTCGCAAAAAGACAAAATGTCATATAAAATGACACAATAATATAATAAAACTCTAAAATCTACAAGCTAAAAATCCAAAAGCGAAAACCTAAAATCTAATATCGTAGATTTTGATGACAGCTCCAATGCAGTTAAAATGAATTCGATCGAAGTCCGTTTAACACTCTTCATACAACTTTTTATTTTTAGAAGACTATGAATTTATACGTTTCCTATCAAAATATTTCAAACTTAAAGTGATTTCATGTCGATTTACAAATATGTCAAGCGATTAAATATTTATAAACCTACATTATTTATTTAAAATTTTCAAATCCGCAAATAATAAAGGTACACACAAGCATTTCTAATACTTAAATATCCTGTTTGCATTGTCACTTCACTACCCTGATTTATTACTATAAAATATTTATTTAGAAGCAACAATACCTTAAAAATGTTTTTTATTGATTTTTTTAAAATAAAATATCCATTTTAATCTAAAATAAATGAAACATAAATTAATATTAATTAATACATGTCTAAAATTAAAATTAATGCATAAGTAATTATAGAAATTTAAACACAAAATTGCATAATCAATAACTAAAGAGGGAATTGGACGATGAGTAGTCACAAGCACTATAACGCATATGATCCAACCTCTCATCTACAGTTGGAGCTTCCAGATGATGGACCAACCATTTCTTCATCCGTCCTTTGTACGTATTCCTTCCCGAATTCGGTTTCTTAGCCTTTGGCCCACTTGGGACTTCTTGTCTTGGAAGGGGATTTGTCACCGTATGAGCGTTTGGCATTGGTGAGTACAATGTGTCTCTCCAAGTCTTATTTCAGCTAATCTTAGTTGAGAAAATGTACAATCATATAGTCTTATTCTAGCTAATCTTAGTTGAGAAAAGGTACAATCACATACTCAGTTCAACACTTCCATGAAGCCACTTGGGAATAGCCCACTGGTAGGGGGAATTTGTAAAGGTTTAGAATAGTGAGGGGTGTGGGTAGGGCTGCAAACGAACCGAACAAACACGAACAAAGCTTTGTTCGAATTCGTTTGTTAAGGAAAATATGTGTTCACGAATAGTTCATGAACACTTACCGAACGAGATTTTATGTTCATGTTCGTTTGTTAAGAAAACAATCATGTTCGTGTTCGTTTGTGTTCGTTTGTTAATTTTGTTCATGAACACAAAGAAGTGTTCATGGATAGAAACAAACACAAATGAACATATATTAACTTTATAATAAAATCAAATTCACATACATATATGCTTATTTATTTATTTTGGTTAAATAAATAAAAATAAAATAATATTAAGAGAAATTATAAATATTAAAAACCTTATTAAACTATCGAAAATAAACGAACACATTACCGAACGTTCACGAACATAAACAAACGAATGTGGCCTCTGTTCATGTTCGTTCGTTTATTAAACGAACGAACACAAACGAACTTCCCGTCGAATGGTTCATGAACTGTTTGCTGAAAGTTCAGTTCGTTTGTAGCCCTAGGTGTGGGGTTCGAGTTCTTTAGGAGTGTAATTGTCCATTAAAAAAAATGTTCCACAATCAAATCTTTAGGATGTTGTGGAGGGTATAATTCAAAAGTTGGAGGTTTCGAGGGCAGTAGGTTTGAAGGAGATGGGTTTGAGGGTGGAAGGTTTGAAGGTGGAGGCTTGCACGGCAAAGTAATGATCGTCGACATATGAAGGTCCCGCATATTCAATCAAAAAACGGATAACCACCCCCGTAAAAATAAAATGTAGTGAAAGGGATAGAAAATAGAGAAGGTGTAATGGTTGTAAAATAACTTATGCTAAAATGGTTTAAATAGAGATGGTACAACTGTTTAAATTGGTTATTTATTTATTTCTCAACATAACTATTTCAAAGTGTACCCACTAACCAAACATATGCCTTGCATATCACCCCAAAAGGGGTGCCCAGAACCCACTAACCGAGACTCTGACTACGGAGTTTCCGTACAGATGGTGCGATACCCGACTAGGCATCGTGTGACGCCCTGGGTGGCCTAACAGATAAAAGGAAAAATTATACTTTGTTTATTTGTTTTTAAGGATAGATATAGTGATCTAAGCAACATAATTATATTTTGTAAGATCCAATACGCCTTTAGTCAACATCTCTAAGTGCACCCTTCCCATGTTTCCTCCTTTGGGCACGCCCTTGTCCCCACAAAAAGGTAAAATAAATACTTGAATCATTATTTGTCATTTGAGCTGAATTTAAAATTCATTTAAAATAACATGCAAAACTTAGATTTTGGGGTTAAATTATATCATTATCCTATATATTAGTAGTAAAACTTGTTATATAACTAGTTGGTGAAGAGACGAGCTCGGTACCGTCATCGGTATTGAAAGTATTGATCTCAAAAATCGTTAAAATTGGGTAATGATGTCGAAAATGCTTGGTACGGTACAATATTTAAAGGTAAAAATATGTAAAATACGCGTACCGAACCGACAATACGCATCATGAAATTGCCAAAAAGCAGGTACCCAAAATGATTTGGTACGATAAATTCGGTACCAAGCCGGTTCAATTTCAGGATTTGGTATCATTTGCTCTTAGTGTATGTTGTGATGAATGTGACATGAGTGAGGAGTTTCACCTTTCACACCAAAAAATGTGTGAGTGTTGTGGAAATGTGAAATGTAATGAGGTAGATAATAAAAATAAAAATAAAAAAGAAATTACAAAAAGGATATAGATAATTGTTTATTAATTATTATATATATTAAAGCATAACTGACGGTGCAATAGTGTGTGAATGGATGATCACATGTAATTTCAAGTGTGAACAGAGTGTAAAACAGTAGTTTTGCCTCTACCTACTAGTTAACAACTAAAACATAAGGGTGAAGGGACGCTTGTAGGACTTTGTTTTTACTTCATTGATTTTAACCAATTATGCACTGCCGCATCACTCTACTGATTTTTTTTTAATTTAAATACAAATATAACCTTTTTTTAAAAAAAAAATTCACACGGTTTTAACACCAAACTGTAAGCACGAGTTAATTTCAACCGTCTCCATCCAACACCTTCAAATATATTTATTTCCATTAATATTGGTCTAATCTAACCGTCAGATTATATTTAATTTTACGGTTGGATTTTTTACTATAAAAACACCCTATGACGGTGGTGTAAACACGATTCAAATCAACACAATATCACTAACATCCCCACCACACAACATCAGCATGACCCGTTGGACAGAGAACGAAGAAATCGCCTTGGTTATGTGCGTCATAGACGCACAAAACGACCCATCCTTGCAGCACCAACGCCGCCCATGGTCGGGTTACAGGGACACACGGTTCTGGGACCGTGTGTTGGGTGACTTCCATCAACAGGTCGGCCCAAGTAGCCGCACAATCGAGAGTCTACAAAGAAAATGGGCCGATCTAAACGTCAATTGTGATCGGTGGACGACATTGTACGAGCGCACAATGAGCCGCCACCCGGGCATTGGGGAGGAGATTGTTGTGGAGATGACCTATGCAACCTATGCGGGTCATTACCGCGGCATTTTTGACCATATCCAGGCGTGGCACCTAGGGCTGTTCAAAACGCTCGGCGCTCGCCAATCGCTCGCCGCTCGTTCGGAATTTGCTCGGAAATTGCTCGTTCGATTTTCTGCTCGGCTGTAAATGAGCCAATCGGCTCGGTTAGTAAACAAGCCAAGCACGAGCAAAGGTCCGCTCGGCTTGGTTCAGCTCGATATAATTTTTATTAATTTATTATATATATATATATATATATATATTTAATTATATACATACTCATTAATTATAATTATATTTATAGTTTTATACATGACACTCTATTGGGTTTGGCTTAATATATGCGTATATACAATTATATTTATAGTTATTGGCTCAATCAACCCAATGATAACTTAACACTATGTTTAATTGTAAAACCCTAAGTCGTGAAAAAACATGCTTGACTTCGTATTCCCATTAGCTATCCACCATCAATCATCTCCCGCTATCAACCTACCCCACAACGTGACAATTTGTTATATGTAGTATGCTCATCACCTCATTGACCTCAACTAGAGCCTCATTCTCAAACGGTCGAACCTCAGTTATCACTAGGCAACGACAATATTAAAGGAAACATCCCAAATTTGTGGTTGTCCGAAAACACTCGCCGCTCGCTCGAAAAAATGCGCGCTCGAACAATGCATGCTCAGTTTTCGGATCGATTGTAAACGAGCCGATCGGCTCGGTTCGGTTTGTAAATGAGCCAAGAACGAGCAAAGGTCTGATCGGTTCGGTTCAGCTCGGCTCGTGAACAGCCCTAGTGGCACCTAGGGCTGTTCAAATCGCTCGGCGCTCGCCGATCGCTCATCGCTCGATCGGAAAATGCTCGAAAAATGTTCGCTCGATTTTTTGCTCAGTTGTAAATGAGCCGATTGGCTCGGTTCGGTTTATAAACGAGCCAAGCACGAGCAAAGGTCCGCTCGGCTCGGTTCGGCTCGCATACATTTTTATCTATTCATTATATATTTAATTATAGATATGCACACAATTTACACACACACACACATATCTATATATATATATAGCTTTATATATAACATTCTATTGAATTTGGCTCAATATATGTAAATAAAATATAACTAGCTCACTTAACTCAATAAAAAAATTAACACCGATTTTAATAGTAAAACCATAAGTCATGAGGTGACACTCTTGACTTTTATGGTATTAGTCGTCCATCGCTAATCGTTTCTTGATATCACCCTACGTCACAATGCAACAATTGTTCTTTGTGTTAACTTATTTCCTCACCAGTCACAACCTAAGTCTCATCCTCGTACACTCGGATCTCAATATTAGGGTTACTATCGGACAATTTGACCTTAGTTGTCACCGAACAATGAAATCATCCAAGGAAACATCCCAATTTTATGGTTGTCAAAATTATTCTCCGCTCGATTCTCGCTCGGCGCTCGCTCGGAAAAATTTGCGCTCGAAGAATGCTCGCTCGATTTTTGAGTCGATTTTAAATGAGCCGCTCCGCTCAGTTCGATTTGTAAACCAGCGAAGCACGAGCAAAGCTCCGCTCAGATCGGCTCAGCTCGTGAACAGCCCTACTGGCACCTCCTGCGCAAGCTTTAAGTGTTATTTTTTATGTTTTTATGTATTTTGATTAATTTTTAAATATTTAATGAATTATGTTTATGTTTTTTTTTGTTATTTAGTGTTGTTTTAGTTTATTGTTTTTAATTTTTAAAACAAACGGTTATAAAATACAATAACAAAAAAAAAAAGGATATACACACAGTTTATAGTAAAAAACTGATTTAATTTAATTCAAAAAAAAATAAAACACGGTTATCAGCACGGTAGATGCAACCAGCAAAACAGTCCACGGGATCCCTACCAGCATGGTGACGGCGGTATTACCATGCTGATAGTAGGTACCCGTGACCAATTCGGTTGGCGTCCCGTCCCCTGCAATCTAAATACCACAAGTTGCCCGAGCACACATTTATATAAACCATTTTTAATCACGCAAAATATAAATAAAAAACTATAACCGAAATGGGGCTTTTGCTTATTTGTTTTTAATCAAAACTAAACACACATTTTTCATCACAAACCATTTTTCATCACACAGAATATAAATATAAATAAAAAATGACTAATATTATCTCTACATACTAGAGGAATAATTCTGATTTAGCGATGGGCAATTCACGGCGTCTTCCCCGGAAACCTATTCTGGAGAAGATCCAGAGGAGATTAACTAAACTTTACGTCTCAAACCTCCCTTATCGTTGTAGCGGTATTGATTTGGCATCAGTTTTAAGAGGGCATGGAGATATTTATGATATATACATTGCAAAAAAGAGAAATAAAGGGGGAATAGGTTTGGCGTCGTATCTTTTTTGGATGTCAAAAACAAGGAGGAGATGATACGCAGTTTGAAGAATATACGGATGGGTGATTTTAAACTGTCGATCAATGTGGCAAGATTCGTTTTTGAAGAAGGAGAAATCAGGGATCCACCACCTCCTCCCAAATCTGTTAAGGAACCGGTGGTTAATAGTCCTTTGCCATCAAATGGAGGTAACCAAGTTAGGTATGAGAAGACTGGTACTTTCTGTAACACCCCAACCGATGGCGGAAACATCGGGATGTCACGTATTGATGATTGCTCATGGTGAATAATAAATTACATACAATTGTTCTACAAGAATTCGTACATCAAAATGAATAATACTATGCACACATCTTCAAGCATTAACTCAAATCTTCAAGCAAGTAGAACCTGAAACATGTTAAGTTTAAAAATATTTTGGGTCAACAAAAGTTGGTGAGAATACATAGGTTTTTGAATATAATTGATAACAATAGTTTGTACAACAATCACAGTTGTATGATGATAGAGTATGATTCCGACATGTAACAATGCGTCTTTGTACAACCAAACCTTGTGTCGACTGATGACTAACTCGCAAGTTAGTTAAATGTTGTTATTGTTATCAATCATCCCTGAATTTATGCGGGGGAATGGGTTTGTCAGACCTATAGCGCTATAATCTAAACAGGCGGCTTGATCAATGTTAATGATTGTACTGTGTCTTTTTGTTACTGTCAAATGATAGAATGAGTAAATGATAGTGTAATTAAATCACAAGTTTCAACAATGTAAGAATGAGTAAATGATAGTGTATAAAATGTTTAAACATGTTTCACCCCAAAATGTAAAACAGAAAAAGGGGCTATGTAAACTCACCTTAGTGATAGTATTGAATCCCTTGATATAGAATAAATGTGGCTTGTGTGTATCCAAATATCACCCTATTTCAAGGTAATAAATAAGTGTTGGGAAAACTTATTAAGTCTAAGTTTTCTAGTCTAAAATATGCTAGGGTTCCTAATTTGGGGATTAACAATTGATTTATGAATAAATTTGAATAGTTAAAAATAAATAAAGAAATAATTAATGAAAATGTTTTCTGACCAATATTATCCAAAAGTAGTTGAATTATAATGTAAGAAATGTGAAAATAATTTTTATAAAATTATTTTCTTAATTAATGAATATTTGTATATGAATATTTATTTGACAAAATATAGACTTAATATTTATAAAAAAATTATAAATTATAAATTTCGAGTCAAAAATTTATATTTCTGATCTAAATGATTAATAATAATTATGTGAAATTTTGATGTAAAAATAATGAAAAATGAATTTATTATGATTTATTTATGATTAACAGAACAAAAATCGATTAAAAATATTAGATAAGTGATTTTTCATAAATAAAAATCATTTCTGGAATATTTAATGCTTTATAAACTTAGAATAATTTTTGTGGAATTTTATAAAATCGTTTTGATTTATTTATAGAATTTTAAAATTTTAATTGAATAAACTTGTAATATGTTTTATATATATTAATTAAATGATTTTTGAAAAACTAAAAATTTTATAACAAAGTTTATTGTTTATACAACATAGGATAAATTTTGTAGAATTTATAATATAGATTTAGTATTTTAAAATTAATTTGAAAGATAAAACAATAAATATAAAAAGAAAGAAAAGTTTCAAAAAAAAAAAAAGAATTGTGTTTTGTGGGGTTCGAACCCGGGTCAGACCCGGCCCCTCTATGATTTAACACATGAATGGAAACCATCTGATCCATATTAGTTTTGTTGATATCTTTCATTTAGAATTTTATTTACATAAATGCCTGAGAGTCATCTTCCCCATTTTAAAGCCTAAGAACCCTAGTATTACAATTGAATTAAACACGATGCTAAGGGTTGATTAATCATGGGGTTAATGATGAAAAGGGGCCGATAAACTTACTGGAACGAGGAATTGAAATCTACCAAGCTCTATGGATGCGAACAAGTCACGCGTTCATATATAAAAAAAACTCAAATGATTCTGAACTTTTAGGCTTTGTTGCGTGCAATTTGCTGTGTGGGAAGAGTTTTCGGTGCATCTAGCTTGAAAACAAGGGTTCAATTTAAAATATAGCTGTATAATTAGAAAGCTTAAATCTTTGACCACGATTTGGTCAAAACGAGTAAATTGATTGGAATTAATAATGAATTCGCGTGATTACTGATTGATTTTTATGGGGAGGTTTTAATGTCAATTCCAATCATTACAAGTTTTCCAAAAATATATATAATTCATGCGTTTTAAAAAAAATAAAGTTTTGGTGTTTCTTTTGTGTGCAGCGATTCCAGGGAAGAAGGAGAAATAGATCTGGGAGGTGTTAAAAGGAATAACATCTAGTTCTAAGCAACAAAACGCGTGTGTGGTGTAGTGGCCTATCCAGATGTGTTGCATGCGTCCGACTCGGGTTCAAGTCCGGCCCGCAGCAAATTTTCTTTTTAAACAGGTACAAGGGGGGGAAAGGAGAAGGGAGTTGGGCCGGGTGGTTTGGGACGCGCCTGATGGGCCTTGGGCCATGCTGTGGGCTCAGCTCCACACACAAGAATTTGTAGGGTTTGATTTGGGCTCAAATAATGTGTCCAAGTATTATATATATTTTACCATCAAATATGAAATATTAATATTATAATTATTATTATTTTTTATAATTATTATTATATATACATTTCTCTATATATATATAAGTTGTGTGTTAGGCATATTTGTATAAAATTGAGGATAGAATGTATATAATGAGGGCTTTAAGTATAAAAATTTTGGGGAAAAATTTTGCGATGTTACAGTCTCCCCTACTTCAGGAAACTTCGTCCCGAAGTTTATTGAAAACACAGGGTTGAAGGTGATTGGGTAGAAATGAAAATAATTGTGATTTGGGTTATAGCATGGCATGAATAGAATGAATTGTCTCGGATAGTTTGTGTGAGTTGATTTACTAAATGAACTACCAGATAACTAGAGTTACATTTGGTTATTTCCCAAAACCTTGATAGAATTTCACACTACCTTAACGTACCTGTAAATTCATGATTACGTTCCGGACCGCAATCACCAATTTACCTTACATTAGGGTTTTGTGTCCTTCTATTACTCTACCGATTGTTGAGTAGGTCCGATAGTCTCTACCAGTCGTGGAGCAGGTTATAGGGCCTCTCCCGACTGTTTGAAAAGGCATAATGACCTCTACCAATCGTTAAGTAGGTTCGATAGCCCCCCACCAGTCGTGGAGCAGGTTGTAGGGCCTCTCCCGACTGTTGAAAAGGCACGATGACCTCTATTAAGTGCAGCATTTATTATACACATAGATTGCAAATTGATAACATGTTTATGCAAGCAGGTTTATAAGTATAACAAGCATAGTATATGAGTTGTAGTTGTATAGATTTAGATAATTAGTTCATATTCAAACAATCATGCATTATGATTATACCATGTAAACAACTCTCAGACAAAAATTTCAATACTAGAATTTATTATTCAAATAGAGTCAATACATAGAATAAAAGCAACCAATAGTCAAATGGTGAGACTTGCTGTTAGGTAGCTGGAAGGTCTTGATCTCTGTTTAGTTTAGGGCACCGGTTACGGAAGTGATTTGGGTCTCCACATTCATAGCACTGACCATAGTTGTATCGATTAGGATTAGCAGCCTGAGCAGGGTTGGTGGGTTGGTTGGCATTAGGATTCGGGGTCTCGCGACATGTATTGACTAGATGTCCATACTTACCACAATTGGTGCACAAGCGACACGCTGAAGCAGTGGGATGATGTCGTTGGCATGTGTTACACAATGGATAGTTTCCTATATAGGGTTTCTTGTTAGAAGCTTGTGCAGTGAGGTTGACATCAGGATCCCTGGCCTTACGCTTCGGGTTCTCAGTAGTTACCGCGGCTACAATACTTGCTTTCTTGCCTTTCCGAACTAAGGTCTCGTTCTTTATGTGATTGTCAGTTAAGGTGGCTGCTAGACGTTTGGCCTCTTCGAGGGTAGCAGGGTTCCTTCCACATACCGTGTCTTGAATCTGCATGGGCAAACCACCGATATACTTCTCGATGGCTACAGGTAGCGGAGTGACCTTATGGGGCAACAACAGACTGAGCTCATGGAAGCGGGTATTATAAGCAAGGTTTTCCCCCACTATCCTGAGCAAGGGTGTGGAACTCGTCCTCTAATTTCTTGACCTCGTTACGTGGGCAAAATTCATCTTTCATTATCTCCTTGACTTGATCCCAGGTCATAGTAAGTGCAACTTCAGCTCCTCGGGTGCGCTTTTCCTCATTCCACCAAGTGAGTGCTCGTTTTTGAAGAACACTCATAGCATAACGGACCTTAAAGTTATTGGGACACTCACTGTTAATGAAGGTATTCTCAATACCCTCGAACCATTGTAGAAGTCCCGTAGCTCCTTCTTCTCCACTGAACTTAGGGGGATTACAGGAATTAAAGTGCTTAAGAGTGCAAGCTGGGAGACCATTCCCGTTTTCGTTGTGGTTTCCATTACCGTTCCCGTTTCCATGACCGTTTCCATTGCCGTTTCCGTTCATCTGGATGATTTGAGACAGTAAATTAGGAACCAGAGTCGCGATCTGTTGTGCCATTTGTTGGGAAATGATCGCAGCCAGTTGGGCATCAACACCATTGTTGTTGTTGTTGTTGTTGTTGTGGTTAGTGTTGTGGTTGTTGCTACTTTCCTCTTGGTTTCCACCTCTGTTATTGCGAGTGCTGCGACGTGGAGGCATGATCTGTAGGAGACACAATGAAATGAATGAGGTTATATAAGGAATGTAATCATTTATCCATTTATTAAAACGAATAAACGAAAACGTTGACTTATCAAAGATTCTAGATTCTAATAACATAGTGAAGAAATGCTTTAGCCTATAAGTGAACACTCATCCCGAGAATTCCCAGGTAGGCATCCGGGTCCCTCGTCTGATTGGGATATATGCGCAATGCCAGCCTAGACAGAAGACTCAGAATACAGGCGTTCACCCTTCCAGATTGCACGTGTTCGTTATTAAAATCTAGAACTTCGACGGGATCTCAAGGTGGTTCAGGTTAAACCTGAGGATTTTGTCTTATCAGTCTAAGAGTAGATCCAGTGATGGAGAGCGATCTTCTTGTAAGGGTTAAAGTAGGGATAAGAAATAGGAGGGAGATAGAGAATAGGAATAACTAGAGAAGCAAGTAAGAGAAACAAGTACTGGTTAAATCCTATGGTAATAGACTAGATTATTTTTTTTCTAATAACCTAATTCCCTATAACCATGGCTCTGATACCAATCTGTAACACCCCAACCGATGGCGGAAACATCGGGATGTCACGTATTGATGATTGTTCAGTAGCTCATGGTGAATAATAAATTTCATTAGATGATTTAAATAAATTACATACAATTGTTCTACAAGAATTCGTACATCAAAATGAATAATACTATGCACACATCTTCAAGCATTAACTCAAATCTTCAAGCAAGTAGAACCTGAAACATGTTAAGTTTAAAAATATTTTGGGTCAACAAAAGTTGGTGAGAATACATAGGTTTTTGAATATAATTGATAACAATAGTTTGTACAACAATCACAGTTGTATGATGATAGAGTATGATTCCGACATGTAACAATGCGTCTTTGTACAACCAAACCTTGTGTCGACTGATGACTAACTCGCAAGTTAGTTAAATGTTGTTACTGTTATCGATCATCCCTGAATTTATGCGGGGGGTGGGTTTGTCAGACCTATAGCGCTATAATCTAAACAGGCGGCTTGATCAATGTTAATGATTGTACTGTGTCTTTTTGTTACAGTCAAATGATAGAATGAGTAAATGATAGTGTAATTGAATCACAAGTTTTAACAATGTAAGAATGAGTAAATGATAGTGTATAAAATGTTTAAACATGTTTCACCCCAAAATGTAAAACAGAAAAAGGGGCTATGTAAACTCACCTTAG
This sequence comes from Ambrosia x helenae, assembly GCA_030844895.1. Classification (NCBI taxonomy): domain Eukaryota; kingdom Viridiplantae; phylum Streptophyta; class Magnoliopsida; order Asterales; family Asteraceae; genus Ambrosia; species Ambrosia x helenae. The sequence goes on from CM061230.1 coordinate 77,279,338, forward strand.
TGATAGTATTAAATCCCTTGATATAGAATAAATGTGGCTTGTGTGTATCCAAATATCACCCTATTTCAAGGTAATAAATAAGTGTTGGGAAAACATATTAAGTCTAAGTTTTCTAGTCTAAAATATGCTAGGGTTCCTAATTTGGGGATTAACAATTGATTTATGATTAAATTTGAATAGTTAAAAATAAATAAAGAAATAATTAATGAAAATGTTTTCTGACCAATATTATCCAAAAGTAGTTGAATTATAATGTAAGAAATGTGAAAATAATTTTTATAAAATTATTTTCTTAATTAATGAATATTTGTATATGAATATTTATTTGACAAAATATAGACTTAATATTTAAAAAAAAATTTAAAAATTGTAAATTTCGAGTCAAAAATTTATATTTCTGATCTAAATGATTAATAATAATTTATGTGAAATTTTGATGTAAAAATAATGAAAAATGAATTTATTATGATTTATTTATGATTAAAAGAACAAAAATCGATTAAAAATATTAGATAAGTGATTTTTCATAAATAAAAATCATTTCTGGAATATTTAATGCTTTATAAACTTAGAATAATTTTTGTGGAATTTTATAAAATCGTTTTGATATATTTATAGAATTTTAAAATTTTAATTGAATAAACTTGTAATATGTTTTATATATATTAATTAAATGATTTTTGAAAAACTAAAAATTTTATAACAAAGTTTATTGTTTATACAACATAGGATAAATTTTTTAGAATTTATAATATAGATTTAGTATTTTAAAATTAATTTGAAAGATAAAACAATAAATATAAAAAGAAAGAAAAGTTTCAAAAAAAAAAAAAAAAGAATTGTGTTTTGTGGGGTTCGAACCCGGGTCAGACCCGGCCCCCTATGATTTAACACACGAATGGAAACCATCTGATCCACATCAGTTTTGTTGATATCTTTCATTTAGAATTTTATTTACATAAATGCCTGAGAGTCATCTTCCCCATTTTAAAGCCTAAGAACCCTAGTATTACAATTGAATTAAACACGATGCTAAGGGTTGATTAATCATGGGGTTAATGATGAAAAGGGGCCGATAAACTTACTGGAACGAGGAATTGAAATCTACCAAGCTCTATGGATGCGAACAAGTCACGCGTTCATATATAAAAAAAAAACTCAAACGATTCTGAACTTTTAGGCTTTGTTGCGTGCAATTTGCTGTGTGGGAAGAGTTTTCGGTGCATCTAGCTTGAAAACAAGGGTTCAATTTATAATATAGCTGTATAATTAGAAAGCTTAAATCATTGACCATGATTTGGTCAAAACGAGTAAATTGATTGGAATTAATAATGAATTCGCGTGATTACTAATTGATTTTTATGGGGAAGTTTTAATGTCAATTCCAATCATTAAAAGTTTGCCAAAAACATATATAATTCATGTGTTTTAAAAAAAAATAAAGTTTTGGTGTTTCTTTTGTGTGCAGCGATTCCAGGGAAGAAGGAGAAATAGATCTGGGAGGTGTTAAAAGGAATAACATCTAGTTCTAAGCAACAAAACGCGTGTGTGGTGTAGTGGCCTATCCAGATGTGTTGCATGCGTCCGACTCGGGTTCAAGTCCGGCCCGCAGCAAATTTTCTTTTTAAACAGGTACAAGGGGGGAAAGGAGAAGGGAGTTGGGCCGGGTGGTTTGGGCCGCGCCTGATGGGCCTTGGGCCATGCTGTGGGCTCAGCTCCACACACAAGAATTTGTAGGGTTTGATTTGGGCTCAAATAATGTGTCCAAGTATTATATATATTTTACCATCAAATATGAAATATTATTATTATTATTATTATTTATATTTATTATTATATATACATTTATATATATATAAGTTGTGTGTTAGGCATATTTGTATAAAATTGAGGATAGAATGTATATAATGAGGGCTTTAAGTATAAAAATATTGGTGAAAAATTTTGCGATGTTACACTTTCTCCTTTAAAGAAGCCTTGACTGGAGTGAAAAACCCTACGACTGTTACTTCTAAAGTTCTGCGGATTGGTGATAAGCCTACTCTGTTTGGGGATCTTCATGGAAAGTCTCTGGTGGTTAAGGTTGGGACGCTAGCCTTGGTTAAACAATTTCAACGTGATTTGGTTGACATGGGCTAAGAGAAGGTGTGATCCGTTACCTCGGTGGTCTACAGTTTCTTGTATCGTTCAAAAGTCACGAGCATGCAATCATGGCCAAGGACGAGTTGGTAGGAAGGAGAGAGGAGTTCGTAGATGTAACGTTATGGGATGGTAAGAATTTTGATTTCGAAAGGGTTGCTTAGGTAAAGATTCTTGGTCTACCTATTCAATTGTTGCATGATGAAACTGTTAACGAGGTTGCGGCTCTATTCGGAAAGGTGGTTCAGAAAGCAGAACAGGTTTCCTCTGGCAGTGATTTGTCCGGTGGGTATGTGGGGATCATTGTCAACTCAGGCGCTCTTATCAATGGTGAAGTTTCAGTTTTATGGTCCGATAAGATGTTATTAGTGTAACACCCCAACCGATGGCGGAAACATCGGGATGTCACGTAGTGATGATTGTTCAGTAGCTCATGGTGAATAATAAATTTCATTAAATGATTTAAATAAATTACATACAATTGTTCTACAAGAATTCGTACATCAAAATGAATAATACTACGCACACATCTTCAAGCATTAACTCAAATCTTCAAGCAAATAGAACCTGAAACATGTTAAGTTGAAAATATTTTGGGTCAACAAAAGTTGGTGAGAATACATAGGTTTTTTTAATATAATTGATAACAATAGTTTGTACAACAATCACAGTTGTATGATGATAGAGTATGTGTCCGACATGTAACAATGCGTCTTTGTACAATCAAACCTTGTGTCGACTGAGGCCTAACTCGCAAGTTAGTCTAATGTTGTTACTGCTTTCGATCATCCCTGAATTTATGCGGGGGGATGGGTTTGTCAGACCTATAGCGCTATAATCTAAACAGGCGGCTTGATCATTGTTAATGATTGTACTGTGTCTTTTTGTTACAGTCAAATGATAGAATAATGTTGTAATTGAATCACAAGTAAATATGAGTAAATGATAGTATAAAATATTTGAACATGTTTCACCTCAAAAATAGTGAAAATAGAGTAAAGGGGCTATGTAAACTCACCTTAGCAAAATGTTATACTTCTTGAAAAATTGAATAGTGGTGTTGCCCAAATGTGTCAAGTATCACCCTATAATAAGGTAATAAATATGTCTATCTAGTCTACAAATGTATATGTTCTAGGGCTTCGAATTGGGGATAAATGCTTGTTTGATTAATAATAAAAATGTTTGATAATTGAGAGGAATTTAGTAAATAAATAGAGAAAAATCATTTTATAAAATTTGAATTTAAGATGGTCACAATAATATGTTTAAAGTATAAAAATAATTTTTACAAAATTATTTTCTTTAAAATAGAATATTAATTCTATTTATAACAAATTATCAAAACTTAACTTTAATATTTAAAAATACTAAAATTAAAGAATTATTAGTTTTAAAATTTATATTTCTGTTCTAAATAATCAGAAATAATTTGTATAAATTTTTGGTGCAAAAATATTAAAAATTGGATTTATTATGATTTAATTATGATTAAAACTAACAAAATTTGATTAAAAATATTAAATAAATGATTTTTCAGAAATAAAAATCATTTCAGAAAAGTTTATTGTTATATGAACTCAGAATAATTTTTGAGGAAATTTATAAAATTGTTTTGATATTTTAATAGAATTTTATAAATATAATAGAATAAACTTGGTTTATTTATTAAATATATTAAATAAATAAATTTTAGAAAACTAAAAATTGTAAGTTAAACTTTTTCATCAGATTAACTTAAAATAATTTTTGTAGAATTATTAGAAGAGTTTTAATATTTTAAAACGAATTTATAAAATATAAGTATTATATATAATTAATTTTGATGGTTTGATTAAAAACAAAACAAAAATGAAAAGGTTTGCGACAGCCGGGTATCGAACCCGCGTGGCTCAGTTGATGGGCACCAGACACAACCACTTGGTCTAGACCAGTGGTTGTGTTGGTTTCTGTTTTATTAAAAATAAATAACATATACGAAATCATGTTTATCCCCAAACTAAAGCATACGGGCCCTAGCTTTGCAATCGGGCAATTTACACAACATCAACCCAATTAACCATAGTGTAAACGTTGTGTGTAGGCCGATTAATGAAACCCACAAATAAAATTAGACTTACAATACAGAATCGAAGACGAATGATAAATCAAAGCTTCAAAGTCAATTTCGAACAGAATTCCAAGAACAGCAGATTTTTATGAGAAATTAGGGGTTTAGAAAGAATGAATGGCGAGTTGTGATCGTACAGGAATGTCCAATTTATAGGGTAATGGTCTGAATGTTTGAATTGGCATGTTTGACTTTGTTTTGAATGTTGACTCGTCAAAATGTATAAATTGGGTATGAATTGAAGGATAATTGATGTGTGTGTGACTCGTTCCAGGCCGGTAATCACGTTGTGACGTCCATGTAACACCCCAACCGATGGCGGAATCATCGAGGTGCCACGTAGTGACGATTGTTCAAAAGCACATGGTACTAAAATGTAAATATTATTGAATAATCCAAAATTGTCTTACATGAAAATGGAAAATACATTGTCTAAATGAAATGTAAATATTGAAATAACTGAAATAAAATAAAGCACTAAATGTTCCTTGCTAAAGCACTAGATCAAACTGCACCTGAAACATGTACAAAATAGATTTGGTCAACATATGAAATGTTGGTGAGCATTCCTAGTTTTGATATATATATATAGTAGGTTAAAAAGTTATACAATTCAAGTGCAAGCTACAGTGCAAATATGTAAACTATGTATCATACAAATGAGCGAAATCAACCCTGTGACTGTATAATGTACTGTATGAACTGTAGTGTACTTATCCAATAAATGGATAAAAGCTTAACACTGGCCACGGATTCTCCGATGAAAAAGGGGGAGAATCAATCTAGGCGGGTTGTCAATTCAAATAGCGCTATCCAATGTTAAGGTCGGCTTGTACCATGTTAATGATTTCACTAAGTACAAATGTATTCCACATGTATTGTCTAAGCATAAAGCACGTTGTAAGCAATGCACATAGTACTAGAATTGTATTGTAAAAATGTAAATTTGAATTTGAATTTGTAATAGTGTACATGTAACACCCCAAAAATGTATAAAGCAAAACGGGGATAGGAAATACTCACCGTTCACGTAGTAGTTTGAGATTTAACTGGACAACGAGGTATGAATTGAGATTACTCCCAAATGATCAACCTAAAGTATTCGATAATGTGTAAGGGAAATAACTCTAGGATATATGTATTTCTAGGGCTTCGAATTTGGGGATAAACGTTTATTCGTTTATTAAACAATTTGTTTATTAAATATAAGAAATTTAGTGAATAAATAAATAAAAGTCTTTTTGTAAAATTTTAAGTTGAATATAGTCACAACATAAGGTTTTAAGTATGAAAATAATTTTTATAAAATTATTTTCTTGAAAATAGAATATTTAATCTAATTATTTCAAATTGTCAAAATATGACTTTAATATCTAAAAAAATATTAAAATTAAAGATTTTCTGAATTAAAAATTGTATTTCAGTTCTAGATAGTTAGAAATAATTTATATAAAATTTTGGTGTAAAAATATTGAAAAATGAATTTATTATGATTTATTTATGATTAAAACTAACAAAACTTAATTAAAAATATAAAATAAACGGTTTTCTGAAATAAAAATATTTTCTGGAATGTTTAAGAATATACAAGTCTAGGATAATTTTTGTGAGAATTAACAAAATCGTTTAGGTATTTTTATAGAATTTAAAAAATATAAATGAATAAACTTGTATTATTTATTATATATATTAAAGAAATTATTTTTGAAAAACTAAAAATTGGATGATGAACTTTATCATAAGAATAGCTAAAAATATTTTTTATAGAATTTATAAAGCACTTTTAGTATTTTTAAGCTATTTTAAAAAGATTAAAAGTTTAGGATATATGTAAATGGAAAAGAAAAGAGAGAAAAAAAATATCTTTGCTGCACATGGGGATCGAACCCGTGACCCGTGTATGACAATAGCATGCCCAGACCAGCTGGTCTGGGTCTTTGTTTGCTGATTGTTTTGTATTCGAAATCTATTTATGTGATACCCTAAAACAATCATCTTCCCCAAATAACACATTCGAGCCCTAGCTTTTGTAATCGAATGATTTACACAACATTAACCCAATTAACCTTAGGGTTAATGTTGTGTATTCGCCGAACATTAAAACCCACCAAAAATCACCGACTTACAATGCTTAATCGTATACGATTGAACGGTCAACTGAAAAGTCAAACTCGAGCAAGAACACTTGAACAGAGGGATTAAACAAGAAATTGATAGTGAGGGTTTGTGTTTCGGCGAGTTGTGATGGAATTGAGGTGTTCAATGTATAGGGTAAAGGTCCGGTTGTTGATTTGGTAAGCTTTGACCACGTATGAATGTGTGCGCGTGTAATTAGCTCAAATTTGGGAATGTTTGACACTAATTAATTGTGTAATGGACGTGAGTTGATCAAGGAAATCATTAGTCACGCAATAACAGAGGTTAAGATGCGTTTGGAGGTTGATTAGGAAGGTTGACTAAGGTTTTGGGTAAGGGTTACTGTGCGTGTGAAACAGCAGAAGAAAGGAAGAAAGAAACAGACGCGAATCAGGGGTTAAATATAAATAAGGTTGGGGTTAAACCAGACTTCAAGTGTAGCACAGATGGTTAAGTGTGGTGTGGTGTGACTGAGGCTGCTCAGGTTCGAATCTCGGCTGCAGCAAGCCTTTATATGTTTTTTTTTAACAGAATGGGAAGGAGAGTGGAGCTGGGCCAGGCCTTGTCTGATGGGCCTGATGTTGGGCTCGTGTGTTGGGTTGGTTGTAGTGGGTTTCAAGGCTTTTAAAAGAGAAGGGATTTGGGCTTGGTTATGTTGGGTTGTAGAGATGGTAAAAAAAACGTATCTATATAAAATCTGATTTTATTATTATTATTATTATTATATATAAAAAGTGACGGATGTCACAGTCCATTCCAGCTTAATTACGAGTCAAGATTGTGATTTTGGTAAGTCATTGATCTCAGTTGACTTTCCAAGTCAACTGAGATGAATTCTGGATCGCGTTATATTTAATAAGTGTCCGGATTCAAACAAGAGTTATGGCTAGAGCAGTTGGTTTGTATGTGTGTGTAAAGTGAACCGGCTGAGGACTCGGGTTCGAACCCCGGCCTCAGCATATAATTTTTAACAATTATTTTTAACATATATTTAATATATATATATATATTATATTATGAATAATTATCATAGTATTAGGTTTAAAATGCTACAAAATAATTAAATGTAAACAATAATAATAGAACTTGTCATTTTTATCCAGATTTTACGTAACGTACAATTATTAAACGCGAAATGTTACAATTAGTTTGGGTGATGGAAGTCTCTAGCGAGGAAATGGATGATGACGGTTCTACCGGAGATGATGAAGCCAAGGATGATGACACGACAGAGATTTTGGAAGGTTTTAATGACATTAATGGTGATTGCGAGATCCAAGGAAATCCCAAAGTTATGGCGGTTTCTTCTTCTTTAATATGGAAGGTATTAATGTTGGTAAGGAGACCCCAGTGTTGACCAAGGTTGACAATTTGATGACCAAGGTTAATAGTGTGGGCCATGGGAATGGGACTAATAATAATAAACGTAAAAAGAATATTGGTAGAAATGAATTGGGCCAAGCAAGTGGGACTTATAGTAGCAATGAAAGGCCTAAAAGGGATTGTAGGCTTGAAGAAAATGATCCTTTTTGGCTGGCTCCTATAATTTTGGGCATTAATGTGAATACTAAAAGGGGTACACAGATCCAACGGTGAAGTCAGTGGAATTTAACGATCTGGTTGAGGTAAAAGAGCAGGCTCAAGAAAATCAAAGCTTTGAACAATACACTGATGTTGAAAAGAACACGGCTGCTGAAACTGAAGAGCCTGCCATGGACGGACAAGCTCCATAGGAAGAGAAAAAGATCGAAACGGAGGTTGTGGACACTTCCAAACTTGGTTCGGTGGTAGGCGTGGACTTCTCTAATTTTCAATCGTTGCTTAGGGAATCCATTGTTGGTGAAGGTTACAATCAGGTATCAAATGAATTTTTTATCATTTAACATTAGGGGGTTTGGTGGTGCTAGTAAGATGGGGCGGGTCAGATTGTTGAGAAGTAGGAATAGTGTGGATTTCCTTGCAATTCAGGAAACGCATTTGGATGATGTTAGTGGGTTTGATTTTCATGACATTTGGGGCAACGAAGGGTTGGATTTCGATGTTGTAGAAGCGACGGTAGATCCGGTGGCATTTTTAATGTGTGGAATCCCAAAGACTTTAAAAAACAATATTCGGTTAAAAACAGGAACTTCCTGATTACGTCGGGTAGTCTTATAGAAAATGGTACTAAGCTGAATTGTGTTAACATATATGCGCCTCAAAAATTGGGTGCGAAAAGGGAATTATGGGAGTTGTTAAAGGGCATTCTTATTGATATGGAAGGGATGGTGATTCTTGGGGGATTTTAATGCGGTAAGGGCCCCTAAAGAGAGGAGAAATTCCCGGTTTAATCATAGATGTGCATCGAATCTGAATAAATTTGTGGATGGTTTGGGGTTGTTTGAGTATATTATGAGGGGAAATAAATTCACTTGTTTGACCGCTAAAGACGGTGAATTTAAATTGAGCAAGATTGATCGCTTTTTTGTCTGTCAAAGTTTTTTTAACAGGTGGCCAACTGCTGTCCTTAGAGCGTTGCCGAAAGATTGCTCAGATCACTCGCCTCTCCTGCTTTCTTTAGTGGAGGCAAATTTTGGCTCGAAGCCTTTCCGTTGGTTCAACTCTTGGATTGATAGAGAGGGATGCAAGGAGGAGGTTATCAAAGTTTTAGAAAATTCGGTTTTTGAAGGTGCTCCGGATGTGAAGCTCAATCTGAAACTAAAGGTGGTTAAAAATGCTCTAATTTCTTGGTGGCAACGTATGAACAAAAAAGAACAGGAAGAGTTATTGGTGCTTCAAGAAGACATTGAGAGGTTGGAAAGAATCATGGAGGAGAGAGACCTTGAAGAGCATGAAGTTTGGGTTTGGGACGAAAGTAAGAAAGAGGTTGATTCTATTAATCAATGTAAAATTAAAGACTTAAAGTAGAAGTCTAGAGTTAGGTGGGCTATGCATGGTGATGACAACTCGCACTTCTTTCATGGCATAGTAAATGGGAGAAAAGCGAAGAACACTATACCGGGTTTATTGGTAGATGATGTGTGGGTTACAAAGCCAGAGATAATTAAAAGAGAAATATTGAAACATTTCAGAAGGCAATTTACGGAGAAGATCGTGAGTAGACTTTTTATCAGGTGCAACAACATTAAAAAATTGCCTCAAGGTTCCACTCAGTCGTTAGTGGAATCCTTTACAAAAGATGAGATTAAGAAGGCCGTGTTCGACTGTGGGTCTGATAGTGCTCCAGGGCCGGATGGTTTTAATTTCAATTTTATTAAGTTCTTTTGGAGTTACCTTGAAGACGATTTTTTTAACTTGATGAGTGAGTTCTATGATTCGGGCGGCTTTGGTAAAGGTTGCAGCTCTTCTTTTATCACTCTAATCCCCAAAACGAAGAATCCGGTGAGTTTAACTGAATACGGGCCGATTACGTTAGTGGGGGTCATCAGCAAAGTGGTTTCGAAAGTCCTTGCTCTTCGAGTTAGTTGAGTCATGTTATCTCGGATACCCAGTCGGCGTTTCTTGAAGGTAGATTTATTCTGGATGGTCCTTTGGTGTTAAATGAGGTTTATGGTTGGTTAAGTAAAAAAGAAGAAAAAAGCCTTTATGCTAAAAATTGATTTCGAAAAAGCATATGATAATGTCAACCGGGGTTTTTTGATCGATATGCTGGACCAAATGGGTTTTCCACAAAGGTGGTGGAGGTGGGTGAAAGGGATTCTCGAGTCGGCTAGATCTTCTGTGTTAGTAAATGGGTCGCCCACTTTTGAGTTCCATTGTCAAAAGGGGCTTCGCCAAGGGGATCCGCTTTCCCCTTTTCTTTTTTTGATAGTTATGGAGGCTTTCACGTGTATTCTTGATAAAGCTTGTGCCGAAGGTGAATTTAAGAGGATTAAAGATCAGAAAACTGGGCTGGATATCTCTCACTTGCTCTATGCAGATGACGCCTTAATTATCGGGGAATGGTCTCAAGACAACATAAAAAAGACGGCGCGCCTTCTTCGCATTTTCCACTTGTGTACGGGTCTCAAAATCAACATTAAAAAGTCGCATCTCTTTGGTATTGGTGTAAATAGTGATGAGGTTTATGAGATGAGTGGTATTCTAGGGTGCAAGATTGGTGATTTTCCGTTTGATTATTTGGGATCAAAGTGGGTGCTAACATGAATTGAATTTGTCATTGGGGTTCGTTGGTGGATGTGATCAGTTCTCGGTTATCGACGTGGAAAGCTAACTCTCTTTCTATAGGAGGTCGTTTAACCCTCATTAAATCTGTTTTGTCTAACCTTCCTATTTATTATTTGTCTATCTATAAGGCTCTGGTTCAGGTGGTGGAACAAATCGAGCGTTTAATGAAGAATTTCCTTTGGGGTGGTTCTAATGGTGTGAGGAAGTTGCACTGGGTAGCGTGGGAGGTAGTTACCAGTCCTAAAGAAGACGGGGGGTTGGGCATTTCGAAGTTATCTGATGTCAATAAAGCTCTCATTGTTAAGTGGATTTGGAGGTTTAAATCAGAACCGAATACTAGTTGGCGCGGATTATTGAGGCCCTTCACGGTGGTAGAGGTAATTGGTCTTTTCTCCCTGTTAAAAATGGCCTTTCTGGGTGTTGGAAAAACATAGTGAAGACTGCTGGGAAGTTGAAGCTTGATGGCAAAGGTATTGTAAATCTTATTAGGGGCGAAGTGGGTAGAGGTACGGATATCTGGTTCTGGAATGACATGTGGTTTGGCGATACAGTTTTGTCCCTACGTGGCCGAATCTATACTTGATGGAAAAAAAAAAGAAAGGGTGTTCTGTTAGAGAGAGAGAGAGAGTTGTCATTAGAAATGGGAAACCTTGTTTTGTTGATAACTGGAAGATGGGATTACACTCCTTTGCTGAGATTTCGGAGTACAGGGAACTCATGGAGGTGATGTTAAACTGTTCTATTAGCGAAGGTTCTGATAAGTGGCACTGGGTTACGGAAAAAGATGGCATATTTTCTGTAAAAGCTGTAAAAAATGCGATGCAGAAAGATCGAAATGTTAGGAGAAATTCAGATATGGTTTGGACCGGGTGGGTTCCTCTTAAGGTTAATATTAATATGTGGAGGCTTAACATGGACCGCTTACCAACGAAAGTCGAGCTCGGTAAAAGAAACATTAATGTGGGAAATACTTTCTGTGTTTTCTGCAACTCACAAGAGGAGTCGGCTCTTCATCTTTTCACCGGATGCTTTCTTACTACCGGTATTTGGTTTTTCATAGAACAGTGGTGTAGGTTGGATCCCATCATTCTTTTGGAGATCAAAGATATAATGAAGCTTGCAGTGGAGAATCACGGCAACAAAGGTAAGAAGACGCTGATTACAGGGATTGTTATGACGGTATGTTGGGTGATTTGGAAGACCCGAAACAAGGCGATTTTTGAGGACGTTCAACCTCGGGTTTGCGACATGATAGCGAACATTAAATCGTATTCTTTTCTTTGGTATCGCAGTATATATAAGAATAATGATTTAAGTTGGAAGGATTGGTGTAGATATCCCTTGTATATGATGTAAGTTTGTTTTTGGCGGTCCTCGTTTTTGTGGGCTTAGTCGTTTTTTAATGAAGTTAAAGTTTCAAAAAAAATAAAAAATGACTAAAATATGGCTTTTCCTTATTTGGTTAGAATCAAATACACAAATCACTTTTTTTTTTTAAAACGTGGTCTATTGATGTTAGATTTAAAGGGTTAAAATTACTTTGTTCGAAAAAAAATTAGAGGAGGTGTATAAAAGGAAAACAACATTTTTCTCTCTCCACGTGTCAATTTTCCTATCATTTTAAAATATCTATAACTTTTCATGCGATATTCTTTTTTAAACAAACATTCACCATATTATATATATATATATATATATATATATATATATATATATCAATCAATCTTACCCCGTACATCTCACAATTAGCAAAGTTAAGAGTAGGGTCTAAGGAGGGTGAGATGTATGCAAACCTTACCCCTATCCTTGCAGATAGAGAGGATGCTTCCGGAGAGACCCCGACTTGACAACACATAATCGAAAAAAATAAATTAATTATACGAGCTAAATTTAGAGAAACATTAAAAGAGTCACGTAGTAAAACAAAGATATATATGTTAACAAAAAAACAACCAAATAAAACACCCAAATACAAGTCACCCTAACCGACATCTGACCAACTTAAGAAAAAGTCGAGGCTCCTATAACCACGCTATGATACAACCAAACCTTCCCTAATAATCATTAACCTTAATCTTGTGCCTCCACGAACCCCTATCCTCGACCATGTCCTCAGAGATGTGCATCTCTATTAAATCCTGCCTTATCAGCTCATCCCAAGTCAATTTGGGTCTTCCTCTACACCTCTTTCCCTCTACAGTGATGATTTCCACTACTCTAATTGAGGCCGTTATTTGCCTCCTCTTCACATGCCCATACCATCTTAATCTACCTTCCTTTATCTTATCTGATATACTAGCTACCCCTAATTTTTCCCTAATAACATCATTTCTTATCTGGTCTACCCTAGTGTGCCTGCACATCCACCTTAGCATCATCATTTCTGCTACATCCATCTTGCGAGTTTGTGTCTTTTTGATGGCCCAACAATCTGTCTCATATAACATAGCAGGTCTCACTGCAATCCTATAGAATTTTCCCTTTAATTTAATTGAGAACCTTTTGTCACATAAAACCCTACTAACGGCCCTCCACCTACACCAACCAACTTGTATGCGATGGCTGACATCACTATCAAGCTCCCCATCCCTCTGAACAAATGATCCTAAGTACTACATTAAAAATTCACCATATTAACAAAAAAATATATCTTTAATATGAAAACCACATTACTACATTAAAATTGGAAAAAAGAAATCAGTGTTAACTGGTTTTTTTTCTTCATTGTGTCTTCTGCTCGTTGATTGTGTTATAGTATGCACGTGTGCGTTACAAATATATTCATTGTGTTTTTTTAGCCTACACATGATTTAACTTTATCCATTGTGTTTTTATTATGTTTTCCATTGTGTTTACGATGTTCATTACGTTTTACGCAACTGGTTTTGCGTTTCTGGTGTATATTGTGTTTTAGTCTACTATTCATTATGTTTTAGTTTGTTGTTCATTGTGTTTTAATATGTCGTTCATTATGTTTTATACCATATTGTTCATTACATTTTTAGTTTGGAATTCATTGTGTTCTATATTCTCCATTGTGTCTCACACAACTTCGTTTTTTATTTTTCTTTCAAAAGTATAAAAATAGGGTACTCATATTAAAGATGAAAAGACGCTTAATTTATGGTATAATTTTTTTAAAATATGACGTATAAAAAAGTTACGATGTTTATAAAATGAGGGAAATAACATGTGATTTGCATGTGCATATTCATTACCACTTGTTTTGGCGAAACTATCATTACCACTTGTTTATTCCTTGGATACATGTCACTTTCTAGTGACCTTTCACCCTTCTCATTTTTGTTAGCCTTATAGGATAACTCAGTCCTTTTTTTTAAATCAAAACTGATAATATATAAAAGTGAATGCAGTAATTTACACATTATTTCATTGAAGTATTTAACTTGTACAACAATTTCACCTTTTAAACTTCAATAAAATCTCATGCATATGAAAATTTTATTAACAATGTTTTTAGTGAATTACAAAAATCCATAACATATAAAAGTATGTTATTATTAAACACCTAAGGCTATAGGATGTGTTTTCCCTTTCGTCCATCTCTTCCATCCTCCACCAACTTCCCTTCCTCATTCTTTATCTAGGGGTATGGTTTCTTTTTCCTTTTTTTTTCTTCTTTTTTTTATTAATTTAAGAGATAGAGAGAGATTTGTATTCGGGGACTTCGGTAGGATTTCACCCACTTCACCAAAATGTGAAGGGGAGGGGTGTTGTTCCCCATCATCCCCATCCTATGTGGCATTTTCCTGTGCTCTTTCTAAACCCATACCCCATAGCCTAATTATTGAAGTAATATAATATTTAAAGGGAACTAATTTATTAATAAAATAATATGGATTATATGTAATTTTACAATTAAATTTAAGTTTGTTATATATATATATATGGAAACTATAATTAGAAAACTCTTATGAGTTAAAGAAACTTAGAAAACTCATTCTATGATCCACATTCATCAACGTCCCCACTGTTGAAAATATGACCAAGGGTATTTTTGGTAGTTTCCCTCTTATCTGACATCCCTTCACTGTCTCTCATATATACCCATAACCTCTTTCCCTTTTTAATTCCAAATCAAATCTCCATACACGGACCTATAGTTCTCCTTCTTTCTTTCTTTGTTCACCCACCAAAGTGACAATGTCAAAACTTAAGGTTCAATTGATGACGAAGATGTTACGGTGGTTGGAAGCAGAGGGTTTCGACAAACAGAGTAAGGCGGCAATGGTGTTCAAGGGTCGGATCTGTTCAGGAGTAAGGCAGCGGTGTTCAGGGGTGGTCGGTTCTGTTCAGGAGTAAGGTAGAGGGTTTCGACAAACAGAGTAAGGCGGCGGTGGTGTTCAGGGGTTGGATCTGTTTAAGGAGTAAGGCGGCAGTGTTTTGTGGTAGTCGATCTGTAATACAAACTCGTTTGTGGTGGTTGGATCTGTTATACCTTTCCATCTTTCTTGTTTATATGTGTTGTTTCTCGCAACACCACGCCACCGCCACAGCCAATTGGCTGGCAGTTTTTTCCCTATTTTTTTGTTTTGTTTGATTTGTGCGACCGATGTTATCAGATTGGTCTTCCTGGTTTTGATTCTATGCCATCTGCTCTAAATATGTTGACCAAGCTCTGAATATTCTTTGCAATGATGATGGTTCCATTATTCCTCTAATTGGAAATATCAGGGCTGAGCTTGAATCCAGATTTTCAAGGTTTACTACTTTTTTATGTTGCTTTTACATAATGCTTTTCCATATTATTTTTTTTTTTGATAAATTCATATTATTTTTATGTTGCTTTTACATAAATAAAATGAATTAAACATAAAAATTTGTAACAAGATTACAAAATTTTATTGGAATCTTGTTACATTTTTTATTTATTATAAAATTTTAATTATTTGTATTATTATTTGTTATTTTTGTAGATAGGGTTTTTAACGAAGGCGGAGAAGAACATGAAGATGGTTTGTTACAATGAACATTTTTAGTTGGGACATGCTATTATTTTTTTTATTCTTTATCACAAATGTATATTCCTTGTCACAAAGGATTTTATTTTTGTTACAGAAGTAAGCTCGCTTGTTACAGAAAACGTTTTGTAACTTCTAATAAAGTGGGGTTTTTTTTTTACGATTGGCATATTGTTTTATATTTAACATTTTAGTCATTAACATATTTTTGTTTTGAATCTAATGTTTTTTTTATTTCTTTGAATCATATCATGTTACATAAATAAAACATTATGGTATAAGTTGTAAAGCAGTAACAAAAGCTGTAACATACTAGAAGTATAAGTTGTAACACAATTTCAAAAGCTGTAACATTGCCGTTACAGTTACCATGTTTAGTTTATATGTTATGTTATAAAATAATCTGAATATGAAACTAGAAAAATGCAAAAATTAACTATTAAAAGCGAGAGGAGAGAGAGAAGAGAGGGGGTAGAGAAAAGAGTGAGGAAAGAGTTGAAAAAAGGTGATATGATTGAGGAGAGAGAATGGAAAAGGAGAGAGTGTGTTGTCATAAGTTACAATTTTACCCTTTTGATACCTTTTATGATTAAAATAATGGTTTGATAAAGTTTGAAAAGTGAGATCTAATCTAAGCCGTAAATGATGGATGATCAATGAATAAGATTGAGTTTTCAAAGTTTCTTTAACTGGAGGAGGTTTTCATTTTATCCTCCTATATATATATATATATATATATATATATATATATTGGGTTATATTAACTTTTATTTGTTTACTTTATACGCCTAACTCAACACACCACTTAAGATACTCATAAAACTTTATTTGTTTATTTGTGTATATTACAAAACTAAAATCCTTAACCACTTAAACAAACATCAAAACTACAATTTTTTTATACAACTACGACCATCTTCAATGCGTTCGAAGTAAGGTCGCCCGAACCACGCTGGAGTCATCCGAAATTAGGTGCGGCATTGGAGTAAGCACCCGTCGATGTCAGAACGTGAGGTGTCCATGTTTTTGGGCTTGGGTTCTATCGGTTCTTAAGCCAATTACTTTCTTTTTTATTTTTTTGTCAACGATAATATTCAAGATGGTTTAAGAGATTGAGTTATTTTGAAAAGTTTGAATAAAGCTTTAATGGAATGTTGTTCTTCAGATCTGTGATATTGAGAAGATGGTGTGTAAAGGAAAGATTTTTTATTTATTTTTAATTTAAAAGTTTTATAATCACCCCCTTTAATTAAAGTAAACCATATAGTAAGCCCCTCTAGTTATTACAAACTTTTTTTTACTTTTTATTTATTTATTTCACATGATAACCTAATATTATGTTTTTTTATTTCTTTTTATTACTCAAATTATTACTTCTATGGGTTTAAGATAATAAAAATAAATAATGATGTGGAAATTGTAAGGATGTGTAAGGATGTTTGTGTGGTTGGAGATGGAATAAAGGAGGTTTTAAGGATTTGTAAGGATATGATGTAGCAGCTGACTAGGCAGCTAAGGACGCCTAAGGGCACGCTTAGCATTGGAGATAGTCTAAGCTACATGCTTTTCAATATATTACTTGTGACATTTGCACGTTTCCTAAACATTATCGTATTTGCAATTTTAGTCCTCGTACTTTGACCGTTTTGAAATTTGACATAAAAATAATCAAAATGTAATTGAATACAAAACGATTATTAGAATTTATGAATGACATACTAAATTGGAAGTTTTTTTAATCATAAACATATAATAGTAACCTATACATAAATAATGGTATTTATGGGGTTTTAATTTGATGTTAAACTAAGTTAATAAACATATATGGTCTTGAAATTTCAAAACAAAAATTAGTGATATAAAACCTTGATGAATATTGTTTCATCATTAAGGTAGACTTAATTTTCAACAAATAAATGAGTTAAACCTATTACTTCATCCAATTTAATTTTTATTCCCTTCCCACATGAAAATGATAATATTAAGTGCATGATGAGCATTTTTAAAATGAAGTTAAATATGTTTATTGAATTAATATAAATGGAGTTGAATTAGTCAACTAATTAAAGACTATATGAAACTTATGATCATGGTTTTATTCTTTGTCAATGACCATTGGTCACTTCATATTCATAACAGTCATATAAAATTTATTTACCATTAATATAAATTGGAAGCGGTCAAGCATTGTTGGTGCCTATATATACATTGTCACTACACCACTCTGTTAGGATTGGAGCATCACAAGTTCCTCAGCTATCTCTATTTGTTAAATCCATCTTGCGCTAAACACATTCCATCACCTCTTATAGCCCTCGAAACACCAAACCCAACACACCATTTATATCTCTAGCATCAATGAACCATTCCGGATGCTTAAACTCGGAGCAACTTCAAACGGTAAAATCGATCTTTGGTCAACCAACATAATTTCATAAATGAAATTATTGCCACCAAGGTTCAAGCATAATTCATTGATTCTTGTTGAGTTTTTGCAAGTTCATCATCATAATCAAGGTGAGTATACGTATCCCCTTTTTGGTTTCTTACACTTTTGGGGTGAAACATGTACACCTATGAAACTTACACTTACACATACACATATTCATAAACGTTTTACATACAATTCATACACGTGTTATGTTTTGGATTCTTGTGCTCTGTGCTTAAACATAAACGTAGTATACTTGCAATCATTACAAAATCATTAACTTAGCTATCCGACTTTAACAATGGATAACGCTATTTGAACTGACAACTCACCTAGTGGAAAGTACCTATGGTGGTGGGAAGTCCTAGGTCATTGTTAATGTATTAAACTTTGTCGCATAAGAGGTTTGATTTGACCTGTATTGTGTACTTACGTGTTTTCCATATTTACCTTGAATGACTCATGACACTTGAATTGTAAACATTTTTATACTTATACTATATGTACACAAAACTAAGTGTACTCACCAACATTATTGTTGACGTTGTATTTTGTACATGTTTCAGGAGACGCTTGATGATTTCACATAGGCATTGGGACTTAGTTGAATAAAATAAACTTTATTTCATGAGTTGTTTTGGGAGTTTTTGTAATTTTCTTATTTCGTTGTTTGACATTTGAACTTTGAATTTAATAATATTTACACTTTAGTACCATGAGCTTTTGAACAATCGTCATTACGTGGCACCTCGATATTTCCGCCATCGATTGGGGTGTTACAGATTGGTATCAGAGCCATGGTTATAGGGAATTAAGTTATTTGCTCCAGTAAGCTTTCTCCTTTATCATCTCTCATTCTTTACCCTACCTCTCTCCATTTCTTTCTTTCTTCATCATGGGCTTTCAGGATGACTTCACTTGGAAAAAGTTTTACATTTTGGAGCATGTTTGATATTCTTGGCTTAATTTCCTAACCTCGTTTTCCATTGATTTTTCATGCCTTCAAACTGTTGAACTCTACATGAGAGAACACGTGCAATCTGGATGGGTGGATGCCTGTACATTGGGTTTTCTGGCATAGGCAAAGCATAACACATAAATCTGAATCAACCGACAGACCTGGTGAGCTTACATGAGGCTTCATAGAGTGAGTTTCCACTTATAGGCTAAATCACGTCTTCATTAATCTCCAATTGAGTTCGATTACTTGAACAATCAAAGTTTTTGTTGGGTCTTATGACTAGACCTGAACAATCCAGTGTTTTATGTTCCATCATTGATCTATAGTCATGAAATACTTTATACATTATACCCCACGAGTTTCATGTTGCAATCTATAATTATATTTAAGTTCCAGTTTTATTAATAATCTAAGGTTTAAATTTCTTACTCCAAGTATTTTTGTAAACATATGATTCCTCTGCGTTGGATTCTTGAAAATATCATACCGACGTCTCATAACCTTTGTCGTTATTACTCTTTGCTACATTTTCCCTCTCATGATTATTCATGGTTGTTTATTGATTTTTGTCACTAAACTTAGTCAAACCATTTGTGAACCAAAACTCATGATTCATTTTGATTGCTTTTTATGATGTTTTTCCATGACGACATACAAGTATACTAAATTGGTCTAATGAATGTGCTAATACCCCATAAGTTTATAATCGTTTGTGCTTTTCTTGTACTTTCAATTCTTTTCATTGACTTTTTTCGTGGGAGGCTTAGTTCATATCCTGAAGGAGTTAACTCATCACCATTACAATCCTAAACAGATTTCTACCAACATCGTTAACCTAGTGTCTGACACATAAAGTTTTGGGATATCCTGACCAACTATTGCAAGGAAAACTCATCTATTTAACCAAACCTTATATACACTTACTTCCCATACTTAGTAGATTGCACCACTACAACAAACCTGTATACAAACAACTCTCCATATTCCATTATTATATCCCAAAGGCAAAACACCTCATTATCCAATATTGGAAGGATTTTCTCGTTCATCCAGTACACTATCCCTGACCCAATACCTTGTGTGGGGACACAGCCTAATCTCAAAAGGGGTGCCTTGACAATTTTCATATTAGTGTTATCAAATACTTTATCAACTCATGGTTTCTTTAAACTACCCACCATTAACGATGGGTGGTAATAAGTATTTTCAAATTACCCACGTCTAACTTGTAGTTTGGAATTCATCAAACATTTCGCGTTCAAAACAAATAAATAATAATTTTTAATAAATGAAATGGGTTTACAAAACTGACAAAAAAATTAGATATACAAGAATTTTCTTTAAAAAAAAATTATCAGGACACCTGGGATCATCCTTAAATATTATCCAACAACCACCTTTTAGCACGTGCCAAGCAAAAGTCTGCGAGCAAATCAAAAGACATGAGCCTTGTTAGTCAATTAAGGAGCAGCTTCATTACCTTGATATCAACGTGGAGTGAATTCATTTAACACATTCGTTTTATTTTCCCAAAAAAAAAATTTGTTTGTATGGATTTTAATTCTGTATTTGATGTGTTTGAGTTTCAACTATAATTTCAATAATATGTGTTAATCATGTGCTTTCTTATAGTTGATGAAAAGTTATAGCCCCGTAACATGTAACGTATGAGTCTCTTGTAAAATGAAAATTTTCTAACGTTCCTCGAAACCTAAAATTATATTTTCTTATTCAAAATAATTAACATGGTCAGTTATGGTGTTTGAAATCAAGAAATTTTCTTAAAACCTACAAATTTGATTCATCTTGTGATTTAGACATCTCATGGAGACTTGGAAATTGGAACTTCACTTTAAATTCGACCTTTGATCATAACACTTTCCACACTCACATATTTTCTTAAACTCGAAATCATTAGACAAGATCAATTTGTACTTTATTTTCATAGATGGAAATTCTTAGCATGCTATCGTTTCATCGGGATGTTACATAAGTGTTTACCTAGATTGCAAGTTGTTTGTTATCTTTGCACGGATTCTGTATGCTTTAGTCTTCATGTCATAGCTAGAACTTACATGAATCTTGATTACACATAAACAATCTATATGTCTATTTGTTTTACAATCTTCATACACATATAAATGAATGTTATAATTGGTTTGATACAATATTGTGCTACGTGATTACATATGCCTTGTTGATACCTTATTTCCAAAATAGGTGATATGTGAACATTAATTATATGATTTACTTATGAGCAATCATAATACCTGCATATCCTTGGATTCATATTTCGTTAGCAAGATAAGTTATTCATATCTCTGAACTAAACATGTGTAAGTTTCTCTTTGTGCAAACATTTGGACTGTGGACACTTGATACACCAAATGACATAGAGAATTGACGAACTAAACTAGTGTTCATGTTAGAGTTGAGGTGTGGAAGTATTTCTTTCAGTCGTGACTTAATGAACCAAGTTAGTGTCTGTGCTCGTGTTGACGTGTTAAGTATTATTTTAACATGGAAGCTTACGAGGAAAACTAGTTCTCAGGTTGGAATGTATTTTCAACTTGAAGGAAACTAAGCATATGCTTACTCTGTCGCAGAATGTGTCTAGTGTCTTGTAGTCTAACGCAGTGAATGGGTTAGCTTAGGAGGTAAACCTGGCGAAGGGAAGGACCTCATCATTCCCTAGCTGTGTGTAAAACATGACACCCCTCTTTTTGCATAGTCTTCAAACTTTTAATTATGTTAATGTGTTGAGTTAGTGTCGTATAAGTACATAGCACCCCAATGTAAGGTAAATTGGCGATTGTGGTCTGGAACGTAATCACGAATTTACAGGTACATTGAGGTGGTGTGGAATTCTATTAGGTTTTTTTAATGAGAGATTTCTGGTACGTTTTCGAGGTATCAAAGGTGTGGTGGGTTAGCTGTGGTACACCCTATATATAAGCACTGATGGTACATCGGGAATGAGATTAGGAACCAAACAAAGAACAAACCCTAGTCAGTCCTTAGTCTAGATTTCCGTTTCAAACCTAAACCCAAACGATGTGATGACTTTAACCTCTATTCTTTGAGTATGGTGATAGTCTCTGCGAAATTCTTACAATTATTTCTAATCTTGAGTAATCTTAATCAGTCAATCCATCACAGTCATTCTCTCCATGGTTCAAACTTATGCATTGCATCTCTCTCAACTATTATCAGTAGGATTTAGTGGTGCTAAGATCTTGTGAAACACGTAGGGCCTCTTGAACTTCGGTCGTCCTGGTAGATTTAAACAAAAATCAACTTTGATATTTTGGTATTCCAAGTCTTTTGTTCTCCTTAAAGCTAACCTCATAATACGTAATAATATTCCCATTTTATCATATACCAACGTAGCCATTTAATCGTTTACTGGTGTGTTTGAGCAAACCTAATTAAAACTTTTTAAAACGCTTACCAGACAATTTTTAATTTTCTCAAGCCTTGCGTTTACTTAACCAATCAGAAAATTTTAGCAATATTTTAAGCGTTCCTTCAAACTAAATTTAATAGTTTTCTTGTAAATAAATTTCGAGACGAAATTTCCTAAAGTAGGGGAGACTGTGACATTTGCACGTTTCCTAAACATTATCGTATTTGCAATTTTAGTCCTCGTACTTGGACCATTTTGAAATTTGACATAAAAATAATCAAAATGTAATTGAATACAAAATGATTATTAGAATTTATGAATGACATACTAAATTAGAAGTTTTTTTTAATCATAAACATATAATAGTAACCTATACATAATTAATGGTATTTATGGGGTTTTAATTTGATGTTAGACTACAAGTTAATAAACATATATGGTCTTGAAATTTCAAAACAAAAATTAGTGATATAAAACCTTGATGAATATTGTTTCATCATTAAAGTAGACTTAATTTTCAACAAATAAATGAGTTAAACCTATTACTTCATCCAATTTAATTTTTATTCCCTTCCCACATGAAAATGATAGTATTAAGTGCATGATTAGCATTTTTAAAATGAAGTTAAATATGTTTATTGAATTGATATAAATGGAGTTGAATTAGTCAACTAATTAAAGACTATATGAAACTTATGATCATGGTTTTATTCTTTGTCAATGACCATTGGTCACTTCATATTCATAACAGTCATATAAAATTTATTTACCATTAATATAAATTGGAAGCGGTCAAGCATTGTTGGTGCCTATATATACATTGTCACTACACCACTCTATTAGGATTGGAGCATCACAAGTTCCTCAGCTATCTCTATTTGTTAAATCCATCTTGCGCTAAACACATTCCATCACCTCTTATAGCCCTCGAAACACCAAACCCAGCACACAATTTATATCTCTAGCATCAACGAACCATTCCGGATGCTTAAACGTGGAGCAACTTCAAACGGCAAAATCGATCTTTGGTCAACCAACATAATTTCATAAATGAAATTATTGCCACCAAGGTTCAAGGTTAATTCATTGATTCTTGTTGAGTTTTTGCAAGTTCATCATCATAATCAAGGTGAGTATACTTATCCCCTTTTTGGTTTCTTACACTTTTGGGGTGAAACATGTACACCTATGAAACTTACACTTACACATACACATATTCATAAACGTTTTACATACAATTCATACACGTGTTATGTTTTGAATTCTTGTGCTCTGTGCTTAAACATAAACGTAGTATACTTGCAATCATTACAAAATCATTAACTTAGCTAGCCGACTTTAACAATGGATAGCGCTATTTGAAATGACAACTCACCTAGTGGAAAGTACCTATGGTGGTGGGAAGTCCTAGGTCATTGTTAATGTGTTAAACTTTGTCGCATAAGAGGTTTGATTTTGACCCGAATTGTGTACTGACGTGTTTTCCATATTTGCCTTGAATGACTCATGACACTTGAATTGTAAACATTTTTATACTTATACTATATGTACACAAAACTTACTCACCAACATTATTGTTGACGTTGTATTTTGTACATGTTTCAGGAGACGCTTGATGATTTCACATAGGCATTAGGACTTAGTTGAATAAAATATACTTTATTTCATGAGTTGTTTTGGAGTTTTTGTAATTTTCTTATTTTGTTGTTTGACATTTGAACTTTGAATTTAATAATATTTACACTTTAGTACCATGAGCTTTTGAACAATCGTCATTACATGGCACCTCGATGTTTCCGCCATCAATTGGGTGTTACATTACTTTACCGCACGGTGTAATATATTTTTTGAACGGTGACTTTCTTAGCTGGTGTGGCAGAGATCATCACACCCGCCTAATCGACAGGCCCTGGCCACCCACGCGTCCAGACTATGTTGTCTGAACCGGGTCCACGCTAGTACGGCGGGGGCTGTGACGTTCGGCCGAAAACCGTACTGCCTCCATAAGAGTTAGCCTCGCTGGAGTAATAGTCGGATGAAAACCGGATCGCCCCAGATTCAAACCTGCGCATCCACTGGCTTATAGGCTCTCCTCTTCATTGGCATGCTTGTGTCTGGAGTCAAACTTGAGACCTAAACCGGTCCAAGCTCTATCCATCATCCACATGACCACTCCACCATAGGTGGAAGGTCCGTACGGTGTAATATGATAAATTAACATAAGGCACAATCAATAACAAGTAGCACCAACACCCCAAAATTCCTTCGTCACCATTCGCACTTGAACCACCTACCGATCGTTATAAGCCCGCCATAAAAACAAATATATCAGGGAAAATAACCAAAATGGCCCGTTGACCAAGTGACTTAACAAAATGCCCATCTCCCGTCCAAAGAGACGGGTCACCAATTTCGAGGCACCCAAGGCCTCTCCAAAGAGGCTTCCCGTGAGAACCAATACAAAACCGACACTTCACTTTCTCTCTCCTCGGTCTCTCTTTCCTCTGTCCTCCCTTTATCTTCCTCAAATTCTCTCTCCTCTCTCCTCACTTTCCCTCTCCCCTCTCTCTCCCTTTTCTCTCTCCTGACTCCTCTCTCTTTCCATATTTGATATAACAGTTTCCTTCTTTTTCGCCTAGTATTCATCACTTGTCGGTTACACTTTGACCCATTCTTTAAGCTTATATGTATACATCTCCTACATCTTTACTCTCTTTGACTTGGTAAGACTTTATAGCCATTGAAGAGGAGTTACAAGTCTTTATCATTCATTGGTTGCACCTACAATAACATTTAAACAAGACAATTCGTTAGTCTATCCTTAGAATGCACATAGATCAGAATGTTGTTATATCCTGGAGTCTGCTTAGCCCTTTGCTATCTTGAGGATTTCACCACCAACAATTGTCCCCAAAAATATGCTACCGTTAATATCTCTAACGGTTATAATATTTTTAATGCCTCAAGCTTATCTCTGAATTTGATTAGACGCTTGTCAGGATGAATAAAGGCTAGTTTTTAGGCTGATATTTCATGATAACCGTTACACATCATCACTTTCTACCACCTATATCTAGGCCTTCATTTTCTCCTTTATAATCACACAAGATTATCTGAAAAGGTAATTCATATCTTCTTCTTTCCTGTTTTTTCTAATTTCTTCAAAACATTTACAAAAATATTCTTAAGATGGGCAAGAAATCAACCAGATCTTCTAGCAGTGTTGGAATCCCAAAGGATTTCACATCTCAAAACCTGCTAAACAACCCAGAACAAGAGATCTGTTCCTTTACTGATAGCGACATACAAATTTTGAAGGACTCAGGGGTCTTCCCCAGTTCTGCAGAATTTCGTCCCTATGACCTGGGTGCAAAATCTGATTTTGCATCCTCAGTATGGGTCTGCTTTCTATACCTGCCTTTTCTTCTTGTCTTAAAGTATCCATTCCCTCCTTTCATCAAAGAATTATTTGATGTGATTGGGATGGCATACGCCCAAGCCATGCTTGAAATATGGAGGATCTTAATAGTCTGTAGTAAGATCATTGAGAACCATGGCATCAATCTCCAGATTGGTGAACTGTCTTATATTTATAAGCTGAAAACTCATGGCTCCAACCCCTATGTTCTTCAACTTATACATAAGGACCCTCCATTCTGATTCAATGTTATCAGATCTGATAGGTCCTGGAAGTCTAAATTTTTCTTTGTAAAGAGGGATTCCATTCCTTATGGGGACGATATCCCTATGTCTTGGTTAAAAAGTGGTAAAATTTTGTAAAGTTTATTTTTCGGAGATAAAAAGGATTTTGTAGATATATCTTGAGGATACTACTAACATTCTAAAACTTCTTTGTGATAGGCACTTCATTTTCTAAGCTTGCTCCCCCCTTTGACTGATTCTTTCATTAGATACAAGGCTGTTTTAGGTTTACCTGAGAAAGCTAGAACTTTCGAAGCTAGAGAGAGTTATACCACTAGCCAAGCAACAGAAAAGTCTGGTAAGTATCACCTGTTACATCCTGAGGATGTTCATATCTTGTTATGTGTACCTGTCTATGTCACACCCTCAATTTTTCCACTGCAGAGTTCTACTACGAGGTGTATGACAAATCAGGATCTTTACAGCCATTAGTTATTGAACGACTCTATATGTAAATAAAACTGTTTAACTTGTTTTAGTTTGAAAACATCATTTTTATTTAAAAAAAATTGCGAAAGCGTTTTCAAAACATACCAGTTTAGTTTTGATGTGAACAGACACACCCAAAATATTATTACACAACACACTTCAATGTCTCAAATAAAACTTGAAATAGATAGATAGACTACGTGATGCATGCCCTAGTGTGCACGTGAGCTTAGCGACCTGCAAAAGCATGTTTAAGTGTATGATCAACAAAAAGTTGGCGAGTTCACAATTTGCATAACCCAAAAGTTAAGTTTAAGTTGCGGAATATTTATGTTGTTAAAAGTCATGTTGTGGGTAGCTAGCCCGTTCTATAGCTACTAAACAAGTGGTGTACCGAATTTACTTGAACCAAGCCCTCGCTGCGCGAGGTACGTTTTGTGCCTTCCATCATTGTCTATCAGCAATGACAAGTCTAAAAGATAATTAGTTCACTCTCGGCTTCCAGCACGGTGTGCGGTTTGTCAAACCTAATAGCGCTATCAACTAGTATCCCGTTTGCCATTATCCGGCAATTAGATTCGGTATCATATATAGTGAATGACTTCTTTTGATAGAGTTGTTTAGATAAACTATAGACATGAAATTTAAAGCGAAATATTCTTTATAGTAGATCCCAACCTGGAATCTAAATAGTTCAAGTTTCCAACCTGAATTTAGTTATCCCAAAAAACCGGGATGCATGCTTTTGTATAAGTGTAGTGAACTCACCTTAGGTTGCGTTGAGTTATTAATCCAAACTCCAAGTAAAGTGTAGGCGACTCGTTTTAACGACTCCCTATGTCAAGGTTAAACCTTGTAAGTATATGTTCATGGAAATCTTACAAATTAAAATCCATTTGTTCTAAATTTCACATACTCCTAGTGTGTTGTGTGACTCACATATAGCAAATTAACCCGACTACCCGTTGGTGAAATGTTTAGTTTCTATTTCAGATTATATATAACACATGATCCACATAGTCATATATACTCATATCTATATCATATAAGTCAAGAACAACAATTACACATACCTATATCATGTTATTCAAGTTGTGATTTCTGGTAGATTTCTAGCTCATTTTAATGAATTTTTATAAAATACTAAACGAGCATATTAGACTCCCAAATTTTTACTGGGCATTCCCATATGTTTATAGCAAATATGACTATTTTTATTTCGGGATCAAAACCTTCTGAAAATTTATGAAAAAATTCATGAACACCGTAAGGTATCAAAAACGAGCTGTTTGCGACAGTTTAGTAGAAAAATCACTAAACATCATACGTTTATCCAAATGAGGTGAATTCAATCGTAAAATCTCTAAAACTCCTGTATGTATCTACTGACCAAATTTCATGGTCAAATGATTTGTAAAACTCGAGTTATGACCGTTTAAAGTTGACTAAAAGTTTCTGTTCGAAATCAGTTTTTACATCCAGTTTTATAAAATCCAAAAGAAATACTTAGACTCATCCAAATCAAACAAAATTGGACTTCATGGAAAGCTTATTTCATGTATAATATTTCAGGATAAAAATTATTAAATTTGGGTATCATAACGATAAGTTATAGTTCATACAAAATTGAATTATCAATCTGCCATATTTTTAAATCATTGATTTTTATTACTAACATGAATCCTAGTGGTATGATGTTCCCCTTTATAAAGGTAAGGTTGTGAGTTCAAATCCTTGTAAATGCAAGGTGATGTGGAATAAAGGTGTAATAAAAATTTGTCATTCAAAAAAAATTCAAAGAGATGGTTCTTACTTACATACTATAAAAAGTCACTATCCTGATCATGTGGCCTAGTGGTAAAAGGACCGGTTCTCTCTTTAGGGGAACCGGTTCGATTCCCACGGGAGGCATGTGATGGATACCCCCACCCTTGTGGTGGGGTAGGTGGTTGGGAAGTGATGGAGAGACCCTTGACCCTTGTGGTCATGGGTTCAACTCCTGATCCCTCCAGGTTTTACCGGTTCACTACCGTCGTGCCTTCGGGCGGGTTTGTGGGCCGGGTTTCCCCTGGAACAGGAGACGGTGGGCCGAAGGGCTCTGTCCGTACGGACTAGAGGCCGTCTGGGGCCCCTTTCGGCCATTGGGGGCCGCGTACAGAGTACCCGGCAATACTTTAGTTGATCGTTCTAAAAAAACTATAAAAAGTCACCTCTTAAAATATCTTGCAAGTTATCTAGTTTGTTTCGCTTCGGTTCGGTTAGGGTTTTTCAAGTTTTAAACGCGTTTTTGTTACGAACGATTCTGGACATTAACTCAGCCCTTACAAACCTTAAATATAGTCTAATTTAAGTGTTGGTAAGTTATTTAAGTTTCGGTTGGGTGAAATTATAAGTTATACGCGTATCGGACACGATACGCGAATTTTATTTGTTATCGGGAGATTTTGGTATTGTGTAACCATTTAATGTTTTGGAGTTCCAAAACACTCTATATTTTTATATTATATAATAATCTAGTGGTAATCTAACATACCAACAAGGAAAGTTTCGGGTATATTTCCGGGTCCCGGTCCGACCGGACTCGATTACGTTAATTTCCGAAGTTTCACATAATCACGTATATGCAAATAATTTCACACAATTTAGTACACGATATATGTTTATTGTTAACTCACCAACGTTCAAGGTTTAAGACGAGTAGATGTGATCTGGTAATTCATGTGACTCTCCGAGTTACTAATTAATTGATTTCTAGCACACTATGGTATACCGTGCTACTATCTAATTAATCGTAGACAAGTGTAATGATGTGAACTTATATTTACAATTACTAGAGTTAGGTTAAAATAATAACCTGAGAGTGCGGGGTATCACAGTCTAAACCTGTTCTCTTTATTTTTCTCAGCAAAGAAGTCTGCCTTCGTCGACCTTGACGACATTGACAGTTAGGATGTCAAGGCAGCCACGATCACTTCTCCATCCAGATCTAGGATGACAAGCCCTTCTCCTTCTGTTCCTAAGCCTAAGGCTCATGCTTCCTCCAAAAAAAGGAAGACTGCTACTACCTCTGCTTCTGCCCAAGAGACTTCTCCTTTTGAGGGTCTCAACTTTGATGAAATCTTGGGCAAAATCTCCCAGTTTACTCTTCAGGTATGATGCTATCCTGAAGATGTCATAACATATTTATATATGTATTAAAATGAAATACTTACTCGTTTTCTCTATCTTGCAGGGACATGAATATTTACTGAAGTCCCTAGATGAGGTGGCCATAGAGATGAACAACACCAAAGCCAAGCTGGAGGATGCGAAGAAGACTGCTCAGGATAAGAGCAAGCATCTTGAGAAGGAACTTGGCAAGGTGAAGACTGAGCTTAAACTGTTGAAGACTGAGCAGGCCAAGGTGGTGCAGGGGCATGAAAAGGAGATGGAGGAATACAGGTAAGGGCTCGTGACATCTGCCACGGTTTCTGTTCTTCAGGATAGGGTGAGGATGGCCCTGCAAGCTAAGGATCCCAACTTCAAACAAGAGGATTGGGATGTTGAGGCCGGGCAGAGAATATTAGGAGCCTGGGAGGAAAAGAGGTGGTGTATAAGCCTATTCTTGATGCTGATCCTGAGGATGCAACCAAGGAGCCTGTGGTGGAGGAAGCTGTGACATCTGCCATGGTTTCTGTTCTTCAGGATAGGGTGAGGATGGCCCTGCAAGCTAAGGATCCCAACTTCAAACAAGAGGATTGGGATGTTGAGGCCTGGCAGGAGAATATTAGATCCTGGGAGGAAAAGAGGTGGTGTATAAGCCTATTCTTGATGCTGATCCTGAGGATGCAACCAATGAGCCTGTGGTGGAGGAAGCTGTGGTAGCCAAGGAGTTTCAAGTGGGCAATGAAGAATGTAAAGACTAGGCCCGAGGCCACTTTTTTAGAATATTTGTGGTTCTTATGATGGTAGTTTGTGGTTGAACAATTTCAGACAATCTACTTTTTTGTATGTATGAACAATGAAAGGCTTGGGGTAGAGGGATCTTGGTTTTCAAGACGAAGCCCCAAATCTTTCCAGACCTTAACCACAGATGTTGACCCCTGGTGGATGGGTCTTGGTTTAGCATGAAGCCAGGGGTTGACATCAGTTTTGACTTATAAATAAAATGTAATGGTAATCTGCTTTGATGCTACATCCTTGTGTTCTTTTCTTTATTCCTTTGATATCCTGAAAATATTACCAAATGATAAGTATAAAAGAATGAGATAAGTGATACCTTTATCCCTCTCCACCAATTTGTCTTCAAAGTATAATGAGAACAGTCTAAACAATTCTGACATCTTGAGGATGTCCCCAGTTCTTTTTCTTTGTCATCCTTAGGATAGTCTTCGTCATCCTGAAGATGTCCCCAGTGTTGTATCTTTAAGATAGACTTTAAAGTCTTTTTTCCCTTTTCAAGAAAGGATTAATAACTATTTGAAAATAACCTATAGAAAGGTAAACTTAATTGTTATACTGGCGACAAAGCCTTATATAAACTGGGGTCATGCCCATAATGATGTATAATCTTAGGAATAACTAGCGACAAGGCCTAATGTAGCATCTTGAGGATAGCTGGCGTCAAGGCCAAGTATAACTGGCGTCAAGGCCACTGGCAACTAGGCCAAATACAAGAAAGAGACATTGAAAAGTTTTTCAAGATGTGAATACCTGGTTTCAGCATCCAATAAAGTTATACTTACATAATGAACAGTATGCTGTTGTCCTTGAAAGTCTTTCACCAAGACTACACTTATTGAATTTCCAGAAACTACAAGATATAACTTGAGAGGTTCTCCATCCTTAGGTTTCATTAGGAGTGGAGCTGCTGCAAGATATTCTTTTAACTTCTGCAATGCATCCTCATGCCTTTGTCCCCAGTCAAATTTATTGTTCTTCTTCAGGATGT
The DNA here is from genome assembly GCA_030844895.1 of Ambrosia x helenae. Lineage (NCBI taxonomy): Eukaryota > Viridiplantae > Streptophyta > Magnoliopsida > Asterales > Asteraceae > Ambrosia > Ambrosia x helenae. Next base: position 77,310,731 of record CM061230.1, read on the forward strand.
CATAGAATTCCTTGAATTTTTCTAAGGACTTTGAGATGAATATGTTCAGAGCTGCTATCATGCCAGTCAATCTTTGTACATCCTTGATATTTGTTGGAGATTTGAGGTCAAAGATGGCTTTAATCTATTCAGAACTGGATTTTGTGCCTCTCTTGGTTTCTAAGTATCCATGAAATTTGCCAGCACAAACTCTAAAGTTGCATTTGGTCGGGTTCAACTTCATATTGTAAGCATCTAGGATGTCAAAGGCTTCTTTGAGATCCTAAAGATGGTCTTCAGCTTTTTTGGACTTGACTACCATATCATCAATGTACACCTCCATTGTGTCCCCAATCTTTTCTTTGAACATCATGTTTACCAATCTTTGGTATGTTGCACCTGCATTAAAAACGAAATTAGAGATTGTTCAATATCATTAGGAATGTTCTTACCGATCTGCACGGTGATATCCTTGTTATTTTCATCAAGGAAGACTAATTTGACATCTTGGTCGGAATGTGCTTTGACATCCTAAGGATGGCACTGTGCAACTTGCTTTAATTGCTTATGCTTGTTTCGACTGGGATGAAGCCTTCATTGATATTGTGTAGCAATCCTTTGCTTCTTGATGGTCACTATTGACTTTGATGACACCCCATGGAATTGGTAGCTTTACGCATTGGTGATATGTTGATGGCACTGCTTTCATGTCGTGTATCCAAGGCCTACCTAGGATGACATTGTAACAGGATAAAGAATCTATTACACAAAACCTTTGAATAGAATTTACCCCATCGACATAAATAGGCAGTTTGATATCTCCAACTGTGCTCTTGGTTTCCCCACTGAAACCAACCAAGATAGATGATCTAACAACTATCTCAGTTGCTGGGATGCTCATCCTTTTGAGAGCTTCCAGTTGTATTATGTTGACTGAACTCCCTCCATCTATCAATATCCTATGAACAAAATGGTTAGCGATGTATAATGTAATCACCAAACCATCATGATGAGGATCTAAGAAATTTTCCCGATCATCTTCTTCGAAGCTGATCACTTTTGCATTCGTCAGGATGGCAGTTTTGTAGGTCTTTCTCCTTTTTCGGATTTCATTTCCCTTGCATGTCTTTTGGCTGCTGAGTAGGATGTACCACAAATATCTGAACCACCTAAGATAAAATTAATGATGCCAGCATCTTTGGGTGGAGATGCTGTCCTTTCTGGGATGCTATTGTTATCGTGAATCTTTGGCTTCTTTTTGCCTAGCAGATCCTTATGATGGCCTTTACTTAGAAGATAGGCGATTTCCTTTCTCAAGGCAATGCATCTTGCTTTATCTCCAAGATCCTTCATAGCATATATTAATCCTGTTACATCCACAGAAAAACAATAATCTGAAAGTTTAGGACAATCCTCTTCATCGTCATCCCCAACCACATTGACCTTTTTGTTATCAGGTCTAGCATATGGTTTATGCTTATAAGGTTCGTATGTGGGAGTGGATTTTCGATTAGGATTGTTATATCTTGAGGATGTTTCTATCCTCTCCTATATCTTCTTGTCATCCTCAAGACGGATGAATCTTAAAGCTCTATTTCGAACTTCATCAAGATTCCTACAAGGGTTCATCACCAATTCTTTATAGAAAGGTGAATCCTTTTGTAGTCCCGTCTTGAAGGCTTGCACTATTGTTGTGACATCTAGGTTTGGGATGTCAAGTGCTTCCTTCCCAAACCTTGTGATAAACTCCCTTAATGATTCTCCTTGTGGATGTATCACCCTGTACAAGTCACTTGTCAAACGTTCAAATGTTCGACTACAAGAAAACTGATTGTTAAACATGTTAACTAAATAAGAAAAAGAAGTAATTGAATAGGGAGGAACACTTAGTAGCCATTTTAAGGCTGGACCAGTGTGGGTAGAACCAAATCCTTTGCATAAGCATGCTTCCTTGAGGTTTGCGGAAATGGGGTTTATCTCCATCATTTCCCTGTATTGTGCTACATGCTCCTCAGGATTAGTAGATCCATCATAAAGCTTCATGCTTGGAGTCTAGAATCTCTTTGGAATCTCAGCATCACATATTGGAGGTGCAAAACGAGACACCCTGTGACATGCTGAGGATACCTCAGGGATGGGTTATATTATCCCTGGTACACTAGACACCATATCCTTGATCTTTTGAAGCTCTCTTGCCAATTGTGGACTTATACCTGTATCCTGCAAAGAAGAAACATCGTTAGTAGCAAAAGTACTTGGACTTAAATTATTACCATTGTTGTATCCTCGAGATGGTTCAGTTGCATATCCTCGAGTTGGCTCAGCAGTATATCCTGGATCTCTGGTTGTTGTCATCCTGGGTGCTGTGGTAGTCTCAGGAGCACAAATTCCAGTACTCATGGGGATGAAATATCCTTGATGAATGCCCCTAGAGACGCCAGAATTGAAATCCAACACTCTTGGTTGTAATGGTGTCCCCATGTCTTCAACCGGTCTTTTTGAGGATGTTTTGAGAGATTGTATTTCTCTCATCAGCATCTGGTTGGTGTCCTGCTGTTGCTTTATTTGATCCTTTACCATTGAAAACATGGAAAGGAGCTCATCATTTGATACAAAAACATGAGGAGTGGATCCGAATGTTGCCATCCCAGATCTAGCAGTATTTGGAGGAATATTTCTAGTAACTTGTCCAGAACTTTTAGGATGAGCAGGGGGTGGTAGAGTCACATTTCTAGCTGAGGTGTGGATGGTGTGGAAGAAGACATAGATTTTGGGTTTGAGGCCATAGTTTTCAAGATTTTTGAAATAAGTTGATTGAGAAGGATTTTTAACAAAGTTTTTGTTAAAAATAGCACCACTTGCCCCACGGTGGGCACCAAATTGTTTTGGTCAAAAATTTCTTGCTAGAAATAACTTTGTTTTCCAAATTAGTAAAAGTGAGGTAGAGTGCTAAATTTGTGAAATATAGTAAAAACTCAATGTTATTTTCAAGATTGTGGTTTATAAGAATAAAGGATCAATAATATGGCAACTATGCTTAGGATGGGAAAGGTATATTTCAGGATGGACAGTTATATCCTGAGGATGTAACTATCTGGCAGTACAATGTAATAAGCAATATAAGTATAAAGCAACAAAGAACAACACTCAATATATGAGGAAAGCCCTTGATCACTTGATGATCGCCGGCACAAAACCTCGGGAGGAGTCTAGGCCCCTGCCTTGTTTGTTAATATTAAAAAAGGTAAAAAAGCTTACAACTTTGGATGAATGATGGATGAGTGTTCTAAGGTTACAATAATTGTGTTGTGTGTGTGAGGGTATTCTATAATCAGCAACTGAGTGTCAAGTGTTGATCAAGTGTGTTTCATGTGTCCTATACTCGTCAATCATCCCCTATATATATATATATATATATAGTTATACGAAAGTAAATGGAAGATCCCATGTAATCCGCTATCTTAGTTAGGATTCTTGAATGGTTCAGGTGACCGTTGGAACTGTTTCAACTGAAGTATTCGTTGATATAACAATTTCCTTCTTTTTCGCCTAGCATTCATCACTTGTCAGTTACACTTTGACCCATTCTTTAAGCTTATTCGCGTAGAACTCCTGCATCTTTACTCTCTTTGACTTGGTAAGACTTTATAGCCATTGAAGAGGAGTTACAAGTCTTTATCATTCATTGGTTGCACCTACAATAACATTTAAATAAGACAATTCGTTAGTCTATCTTCAGGATGCACATAGGTCAGAATGTTGCTATATCCTGGAGTCTGCTTAGCCCTTCGCTATCCTGAGGATGTCACATAGAATATTTGAGGTAAATCCATCTTAAGGATTTCACCACCAACAATACCTATGTTATATTTAAACGGTTTCAATACTTCCATCCTGCAGTACTTATTATACCCAGGCCTCATCTCAATACCACCCTTAAGTCTTGCAAAAAAAATGCAGGACAACCGAAACATAATATAACCCGAAGCTGCGCTTGAAGCCAAATAAACCTTGTTGCAGCGAATAACCAGAACCAAAACCGTATATGTGCAGCTAAACAGAACCGAATTGTTGTTAACTCACCAAAAGCTGTTGCCAAGAGTCCAACCCAAACTGCAGCGATTTATGGAACAGAGCAGGTCCTTAGTAATTAATGTTGATCCTATATAACTCGCTGAACTGGAAGCCGCATAAGGGTGGACTTTTCTTAACAGAATTATTTAATCTGCTTCAGTAAACACAGCATGTATAAGTCGAATTGCTCTTTTGACATCCATCATTCCGCACTAGTATAAATCATCACAATAGGTACTTAGTTCCTTTGCAATCAAAATCCTCTCTGCAATGAACCCAATACCCCAAGAAGAATCCATAGAAAAGAAAAACGCACGCCACGAAACGAAAGAACACAAAAGATATATGTTGACGGGAAGGTAGCACCAATACACAATATTGACCCATATGCTTATATAAAACTCACGCCAAGACGCACACATGGCACTACCCTTACTGCCCCCCCCCCCACTGGGCTAACATATCCACCAAGCCAAAATTCACACACGCCAAAGTAATAATATTGAAACATGAGATTATTATGCCAAATTTTAGGATCATAACTAATACCATGATTAGCTCGATAAAACCACATTATGCCATAGTTGAGGTTCATAATTGTATGTGTATAGGATCGGCTATTCAAACAAAGAATATGATCAAACAAGTTCAATTCAGGTGCAGAATCCCTGAATTGATCACGAAATGATAATAAAACTAGCAAAACACACAAATCATCACAAACATTTTCATTTCATTCATAAACATTGTTAATAATCCTTACAAAGCTTGTTTATAATGATTAAACTCAATTACAGACTTGACAAAAACACTAGGGAGACACACACTCTGAGAGGGAAACAAAATGACCAAAAGTTAAACATTCAAAAATGATTCAGCCTTATATAGACCTGCACATTCGCCCAATTGACTTGGTCGAATGTGTAGGTTCGACCATTCAAGGTGGGCGAACCAAGACATATGTACACACAAAATTACATTCGACCTCCCAGAGCTCCCTTCGACCAAACAAATCTACCTTCGACCTTCTGATTTCCACCTTCGACCATTCGACCACATCAAAACATAATAAGATTTGCAATTCAATAGCACTAGTCGCTCTTTCGTGTATCAACAATAAATTTTACCATGATAAGCTCGACGAAACCACATTAAGTTGTTGCAACAATAGTTCAAGGACCCTTCCAGATTTTTTTATGGTCCTGCCCCACTCTCTAGATTTATTGCAGTAACATCTCAAACCTTTCGATACTTCCAGCAAAAATAGCACATTTCATCAATTTTTACCAAATATTTCCATCATCAAACCTTGCAGCTATACCTTATCATTGATGCACAATAGTATATTCCAAAGAAAATAAATAAACGCATACCACGAAATGAATTACACACGAAAAGAATATGTGTAGCCTTGGATAATAGCGCCAATCACTAGTTTGACCCAATTGTCCACAAACACACACCAAGACGCACACTTGGCGCTATCCATTCCAACCCCATCCGACTAGCACAACACCAAAAACTCACACAAGCCAAATTTCGCTTAGTTACCCGTTACTGTCGCCAATCCATTTTTTGAAACTGAAAATACAATGATCAAACCACTCTTGAATTGATGGCATCTCCTCTTTTGCTCTATATTTCAGCCATAAGTATGTTGCCTTTTTTTATCTCTTCCATGATTTTTGAATAAGATAACGGTTTGCTTCTAAACACACGAGTGTTTCTATGCAGCCAGATTTTCCAAAAAGTCGCCAATATAACTGTAAGGGCTGCTTTCTTTTGTTTCTTTGACGCCTTCAGATGCTTTGTTTGGGACAACATATCACCCACAGAATCAGAACTGGCAAGTGAGTTGATCTTTATCCAAGTGCCTATTGACCACCAAACAGATTTTGCCATTAAACATGATACGAGTACATGTTCGCCTGACTCTTCATGGATCCCATAGCATGGACACAAAGTGCTCCCAATGTTCACACCACGTTTGACAAGTTCGAGTTTAGTTAGTATTCTCCCGGCAAGTGATTTCCATACAAACATGTTCGTCTTAGACAATGCCCAGTTACACCAGTTCATTTTGATCCCAAAAGGTGCAGCAAGTTCTGTTTCCAGCAAATCCTTTGAAACATGTCTGACTGAAAAAAAGGATCCATCATTTGCATTCCAAACCCAAACATGATGACCGGTCTTCATGGACATGCACCTCAACAACTGAATCAATTGTATACGCTGCTGCCAAGCGTCTGATTCTGCAGGCCGATTCCTCCACTGCCAATTCCAAATGATTTCACTGCCCAATCTAGAGTAATTATCCGAAACGAGGGATCCTTTATTTTCGGCCAGCTTGTAAACTAGTGGATAAACATCCTGGTTGAGGAGCCAACAATCCTCCCAAAACCTGCATGTATCCCCAATTCCCACTTTACATATCAATTTCCCTAAAATATCAATGTTCTTTTTACCAAGATCCAAACCCAACCCCCCCTATGTTTTTCCAAACCCCGGTTACTTGCTTGTTAACATGAATTAATCCTTGAACCCACCGATTACCATGAATGGCACGAACAACTCTTGCCCATAATTGCTCACCATCTTCTCTAAATCACCACCACCATTTGATAAGAAGTGCAAAATTTGCTTCTCTTAGACCCCCCAAACCCAATCCACCCAATTTCTTGGATGCGCCCAACCCACCCAACGAATTTTCTTCCATTAGACCCAACCCGCCAAATAAATTTCCTTCTAATCCTTTCCAATGTTTTAATGACCTTACTCGGAGCTTTGTATAGTGACAAGAAATACGTTGGGAGATTCCCCAATACCGCGTTAGCAAGGATAACTCTACCGGCAAACGATAAGCACTTAGCTTTCCATCTTGATAGCCTCGAGTTAAATTTGTCAATGACCGATTTCCAATTCAACACTCTATTCATGTTTGCGCCCACCAACATGCCAAGGTATTTGAAAGGAAATACTTGAATATCGTAACCCAAACAATCCGCAACCACCCTAAGATGATTACCTTCCAAACCCACTCCAAAAACCTTACTTTTCAGATAGTTTATACTAAGGCCAATACGAGATTAAAGCAACGCAGCATCCTCCTTAAATTCTTTGCTTCTTCAACATTCCCATCACCTATGAAGACAACATCATCTGCATAAAACAGATGTGAGATTCGTGTCCGCCATTTGGTAAAGTTATCCCACTGCACAATCCATTCGAAATTGCATTCTCCATAATGACATGTAAAGCTTCCATGGCGAGGATGAATAAGAAAGGCGATAGCGGATCGCCTTGTCGAAAGCCTCTTTCAACTTTGAAACTAGCCGTATTAGAGCCGTTTACTGGTACCATGGCAGATTGTGAATAAAGTATCCCCATAATCCAACATTTCCAACTAGTCGGAAAATTCATCTGAGATAAGACTGAGATCAAAAACTTCCAGTTTAAACAATCATAAGCCTTGTTAAAGTCCACTTTAAAAAAGGAAACTGGTTTCTTGTACTTCTTGCCCAGGCAAATACCTCGTTAATAATCAATGGACCGTCCACGATATTCCTTCCCCCGAGAAAAGCCGACTGAGATGATGAGACAAGGTCATCCATGACAGTAACTATTCGATTAACAAGCAGCTTGGATATAACTTTTTGCACCACCCGATCAACGAAATGGGTCTGAAATCGTTATGAGTTTTTGGATTCGCAATCTTCGGGATGAGAGATATGAATGAAGACCCACTCACGTGACACACCGACCCATGAATGTGGAATTCGTCAATCACCTCAATGAACATAGGTTTGAGTTCCGCCCAAAACTTCTTGATGAAAGCGAAGGTGAACACATCCGGACCGGGGGCCTTCTCCTTATCGCACTCCCATACGGCGACTTTTATTTCTTCTTTACTAAACTTTCTGATAAGATTTTCACTTTGAATTGCCAATAGCCTTTTGAAGCCGTATGATGAGATTCTAGGCCTATTATTATTAGTCTTTTGAAATCTGTTCTTGAAGAATCCAAGAAAAGAATCATTGACTTTAGATGGTTCCAATATCCATTCTTCATCAACCATAATCCCATTAATTATGTTTTTTAACCACATTATTATTTGCTACTTTGTGGAATAAACTCGAATTTTCATCGCCGCTTTTAATCCAATTGGCTCTCGATTTCACTCGAATATCTTCTGCTCTATCATGCTCCCACTTAGTGACTTCACACATGGATTCTAATCTTTTCTTTTTCTCGTCCGATACAAGTGGCCTAGTTTCAGCCAAGATCTCAAGCTTCTGAATTGTGTCTTTTGCCTTGGATACACGTTCTTCATCCACCTTCTTACATCTAACTCTCCATGCTTTGATTTGGACTTTGAGGTTTTGTAAACATGATGCAAGTGTTTTACCTTTAGTGATCTCTACAACTTTGCGATCAATAGTTTCACATACCACCTGCTTCAATTCATCTTCTTGCACCCAGGAATTAAAGAATCTAAACGGCGTGGGACCATAATTACTAGTAACCACCGAGAGAACCAAAGGACGGTGATTGGATTTTTCACAGGAAGTGCAAGTACCCGAGCATTCGGCCATTTATCAACAAACTTATCACAAATGAGAATTCGATCAATTTTTCTACTTTTGGACCCATCATCTGAAATATAGGTATGTTTCGCACCACCCATATTAAATTCTTCCAATCCAGCGGCTGCGATAAAATTGTTAAAGTCAAGGGCATTGTTTGGATTATACACTAAATTTGTTCTATCTTCGGCACTCCTGACTTCATTAAAGTCACCGAGGAAAACAAAAAAACCATCATTGGAATTCCTCAAGACCAATAACTCATCCCACAATTCTTTTCTTTTAGTATCATCATTTGGGGCGTGCACATTAACGATAAAAAAAAGTTTCCACTATGACCCGCAACATTACTACCAACAAGTAAATAATGATGCTTAGATATGAAAGATTAGACTTGAAAACTTGAGGGTTCCAGATTGAAAGGAAGCCGCCTGCTCTGCCAATGGTATTTAAAACCGCCTTTTTCAATTGTCTGTTATCCCGGATCGTTTGATATGCGCGTCCATAATTTGTGCTATATGTGTCTCCTGAATAACCAAAAACATAATACCATACTCCTTCTTGATTCTCCTTACCCAGTCGGATTTTTCCGATCTGGCCGCCCCCCGAATATTAATAGTTAACATATTCATTGATTAACAATTACCTTCTCATTTCTGATGGATTCTTCCACCATACCTTCAAAACCGTCCAAATTCACTCCGATCTTCGATCCCACCACTTTCGTTTGTAATGACTCCTCAACTATTGTTTGATTTGATTTGATTTCGATCTTCTAGAACACCGTTCCAAATCAACTTCGGTATCAGCTGTCCAATCCTCCTCATCAGAAGATTGCTCTTCCCAGAAACGGTTAACCTGGCCTTCACGAATGAAGTCTTCGTATTCATTTTCGTCTCGTAACATTTGTCTACGAATTCTGTTTTTTGGCCGCCTCCTTTCTTACTTTAAGGAAAGGTTTTTTTCTTTTTAGCACCAATCACCACAGTAGGATCAATATTCAGGTCAGGTATCCTTTTGGGTTTCTTCTTGTGAACCTTGGTGGGATGTTCTCTACTGGGCTTGACAGACTCAATGTTAATGGGCTCATTGTTATTTAGTCCTTCAATACTTGGGCAAGATGGGCTTTAATACCTGGATCTGTATTCACTCCAATAGATTTGGTATGTGGGCCATGTGGGGTTGGTTGAATAGAACCATCCAATTCCGAAGACATTTTTGGAGAACCGGCATTTTTGTTTGAAGCAAAAGAATACACGTCACCCGGTGTATCATCAATGTTCTGTATATCCCCATGTATGGTTCACACTGGCTTTTTTGGTTCCCATATGATTGTGGCTCTTGGTTTCCCAAGCTAATATGGATGTTAGGCGGTTTATCTTCACAGCCATTATTACCAGCCCTAACTAACTTTTCCGGTGTCTTTTCCGGCAATATCTCGCTGAAATTTTCTTTACAAAGGTTCGCCTCTTCCTGGATGCAAACAGGGGCCCACTGCTGAACTACTTCGTCAACCCAAACATCATGGAGTTTACCATTGAATCTAACTTTGAGCTTCTTGTTAATTCTGTCTCCATTCTTCACAAGTATAGAAATTCTATCGAAGGAGAAATCGATGTCAAACACATTGGCTCTGGACGGGAAAACCACTCTTACGAATTGTTGGGCGATTAGATTAGATGTTTTGGCATCCCAAGCATGTAGTGGAATGCCCCTTATATTAATCCAAGCGATTATATCAAAAACAACATCTAGTCCGTTCCATTCTTCAATTCTTTCAAAAATGTCGCTCCAAGCGGCTTTATTACTTTCCAAGATCCTCTTAGCCTCTTCAGTCGTCTGAAAAGATAAAAGGGCAAACAATCCTCCGACATATCTAACTTTTGAAGAACATGAGATCCTTGGTTGCATAATCATTCTTAATTCATCTAATATTTCAAAAGATTTTGCTTGAACTAGTATAGTTCTGCCCACCAGTGAAGAGACATTTGCGGCCTTATCCTTATTCGATATGATGTTCAAAACATACTCGGAGTTTCCCCCCATGCACCAATGTTGTTACATTTTCCGTGTTTCTTTTCGCCAGAATCGACTCTCCTCATATTGTTATGTTGTTTTTCTTTGTTCCATGTGTTCATTGCGTGCTTCGGAATGTTGGTATTTTGATCAATTCGGGTCTGCACCGGTTGTCTAGTGTTTGTTGATGGTCTCCTAACTTCAAAGTGTTTCTCCTCTCTAGCGAACTTTGACACATTAGCGAAAATCCTTTGCCCCAACACCCTCACCTTGAGTACCTGCTGTAGGAGTGTGTTAACATTTTCCACTGGGCTAAATCTGAGAAAACCGAAGTTCCTGCCCCTGTTATCCTTTTTCCTCGGTATGTATGCATCCACAAGGCTGATGAAGTTTAAAAAACCACACCACGGTTCTTGGCTTGTGCATTCCCCTGGCAATCCTGATACATAAAGGGTTACATCTTTCTCCGTCTTTCTTTCGTGTCTACCGTTGAATCTTCTACCGTTGTACCTTCCTTCCTGCACGAACTTCTTTTCCCTTTGTATTCTTTCTCTTAGATCTTCGACTGATTGTTGGATCGGTTGTCTTCTTTCTTCGACTCTTGCTCGCCTGTTCATCTTCGCCGCCTTGACTTTGGGGGGTTTTTTGTATATAAAAATTTGAATTTTTTATATTTTTAACTCGGGGAAAGATCCTGTACAAAGTGTTTTTTGGTAAGAACTGTGAGAATCAAAAGGAGGGTATTTTTTTTCGAAATTTTTTTCCCTATATTGTTAAACATGTATTATAGTATTGAAAACTAAAAAAAATGGTGTAGAGTAATTACGTGTAGAGTAATTACCTAATTACTCTAGTGTAAACTAATGTATTTACTTTAATGACGTAATTACACTAAAAAAATTTTAATTGTTTTTGTATTATTCATCTAAAAAGTATGTTTAAGCATATGGGAAAAAAAATTCTAAAAAAAAAATAAAAATTTTTTATCCACATTGTCACAGTTCTTACCAAAAAACACTTTGTATTTAATCTTTACTCTTTTAACTCAACCCCTTTTTTTTAACAAAAAATTTCATTAACAATGACGAAACCTAAAAAACAAAAATTAACTCAACCCCATTAAGTATGTTTTCTAAACCACTTTATTTTGACCTTCTAAATATATATATATATATATATATATATATATATATATATATATATATATATATAGGATCCGGATCATATGAGAACTACCTTGAGTTATGAGAACTAGGGAACTAATCTTGACCACACATTACCATATTATCAATATAATAATATAAGGGTATGATAGTAAATTACCATCCCCTACCCCACCCCCACCCCACCCCACCCAAATCACCTTTTATATATTTAAAAGATTTACTGATTTTTTTTAAAAAATCACACACTCTCTCTCTCTCTTCACCCTCTTTCTCTGCTCTCTCTCGTCTCTCTCTGCTCTCTCTCTCGTCTCTCTCTATCTCTTTCTTCTCTCTCTCTAAAAAAGACGGTGGATCCGAAGAGGTTGAAGACGGTGGTGGTGGTGGCCGAGGGGTGGTGGGAGACGACGGTGGGAGGTGGTGGTGGTTTGCAGGGGCGGCGAGGTTTTTTGAAGACGAACAGAGAGGTTCGCAGGGGTTGCAGAGGGTTTTTGAAGAGGGGTTGAAGGGGACGATCTGTTGCAGAGGGTTTTGAAGGGGGACGATCTGTTGATGATGGTGACCCATTATAAACAGATCTGATAGGGAAACGGAGATGGGGATGAAGGGGAAACGGAGGGGGTGGAGGGGGTGGAGGGGTTTTTCCGGTGGTGTTTTCCGGTGGTGAGATGGCGGGGAAACAGATCTGAAGGGAGGAGATGGCGGAGGGGGAGGCGGAGGGGGTTTTCCGGTGGTGTTTTCCGATCAGGTATCCCATTTATTATTATTATTATTATTATTTATTATTATTATTATTATTATTATTATTATTATTATTATTATTAACCCTCTGTTATTATTATTATTATTATTATTATTTTTCTGTTTATATTTATTATTATTATTATTATTATTATGTTATTATTTTTATTATTATTATTATTTTCTGTTATTATTATTATTATTATTATTTTTCTGTTATTATTATTATTATTATTATTATTATTATTTCTGTTGTTATTATTATTATCATTATTATTATTATTACGTAAAAACACCGGTGTAAAATACGAAATTTGTAAAGGTATTGATGTGTAGATCTTTTCGTAGTTTTGGTTTTTACACTAGTGTATTTTATTTAGAAGTTTGTGATATATGTTGTTTTTTGGGGTTTACACTAGTGTTTTTGTGTAGCAGGGTTTTTGTGTAGCAGGGTTTTTTGGCAGGGAGTTGATGTGAAGGAGATGATGTTTTGATGGATGATGATGCTTATTCGAAGATGCAGCAGGTTTTTTTTTTTAAATAATGTGTAGTATGTTTTTTTTTTTATAAATGTTTGGTTATTACATTGATGTAATGTACATTTTTTATAAATGTTTTGGTTTGCATTTGTTGGAGTAGTTTGTGTATGGTAGATTTACATTGGTGTAAAAAAACTACACCAGAGTAAATCATGGTGGATTACATCAGTGTAAATCATCCTCATCATATGTTTGTTTGGTATTTTACACCAGCATAATTTTTGTAAAAGTTTGTGTATGCCAGTTTACACTATGTAAATAATTACACCAGTGTAAATCATGGTAGATCTTCTCAGCAGATTTTATTTAAAATATGATTTTTTTGAATAATTAAATAAAAAATTAAAATAGTATTATAATAATTATTTTCTCTTTCATGGGTTTTTTACCTAAATACCCTTATTGTACTTTTTTGTATTAAAATATACTAATAATTTTTTAATTGGCATGTAAAGACAAAAAAAACATCTAGATTAAATCTTAACCATAGGATCAACACAATCAATGGTCCACAAGAGTTCTCTAGTTCTCACAACTCAATGTGGTTCTCACACGATCCTAACCCTATATATATATATATATATTATATATATATAATATATATATATATATATATATATATATTTATATATATATATTATATATATTAATATACGTACAAGAATGGAAATCTAAGATCTTTCTTGTTCTCTCTCTTTATACCCAGCCCTCTTCACTTTTTAAATTTTATTAATTATTATTATTATTATTTATTTTGTGGTTCCCATTGCCACTACAAAAGTAATGTGAGCTTTCTTCAACTACAATACACATATATATCGAGAATAACAAACAACTTTCTAGTATTAAAGTGTCAGGAACTAGAACTAGATTGAGTGCAACTGACACACCTTCAAGATCCTTCTTCATCTCAAAACCTTAAACATATCTGTCTCTGTCTCTGTCTCTGATCGTTATAAACATATCTCTAACTGTCAAATGTTTCGTATCATTTACGCTAAATCCATTTGAATGTATATGTAGAGAGAGAGAGAGATGGATGGTAATGTTGATATAGAATGTGAAGGAGGAAAGATTGAGAGGAATGAATCTGTGTGTGATGATAACAGAGGAATGATGAGACAACCGCTCCTTTTGAAGAACAGAGTCAATACCTCGTCCCAGATTGCCATTGTTGGTTCCAATGTTTGTCCCATTGAGTCTCTTGATTACGAGTAATCAATAATCCACTCTTTTTCTTCTTTTAGTTTTCGATAATGTTGGGTTTTGTTTATTTTCCTTCATTGTACTGACTAATCAACCTTTTTGCAGGATTATTGAAAACGATCTGTTTAAGCAGGACTGGAGGTCGAGGAACAAGGTGCAGATACTGCAGTACGTTACATTGAAATGGACACTCGCACTTCTTATAGGTCTTTCTACAGGGCTGGTCGGATTCTTTAACAACCTTGCAGTGGAGAACATTGCTGGCTTCAAATTTCTACTCACTACCAAGCTTATGCTTCAGCATAAGTAAGGCTAGTTTTGCTGAATTAATTAATCAGCCGTTTTGTTTATGCAACTTCGTTGTGCAGCCATGAATGATTCGTGTTTCAGTGCAGATATTATCAGGCATTTCTTGCGTTTGCTGGTATAAATCTGGTTCTTGCAACTTGTGCGGCTGTCCTCTGCGCTTATATCGCCCCTGCTGCAGCTGGATCCGGTATACCTGAGGTTAAAGCTTATCTTAATGGAATAGATGCGCATTCTATTCTTGCCCCGAGTACTCTTTTTGTAAAGGTGTGAATCAACTAACTAAGTGATACTCATGGGAATGGTTAGTGATATTGCTTGACTGACTGACTGACTGACATTGATCTGTTAATTGAATAGATATTTGGATCCATACTTGGTGTTGCTGCTGGATTTGTTGTGGGGAAGGAGGGACCCATGGTGCACACTGGGGCTTGCATAGCCAACTTACTTGGTCAGGGAGGCTCTAGAAAGTACCGTTTGACATGGAAATGGCTAAGGTACTTCAAAAATGATAGGGATCGGAGGGACCTAATCACTTGTGGAGCTGCTGCTGGTGTTGCAGCCGCCTTCCGTGCCCCGGTTGGTGGAGTCCTCTTTGCTCTTGAAGAAGTAGCCTCATGGTCTCTCCTTTATCTCTTTCTCATAAACATTTCTTCTATTACAATAAATGGGCAAAACTGTGCCACTTCTATAGTAAGTTAATAATGTTATGCAGCATTATTCAACATCTTGTAGGTGGCGGAGTGCTCTTCTATGGAGAACCTTTTTCACCACGGCTGTAGTAGCTGTGGTGTTGAGATCTCTTATAGAATATTGTAAAAGTGGAAATTGTGGCCTATTTGGCGAAGGAGGTCTCATCATGTTCGATATCAATAGCTCAATACCGGATTATAATGTGGTAGATCTTTTGGCTGTTGCATTAATCGGAGTGATTGGAGGAATCTTTGGAAGTTTGTATAATTTTCTCGTTGATAAGGTCCTGCGTACGTATAGCATGATCAATGAGTAAGCCTTCTTACCCTTCATATTTAATATTCACACTTTCATTAAAGAAACCATTGTTGATTTTTTTTTTTGCAGGAAAGGTCCCACTTTTAGGGTGTTTTTGGTCGTTATAATTTCGCTCTTGACATCTTGTTGTGCTTATGGCATACCCTGGTTCAGAAAGTGTGTCCCATGCCCCATCGGATTAGAGGTAGAATGCCCAACAATAGGTCGTTCTGGGAGCTACAAATACTTCCAGTGTCCACCGGGTCATTATAACGACCTTGCATCCCTTATACTCAACACTAATGATGATGCGATTCGCAGCTTATTTAGTTCCCTTAATGCAGATGAATTCCGTATAACCACTCTTCTTGTTTTCTTTATTTTAATGTATACCCTTGGTATCATAACTTATGGCATTGCAATTCCATCTGGACTCTTTATTCCCGTTATTCTTGCTGGAGCATCATATGGCCGTCTTGTTGGCAGTCTACTCGTTTCATTCTCAAATCTTAATGTTGGTCTGTTTGCGCTCCTTGGGCAGCATCTTTCCTAGGTGGCACAATGAGAATGACTGTGTCCCTTTGTGTCATACTTCTTGAACTCACAAATAATCTCCTTATGCTTCCATTAATGATGCTCGTTCTCCTCATTTCGAAATCTGTGCTGATAATTTCAACAAGGGTGTTTATGACCAGATTGTGAAAATGAAAGGGCTGCCTTTTCTCGAATCCCATGCTGAACCATACCTCAGACAGCTGGCTGCAGGTGATGTTGTTTCTGGACCGTTGATCTCGTTTTCTGGTGTTGAAAAAGTTGGTAACATTATGCATTCTTTAAGATTGACATCACATAACGGTTTTCCTGTCATTGATGAGCCGCCTTTCTTGGACGCCCGGAACTTTGTGGGGTCGTTTTGAGGTCGCATTTGATAGTGTTGCTTAAAGGAAAGATGTTTACTAAAGACAGGCGTTTGTCTGGGGCCGAAACATTACAAAGGTACCATGCATCTGATTTTGCAAAAGCGGGATTGGGGAAAGGGCCGAAGTTGGAAGATTTGGATATTAAGCCAGAAGATATGGATATGTATGTTGACCTTCACCCGATTACTAACACGTCACCTTACACCGTTATCGAGACAATGTCTCTGGCCAAAGCTGCTGTTGCTTTCAGAGAGCTCGGGCTTCGCCATTTGTGTGTGGTACCAAAGACTCCTGGGGTAAGCTCATTCTTTTTTTACAATGTATATTATTAGAGGTAGCAAGTAGCAAGGGACTGGTTGGGTAATGGGTCAAAACACACATTGTTTTACCAATCGGGTCGTGTTGGCCCAAAGTGCATTTTCCTCAACAAAATTTGTGTTTCTTAAATAAATATTAGTGTGTCAAATTGATTACATAGATGCCATTGTTCCGATCATAACATAATTTTTTTAATAAAATGATTTAGATGATTTTATACGTTAAAAATACACTTTTGACGCCATCTTTGACAGCTTGAAATGGCCATCAAGCAAACGGGTAAACGGGTCGAACCTGCCTCGTTAAATAAAATGATTAAAATCCTTGCTGTACGTGACTAATATAGTCTCAGATTAGGGGAATCACACTCAGTTTTTCTAATGTTTATGCAGAAGCCACCTGTAGTCGGTATTTTGACCCGTCATGACTTCATGCCTGAACACATCTTGGGACTCTACCCTGGCATTGACAAACAAAAATAGATGGACAAGGTGGTTACACACGATACACATTGATGCTATTATATATTTTTAGTATTTATATGTAATTAAATTTAGCTGATACAGTTTATTATTGATTGTGGAATGCAATCAACATTAATGGTAGTTTTAATGTTAGTAAAAATGTGAAAGAATAAAAGAAACAAGTATCTATGGATGTTCGGCAGCGTTCATACAAAGAACAAGTGAAATGACTGATTTTCACCACTCCTCATCGCAATGTTTTAAAAATCGGTATATGCCGGCCAGTTATACCGATAATACCGTATTTCGGATGGGCCCCGGTATAAAAGGGGAAACGGTATCAAGTTCATACTGCCGGTAAAACACGGTATACCGGTTTGAACCGTTATACCGGTACCGGCCGAGGTAATTTTTCATTTTTTTGGCTTTTGACCTATCGATTTTCATACATTTTAATCTTTTATCGACCCATCCTATTGGTTTAACTCATTAAGGTGAAACTCGTCAATTGTTAAAACATATGTATGGCTAAGGGTATGTATGATAAGGAGCTTTTAAGAGCTTTTAGGAAAAATCTCCTACTTAATAAAAAGCCTTGTTTGGTTGAAGTGGCTGGAAGCTTTTTAGGTTAGAGAAAAAGCTCTATAGTGAAAAGGTAGTAGCTTTTAAGAAAAAGCTCTACTAGCTACAAGCTTTTAATTAGTAAATGACACAAATACCCATTTTATTTTAAAAATAAAATAAAAACCTTCTTTAAAAGCTTTTAATTATGTCCATTTTGGTCATTTTATACATTTTATTAAAAGCTCCAGCTATTCTGCCAAATACCAAAATATATTTAAAAAGCTTGCAGCTACCAGCCACCAGCTAATTTTGCCAAACATACCCTAAGTTGTATGTATTACAAGGGAATTGAAATCGCCAGGTGTTAACACATTATCTTCATGTAATTAATGAATTGTTTGTTACCTCTAATGCTTTTGGATTATTTTTTTACTATTGATTAATTTTTTTATTATCTTTTAATATGTAATCATGCACTTTTAGATTATTTTTTAAGTTGATGTTGTAATTTATGGATTATATAGTTAACTAGTCAACTCGATTGAACCATTATTTAGCCAAATCCGATATGATTTAAAAACCGGTTTTTAAAACATTGCCTCATCGACCACCATATACCACCACCGGTAACACTGGCAGATCTTCCTACGAGCCAGACAAGGCCCTTGCCCACCCATTATTTTTGCTTCGTAGTGTAAATTTTCTCTAGAATTTTCAAAAAATCTTAGATGTATCGAGTCTGGCCCTGAGTCCGGATCAACCAAGTTTTTTGTTCAAGATCCACCATTGACCGGTAACTTCCATGCTGCAACCCGACATCCCTTCCACACCCAAGTTGAATACTTGCACCTGTTACTCTGTAAGTCCTGAACCTAAAACCTACAAAATCAATATCCACTATGGTGAAACCCACTGCAGTCTAAGGGTGTTCATGAGCTGAGCCAGGTCAAGCTCGGGATCGACTTGGTTATAAACCGAGCTAGCTCGGCTCGGATTTGAAATTGAGCTGAAAATTAAAGCTCAAGCTCGGCTTGGCTTTAAACTGAGCTGGCTCGGCTTGGTTTTAAACTGAGCTGGCTCGGCTTGGTTTGGCTCGAATTTAGAGAGATAAAAGAAAAATAGCTTTCAAAATTCAAAAATTTAAAATATTATTCAATAGTTCAAAATAACACATTTAAAATAAGTTCAGCGTAATACATTACAAACTAAAATCAAGTTCAATCAAATACAAAATAAGTATCAAATTTCAACGAAATATGGTATAAGTTCATTAGCATACGAATTAACCCCTTGAATATACAGTAGATGTCCAATTGAACTCCTAAATACTGACCTCTTTGAAATCAAAAGCAATATTGAGTTTGATAACTTGATTAGTTGTAAATTCAATCCCAAGCACACAATCTCTATGCTACTATTAACAAACATTAAATATGTAACACGTTCCCCCTCTTTTTTAACATTTTTTATAGTATACTATATGTATCTAAAAATAATATATATTAAAAATTAGAATTATCCTAGCCAAATCGAGCCAGCTCGGCTTGTTACGAACCGAGCTGAGCTACCGGCTTGTTACAAACAAAGCCGAGCTAGGCTCACTTTCTAACCGATCCTAGCCAGCTCGGCTCAATTTCAAACCGAGCCATATCAAACAAGCTTGTTTTGAGCTAAATCCGAGCGAGTTCCGAACTACAAGCTTTTTAGACTACCCTACGCTGCACACGCTTTTTACTATTGCGACAACTTAGCATTTGCAATAGTTATGACAATTTTTATATTATTAGTTTTTTGTTGTGTGTGTTGAAAAAATTTAACAATCAATGTTTAGCCAAAATTCACTAAACTTTAAGAATTCAGAGATATCCAAATTTAACTAATGAAAATATAACCTCAATAAGTGATCATTGTTGCCAAATTTATATCACTGAATACTAGTGAACATACAAAATTTACTACTAAAAAATCAATAGTGTAGATCAAAGTACACTATGACAACATGTATTATATTTATTTAATAGGGTTGTGCTAAACGTAACTTCTCTTATAATTCCTCTTATAATTTTATTGAAGATACCCCTTTGGACAGACATTTAGAAGTTGAAACATGTCCTTAAATGGCTGTTTAAAAATTAATAATTCGTGTCCTTAAACAAGTGTTTTAATTACAGAACATTTTTTTTGAATGGCCAACTAAACCGTCTCTCCAAGCCCGGGTACTAGCCAAATTCCCCAGACCGGGATATGTCCGGCAGCCAGACCACCCCGATGTGCGAGAAACCCGTTGAATGGGAAAACCCTCGCCCCCGATTGGAGTCGAACCCGGGTGAAATCCATTCAAACTCTTCATTGCGATGTCCATCAACCAGTTGAGCTAGGTAGTTAGGACAATAACAGAACATGTTAAACATGCGTTTAGGAGGTCATACGAGTGAATAAAATTTACTAGTCTTTAAACGGGCCTTTATAGTCAAAATATTAAATCAATACATTTGGGCATGATATACTTCATTTAAGATCCATAAAGACTACACAATGAAATAATCGAACTTCTTGCAATCTTGCCGCTATCATTTTACAAATAAGTTTTTTTACAAATAATAAAGTTTTATTTTTACATATAAAATTTTTATTTGTTTAACAAGATTTAAAATAAAAAATTGGAGCCGAAAATAATGAATGACACACCAAAGAATCAATATCTCATAATCCCATCATTGAAGTTGTTTGCAACTCCCAATACTCTTTGGCCTACTTCAATATTATCGTTCGTTCTTCCATTAGTCTTTTCCTAAACTCTTGTTTGCACCTACAAATATTCTAACTTAAGTTTTTTTTTTCTTTTCAAATAGTAGTAGTATCCGAGATATCCACAAAAGATGAAAAAGACGAAATGTTAAAGAAAATGTTTACGATATAGTGAAAATGGAGACGTTTGAGTGTGGCTCTCGAGGATCATGCGTGTATAAATATAGTGATTGGATTGAATAGGAGATGGAATGGAATGTTAAGTACCATATGTGAGTGATCCTCAACACATTGCCTCGTATTAATTTCAACTTTAGAGTTGGCGTCGACAAAATAGTACATGATTTGCTTATGAACATATTTGCCTGGTTTCCATCTCAGAAACGTACTTTCTTTGTCAAAATTTAGGGGGTGTTTGTTTTTCTATAAAAGTACTTCCTAGCCTTTTTTGTCTACGCCACACAGACGCATGCAGACGTTAGGATCTAAAGTGTGTTTGCTTTTTGAAAGACATACCCTAAAAAATGTTTGCCCGTTCTCTTCGTGGGCCAATGTGATTGATGAACCAACTTTAGAAGAAAAAATGCTCAATTGATGAACCAGTTTAAAAAATCAAAGGCCCAATCAAATGAGTCTAGAGACTAGAACTTCAAGTAAATTGAAGCTGCACCAAGCCACCAACAAGGTTGGTACCCTATTGGCAAAGGCAAAGTCTTTAAGAACGCCTAGTTTAGAGGTTTTGGGTTCAAGTCTCACAAGCGGCAAGAGTAAAAGAAATTCGTCTTTCGAAGAAAAATGTAAATTGAAGCCGCCATCTTCTGATCATCAAACCGTTCCTATTAGTTCTCGTCAAACTCTGTAACGTCGTGATTATCCAGGTATATAATATGTTACGACTATTTTTTATAGAAATCTTTACATATATGAGATTTACTTAATAATTGTCCGTTCTAAATCCCTAATCGCTAATTGATAGTTTTTTATATTGGCATTGGGTATTGCACATGTAATTTTAGATTTCGGTGTTTAGCTCTGTACCAATTCAAAAATGCCCCGACTCGTAGTTCGTTTATGGCCTAAAAAAACGTTGTGCTGGTCCTGATGAAATTTATACATTCACCAACATTTCATAGTAACAAAGATAGCCTTTAATATTTAAAATATCATATGTATCTATTTTAACTTATTTCATTTAAAACAATTCACAATCAAACATCTTACCTTCAACTCTTCTCACAACTTTTAACAATTTCACATTTACCCATTAAAACAGCCATTTCATCTGTGTATAGATAAAATCACTCCCATTTCCCTTGTTCAAGAGCGTGTTGTCCGATAGCAAGGGAGTAGCTGGGAATGGATTTACTTCATACGGAAAGGCGAGGGATTTGTTATTCAAGAATTCGCAAGCGGATGCCTACGACCATAATCGTACTCTGGCAAAGGTCACGTTTCATGATCATACTCTTGCTTATACATAATTTAATGTTTCATTCTTCTCATTCACAATCATTCATCATCATCATCATACTCAGTTAATCTCATCAATAGCAAAAGCTAAGGTAGGGTCTGAGGAGGGTAAGATGTAGACAACCTTACCTCTATCCTGTGGGAATAGAAAGGCTGCTTCCAATGAGAGTATGAGACCACGGGCTCAATAGTGGTTTTGTATCAAGCCTTAGACATAAGGCACATAACACTTAGCAATCGGGACAAACACGATTGGTGCATGTACCCCCTTGTCTTTTGGCTATCAACGTCACCACCTGATAGCCTAATTCCTTGTCTCATTCACAATCATTGTAAGTCTAATTCCTTAATGCATTCAAATATAAATGTTCCATGACACCTTAAGCTTTTAAAGGTAAACATAATCTTTCATGCTGGTGAATATTAATTATGTTTTGGTATTCACTATGCAGATACTTTAACATGTCCTCTGAACTACAAGCAAGGGTATAATAGTCATTATACAACATTAATTTCACATGTATCCAATTTTTGACTATACACAACATATGTACAACACAAATGTAACAAAAACAAAACATGTATATGACTAACAACTAACATCATCTCAAGTAAATCAGTAACAGGAATTAGCTACATACCTGCCCTCAAGCAGAGCATCGAATCAACCATCGAAAAACAAGAGGCTTTCCATATAATTAACATCAACTGCAGACCGATTCAAACCAATTCCAAGATCATGAACTTCAGTTTCCAGGCTTTCAAGATCAAACGAAACAAGCTTCTTCTCCAAATTCGCAAACAAAAACTTCCCACTGCTCGTAAACCCAAACGTCGCCCACACACCTCTATTACACTGAATCGTGTACGCCTTCACCCAACCTTTACCAAACCCATCCATCCTCCACAACACCAATACATCATTCTGTCCACCAAAGAACTTCGAGTAAATCGCATATATCTCACCCGACGCTCCCCTCACCGCCAAAAGCGAAAACGGAAACTCAACCGACGGCTGCTCAATCTCCCTAAACCTCCCATTCACAAGATCATACGACAAAATATAATTCTCCATCGGATCATCCCTAACGCCCTTAAAACCCATCCAATAAAACACTCCATCGCTAAACACCGCCACACTTTGAATCATAACCGACGGAACAACATCCGCACTAACAACCGTCCACGAATCCGCTCTCAAACTATAAACCTCAACTAAGGGCGCCACATCAACAAACGGAAAACTACCGTTTTCCGGAAAGTAAACCAATCTAATAACCTTATAATCATTATCCAATTCATGAAACCCAAACCCTAACCTAGAAACCATCCACCTATCATCCGAAAACTCATTCGAAAAACGCGAAACAGGGAGCTTTTTATAAACTCCTACCGATGGATTCCAGATATACACATCATTCCCTAAATTATATTCCAATCCAGGTGCTAAACATAATAAACCGTTAACCGAACCGATGAAGTTTAACGAGTGTCTACGGTTAGGGCTAATGTTAATTGGGGGTTGGACATTGACGGTGTAGATTAATTGAAATGTTTTGTTACAGATAATATGACAGGTATTGGTGTTGCCAATAAGAATGTATTGATTAATATTATTATTATTATTATGGAAATGTGAGGATATGAAAGAAGGGGTTCGGATTAAAGCGTAGCATAGTTTGGAAAGAGAGGTGCAACGGATTAGGGTTTTGACGGGTAGGCGTAATAATATGTGGGTGATGAGGTCTGGAGGTAGGTGGTTGATGGAAGTTGGATGATCTGTCATTGGATTTGGTTAGGGTTTTTGATTTTCTTGGAGGTGAAGGAAGGTTCGTGCATCGCTAGGAAGAATAAAAGGTTGTTTTATAGTTGAGAAGAAGACCGTATAACTGGTCCTTGTACTTTGACGTTTTGGTAGTTTGTACTTTGAGTGACAACTTACTTTGGTTCTCACCTTTTTTTTATGTTTTTTGATTTTTTTTTATTTTTTACGCTCTAGATTACCTGGTTACACTTTACGCCGAATCCCTTGAGACCTCCCGGACAGAAACCCCACCTAAATGGGTTATGCGTTGTTGAATAACAATTGTTGACAAAATGTGTTGTCACATCGGCGCGACATGGATAGGGTGGCAATAACTAAATCTTCTAATAACTAGGCGTTGTGGAATAACTACCCTACAGTCGTTTAATAGGTTGGCGATGACCCATTAACTACAATGAATAACGCACCGGCACGGTGTTCCACACTATTAATGATCCGACGTGGCGATTTCGCTATTCAACAACGCTCAGTCTTAGTGTATAATGTTTTCACAAGTTTTCATTAACAATCACACGTTAAAATTAAAATTACATCTAAAATATATAAATTTAAAGAAAATAATAAGGAAATAATGAGTTGGATTCGTTGACGATTGGTGGGGGCCACCAAATCATCTTCTCCCTTTATTGTAACGCCTCATGACTGGTGTTGAACACTACGGTAACAGTCACACTGATAGGGCGTTAGTGAGCGTTACCTAACTACACATAGCCTAAAGGGGTGTACACGAGTTGAGATGAGCTCACGTTTGACTCGTTTAACTTATGAGAACCCAAGCTTCAAAACGATTGGTGAATAGTTTGGATATGGCTCACTTATTATCTATTTGATAACTTGTTATTTTATATATATATATATATGTGTGTGTGTGTGTGTGTGTGTGTTTAGGTTTCTGTACAAAGGATATATTTCGTGAGAACTGTGAGAAGGATAAGAATTGGCATGTAGGCATCATGTTTTGAATTTAGGAATGATGTTTTAGGTTGTTTTAACTTGAAAAACACCAAATACAACAATCTAAAACACAATGCAATGTATTATAGTCATTCAATTTAGAAAACAGCTAAAACACACTACTTAACACTTAAAACACACTGCTTAATATTCTTAGCCTGGTGGACTCGACTTATTTTTGTTTCTGCATAGACAGATATTTACAATGTCGAGGTTGGCGTTTAGACGCGCACTCGACTTATTTTTTTTATTTTTTTTAAGTTTTAAGCCTAAACTACATTGTTTTTGGTTTTTAATTTTTATGTTTGGTGTTTTTCTAGGCAAAAAAATCTAAAACATCATGACTAAGTTCAAAAATTGATGTTCACATATCAATTTTTAATCCTTCTCACACTTCTTACGAAATATAACATTTGTACAGGAACATCACCCTATATGTATACACACACTTGTATTTATGTATACCTTTTGTTATAAAATAACATATATTATAGTTAGTTAGTTTTTCATAAATTTATATATAATTCATATATGGTTAATGCTATATGTGTATATAATATATATTAATATCAAAATAAAAATCATATGAATAATAGGTTGGTTTAGGCTCGTGAGCCTATTCAAGCTCGATAGGTGAAGCATATGAACGGACTTGGTTGTTAAGTGAGCTTACTCTTAGCCTCGAGCTCGAATTAAGGCTCATTTAAGTTTAGATTAATTCAAGCTTTTAATGAACCAATCTTGAGTAGCTAGGAGCAGCTTGACTCGTGTACATTTGTAAATTTTGACAGGTTTAATGTTTATCTAAAATTGAACATCATCTAATTAATTTGATGATGTTTCTATTTGTCTCAAATTATGTGTAAACCTCAAACTTGACTTGTGACGGACTTAAAGTATCAATCTCAACACGCTTACTTGTTATCAAGGATAAACCAATAGAAGTTTGACGTGAGCTTGGCATATTGAGGTATGAAAGCTTGAGCTCATTAATCAGTCATTGAGCATAAAGTGGTAGAAACTTGATATGAGCTCAGTTCATTAAGCTATGAAAGCTTGAGCTCGTTAATCAACCATAATCCTTAAGCTAACTGAGCCTGACTTGTGATTGATTTCAGAAATCAGGCTCAAGTCGCTCTACTCTTTATTCAACATAAACCGATAAAAACTTGGTTTGAGCTCGGCTAATTAAGCTATGAAAGCTTGAGCTCGTTCATTAACCATCATCATTAAGCTAATTGAACTCAACTTGTAATTGATTTATACTATCATACTCAGCTAGCTCGACTCATTATTGAGCATAACTCTTTTGAGCATGACTTGGCCTTAGAGAGCCTGAATTCGTTAATTGGTCATAATATTAAGCATTGAGCTGATTTGAGCTTGGTATTCACTTAAGACACCTGATTTTAGTATATGAAATGAACTCCAGGTTAACTTTAAAAGGTCGATCCCATCCGAACGCGTTACCCAACAAATCTATTTTACCATTTGTACTAAACAATACAAGTGAGAACAGATATAGACATGATTTTCATAAAATCAACAAATAATTGGAACTTGGAAGTGTAATAATATCTATAGCCATGATTCCGTAGAGTCGAACTTTAAGGGAAGTCTACCCCCATTGCTATTTACAAATCATTACATATCTACACTTGTACCAGGCATCAAGACCATTTACCTATTTGACCTTGTAACTTGTTATATCAGCCCTATTTTTGGGTCAACAAATTAATCCCCACATTCTATCTATTGATCCACAAACTGCATCGTGTTTCTTACCTAGATTATCCCATCTTTAAACGGCCCAGACTCTGCGATGAGTTGTGTAACAAGTTTCACCTGACAAAATCCCAAAACAGAAAACGGTTAAAGGTAACTATAGTACATTTTGGTTTAAACTCTATGGTTTGGTTAAGAATCAGCGCCATGCGACTCGCTCACTGATTTTTTTAACGGGCTCATGGGCAAAAGAGGGATAAAGGTTATAATAAACCACAAAAATAATATGAACTTATGAACTGCTAACACACCCGTGATCATTTTGGATACACAATTGACTATATGCAAATATCAGTTGTCGATCTCAAGGAATCTACGTTCCACCAAACACGGGTTTGTGTGTGTGTGCACACGCATTATTGCGCATACAAGTTTCTCTTAGAAGATAACAATGTTACCTGATCTGTTTCTCGGACAAGAAGTTGCTGATTACTTGGCTAAAACCTTCGTCTAGAAGATAATGACAGCTGTATGTGGTGACAGGCAGATATCCCCGTTGAATTTTATGTTCACCTTGGGCTCCTGCCTCTACTTTACCGAGATTCAGCTCAATAGCTGCTTCTATAGCCTGTAATATAAATAAAATTTGGGATATTGAACCGTTTTATATCCTAAAGCAACTAATTCTTGGATATGGTAATGGTTTACAGCTTTGCTATATAAAATGCAACTGCTTTGGCGGTTTCTGTTTGTCGGTAATCCATGCATCTATTTATGCTAAAACACTAAAAGGAATTCCAATTACACCCCAAAATTTAGACATTATATAGCTGCTGAGGGAAGGTAAATGGTCAATTCACATGTTTGGAAAAATGAAAAAGAAGGGAAAAAGCAGCTCTAATTTGTCGGATGAGGCTTTACTAAATATTAGGAATGTGCTACTTGCCTACTTTGAGAAATTTGTTTTTTTTTTTCTTTTGTATGTTAAATCCGAACCTGATAGTAGCATGCTTCAAAATGCAAACTTGGATAATAGACCCGTGGTAGACATCCCATAGCCGCCCATATATTGTATCTCCTCCGATAAGATTAAGAGCTCCAGCAACCAGCTCATCTCCTTCCTCAGCAACAATCAACATTACCTTATCCCCCAATTTTGATCCCATGATATGAAAAAATTCTCTTGTTAGATAAGGCGTACCCCACCTATGCAGGCGCACATCAACACACTATAAGCTTTGTGAATTATTATCTTATTGAACATGTCAGCTTTCACAAAAATAAATACTCCCTCCATCCCAAAATAGGCGCCCACATTAAGATTTAGATTTTAGAAGAAATTTGATAATATTTTGTTGCACAATTTTACACATAGATATTAGCAAATTACTTTTGTATCCTTTCCATAGAGATGGTTGATAAAGGAAATCAACATTCATTTTAATGCCAAATTTTGAAATTTAATATAAATCTTTTGGGGATGGAAAAAATTGTAGAGTGAAATTATATGTGGTATGGATGGATTATATGATTAACAAAATAATGGATGAAGAATGAGTCATGTGCACTGAACTTGTTGTCTGTAGTGTTCCTGTAGAACGTATAAAAGGTATCCCAGTGCTTGGCCTGTCAGTGTGAAAATAGACATGGTAAGATCAAAATTCTTGCATATAATATAGATGAATAAATTAATAGAAGAAATGGAGGTGCATTGCTGTTGGATCTCCAGAAACTATGTCCACACACATAGTAATACAAACATGTGAACACGGTACACATGCATCATGTGTGTGTCTGAGTACGTACTAATGGCCAAAAGTAGATCAATGTCAAAAGAAAACCAGGAGAGATGCATAACAGCACACCTTAATTTCATCACCTCGCAGCCTTTTCATTTTCAAGTTTTGAGCAGGTATCTGCATATAGATTAAATTTTAATCATAACCTCAATTCAGAATGGTAAGAACAGCCAAAGATGGACCCGCATGCTCAAACGTAGGCATGTAGAACTTTCATTTAAAGTTAAACGACAAAACATAACGTTGAACAGATGTACCTTTTTGCGCTCTTGTCGTATATTTTTTCTTTTGCTTTGCTTCATGTCCATCAAGAAATCATCAAAACTGTTGATGCAAATATGCAGTATCAAAAAGAAAGAACGAGCTATCAAGAATTTATACATGATATGACAGTGGTAGCCTGGTAGGTAAGATCATACTGGTCAAGGTCGTAAGGCACACGCCCAAGACAAAGAAAACACAATAATAGGAAAAGCATAATAGGCACAGAAAATGATGACATGAAGTAAGAATGTAAGTTTAGTCCACACTCCACTCAATTCAAGCTTTCCATCCCAAACTATGAATCACCAGCTTAGCAATTGTTTAGAAAGAGGTAGTGACGATCTGAATAACGACTACAAGAAGGATCGAGGGACTGTGCAAGAGGGGTAGCTATTAGCTAGAGTTATAAAGCCAGAGCAAAGGTAACCGAATAACAGTCAACAAGAGATGTAGGCTGCTTTGTACGGGACTTTAGGATTAAATAATTAAGTTCCAACGGTTAAAAAAAAAAAAAAAAAAAAAAAAAAAACACCTCGAATTCCAGGTCCCCCCCCCCCCCCCCGAGCTTGCTTGTGTCTGAAATAAGCGCCCCATAGAAGAACCGCACCTTGCATCTACTTGAGTTGTGTTGGCCTTGCCTCGAGGTGCGCCTTGTGTGCTTTTGACTACTATGATTATGCTATATATATATATATATATATATATGCATTACTATAAGAATGGTTAAACTCAAAAACATTATTTATAAAGCATATCCACATTATACTGAACATGAAAGGAAAAAAATGCAGATAGACGCTTTGTTCAGATATATATTTTCTTTGAAGATAAGAAAGTGGACTAATGATAATTGTAAGAAAGGAGACCAGGAACATACGCAATGTCAGCAAGTAAATATGCTATTTAAAATATTAAGCACATAATATATGACCAAGAGATGAAATATTGCTCACTTTTTGTAGTTGCGGTTTTTCCAGTGATACTGCATACCAGTCCTCTGCAGAAACCCTTTATCCTTCAAGGCATGCCATTCGTTTTCAGTGGAAAACGTTATGTGCAAAGATGAAACCTGAAACTGTCAAAGTGCATATACGAACTCAAAATGGGACCATACAATGGCAGTTTCATTAACTACTTCTACAAGGTTTAACCAAAAGCTCCTAGTGATATCATTGTCGGTTTAGTATCTCCTGGATCAACCATAATGAAGTGCTATGTTTTATAAGTTCGAAAAATACCTGAACGGCCAAATCCTTCATAGCCGATACTAAAATGTCAAACACTTGATCTTTGTAAGAGGTGTTCCTCAGTAAGATCCTTGGCCCAGGTACAGGGGTAAAAGGCACACAACATTGTAATTTTGGATAATACCTTGAACCATAACGGTAATAGGCATCAGCCCATGAATGGTCAAAAACATATTCACCATATGAATGACTGCAATTGGAGAAAAAATAGATATGAGTATACGACATAAATGAAAATATGTGAATTTATAAATCTTGAAGGACATTGCAACTAAGAACCTTTTAAGATAGAGTGGGATCACGCCTAGGATATTATTATCTTCATCTTGTGCAACTATGTGTCTTGGAAGCCATCCTGTTTCCTGAACTACCATCAAACATAAATGCATTCAAGTATGGTGTTTTAGTGAATATTTATAGAGTAAAATAAGACATGGGTTAGCCCTTCAGACTTATGCATGGAGTAAAAGGATCACAAAAGGAATATGAACATTATAATCTGTGAGATGCTGATTGAAACTAATCTACAAGTTCAGGTAAATTTCACTAAGATATGATGTCAATACAATATTTCTAACCTTCACTGCAGAACCCGATTCCTCTAAACTTGAAAGAAACCCGTGAGAAAGAAAAGGATTGAATTGTTCTGGACCAGTAGCATCGAGACAGCAAGCATCCCAACCACTAGATGGAACTTCCAAAATTGAAGACACTACAGAAACTGATACCGTTTTAAGTTTTTCAGCGGCTGCTGACTCTTCCTAAATTAAAGACAATATAACAGCATACATATTATGAGGATAGTAGAGGAGAGAAAAGCCTACCATACGTCCATACCCAACAATTCATTATAGGAATGATTATAGATTACACACCTTAGCATTAATCTTGGTCAATGTGAAGCTATCTATGGAGAGATTTGTTTCAGGAGGATTTGCCGCCTTTTTAAATTCCCAGAACAGTGCCTTTATTCGAGATGTTTGTTTGGTTATACGAAAGTCTTTTCTACATGAAAACCCTCCCTGTAATAGAATATTACGAGGATCAAGGCATTTCACAGTGAATGGAAACCAAAAGTATGGACGAGTGTTATTCAAAAAGCTCCCCACAAGTTCATCAAGATGATACATCCATTGTCCACTCCATATTGACCAATGACAGAAAACTCTGACATTTAAAGTACAATCTTGGTCTTGACTAGTGGGACACACTTTGGCCTGGTGTACGGGCCGATCCAGGGACAAACTTGTGACCTAGAGGTACCAAAGTGGACAAGGTCTTGCGTTCTTGCTAGAATGGACCGATTTGTATCAGAAGATATATTGGACAAGTGATAATAGTCATAACCATAGGTTCCCAAACCCAAATGAAGCCTATATATGTGTAGTACTTATGGATGTGGGGTAACCTAAACTAACAAGAGACCACTTTATTATATCCTATTCATTCCTATATTCATAGACTCAACATACAGACATAAAACAACAAGAACAAACCACTTATGTTATGCAATACATATTAGCTTGACCAACAATCTGTTACTAAGCATATACAGATGGATGTTCCTCCTTATATTACAAAATACTAGTGTTCTCACGTTCTTTCATTTGAGCCTTTGAGGATTTGTTCAAAGTTCATTCAAAATAAATCAAAATCCATATCAGTCTCAAGTTGCAAATTGTTTAAAATAAATAAATTAAGGATTTCAAATTGTCCCAACCAAACATGTTCTACAAGGTTCCAATAATTCAGGAAACTTTCCTTAAACTAAAACCTACTGTATAAATTAAACAACTTCAATCCAATAAGTCCATAACATAGAAATTGAAGAGACTATAACCACGATGTTCAAGATCAAAATCTGGATAATTAGTGTGAGGTGATTAATAATAACAATAATGTTAGGGAAAGGGATATTGACTTACAATGGTAAAGTCGAGGTGAGCTAGTAGAGGTGAAGGACGAAGGACAGCCATGGCCATCATCGTCATGGCGGAGAGAGATCCAACAGTTCTAACAACCAACACAAGGCACTTGTGTGGGTTATCTTTCGACACGCCCACTCCCTCACTCACTCATAACTAACACTATTTTTCAATTTTAGTTTTTTTTTTTTTTTTTTTTTTTAAATTAACCGATTTGAGGTTTATACGGTTTGATTTATGGTTTAAAAAACAGATTTTTAATGGTTGATTTTAATCAGGGATGGCAAGTAGAAGGGTAGCAGCGATGCACAATTCTTGAGAGTTACTTGAAATCGGATTGATAAAAAACTTGAACAAGCCCGAGCATGATTCATGACGCGTTTGGTTATCGAGCTCGACCTCGAGTTTTTCATACAAATACCGTTTAAGCTCGTAAAGATGATATGGTAACAGAAAGTAAAGTGGGAGAGAAATTGTAGAGAGAGAAAGTGAAGTATTGTTATGATTGTTAATGAAAACACAAACTATCAAGACTATATAACTAACTAATAATAGTGGATAACAGCTGTCATATCCATCTCTCTAATATGCCCCCTTCAAAGTGAACAGGGTGAAGCAGTGTGAAACTTGACCTGAAGAGTGTCAAAACGTGATGAAGACAGCCCTTTGGTCAAGATATCAGCAAGCTGAGCCATAGTATAAATATAACGAACAATGAGAGCTCCAGAAAGCACCATATCCCGAATAAAATGCAAGTCAATCTCAATGTGTTTCATACGCTGATGAAACACAGGGTTGACTGCTAAATAAGTAGCTCCAAGGTTGTCATACCAAATAGTAGGTGGACAAGTCAGCGAAATACGTAGCTCAGACAATAAAGTACCAATCCATCTAATCTCGGCTGCAGTTTGTGCTAAAGCCCGATACTCTGCCTCAGTACTAGATCGAGCAACAATATGTTGATTCTTGGAACTCCAACTAACAAGGTTGGGTCCAAGAAACACATAATAACCAGTGGTAGATCGTCAATCATCAGGACACCCAGCCTAGTCAGCATCAGAATAACCATGTATATCAAATCTATCAGACCACCGAAGAATCAAACCATGTGTACTAGTCCCTCGTAAATACTGTAAAATGCGCTTTACAGCGCCCCAATGACAATCAGTAGGAGTCTGTAGAAACTGAGACACCTTACTGACCACGTAAGCAATCTCAGGTCTAGTCAAAACCAAATACTGTAATGCCCCCACAGTGCTATGATACATAATCGGATCATCCAAAGAAGTACCCGTATAACGAGATAACTGCCGACCAGATGATACGGGAGTAGATAAAGAACGACACTCGGACATACCAGTCCGCTGAAGCAAATCAAGCAAGTAACGCTGTTGTGATAAATGTAACTCATCATTTGAAAAAGTCACCTGAACACCCAAGAAGTAGGACAAAGTGCCTAAGTCCTTGAGTGCAAACTGAGAGTGTAACCGGGCAATCAAGTCTCTCACAAACACAGATGAACTCCCGGTAATAATGATGTCATCCACATAAACCAAAATATAACATGTAATGCCATCCTGATGGTACACAAACAAAGGTGTATAAAAAATACACTGTGAAAAAACACTAGCAATGAGAGCCGAAGAAAGCTTTGAAAATCACGCTCGAGGTGCCTACTTCAAGCCATAAAGGGCCTTCTGTAGAAGACATACATGTTGAGGACGAGAGGAATCAACAAAGCCAGGGGTTGTGCCATATAAACAGTCTCAGACAAATCCCTATGAAGAAAGGCATTGTTGACATCAACCTGCCGAATATCCCATCATCTGGAAAAGGCAACAGAAAGAACAGCACGAATAGTAGTGGGTTTTACAACTGGACTAAAAGTCTCAGTGTAATCAACCCCCTTAGTCTGTAGAAAGCCCTTAGCAACAAGCCGGGCTTCTCACAGGACCATCAGGATTAGTCTTAATCCTGTAAACCTACTTACAGCCAACAATGTTGGCATCAGTGGGAGCCGGAACCAGCCGCCAAGTCTGGTTGGCATATAAAGCATCCATCTCTGCACGCATAGCATCCCACCAAACAGACCAATGCTGAGCCTGGTGAAAAGTGGCGGGCTTAGTGATGGGAGCAGTAGAAGCAGCAAATGTAACATGATCAGGAAACTGTCTCGGATGACGAGTATGATCCTGTAAACGAGTAGTCATATGATGAATACGAACAAGGGGAGGATGAGAAGATGAAGAAGAAGGAACATAGTTAGTAGGGAAAGAAGTAGGAGAGGGAATGGAAGTAGAAGAAAAAGGAGGAAGAGGAATATAAGAAGTAGAAGAATCAGAGATAACGGAACAAGTAGGAGGAGGAATAAAGAAAACAAGAAGAGAATCTGTAACTGGAGGATCAGATGAAGAAGAGGAGCTGGGAATATCAAACACCGACTCATGAAATGTGACATGACGAGAGGTAAAAGTATGAGAGGTCAAAGGATCAAAACAAAGATAGCCACTGTGACTAGGAGCATATCCGACAAAAAATACAAGGTGTAGATTTGGGTGAAAGCTTATCCTCCCGAGTATCACCCAGAAAAGGATAACACAAGCACCCAAAAGTACGAAGAATAGAATAATCTGGTCGGGTACCAAATAAGATCTCATATGGAGAGGAAAAATGAAGAATAGGTGTAGGTAGTCGGTTGATGAGAAACGCGGTTGTAGCAAAAGCATCATACCAAAATCGCTTTGGTAGATGAGCATGTAACAATAAGGCATGTGCGACCTCAGAAAGATGTCGTTTTTTCCTTTCCGCCACCCCATTTTGTTGGGGTGTGTACGGGCAGGAAATTCGATAAACAATACCAAACTCAGTGAGATATTGAGCCATACGACCACGAGTAAGCTCAGGAGCACCATCGCACTTTAAATGTTCGACCATCGGACGAAAATGGCGAAAACAATCAATAGCCTGAGAACGACATGTCAATGGATACATCCATGTAAATCTACTAAAGTCATCAATAAAGTAATGAAATATCGATAACCATATCGAGACACAACCGGGGCAGGTCCCCAAATATCACAATGAATAACATGTAAAGGAACGGTAGAATGAGAGACAATAGAATCAAATGGTAACCGACTAGCTTTGGAAATGCAACGGGAATTACATGGTTTATTATCAGTTTTAGGTGATATGGACAAAAAAGAAAGTCTAGACAAAACAGGGTCAGATGGATGTCCTAATCTGGAATGCCACATCTCACGTGGAACTAAGAACGTGGCTGATAATGAATAAAGCATATGAGGACTAGGACGCATATAGTGAAGAATCTGACCCGCAAATGTCTGAATGGACAAACCATGGACAGAGAAGCTAACAACAATATGATGGTCAATAACAAGCTGAGTAATGGATAATAGGTTCTTGGCTAAGCCAGGAAGAATAATAACGTGTCGAAGAAGCAAAAACGAAGTAATGAAGAACCAATATGAGTAATAGTAAAGAGGTGTACCATCACCAACAATGACTCTCTCAGAACCAGTATAAGGAGTAGCATCAAAGGCCATAGAGTGATTTGAGCTCATATAAGCAGTAGCACGGAGTCAGGAACCCAAGACTCAATTTGCTGGCAAGCACTTGAAACAGCCGCATGAAGACCATAATAATGTGCTTGTTGACCAACTGGTTGACCACAATTTTGGTCAGTCCAAGACACAAAATAAGAGTTCGTATGATCTTTCTTGTGTCCATGTAATTTAACATCATGTTGAGGCCCAATCTGTCCATATAATCCATAACCATTAGATTTATCATCAGGCCCAAAACATCCATATACAACATCTGATCCATTCTCAAACTCACCATTACCACCATCCCCAAAATCAGAAACCCAAAAAACCATATGCATCATCAATTTGGTAATACTCTTCCACAGAGTAAAAGAAGATACAGAGTTCCTTGCCAAACACACCCTTAGTAAAAATGTATACCTCCAATACTCCACCCCTACAATCTATATTTAAAAAAAAATCCTTAACATGTATTAACGGGTACTAAACAGGTAAACAAGTATTTAACCTGTTTAGACATGAAACATGTTAAGGTCATACATGTACCTGTTAAAATCATGTAGGTTCGTGTCGAGTATTTGTGTTCGTGTTTGAAATTGCCAATAATGGTTCAAGGTGTGGGTAGTAGAGGAAAACACCTCCTGGGTACCGAAATTTGAATTGCCGGAGTTGTTTATTGTTATTGATGAAGAGCTTGAATAGGGGGAGTTCAGGCAGGAGCAGACTCAGAAGGGAGTCGAAGCGGATTTACGTCGGAGCGGATACTGGTGATCCGGTAATCGAAAGTATAGGGGAGGGAGGTGGTGTGTCAGATGTCATAAGGGAAGACGAAGGGTCTCCAGTATTGAATTTGCATGAGCATGGGACTGCCAACACGGTGAGGGGAACGACGCATAATTACAATAATAATGGAACCCCACATGGTTCTGCGGTGGACCCCAGTCCTTTAGAAAACACATTAATGAATGTACAACAACAAAATGCTCAGTTTGGGCCTGTTTTCACTGGGTCAAATGTTAATGTTCAATTTAGGCTTGTTTTCTATGGGCCAAACGTTTTTAACCTGGGCCGTTCTACAGGAAGTACTGTGACACCCGTCGAAATCACAGGTCATATCCGTACACATAGTTACATGATTACAGTGTGCATAGCATTACATGTTAACATTTGCATCATAGTTGGGCTATACAGGGTTCCACCGGGCCAATCTCACGGCCTACAGTCCAACATTAGACCCATTAGTTAGTTCAAGGCCTCAGTTCACCTACATGAACTATCCATATGCATTGTCCAACAAGGACAATTAAACTCTTATTAACTTGTGTACAAGGGTAATAAATTTTAATACACATACATATGTACATCCATAGACAAGTTTATATATAGCAAAAATCCAAATTATATAGATGTGTATATATATTAATGGCCACACACACACACAACACCAAGTTTTCCATGTTTTATACTTCAATTTCCCATGGAAACACCAAAGTAGAATGAGGGACACACATTAGCTATTCCTTACACAAGTTGACTCCCTAAAACCATCTAAAACACTATGTAAGAATCATATACACACATGAAAATGCATTGGAAATGAACAACTTCCTTACCCACACATACATACATACATACATACATACATACATACATACATACATACATACATACATACATACATATGATTACATACACACACTCACCATACACTCACCATTCTTATCCATAACACACCACACTTCCATGCCTTATACTAACATGGCAACAACACAATTCACATGGAATTCAAGACCAAGTTGACTTGCCACAAAAGCTCCTTTTGTCTCATTATTTTCGGCCCCCAAGAGTCTCCAAAAGAGGTGTGCACACAATCCCCTAGGACACTAGTCAACCACTTGCACTAGAGTGGCAAAACATAAAACACTTGATCATTCCCACAATGTCAACCTTTCCAAAACATTTTGCTCCTTCCCTATGTCTTTCGGCCGCTACACCACCCCTACAAACCAAGCCAAAACCTTAAGTCAACACTTTACTCTTACAAGGTCTCTAGAAGAATGCACATCAAGAAAACAAAGAGTTGACCTTCCCCAATTATGAACCAATGAAACCATGGCTCTCCTCCCACCAATCGGCTATATATAGTGCACAAGAGGGACATGAGGATCACACCACAACTCCTCATAACTCACTAACACTTGAACACTCTTTGTTTTCCATTGGTTACAATCGGCCGAGCCCCAACACCTCTCCCAAGGCTTCATTCGATCACTAGCCATCAACCTTTGGGAATCACAAGCCACTAGCAAGCTTTAGGAGTCATTTGGAAGGAAGTTAGCTTATTTTTCTTTGATATCTTCGGCTATATACGCATGAGGTATCACATCCGAACCATTTTCATTTTATACACTTCGGTCACATGTGGTGGTCACCCGAGAACACAGACACACTCGCACACCCTTAACAAACGATTTTGTCGAGTAAAACTAACATATACACTCAAGTTTTATGTTAAAAAGTTCAATGTTTAAGTTCATGTATACACACATATGTACATTGGAACATACACCTTAGAACATGAGCAAATGGACATTTACGAGCACACACACATACATATAGATGTATGTGTGCGTGTGTAAGGCCAAGACCCGGCCAAAGGATAATGAATTTTGCTTTGCTTAATTTCACAACATACATCAGGGTTAGATTCATAAACATGTGTTGAGAACACTAAAAACATGTGTTAACAAGCTTAACACAAGAGTTTTCATGGAAACATATGGTATGCGAGTACATACCAAGGCAAAACACCTAAATGTGTTATTTTTATGCAAAACTATCGAAAGATGTGTCGATATGCCACCCTATACTTACTTAATTGTGACATAAGTAACAATCGGTAACATTTAGTAAGACAAAGCACTTGCTTTACCAAAACAGACTAAACATCGTCACATTAATGACAAAACGAACATTTTTGACACATACAGTGTGTAACTGATAACTCAAAAAGTTATCATATAAAAAAGGCATAAACAGTCTCATAATATGGTACAATTTGGGTAACATTATTAATATTTGGTACTTAAATCGTTCCTATTTGTATTTTGCAGGAAAATGGAGCTCAAAAACAGAAACTGAGGATTTATGGGCAAAAACAGACAAAAACAGGAGATTCCTGAAAATACAAGACTATCAGCCGGTTCACTGTATAATTTGAAGACAATCCCGGGACTTAAACAACACTAAAATCAGCCCCAGAGTGACCAAGCACGCTCACGCACACCTGCACGAAGGTCTAGTACGCGTGAGAACAACGCAACAAACTAGGAGAGCAAGAAATCAAGACCAACAGCATGTGCACGCCCGTGCCCACTACCGTGGCACGGCCGTGCAAGGGACAAGAAGGACAGACAGAGTCTGCCATGCAGCAACAGAACATACGTGAGATAGCGTGCACGCCCTTGACACAAGTTGGCACGGCCGTGCAGCCCCTGGAGGTCTATAAATACTAAGCCAACCCCCACCATTTGTTCATCCCTTCTTGTGCTCTCTTAGGCCGACTACCAAGCTTCTTCCAGAGATCTTGGGAGGCCTTCTGGTCCTCCTAACATCCCTCAATGGTTAGGCTTCAACCTACCTTGTTTAGCTTGGCCAAGAAGAGGATCGTAGAGTAGTTATGCAATAAAACATCGAGGGTCGTGAGGATCATGAGAGAATACATACCACTTGGAAGATGGAGAGCTTGTCTATGAGCAGCCAAGATCCTTGTGTTGATCATTTCTATGGTTGTATCTTTCTTGTATTTGCGAACCCGCTTCGATTCGTAGACTTTTATTATTATTATTAATAGTAGTTTATTTTTAGTTATTTGTTGTGTTATCTTTTTCTAATCTTTATTTGTTTATCTTTGTGGCAATTTTGAATGATGATTAATTTAAATAACAACCTTAACTTAATTAATCAATGGTATAATCAGCTTCTGGTATTCCCGAGCTAGATCCAAGGCGAGGAAACCGGTAGTGAGACAGATCCTTCGGGCTTCTGATATCCAAACCGGGTTCAAAGCAACGGATTCTAAAGTGGACCAGATCTGAGTGACACATTTTTGGTTCATACCAGATGGTTGAGTGATTTTCTTGGCTAAGGATGGTTCACCTATGGGCGCACTAGTTATCTTTTGTATCATACGCCTGTAGGGTTAGGGGCCGCCTCTGTTAAGGACTTCATTCAGATCGGGAGGTTATGGTTGGGTAATTAAGTTATCATAAAAACCAACTTTATATTTAACAGGCCTTTAAAGTGTTACTAAGATAAATAAAATAAATGTTCTTTATCTAGTTCTCGTTAGTACAACGCCGCTAACCAATGGAGAGACCGCCTTCCTGTGACAACCGTAAGAGAGATCTTTCGACTTTGATCGTTACCCAATGAGGATACGTGGTTTCCAGGATAAAGAGACTCTTCCACACAATTAACTATATTAAATTATTAATTATAATAGTAAACTTAACTACTTAGGCAAAGGGCGCCGAGATGTGCATATCTATCTACTATTTTGTCCCACCTTATCTTTTATAAAACCAAACCTTTTTCAAAAACTCTTTTTAAAGAACCCCTCTGTTTTATTTTTCTTTTCAAAACCCGATCGGTCAATTGATGAATGGTTGAGTAAGAGAAAGTGTGAACCTTGGAATACGATACTCAATACTTACCACCGAGACTATACTATGCACGTCAGGTTCTCTGCCTATGTGTTGGTTTTAGTTTCAAAAGTAAATATTGTTTACTTTATAAATTTAAAACTTTGTTAATTAGGATTTAGTAAAATCAGTCTTTTCCCCCAAACCACTGTTTTGGGATTGATAAATCAAAGTTTTTGACACCGGGGAAATTGACATCTTTTTATTGCTAAAACCAAACGCATCAGTGGCACACGTGGATAGTGGTACAAAAGCCCCTAGTCCACGGGTGTTGCAGTCGGGTGAACAATTGCATGATAGCTAGAACAAAACATAGACTTAAGGTGCCTTTATATGAACTTAGGGCATCCCAGACCAGATACACAGCGCCAGATCCAATTTAGTCTAGCATTCAGACACCAAGTGAGTATTCACGGTCCCTTTTTACAGTTTTTACATTTTTCCAGGGGAAAAACATGCGTATAGTTTTCAGTTACAATACATGACTATTATGTGAACATGAGACATTACAGTTCAAGATCCATTAAGCCCTCGTGTCATACATCATACCATAACCATTAGCTATGGACTTAGCCATGAAACACCGGGATAGATCTATTGGGTTGACACCCCCACTCTTGGTCAGTCGCTCTGACCGGATGGCAGATATCAAAAGAGTGCTTGTATTTCACATTATTTCATTGTCTTTAGTGTACAATGGGCGAGGCACAACATGTCAAGGTTTGGTTATGGGCTCATGTCAGATCACATATTGATTATTGCCCTAGCTAGGCAATGATTTAGTCGGTTTTGGATTACATGTCCACCATATAGAAAACCCGTGAACTCACCAACTTTATGTTGACCCATATTTCCTTTAATGCATGTTTTTCAGGAAATTAGCATGGATAATGAAACTTGCAGGGGTCATGTGCGAGCATTTATGGGATACCTTCTTTTGGACCGTTGTGTTGTTGTCCTAATACTAGACATTTACATACAATGGTTTTGAATATTAAACAATTAACTCTTTGTAGAACAAATCTGGTTGTTTAATGAAAGTTCCCGCTTTATTTTAATCAATGCCCGTGTGACCTTTGTGCTTGGGAATCTTTCGAAATCACACCTCGCGTTTTCGCCTAGGCGGGGTGTGACAGATTGGTATCAGAGCACGAGGTTATAGCGAACTGAGATTCTTTTGAGTCATGTAACACCCCAACCAATGGTGGAATCATCGAGGTGTCACATAGTGACGATTGTTCAAAAGCACATGGTACTAAAATGTAAATATTATTGTATAATTTAAGTTGTCTTACATGGATGAAATGGGAAAATACAAAAGTCTGAACAAAACAAGAAATTTGAAATAAATTATTAAAAGCAAGCACTAAAATCCAATGCTATCGAACTAAGATCAAACTGCACCTGAAAACATGTACAAAATAAGTTTTGTCAACATATGAAATGTTGGTGAGCATTCATAGTTTTAATATTGTTGCTACAACAAGGAAAATGACCGGTATTAGGTTAGGAGATGTTTAGGATTATAGGTTAATGGTATATTAGGTTGAGATTAAGGTTTTAAGCTTAGGTTTAGATTTGGTTGTAGGATCAGGGGTCTTCAAATTCCTGGAAGAGACCTGCACAAAGGTAGCAGACACCGTTAGCCTTAACGCAGGAGGGAGCCTCCTGCGTTTGGACTCCGGCGTGAGAATAAGTACATATTCATTTGGAGTTGGGAAAATAACGAAGTAGAGAGTATGAGAGTAGAGAGAATGAGTGAGAAGTGTGTGTGGAATGTCTACCCAAGGGCCTCCTTATATAGGCAGTCGAATTCTGCCCAGGAGCTCCCTCAGGGTAGCTTCCTTACCATACCTGGATGTGTTTGACCCTCTTTTAGTTCCCAGCAGTGAGACTTTTCCCTTTTAGGATGTTTTCAGCTTTTATCATTTCCAATGCAAGGCTTGGAGCTGTGTGGTGTTTTGTCCCTTGCCATGATAATAAGCCAAAATCCCCTTTTTGCATTTCCAAGACTTTTTACTGTTTGCTTTCTGCCCTGAGGCTTCCATATGGCAGGTAAGCTGCCTTATATCAGCTCCACTAAGTCAGGCAACCTCTTAATCAAATTTATTTTGCTTATCTTTTCGACGAGAGGTCTAAACGTTGTCGTTTTAGGACACACGTCATCAGCCCCCCAGTCATAAGCATTTGTAAAGAAGTTAGAAGTGCTTGTGACTTGTACATTGTCATATTCCCCGGTGGTAACGCTGCTTAAGCTTGTGTTGGTACTGGGTAATTTTTTAAACCCCGAGCTCCCTCATGGGAGCATTGGTTTGTTATTTCTTCCTTCATCAAATTTCGTGCAAGTTTTTGGCCTTGCATTTGTCATGATTGTCTGATTTTTTAATTAATATGGCTATCCATCATTACTCCCTAGGGAGCAGACGCTTGTCCCATCAGCCGTCCCAGACGACTGTTGACATGACAAGGGGCTAGGCTGACGTCATCCCCTAGGACAGCTGAATGGTGGTTTCCCTTGGTAACCGTTCAATGCCATTAATTTCAAATTTTAAATCCCTTATAAAGAGATAACCCCTCTTTCTTCTTCACTTTATTCCCTAATTAGAAAACTGTCGTCTCTTTCCCACGATTGTTCTCCAACCGGCGATCCTCTTCTTTTTCCTATAAAATCTGGTAAGTAACCTCTTCCCTCTTTCATACTTCGTCTTTCATTATGTCGAAAACCGATCTCGCATCTCAGTTCACTCGTTTATCCAAGTCTGATGTTGAGCGATTTTGTACTGAGATCGGAATTCCTTTGTCTTTTAACCCTTCTGTTCCAAAGGGGAAAACCCCTGTGACCTCCGTTCCCTCTGGAAAGGTGGCGGTGTATACCCGTCAGTTTGACCAGGGTAACCTTAGGTATCCCTTCTCCACCTTTTTTCTGAATGTTCTAGAGTATCACCAACTTTCCCTTGATCAGTTGTGTCCGTCTGGAGTTGCTAGGATTTTGCACTTCGAGATAGTGTGTCGTTGCCATGGTCATGAGCCTTCCTTGGCTATGTACCGGCGGTTTTTTAGGTTGGCTAAAAATGGGAATTGGTTTACTATTGAGAAGACTCAATGTGAACTGGCCCTCATTTCTAGTGTCATCGGACTTGTTTCTTCCTGGAAAGACAAGTTCTTTTTCTTAAACTCTGATTTTCTACCTTTTAAAACTCCTCGGAGGTCTTCGGATGCTCCTCTAAACGAGAAGGAACCTGATCCTGATACTCTTGACCAAGTGTTGTTGGAGAAGCTGCGTAGCTTTCCTACTCGTCTTCGTACCTTCCCTGAGGATTTTCTGGTGATGGTGGGCTTGAGTGCTAACTGGGATGATCCTGGGACTGACCCAGTGATATATCATGGTGGGAAGGGTAGGTGTCTCCCTGTCTCCTCCTTGGCATCCTTATCATTTTTATGTTATCTAACCGTTTTTTCTTTTTGCAGAAATGAGTACTCTGGACTTCCTGGCTCTGGATGATATTACTGATGTGAAGTTTAAGGTTCGGAATGCTGCTGAGGGTAAGAATGTGGTAGTGAAGACTGAGCATGTTCGTTTCAAGGGAGAGTATACAAGTGTGATCACGTCGTCTG
Organism: Ambrosia x helenae; assembly: GCA_030844895.1. NCBI lineage: Eukaryota > Viridiplantae > Streptophyta > Magnoliopsida > Asterales > Asteraceae > Ambrosia > Ambrosia x helenae. The sequence continues at coordinate 77,354,441 of CM061230.1, forward strand.
TTGCTGCTGTGGAGCCTCCTGGGGAGAAGTCTGTTACTGTCCGTCGCTCCAGCAAGCGACTCCAGACTGCTTCCTCAAGTCAGGGGGGCTCTTCTGCTGTGCCCTTGGTTTTTGGAGATGAAGATGAGGATACTTCTCTGATTTCTTCTGCGTTGGGGTACACTCCTGCCCCCGAGAAGGGCAAGCTTACATTGTCCTCCCCGAAGAAAGACGATGTTGTTTTCAAGAAGCCAAAGGACGTTGTTGTCAAAGGTCCTAGTCCGAAGTTGTTGCGAGCCGAAGGAGGTGAAAGCTCTAAAGCTGCTGTTGATGAGGTTTCTGATGTTCCTGCCAGCAGGAGTCCGGTGAAGGAGTGTTTGTGCCGGATTGGGATATCAAACCTACTGATTTGTTGAAGAAAGCTTCCGTTTGCCGTGATCTGATAGACCATTGTGTCCCTGATGCTGAGAGAGAGCTTCACAAGGAATGGATGGATAAGGATGTTATGAAGAAGATGTATTATCACTTTGGGCAGTTTCTGTCTTTGTTCCCCGATAGTATGGCAAGGTGGGGGGAGTTGATGGCAAGAAGAGAACAAGTGGAGGAGTTTTTTGAAGAGCATGAGGCCGAGTTGGTTAAGGTGAGGGAGGAATTGACCAAGCTTGCTGCTCGGGAGAAGGATTTGGTTCAGGAATTGGCTGTGTCGAAGACCCAGCTTGGTTTAGAGAAAGAAAAGTTTGAGAAGATGTTCAAAGGCCTTCATGATGAGAAAGCAAAAGTTGCTGAGGAGAGGGAAGGGTTAGCTCGGGCACGACAGGCAGTTAAGCAGGAGCTGGCTTTGGTGGAGAAGGTGGGAACAGAGCTCCGGGTCCAGGTGGACCGTTTGACCAAAGAAAAGGAGTGGCTAATCTCAAAGGGGGTAGCTCGTTTTGTTACCAACCTCCTGCACTCTCAAGAGTTTAATGCTCCTCTGGCGGACATTTATGCAAAAGCCATATCTTTTGGTCGCCATGGAGGAATTCAAGCCGGTTTCAAAGCGGCTCAAGAGGGTCAGGATCTTGAGGAGCTGCCATCCTTTAAGCCTTCTTCCGGTGATGAGTTTGTGAATGCTGTGAAGGCAATGGAGCTTGCCACCTAACCCTACATCTATGTTATTGCCAAGGCTTCTGAGCAGCCTCTTTCCTTTCTTCAGGACTTGGAGCCAGAGGGCCTGAAAAAGGATGTGGCTAATCAAGTGTTTGGCTCTTATGTGTCAAAAAGGCCTCTTATGATCATGTTGGAGGGAGCCGACGGTGGGGAGGGTAGTTCCAAACGTGCAAAACCTGCTGGTTCTTCCAAGGTTCCCAATCTGGAGCAGGTATTCGAGAGTCCTTCCCCCCTTCAAGCTCTGGAGGTTGAGTCTATCCCTCTTTCCAGCGAAGATGATCCATTCGCCGGTCTTGATACTGAGGGCCTTTATGACGATGTTGGTAACCGAGCCCTGGCTCCCCCCGGTGAAGATGATGCCACCCGTGAAGCCGAAGACCCAGCTACTCCATGATTCAACTTTGTTTTAGTTTTTTCAAGTTTTTAGCATGTCTTTTGTAATCGAACTATGTTGTACTCAGCCCTTGGGGCGTTTAATATTTGTCTTTTAATGGAATTCTCCCCCTTTAGGGGTGATGCTTTATCTATGTTTAACGTTTTGTTGTTTTGACTCTGTTACTTGTCGTTTATAGTGTTTGCAATGTCTTTAACATTTCTCCTTGAGTTGGATGCTGCAGTCACCCAACTTAGGATACTTAGCTAAGGAACCGATGCAATGCTTACCCTATCAGCTTGTTTGTTTATGTTTAAACCTTTTCTTGAATAATTTTTCAGTGATATGTTCGTTTTTGCATGTTGTGAACATGTGGGAGCTGTCTTAGTGTGAGGAGCTCACCCTATTTCATGGGTTTAGGTATTCCTTCCAAGGACTTGTCCCATGGAGTCGTGGATTGTATTAGGGACTCACCCTGTATACAGGAAGGTTACTTAGCCTTGCTCCCTGTTGAGCAGTTGTGGCCTGGGAGCTCATCCCCGTTTCATGGGTAGGTATAGCGCCGGATCCCATGGAGCCTAGTTAGGAGGGGCTCACCCTTTGATAAGATAAGCGACAAGTTAATAATTTGAAACGTAGTTCATTCATTAATCATGATTTTGAAATACAAAGAGACGTTACAACTGTTAAACATAAAAACGTTTCAAGTGTTTATCACTCCAATGCCTTGGGATCATTTTGCCATTAGTATCGGCTAGCTTGTAGGATCCCCCTTTGTGTGCTTCTTTGACAACATAGGGCCCCTCCCATCGGGGACCTAGCTTGCCTACGTCTTGCTGCCTGCTGGCTTCGTTGCATCTTAACACAAGGTCCCCCGGCCTGAAGGCTTCCTTCCGCACTCTTGTGTTGTAGTAGGCTTCAAGTTTCTTTTTGTACCTGGCCTCCCTGATAGAGGCTTGGTCCCTTGACTCTTCGAGGAGGTCCAGGTTGAGTAGGACCTCCCTTTGGTTGTGTTGAGCGTCTTGTCGAGCAATTCTTCCTGAGCTTAACCCTGTCTCGGCTGGTATGACAGCTTCGCTTCCGAAGACAAGGCTATACGGTGTTCTTCGGTGGCTTGTTTTCTCCATAGTCCTTATAGCCCAAAGGACACTCGGGAGTTCATCAACCCATTTCTTGCCACATCTTCCTAGCCTTGCTTTAATACCTTCGACAATGCTTCTGTTCATGCGTTCAACTTGTCCATTGGACTGGGGGTAGGCTACTGAGCTGAAGACTTGCTTGATTCCTAGCTCGGAGCACCAGCTGCTGAAGGGTTTGTTGGCAAATTGCTTCCCATTGTCTGTCACCATCTCCCCTGGTAGCCCATACCGGCAGACTATTTGTTCCCATACGAAGGTTATCACCTGTTTCCCCGAGATGGTAGCTAATGGCCTGACTTCCGGCCACTTGGTGAAATAGTCGACGGCTACAAGGAGAAACTTCAATCTTCCGGGAGCTTGTGGGAAGGGACCCACAATGTCCATTCCCCATTTGTAGAAGGGCCATGCCGAGATGATGGGAACAAGATCATGCTTGGGGTTGGTCTTCACCGGTGTTTGTAGTTGATAAGCTTCACATTTTCGGATAGTCTCAAAGGCATCCTTATGCATGGTAGGCCAGTAATAGCCCAAGTTCATGAGCTTTGACACCACAGAGCGAGGTCCGGCATGCATGCCACATATACCTTCATGTACCTCCCTGATGAGGTAGTTGCTTTGATTGGGACCTACACACCTTAGTAGGGGTGCCAAGTATCCCTTCTTGTAGAGCTTGTCATCTTCGATTACATATTGTCTCGCCTTCATGACCAATCGCTTAGCTTCTTGTTCGTTTTCTGGTAGCTTCCCTTCCTTCAAGTAGGACATGATGGGTGTCATCCATGTGGAGTCTGTTTCAGTGACGACATCTTGTACTTCCTTGTCATCGATGGATGGTTCTTTCAGCACCTCGACTAGGACCTTCTTGGTTAGGTGAGCAAACGTCAAGGAGGCTAGCTTGCTGAGGGCATCTGCCTGCTTGTTCTTTGTTCTTGACACATGTTCCAGTGTGAAGTCTTTGAATTCCTTTATAAACTCTTTGACCTTGTCTTTGTACCTAATCATTGAGGGCTCTTTGGCTGTGTATCCCCCATTTACTTGTTTGACCACCAGATTTGAATCAACGAAGACTTTTAGTTCTTGTACCTTCATACTTTTTGCCAATCTCAACCCGGCCAGGAGGGCCTCGTATTCAGCAACATTGTTAGTGCAGGGGAAGTCTAGACGGAGGGCATAAGTGTATTCGGTTCCGTGGGGGTCCTTGATGACAAGACCTGCCCCGGAACCTTCTACACTTGAGGCTCCATCAGTAAAAAGACACCATTTCCCCTTGAGGTCAGGCTGTTCTTCGACCTCGTTCATCTCTTCTTCTGCCCGCAGGATGGGTAGCTCAGCGAGAAAGTCAGCAAATACTTGCCCTTTGTAAGCTCTCCTTGGTAGGTACTCTATCTTGTGCTCCCCTAGACCAATGGCCCACTTTGCCAATCTTCCCGAATCTTCTGGTTTTTCTAAGATGGATCGTATGGGTTGATCTGTGATGACCTTTACTGGGTGAGCTTGGAAGTACCGCCTTACTCTCTTAGCAGTGTGTACGAGTGCCAACACAAGCTTCTCTATGGGAGTGTAGTTGACTTCAGCGTCTTTGAGGGCCCTGCTGACAAAGTAGACCAGAACTTGCTCTTTACCTCGATCTACCAAGAGCACTGAGCTTACTGCTTCCATCCCTGCAGACAAATAAACTGTTATTACTTCCCCTTCCTCAGGGGCTGCCACTTCGGGCAGGGAAGCTATGTGTTTCTTGAGTTCCAGGAAGGCAGCCTCTGCCTCAGTTGTCCAGCGGAAGTCTTTCTTATCAACACAATTTTTTAGTGTTTTAAATAAAGGCAAGGACCTTTCCGCGGACTTAGGCAAGAAACGTTTTAAGGCAGCGATTTTACCGTTGAGGCTTTGCACTTCCTTCTTTGTGGTAGGAGACTTCATATCAAGGACGGCTTGGACCTTGCTTGGGTTAGCCGTGATGCTTTGCTTTCCAACAATATGGCCTAGAAACTTCCCCTCCTCGAACCCAAAGGAGCACTTAACAGGGTTAAGCTTCATGTTTATTCTTCGAAGGTTGTCGAATGTTTCTCGGATATCTTGGATCATTGCCTCCCCTGATTTGCTTTTGATGACCAGGTCATCTACATAGGCTTCCATGTTCCTTCCAATTTGCTTTGAGAAAGCCTGATCCACTAACCGCTGGTAGGTAGCACCCGCGTTCTTCAAACCAAAGGGCATCTTTTTGTAGCAAAAGATTCCCCTATCGGTGTGGAAGGCCGTCTTCTCCTCATCTTCTTGCTTCATTTGAATTTGGTGATACCCCTTGTAGGCATCTAAGAAGCACTTGTATTGGAATCCGGTAAGAGAATCTACCTTCCAATCGATTTCGGGCAAGGGGTAGCAATCCTTGGGGCAGGCTTTGTTGAGATCCTTGAAATCAACACACATTCTCCAAGATCCATCTTGTTTGGCAACCATGACCGGGTTTGCTACCCAAGAGTGATACTGAACCTCTCTGAGGATATCTGCTTTAACCAGCTTCTCCACCTCCTGACAAGCAGCCTGGCTCCTGGCTGGGGCCAAACTTCTTTTCTTTTGGACGACCGGCTTGTATGAGGGAGCTATATTAAGTGAGTGTTCAGCCATGCTTCTAGGAACACCAGTCATGTCCCCAGGGCACCAAGCAAATATGTCTCGATTATCCTGCAAAAGGTTGATTAGTTCACACGTAATCTCATCAGGAAGCAGATTGTTTACTTTGATGGTCTGCTCCTGGTAGGCAGGGTTTATGCTGACTTCCTGGATGGGACCGCTGCTTGGTGTTTCTGGCTCCCTGAGACCTTTGGTTTCTTCAATGGAGGCTATCAAAAGAGCTTCTGTCGTTGGCTTCAGGGTCGCAATTCCATTAGGGGTGGGTAGCTTCATTAGACCATGTGTTGTTGATACTACTGCGCCGAAGGTGGCAATTCCCATTCTTCCGATAAGGACATTGTAACTTGAAGGGTACCTGTTAACAGAGAAAGTCAACTCTTCTGTCCTTGACAGAGGAAAGGTGACAATGCAACTGGTTGGGTACCTGATAACAGAGAAGGTCAGCTCCTCTGTCCTTAATAGGTCTCCGTCTCGGAAACAAACGCTTAACGTGAGCTTCCCTAAGGGATGTACTCGTTCCCCTGAGAAACCCACTAGTGAGGCGTCGGATGGCCTGAGCTTGAACTTGATTTCCGGGCTCAAGGATTCGAAGCACCGTTCATACATCACCTCTGACGAGGCTCCGCAGTCCATGTACACCCTATCTATAGGGAAGCCATCCAGTTCAGCTTCAACTATTACCGGTGTGACGATCAGTTCATCGGGAGCAGGGGGAAGACAAATGTCCTGTTTGTTCCAAGGCTCAGTGCGAGCCTTTTTTGCCTGCTGGGATCCCTCAAGCCTGACCATGTTGACCTCCTTATCTTTCTTTCCTTCGTCCCTTCTTCCTTTGATGTCTTTGATTAGGTGAGCCAGCTCCCCGGACTTAACAGCTTCCTCTATCCTCTTTTTCAGCTGGTAACAGTCGTTCGTGTGGTGCCATGTATCATTATGAAAGGCACAGTGCTTGCTGGCGTCCCTTTTGTTAGCTGGCTTAGACAAGGGTCTGGGAGGTCGAAAGGTGTACTTGACTTCCTCTGTGGAGAGTATCTCCTGAGGGGTCTTGGTGAGAACGGTGAAAACCTGCTTTTCTTTATCATGGTACCTTCCTGCCCTTGGGGACCGTCGTCTTTCTTCACTCCTTTGGTTGTCAAAGGATCTCCCCGATCGTCTTTCATTGTAAGGTTGAAAGTGAGGTCTCCGGGAGTTTGTTGAGCTGTCTCTCCAGCTTCCTCGATCCCTCTTCCTGGTGTCTTGCCGAGTTAATGCTTCTTCTCCCCTGAGGAAGGCTTCTGCTCTCTCGAAAGCCTCCTCCATGGTCTGGGGGACATCTTCATGAAATCTTCTTAGCAACTTCTTGGGACGAATGGCTCCCATGAATCCCGACACCCGGATCTTTTCGGTGGCACCACTATACTGCAGACCTTCCCTCTTGTACCTTTCTATGAAACTACGGAGGTTTTCATGCTCCCCTTGTTGGATTTGATGCAATATGGCGGCGTCTTTGGTACACTTCCTGAGGGGGTTAAAGTTTGAGGTGAATCCTCTCCTTAAATCATCAAACGAGGAGATGCTCCGAGGTGGTAGGCCACTGAACCATAGGCGAGCTGGTCCTACCAAGGTCTGCATGAACATGTGGCAGCACTCGGCATCGTTCCATTTTTCTACAGTGGCTGCCCCAGAGAAGACGTTCAAGTGGTCATCTGGGTCTTCCGTGCCATCGTACGTCTTCACATTAGCTGGCATTTTGATCTTGTTGGGGAAATCGAAATGAGCGATGTGTTCAGCAAAGCATTCTAACGACTTAGGTCGGTACGGCGTCGAAGGTGTAGCTTCTGCTCTAACCTCAGCTACAGGAGTTTGAACCAAGGGTTGGGAGGTCATGGGACCCTGCCCTCCCACAGGGGGAGGTACTAGTACTTTGTTCAAAGGTGAGGGATACTGCCAGGGATATCCTCCCGGCCATATGGGGAAGTATTGAGACTGTGAGTAGTTAGGATACATAGCTCCTGGAGGAACGACGAATCCTCCGGCAAGACTTCCTGCTCCCGCAAGGGAGGTGGCTACGGCACTGCTGGCCAATGGTAACGATCTCAAAGCTTCTTCATAGGAGAGTGGTATTGAGGTCCCTGGAGAGAGCGTAGAGCTGCTAGGACCTCCTCCTCCTGAGTAAATGTCCCCTCGACTGTTCAAGTAGGGGTGAGGGTTGGTGTAGTCACGCTGGGTTGCTGGTGAGGTGGTGGTTCCCATCAACGGAGGGTTAGGTGAGAGGGTGACAACAGGCTCTTCGTCATAGGACAACCTGACCCTAACTCCTCTGGACCTCTCCTCTCGCACATAACCGTTCAGGAGGTCTCGGAGTTGCAAGAAATTTCTTCGTACTCCCTCCGGGGTGATATCCATTCGTTCAACTGGAAATAACAAGTCGTCCCTAGGAGACGAGTTAACAACCCTTGAGGATGGCGGCGTTTGGAAGTTGAGCATGTCTCCTAGAGACGGTTCGACTTGTTGTCCGTCCGTTCCAGGCGTTTCATGGCCAGAAACATCACCTGAGGTGTGGCTAGTGGCCGGAGTTTCTGAAAGACCCCCTCCTAGGCGGTTATCTCCACCAGTCATCACAAAAGGAGGTTACTTAGGAACAAATGGGACTGTAGAAACTCTCAACAGTTTTGTTCAAAGTAGCGACAGCCCCACGGTGGGCGCCACTTGTTGCTACAACAAGGAAAATGACCGGTATTAGGTTAGGAGATATTTAGGATTATAGGTTAATGGTATATTAGGTTGAGATTAAGGTTTTAAGCTTAGGTTTAGATTTGGTTGTAGGATCAGGGGTCTTCAAATTCCTGGAAGAGACCTGCACAAAGGTAGCAGACACCGTTAGCCTTAACGCAGGAGGGAGCCTCCTGCGTTTGGACTCCGGCGTGAGAATAAGTACATATTCATTTGGAGTTGGGAAAATAACGAAGTAGAGAGTATGAGAGTAGAGAGAATGAGTGAGAAGTGTGTGTGGAATGTCTACCCAAGGTCCTCCTTATATAGGCAGTCGAATTCTGCCCAGGAGCTCCCTCAGGGTAGCTTCCTTACCATACCTGGATGTGTTTGACCCTCTTTTAGTTCCCAGCAGTGAGACTTTTCCCTTTTAGGATGTTTTCAGCTTTTATCATTTCCAATGCAAGGCTTGGAGCTGTGTGGTGTTTTGTCCCTTGCCATGATAATAAGCCAAAATCCCCTTTTTGCATTTCCAAGACTTTTTACTGTTTGCTTTCTGCCCTGAGGCTTCCATATGGCAGGTAAGCTGCCTTATATCAGCTCCACTAAGTCAGGCAACCTCTTAATCAAATTTATTTTGCTTATCTTTTCGACGAGAGGTCTAAACGTTGTCGTTTTAGGACACACGTCATCAAATATATATAGTAAGTTGGAAAAATGTTATACAATTTAAGTGCAAACTACAGTGCATTTATGTAAACTATGTATCATACAAATGAGCGAAATCAATCCTGTGACTGTATAAATGTACTAAAATGAACGGCGGTGTACTTATCCAATAAATGGATAATAATTTAACAATGACCATGGATTTTCCGATGAAAAAGGGGGAGAATCACCTAGGTGGGTTGTCAATCCAATAGCGCTATCCAATGTTAAGGTCGGCTTATACAATGTTAATGATTTGACTAAGTACAAATGTATTTTACATGTAATGTCTAAGCATAAAGCACGTTTGTAAGCTAATGCACATAGTACTAGAATTGTAATTGTAAAAATGTGAACTTGTATTTGTAATTTGTATAAGTGACATGTAACACCCCAAAAATGAATAAAAGCAAAAAGGGATAGGAAATACTCACATTCGCCAAAAGACTAGATGACTAAGTGAGCGTGAAAAAGCGAGCAATCCAAAGATTCAACAACGAAACTAGTCCAACTTAGAAGAAAAGAAACCGAATAGGAAAAAAAATATCAAGCTTCCAATTCGCTAATTACAAGAGCTTATAATCAAAGCTTCAAATGTAGAAGTAATATACTATAGAAGAAAGGTATGTGGGAGAGTTTAATCGAATTGAAACAATCGATTTAGAGGTGCAAAGTGTAATGGATCATAGGTGGGTTTTTATACTAGTTTTGGATTCAATTAAGCTTTAAAATTGGTCAACACAATAAAGTAGGGTTTTAAGATGAATTGACTATTTGACTAGGACTTTGACTAGGATTTTGACTGAGACTTTGACTGGGACTTTGACTGTCTCAGCGGACCGCGAGGGCTAAAAAATAATTTTTCTAATTTAATCAATTTTAAGTTCTAGACTTGTTTCCTTCTGTTTCTAAGTTGTTTTAGGACCGAAAATTAAGGGCTTTGAGTATCAAGGTCTGAAACATACGTGCTCGGGCGTAGATGTGAGTATAAAACGTGCATACTTTTACTTATAAAAATTATAAGTTTTATTAAATTGTGAATTTTGGTCCTATTAAAATACGAGGGTTAAAAATGAAAATTTTGAAATAGTTGAGGAACCAATTATGCACATTTATGAAAAGTGAAGGGTGCAGGTTGTCACAGTCTCCCCTACTTTAGAAAATTCCGTCCCGAAATTACTTTCAAGTGAAGGTTTCCATGAAACAAAAGAAATTTGTAAAAAGGCAAGTAGATTTTAAGAAATACATCAGCCATGATTTGACAAAGTTTGAAGTAGTTGTTTAATACCCAAAATAAGAGTTTGAAAATCCTTAAACTTTGACCCAAGGTTAGAGAATTAAGAGTTTATAATGAGTAAGGTTTGGAAAAAGTATGTAACTGGTGAGGGCAGGGCAGTGTTATAGTAGCTTCCCTTACTTTAGAGAAGTTTCTGACCGAACTTTATTAAGGACATGCAACAGGATTTCGACTAACAGAGAGTGTAAGAGTATACAAAGTTTGTGTTTTCTGTGTGGATGGTCCAGAGAAAGACTCTAGGAAGTCGAATTGAAGCTCGTGTAAGAACATTCTTATCGAAAATGCTAGCTATTATTCAACGATCTAATAAAGAGATAGTAATGGGTAGGTTCTTGGTCAAACTCCTAGTCCATTCCCGCAGTATCGCTTGTGCTTATATATAGGGTGTACCGCAGCTAACCCACCATACTACTGATACTTTGGACTCGTACTGATTGTCTAACAATAGCCTAAGTAGAATCACACACCACCCCCATGTACCTGTAAATCCATGATTGTGTTCCGGACCGTAATCATCGATTTACCTTACACTAGGGTGCTATGCTTTTCCATAACATTAACATAAGTAATACAAGAAACAATGCGTGCAACCAAAATGTGTTAAGTAGTAGATACTGCTCAAGTATAAGATGCGGTTAGAAGTTTTTCCCCTTTCAGGTTCACCCTTTAACCGTAATGAGATTAATGTGTAAGTATAAGACATGATTAGGGGTTCTTCACCTTTCGGGTTCACCCTTAACCGGTAAATTTTTGTTCACATCATTGGGCTCTGAACAACCATATTGATAAACTCTGAGGATTACACCGTTCCCCTTGGGTTTGAGGAATACTCGGAACCGAGTCGTACATGGGAACTGGCTTAGATCTCATGCGAGCTATCAATTAGTATGTTCGTTGGTCATGATGATGAACAAAATAATGTAAAGTATAACAGGGTTTTGCTCACAACAAAAAAAATATGCATACCAAATATGCGTTCATGTAAGTATATAAGTATAGCATAAAATTTCGATTGAAAGAATAGCATAACGTAAATCGAGTAAATTGCACAATTTGCACAAAATGAAAGTAAACGAGTTAAATTAATGCTCAAAACTAGTGTTGTAAGAATAACTACTAATAACTAGTGCGAGAATAGTTGCGAATAACGCGTGAAAATAACTACCAACAAAAGAATAATACAAAAATAATAAGATAATGTACGAACGTAACTATAAATAGAATGGTGTAAAAAAAATAATGAAATTTACTGTAAATGAAAGTGTGCACAACAAACGTATAGTCTATTGGTATGAGGATAACTTTTTGGAAACCGAATAATGTTTTAAGTTCAAAAACAGGTTCACTTGAAAAGATTTCGTAGGTACACATTTTCATGTGTTTACGAGAAGTCGAGTTTGAAAAGTGTTATAAGGTATATTATTAGTTGCAAATTCCTCCCGAAAACATATATTGGATACGTTATATGAAAACATGCAAATTTACATTTGATTTGTAAAATATGCAATGCAAGTTTATAAAATGCAAGATGAAACCATTTCATGAAGTGTGTAAATCTAATGTGTTTCGAAAGACCAAGATTTAAAATGATGTGAAGGTTGTGAATGATCCCAGATGCCTTGACGAATTTTGGAAAATAAAATTTTCTGTATTTAAACATTTCTTTAACTTGTGGGTTGAAAAGTCAGAAATTTTTAATTGTTATGAAATGTTGAGAAAATCGAAGTGTTACCCGTTAAGACTGGGTAAACTTGAAACCTTTTAAATTTTCAAACTTTTAAGAAATTTATACATTGAAAGATCATTTATTTGCATGATCGTTAAGGCATCTCTTTGGGCTCATAGCGGGCTATTTGTTTCAAGGCACAAGGTGTATGAAAAGTGTGTTCTAATTTGGCGAATAGGCTTTGTGAAAAGATTTATAGAATAAGTTGTCAAATTAATCGTTTTAGAGAGTAGTGTACTAGTGCGTATCGTGTAGGTAGGCATTTATGTATGAGTTTAGTCTGACTAAGAAGTTCTAACTAATGGTAGTTGGCTATGGCTTAGGAGACTGGGTGCAGCAATATTAGTATTAGGTATATGAGGATATACTGTGACTTCGATCAAGTAAGTTTGTAAACATGAAGGTATAAAACAGGTTGAAATAATAAGTTTGGAAAAACCATGTTCATTTTTAACTGTGTGATGACGCAACATTCCTAAAATCAGGATGTGATCAAAGTTAAACACAGAGTTTAAAACTTAAGTCGTGGGTAAAAATGTTTTAAACGCAAAACGAGTAATACCTTATAGTGTAAGAATCATGAGCATAAGTGAAATAGTGTAAGCTTTAATGCGATAATATATCGAACAAACGTTTTGGTAATGATGATAAGGGATTCAAAAGAGAATGATAAATGAATAATGGCATATGAAACATCAAGTGATTAAATGGAATCTTCAAATGATAAACAAACATAAATATCAATGGTATAAAACATTGGAACTGTTTCTATAGGAAACTTTGACTAACTCAAGTATTTGAAATTTCCTAGTGACTTGTGGGGCGTACTTTAGCCTATAAGTGAATGCTCATCCCGAGAGTTCCCAGGTAGGTATACGGGTCCCTCGTCTGATTGGGATTTATACGAAATACCAGGCCTAGACAGAAAACTCAGGATACAGGCGCTCACCCTTCCAGATTGCACGTGCCCCATCACTAGTGAATTCCAAAACTTTAGCGAGATTAAAAACGAGATGCAAAAATAGATCCTTGAGGTGTGGATTTCAATCCTAACTCAAAGATATATTTCAAAATTGAAAACGATTGTGGAATGAAACCAATCACTAAGTTAAGGATATCACTCCCAGCTTAGTGGTTAAGTTCCTTTTTGAAAGAAATACTCTTTGAGGTGTGGATGTCACTCCTATCTCAAAGATATATTCCTAAGATAAATAACATATAGAGGAGTGAAACTAATCACCAAGGTATGGATACCCCTCCTAACTTGGTGATATCGTTTCGTTTGTGAAATATGAGTGTCTTCTTCTCCAAGCAAAATGTCGAAAGAATAATGAGAAAGAATCATAACGAAAAATATCTTGAAAGAAAATATAAGAATAAAGAGAAATATACACGAGAGGACTCGTGAAAGTAAGCTTAGTTATAGACTAGGCTAAAAGGCATTCTAGTAACCTAATTCCCTATAACCATGGCTCTGATACCAATCTGTAACACCCCAACCGATGGCAGAATCATCGAGGTGTCACGTAGTGACGATTGTTCAAAAGCACATGGTACTAAAATGTAAATATTATTGTATAATTTGAAATGTCTTACATGGATGAAATGGGAACAATACAAAAGTCTGAACAAAACATGAAATTTGAAATAAACTATTAAAAGCAAGCACTAAAATCCAATGCTATGGAACTAAGATCAAACTACACCTGAAAACATGTACAAAGTTTTGTCAACATATGAAATGTTGGTGAGTGATGTGTCGTAAAACACATCTATTCTCCTATGTATTTTGAGTTAAAATTGAGTCTTTTGTATATAGTTTTTAGTAGTTTAAGGTGTGTATTCGTTTATTTGTCTACTTTTATCATTGTATATTTTTTTATTAGTTTTTGGTACTTTTAGTACTCGTTATTATTATTTTATAGGTGTTCATGGAAAATGAGCTCAAAACGAACGAATAATTGAGAAACGGACACTTGAGAGCATGTTTTCATAGACGTTTGAGCGTAAACGAGCAACTTTGGTCAAGTCAAGAACACCCGAGTCTAGAGCATCGAGTTATAATAATAATAATAATAATAATAATAATAATAATAATAATATAAAATATATAAAAAAAAGAAAAAAAATGAAAGTTGATTGGGCTCGTGGCCCAACCTAAAACAACAATTCCCAAAAAAAAAAATGAAGTCGGTCATATGTTTTCACAGCAGCATTTATTGATTCGAAGATTATTATTAGAAAAAAAAAGCCACAAGAGGAAGAGACATTGTTGGAGAGAGGACATCGAACAACACAGCACGCTCCTAATCATTCTTTATTCTTTTAGAGAAGGAGCTGCAGTGTTTTGAAGGATTTTTTGAGACGGAGAAGGTCCCGGGCATATTAAAGATTAATATTCAAAGAACCTCGGGTTTGGTTTAGTTTTCGTTTATATTTTTTATAGACATGATCAACATTATTTTTATTTATTTTGTGAAGATGTTTCGAAATATTATGAGCTAAACCTTTTATTGGTGACTTGGGATGATGAACTAGAGTTTGGTTTTTAATTAAAGACTTATGTCTTCCGTTTTGGATGTGTTGGGTTACATGATTTAGTTTTTATGTTTGATTTTAAATATTTGTGTACTGACGCTTTGTGATTTGATTACTTGTTTGTTGGTTTTGATGTTCTAGGCATATAGGAATATCCCCTAGATCTAGAAATCATTCTAGTTTGATGAACTTTTGTTGTCAAGCTAGTTCTTGCAGTTAGGAATAACGCAAGCTTAACAGGTTTTTATAATCAATTAGCTAAGGTGTGCAATCCCTTCCCCAAGGTTAGGAATATAATTCGGGATTGCTAGGTTGACTACCTAGGCATTGTTTGGTAGTTTGGTTATCGCTGGGGCGAGGTTGGTTACTTATTCGTGTTTAGAGTTTTCTAGGATTTCATTCGTATTAGTTTAGCCTGCTTCACAGTTTGGGAGTTTCCGAACCAAGAGTGGTTGATTAAAGGATTACTGTGGGATTTGGTTTCGCTGGGGCGATCCACTTTCATTTTAGCATCTCAATACTTGTCCCACCTTGAGTCTAGTCGACTATCCTTAACAGGAGGTTTATTAGATGAGAATAGGGTCTCTAACCGGATTACATAGGTCAGCTTTTATAACCAGAGTCTAGGGATTATACCCAGGTTACCAGCCTTCTTCCTATCTGATTACTCCAGTTCCTTAAGTTCGTATTAGTTGTCGAGTTAAGTTAAGTTTAATCTATTTAGTTTAATTAAGTTTATAATTAATAGTTTAAAGTACCACCCATTTAAGTATCTATTTATTTAGGCTAGTATTCGGTAGAGGTTGTGATCTAGATTTGCATTCGTGTCTTTGGGTTCGATACTCGGTCTTATCTGTTTACTGCTTTGCGACCGGTACACTTGCCGTGCGTGTGTAGTTTTTAGGTGAGTCGTTTTAATTAAAGCTTGTGTTATTTTTATATATACATTTACACACATCAAGTTTTTGGCGCCGTTGCCGGGGACGCCATTGACACTCTTGAGAATTATCTAGATCCGTTTCTGGTCTACTATTTTGTGAATAATTTTTGCTTTTATTTTTTTTCTTCTTCTTATTATTTTTTTCGTAATATATAATTTTTTTTATCATGTGCGAGATCTGCGGAGGACCCCACTTTACCATAAGATGCCCTCATTCGTATTCATCGGGGTATTCCACGGATTATTATTCTAACACGTATTTGCAGCCGCAGCCATATCAGTCATACCAGCCTTCATACCCACAGGCAAACCGGTGGTTTAACCCTGCAACATCTAAGTCACTAGATAGAATAAAATGTCGGCTTGATCGTCTACAAGATGAGATGTATGAGGAAAGGCATGGTGGTAGCTCGTTAGAGTATCCACCTAGCCAACATTTGTATCCACATCCCGATTATCGGGATGTCTCGTCTCACACTAGACCCGATTTTGCCACCTTCCTTGCTAACCAACAGCTCATGCTCGAGGATATGGATTCTTTGCTATCCAAGCGTACCGGCTATTTGAGGGAACAAGATGCGGCACTTAAGAGGCTAGAGTCTTAGGTGGATGAACTGAAGACCATAATGGACGTTGAAGTCCCACCTCCAGTTCAGCAGGTTTATTTCACAAATGATGACCCAGACGAGATGGTAACACTTACATTACCTGATTGCATTAGGCCCGTTGCTGAAACTGTTTCTCCTTACTCATCTGATTATGTGCATGATTTAACTGACCCATATGATTCTTTACACTTGTCTTGTGAGGATGATATTTTGCAGGATTCAGGGTTAGAGCCAGAGACCATAATAGACGCCTTAGTCCCACCTCCGGTTCAGCAGGATGAGCAGCCTTGCCAGATCTCTATTTCAGCAGCAACCAGCATATCCTTGGGAGGCAGATGTCTAGAGTGATGATGAGGAGATAGAAAGGATAACTTGGGACGTGTACAGGAAAGCCATGATGGAGAAGATAGGGGAGAATGAGGAAGATATGGATTTTTCAGAATCCACAGGCTGGCTGTTTGAGGAAGAAGTGGTGGAAGAGGAAGACACCACTGACCTGCTTGAAGAAGCAGCTGATTGGGAAGCAGAGTTTGGTGACGAATTGGTTAATTTGTTAGCTCTAGAAGTAGACAAAGATTTTGACCCAGTAGGTGACCTCGATATCTTAGAGGCATTATTGAGAGGATGCCTGACTGTGGAAATTCAGGAGTCACCAAACAAGGAAGATGGGAAAAAAGCAATGGTGGAAGAAGAAGAACACCACAGCCGGCCCGTGCAGGCATTGGATATTACACTGCTACTATTGCGACCACCATGGCCACAACCACGGGAGAAGGCTCGCAGTTACATGGACCAGAATCACATGCCACATCCACATATCAGGTTTGGTCCAGGTAAGTCTAGGGATAGGTGGCCCAACCCGTTTGAATTTGTCAAACGTCTTTATAATTTCACCAATTGTTTTTTGATAAACAATGGTGAACGAAAAGAATTGAATGGGTTGGATTAAATATAAGCCACCTGATTAATACTTTGGTTTTTCCAAGTTGTAAAGTTTGTAGGTATTTTGTTTATTAATTTTAGTTTGTGTCTTTGTTTGAGTCTAAGTGTGGGGATGGTCTGCATTCTTTTCATAGTGGGATCTTCTCGTCCGTACTCAATCTCCATTCAAGCGAGACGACCCTTTAAAAATCATTTTTGTAAACAGTCATCCCAACACAGTTGTGTTTTTTTCCGTTTTACTTTTTTGTCTTTTTAGTGTTTGTTTTGCAGGTTATTGATGCAGCCGCGAATGAAATGCTATACGGTTGCTCTGCACTTGGATGGGACAGCTCAGGACGCACTTTGCAGGGATTACACCACAATATTACCAGGGGAGTCTGTTCCACTTTACTTGTTGTTATATATTTATATTTATTTTTTTCTGCTTTCTTTTTAGTTCTTTTTCCCTACACATTGAGGACAATGTGCAATTTTAAGTGTGAGGATGGGAACTGCGCTTTAGTATAGTTTGAGTCTTTATTAAAAAAAATTAAAATCAAAAAATGAAAAAAAATGTCCCTGATTTTGAAGTTTGCATTATAAAATATGGGAAATGATAGATAAAATCAAGTGTCTGGTTTTCAAATATTATATGTATTAGAAAAATAAATAATCGAAAGCGTGTTGACTTGGGATGTGTGGGTAGGCCCAGCCGGTAGAAAAGTTTCCTTTGAGCTAATACATCTAAATAAATTAGGATACCTTGTGGGATCTCATCTAGGAAAAAATGGGGAAGCTGAAACTGCCAATAATAGTATAAGGAATGCCGTTTATAAGTTTAAAACCGTTAGAATTTCTAATCAAAAGTTGAAGAAAAAAAAGAGCTGGATATAAAATAAGGGCAAAGCCAATGGTGTCGTTTCTAGGGATAGTGACTCCAGACTCGACTCCCTCTACGATTGTCTGAAAATGAATATCTAAAAAAGCTCATGAATTAATTATAAATCAAAGCGAAAATGCTGAAGCTTAAGGTGCCTGGCCACTGGGATAGCGACTTGGATTGGTCACACCCTTTGAGTTAAGTATGCTGAGATGAAAAAAAAAAAAGACAAATGATTTTAAATTCTCTCGGTTTCTACATAAAACGGTTAGGAATAGTCAATTGGCTGTTCCTTTTGTTTGATAAGCTTGAGGCGGGATTAGGTGAAACTATGGCTTCTTTAGTGTGAGACCCTAGGTAGACTAAATGAACCTAAAATTAAACTAACATGATAAGGGGCTTAGAAACCGGCGGTTGGGTTTAAGAGGACAAGTATACCTGCAATCGCAGTTGTCACGTGATTAGATTATTAAAATTAAAGTAACCTATGTTTTGAGGCCAGATTATTTGATTGTGATTCCATAGCATAATTCTTTTTCAGGGACGAAAAAGGTTTAAGTGTGGGGATGTTTGATGTGTCGTAAAACACATCTATTCTCCTATGTATTTTAAGTTAAAATTGAGTCTTTTGTATATAGTTTTTTAGTAGTTTAAGGTGTGTATTCGTTTATTTGTCTATTTTTATCATTGTATATTTTTTATTAGTTTTTGGTACTTTTAGTACTCGTTTTTATTATTTTATAGGTGTTCGTAGGAAAATGAGCTCAAAACGAACGAATAATTGAGACACGGACACTTGAGAGCATGTGTTCAAGTCAAGAACGCCCGAGTCTAGAGCATCGAGTTATAATAATAATAATAATAATAATAATAATAATAATATTAATAATAATAATAATAATAATATAAAATATATAAAAAAAGAAAAAAAAATGAAAGTTGATTGGGCTCGTGACCCAACCTAAAACAACAATTCCCAAAAAAAAAATGAAGTCGGTCATATGTTTTCACGGCAGCATTTATTGATTCGAAGATTATTATTAGAAAAAAAAAAAAGCCACAAGAAGAAGAGACATTGTTGGAGAGAGGACATCGAACAACACAGCACGCTCCTAATCATTCTTTATTTTTTTAGAGAAGGAGCTGCAGTGTTTTGAAGGATTTTTGGAGACGGAGAAGATCCCGGGCATATTAAAGATTAATATTCAAAGAACCTCGGGTTTGGTTTAGTTTTCGTTTATATTTTTTATAGACATGATCAACATTATTTTTATTTATTTTGTGAAGATGTTTCGAAATATTATGAGCTAAACCTTTTATTGGTGACTTGGGATGATGAACTAGAGTTTGGTTTTTAATTAAAGACTTATGTCTTCCGTTTTGGATGTGTTGGGTTACATGATTTAGTTTTTACGTTTGATTTTGAATATTTGTGTACTGACACTTTGTGATTTGATTACTTGTTTGTTGGTTTTGATGTTCTAGGCATATAGGAATATCCCCTAGATCTAGAAATCATTCCAGTTTGATTAACTTTTGTTGTCGAGCTAGTTCTTGCAGTTAGGAATAACGCAAGTTTAACAGGTTTTTAAAATCAATTAGCTAAGGTGTGCAATCCCTTCCCGAAGGTTAGGAATATAATTCGGGATTGCTAGGTTGACTAACTAGGCATTGTTTGGTAGTTTGGTTATCGCTGGGGCGAGGCCGGTTACTTATTCGTGTTTAGAGTTTTCCTAGGATTTTATTCGTATTAGTTAAGTCTGCTTCACAGTTTGGGAGTTTTCGAACCAAGAGTGGTTGATTAAAGGATTACTGTGGGATTTGGTTTCGCTGGGGCGATCCACTTTCATTTTAGCATCTCAATACTTGTCCCGCCTTGAGTCTAGTCGACTATCCTTAACAGGAGGTTTATTAGATGAGAATAAGGTCTCTAACCGGATTACATAGGTCAGCTTTTATAACCAAAGTCTAGGGATTCTACCCAAGGTTACCAGCCTTCTTCCTATCTGATTCCTCCAGTTCCTTAAGTTCGTATTAGTTGTCGAGTTAAGTTAAGTTTAATCTATTTAGTTTAATTAAGTTTATAATTAATAGTTTAAAGTACCACCAATTTAAGTATCTATTTATTTAGGCTAGTATTCGGTAGAGTGTGATCTAGAGTTGCATTCGCGTCTTTGGGTTCGATACTCGGTCTTATCTGTTTACTGCTTTGCGACCGGTACACTTGCCGTGCGTGTGTAGTTTTTAGGTGAGTCGTTTTAATTAAAGCTTGTGTTATTTTTATATATACATTTACACACATCAGTGAGCATTCCTAGTTTATATATAGTAAGTTGGAAAAATGTTATACAACTCAAGTGCAAACTACAGTGCATTTATGTAAACTATGTATCATACAAATGAGCGAAATCAATCCTGTGACTGTATAAATGTACTAAAATGAACGACGGTGTACTTATCCAATAAATGGATAATGACTTAACAATGACCATGGATTCTCCGATGAAAAAGAGGGAGAATCACCTAGGTGGGTTGTCAATCCAATAGCGCTATCCAATGTTAAGGCCGGCTTGTATAATGTTAATGATTTGACTAAGTACAAATGTATTTTACATGTAATGTCTAAGCATAAAGCACATTTGTAAGCTAATGCACATAGTACTAGAATTGTAATTGTAAAAATGTGAACTTGTATTTGTAATTTGTATAAGTGTACATGTAACACCCCAAAAATGAATAAAAGCAAAAAGGGTATAGGAAATACTCACCTTCGCCAAAAGACTAGATGACTAAGCGAGCGTGAAAATGCGAGCAATCCAAAGATTCAACAACGAAACTAGTCCTACTTAGAAGAAAAGAAACCGAATAGGAAAAAAATATCAAGCTTCCAATTCGCTAATTAAAAGAGCTTATAATCAAAGCTTCAAATGTAGAAGTAATATACTATAGAAGAAAGGTATGTGGGAGAGTTTAATCGAATTGAAACAATCGATTTAGAGGTGCAAAGTGTAATGGGTCATAGGTGGGTTTTTATACTAGTTTTGGATTCAATTAAGCTTTAAAATTGGTCAACACAATAAAGTAGGGTTTTAAGATGAATTGACTATTTGACTAGGACTTTGACTAGGATTTTGACTGAGACTTTGACTGGGACTTTGACTGTTTGACTGTCTCAGCGGACCGCGAGGGCTAAAAAAATAATTTTTCTAATTTAATCAATTTTAAGTTCTAGACTTGTTTCCTTCTGTTTCTAAGTTGTTTTAGGACCGAAAATTAAGGCTTTGTGTATCAAGGTCTGAAACATACGTGCTCGGGCGTAAATGTGAGTATAAAACGTGCATACTTTTACTTATAAAAATTATAAGTTTTATTAAATTGTGAATTTTGGTCCTATTAAAATACGAGGGTTAAAAATGAAAATTTTGAAATAGTTGAGGAACCAATTATGCACATTTATGAAAAGTGAAGGGTGCAGGTTGTCACAAGTGAAACTGTAACACCTCAACCGATGGCGGAAACATCGAGGTGTCACGTAGTGATTATTGTACAATAGCTCATGGTACTAAATGGAATTTGAATATTACTAAACAATTTACAGTTTGTCTTACAATTACATAAACATAAACTAGGTCTAATGCTCCTATGTGATCCAACACTTGTATAACTTCCAATAGCAAATAAAAACCTGAAACATGTTGAGTTGGAAAAATGGGGGGGGTCAACTATAAATAGTTGGTGAGAATACATAGGTTTTTGCATTTAATTGAAAACAATATGTTGTATAGCAATCATGATTGAAGTATAATAATGAGTAATGATAGAATATGTGTCCGACATGTAACAATGCGTCTTTTGTACAATCAAACCTTGTGTCGACTGAGACCTAACTCGCAAGTTAGTAAAAGTGTAACTGTTTTCGATCATCCCTGAATTTATGCGGGGGGGTGGGTTTGTCAGACCTATAGCGCTATAATCTAAACAGGCGGCTTGATCAATGTTAATGATTGTACTGTGTCTTTTTGTTACAGTCAAATGATAGAATGAGTAAATGATAGTGTAATTGAATCACAAGTTTCAACAATGTAAGAATGAGTAATGATAGTATATAAAATGTTTAAACATGTTTCACCCCAAAATGTAAAACAAAAAAAAGGGCTATGTAAACTCACCTGAAATTCACTGTGCAAGTACTAGCAAGTAGCAACAAGTCTGAACTTGGATTAATTGAACTCTTGTATCCTATTACAAATAAATGATGCCTTAAGTTTTAATGCAAATAAGTTTAATTTATTTTCTTGGTTATAAAGATAGTTTATTCAACTACCTAGACTTGCCTTGAACGAATGCGCGTCTTAAAGTGTGTATGACTTAACGAACCGATAGGAACTTGGTTTTGTTTCTCGAAAGTATGTGTATGTATAGTTACTATAAATATATACCGTGGTATTCGAGGCTGTGTTAATTTATTTGTACAAATTTATAGATTTAAATGCCCGATATGTTTCTTATATTTAATAAAAATTTGAGCAGGGTTTCCTCTGTTTTTGCATAAAACCAGACAACTCAAGTTGTCTATATTTTCCCAAAACATCAATGCACAAATACTCAACACGTGGTTTAACTTACTACAAACGATAATAAACAAGGAACTATACATTTTGATAAGTAATATTTTTATGTATACATGCTCCAACATTTGATAGCCGTCAAAATAGTTTGTATAAGTATAGGTTTGTTATTATTTAATCTAATATTTATGATGATAAAGCCAAAGCTAAAGATTTATTTATTAAAAGAGTCCTCAAAAATATACGGTTACTCCATTTATTCATTATAACTTAGATATAATAATAAAAAAAAGAAACGAGTAAAGGAAAAAGAAAAAAAAACGTTGGACACAGTGAACACCATTCATTCTACTTAAACTATATTATTTTTTTTAGAAAAAACAATGGAGCTGTACATCTCTAACCTTGAACCATTTTTAAAGTATTAACTTTGAATTCCATTTTGTGATTTAAGTGCAGATCAAAATTATGGAGCTTTTATACTACAAATCAAAACGAACATATTGGCATAAGTACTTACAGTATTCAAGTTTATAGAAGGCCAGAAGAAGGGTGACCGGAAACCCATTACTCCGGTGAGACTAGAGAACACAAGCAAGAGTTTTTTTTTTTTAACCAGAAAAGAAGGTAGGAAGTGGTTTTGCGCAAGGTTTCTGAGTTGGAGAGTGGTGTATTTATACCTAACATCACCTATACTCGTCTGCTTCAATTTGGGTGTTTAAGTTCGATAATTGTGGCTTCGAAATTACACAAGATAAGCGTGATTGGCGGGGTAAAACGTGTAGGGATAACATCGGTTAATGATTAGGACGTTGTAGAGTGCTTTAATTGAGTCAAAGTTGCATTTTTTGAAGGTTCCATGACTAGCCGGATTTTTCGCCGGATTATCAGGGACTGACGAGGAAGGAGGCTGGAAGGGTGGGCCAGACGAGGTGGGCTGGTTGTTTGGGCCGAAAAATATGGGTCAGGTGGTTTATGGGTCTTGGTTGTGGGTTAGATTAGTTTTGGTTTGTTTGGTTAAAAATTTTTATCATGATAAGTGTATATAAACTTTATGAACCTTTTTTTTTTTTTTTTAAATCTGTTTTATTATTATTATTATTATTATTAACATTATTATTATAGACAAGGGTAATAAAATATGTAGTTTATCTCAAAGGTTAATAGCTTCGTCATGTAAAAATTATTTGAAGAATCGATCAAATAATAATAATAATAATAATAATAATAATAAATAATAAATCATTAGTAATTAGATCGTTCGTCTTCTCCATTGGTTTCGTCACCACCACACCCACCGACATCCCCATCCCCAAATCTAAACCTTAGTTTTTCTAGCCAGGTTCACACACCAGCGATATCCATTAGCTCCATACACCAACCACCACCTGCAACTACCATCACGGACCCTAATTTCCCTAAATCAATAACCCCCTCTGTAACCCTACACCTACCCTATCTAAACTCCTAATCAAGTTTCAGATCTTCTCCTCCGACGAGCCACCTCCGCCACCTGCAACGGTCTGATTTCAAATCCTATTCGCCTCCTCCATCCCAATCGTCCCCTTCCTAGCCCAATCTAAACCTATTCGCCTCTCCTGCCCATCATCTAGCCAATCGCCCCTAACCCCAAACTCTACTCGCCTGCTCTTCCTTTATCGCTCTCCTATTCGCCCCTCCTGCCTATTCGTCTCCTTCCTACTCGTCCCTTCATACTCGCCTGATTGAGTTTTCACTTCTTTGCTGTTGGTTTCTTCTCTGCTACCTTTGGTGCCATTGTTTGGTTTGGATGTTTGTGTGTGTTTTTAATGTGTGTTTTGTGTGTTTTGTGTGAAGTGTTATATTATAATAATAATAATAATAATATGTAATCTTGACTTTCTATTAACTTGAAAAAGTTAACCTACCAACTTATTGGCCTAACAAACAAACATATAATAATAATACTAATAATTATAATAATAATAATTATTATAATAATAATATAGTATGATGGTATAAAATAGGGTGTTGCGGTTAACGAGTAGGAGGTGAGCAATTGTTGGTTGCTCCCCCTCTACTCTCCCGTTGTCTACCTGAAGTTTTTAAGTCGTTGTTTTCATCGGTTTATTGCCCCACCTCGCCTCGAGTAGGGGTCCTTTAGGTTTTTCTTGCTTTTTATCTGGGTTGCTTTGGATGTGTTTATGGCTCCTAAAAAAAGAGATCGGATTGGTAAGCCAGGAGGTTCGGGCCCTGGCTCAAGCAGTGGGCTTAGATCATGCCCCTTCAAGCATTTCCATGAGTGTAAAGATGGTAAACCGGGGTTTTCGGGGTTTTTCCGCCTTCTTGAGCACATGCAGAGTCTGCATTTCAAGACAGAAAATCGGAAGGCGTCATTGCGAGATGCCATGTCTCAAGATCTGGACCTGTTTATGGATGTTGGGGGCGCCCTTCAAGATGGGGCCAAATGGCTATGTGGGAGGTGCATGGTGATGCATGCTCTTAGCAAAAGGTGTAACCACGGCGTTGATGATGTCTTCTCCTTTTCTGTGGATACAGGGGATGTGGAAGATTTCATTGTGGGGATTCAGAAACCTCGGCGTGCGGCTACTGATATGGAACCAGGTCCTTCAGGAGGGGTTGTCGGGGACTTATCCCTCCTTGAAAAGGTTTTCTCTCTGCCCATTCAAACTGTCAAAAGCATTCCGCCAAGCTGTCGATTGGCGTTCGCCCAAGTTTTGACAAGTGCCTTACGAAAGGTGGTGGCCTCTCCAGGGTCTGTAGAAAGTTGGGTCAAATTGCTTTTATTGCCGAGGTGTACTCTGCGGGTGGTCAAACCGTCCACTAGGCAGGAGCGGAGGTCTGGGAATAGGAAATCCTTGCAATGTAGTAGCATCCTGCAAGCGCTTTCCTTGTGGAAAGACGGTTCTGGGTTTTCAGATTTGGTTTCTTCCCTTTTTGATAGTGCGGGGGAGGGTGTTTTCTTTACCCAGGGTGTAAGGGGGATTAAGTCTTCTGAAGAGAGCCCCAATGTCAAACAATGCCTAAGAAAAGTTAGGGATGGTCACTTCACAGCTGCTGTCAAGGTGTTGTGTTCCAGTGGGGTTGCTCCTTTTAGGGAATCTACCATGAACGCCCTTATTGACAAACATCCGGTGATGCCTCCTCCGTCCCTGCCCGCCAACTCTGACGTCATGCCCGCCCTTATTGTGGATACGGATTGTGTGCTTGGATGTCTCCGGTCTTTCCCTAAAGGGACTTCTTGTGGGAGGGACGGTTTGAGGGCCCAACATTTGCTAGACGCTCTTACTGGAGAAGGGTCAGTGACTTCCACGGGGTTGCTCTCAGCTATTACTGAAGTCGTCAACCTTTGGCTAGGGGGTTTGTACCCAATGGTTCTAGCTGAATTTATTTCTTCGGCCCCCTCACCCCTTTATTGAAACCTGATAACGGGATTCGGCCTATTGCCGTAGGGGCCATTTGGCGCAGATTAGTTTCAAAAGTGGCTATGAGGAAGGTTGGGAAGGAAATGGCTAAGTACCTTGGGGACTTTCAATTTGGGGTGGGAACACCCAATGGGGCGGAGGCGGTGCTTCACAGCGCGAACATGTTCTTAAGCTCCTTCCATGCGGACGGGTCCTTGGCTATGCTCATGGTAGATTTTTCGAACGCCTTTAATATGATCGACCGCACTGCCCTTCTTCGAGAGGTCCATCAACGTTGCCCGTCTATCTATTCATGGGTCCAGTTCCTATATGCCCAGCCAGCTAGGTTGTATGTTGGTAATGACTGTATAGGGGCCACCACGGGGGTTCAGCAGGGGGACCCTTTAGGTCCCCTCCTTTTCGCCCTTGCTTTACACCCTATGGTTCTCCGGGTACAAGAAATTTGTAAACTCCCATTTCATGCGTGGTACCCGGACGATGGGACGATTATTGGTGAGGCTACCGAAGTTGCTAAAGCCTTAGACATTATCCGGCTAGAGGGGCCATCCTTGGGGCTTCAGCTTAATATTAAGAAAACAGAGGTGTTTTGGCCGTCTTGTAATGGGGTGAAACTTCAGGAGGGGCTTTTTCCCAGCGGGATTGGTAGGCCAGAAAAAGGGGTGAAGCTCCTCGGAGGGGCTGTTAGCCGTGACCCTTATTTTATCCGCGGATTGGCAAAGCGGAGGGCATCGCGCGCTGTTGAACTCATGCAACTCTTGCCCTGCCTTGGGGATCCCCAGAGTGAACTCCTCCTGCTCAGGTCATGTATGGGGGTTGCTAAGTTGCTTTTTGGGTTACGAACCTGCCAACCCTCCATGATGGATGAAGCAGTATCATGTTTTGACAAGGGTTTACGGGAAGCCATTGAAGACATAGTGGTATGTGGGGGGGCCTTTCTTTGGTGACCTACAATGGCGGATGGCGTCTTTGCCGATGCGTGTGGGAGGATTAGGGCTCCTCTCTGCGAAGGATGTCGGCATGTATGCGTTTGTGGCGTCACGAGCTCAGTCCTGGAACCTTCAAGACCACATCCTACGAAATAGCGGGGTTTTCGGCGCAGATTTGGACTACGTGCAGGCCCTCGAAAAGCTAAATGACTATCTCCCAGGTTTTGATATTGGCGGTTTTTCTAACAAGGACACCGCCCCCCCCCCCCCCCAAAGCCTCAGAAAACTTTGGCGAATGCCCTTTATGGCAAAATCGCTCAGAACCTGGGTGAAGTTTTTGGTCTGTCCCCCGTCAGAGGGCAGTTATTGAATGCCTGCAAACCCCCCACGCCCAAGATTTCCTAACTGTTATCCCGATCGAAGGTTTAGGCCAAAGCATGTCCGCTATTGAATACAGGGCCATTCTTAAATATCGTCTGATGATCCCAATGTACCAGGAGGATGACATTTGTCCGATGTGCCGTAAGGCCTGCCTGGATGAATACGGGGAACACGCGGTTCATTGTAAGGAGTTGCCCGGTTTTAAATATTGGCATGATTGGGTTCGAGACATTCTGTGGGACATTTTAAGACGGGCTGGGATCTCAGCCAAGAAGGAGGCCCCTGTAAACTTCCTCTCAGATCCAGCAGAAGGGAGATCCACCCTACGACCAGCAGATCTCCTTGTCTTTGGGTGGGCCGGGGGGAAGCATGCTTGTGTTGACCTGACGGGTGTATCTCCCCTAGTTGGGTTGAGGGATAGTGGCTTTGTTGCAGGGCAAGCGGTCCGGAAAGCAGAGGCAAAGAAGGTAGAAAAACATGCTAAAGCCTGCGAGGAGAACCAACACGTTTTTGTACCTTTGGCTTTTGATACCTTTGGCTCATTGGCATCGGAGGCTACCCGTTTCCTGACCAGGGTCCAGCGGGTTATTCACAGTAGTGTCTCGGCTCCGGGTGGACATGGTTATGTTTTTAGTAGATTAGGATTTGTTATCCAGAAAGGGGTTGCGGCGCAGCTTGTTGCCCGCCTGCCCGCTATCTTAATGTAATTTTCTTTGTCCTGGAATGAATTATTAAAAAAAATACTATTAAATTATAAAATAAATGTGAATGGGACAAAATGGGAATTAAAAAAATGTGGGGAAATTTACATAATGTTACAGAAACTATAATCTAAACAAAAATTGATTTCGAAATGTTTTCCAAAGAAAGAAACACAACGCCTATCCCGACGCGCTAATCAAGTTCCATGCTAGTTACATATCTCACGCACTAGTAGATATACTAAGTACACCACATGATTACTGACACGCACGTGTGTTCATTTATTTCCAGTATCATGGCACACCAAGACTACCCTATCATTCTCTCGGATTCTGAGGAGGAGGTAGTTCCGGATAGCCCTCCAGCTGACGTTCTTCAGGAGGGTTATGAGCCCGATTCTAGTGACTCGGATGTCGAGGATGATCAAATGCAGATTGATCACGCCGTATTGGATGATGAGGAGGCCGTGCCTGCAGGTGAGGCACAGTAGGAGGAGGTTGCACCCCAGCAACAGCCAGAGCCCCGGGTGCCGTCCTTTCGACCATATCGCCCATGTCCGGGCGGGGCGCGTAGGATGTACACTCCCCGTAAGTGGGTACTCTCTCCACCGGCTCCTATCTGTAACACCCCAACCGATGGCGGAAACATCGGGATGTCACGTATTGATGATTGTTCAGTAGCACATGGTAAATAATGAAATTTTAAGTACTTTATTGATAAATTCAAAATATCCCAAAATGAAACATTGTTTAAGGAATTCAAATACTAGTACATAAACATAGAAATAATCAAACAACTCCAAATAACTTCTTCAAGCACAACTCTACCCTTCAGCTTCATTGTTTCCTGAAACATGTTAATTTTGAAAATGTTTTTGGGTCAACAAAAGTTGGTGAGAATTACATAGGTTGAATATTGAATAAAACTTGTACAATTCTAGTGTCATGGTAAGTCTAGTCCATTTGTGAAAACAAAACTATTAGGTAAATCGTGTGCATAATCAAACCTTGTGACATGATTATTGTGGTCCATCCCATACGCATATGGTTCACTCGTTTTTGTTATATGATCGATAATAATCACCCACGCTACCCATACTGGAGGTACACGTATCCGGGTGGGGTTGTCAATCCAATAGATCTATCATTGTATATCGTCGGCTAGATCAATGTTAATGATTATGCTAGTCTAATTGTGCTTACTAAAGTATTGTTTAAGATATAATGCAACATAGAATAACACATAGATAGTTATGTTGAATTGCAATTGAAAATATAACATGTTTCACCCCAAAAATTGTAAAATAGTAAAAAGGGGTTATGTAAACTCACATTAATGATAGTATCGAATCCCTTGATATAGAATAAATGTGGCTCGAGTGTATCCAAGTGTCACCCTATATTTAAGGCAATAAATAAGTGTTGGGAAAATTTAAAAGTCTAAGTTTTCTAGTCTAAAAGTATTATAGCGTTCCTAATTTGGAGATCGACAATTGTTTAATAGTTAATTTAGAATAATAGTTAATGAAATAATAAATAAATAAATTTAGAAAATAAATAAATAAAAAGAATTTTTGTAAGGTCTTAATTAAAGGTAGTTGTATTAAAATGTTGTAATGTGAAAATAATTTTTATAAAATTATTTTCTTAATTAATGAATATATAATACATTAATATTTATTTGTCAAAATATAGTATTAATATCTAAAAATATTAAAATTCATAAATTTCAGATCATAAAATTATATTTTTGATCTAAATGATAAAAATAATTTATGTGAAATTTTGATGCAAAAATAGTGAAAAATATATTTATTGTGAATTTATTATGATTAAAATAGCATAAATTAATTAAAAATAATTTGTAGGGTCAAAGAGGATTGACAAGCCAGTTATAAACCTTAGTCTTATATTCTCTTCACATTTTGAGAAACTGTTGAAGCGAAAGATATCGAAAAGTTCTGAAAAGTAGAATGAGGGACACACATTAGCTATTCCTTACACAAGTTAACTCCCTAAAACCATCTAAAACACTATGTAAGAATCATATACACACATGAAAATGCATTGGAAATGAACAACTTCCTTACCCACACATACATACATACATACATACATACATACATATGATTACATACACACACTCACCATACACTCACCATTCTTATCCATAACACACCACACTTCCATGCCTTATACTAACATGGCAACAACACAATTCACATGGAATTCAAGACCAAGTTGACTTGCCACAAAATTTCCTCTTGTCTCATTATTTTCGGCCCCCAAGAGTCTCCAAAAGAGGTGTGCACACAATCCCCTAGGACACTAGTCAACCACTTGCACTAGAGTGGCAAAACATAAAACACTTGATCATTCCCACAATGTCAACCTTGCCAAAACATTTTGCTCCTTCCCTATGTCTTTCGGCCGCTACACTACCCCTACAATCCAAGCCAAAACCTCAAGTCAACACTTTACTCTTACAGGGTCTCTAGAAGAATGCACACTAAGAAAACAAAGAGTTAACCTTCCCCAATTGTGAACTAATGAAACCATGGCTCTCCTCCCACCAATCGGCTATATATAGTGCACAAGAGGGACATGAGGATCACACCACCACAACTCCTCACAACTCACTAACACTTGAACACTCTTTCTTTTCCCTTGGTTACAATCGGCCGAGCCCCAACACCCCTCCCAAGGCTTCATTCAATCACTAGCCATCAACCTTTGGGAATCACAAGCCACTAGCAAGCTTAAGGAGTCATTTGGAAGGAAGTTAGCTTATTTTTCTTTGATATCTTCGGCTATATGAGGTATCACATCCGAACCATTTTCATTCTTTATACACTTCGGTTACATGTGGTTGTCACCCGAGAACACACACACTCGCACACCCTTAACAAACTATTTTTTCGAGTAAAACTAACATATACACTCAAGTTGTATGTTAAAAAGTTGAATGTTAAAGTTCATGTATACACACATACGTACATTGGTACATACACCTTAGAACATATGCAAATGGACATTTACGAGCACACACACATACATATGGATGTATGCGTGTGTGTGTAGGGCCAAGACCTGGCCAAAGAATAATGAATTTCACTTAATTTCACAACATACATCATGGTTAGATTCATAAACATGTGTTGAGAACACTAAAAACATGTGTTAACAAGCTTAACACAAGAGGTTTCTTGGAAACATATGGTATGCGAGTACATACCAAGGCAAAACACCTAAATGTGTTACTTTTATGGAAAACTGTCAAAAGATGTGTCCATATGCCACCATATACTTACTTAACTGTGACATAAGTAACACTCGGTAACATTTAGTATGACAAAGCACTTGCTTTACCAAAACAGACTAAACATTATCACATTAACAATAAAACGAACATTTCTGACACATACAGTGTGTGACACACGTGGATATTGGTACATAAGCCCCTAGTCCACGGGTGTTGCAGTCGGGTGAATAGTTGCATGATAGTTAGAACAAAACATAGACTTAAGGTGCCTTTATATGAACTTAGGGCATCCCAGACCAGATACACATTGCCAGATCCAGTTCAGTCTAGCATTCAGACACCAAGTTAGTATTAACGGCCCCTTTTTACAGTTTTTACATATTTCCGGGGTAAAAACATGCGTACAGTTTTCAGTTACAATACATGACTATTATGTGAACATGAGACATTACGGCTCAGGATCCATTGAGCCCTCGTGTCATACATCATACCATAACCATTAGCTATGGACTTAGCCATGAAACACCAGGATAGATCTATTGGGTTGACACCCCCACTCTTGGTCAGTCGCTCTGACCGGATGACAGGTATCAAAAGATTGCTTGTATTTCACATTATTTCATTTTCTTTAGTGTACAATGGGCGAGGCACAACATATCAAGGTTTGGTTATGGGCTCATCTCAGATCACATATTAATTATTGCCCTAGCTAGGCAAATGATTTAGTCGGTTTTGGATTACATGTCCACCATATAGAAAACCCGTGAACTCACCAACTTTATGTTGACCCATATTTCCTTTAATGCATGTTTTTCAGGAAATTAGCATGGATAATGTAACTTGCAGGGGTCGCGTGCGAGCATTTGTGGGATACCTTCTTTTGGACCATTGTGTTGTTGTCCTAATACTAGACATTTACATTCAATGGTTTTGAATATTAAACAATTAACTCTTTGTAGAACAAATCTGGTTGTTTAATGAAAGTTCCCGCTTTATTTTAATCAACGCTCATATGACCTTTATGCTTGGAAATCTTTCAACGTCGCACCTCGCGTTTCCGCCTAGGCGGGGTGTGACAAGTACAAACAAGAAAAAGGCCATGGCCTGTAGGAGCCCATCTCCCTCTGATAACGATGAACCTGAGGGGCTGGAGATAAGGCATTCCTGCCAACATAATATTTGTTGTTCCGATCTTATTTCCCATGGGTCGAAACTCGAAGACGGTGGCCAGGACGGAGCAGACTCATTGGCATCGTCTGATACTATTGTTAATCCTGCTCTGAAAGGTGTTATGGCGGATGGGGTTATAGCCGTTGAGGGTGTTCAACTGTTTGCAGAGGAAATTAATGTTAAGGTTAATGCTACGGTACATGTAGGTTCGGTGATGGGTATTAACCTTGTAAATCTTGAAGGTCAGGTTGCTACAGAAGTAATAGGGGAAGCAGACAAAGTCGTTGTCCAATGAATTGCCTTACCGTAAATGTTCGTGGTGCACGAGGGTCAGGGAGAACGGGATAAATAATAGGTCTAAAGTCGTCATTTGGGGTGAATTTTATAGCTATCCAGAAGTCTAAGATGTGGGATCCTCAAGGTTAGTTTTTATCTGAATCATAGGGGATGACGTTATTTGAATACGAGCAGGTCAATTCAGATGGCAACGCATGGGGTTTGATTTTTTGGTGGGATCCAGGTTGTTTTAAGAAAACATGATGTATCAATTCTAGACATTGCCTGGTGCTTTCGAATCAATTAATCAATGTAGTTAATGTTCACGCACCAAATGACATTGCCGAAAGGAAGACTCTATGGGAGGAAATTACCGGGTATAAATATTCAATGTTGGGTTGGTGGTTACTTATGGGAGACTTTAACGAAGTAAGGTGCGCACAAGAGAGAAGTAACTCAGAGTTCTCTGCAATGAATGCGGGATATTTTAACGACTTCATTAGAGGGGCGGAATTGTATGAGTATAATATGGATGACGGGCAAATTACCTATACGTCGAGTAACAAAGAAAAAATGAGTAAGTTGGATAGGATATTGGTTTGTCATTAGTTTCAAAATTGCTAGACAAACGCAAAGGTTACGGCCTTGTCATGAAAATGGTCAGACTGTAGACCGATTTTGTTGTCGATTAAAGGGTCAGATTTTGGTCACATCCCGTTCCGCTTCTTCAACTCGTAGCTTGAAATTCCCGGGTTCAAGGATTATGTAAACTTTATTTGTGGTAGATTCATCTTTTCAAGGCCAGCGGAGCAGTTAAGCTAAAGTGGCTTAAGAACATAATCAAACTATGGGTTGAAGCGGAGTAGAAAAAAGGGAGGAAAGGTGTATGGGTTGGAGGAAAAAAGTAGATGAAATAGATCTAGCAGCCAAAACCAGGACTTTATTGAAAGCTGAAATGGAGACATGAGTTCAACTTAAAAAAGATCTAGCGGATGCAGGAAGGCTAAACATATCGGACACTAAACAAAAGGCTAGGGTTAAATGGTCGATCGACGACAATGAGAATTCAAAGTACTTTCACGGGGTCATTAAACTTAATACCTTCATGGGTTGATGATCAATGATGTGTGGATTTTGGAACCTATCGATCTCAAAGAAAAAGTTGTGGAGTTTTTTCTCAGATAAGTTCGATCAATCACCGTCCCAAAGGTCGGGGTTCTCTTGCCCCTATCTAAACACGCTGCCAGATTCCGGTTCGGCAAGTCAATAGCAATCCTTTTCCATCAACGGGATCACTGGTGTCGTTTGGAGTTGTGACGAAGACAAATCCCCAGGACCGTACGGGTTCAATTTCAAGTTCCTTAAAAGGTTTGGTGTGGGATGAAGTTAGACTTCTTGAGGTTTTTTGATGTGTTCTTTGAGAAGGGTGATTTGAGTGAATGCACCTTCTCCTCTTTTCTAGCTCTTTTACCTAAAGGTCATGATCCGAAGATGTTGACTGACTTTAGACCCATTAGTCCCGTGGGATGCACTAATAAAGTGATTTCCAAAGTCTTTGTTAATTGGCTCAAACCGGTGATCGGGAAGTTAATTTCAGAGGAACAATCGGGTTTCCTCACTAACCAGAATATTTTAGATGGGCGTCTTATAATTAATTAGACTATTGCTTATATGAAGCAGAACAAGGCAAAAGGTATGTTCATGAAGGTAGACATTGAGAAAGCCTATGACTCGATCTCTTGGGGTTTTTTTGGAAGAGATTCTTTAACAAATGAAATTTATGGGTTCATTAGAGGGGGTGGGTTATGGAAATAGTTAAGGCGGTACACACGTCGGTACTTTTGAATGGGATGGAGGATGTCACACGCTTTATGAAGAAGTCTTGCTCGTTAGGGGTATTTCAAGGCTTGATAATTAACCTGTCCAAAGGTTGTGTTTTTGGTGTAGGATTGAGGAAGCAGAACTGGAAGATATGGCTAGACTGTTACGATGCAAGACGGGCCGCTTCCCATTTACACATCTTGGGATTCCGGTTGGTGTGAATATGAACTTGGTAAAGAATTAGAGACACGTATTGGGTAAGTTCCAAAACAGGCTTTCCATCTGGAAGGCGAAATGCTTATCATTTGGGGTAGTATCATGCTACTTAAGTCTATTCTAAACTCTTTATCGTTGTACTATTTTTCTATATTTCGCACACTGATGCAGGTTATCAACGGCCTAGAGAGGCTGAGGAAGGTGTTTTTTTTTGAGGTAGTGATGAAAAGGATAAACTAAGTTGGATAACGTGGGAGAATGTTTTGGCTCCGGTCGAATATGGAGGTGTTGGGCTAGGTTCTTTAAGAGTTGCGAACGTTAGTCTTTTAACCAAATGGTGGTGGCGTTTTAAGGTGGACCAAAATGCATTAGAGGAATGTTGGTTAAGCAGTGCACGAGAACTCAAGGAATTGGAGCTATATCTCGACTTCTTTTTCGATTAGAGGGATCTGGAAATAGATCACATCTATACCGGGTATGTTTGACAACTATAGTCATGCTGCAGGTCCGATCATAAAGACGGGGTTGGGCTGTGGATGTATGATTCTGTTTTGGTATGATATTTGGCTCGAGAACGAGGCTTTGGCCAATGTGTTTCCTTATTTATTTACGCTGGAAAGGAGGAATACTTGTGTTGTTGCATAATGTTTGAGCGGGGGTGTCACACCCCGCTTAAGGCAGAAACGCGAGGTGAGACGAGTATGGTGATCACAAACATTGTTTACATGAGAAATACTAAATGTCATTCATTTCACATAACAATTAAGGTGTTGATGCCAAATAGAGTTACGGGCCTTAGCAAATGAGTTCAACGACTACAACAAAATAACAAAACAAAAGACTTCTTCATGCATTCCTAAGCTTGCCTTCTTAGTATCCTTACTTGATTCCTGAAAAACATGCTTAAAATGCGTCAATTAAAAGTTGGTGAGTCCGTATGTGTTAATGACTTGATAAAATGGTTTGTTTTCGAGAAAGTGTGTTGTCTGTGCCCATGCAGGATATAGTTACCATGAGCCCCATAACCAAACCATGACTTCCTTGTACGCCCCAACCAATGTCTTATCACAGAACATTGAAAAACATGGATAATATGCAATCATTTGACACGACGATTGTGGTTAGCGTGACTAACCATGAAAGGGGGTGTTGACCCAAATAGTACTATTCATATGATCCACTGCTTATTGCTAAGTTAATGGTTATGGTTGTCCGGGGACTTTGTTGTGATAATGTTGTCTAACTCATGTAACATATATTGTTGTCATGTACAAATGTAGGTCTCAAGTATGTTTCTCCCCCAAAGTTGTGAACCAGTAAAATAGTAAAACGGGTCACGAAACTCATCTTGTTGTCTGGAAAACTAGTAAATACTGAATTCGATGAACTAATGCCTGACCTACATGTCTCATTCATAAAGGATACTTTTAGTTTTTTGTTTGATTGACATTTTGTAAGTTATTAACCCAAACTTGCGACACTTGTCTTGTATTCTCTTGTTTTTGTGAAACCCTTGTTATCTTTGGTAAACCATTGTGATTATAGATTAAAATAAGTCCATTTCTTTGTAACATGAACTTGAATCTTAGCAATACTTGTAACATATCTTAGTTAGATTTATCCAAAAATCCTTGTACTCTTGTTATGAAGACGTACTTTTAGTTTTTACAAATATTCCAAGTGTTGTTATACCAAAAATTATGTTTTTGTCCTTGTATACATGCTCTTATGTTTATTCATGTGTTCAAAAACAACCTTCACATAGTTAGGTTTACTATTATGTTTACATGCATGAAATCCTTGTATATCTACATATGTAGGTTCATACTTATAATCGAATATACTTTTGCACATATAATAAAAAACCAAGACTTATGTTACATTAGTATCCCAATGTGTATGCTAAAAGATCGAAACTTATATCATGTTACTTATGAGTATTGTTTTTATTTATAACAAGTGTTCATGTTTTCTTAGATGTTTTACAGAGAGAAGTGCAAAGAACTTAAGGTGTGCCTTGGATATTAGAGGACCTAATGTGAACCTCCTATTTCCCAAGCTCCTTGTGACCCTTGGTGTGTTGGTGAACTTGGTTAAGGTTGGCGATAGGATGATGGTTCTTTGTGTTGTGGCTGCTAATAACAAAAAGGGAGGGGGTGCTGTTGTGTGGTGCTTGGCTAAGAGATAGAGAGAGGGAGAGAGATGGAGAGAGAGAGATATAGAAAAGAGGGAGAGATTGAGGGTGTGTTTTGTGTTGTGGGATGTCTTGAAGGTGATGGTGGAAGTGGTTTATATAGGAGATGAGGGGAAGAGGGGAAGAGGGGAAGGGTCTTATGACAAGAAAGGTAAGCCAAAGTGTAAGGGTTACAGTGCATGTTTAAAGCTTGCATACCCTTCTAGTGAATTTTTAGAGAATAATTTAGACAGTGACTTGACCAGGCAACATGAAAGGGACATATGCATGTTCTTTGAAAGTGACGTGTTAATGCAAGATGAAAGGGACACATGCGTATTCTTTGAAAGTGACATGTCCATGCAAGATGAAAAAGGACTTGTAACTTGTATGACATGGACATGGTTGATCTTAGGTCTTCATGGAATGTTGTGCTTTGTAGTATGTGGGCTGAAATTTTGGAGGATATGGGTGTGTATACGGTGTAAGTTACCATATCTAGAATATTGCATGGTGAATGCTTAGGCTTTTGTTTTTACATTTCCATGATATTGTTTGTGTGTTAAAAACATGTGTTGTTTTGTTCTATATACTTATCCATTGTTTTTGCACTTTGGCCGATTTATATATGTATGTATTCATAATCCCATTCGTTTTTGTACTTGTTGATCCTTATGATATTCATTGTATTCGGGTAGGGTTTATTTCGCATGATCATTCAGATATTTACACGCACTGATACACTTCGTCTAAGCACAAAATGAAATGAAGCAAGTCTAATTAAATGTACAGACTTGACCGGTGAATTTAGCGGGTGTCATAGGGGCACATGGTTATTGTGTAGCTGGGATTGGAAAAGAACAAGGTTGTCTTCTGAAGAGGAGGCAGAGCTGGATGTTTTGGTTTCGTCTCTTGAACAAGTCGCACTCTCGGACGCAACAAATAAATGGTTGTGGATTTCCACGGGTCGCGTGATTTATCGGTTCACGAAATTATGAGGCATTTGGAAACATTTCATAGGACTCAGGTGCAATTGAACAAAAGTTGGAATAATTGGCTACCAAAGAAAGCATGTATCATGGCGTGGATAGCAAATAAGGATCAGTTCCCTGCTATGGTGGCACTAGCAAGGCAAATATCGGCGGCTCATACTTGTTATGCAAAATGTGTGAAGGATGTAATGAAACAATAGACCATCTCTTTACTGGTTGCCCGATAGCTTTAGAGGTTTGGCAACAAGTGGGTCTGTGTGATGTTCCTAATTTCTATGCTTTACATTTCCATGATCTACTGAAGAATCATTCGGAATCCATGAGCTCAAAGGGAAGTAGGAAACCATATAACGCGGTAATTCTTACGGCAGTTTGGGGAATACGAAGGATACGAAAGGAGACGACCTTCAGTGACAAAGTTCCTTCGGCAAGGCGGGTTCTCAATGAAGTTAAGGTAATGAGCTTTATTTGGGTTAGGAACCGGGCGGAGATGGCGGACTTGACTGGAAAGCTTGGAGGAGGTTCGATACATCAAAGATGGGTTAACCAATTGTAATGTACTATGGGTGGGCTAGTATGTAGATATTATTTTGGCTGGTATTTTTTGGACCTTTTTTTAGTATGTAATCCAGTGTATTGCAGTGTCATGCTAGTTCCTTGCTAGCTGATTATTGAATACTAGTGGGTTGGCCCGTGCGATGCAGCGGGTGTAAGTGTAACCAAAACTCTTTTGTAGAGCACATACTAACCTAACATACCTACTATGAACCTAACCATTATTACATGAATATTTCTGAATACCTTTGTTTGAAATTCGTTATAAATAGAAGCTTTCTTCTTTGGTCGTTGGATCCGGTGATCATTTAGTTTAGATTAGATTAAGCATGTTTGTGTATATGAATATAACATAATAATTTCATAATTCAAATCGTTACCTCATGATTAAAAATACAACTTTCACTATTGATTTTTCGATTTCTATATTGTATGATCAAGTTTATAAAACTTTAACCTTTTTAAAGTACCCAACTCTATATAAAAGGTTATAACAAAACATGCATATAAAATCATGAATTGTTTTTTTATATATTTTCTATTTAATATATTTAAAGTAATTATAAAATTAAATGTCATGTGGTTGCATAAACATCTCACGACTCTTGACTTTCTTTTAATTAAACTAGTAGAGTCTCCGCGCGATGCAGCGGGAAACATAAACACTTCTAAGGGTGTGTATGGTTTTGTTAAGTTTGATTATTAGCCTCAACCGAAACTAAAATCAAAAGTCATCAATTAATCAATCTTATTAAACAATTGGTTCTTTGGTTCGATTAGTATTGTTAGATTATCGGTTGAAGTCTGGTTTAGTTAATTTTAGTGAATAACAAAAACAAACTTTGGCTAAATTTTTTTGTCTAGAAGTACATGAAATGGAGGTATAAATACATGAAATAAATGTAAAAAATAGCTCTGTAAACGAACAAATGTTCATGAGCTGTTCGTAAACTTGTTCGGCGGAAAGTTCTTTTATGTCGTTTATTTAATAAACGAACAATCACGAACAAAAAAAATTGTTCGTTTAGTTAAATGAACGAACATCAACAAATGTTGAGTTTGTTCATTTGTGTTCGTGAACGTCCGTTTATGTTCATTTATTTATGTTTGTTTAAGTTTATTAATTACATACGTAGTTATATTTACATAAATACAAACATAAATTGGGCTTTAGCTATATATAACCAATTAGTAATTTGGTTTTTTCAATAATACAAAATCTTTCACATTTATTATGTTCGTGAACGTCCGTTTATGTTCGTTGGTGAACTGTTCGTTTAGGTTTAAACGAACGAATATAAACGAACACGAACATGAAAAATTTCTTAATGAACGAACATGAACAAAAAAAATATGTTTGATTATGTGTTCGTGTTCGGTTAAAATTAAATGGACATTCGGTTCGTTTACAGTCATAGGCATAAAAGCTACAAATTTCAAAACCCCCTCTATTTATACCGCCACTACAATTCATAAACCTATCTACTCAGCTTCAAACCATATTATAGTTTAATTTGCTATATACTTTTAATTGAAAATTTGATTTTTTACGTGATTAACAATACCTAGAGGTGAACAATAATTGAAACTTAACCGAAATCGAACAAAAACATACAAAACCGAACATAAAATTAACCAAAACCGAGTTGACCTAATATCGGTTTTTTAGTACCCTAAGTTAACCAAAATTAACAAACCAATACTGAACCATTCATATATGTATTTATACCTTCATTTCATGTGCTTCTAAACAAAATTTTAACCAAAGTTTGGTTTTGGTTATTAACCAAAATTAACTAAACCGAACTAAAAATGACAATCTAACCAAAGAGATTGAACCAATTAACCTGTTGGTTTAGTTAACAAGATTGATAAGCCAATAATGTCGATTTTTGTTTCGGTTAAGGTTTATATCCGAACTGAACCTAACCCAACCATGAACCATTAGAAGTGTCTGTGTTTCCTACCACATCGTGCAAACATACTGTTATGAATATATTAATGGGTCTGTTTCAATTTAACTAATTTGAGTTAACTAAGGGTGCAAAAAGAAAACGATAACCGATTTTAAGTTAAATCAAATGTTTTCAGTTTTGAATAGATTTTGGTTAAGTTTTGTCAGTTTTTTTGGTTTGGCTTCGGTGAACGGTTTAATTATTGCTCACTCCTATATATTATTAATCACGTAGCAAATAAAGATTTTTTAAATAAAAAATAGCAATACTATACTCAAATTAAAGATAATAATATGCTCATTACTATGATGTAATCTTTTTTTATAAAAGTATAAACGTATTAAAAAAATATGACTATTTACAAATCATCGGGGGTGGTTTGCTTAAAATAAAGAATATAAGTTTAACTAAAATTTAATAAATAAAAGTTAAGTAAGTTTAAGGGATTAAAGTGTAACTAAGATAGAGAATTAAAATGTAAATAATGTATGAATGACTATTTTACCCTCATTTTAGGGTTATTAATGAAAAATAAGTTCTTAATTTTTGGGTATCTTAAACTACCCCTCACTCATGCATTATAATATAGGATAGATATAGTGTTTAAAAACATATTTACTCTTAAAAAGTAGTTATTTTATGCATTATGTGTTGTATCATAAGCATTTAGACTTATACCTTTTTAAATTTAAGAATTTATTAAAAAATGCTTTATAATATAGTATGCATTATTGTTTTGTAGGCCTTGAAAAAAAAAGAAGGGGCAAAACGGTAATTTTAAAAAAAGTTGACTTACTATTTGGCAAGGAAGGTGGACTCTTAAACTCAAAGTGAAAAAAAAAAGCAAGACAAATCTAGGGTTTTCAAATATTTTTACTTAATTAATTCAGAATTCCCCCTCGTCCTGTTAATAATAGACATGGTGGCGGGATTTTGTTTCAACAATTCATGATTTCCCGCCATGTAAAAAAATTCAATCAACCCGCTCTTCTAATTCATTCCCCCCATTTTTAATTTTAATCTTCCTTCCTTCCTTCCTTCCTTCCTATAAAACAATCACATTTCCCCTCTACACACCAATCCATTCTTCCTAAATAAAACCTCACCGGAAAACCGGTCCTTTTAAAAACATGGGGACCGCAACTTTGTTAGAAGCTGAAGCAGCCGATGCTGTTAAACAATCAGGTCAGATTATTATTATTATTATTATTTTCAGGCTATTGCATGCATTTAGTTTTTTTTTGTTTTTGTTTTTAAATTTAATTTGATTTAGTTTTGCTTGTTTCTGTAATGTGCTAATGATGATGGCGTGTGACATACTGCACATGGTGTTTAGTAGGGAGATAATAAAATGATGTTTAGAGAGAGAAAGTAATAGCTTTAGAGAGAGAGTGTTGGATTTAGGCAAATTGAGATCTGAGAATGAGGGTTGTTGTTTCCGTCATAATTGTGAGATTATCGGTGCGTTTGGTATGGGAATATAAGCGGCTTTTTTATAGATGTAGAAGTGTAAAGCGATAAAATCTTTTTTGCGAGCATATGGTCTAGTGTTTTAGAGGATTAAGTGTATGATTTTGCTTTTTGTTTACTATTTTTATTTTTTATAATTTTCGTGTATTTTGTTGTGATAGCTATTGATGAGTCATAGGGTATTTAAAAAAAAAACTATGTGCGGGCAGGCGGTTTTGCTTGGTGAGGCTATGGGTGAACAAAAGGCGCATGCGAGGTGCGCCTTTTGTATGTGGAGGAGATTTTATGCATTAGACTGTTGTGAATATAGCTTTTTAGGTTGTACGTATAGATTGTATATTAACTTATAAATAGGACTTGTTATATAAGTACCATGTGTCTTGCTTACGAAAGCGATGGCTTAGGACCCTATTGCCTTGGTGTGTCTTGGGGTTTTTTTTAAACCACGTTTATACACTGAGATGGGTTATATACAATTACCTGGTCTTTTGCTCTGTTATGTTCTTAGTTTGGGTGGAATTGGCTGTTCTTTTTGGAAGTAGTTTCATAGCAATTGTAAAATTTGCTGGCCTTTAATGGTTGAACTACAAGATTAGCTGCCTTTGTTGGCACAGGGCTTTTGGATTCACATTTAAAAGGAAAATATACTCTTTTGGAGCAAATATGGACACTTTAGTTTGTGCCTCATATGACTTATTTGGAATAGTTTGATGTTGATTTTAGTTTCTGTCTAGATTGTTATAATCTTGAATTAAACATAAAATTTATTGCAAATGGAATAATAAAAACTAGCCTTCTTATAATGTAACTGGAAATTACTTTGTAGTTTAATGTTCAAGCATTTTTTATGAGGGTAATTTATTTGATAGTGTTATTATTTAACTGCTTAGCCTTAACCTGATTGTATTAAGTCATAAGCTAGTATTGAGTTGGACCATTGAAGGTTTAATTCTGGAGATATTATTGCCTAACGCCCTTATCGTGCTAAGGTGCGTCAACTTCTGGAGGTGCACACGTTGACTGTGAGTTTTAACATTCTGGATCTTGTTTTGATGTAGCGGCTTTCACCAAATATAATTTTGACTCGGATTTTTAGCGTTTGATTTGACATTATTAGCATTGGTTTTGATATGGCGAAGAGCCATTGAAAATAAGGATGGCGTGCCGTGTGTTGTTAGGTTACGAAACGTGACGTCTTTAGTTTATATCATCGGAAAATGCCATTTTGGTCGGTTACATTTTTGTCGTTTTTTTTTTTCAAAATTGAATATTAGGTTTATTTAGCGATACATGCATATGTATATGTCCGTGTTTATGTGTATTTAAAATTAGAGACTTTTGATTAACATTTTAGTAGGATAAAGTAGTAGGGATGAAAAAAGAAGAGCTCTTACCAACATGTTAATTACTTGCTGTTGAAAATAATAATTAAGATTTTAGGTACTCGTTATAGTTTGAGCACTTGAACAGTTGAGTGGCAAGTGTTAACATTAGTTTGTCTAACTAACACTTGAATATTGATTTGCAAATCTATTTTTTAATGCATATACATCAATACATGTGAGTTTTGTGTGTAGTGCTCTTGCTTTGATGCCTTGAACTTATTGCTTGTGTGCCGTTTTTTTTGCTAATGCCTTGAACATAAGTGGTTTTGGTACTGTCCTGCTTTACATCTTGACATTGCATGATACTGATGTTCTTATTTTGTGTATTTTTTCCATCATTTCAAACTCAATCTGCTTTTTGATGTTGTTTGATTCATGTTGTTCT
Source organism: Ambrosia x helenae (assembly GCA_030844895.1). Taxonomy (NCBI): domain Eukaryota; kingdom Viridiplantae; phylum Streptophyta; class Magnoliopsida; order Asterales; family Asteraceae; genus Ambrosia; species Ambrosia x helenae. Next base: position 77,397,673 of record CM061230.1, read on the forward strand.
TCACTATTTTGTAATTTTATTTTAATGTTTGGAACTTATTTTCTGGATTGCAGAAATGAAGAAGGGAAAACAAGCTAAGGGAAAACAAGCTAAAGCAAAAACTGAGGTAGTATCTGAGGCTGCGGTGGATCTTAAATCAAAGGCTGCTACCAAACCTAAACAAAAACGAGGAAGATCAGGCAACAGTGAAGATGCTACTGCTTTGAGGAAAATGCCGAAACGGGCTGCCTCGTGTACTAATTTTAAAAGCAAGCCGGTCCGTTTGTCAGATAAGGATGCAACAATTGAGAGCAAAAAGGTCCAAGTGGTGGAAGAAGAAATAGCAGCCTTAAGTTTGATACCCGGCCCAGATGATCCACGACCCAACAGAAGATTGACAGAATTCATCTTTCATGATGATGGTGGGAACCCACAACCTGTTGAAATGCTAGAAGTGGTTGATTTATTCATCTCAGGCATTATATTGCCTTTAGAGAAGACTTCTGAAAAAGAAAAGGAAACTGGAGTTCAGTGTGAAGGATTTGGGCGTATTGAAAATTGGTCAATATCTGGTTATGAAGATGGTTCTCCAGTCATTTGGGTCTCTACAGATCTTGCTGACTATGACTGTGTTAAGCCTGCCACAAGCTACAAGAGATTATTCGATCTTTTTTCTGAAAAGGCACGTGCATGTGTGGAAGTCTACAAACGGGTGTCAAAATCTTCTGGCGGGAACCCGGATTTGAGCCTAGATGAATTACTTGCTTCACTTGTCCGTTCAATGAGTGGGAGTAAAAACTTCCTCATGGGGCATCAATTCGGGACTTGATCATTTCATGGGGTGGGTTCATTTATGAACAACTTGCTGGGTTAGATGAAGCACCTAACGGTATTGATAAGCCCTTTGTTGAACTACCTGTGCTAAACGCCTTAAAGGATGAAAGCAAGAAAAATGAAGAGTTTGCAGGGGCTAATATTCCATTTGGTGGATCGATGAATGCACCTTTGAAGATTGGAGATGGAGGCAAAGTCAATCAGTCAAACGGGTCTAAACCTACTGCTGATGAAGACGAAGACATGAAGTTGGCTCGAGTTTTACAAGAAAATGAGAATTGGCAGTCAATGAGACAGAAGAAAAGACAACGTCCTCCTACTTCATCAAGCAAGTTGTATATTCAGATTAATGAAGATGAAATAGCAAATGACTATCCACTCCCTGCTTATTACAAAACTAGTGTTGAAGAAACTGATGAATATATACTCTTTGATTACATGGATGATTTTGGTGCAATTGACCCTGATGATCTTCCAAAAAGCATGCTTCACAACTGGTCACTCTATAACTGTGACTCAAGGTTGATTTCTTTGGAGCTTCTTCCTATGAAGCCATGTGAAGACATTGATGTCACAGTGTTTGGATCAGGGGTGATGACAACGGATGATGGAAGTGGATTCTGTTTTGATGATGAACCTGGTAGTGCTTCTGGTTCTTCTTCTGCTGCACAAAATGAAGATGGCATCCCTATTTACTTGAGTGCTATAAAGGAGTGGAAGATTGAATTTGGGGCATCAATGGTTTTTATTTCAATTCGAACTGATATGGCCTGGTGAGTTCTCTGTCTAACCTTTTTCCTTTGTATGCGTGGTCATTTTCTTTATGTAGGGTATCTAGAGAGACTAAACCGTTTCATTCAAAAAAGTTAGATAATGAATTTTGTAATCATGTTTTACATTAATTATTTACAATTAAGTTTGAATTCTTGGACACTAAATGTTTTTAGCTGACCTGTCTCTACCAAAGCAAACTGGTTGACAATGGCAAATAGGGGATGATAGCGATGTGCTATATATATGCTTGCTATGTAGCGATAGTGATGAAATAGCGGGTGCTATTTCATGTTTAGCTACAAACTAGAAATTTTTTTTGCTATTTGTCACTAAATCCTATATAGTTCCATCAATCTGCTTCTCTGTGTAGTGCGCTATAGCGCTTGCTACGGATGCTATTGACATCTACAGCTCCAACCTGCTTGATTTTAATGTGGAGTACCAGAGTATTTCCTAACTTAACTAGGATTTGTTTTGAATATGCTTGTGTATTGTGTTTGTTTCAGGTACAGACTAGGAAAGCCATCAAAACAATATGCCCTGTGGTATCACACAGTTCTGAAGACAGCAAGGCTTGCTATTGCTATCATCACATTGCTGAAGGAGCAGACCCGTGCATCAAAGTTATCATTTGCTGAGGTTGTAAAGAGATTGTCAGAATTCGAGAAGAGTCATCCTGCTCACATATCTTCAAACCCTGTGAATGTGGAGAGATATGTAGTGGTTCATGGGCAAATTATTTTGCAGCAATTTGCAGAATTTCCTGATGCTACAATCAGGAAATCTGCTTTTGTGTCTGGTCTAGAGTCTAAAATGGAGGAAAGACATCATACCAAGTGGACGGTTAAGAAAAAGAAAATTGAGTTGAAACAAGCAAATATGAACCCAAGAGCAGCAATGGGGCCTGTGATCTCTAAACGAAAGGCAATGCCTGCTACAACTACACGGCTCATTAATAGGATTTGGGGTGAGTTTTACTCAAATTACTCACCTGAAGAGGTAAAAGAGGGTGAGTCTGTTGACGTGAAGAAAGATGAAGATGAACCAGAAGAAAATGAGCAGGAAGATTGCGAGGAACCTGAAGATGAAACCATCACCCTTCCTTTACAGGAACCTGAGAAGCCACAATCAGCATCAAAAGAAAAGAAACCCCGTGGGTCAAAAACCGACATCAAATGGGTAGGGAAAGTGGTTGGGAAGATGGCTGATGGCAAGTCTCTTTATAAAGAAGCGATTCTTCGGGGAGAGGTGATAGCTATAGGTAGTTCAGTTCTGGTTGAATCATCTGATTCAGAGGAAGATTCTATTTATTACGTTGAATACTTATTTGAAGATTCTGACTCTAGAAAATTTGTTCATGGGCGATTGATGTTAAGAGGCTGTGAAACTGTTCTTGGCAGCATAGCTAACGAGAGAGAAGTGTTTTTGACAAATGATTGCATGGATATTGAACTTGACGATGTTATTAAAAACTGTGGTGGTGCAAATCAGAACACTGCCATGGGGTCATGAGCATCGAAAAGCTAATGCTAATTTTGATAAAATGGATAGAGCAAAGGCTGAAGAGAGGAAAAAGAAAGGTCTCCCTGTTGAGTTTTATTGTAAGAGTTTGTATTGGCCTCAAAAAGGTGCTTTCTTCTCTCTGCAAACTGATAAACTGGGACTTGGCGATGGGACCTGTTATTCTTGTAAGATCATGGAAGATGAAAAGAAAACTGAGGTATTTGAGGTGAATGAATCCAAGACGGGCTTTACTTACCTGGCAACCGAGTATAGTGTTGATGATTTTGTGTATGTTGGTCCTCATAACTTCGACTCAGATGAAAGGGGTAATGGAACTCATAAGAGTGGTAGAAATGTGGGGCTTAAAGCATATGTTGTTTGTCAGTTGCTGAAGATTGAATCTCCCAAGACTTCAAAACGGGCTGACCCCGATTCAGTGACTGTTCAAGTTAGAAGATTTTACAGACCTGAAGATTTGTCTGCAGACAAAGCATACCGGTCCGACATTCAAGAGGTAGTGTTTAAATGTACTTATAATATTGGTTCACTTTTTTCCCTTGAAATAGTTTTAAATTCACTTGGATGTGTTTTGATGATAATTTTTCAATTGGATTTACAGGTATATTACAGTGAAGAAACTCATAAGTTGTCAGTGTCAGCAATAGAGGGGAAGTGTGAAGTTAGAAGGAAGAGCGACCTTTCTTCTTTGGACAGCACTTATATAGTTGATCATGTGTTCTTTTGTGAACGTCTTTATGATCCAGATAAGGGATCTCTCAAGCAGGTAGTTTCAGTAATACATTTTTTATTTATCATAGGTTGTGAATGGGTGGTTGGGTTGGCTTGAAACATGTATTTTCCGTGGAAAAAAACATTTGTTTTGATAAATGACTAGCAGCTCAACTACTATTACCAAAAAAGTGCATTATTTCAGTACTGATAAAATTTTGAAAAATACGGTTTAGGATGTTTTATGTGGTCAGAGTACACTTTGAGCTACTTTGTTTCTTCATCCCCCTTTTCTTTTTTCTACGTATTTTATCTTACCTGTTGGACCTGTTAGTTAAACATAAATTGAATTGACTGATACAGTAAGTGGGTTGAAATTGCCTTCTGTATGCAAAATACTTACCAAAATTCTGAACTTCTTTCTGCAGCTACCAGTTAACATTAAGCTTAGCCCCCCGAAAGAAAACTTTGTAAACGAGGCTGCAATTAGAAAGAGAAAAGGAAAGTCTAAAGAAGGAGAAAGTGATGTTGATATGGCTGACAACCAACAGAGTTCTGCTTCACAAAATCGTCTAGCCACATTAGATATCTTTGCTGGTTGTGGTGGCTTATCTGAGGGTTTAACAAAAGCTGGTAAATATTTTTTTTTCTTTTCCATTTGTTTCCTTGGACGTTGACTGACGTGCTGGCATGATTACTTACAGGTGCTTCAGTAACCAAATGGGCAATTGAATATGAGGAACCTGCTGGTGATGCATTTAGACTTAATCATACTGAATCACTTGCATTTGTGCATAATTGCAATGTTATACTAAGGTTCTACACCTTTTTTTTTCTTTTTCTTTTTCCTTTCAAAATTTTATTCAATTGTAGTTCATTTCTTAATTTCATCTACAATTTGACTGATTGTTTGAAACACAGCGCCATCATGACCGCATGTGGGGATACTGATGACTGTATATCAACTTCTGAGGCTGAAGAAATGGCTGCAAAACTTGAGGAAGACGAGATAAAAAATCTGCCTCGCCCTGGGCAAGTGGATTTCATCAATGGAGGCCCACCATGCCAGGTACTCAATTCCACATTTTATGATCTTTTAAACTTTAGAAATCAAATAAAATGTAATCACATTGAACACAATCTATTTGAGTCTTGAGACATGCCTAACAGTAAAAATATCTGCAGGGTTTTTCTGGCATGAACAGGTTCAATCAAAGCACATGGAGCAAGGTTCAATGTGAAATGATATTGGCATTTTTATCATTTGCAGAGTACTTCCGTCCCAAATATTTCCTGTTGGAAAATGTGAGGAACTTTGTGTCCTTTAACAAGGGGCAGACATTCCGTTTAGCTCTGGCATCATTGCTTGAAATGGGTTATCAGGTATAGTATTTTGTTCCTCCAGATATTTTAGCCAAATATTGGTGTCTAATTTTAAAAAAAAGATTCCGTACTACATGCTTCTAGACTGTCATAGCATGTTAATTGATGATTCCAATTGTCAACCAGTAATGTTTCCTTTTCCTGTTAATAAAATTGTAGGTGAGGTTTGGAATACTCGAGGCTGGGGCTTTTGGTGTATCTCAATCACGCAAACGGGCTTTCATATGGGCAGCTTCCCCTGAAGAAATACTACCTGAGTGGCCTGAGCCAATGCATGTATTTGCCAGTCCAGAACTTAAAATCGCACTGAACGGTAACACACAATATGCTGCTGTTAAAAGTACTGCAAATGGTGCCCCTTTCCGTTCAATAACTGTCAGAGACACGATTGGCGACCTTCCCCCTGTTGGAAATGGGGCTTCTGCCACAACTATGGAGGTACTTTTTTTTTTTTTTTTTTTTTTTGCTATGCCCTTTTAGCAACTTACTCATTGTAATTCTTAACAGTACAAAAATGAGCCTATCTCTTGGTTTCAAAAGAGAATTCGGGGAAACGCATCTGTTCTAGTGGATCATATATCAAAAGAAATGAATGAGTTAAATGTGATTAGGTGCCAAAGAATTCCTAAACGCCCTGGTGCTGACTGGAGAGATCTTCCCGCGGAGAAGGTATTTACGAAATTCTAAACCGGAATTCTTCACTAGACTGAAATGAGCCACCGTTCAGTGTTTGAAGTAAGATTTGACTTTTTGCAGGTTAAGCTGTCGACTGGACAAATGGTTGATCTCATACCCTGGTGTTTACCAAACACAGCCAAAAGGCACAACCAATGGAAGGGTTTGTTTGGAAGGCTTGACTGGGAGGGAAACTTTCCAACTTCTATTACTGATCCCCAGCTATGGGTAAGGTTGGGATGTGCTTTCACCCTGACCAGGATCGCATTCTAACAGTTCGTGAGTGTGCTCGATCTCAGGTACATAGTTATCTCAATAAATTCACTTATGTTGATCTAGGGATGGCAAGATGGTTGGGTTAGGCAGGTTTTTGTAATAGATCAAAATAGGTTTTGAAATGGGCTTGGTTGGGTTTAGGAGTGTGAATTAGCGAGCCACTTGTGGGTAGATCCCCTTGCTAGAAGCTTGAATCAGGCCAAGCTAAACGAGCTTGAGCCCAAGCTTCACTTATCAAGCTCGTCTAGGCTCCCAGCCTAAACAAGCCTATTATTTATTTAATTTTGATTTTGATATGATCACTATATATTTACATGTTTATATAAGATAAAAATAGAAATAACTAAATATTGTATGCTATGTCATATATATATATATATATATATATATATTGTATGCAATTGACCTTTCTACAATGAAGTAATTAGTGAATAATCAGTCATGGGTCTTGAAACAGTCCTTACAATACAACCCTTCTCTTTTATTGTGTTGGCAGGGTTTTCCTGATGGCTATAAGTTCTCTGGTAATATCCAACATAAGCACAAGCAGATTGGAAATGCAGTCCCTCCTCCATTAGCATATGCATTGGGTCGGAAACTCAAGGAAGCAGTCGAAGCAAAACAGAAGCAGATGGGCAAGTGAGTATAATATCCGGACTTGAATGTATATATAGAGTAAGCCCATGTAGTTTTTAACTTATTTTCGAGTATGTAATCATGGAATTTGCTTACAAAGTTGGACAACTTAATCAAACATTGAATTGGTAGTGGCCATAAGTTGCACCATAATGAGTATTACTGATTCTCTCTTCATCCCAATTTGCACAACTTGCAATGTAACTTATTTGCCTGAGTATTCGTAAAGATTAATGTTTATTAGATCTTATTTAATGAATAAATACATGATGCTTAAACCGATTGGTTGTGACTAGAACATATACGCAGCATTTAGTTAATACCAAAAAACATGTGCCGCTTATGGACCTAGTTAGCGAGACCCCACCATGGATGTTGCCATCAGTGGCGCAAATATAAGAGGAAGGGGGGGGGGGGGGGGTCGCCAAACCCCAATTTTTTTTTCTTAAAAGTCCTGATTATAAGTCAAACATATGATTATTGGTATATACGTTTTCGATCCCTCATGACCGGTGACTTCCGACCCCTGGTCGAAATTTTCAAGTTTCGTCAATGGCCCCTTGGACCCAATGAAAATGGAATCATTGTAGGGAGGCGTTGCCCATGTGGGTTCGTTGGTGCATGAAATGTGAATTGTCATGAATGAGAGCATGTACTCCACAATATCGATATTCATTTTTATTTTTATTTTTATTTTCCTTTAGCTTGATGTTAATGGTGACAACAAATAAGTTAACCTACATTGTAAGAAAATAAAAAAAAGTAACCACACAAATGTAAATGACTTTACATAGTTATTGTTATCGACTAACTCAAGAAGCTCTTATTAGGCACACAATTGCTTTAAAAATAATCACCAACTCTAGGTATAACTGGGCCACAAACCATGCAATATCAAACCTCAAATAGCAAGTGAACGATCATTAATGTACCTCATATACATAACCATTGATGTTATTTTTCGTTTCTATCGCATCGATTTCAAATGCATTTATGTTCATATTACACTTTCAAGAGGAATTATTGTTCATATTATTTGAAAATGGTTTGTAAGTAAATGAAGCACAATATGTTGTAAGATGCCATGGAAGATCATTAGATCAACTATGAGTTGTGTGAGACGCATGGTGTACACACAATGAAGTATTTCTTAAAAAATACATATCCAAATTTGATTATTTTATAAGAAATTGCTACATTTAAGAAAGGGCCTTTCAAACTATTTTAGACTAGTTGGGAAACCCGCGTGTTTACACTTGAGATCAGGTGTAACACCCCAACTGATGGCGGAAACATCGAGGTGTCACGTAAGAATGAGTATACAGTAGCACATGGTAATCAAATTTTAATTGAAATTAATTTAAATTGCAAATATCCAGAAATGAAAATACATAATGAGTTTTAAGTGGAATCTAATACATCACAAAAACCAAACAAGCATAGACTTCAGTTTGCCTTCTCATGTAAATACTCTAGTCTTTATGCATCATTATTTCCTGTTGAGTTGTAAAAAATGGGGGGGGGCAACTAGAAGTTGGTGAGAATACATAAGCCATGTCAAGCAAATAGTTTAAGTATGAAAGTTTAGCAATTCATATGTCTATCGTAAGTTTAAGTCTACATGAATAAACATGATATGTTGAATCGACATAATCAAACCTCCGACTAGTTTAGGTCCATCCCGTCATCCACGGTTCACCTTAATAATATGTTGGAACGATAACAATCACCCACGCTACCTTTGTAGGAGGTACACGTATCCGGGTGGGATTGTCAATCCAATAGATCTATTATTGAGTATCGCCGGCTTAGCCATAGCTAATGATTATGTAATGTTGAAACTCGTTGAAACTGTTGTTGTTGTCTAAATCATGAGGCATTAAAGTTTACAACTAGACATGTATGTAGAATTGCTTTAAGTATAATGTTGCAAGTATAAAGAATCGCATAAACATGGTTACGTAAACTCACCTTAGTATAGTATTAAGTCTTGAGAAATAGTATGAGTGTAGCCCAAAAGATTGCCAAGTATTACCCTATGTATAAGGTAACAAATAAGTCTAAGTCTATCTAGTCTACAAGTATTTTCTAGGGTTTTGATTTGGGGATAAACATTTGTTGGATTAATAATAAAACGTTTTAATAAATAAGAGAAATTTGATAATTAAATAAATAAAAGTCTTTTTGTAAATTTTAAATTAAAGGTGGTCACAATATAAAGTTTTAAGTATGAAAATAATTTTTAATAAATTATTTTCTTAAAAAAATAGAATATTAAATCTATTAATTACAAATTGTCAAAATATAACTTTAATATTTAAAAATATTAAATTTACAGAATTATTAATTTAAAAATTGTATTTCTGTTCCAAATAATCAGAAATAATTTATATAAAATTTTGGTGCAAAAATATTGAAAAATGAATTTATTATGATTTATTTATGATTAAAACTAACAAAAATTGATTAAAAATATTAAATAAATGATTTTTCAGAAATAAAAATATTTTCAGAAAAACTTAATGTTATAAAAACTCAGAATAATTTTTGTGGAAATTTATATAATCGTTTTGATATTTTTATAGAATTTTATAATAAAATTGAATAAACTTGAATTATTTATTATATATATTAAATAAATAAATTTTTGAAAACTAAAAAATTGTATGTTAAACTTTTTCACTAGATTAACATAAAATAATTTTTATAGAATTTATAAAGTTGTTTTAGTATTTTAAAACTAATTTTGAAATATAAGTATATATATAAGGTTTGATTGAAAAACGAAAAAAAAAAAAAAAAAAGCTTTGGTGATGCTGAGGGTCGAACCCGCGTGGGCCGGTTCAAGGACACCAGACACAACCACTTGATCTAGGTCAGTGGTTGTGTTTGGTTTCTGTTTATATTAAATATATGTATATGTTCTGGAAGTGTTCTTCCCCAAATCAAGATTATCGTGCCCTAGTTTTTACAATCACATGAATTACACAACAATAACCCGATTAATCATGGGGTTATTGTTGTGTGATTGCCGAAGGATAAAACCCATCAAAAATAAGAGACTTACAAGAACGAATCGGGTGATTTTGCTCAGTCAACGAAAATAGTCAAACACGAACAAGAAATCAAGAACAGTGGAATTGATTTAGAAATTGGGGGTTGAGAAAGAATGTTCGGTGAGTTGTGAATGAATTGTGATGTCCAATTTATAGTGATAGGGCTAGGATGATCGAATTGGTATGTTTGACCTCGAATTGAATGGGTATCGCATAATTATGTATAATTGGTTCGAATTAAAGATGATTGTACGTGTATATGACTCGTAATAGGCCGGAAATCACGATGTCATGCCAATCCAGGATCAATTACGCGTTCAAGATGGTTATTAATGGAAGATTGCTGTCACAGTTGACTTTCCAAGTCAACTGTGAAGGATTAAAAATACGCGTTATAATAATTATAAGTTGGGTTTAATCCAAGAAGTATGTGTAGAGCAGTTGGTTATGTCGTGTGTGTATATGGGCCGGCTTGGGGCGCGGGTTCGATTCCCGGCCCAAGCTTATATTTTTTTTTGACATTTATTCAATATATAAATACATTATATATATAAATGATATAGTATAAGGGTTCCAAAAAACGCCACAATAATAATTAAAGACGAACAATAATAATGAAACTTGACGTTTTTTATTCAATAATAGATCTATTGGATTGACAATCCCACCCGGATACGTGTACCTCCTACATAGGTAGCGTGGGTGATTGTTATCGTTCCAACATATTAAGGTGAACCGTGGATGACGGGATGGACCTAAACTAGTCAGAGGTTTGATTATGTCGATTCAACATATCATGTTTATTCATGTAGACTTAAACTTACGATAGACATATGAATTGCTAAACTTTTATACTTAAACTATTTGCTTGACATGGCTTATGTATTCTCACCAACTTCTAGTTGACCCCCCCCCCCCATTTTTCCAAACTCAACAGGAAATATTGATGCTTGAAGTCTAGAGCTAGCATGAGGCGATGTTTGAAGTTTTAAGCTTTGTTTGATTATTTGATGTAGACTTTAATGTAATTCAATTTTGTAATGAAATAAAGGATTATTTAAACATATGTATTACAATGAGCTACTGAACAATCATTCATTCGTGACACCTCGATGTTTCCGCCATCGGTTGGGGTGTTACAGATTGGTATCAGAGCCTTGGTTATAGGGAATTAGGTTATTAGAAAAAAAATCTAGTCTATAACCATAGGAATATAACCAGTATTTGCTCCTTTTACTTGCTATTCTCTATCTCACTCCTACTTCTTATCCCTACTTCAACCCCTACAAGAAGATTGCTCTCCATCACAAGATCTACTCTTAGACTAATAGGACAATCCTCAGGTTTAGCCTGAACCACCTTGAGATCTCGTCGAAGTTCTAGATTTTAATAACGAACACGTGCAATCTGGAAGGGTGAACGCCTGTATTCTGAGTTTTCTGTCTAGGACTGGCATTGCGCATATATCCCAATCAGACGAGGGACCCGGATGCCTACGTGGGAATTCTCGGGATGAGTGTTCACTTATAGGCTAAAGCATGTCTTCACTATGTTATTAGAATCTAGAAGTTTTGATAAGTTAACGTTTTCGTTTATTCGTTTTAATTAATGAATAAATGATTACACTCACTTTCCTTAAACTAAGCTCTAAAATCTCAAAATTTTACAGCTTAAATCAATCTCATTTCATAACCATCTATGGATTTTACAATCACACTTCACCTTACCATCTTAGCCACTTTTTAAATATTCAACACCCTACCCAAATCATATTATTTCATTTCTCCACATGTTACTTATTTTTTTTTTTTTTAAAAAACTATAACCTCATACCTTAGCACAAACTAAAGATTTCTAAATCTTGTTGTATTTTCATTACCTAGTAACTTTACAAAGTACATATTTTTTTGTCAAAAGATGTCCTCGAACTTAAATTCAATTTTTTTTATTTATTGACGTAACAAACGATTTTCTATATAATGCTTTAAACTATTAAAAATCACTAATAGAACCTTGATCTTCAAAACCTAATGTCATGTTTGAAATCTCCAACTAACGGGAATATTTTAATCAAAGCCCACTTAGCTTGTACTATTTAACAACTTTTGCTTTATGTATAAAACCAATTTTGAAAATAAGATTTTTTTTATCCATAGGAATAATATCTAGTCTCTAAATTCTCCATTGACACTCACTGATTTTCAACTTGTTCAAATTTTTACAATATTTGGCATATACCACAATCATGTTTTCTTATACACTTGATTATAACCTTTGATCCAAACCCCAAAATTTACACTGCTACATAATCTCCTTACTATAAAATAAACTCTTTATAAACTATCTTCACATTCACTATCTCTCACAACCTTGATTCTGCTTCAAGATTTTTCATCATCCTCTCAAGAACTAAATTCATATCATTCACCTTCTCACACATGAGCTAGTTACCCATGATAACCAAACTATTGAAACTTGATTGTGTGTTGCATCAAACATAATCCTTAGTTATACATGAGGATTCGACTATTTGCCTTATTTGAACATTTGAAACTAGAATTCATGGAATATAAACTATTTACTATAGACACACCTAGAGTCATTAACCTTATCTAGGGCAACTCTATTAAAACTCGTATGCTATACTTGATACTTGATTGCTTACATGTACATATTATCAATTTGCAATTCATGTGTGTAATAATTGGTACACTTAATCAAACAACTGATAGAGGATGAAGTACTTGCTCAACAGTTAGTAGAGTACAAAATAACCTACTCAATGATTGGTAGAGGTCATCATGCCTGCTCAACAGTCAGTAGAGGCCCTACAACCTGCTCAACGACTGGTAGAGGCTATCATACCTGCTCAACAATCGGTAGAGGTTCCTATTCACTGACTGGTAGAAGTCTTTTTCCTGCTCAACAGTTGGACTCATTTTTGGATACATGGTTAATCATATTATTTTTACATGTGTGTCTAGAGTTATAGAAGGACACAAAACCCTAATGTAAGGTAAATTGGTGATTGTGGTCCGGAACGTAATCATGAATTTACAGGTACGTTAAGGTAGTGTGAAATTCTATCAAGGTTTTCGGTAGTTGACCAATTATAAACCTTAGTTATCTGGTAGTTCATTTAGTCTTTCAATAGTCCATCAACTCATTCCTTTTAGGACTCCTAAAACTTAAGATTCTTATTCTCCTTGCTATTTCAGATGAACCTAATCCAACCCTTAAAACTCACACATATCAAAACTCTTACCCAAATTATTCGAAACAGTTTATTCTATTACCTATAAATTTATGTCATGCCTTAACTCGAAACTTCCCAAACCACCCTTGTCCTAATTTCTACCCAATCACCCTCAACCCAGTGTTTTTTTTATAACTTCGGGACGAAGTTTCTAAAAGTAGGGGAGACTGTAACCTCACGAATTTTCCCATTTATTTTGCATTAAAGTATTTCCCGATCCATGATATAAAGTCTAATTTATTTCTAAGTATTCTTATCTTTATCCGTTCACTCTATTTTTCTAAGTTCATTTTATCATTGTACTTAAAAAAAAAATCTTCAATCATGACATATGTCCTATCCTAATTCTATTTATATAATCGTCATTTTATAAGACGGTGTTTTTATTTTCTAATTCAAACTAATGATTTTTTTTATTTCTTATTTAAAGCTAATCATTTTTCCAATTACATTTATAATCTCAAACAAGGAAGATATAAATTCATTTCAAAATAAATATATATATATATATATCAAAGTCCTAGTCAAAGTCCTAGTCAAAGTCTTAGTCAAATAGTCAATTCATCATAAAACCTTACTTTATGGTGTTGACCAATTTTAATGGCTAATTGAATCCAAAACTAGTATAAAAACCCACCTATGACCCATTATACTTTGTACCTCTAAATCGATTGTTTCAATCCGATTAAACTTTCCCTCAGACCTTTCTTCTATAGTCTATTACTTCTACAATTGAAGCTTTGATTATAAGCTCTTGTAATTGGCAACTTTGGGGCTACACATATTCTATTTCTCAAGACTTAATACTATACTAAGGTGAGTTTACGTAACCATGTTTATGCAATTCTTTATACTTGCAACATTACACTTAAGCAATTCTACATACATGTCTAGTTGTAAACTTTAATGCCTCATGATTTAGACAACAACAACAGTTTCAACGAGTTTCAACATTACATAATCATTAGCAATGGCCAAGCCGGCGATACTCAATAATAGATCTATTGGATTGACAATCCCACCCGGATACGTGTACCTCCTACATAGGTAGCGTGGGTGATTGTTATCGTTCCAACATATTAAGGTGAACCGTGGATGACGGGATGGACCTAAACTAGTCAGAGGTTTGATTATGTCGATTCAACATATCATGTTTATTCATGTAGACTTAAACTTACGATAGACATATGAATTGCTAAACTTTTATACTTAAACTATTTGCTTGACATGGCTTATGTATTCTCACCAACTTCTAGTTGACCCCCCATTTTTCCAAACTCAACAGGAAATATTGATGCTTGAAGTCTAGAGCTAGCATGAGGCGATGTTTGAAGTTTTAAGCTTTGTTTGATTATTTGATGTAGACTTTAATGTAATTCAATTTTGTAATGAAATAAAGGATTATTTAAACATATGTATTACAATGAGCTACTGAACAATCATTCATTCGTGACACCTCGATGTTTCCGCCATCGGTTGGGGGTGTTACACAAGGCTTCTCACCATAGATCTTCAAAATCTCACCAGATTTGAGAGGAATGCGAATGACTTTCTCAAAACACAGAATTTCAGCACGATGGGTTGACAACCAGTCCATGCCTACTATGACATCAAAACTTCCAAGATGCATAGGGATGAGATCGATAGAGAAAGTATGTTCATCGAGATTCAGCACACAGTTACGAATAATAGAATCGATCGAGATAGACTTCCCATTAGCTACCTCTACCACTAAAGGTTCCTCTAGGTTAGTTTGGGGTAAGTTAAGTAAAGGTTCAAACTTTAGTGATACAAATGACTTATCAGCTCCCGAATCAAATAATATGGATGCATAGTGGTTATTAACGAGAAACGTACCATTCACCACCTCGTTGTTGTCACGAGCCTGGTTAGCATTGAGATTGTAGGCGTGACCTCGAGTACCTTGGTTCTGGTTGCGGTTCTGGTTTTGGTTGCGGTTCTGGTTTTGGTTGCGGTTTTGGTTCTGGTTCTAGTTTTGGTTACGATTGGGGCAATTGTTGTTATAGTGGTCTGGGCTGCCACACTCGTAGCACTGACCACGAGCAGGTCTGTTGTTTTGTTGGTTGGGAGCTGGGGCATTTCTGGCTGGGTTGTTTTGGGCAGCAGGGGCTTGGCAAGCGTTGGTGTAATGTCCATTACCGCTTACAGTTATTACATTGGCGGCATGGTCTGCCAGGAAGATGGTGGTATTGACAAGTGTTGCAAAGAGGGTGGCTCCCGCCATACGGCTTCTTGGCTGGGTTTTGTGCTGCAGGTGGAGTGGTAGCAACCATGTAGTTACTAGCCTTGCGCTTCTTGTTGCTTGAGGTCTCGGGCTTAACCTCAATAGCGGGCTGAGGAGTGTCTTTTGCAGCAGTCTTCTTAGTGCCCTTGCGGAAGAGAGTACCGTTCTTCACATGATTATCAGTGAGAGTAGCCGCTAGACGTTGGCTTCCTCCAAGGTGGCAGGATTCCTTCCCCACACCGTGTCCTGGATTTGCATGGGTAGACCACCGATATACTTCTCGATGGCTACAGGCAGGGGAGTGACTTTGTGGGGGCAACAATAAGCTAAGCTCGTGAAAGCGGGTATTGTAGGCAAGGTTTTCCCCACTATCTTGAGCAAGGGTGTGGAACTCATCTTCTAGCTTCTTGACCTCGTTGCGGGGACAGAACTCATCCTTCATAACTTCCTTGACTTGATCCCATGTCATGGCAAGTGCAACTTCAGCTCCACGGGTACGCTTTTCCTCATTCCACCAAGTGAGTGCTCGTTTATGGAGAACACTCATGGCGTAACGTACCTTAAAGTTGTCGGGGCACTCACTGTTGATGAAGGTATTCTCAATACCTTCAAACCATTGTAGGAGTCATGTAGCTCCTTCTTCTCCACTGAACTTAGGGGGATTACAGGAATTAAAGTGCTTAAGAGTGCAGGCTGGAAGACCATTCCCATTCCCGTTGTGGTTTCCATTTCCGTTCCCGTTGCCGTTACCGTTCCCGTTGCCGTTACCGTTCCGTTGCCGTTACCGTTCATCTGGATGACTTGAGCTAGTAAATTAGGAACCAGAGTCGCGATTTGCTGCGCCATTTGTTGAGAAATGATCGCAGCCAGTTGGGCATCAACACCATTATTGTTGTTGTTATTGTTGTTGTTGTGGTTAGCGTCGTGGTTGTTGCTATTCACTTCATCTTGATTGTCATCATTGTTAAGGCGAGTGCTGCGACGTGGAGGCATGATCTGTAAGAGACACAATGAAATGAATGAGGTTATATAAGGAATGTAATCATTTATTCATTAATTAAAACGAATAAACGAAAACGTTGAGTTATCAAAGATTCTAGATTCTAATAACATATGAAGACATGCTTTAGCCTATAAGTGAACACTCATCCCGAGAATTCCAAGGTAGGCATCCGGGTACCTCGTCTGATTGGGATATATGCGCAATGCTAGCCTAGACAGAAGACTCAGAATACAGGCGTTCACCCTTCCAGATTGCACGTGTTCGTTATTAAAATCTAGAACTTCGACGGGATCTCAAGGTGGTTCAGGTTAAACCTGAGGATTTTTGTCCTATTAATCTAATGGTGGATTAGGATTGCAGCAGACGAATAAGAGCAGTCACTTGTAGGCTTAGGGTTGTATAAGGTATAGGATAGGGATAAGATTAGGGAAGCAATTAGGGTTACAAGTAAGAGAAGCAAGTACTGCTTAAGTCCTTAAGGTTATAGTCTAGATTATTTTCTAATAACCTAATTCCCTATAACCAAGGCTCTGATACCAATCTGTAACACCCCAACCGATGGCGGAAACATCGAGGTGTCACGTAAGAATGAGTATACAGTAGCACATGGTAATCAAATTTTAATTGAAATTAATTTAAATTGCAAATATCCAGAAATGAAAATACATAATGAGTTTTAAGTGGAATCTAATACATCACAAAAACCAAACAAGCATAGACTTCAGTTTGCCTTCTCATGTAAATACTCTAGTCTTCATGCATCATTATTTCCTGTTGAGTTGTAAAAAATGGGGGGGGGGGTCAACTAGAAGTTGGTGAGAATACATAAGCCATTTCAAGCAAATAGTTTAAGTATGAAAGTTTAGCAATTCATATGTCTATCGTAAGTTTAAGTCTACATGAATAAACATGATATGTTGAATCGACATAATCAAACCTCCGACTAGTTTAGGTCCATCCCGTCATCCACGGTTCACCTTAATAATATGTTGGAAACGATAACAATCACCCACGCTACCTTTGTAGGAGGTACACTGTAACACCCCAACCGATGGCGGAAACATCGAGGTGTCACGTAGTGACGATTGTTCAATAGCTCATGGACT
This sequence comes from Ambrosia x helenae, assembly GCA_030844895.1. Classification (NCBI taxonomy): domain Eukaryota; kingdom Viridiplantae; phylum Streptophyta; class Magnoliopsida; order Asterales; family Asteraceae; genus Ambrosia; species Ambrosia x helenae. The sequence goes on from CM061230.1 coordinate 77,415,128, forward strand.
AAAGTGCAAATTTGAATACATTGATTAAATAATTTATTACATTGAAATGAAATACAACGATTCTAACTGCCAACTAAATTGAAATACAATGAATCAAAATTTAAATGTAAATCCGAAAGCTTAAAGAATGCATCTCAAAACAACCTGAAACATGTACAAAATATTTTGGTCAATACAAAAATTGTATTGGTGAGCATACCCTGTTTAAATAAATATAGTAGAAAAGTCTTTAGCAATTCATGTGTCGTATACTGTTTGCAATTATGTAATAAGTGGTATCCGGGTCAAATCAACCCTAAGAGAAGAAAGCAGATATATATAGTATGCGCTAGTAGTAATGTAATACATAGCAATGACGAGGACTCTCAACAGAGTCACAAGGGTATAAACGATAGTACTATTCATTGAAATGCCAGGCCGCAACGGTTAATGATTTGACAGGTCATAGATAAACAAAATAACACAAGCAAACACACATAAGAATTGCTATTTTAGTAAAAGGAAATATAAACTTGATAGTAAGTACATGAGTCACCCCAAAATAGTAAAACGGTAAAAAAGGGAAAAGATATACTCACAGTTTGCGAAAGCGATCAAAACCCACTTAAGCGGTTGTGAGCTAAGTAATGGGAATTCCGACGAATTCAACCTATAATGTGTAAGAATTACTAATAAGGAAGTGTCTAAAAGTCTAAGGTAACTAGGGTCTAAGGCATTAGGGTTTGCTAAGTTGATTTGGGGAATTAGAGTTTTATGATGAGTCACGTTAATGTAAAAGTTGTATCTCACAATTAATATATGAAAGGTTGTAAATGTGGTTTAAATAATATAACTATTACCAATTGAGTATTCAGTTAAAAATATGTTTAAATAATTAAGACAAAATAATTTAGTTAATTACTTTAACTAACTAGTGGTAATGCCCGCGCGTTGCAGCGGGTTCGTTACGCGAGGAAAATATAGTCAGTATCTTTTTTTGGTACCAGAACTTCTTATGAAGTGGCATATGAAATTCCCGATATTCAAACGTGTTAACGTTTTTCCAAAGATTAAAAGACCGAAAAGATTGATCTAATGTTTTGTTGTTTACCTCTATGTGTGAAATTTCTTTCAATTGCCTATCAGCAAAATAGGCATATAAAGCTCTTAGAACAGCCTGCAATGCACAAATCCATTAAACCCATGTTTGCATTGCACAAATCTTTCAATGGATGAGTTGGGTAACAGGTAATTTACATACGGTTTAGGCCATACCCACCAAAAATAATGTTCATTTGTTTTAAAAATGTAAATAAAAAACTAATACCCTAAATATTATTCAAAAGCTATATTGATACATAAACATGTATTAAAATACACTTTACAAACACGTTTAACCCGTTTTTATTTTTAGTTTTTTTTACCCATTTGTGGAGGTAAAATTTTGTGGTTGCCTTGTCTTACTTGGTGAGATACGACTACAACAGGCGCGCGTTGTCGTTCTAACTCAATAATAACCGGCTCCAACTTGTTATATACACAACTGCAAACTTTTAACGTTGCTTAAAATACCAAAACTTTAATTAGTTACTTTCTATATTTTCAACAGAGATTTTTCCTTGTATTTGAATTCAGTACCTTTGTATCACATCAAGATACAACTCTCCACGAGGATATCGATACCTGAGTTTGTCTTTCTTCCTTGACCTTTAAAAAAAAGACCATTGAATGGAAAGGTATAAAATTACAAAAAAAAAAGAAAAAAAATCGAATATTTCATATTTAACATACTTGTATTCTTCAGGCATGTTCTTCTTTATTTTTTCATACCTCATACCGTCACATACACCAACATTTATCTTATCAAGTGCACGCCATTGTATCTATAACGTAAAGAAAGTACACAAAATTTACAAATGACAAGTGATCAAAGAAGCAATTTATGTGACATGTAAAACTAACCTTGGGAAATCCAGCAATTTGATTTGCAGTCAAAATTGTTCGTTGCAATGTGCTTGTCCAAATCTAGGTGCATAAATAAAAAAAACAATATAAACATTGCAAACTTTGTGCAACAAACAAAGAAAATGCAAATAGTAAAATAAGTAATAGTTCTTACAAAAGCATTTTTTTGAAGGCAAGATAGTTCATGTAGGCCTTCAATTGAATGTTATAAGAGGAGGAATGATAAGTGATCAAAGAAGCAATTTATGTGACATGTAAAACTAACCTTGGGAAATCCAGCAATTTGATTTGCAGTCAAAATTGTTCATTGCAATGTGCTTGTCCAAATCTAGGTGCATAAATAAAAAAAACAATATAAAACATTGCAAACTTTGTGCAACAAACAAAAAAAATGCAAATAGTAAAATAAGTAATAGTTCTTACAAAAGCATTTTTTTGAAGGCAAGATAGTTCATGTAGGCCTTCAATTGAATGTTATAAGAGGAGGACTTGAATTTCACAATCAATCTCATTCAATTTGATCCTTAGGGTTACGGAACTTGAAGGGACAAGAGGTTAATGATCTATATTTATGAAGGAAGAAGGCAAATGATTGAAGGGTATGGATGGAAGAAGGAGGGTAGTATGGTAAAAGTCTTTTGATATTGTAAAGGAGGAGGTAGATGAAATGTCTATATTACCCTCTTAAGTGTCTTAATTGTCCCATTTATGCCCATAATACCCTTAAATTTCTTGCTTAAATATGTTGTACATGTTGCTTGTTAAGTTGCACGGAAATGCAAATTACATTGTTGTACATCACTTCTCCTTTATAATGTATTATAGATTATTGTAAATAAATACAATAATCATAAATATTGAAATAAATAGTTATGAGTTACTCAAAGATCCATCAATGATAACAAAGACTTTTAATCATAAGACATTTTTATTTATAAGAAAAATATTTGTAAAATAGACGTTGTAATAGTATAAATAAATAAACGTGTAAATATGCCGTAATTGATAAATAAGACTAATAATACAAGACATGATCCAAAAATGCTATTTTTGTAGGAATTGGACACTTTCTGATGTAAACTAACAACAATAATTTTCCCATAATTTTTATAAACTTATTTATATTTAAAACTGATTTAATGCGATTAAATCTTGTTTAAATGATTAAAAATAGGAAAATCAATAAAAATAAAAGTTTTCTGAACCAATAATTTTTATTTCAGATTAGAATGCTTAGAAATAATTATCCTAAAATTTTGAGATCAAAATCATTAAAAATGAATTTTTAATTAATTAAATATGATTAAAGCAAATTAAATCAATAAAAAATATAAAAATAAGACATTTTCCAGAAAATAAAATTGTGGAAACCTTCTTTATGGTGTCAAGAAGCTATACCTAAATTTTCATAATTTTTGGGTCAAAAATGAATTTATTATGAATATTCTAAGTCTCTATGAATTATAAATGATTATTAACCTTTTTAAATAAATAATAAAAAAAAACAAAAGATAAAAGATTGATGGTCATGGGTTTCGAACCCTTGACCCTTTTGCTGAGGGCACCAAACACCAACCACTACACCACAAGTTCATTTGTTGAAATGTTTGACACCAAATATTATTTAAACTATTATTAAATCTCATCATCTTCCCCAATTCATCTAAGTAAGAACCCTAACCCTAACCCCAAAACAATTGATCATCAATTCACGACGGATAACCACAAGAATCATGGGGCTTTTGATCGGAAATGTGTGAGGATTAAAACGGCATAAGAAAAACGGACTCACATTGTGTTTTGACGTTCGAATCCGAGGGTTGCAGGTCCGCGAACAAGTAGAACGAGTAGAGCTCTATTGGACGTGATTTGATATGTTTTTGTTGTGGGTTTGCGAGGAATAACATGGCAGGAACAAAATGGAATAAGATTTATAACGATTTCTAAAAAAAAAAACCCGTCCAGAACCCGATTAAATACTTCGCCGGTTACAACTTTAAACCCGACTAGAACTCAATAAATGGAGCGTTATAATTTGTTTTAATGATGGGGATTTGAAGCAAGACATTGGAGAAACGTATAGAAATCATAAAATCGCGTTAATGGCATGTTAAAGGGCTTATTGGAACTGCCGGAAATCGGCCGGAAATAATTCCGGTGGCCGGAAAACCGTGTGGGAGGGAAGGAGTGAGTTTTCAGATTTGGAGTTTCAAGTTTTGTCAATTTGGTCCCTCAATTATAACTAGGTTAGTTTTATTATAGAATAGTTAGTTTTCCCTTTATAATACACTAACCAAGTTAATATAATTTAACAAAAATGTTTCTAAAACTTTATAAATCTATTTTTTATACAGTTTTTTTTTACGAATACATTTCACCTACGCATTTGATTAAAACTTATACCCGATCTATAATTAGTATAAATGATAAAAAAATTTACTTCGCTTTAAAATTTATTTTGAAAAAAAACGACGAAACTTCCAGGGACTATAATGGAAATATTTGAAGGATTATTTTTGTCAACTAGATGGAAAACGAGGGTGACGAATGTCACATACACGTATCCGGGTGGGATTGTCAATCCAATAGATCTATTATTGAGTATCGCCGGTTTGGCCATAGCTAATGATTATGTAATGTTGAAACTCGTTGAAACTGTTGTTGTTGTCTAAATCATGAGGCATTAAAGTTTACAACTAGACATGTATGTAGAATTGCTTTAAGTATAATGTTGCAAGTATAAAGAATCGCATAAACATGGTTACGTAAACTCACCTTAGTATAGTATTAAGTCTTGAGAAATAGTATGAGTGTAGCCCAAAAGATTGCCAAATATTACCCTATGTATAAGGTAACAAATAAGTCTAAGTCTATCTAGTCTACAAGTATTTTCTAGGGTTTTGATTTGGGGATAAACATTTGTTGGATTAATAATAAAACGTTTTAATAAATAAGAGAAATTTGATAATTAAATAAATAAAAGTCTTTTTGTAAATTTTAAATTAAAGGTGGTCACAATATAAAGTTTTAAGTATGAAAATAATTTTTAATAAATTATTTTCTTAAAAAAATAGAATATTAAATCTATTTATTACAAATTGTCAAAATATAACTTTAATATTTAAAAATATTAAATTTACAGAATTATTAATTTAAAAATTGTATTTCTGTTCCAAATAATCAGAAATAATTTATATAAAATTTTGGTGCAAAATTATTGAAAAATGAATTTATTATGATTTATTTATGATTAAAACTAACAAAAAGTGATTAAAAATATTAAATAAATGATTTTTCAGAAATAAAAATTATTTCAGAAAAGCTTAATGTTATAAAAACTCAGAATAATTTTTGTGGAAATTTATATAATCGTTTTGATATTTTTATAGAATTTTATAAATAAAATTGAATAAACTTGAATTATTTATTATATATATTAAATAAATAAATTTTTGAAAACTAAAAATTGTATGTTAAACTTTTTCACTAGATTAACATAAAATAATTTTTGTAGAATTTATAAAGTTGTTTTAGTATTTTAAAACTAATTTTGAAATATAAGTATATATATAAGGTTTGATTGAAAAACGAAAAAAAAAGCTTTGGTGATGCTGAGGGTCGAACCCGCGTGGGCCGGTTCAAGGACACCAGACACAACCACTTGATCTAGGTCAGTGGTTGTGTTTGGTTTCTGTTTATATTAAATATATGTATATGTTCTGGAAGTGTTCTTCCCCAAATCAAGATTATCGTGCCCTAGTTTTTACAATCACATGAATTACACAACAATAACCGATTAATCATGGGGTTATTGTTGTGTGATTGCCGAAGGATAAAACCCATCAAAAATAAGAGACTTACAAGAACGAATCGGGTGATTTTGCTCAGTCAACGAAAATAGTCAAACACGAACAAGAAATCAAGAACAGTGGAATTGATTTAGAAATTGGGGGTTGAGAAAGAATGTTCGGTGAGTTGTGAATGAATTGTGATGTCCAATTTATAGTGATAGGGCTAGGATGATCGAATTGGTATGTTTGACCTCGAATTGAATGGGTATCGCATAATTATGTATAATTGGTTCGAATTAAAGATGATTGTACGTGTATATGACTCGTAATAGGCCGGAAATCAGGATGTCATGCCAATCCAGGATCAATTACGCGTTCAAGATGGTTATTAATGGAAGATTGCTGTCACGGTTGACTTTCCAAGTCAACTGTGAAGGATTAAAAATACGCGTTATAATAATTATAAATTGGGTTTAATTCAAGAAGTATGTGTAGAGCAGTTGGTTATGTCGTGTGTGTATATGGGCCGGCTTGGGGCGCGGGTTCGATTCCCGGCCCAAGCTTATATTTTTTTGACATTTATTCAATATATAAATACATTATATATATAAATGATATAGTATAAGGGTTCCAAAAAACGCCACAATAATAATTAAAGACGAACAATAATAATGAAACTTGACGTTTTTTATTCATGATAATCGTAACGTACAAGTTATAAATGCGTAATGTTACATCAGGTAAATTTATTATTGTACTTTAAATGACTTACGTGTCAATAATCATATATTTGAAAACGTTAAATTGAGGAACACCAAATACACTTTATCATCTTTCCATATGGTAAAATTGCATGTCACATGTTAATCAGGTCAAAAAATAGTGCAAGCCCTATAAGTGAAGATTAGTTTACAAAGTAGTTAAAACCAAAAAAGAATAAAAGATCCGTATCAAGCTTGTATTTTGACCCGTTGTAGCTTAGTTTATCATATTCTAGGACAATGACATACCAATAACCCTATAATATATCCTGAAACAAACTGAAAAAACAAAAAAAACCAAAATATGTTATATTATCAACTGTTAGTTCATATAATTTGCTTTCATTATATAAACCTTTATCTATATAGAAATAACGTTACTCAAACACACCAGATCTTCATACTTATGATTAGAAAGACCCGCCGCGTAAAGTTTAGTCCGTATCTACTCAGTGTGTTACTATAATGGTATGGTACCGACACTCGATTGTTGATGTAATATGTAAATAAAAAGTAAAAAACCGAACCTTGTTTTACTAAAGAAGTTATAGTCAAAGTAAGGTATTCTAAGTAAAACAAAATTCTTACTGGAAACTTACCTCTGCCTCCTTTAGTGCTTTCTATTGCGTTGCATCCTTGCTCTCTAGTAGTATACATGTAATGCAACACCCACAACAATACAATCAATATAAAGTGACTTGCATTATGTAAGTATTAAAGTTAATAACAAATGATACGCAATCTTAGTCTTCCCTTGAAGACTTCTTTGCATTATGTAATTTGACCGTTTAATTGAACTTCATTGGCGTTACCAAACCGTGCAAATGCCAAGTTACCAACCAACCCACCTTACTCAATCTAGGGGTTGGCTAAATGCACCCCCTCTGTTTACTATTTGCATTCCCTTTCCAAAATAAACATTTTACATATTTTCAAAATTCATCCTTTAATTATATATAACAAATTAATTAAAGCATTATACTTTTGTTATTGGAGATAGGGTCGTTGATGGAATCCACAGCTTCATGAATTTTTTCTTCTCCTATTGGCTTTGTTTTTTGATCTTTTAAGTGACAAAACATTTCTATTTGCACAACACTGGAACAGCAACAAAAACTCAAACAAATAATTTGATATTTTATATTTGTTTCATTCTTGCCCACCTATATATGTTTCATCGAACAGCAACAAAAAAGCCCCAAACGATTACGTCGATTATATGGGGCACAATTAATTAGGTTCAATCAAGCGATTGTCACTGTATTATTTGATATTCTATATATTTAATACATACACATATAAAAAGTAGAGCATTTTCACACGAATAACTATACGTATCAAGAAGACTCAATCAAAAGGTGTTGTATATTCTTCAAAGTTGAATTCTATGTTTCTTGTAACAACCAATAGATGCAAAAAAATTGTTTATGGAATGTGATGGTATGTATGATAGTATATATATTGAAAAGTCATGTTATTGAAAGTGGATAAACCCTTAGAATAATTAGGAATACCTATTAATGCAATTTTTAATAACCTAGAAAATGTAAGGTTATATTGTATTTATTTAAAAACTTTAAGGGGGGAGTGTAAGCAGTAAAAATAAAAAAAAGGGAGTGCATTTAGCAACACCCCTTAATCTATTGGTATAAACTCGGTCGGCGTTTTAATGTACCTTGCCAAATGGCAACCTACCTATAACCTATCTTACCAACTCTATTTTTTTTTTTGATCGGCGAACAACTGTGTGGCAACCACCCTTGCGGGGCGCCGTGCCCAAGAATCGACTACTCGACTTCCAGCAGCCTCCGCCTTCTCCCGATGCGCGGAAACCCGAGCCCCACCCGCCCGAAGGGACGACAGTGTTATAGAACTCAGTAAAACCTCGCCGCCCGTCAGATTCGAACCGGCGCCACCCGTATTCGATCTTCACCCGAATACCAAACCATAATGTTGGAAGTGGGAATTGAACCCATGATCACCTAAGTAAAACAAAATTCTTACTGCAAGTCATTTACCAACTCTAATTTAATAATATGGTTTTTGTTTTCATGTTTTAGCACTATAACCATTTATAATTTCAAATAAAAAGAAAGAAAATGTTGAGGGGCCAACCCAATAAATGCATACAATTCCCACAATCAATAATCTCAACATGGGGAAATGCTTCTTTTTACCCATCTTTGTATGTGTATATAAAATTCTAGAATTAAAACCTCAAATTGAAAGTTACCAATAGCTATAACAAAGACACTACATTAGCAACTCTATTTATCAGGTGTGTGTGTAATTTTACACTAAACAAATAGAGACAAATGACTTGCAGCACATGGTGATAATCACATAATATAACGAATTAAAATATGCTCAAGTACCATATGCCTATTACAAAATCATCATCATCATACTCAGTTAATCCCACCTATAGCAAAGCTAAGGTAGGGTCTGAGAAGGGTAAGATGTAGACAGCCTTACCTCTACCCCTAAGAATAGAGAGACTGCTTCCAGTGAGACCCCCGGCTCGATGTGGTTTGGTATCAAGCCTTGGACATAAGGCACAAAATGCCTATTACAAAATAGTTATGCCAATTGTCAGGGTCATAAGTGTTGCTTACCGAAACCACATTGAGATTTATTATTACTGGAAAGTAATTATAAATCAAGTTATAATATAATAAAACAACCAACGATTAGATCATATAAGCTAATCCCACATAAAAAAACTAAGAACTTACGTACATTGATCATGTAATAAGTTAATCCAAACTGAAATTTGGTAGCATTACCTATACAAAACTAGAGATAGCAAGAAATGGCCCCTAACCGATCTTTTTTATTTCTAGCCTGAAAATTGAGAATAAGTTATGAAATTTGTATTATCATAACACAGAATAAGGTATCAATAATGTGACACCAGTCAGCGATCCAGGTCAACATCCGTACATGTTAAAAATATAGAAACAATCATAACACTTTCTATTTTTGGTTCATTTTATTTCCTAAATATGGTTATAAAATATTTTTGTAACATAAAAATATTTTCTATAAAATAACAAACTAAATTCTGATTGTTAAATGAATTGGGCTTCCTCATATTGCATAAGTGTGTGCAGGTCCAAAGCCCAAGTGATTGGAGTCCATGAAGATGTAGATATTAAAAGCCCATTGCTGATAAAAGCCCAAGTGATGCTGAGCCCAGACGTGAGAAGAGTTGCTGAGATGGCATAAGTAGCTGATGTGGCAATCCATGTGAGAAAACACAAATGGATTGCCACCCTTGATCATAAACAGGCTGGACACATCCTAATCGTTGAATTCTCTCGAAGCATGCGAAAGATCAGTTGTGATATAAATATGTCATATTCTCTCTCTTGTTCAGACGATCACTTTACCATTCTCTTTCACTTTGTTTTTGCTCTTAGTTTTAGGGTTTGTAGAATTGTCATCAAATTCACTTTGAATCTGCTGACATTGATTCTTGTAGTTGTTGTATAGAGATTATTCAGTAGCAATCTCTAATATTCTTGTTATTCTTGAGAGCTGTTGTGATGTAGAGATTATTATTCAGTTTTGTAAGGGTTTTCATACAATCTGGGTTCGGTTCTTTGAATAAAAGTTTATATGTTTTGATTCCATGTTTGTAACAGTACACATTTTACTTGATATTGTCATTTCATGTGTGTATTAGACTTTTTTGCACACATTATACCCCCAGTCTAGTAAAGCCAGAATTATTGCTGAAATTCAATAGACCACTCGTTTACGCATACAACACCCGAAATATCCAAGACAATTGGCGTTGAACAATCAATCCAATCACACGCTCAACAGAGAGCAACCGGATACCCGATTACCACGTATGGACAAAACAACAATACATGTGGCAATACCAAAGTGGAAAACCACACAATTCCACACGACCCCGAATAAATCACAATATGTTTTATGAAATTAACTCGAACAAAGTCATGAAACATTTCCCGGGAACAAACATGTGTTAACAAGAGGCTATACCATCCAACAACACATGTTTAACCTCAATTAACATACGTATCTATTGCATGGTCAATAATATTATTACAAATACATATGTTATCGACACATTAGATCATACACACACGTATGTTAATCCATTCCTATGGACAACTTGTGGATTTCAACAACACCTCTGGTACAATTCGACTATATATGTGTGTGCATATATGTAGTCGCATCCACATAACTACACAACAATCCAACTAGGACAACAAACTCATGGAATCATAAGTGCATTGATGTATAAAAAGCGGCCATGTACATTAACTTTGAACCTATATATACACACATCGAGGAACAATCCAAAACCTAACACGTACATGTCTATATATATAGATATACGTGGCACATGTGAGTGTGTATTATCATCAAATAACAAGGACCAATACCTATACATATATCCACGACATGTGTACATGCATAATGTCTAGACTTGCAAACAAACCTAGTCTAGGTTTTCACCAAATTCACTAACACCAAGACTACATTACGCGTCTCATCCTTTTCTAATTACCCCATTTATAATCAGCCCTCTTTCCACATACATACATACATGCGAAGCACATGGAGGAATAGAGGACAAGCTTTCATACAACTAAGCCTAGACTACACCATCTCATACCAAATTGAGCCTATGTCATTATCAAGAACATAATTCTAGAAGTGATCTCTTGCCACAATTATCCTTGATTCTCTTTGTCTATACCTCGTCCGAAACACAAAGAGGAAGCCAAGACATGTCTCTTTCATGTGATCTTGCCCCTTTTTAACAAAAACATAGAAGCTACAACCTCCTAATATTGATCACCTTCCACTTATAGTTTAGACAACCCATCCTCTTTCCTTTCCTTTTCAATTGGCCGAAGCCCCATCACCATCACCAATTCGTGTTCAAGTTTGTCCTATGTGCCATGCATGACAACTAATGCCAAAACATCCTACTTACACACTTCCATAATCTTTCCAATCATCTTGTCACACTCTTGCATCGACTAGGTACATTATCAACTAACCATCACTTCTAGTTTTATCTTAAAACAATCGGACCTCATGTTAACCTGACCCCGACCCTTAAACACCTTGTAATTGGCCCTATAACACAACTAAGTTAGTGATTTTAAAGGCATTATCTTGTTTATTATGGATTGATATCGATTACAAACATACACATACACACACACACACACACACACACATATATATATATATATAATCGCATATATGCATACCACACACATATGTGACACAAATCGACTTAGAGGATGCACGCACACCCATGTCTATGGTTTTATAAAAACATACGACTTTAATGATTTGTCAAGGGATCGATTTTTTGGAAACTTAAACATGATTGTATCTACATACACATAACTCATTTTGGAATCCACATACTCACAAATTCTAATAATGTTGAACCTCCTCATACTCGTGAACACCTTTTGGACCATGTTAGAATAAGTGGAAACCAAACTTGACATCTAAAATGTGGAATTTAACATATCACATCAATGTAAAGTTTTGGATTCAAAAGAAAACATATGTTAGTATGGCCTTAACATGTGTTAATGCTGTATTTTAACATTATAATTATAAACATGTGTTAAAACATTCGTTTTTCCATAACACAACCACACGTATTGAAGTTGGGAATATTCTACACCCATGATGACATATGGGGCCCCCATTTTACTAATAATAGATACGTTTTCATAATAAAACGTCGGGATTCACGAAACCGTACATTTTAGAAAGTGCACATAAAACAAGTAATAATTGTCACGTGCACGAACAATGGCCCACGTATAACAAACACAAGAGTCCACAAGTTGGGTGAACAACTTGTATGGTAAACGACAAGAACGTACAACTTGCTATGTCCTTGATAATCATAGAGCAATCATTGTCAGGACGATAGTTACCTCACTTCTCTGCTTTAACCACACACGAGGTGAGTTTCACGGCCCCATTTTACTGTTTTACATTTTGGGGGATAAACATGCTACATTTCTAGTACATTACCTTTTGAGTGATATTCTATCATGACTGCCATGTGGAACATGAGATATTCGGTTCATTAGCTCAACAGTCTTCGTACTTACATTTACACTGTAACCATTAGCTAACAAAATCCATGGAACACTTAAATAGATATATTGGGTTGACACCCACCCTCTTGGTTAGTCGCTCTAACCAGTTACATACAAAATATTGTTAGTATTCTACTAAACATGCGTTGTCTTTATTGTACAATGCGCGAGGCACAACAACCAAGAGGTTTGGTTATGGGACTCATGGTTTGCACAATAATCATTTGCTTAGCTAGCTTTTGATTGGTCATACACGAATTTGACAAGCATTTTACATAGTACATTAAAACCTGTGAACTCACCGACATTATGTTGGCAAATCTTTTATGCATGTTTTTCAGGTAATTGACCATGAGGAGTAGGGGCATGGGAGAGGGGTTCGAGTGTGCACATCATGGTACATAATAAGAACTATAATTTCAGCGAAGAACATTAGTAAACAACCATCAAGCCATGAAGAAGATGAAGAATTAAAGCAACTCTCTCTCTCTCTCTCTCTTTCTCTCGCTACCTCTTCGTTTTCTTGCAATAAACACAATTAAGGCAATTCAATGGGTAATCTATGGCTATGGGCATGAGGGCAAGATTAGAATAGGATTTTAAGATGTGAGGGAGATAATGATGGTAAAGTTTAGGGATGTCCAAAAAGCTCGTGGCTCGGAGCTTGCTCGGATTTAGCTCGAAAAAAGCTCGCTTAATATGGCTCGGTTTGGAATTGAGCCGAGCCGGCTCGGATCGGTTAGAAAGTGAGCCAAGCTCGGCTTGGTTCGTAACGAGCCGAGCTGGCTCGGATAATTCTAATTTTTAATATATATATTTTTATATACATATAATATACTATAAAAATGTTAAAAAATATAGGGAACATGTTACAAATTTAATATTTGGTAATAATAGCATGGAGATTGTGTGTTTGGGATTGAAGTTACAGCTAATCAAGTTATTTAAAAAACCATAGCATGATGATAATTTTCCAACTACTCAAGTTATCAAACTCAATAAAGCTTTTGATTTCAAAGAGGTCAGTATTTTAGGAGTTCAATTAGACACCTATTACATATTTAGGGGGTTAATTCGTATGTTAATAAGCTTATAGTGTATTTCGTTGAAATTTGATACTTACTATGTATTTGCTTGAACGTGATTTTAGTTTGTAATGTATTAGGTTGTAGGAGTGTTCTTTTTAATCGATAACCAATAACCGAACCAAACCCGAAGTGACCTGACCCGAGAAACTACCATACCCGATTAACCTGAACCCGATTAAGTGCATACCCCAACCCAACTAGAGTCTTTAGGGTCGGTCTTCGGATTAGTTTTGTATAATTCGGGTTGACCTGAATAATTCAAAAACAAATAAATGATCCAGTTTTCATATTTTTATGTATACCGGAGTAGTGTTTTGTAGCCAAATTTGAAACTAAATATTGTAGCCCATGTTGTATTTTTATTTTACACATATTGTAGCTCAAATGGATAGAAATACGCAACCCAAATGGTTGGAAATATGTAACTCAAACACATGAACCTTTAAATCGATAACCATTTAACCCGATCTGAAAAACCCGAACCCGATTAACCCCATAACCGATAACCATTTAACTAGATTGGGTCGGTTATCGGGTAATATTTTCACAACTGAAACCCGAATAACCCGACCCAAATAACCAGATAACCGAAAACCAAACCCGATGCACACCCCTATTAGGTTGAACTTATTTTAAATGTGTTATTTTTAACTATTGAATAATATTTTAGACTACTGAATTTTGAAAGTCATTTTTCTTTTTAAATTCGAGCCAAACCGAGCCGAGGCGAGTCGGCTAGGTTTAAAACCAAGCCAAGCTCGAGCTTTGATTTTTAACTCGGTTTCAAATCCGAGCCAAGCCAGCTCGGTTTATAACCAAGCCGAGCGTAAGCTTGACCTGGTTCGGCTCATGAACAGCCCTAGTAAAGCATCTTAAAAATCATCTTAAAAAGCATCTTAAAAATCACATTACTTACAATTTTATTGTGACACCCGGCAAATTCTGGTTAACAACGTTGTCTAGATTAAAGTCTACCTTAGCGAGTCACGCGTATATTATACTTAACTAGGGTTAGCTAGATAGCTAGATAGGACATACGTGCATTGTTGTGAGTTAATATGTGATTACATGATTAGTGAACCTCGGACGTTGGTGAATAATAAACTTATGTGTCTCGGTGATATCTGACAAACTTATGTGAAAACCATACGTGATTATGTGAACCTAAACCGAACACGTTAATAAAAATAACTAAAAGGGGAGTATGAGGTTGATTAGGGTCTTAACGCATGGGGTTGCACTTGTTACGGTCCGAAATAACGAAAACGTCAAAGGATAACGCATCGGGTGATGAAACGAGACACGAACGAGGGCCTCGGGCCTGTGAGCGGCCGCTCACAGGGCCCGAGCGGCCGCTCGCTCATGTCTGACGGGTTTAAACCGCCTTAAACTCTTATTTAAGCATCCTTAACCCCCATGTAACCCCTAAACTCAACCCTAATCGCCCCTTTCTGCCCCACACGAATTATTAACCCTAAACCACCTGCTAAAGCTCAAGAACATCAATCGGGAAGCTTGGAGAGCGTTCGGTTGGTTGTTTTGGAGTGTTTGTGGTATAATCTTCATTCCCTTATGTTTTAATCTTCTTTAAATTGTCTTAAAACATCAAAACCTTGTTTGTCCAGGTCTGAAAGTATTTTATAAAAGTTAAAACATGATGATTACGAAGATTAAAAGGGTCAAGCACATTGTTATATAATGAATGTTATATGTTTTGCATGATTATGCATGTTCTTGATGTTTTAGACTTCTAGGGTTTGTGAATAATGATGTTTGTGATGTATAATTAGGGTTTTGATCAGATGTGGTTCTTACTAATGTTGTATGATGATTATTAGGTGTTATTGATTGATAATATGCAACTAGGGTTTGATATAATTGATAATATTGCATGATTAGAATCTGGACAGATTCTGAATGTCGACTTGTATGGCCTGTTTCGTGGCTTGAAAATAATTGGTTTGATCGATTCTTTGCATAAATAGATTGTACATAGTCTTATCTTTTTAGAATGGGCAAAATCATCTGATTTGGATGTCGTTTGATATGTTTTTGGAATTTTCATTTAAAATAGGTCAGGTCAGAATTTCGGGTATCAAACTGAGTCAACTTTGAAACATCATAAATCAAGTTTTATAAAGAGTTGGGTTGTGAAATTTTTACAGAAGGTTAATATTGGAGTAATATGAGTTTTCCAAGTGGATTCATCCCGTTTGGATGAATACACAATTTTTGGGAATTTATCTACCAAACTGACCTGTTAGGAAGGTTTTCTGAACATAGATGTATTAGACGAATTTTGATTATTTTTGTGTTTGGATTTAAGACAAAACAAAAATAGGTATTGTTAAGTGAATCCCAAAGAAAATTCAGTAAAAATTTGGGAGGTTAACTCACTGATTTGCTATTTTAAATAAATTCGTTTTGATGGCGCACAATCTGTCCTGAAAACACAGATTGTGTATTATGTGCTTATGTGATTAATTGAGGTCTTAGGTGGTATGGAATTGACATGTAACTGAAGTACACTTGTCTAAGACACATACGGAATGTAGAAACTAATTGTAACCAACGTATTCACCAACGGGTCCGTAGGAATTACTTATGCATGTAGAATCACTAGGTGTCACTTACACGCTTTTGAACATTTAAAACGCCTTGGACAAACGAGTTATATGGTGTAATGATATTACGCCTATACTCACTTAATGACACTGTTATTAGGGTGTCGGTAGCATATATTACTTGCTGTTCGGATTCCTTGCTTGCACGTTAAGGTGAGTTTACGGCCCCTCTTTTAACTGGTTTCACTTTTTGGGGGATAAAACATGTGTTAAACTTATGTTTTGGTAACAACTGTCATACTATGGGTTTCTATGGTTTACTATACGATCTTTGGAAGTCCCGGGGGAAACCATGAATGTGCGGGTTAGCACAACGGGGAAATGTGAATAGATCTATTGGGAGTGACCAACCCCGCTCGTCGGCTTGGAGGGTCGGCGAGTGCATATTGTCTCAAACAGGAACAGGTTTACTATTCGGGCACGACATCTGGTTTGCGAGTTAGTAATGGTTTTCCAATCGTAGAAGTAACAAAACATACGCCTAGCTAGCGTACTTTGGTTTGCAAATTGATATAGTATGGACAGGTTGAACTTGGTACTTTAATTACAAACATGTGAACTCACTAGCATTTTTGTGCTGACGTAACTCTTACATGTTTTCTCAGGTCGCTAAGGTAGCACTACGGAACTAGGGCGCACGCGTCTGCACGGCGTCTAGTTAGGATTGCATGGTTTTCAAACATTGAATATTTGGGTTACTTTTGGATTATGTTTTGAGAATAAGCTTCCGCTGTACTTGGGGATTTTAAACTATGTTTTTGAAATTGCATATGTTCATTTAGATTTGTTTATTGTGATCGTTGACTTGGATCCTGGTTTGTCATGCGCCTCGCGGTAAAACTCCGCAAGTGGATTTTGAGGGTGTGACATTTACCCTCCTTAAATAAACTAGATTGTGTTATACATGTTTGCTTATAAGTTGCATGACACACAAAATTACCATTATAGTTTGACTCTTTATAATATAGTATAGATGTAGATAGTTTATCAATAAACAAAACCCAAACGGTCAAAAAATTAAAAACGAACAAAACAAACTGTTATTATGTTTGGTTTTAGACTTGGTTGGGTTAAATTAGACACCAATTAATCAACATTTTCAACTAGAAACCTATAAGACCATGTGTAGTGAAAGGGGGAAAAACTTAAGACCCCTGTTTCTGATTGGTCCATGTGGCAGTTGAGTCAGCATGGGGCTTGAAGTGAAAATGAGGTGTAGTGGGGCAAAAATAATTTTGGGCGCTAAAAAAAAAAAAAAAAACAATCTGAAACCTATCATCACCACCAACCTTAACCTACCTATAACATTATATACACGTGGATGAAGTTTATTGGAGTGAAATGTTTCATTCTAGCGCTATCTTTATCACGCCCGAACCATTTTTGATGTGATAGCGCCCCCGTAGCGGTGTGGGGCGCTATCTTCCTCCAAAACGCCCTATTCGCGCTCCACTACAGGGGTCTAAGCAAATGATATAAGCAAACGATAACAATGATCAAATCAAGCATAGACTCCCCTTTGACATTATGTTTGTTAAAAATAATATCATTTCTTTGCCTTCCATCTATCTTACATTATTATTGTCAACAAAACAATCGAGTCTCCATGTAAAAAGTAAAAACTAGTAAAATTAATTCGACAACTAGTTTGAGTTTAAATCCGATAGTAAACATACTTAAAAGTAAGTACAAACAGAAAAACGATATAAATAAGACCGAAGGGTGTGGAGGGCCGGCAGGGGCCGGCAACGCATCACCGGCATGCCGAAGACTTCTACGCCGGGCCATTTAATATTATTTTTAATGGATTTTTTTATTATTTTTAATAATTTTGGGCAATGAGGAGGCCCATCATGAAAATGCCTCTCCCCCACTCCTATATAACGCCTAAGTGGAGGCCCTTCATCATAGTACCACCCTCTCCAAACCCAATGGTCTAACTGAGGAGAACGAATGCTATACTGCGTGATCATGTACGAAAAACAGAAATATGGTTGAATACTTCGAATCTTGAATTATATTGGTGGAAATATGGGCAAGAAAACCAAAGTCAAAAGTTTGTCGGCAATTAATATTTCGATGGACCATGTTACATTGGGCATCCTCCTGGCTCTAGGATTTTAATCCCCACGTACCATACAATACACAATGACACCTACTCAAGACTTTGAGATAAGGGGGCCGGAGCGTCATCCGAATTGTTTACGGGTATCCACCATCAGCACAGTAACACCGTCGTCACCCATGCTGATAGTGGTCTCGTGAACCGTTTTACTGCTTATATCTACCGTGCTGGTAACCGGTTTTTATTTTATTTTTGACTTTTATAAATAGTAATTTTATTTTAACCGTTTGTTTTAGTGTTGTTTTATTATTTTTACCGTTTGATTTATAAATTTTTTAAATTTTTTTGTTTGTTTTAAAATCTAATTAAATAAAAAAACATAAATAAGAACATTTCATTAAAACATAAAATTAAAACATAATAATATTAAACATGAAACAAAATATATTAAAACAAAGAAAAAAAACTTAAGGCTGGCGCAACAATTGCCATGCATTGCCATGGTCGAAATTGTTGCCATATCGAGCCTCATACTCATAGTGAGTGTAGTCGATAGCCAACTCGTGATCGAGGTCTGGATCGTCCCTCATCGTTTGCTCATAGAGGGTGGTCCATCTCTCACACTTGATATTGAGATCAGCCCACTTGATATTGAGATCGGCCCACTTGAGTTGGATGTCTTGGAGGGTCTTGCTGTTGGTGCCAACATGTTAGTTGAAGTCGCTCAACACGCGGACCCAAAACCCCTCCGGGGGTAGGCCGACCCTTCGTCCCTCGGGAGTTGTTGAATCTCTGGGTCGTTTGTGGCGTCCTTGTGGCACACCACTAATGCAATCTCTTCTTCCTCGGTCTACGGATTCATCTTGGTGGGTAGGTGTTTGTTTTTTTATCGTTTGTTTGTGTGGCTTTTAACCCCATGGTTTCATCTATTTATATACAAAAATTTGAACGGTAGTGGTAAAATTAAAGGTCTGACCGTTTAGGTGATAACAATTAAATTCATTCGACGGTTCCCAAGATTTACAAATTAATTTTGCTGGCCGTTTGGTGAGACGATTGTAATAGTATGAATTAAATTTTAAATAACCGGTTTAAAAGTTTAAAACCGTGTGAAAATTAAAAAAACAAAAAAATGTTTCGATATTTAAATGAAAATAAATAAAAGAATCAGTTGAGTGTTGCCTCCAAAAAGTGTTTCAGTGAAGTAAATTAGTGAAGTGATGTGGCAAAACAAGATTGGTTAAAATTAGTGAAAGAAAAAAAACCCAGTGATACACCCCTGATGCCATAATAATTTATATAAATTGAAGTATACTTAATATATACTTCTATACTACATTATAAAGGAGGGGGAATGGACAAATATATTCAAATTGTCCAAAGTTAAGATGACATACCGAGGGTTTCTTTACAATTTTTTAAATTTTACCACTTTTCTTCCCTAAATGCCCCTAAAAGATAATCAACCTTTATATCAAAATGAAACTCACCCAAACTAAATAAACACATGGGATAACAATATTTTTTGAACAAATCTATATCTATACTATATTATAATGCATTAGGGATGGGTATTTTAAGATACCCAAAAGTTAAGAACTAATTTTTCATTAACAACCCTAAAATGAGGGTAAAATTGTCATTCATACATTATTTACACTTTAATACCCTATCTTATTTACACTTTAATTCCCTAATTTTTAGTTATTAATTACATTTTCCTCCCCTCCCCTACAAAATTATAATTTCTTTTATTTAAAACTATTATATTTTAAAAACATTCGAATATACAATGACGACCGGCTCATTTTTGTCGACGTGTCGGTGTTTTTCGTAGTCAATACCGATGTGTGCATTGAAATGTACAAGTAATTATTGCATTTTGTGTTTTAAATACTAACTAGATGAAATATAATATGGATGTTGAATCATAACACCATTTCATGATCAAGTAAAACTCAAAATTGTAAAATTGAATTTGGTGTTAAATACTGTTCCGCCCAATAATGAAAAATTCACATAAATCAAATGCAACGATTTAAAAAACCAAAACAGGCACTCGAAATCTACATATGTGATTCTTAAAATATGATAATGTTGCTAAACATTATGGTTCATCCTTACTTTGACAGACAAATAATTTGTCACACGGTAACAAAACTGCAACATTAGATTGGGCTCTAAGAATGCTTTATCACGTTTGTTACTGATAGCTTCAATTGTAGTACCCTATTTAAATAATCAACATTAGCAATATGTGCATATGTATATGGGTATGCATGCATATATTAATAGGTATACATATAAATATAATTAACTAAAAGAAATCTCATTAAACTTTTAAATATACATAATTAGCTAAATATATAAAACTTTAAAATAATTAAGTTTAGAAAAAAATATAAAAATGCATTGTAGATATTAATTGTAGGTAAATTTCTTTTAAAAACCTCAGCTGCATCAAATTGGTATAAAACACATGATGCATATTATGTATCTATGTGATATGAACATCTATGTTAATAACAACAAAACTCCCTAATTTGAAGGGGTTCCTTTTAACAAAGTTTAAAAAAAATGCACTGAATTCGGTATTCACAGAAAACATAATAATTTTTTACACTTTAGTCAAAGATAAACAAAATTTCCTAATTTAAAGGGGGTGGAAAAATCATCAATTTCAAAATTTAAACCATGTGCTAACCTATTAAAGTTTAACAAAGTTTCATAATTTAAAAGGGTGGGAAAATCATGAATTTGAAAATTAAACCATGTGTTAACATACTAAAGTTTATTCTATAAATACATACTAATGCACACCTATTTCACTTGCTAAAATACGTAGGCGTGGATACTGAATTTAAAAGTTGAATCTTCTAATGTTTGTTATTTGTTAGTTTATGGTTTTCATCGTTCCATTTTACTAATTATACCTTTTTATACATATCTTAATCATTTAAGCGTTAACTTCTTGGTTTTGCATATTCATTTAGATGAAAAACATACGGAGATGAACAAACCAATAGCCATACAAGCGTCTAAAGTAGCGTCTAAGGTTGTATTTATTAATGTATAATTTTTTAATATTAACATGGCTGTTATTTTATGTGGTATATTGTATGTGTTTTATTGCAGGATAATGGTGATAATAGTGTTGAGATTATTTGCTATGGTGCAATGTGTAGTCCTTACAAAACTGATCTTCAACATGAATTTAGTGAATAGGTAATATCAACATTTATTTCATCTTCTATTAACTTGTGTATTAAATATTTTTAATTTATTTTAAGGACCAGATGCATGAAATTGATAGGAAGAGATCCAAGAGGCTTTCTTAATGGAAATGGAGTCAAGTTATTGATCTAGATAGTTTTGATGAAAATGACAAAGAAGACATATTTGATGACACTTTAGATATGAGAAAATGGAGGAAACTCATCCTCACCAAAAAAATGTAATAATCAAACATGGAGATATGCAAAAAAATTTCAGTAATCGTTCTTGATAACGAATGGTGGGCAGACAATATAGATGAGATCATGCAGACTTGGAACATGTATGACTAAATTGATCTCACGATTCAAGTAGTTCACTAGATTTTATTTTTCTCAATTTTTATGTTTATTAATACTTATTTTTCTCTTCGTATGATACTTTATTTTATCAAATGTTTCTTAAAAATACTTTACAATTTAAATGTTAAATCTTTTTAGTTACTAGACATGTGTAAGGTAATGGGCGAAATTAAAACTTTAAGTTTTCTTTGGGTGAAATGGAGAGCTAGAAAACACTCTCTCAAATGGAAATCATGGTGTAAGTTCAGTTTATCTTGTGTTGGTTGGTAATTGTTGTTGTCAGGGCCGACCCTGAAAATTCAGGTGCCCAGGCCAAGTTGCAAAAACTGTGCCCTTTAGTCTTAGCTTTAGGCCTTAACGAAATAAATAATGCAAACTATTTTTTTAACCTACGATTAAAGTAATATCAAATTGATGGATCAAATTTTATTTCCTACTTAGGTTCAGTAGAGGGAACAAACCCTTTTAGGAGAGGTTGGGAGTTTGAATCCCACAAAGTATGAAAATATAAATGGTTGAAAGTTTGGAAATTAAAAAAATAATTGTTTCATAACAAAAGGGTGATGTTATTTGCTCCGAAGGTTTTTTTTAGGTTTTTACACAACTCTACTGCTCGTAGAGGCCTCTACGAGCAGTAGAGGTGTCAGAGCACTGAAACCCATAAAACTCTACTACTGGTAGAGGCCTCTACGAGTGGTAGAGCTTTGTTGCCCTAAAAGCCTAACCCTACTACAACTCGTAGAGGCCTCTACGAGCTGTAGAGATGGAGGCCCACTGAACATTCAATGTTCAGAGTCCATACAGGCGTGTCAGTCAGCTCTGCGACTCGTAGAGACCTCTACGAGCCGCAAAGGCATGGCAGTTGATTTATTAAACCCTATACGACCAG
Source organism: Ambrosia x helenae (assembly GCA_030844895.1). Lineage (NCBI taxonomy): Eukaryota > Viridiplantae > Streptophyta > Magnoliopsida > Asterales > Asteraceae > Ambrosia > Ambrosia x helenae. Next base: position 77,437,987 of record CM061230.1, read on the forward strand.
TAGAGGCCTCTACGAGTGGTATAGGGTTAGAAAGTACGACGTATCCGAGTAGCAGACTGACATTTCAGTGAAATCACCCCTCTGCGGCCAGTAGAGACCTCTACGAGCCGCAGAGGTCTGGTTGTTGTGAGCATTTATATGCATACTCTACGACCAGTAGAGACCCCTACGACTGGTAGAGTTTTCTTTCAGCACTTTAAACCATCAACCATGCACGATTTTCAGTCCAGACCTCAAAATTTCAAATTTTTTTCTCCGACGGTTCCGGAATTTCTCCGGCGAAAATACCATCCGGCCAACCAGTTCGTAACACAATGTCTTCGGGTGAATGGTTTGACGTATGTTGATATGATGCATGCTAGTACACTCTTATATTATATTATTATTATATTTTCGTATATTATGTTTGGATATGCTTGCTTATATTTGTCTGTTTATTTATATAAATGTTTGTTATACGCTTACACGCTTATCGAGACGACAACCGAAACAAAAAAACCGCTTACCAATAAAAAAACTAAAAACTAAATGTGTAACGAGTCATAAAAGAGCACACATTGTTATTTTATTTTATTAAATAATAGTAATAATTTAAAATAATAATAAAAAAAATTATTTTTGTAATATTTGTTCAGTTTTTTTATGTTCATGCCATCCAAAACGAAGGGAAACGAATTCAAGTGAAACTCTACTGCTCGTAGAGGCCTCTACGAGCAGTAGAGGTGTCATTAAATGATTGTCAATGATTGGCAAGTGTGGACCACATTTTACAGAGTTCTCTACGAGCAGTAGGGACCTCTACGAGCAGTAGAGTTCCATCTACGGCTCGTAGAGGCCTCTACGAGCTGTAGACAGGTGCAAATAAGTTTTAAACATGTGCAAATAAGAGGCGCCTAACAAAAACAAAAGTTAAAAAGGAAGTCAAAACCAACCAGTAAAAAGCAAAAACAACCAAGTATGAACCCTCTTCATTTCATCTTCTCTAATACTACACTCATTAATAAACCTGCATTTTTTTTCTTAAACCATTTCATATTCTTCTTTAATTCTTAGCCCATCTCAACATTTCTTTACTTTCTGTTTTATATAACTAACATTCACTTTGATTAATAAATTTGAGGCTCAAACATACAAAAATCCATCGAATTAAGGACATCACTGTTAAGAAAACTTGGATTGCTGGTCAATGTGCCCCCGAGAAATTGGGCCCGTGTCGGGAGTCCTCCCCGCACCCCTTAAGGACCGGCCCTGGTTGTTGTCCTTGTTTGTTTCATTTTGGTGATGAAAGGTGTATTGCTAGTATCCCGGTTAGGGCTGCAAACGAACTGAACTTTCAGCGAACAGTTCATGAACCGTTTGGCGGGAAGTTCATTTGTGTTCGTTCGTTTAATAAATGAACGAACATGAACAGAGGTCGCGTTCGTTCGTTTATGTTCGTGAACGTTCGGTAACGTGTTCGTTTATGTTCGATAGTTTAATAGGGTTTATAATTTTTATAATTTTTTATTTTCCTTTATTTTCTTTTATTTAGCCAAATAAATAATATATGTAAGGTAAATATGTTTGGATACTTTAGTTATATTTTGGGTGGATCTAGCTGATATCTTAAGAATTATATCTTATTCCAAAGTTAATATATGTCCGTTTGTGTTTGTTTCTGTTCATGAACATTTCTTTGTGTTTGTTTCTGTTCATGAACACTTGTTTGTGTTCATTAATGTTCGTTTGTGTTCGTGTGTGTTCATGAACAAGATTAACAAACGAACACGAACACAAGTGTTTTCTTAACGAACGAACACGAACAAAAAACCTCGTTTGGCAAATGTTTATGAACTATTCGTGAACACATGTTTTCTTTAACAAACGAACACGAACAATGCGTTGTTCGTGTTCGTTCGGTTCGTTTGCAGCCCTAAATTCCGGTGGAATGAAATTTGTTAGATTGTTATAAAAAAAAATAACTCCTACCAAATAAATAATAAATAAATAATACAAAATGATTATAATATTGGTGTTTAGAATAGTGTGTGTGCAGGGGTCATGTCGGCCTGAACCAGGCAAGGACCATCATCAATAATCAATCCTTCCATCCTCTCTTATTAATCTCACACCTTTACTCTTTTCTCCTCCAAACCCTAATCATTTACCATTTCTCACATCACTCACTATATCAACCAACTGCTTACTTGATCCTGATCCCCCATTGCTACCTCCTTCACCTGCTTCTGATTGGTCACATGTCCGATGCCCGTCGTTTCTCCTTCATTTCCGGCCTCTTTACCTTCAATCTGTAGGTACATTTTCTCTAACTTTACATTTTGATCTTCTTCCTCCAAAGTTGTTTTGTTTGATCTGTTATTTTAATAATTAATTATTGGTCCATAATAATCTATACTTAGACAATGTGACAAATGAAATGAGATGGAGGAAAGGATGTTAGCTGGGGATTATTAATGTATGTAATTATTTTTAGAAAGAAAAAAGACATGTTAATTATATTAAAAAATAAAAAAATGTTAAAATCCACATCATCACTCAACGTAATAAATAGGAAAAAGAAACAAAAAGCAACAACACCATGGTTACGTGTGAATTTGGTGAAATTGAAAAGGCTTTTAGTTAATATATAATATTAAAGTTGACAAAAAAATAAGTTTGAGTGACCTATTTGAAACTTGGTCACTATTTTACAAACTTACTTTTTTTTTTTAATAGCAACTCCTAAATTGTCTAGGCTAAATTTACGTAGCCTTTGCTTTGCAGTATTTGAACTCATAACTTTTTGGTTGTCGAGCACACTCCTTAACCACCAGGATACCCCCTTGGGAAGGGGATATCCGTAATGAAGAATTAAATTATATTTATCCCAATTGGAACGTTGAAAACTTGGTTTTAAAAAGCACGAAGCGCACAAAAGCGACGGGGTCTAAAACTGAGGCGCAAAGCGCAAGAGCGGTGGACTTTTCGTACGCGAGGTGCGAGACGAATATAAATATATTTTTTTATATATGTTATAGGTTTTTAGCATCATTTACCCAAAATATAGATACAAATAAGGTTTATATATGATTTAACTTAAATGTACAACAATTTTAGCTACATGTATAACAATTTTAAGCACAAAAACACCCCGTGTACGAATAACGCGCTTTTATTGCGCTTTTTTGGCCAAAAACGCGCGCCTTTTCATGCGCTTTTTGCGCTTTTCGTACGATGCTCGCCTAGTGTTACATAAGGCGCACAGATTGGCGCCTAGATGCGCTTCGCAGGCGCACTTTTTAAAACCAAGGTTGTAAACTGTTTTGAAATGAGATGAATGAAAGTTAGAAGTACATGGAGTAACTTATCTGTTAGGGTGGATTGCCTTGGGCAACGATGTTGGAGGTTGGGAGTGTCACTGGCTATATCGTCAGTTTGGATTATTATTAGCCAATAGGTAGAAGTTTAGAATATTAGAATCTAATTAATTTGCCTTGTTTATATAATGTTCAAATTATTGGATTTGAAGGACTTTGTGATGTGCCACTTTGTCTGTAGATTAGAGCTTAAGATCCATTGCAGATGATGGTGATGTTTTTAGACGACTTTTGAGTGTAAATGCCATTAAGATGGCTTTTTTTTGCCTATAGTAACATTGAACAATTTAGTTCGTGATACTAGTGGTTTGGAAGACATCCCAATTTGTTAACTAGCTATTGATAAATGCTCAAAGAGTTTAATTGATTGCATACTGAATTACCGATTACCGTTCTGGGTATTGGTTGTGTTTGTTTTTGTTACAGCTACTAAATACAGGACACTGCTCTGTGTATCAAATTGTTTTTTTCATGGCACATATTGCTGCTACTCATTACCCTGGAGGGCCTCAATCAGGTTATATACTGTTTAATTATTTAAGCCGGTATGACCTTTGAGATTCTTTTGTAATCTATATAATGAGCACTTTGTCTGTATCCAACACACGAACACACACCAATCTGATTATGCGTAGAAAGATATCTATGGATCACATTGCTGGTTCCATATACAATGCATGACTTTTGTTTTTTGCTGCGGGTCTGAATGCTTAGACTTTGTTGTTAGGAGGGTGATTATTTTGTAGTTTGATTCCCCAGCGTTAGCAGAATAAAAAAGTGTCTGTTGTAAGCTTTGCAATAGGAGTTGCATTTGACGGATGGAACACTACAGTAGTACATAATTTGCTAGAGCAATTTACGGATGGGACACTATATTGGTTATAAACTATTCATGTTTTGCAGGACCAGTTGATGAGTTATACAAAGAACTGTGGCGTGCCTGTGCTGGACCTCTTGTCAATGTCCCTCGTGAAGGAGAACGGGTTTATTACTTCCCTCAAGGGCACATGGAACAGGTTTCTTATTGCTTATTCTCTTAAGAGTTCATTTAGGACCTCTGTTAGTAATGCGATCATGCATGTAATCCACATCAGGTTATTATGCACCTTTCTACAGTGATTGCTATTTGCCAGTCATCATTCATCAGTTTCACTATATTCTTGTTATGCCCAATTTTAAGCATTTATTTGTGCTTTCAATGACGGCGAGTTTTGGTTGTTCTTTCAGCTTGAGGCCTCCATGCATCAAGGATTAGACCAGCAGCTCCCATCATTCGACTTACCTGCGAAAATATTGTGCAAAGTGATCAATGTTCAGCTGCGGGTAAGTTTGTAGCTGGGGCCATAAGTCTGATGCATCATAATAATGCCTTTCTTATGAATCTTCAATTGTTTCTAGGCTGAACCCGAAACTGATGAAGTATATGCGCAAATAACTCTGTTACCTGAACGAGATGTGAGCATAGTTATAAGACATTTTATATAAAGAATATTGTTGTTTTTAGTTTTACAATACGTTCTGCGCAGTCTTTCGTTTCTTATGCTTATTTTCTTTTATGAATCAGCAAACTGAGGTAACAAGCCCGGATCCTCCTCTCCCAGAACCTCCTAGTTGCAATGTCCATTCGTTCTGCAAGACACTTACTGCATCTGACACAAGCACACATGGTGGATTCTCTGTTCTTCGTAGACACGCTGATGACTGTTTGCCTCCACTGGTAAGCTTATTTTAGCTTTATGAGCTGGTGTTTGCCTTTGGTTTTTTTTTTTTTTATTTATTTATCTAGCTTTGCGTTTTGTGGTCAGGACATGTCTCAACAGCCACCTTGGCAGGAACTAGTTGCTAGTGATCTTCATAGCAATGAATGGCATTTTCGTCATATATTTCGAGGTTACACTTTTTATCACTTGTTTCCATAAATATTGCACTGTTTAATCATAACTGATTGCATGCCCCATGTTACTTGTAATCGGACCTTCAATTCATTCAATTTTCTTTCTATTGGTTGGACCATGACTGATGTTGGATATATATCCCAGGGCAACCTCGACGTCATCTGCTGACTACTGGGTGGAGCGTCTTTGTTAGTGCAAAAAAGTTGGTTGCTGGTGATGCTTTTATCTTTCTAAGGTAAGTACTATAAATAATAACGTGATGATTGAATTACATATATGGAACATCTAGCGTAAACTGTATGACGGTATTTGTTTATTATCTTTTCATTAGGGGGGAAAATGGAGAACTACGTGTTGGAGTAAGGAGGCTTATGAGACTTTTGAACAACATGCCATCATCTGTGATATCAAGTCATAGTATGCATCTTGGCGTGTTGGCTACTGCTTCCCATGCAATTGCAACCGGGACCCTTTTTTCAGTGTTTTATAAACCGAGGTATTCAATTAGGTGGTTTGTTTTGAGCTTTGTTCCTCTAATTTGTTTGAACCACTTTTGTTAATGTATTAAAAATGAGTTGCAAGTCTGCTGTTTTTGCTGAATTTTGGCATAATTGTGAACAGAACTAGTCGATCTGAGTTCATTGTCAGCCTTAACAAGTACCTCGAAGCTCGAAATCAAAAGCTTTCTGTTGGAATGAGGTTCAAGATGAGATTTGAGGGTGAAGAGGTTCCTGAAAGAAGGTAGACATGGCTCATATATACACATTATAGTGCTTGAGGAATGTCATAAATAAACGTGTTGCGTAACTTGTTCACGCAGGTTTAGCGGGACCATAGTTGGCGTTGGAGATACTGCTTCATCAAAATGGATGGATTCTGAATGGAGATCCCTAAAGGTGCATACATTCTTTTCAGAGCCTAGTAACTCTTAACAACAATATACTAAATGTTACATGTATATAATATTGTCATTTACTTCAGGTTCAATGGGATGAACCATCATCAATATTACGCCCGGATAGAGTTTCCCCTTGGGAACTAGAGCCACTTGTAGCGTCATCACCCAATCCATCAAACTCACAGCCTCCACAGAGGAGTAAGCGTGCCCGGCTTCCTGCTTTACCTTCTGTGCCAGATCTTTCTGCACTTGGGATGTGGAAATCGCCTGTTGATCGCCCCTCAGATTTCCTGTATTGTGATCCACAACGTGCACATGATATGTATCCATCACATAATGGCTCCTCTTCTATAAAGGGCATCCAATGGTCTAACTTAAGGGAATCGGCGATAGAATCACTTGAAGCAATTGCTGATAAAGAAAATAGTGAAAAGAGACCGACTAATGGCTACAGGCTATTTGGAATTGAGTTGCTTGAACACTCAACTGTTGATGAAACTTCACCTGTGGCTATGTCTAGAGTAGTGGCTGAACAAAGACCAACCTTTCCTTTTGATGCAGAATCTGATTGGCGTTCTGATATTCCATCAGCAAGTTGTGACCCTGAAAAATCAAACATGAGATCTCAGGAGTTGCATACCAGGCAAACCCGCAGCTGTACCAAAGTATGTTTTAGTTTTTAATTTCTTTGTTTTTTCTGAGGTTAGAAGGATGCCATTTGATTGTTGATTCACTCTTGGTTTCAAAAAGTGCGCCTGAGGCATGAGGTGATCACAAAAACGCCTCCTGGTCTTGAGGCGGTGCCTCGTTCACATCCGTGTCAAGATTGTGGTCTGTAGGAGGGTATATTATGTAAGAACAACCAAAGGAATGAAGAGATTCCGATTAATTTACTTGATAAAAAGGCTGATATGTAAAATAGATGAGATTTGCAGCTCTTAGTTGTACATAGAGCAACACCTTGCGTACATGACACTCTTGTTTCACGCTAACGCCTTGGCTGTTTAAACCCAAAGATTCAGTACTTAATGCTTTGGAAAAGTATCTGATATGATTTATATTATAAAATGTGTATAAGGAGCATATTCTTTTATGTAGGTTCATATGCAAGGAATTGCTGTTGGCAGGGCTGTCGATTTAGCACAGTTCAGCTGTTATGAGGATTTACTGGAGAAACTTGAAAATATGTTTGAAATCTTGGGTGAACTTCGTGTGGTACCTAAGAAATGGCAGGTTGTATACACTGACGTTGAGGATGACATTATGATGGTCGGAGATGATCCATGGAAGTAAGTACATTTCATCACCGTTTTTACTTCCCTCAAATAAGAAAAATGGAAAGGAAACAGTTATAGTTAAAGAAACATGAAATTAGTAATGCTATATGAACCTTTATGTCAGTAAAATAGAAAATTCGTAAGTTGACCTTCTGTTAGTGGTAGAGGTGGCAATGTAGACTCATTAATGTTAGCTAAAATACTTGCTGAAAAAATAAACAAGTCCAATGGGTCGAGCCATTCAAACTGGTGAACGTTATCCAAACATCTAAATGACTAAGAACTTTTAAGTCACTTTACTAAAAAGTGGCGTATTGTTAGTGGGTCAGTCCAACCCATTTTGACCAACATTAACAAATTGCGCGTCTCAAACCTGTTTGGCCTGCATCCCAACTCGTCCTTTCTGCTACTTGTACTTATCAGTGTGTAAAATTTTTGGTTGTATGTATATTGTACAGTGAGTTCTGCAGCATGGTGCGAAAGATCTTTATCTACACTACTGAAGAAGCCAAGAGGCTTACACCGAAAATAAAACTTCCAGAAAACAATGCCCAGGTTATCACTGAAGAGCAGTCCTCATCGAACGAGGGGGGCTTGGGTTACTAAACGTTTCGAGTTGACCTGGATTGTTACTGTTTTGGAATAGTGGAACAACTGTTTTGGACCGAGTGACAGCCAGTTGCTATGGGCTGGGCCTGTCTACACGGCTTTGATATTATTAATTTCCTGCCATATGAATGTTTTTTTTTTTTTTTTTTTGATAAATGTATGTGTTGCTCTGCTTGTTGGTTGGATAAAAGTTCTATAATGAATAACCTTAGGAGCCTCAAGTCATGCATAATACGTAATGCTAAAATGTTAAATTGAAAGGGTTTGCTGTTCGCTAAGCTATAAAAGGTTTGTTAGAGAGCGTCCACAATACCATCGCCATCAAAGTGTCTCGTGGGACATAAGGAATTGGTTACGGTGGGTGTCATGCTAAAAAAGTTTGGAAATATGTAATATACAACCATTTCAAAAGAGTTGAGGCGCTTAAACCAAGACGCTAACTTTTTAAAAACCATGCATGTGAGCCAAGTCCAAGCGTCGGTTGAGCGCCTCCAATTGCCCAGTTGTTTGTGGATGGTAAGCAGTAGACATGTTCAATGGAAGTCGCTCTATTCTCATAAATCCCTTTCCATAATTGACTCGAGAAAATAGTAAACTGATTCAGTGTTATTAAAGATGTCATTCCATGAAGCTTGAAGACATTATCAACAAAGACTTGAGCTGCATCACACGGGTGACTCGGAGCCATGAAATGACCGTCTATGGACACAATAGTATTCATGCAACTGGAAAGATGTCATTCCAATGTAACATCCCAGAAAAGATATTGGGAAATGGGTAACACCCTCCTGATAAATTACAACATACTGAATTTAAGGTGCCCTGTATGGTGTCTCTTATATGGTGAACAAGTAACCACTTTCCTAGATCCGAGATCGTTCATATCATGGCGAGGAAAGTCTTAACTTGCCAAATGAAAACCTCGATTTGCCTCCTTGTTTGTTTGTGATATAGATTTATGTTGGGAATCATGGTATCGTATACACAGCGGAAGCGGTTTATATTTATTAGAAAAATCGATTATATACATTATATAATATTAGCCGATTTATATGTATAAATATATATTTAATTTTATTAATCCGATTAATAAACTATTCCCAATCAGGATCTCAGTTAAACGCGTATAAACAAATAAATAATAAACAACCATAGGGGGTTTAGTAATCAACCTTTGACGACTACACCGGAATTGTAACACGCGGGTTACAACGAATCCTCGCTAGTAGGAAGTTCACACCGTGCACGAACCAACCGGGAAGCAACACTTGCAAGAAGAAAGTGGTGGCTTGTGGTGGTTGATGGCCGGACCAAAAGAAAAGGCGGCGGCGGCCCTTTTTCTTGGGGTGGCGGCCGCAAATTATAGAGAGGGGGCAAGAGGTATTTTGTTTTGATAAAAGGTGTGTTTAGGGTTTACTCCTTAACCCTCCTTTTATAAAACAATAACTTACATTAAGCCCACTTGTTAAATATCTTAATACTTCTTAATATTAATCTTATTAATATCAAGTCCCTCAAGTCTAAAACAATTATTATTTCTTAAATAATAATCCATCTACTCATGAACTTATCTGATTCGTGTACCAACGTGTAACTCTTCAGATCGTACCGGGTCGGGTTACGTTGACCTCGACTTTTAATTACATCGGACATACCATATGTCCAACAATCTCCCACTTGGACGATTTTAATTAAATGAGTCAACGTGCGCAGAGTTGGACGCCTAGCTGCATCGCATTGCACCCAAACCAGTATGACACTTTACAGTCGTCAACTAGTTCTTTGAGTTCAAGTAACGCTTTACTTAACCAAATACTATAGCCCTGATAATTATATCAATAAGTCCCTCCTGTATAGGCATCCGTTGATCATAAGACATGGATCATTCATTCTTATATAGTGATCAACTATTCTCTATTCTCGTCTCTAATTCAAAGTGGTCTAACGAACTACCTTAGTCCGAGCGTGGCCATGCGTTTATACCAGTTTGAGTTTTACGAGGGCGCCAGAATGTCTAGACTTCTAATCCTATAGAAGTACAGAATTCCATCAGCGTCATACAACTCCCACTTAATCTCGGATTTCTCCCAACGCTACCCTTATTGCTACCCATATTTCAGGATAGTGTAAGATAACATCAAAGATAGTCCTTGATCAATGTAGTTTAATATGCGCCTTAGGAAAAAGGACAGATTGAACATATCAATATCAAAACATCTCATGACACAGATCCATGGAGATCGTTTTGAATCGAGTTACATCCAATATTATTCCCTAATAATATCTGTGAATTATGATTCTCAAACCCTTGAGCTATTCATCTTATGAATAAAACCATCCCAATTCACAATAGTCTTACATTCAAATTCATTCCCATGTAATTTGATCGACTACGGACATTTAGAATATTCTTATTCAAGGATTTAAACATACAAATAATGAACACAGTTAATAAATATTTAAATTTGCATTTAACCCATTAAATCAAATAAACATTCAACATAACTGTCATAGTTCAAAATAAAACACCAATACTAATTACAGATTATGCCCACTGTCTAGCAACTCTAAGCCTCATCTTTCCAGCATGCTCCTCATGTTTAGCTTGAGGTAAAGGCTTAGTAAAGGGGTCAGCCAGATTTAGATATGTATGAACTTTGTTCATCACGACGTCTCCACGTTCTACTATTTCTCTAATATAGTGGAACCTTCTGAGTATATGCCTTGCGGTCTGATGTGACCTTGGTTCCTTTTCAAGAGCAATGGCACCAGTGTTGTCACACAGTATCTCGATTGGTTTCTTTATGCTAGGCACAACATCGAGATCGGTAATGAACTTCTTCATCCAGGCAGCCTCCTTTGCAGCATCCGATGTAGCAATGTATTCTGATTCACAAGTGGATTGAGCAACCACACTTTGCTTAGAGCTCTTCCAAGTAATAGCCCCACCATTCAGAATGAAAGCATATCCCGTTTGTGATCTTGAGTCATCACGATCAGTCTGGAAGCTTGCATCAGTATAACACTTAACTGACAGCTCCTCCTCCAGTCCTCCATATATTAAGAACATGTCCTTAGTCCTTCTCAGGTACTTAAAAAATGTTCTTCACTGCAGCCCAGTGACTCTCTCCTGGATTCTGTTGATATCTACTCGTCATGCTAAGAGCATACGAGACATCAGGTCTAGTACATAACATGGCATACATGATAGAACCAATCGCAGAAGCGTATGGAACACCTTCCATTTTCTTCTTTTCCTCTTCAGTGTTTGCACACTTCTTGTTATTAAGAATGGTTCCATGTGCCATGGGCAAGAGCCCCCTTTTTAAGTCTTGCATTGAGAAGCGTCGTAAGACCTTATCAATATATGTACTTTGACTCAAACCCAATAACCGCTTCGATCTATCTCTATAAATCTTTATTCCCAGAATATAAGCGGCTTCACCAAGATCTTTCATTGCGAAACATTTACCCAACCAGGTCTTAACATCTTTAAGCATAGGGATATTGTTTCCATTGATTAGTATGTCATTTACATACAATATAAGAAAAGTGATATAGCTCCCACTAGATTTCTTGTAAACACATGGTTCATCTTCGTTCTTAATAAAACCAAACTCTTTGATTTTCTGATCAAAACAGAGATTCCAGCTGCGAGATGCTTGCTTTAATCCATAGATGGATTTATTCAGCTTGCACACCTTATTAGGATTCTTTGGATCGACAAAACCTTCAGGTTGAACCATATAGACATCTTCCAGTAAGTGTCCATTAAGGAACACGGTTTTGACATCCATCTGCCATATCTCATAGTCATAATATGCAGCAATGGCAAGTAGAATTCTAATAGACTTAAGCATGGCTACTGGCGAGAAAGTTTCCTCATAATCAATTCCTTGAGTCTGAGTAAAACCTTTCGCTACAAGCCTTGCTTTGTAGGTTTGCACATTCCCATCCATGTCAGTCTTCTTCTTGAAGATCCATTTGTTTCCCACAGTCCGACATTCGGTAGGAAGATCAACCAAATCCCAGACTTGGTTATCATACATGGATTGCATCTCTGCATTCATGGCTTCTTGCCATTTCTTGGATTCTGAATCCAAGATTGCAGCTTTGTAAGTAGTAGGATCAGCTTCATCAATCATGAAGATATCGTCATACCTTACAGGTGCACGACGATCCCTAATACTTTTCCGAACACTTGGCGTTTCTGTTGTTTCTTGAGTCCTCTCAGGCTCAACTTCAACAACTGGATCAGTTACTTCTGTTTCTGTCTGAACACCTGGTTTAGTCACTTGTGAATCTCGAATTTCTTCAAGATCCACATGATTATCTCCAATCCCTCGCGCCAGAAGCTCTTCCTCTAAGAAAGTGCCTCTGCGTTTAGTGAAAATCTTATTTTCAGTGGGGTGGTAGAATAGGTAACCGATTTTCTTACCGTATCCAACGAAAACCACTTTTTCGCCTCTGGGATCTAGTTTATCCGAAGATTCTAGAGTGACATAAGCATTACATCCCCAGACTTTAAGGTAGGATACATGAGGTTTCTTTCCATGCCATATCTCATAAGGCGTTTTATCAACCTTCTTCGTTGGAGCTATATTCACAAGTCTTGCGGCAGTTTCCAAAGCATAACTCCAAAAGGATTTTGGAAGGTTTGTTCGACACATCATTGATCAAATCATATCTAATAGAGTTCGATTTCTCCGCTCAGACACACCATTATGTTGCGGTGTTCCAGGTGGAGTGAGTTGTGAAACTATTCCACAATCCTTTAGATGGTCGATGAATTCCTGACTAAGATATTCACCGCCTCGATCTGATCGAAGCATTTTAATAGTTCTATTTAGCTGATTTTCTACTTCGTTTTGGTACTCCTTGAACTTTTCAAGAGTTTCATGTTTATGCTTCATAAGATAAACATAACCATATCTACTGAAATCATCAGTAAATGTAACAAAGTATCTTTCTCCATGTCTTGACATTGTTCTGAATGGACCACATACATCTGTATGTACAAGTCCTAACAGATCATTAGCTCTTTCTCCAACATTTGAAAAAGGTGCTTTCGTTAACTTTCCACTTAAGCATGATTCGCATTTTCCAAACGACTCTGAACCCTTGGAATCCAGGATTCCTGCGGTTTTGAGTTGTTTAACACGATTCTCACTTATGTGACCAAGTCTACAATGCCACATATACGTATCATTAAAGTCCAACTTATTACGTTTATGGGAGATATTGCATAATATGTTATCGTTTTGGATTTCTATCTCATAGATCCCATTGTTGGGTTTTGCATCAAAGTAAAATACATCGTTAAAATAAGTAGAAATAAATTCCCCATTGAAACGATAATTAAAACCTTGTCCTCTCAAAGCCGAAACTGAAACAATATTTCTAGTCACACTAGGAATGTAATAAACATTGTTCAAAACAAGTTCTAAACCAGAAGGAAGTAAGAGAACACATTCTCCTATAGCCTTCACAACAACTCTTTGTCCATTGCCAACATGGACCTCCAAGTCGCCTTGTTTCAGCTTTCTAATCTTTCTTAGTCCTTGCAAAACATTACAAATGTGGAAACCACATCCTGTGTCAAACACCCATGTTTTGCTAGGAAAAGCAAAGATTTCAATAACATATATACTTGAGGACTCTCCTCCCGAAGCCTTAGCTTGCTTCAGCTCAACTAAATACTTAGCACAGTTCCTCTTCCAGTGCCCAGTTTCATCACAATGAAAACACTTGGCATCTTTCCGAGGTTTCTTATTGGCAACAGATTTGCCTTTGCCCCGATTGCCCATTTTCTTGGTGTTAGGTTTCTTAACTTGTCCCTCCTTGATCACTAGCACTGGTGCAGTCTTGCTAGGTATGTTCACCTCAGCAGTTTTGAGCATCTGATGCAGTTCTGCAAGTGTCTTTTCCATCCCGTTCATATTGTAGTTCATAAGGAACTGGTCATATGACTTGGGCAATGAGTTTAGGATAATATCCCCAGCTAACTCATCGCTCAAGGGGTATTCCAGACGAGCCAAGTGATCAAGATATGCCTTCATTTTTAGCATACGAGTGCTAACTGGCGTTTCTATAACATACAACTTGTTCTCCGCCTTGAGAACAATTTTCAAACGAACTGAACTTTCAGTGAACAGTTCATGAACCGTTCGGCGGCAAGTTCGTTTGTGTTCGTTTGTTTAGTAAATGAACGAACACGAACAAAAAAAAATCGTTCATTTAGTTAAACGAACAAACACGAACATAGGTTGTGTTCATTCGTTTATGTTCGTGAACGTTCAGTAACGTGTTCGTTTATGTTCGTTTATTAATGATCGTTCGAAGACTTCAAGTATAAGATGTGAACTTAACTTTTTTAGACATACTTTATTATGTTTACTATGCTAAATACTAAGTATGTTTGGATCTACTTAATGTCTTAATATATGTGAATTCGATGTTATTCGATGGTTCATATATGTTCGTTTGTGTTTCTCCCCGTTCATGAACACTTACTTGTGTTCGTTAATGTTCATGAATGTTCGTTTGTGTTCGTGTGCGTTCATGAACAAAAATAACAAACTAACACGAACATTTTCTTAGCAAACGAACACGAACAGAAAATCCCATTCGGTAAGTGTTCATGAACTGTTCGTGAACACATATTTCTTAACAAACGAACACGAACAAGGTCTTGTTCGTGTTCGTTTGGTTCGTTTGCAGCCCTAGATGTAGGTTTCACAGCAAAGCCGAACCACATAATTATTGTGTTCGTTATCTTCGTTTTTGCCTTTAAATCGTTTGTTGATGTGTTGAATTTTAGTAAATTTTAAAATATGATTCAATGGTGTTAAAACTTGGTGTTCTAAAACCAAAGAAAAGTAAGATTTTACCAAAAACGCTATCGAAGTTTTAAATTTATAAAAATAATATTTGTTTAATAGTCTAAAACTCACACAATAGGTAAGTGTAAATATCGGGTGTAGTATAGATTTGAACAAGTACCGAGTATCGAACTCAAAGACACAATTTTTATTACTCAGTTTTAAGTTGCTAAGAGAAAGTTTATAAAAATGAAGAAAATGAAAGTAGCCTAGAGAGTAAACAATAACCAACAAAAGTGTTGCTTTGGGGTCCAACTTTTCTTGGTATGAATTAATAGTAAATATTTAGCTAAGTGATGTATCCAAATTATGCCTCCGGTGATAACTTCAAAACAATTTGTGTTCTTGATTGTTATTGTGAGGGTCTCCAGTGTAACAACCCTGGCTGATGTGGCCGGGTTGTCGGGTCAGGTTATCGGAGTTACACAGCGGAATCCAGGGTAATAACTGACTATTTCATTGATGATTAACTGCATTGTACTTATTACATATTATTTGACTTTTCTTAGTGTATTATCGTGAATGAGGTCTTTCACAATTCTACAGTCAATATATGTAATTTTTCTCTTTATAGTCTCAGAATCTACTGGTAACAGTCGTCGTTACGATTCTTTTGACTTAAAATTCTAAGAACAATGCATAATTCAGTCTTTCTCAAAATCATGATTATCATTCCGGATTACTATACTTATCGCATTAACTATTTCTGTAAAATTCTTTCTTAATTCTAATTCGGGATTCGATACACTCTCGGTAAAATATTTCTTATGAAATTTCTAGTCGTTTTCGTACGATTTATATTCTTATTCGATAATTTCTTTTAATGTTTATATTCTTATTCTGATAATTATATTTCTTGGCATATCGGATGCCTTTCTATTTTTCAGACATATCGGATGTCTTTTATAATTCTCTTTATTGTCGATTTATATTCTTTTATTTATTCATTTATATTCTTCTATATCCAAGCAAATACTGATAATATCTATAGCACACACTATAAATTCAACATTTCTATAATATATGTTTGCTTGGAATAATTCTTTATATTTATGTATTCGATTGAAGTTTAAACTTTCAGTGTCTGGAAACACTTCCTGATAAACTTATATATAGGCAATCTATCATAGATTCTTAATCCAACTTATTATAAGCAAGGCTTATTTTGTTGAGATATTCGTATAGATAGTTCTTGCCAGAACAGTGATTTCTTATAATAACTCTCATAAGCCGTTATTCGGAATAGGAAATCCATCCTTCTTTGGCCAGAGAGTTTCATTGGAAAAATGAGCATAACTCTATTCATTTTTCGTTTTTACTTCGATTATACCTTGCGAATCTCTACGCGATTCCGCTTGGTATCAATTATATTTCGATATATTCGTTATAATTTACTTCTTTTAATAATTCATTGGATTCTACCATCTCTGGTTTCCGAATCCATATAGATTTTTATCTGTTATATTCTTTGGAATTTTAACAATTATTTTATCACTTCTTAAATTTCAAACTTGGTAACACTCGACCGTTTTACCAATTTGATTGTATTATAACTCACGTGAGTTTTTATACGAAGTGTCTGCAAAGATTTGTTCATAGTAGTATATATCCTCATAAAGAATCCTGTGACTTAGTGCAAATGTCCGGATATACCTTCTGTAAGGGTCCGGATATCCTTTGCCACAGAAATTGCACAGAGGACATACAACTAGCTTTGGTTGGCAATTAAAATCAATAAAATGATTTCTATAATTCACATAATTTAACCAATCGATGGTTTATATTCTGCAAATATTTTCTTAGTTGTATTCACGAAGGAATTTCAACAATATTGCCAGTTTTGTGGTCGTATTCTCCACATACGATACGCTGATAGTTCAGATTCATATTTATTTTCTTATTATTTCTCTTAATATGTTCGTGACCCTAACACACTGTGATCTTGATAAACTCCTACTCGAATGTTCCTGTGCCTGTGGTGTTCATAATTATGTCGCGATCATAATTACTATTCCACCTCACCTAACATTCCAGTATTTGTTTATTTTAATCACAATAGGTATGTGTCCCTTACATATTATTTCGATATTCTGTTCTTTATTTTCTCTTAGATTTGCAATTATATTATTCGGGATAAGACTTGTTGATCTAAGTCTAACGAAATAGACTGTCAATCGTTCAAGAATTTGTTCATGTCAGAAGATATTCAATATAACAATCCAATCTTCTTAATATCCTTTGACTTGTTCGAGTCGTAGGATTAAGACGATAATTATATTTTCGTATAATCGAGCGAGTAAGAATTCGGTTTCGTTCGACAGATTCCAAAGTATTTTGGTTACGGAATTTCGAGAATAATATTTTTGTTCAAATATTATTTACTTCTGGAAAGGATCGAGGAGGACCTCTAACCGAGATTTTTATACAATTACAGAGATGGGTTTAGATTATAAAACGGAATATATATGATATTTATCGTTTATACTAAAATAATATCGAGAAATTTATACGATCGAATATACGTACGAAATTATACGGAAGAAGGCTCTTGATATATATATATATATATATATACACACGAATACGAATTTGATAAATAAATTTCTATGAAAATAACATAAAACGCGATATGAAATAAAAATAATACGGTCGTGGTTCTTTTGTCTAAAAACTTTTAGGAATAATTTATAGTAATAATAATAATACGGATTCGAGTTGTATAATAATATTCGTTTTCAAAATAAACTTTAACGGTTCAAAAGAGTCACGATAAAAGTTTTTCTTAATGTCGGAATTCTTAAATTTTTAATAAAAAAAATTTTCTTATTATGGATTGATAAAATAAATAGATTTCTTCAAAATGTTGAGATCAAAATTTTAAGGTTAAACGGATAAATTTTGGATAAAACCTGAGATAGATTCTGGGGTTTTTCAAAAATTATCAATACTTAAAAAAAATAAGTTATAATATCAACAGGTTTTCTTAATTGAATAAATCGTTTTATTTAAAATTTTGAACGGAGGGGTATTTATATATATTTACTCAAAACTGAAATATTGTAAAAATAATACTAAATTCAATAAACTTCAAAATTTATACTGAAAAGATTTTAAAACCTTTTTAAATAATCGCGGTATATATATGGGATTTTTATTTAAATAATCGAGGAAAATTCTTAGGAAACGCAATATTTATATATCAGATTTATAAAAATTTCGGAAATTACGGTATAAAAATAATACTTCTGGAAACTCGAGCATAGGAATGTTCAAGTTGGAGCGTATATTAACCCTGGCTGATGTGGCCGGGTTGTCGGGTCGGGTTATCGGAGTTACACAGCGGAATCCAGGGTAATAACAGTCTTGTAGTCTTCCAGGATCCACGTCATCATTTCTGTTGGGTTACCTGAACACATGTCAAAAATAGTTTCTGTCAACATAAAGTTGGTGAGGTCGCGTATTTTATAAAGTGAATGGCCAGTTCGTTTATTTATAATTCTTTTATAAATATCTTTTATAAATATGCTTTACAATTCTATATTAACATATATTCTATTAATTCGATTATATTTCTATTATTCCGATTATATTCTATAAGTTGCCATTCCTTTCTATGGTATCACTCTGCTTGTGATAATATATGATTATTTCTACCCTCTACTCGGGTAAAACTGGTTCTTGTCCTCTAGTTGGACAAGAAAGGAAATGGCGATACCGTCCAGTACTGTCCTCGTTGTTTCTATTGCCCCTTTATATATCTTCTATTAATAATTATTCTTTTATGTAAAGCATTATGTTTTCTTATAAATGACATGTATTTCCCCGAAAACACTTAATAAAACTGTAAAAGTGGGGAGTTCACGATACTCACTTGTTTGCGTTATATCTTCAGCTAATCTTCTTATTACAATTATATTTCATATATATATTGATACGTTTTTACGCGTGGGACTTGTTAGATTGTAATACTTAGGATATATATCATATATACAATTTATATATATGGAATCCGGTATATATTAGATAGTCCTAAACTCGGGGTTTGGTCAATCTAGGCAAAAAGAAATAAAGCTGGCCTTTACAGCTTGGCACGCGAACCTAAAAGAACTCTAGACATAACTTACCCGAGTCTAGTATATCGTTTTATATATCGAATCTTATATATAAACATATATATTTTATATATGTTTATTATTCTCTTTTTATTATTATCAAGTCCGTACGTTATTCGTATTATATATATATTCGTATAATTCTAATAATATTCCTCGTCTAGCTATTGAACCGGGTTCTATTCTGGGTGTTGACCGAGTCACTGAGTCGACTCGGTAACGACTTGTATCCTCCAACTTGATTATCGGTACCTCGCAAATACCATAACCAGTGAGTTAATATCGGCTTATAATATTGAATAAGCAACTAAATCAATAGAATTATAATCGGGTATTAGTCGAACAAAGAGGAACAAAGGATTAACCAGGCCCCGATGAATAGGTGAACATCCGGTTGACCAGAACATACCCGGTCGTCGTTCCAACCGGGAATAAAGGTATCGAAGAAGCACGACAGTCACCTTAATCTGGTGACTGTCCGATTAAAGAGGAGCAGGTTGTGAATCATCTTGTTTATAACAGAAAAATAGATAATAGTCACGAGTTATAACCGGAACAAGGGTTGTGGCTTAACTTGTTAGAAACAGAAGAGCGATTAGGCTTGGTTCCGGTTGTTGGTTGCTGAGACACAGAAAGATACCTGATGACAGTCAGCGGCTCAGGTGACTGTTCGGTTTGTTTAATGCAACAGAGAGACGAAGGTACAGATTATCGGGTATCAATAGAAATAGAGGAAAAGGGTTTATCCAGATCTGATTATAACAGAGGTTACCGGGTGATTATCGACTAGCAACAAAGGAGAAGACTCAATTGCTTACCGGAGAAGAAAAGGATCAACTGTCGTAGAGGTGCAGCAGTAACCGGAGCAGCAGCGGAGGCGGCAACAGCCGCCATGGCTGTCCGGCGATGGTGGTGACAGGAGACAGAGGCGGCAGTGGCCTGCCATGGGTCTCCGGTAGAGGCTTCTTGGTTCAGAGCTTTACACACACAAGTGTGTGTATGTATATCGAACAGAGAGAGAGCGAGATGAGGGCAGAGAGGGGTTTATATAGGTGAAATAATAATAGAGGGTGTTTGGCTACGGGGATAATTACTAGAATTCGCGATAATTGGTAACGAGTATAACAAGAGAATAATAGACGTTTGGCAGCGGGTTAATAACAGATAAGGAGCGTTTAACCGCTATAATAATAATTCAATAATTATTATTTATATATTCGGTTGAAACGGTTGAGCGCGAGATTCGAACTTGAATATTCAAATTTCGGGGACGAAATTTCCTAAGGGGGGGAGATTGTAACACCTCAAAGTCTCGAAGTGATTACGTCACCTTACGTGTCTCTTAAACGGGTCGGGTCGAACCTGACCACCCGATTACTAAATTAAATATTCAAGTTCGAATCTCGCGCTCAACCGTTTCAACCGAATATATAAATAATAATTATTGAATTATTATTATCGCGGTTAAACGCTCCTTATCTGTTATTAACCCGCTGCCAAACGCCTATTATTCTCTTGTTATACTCGTTACCAATTATCGCGAGTTCTAGTAATTATCCCCGTAGCCAAACACCCTCTATTATTATCCTTCTATATAAACCACCCCTCTCTCATCTCGTCGCTCTCTCTCTCTGTACAATTGTTAAACACACAAAGTGTGTGTGAGATACTGTAGGTGCATATGTGCGACTAATGCTTTGGATTGAATAAATCATATGTTTTTGTTTCCTGTCGTTGGTGCGAAGGAAGATTTTGGATGGTGCGAAGGAGAGTTTTCAAAGGTGCGAAGGAAGCATTTTGGGCGAATGAAGATTGTTTATTATGTAGTTTGGTTCGACCGTTCACAATGGGCGAACCTGCACATTCGCACGAACAAAGTGGGCGAATGTGCAGTCTATAAATAGACAAACTCAGTTTTTGTAGTTAACTTTGAGTCATTTATTTCCCGCCACTTTCTGAATTCTCTCTGTAACTTTTTATAAACTTGTTTTGCGTCTAGTCCTTGATTGTAATCACTTTTCTACGTGTATTCAAGTTTGATTATTAATGAAAACGTTTGAAAATGATGATTTGTGTGTGTTTATCTGATTAGTTATCATTTTGTGCTGGTTTTGGGGATTCCGCACCCAAAACTAAATTGTTTGATTGTCTTTGTAGCTTATCGATCCTTTCACGCGCATACAAAGTGGTATCAGAGCCATTCTGAATCAAACAACCACAAATTGATAGTTTCTCAGTTGATTTTGACCCAAAATTGATCAAAAATTTTCTGTTTTAAGTGAACAAACTGAAATGATGTGTTTTTGATTGATTTCACCTTGATTTCGAGTTTGAATTGGATAATTCACTTTATTAAAGTTGTTTCAAATTTCATCCGATTCAAAACCTGATTAAGATCATCAAATTCCATCAACTTTTGATAAACATGATAAAATCTAACTGATTTTCAAAGAATAACCGTTTTTGAAATCACAGGGGTCGAACGAGAGAATTCGGTCGAAAGTGGAAGTGTATTAGGTCGAACGAGTGTTTTTGTGGTCGAAAGAGTAATTTTAGTGGTCGAAAGTGAACTTTGATTGCTTATATTTTTCATTCGCACTCCCGACTGGGCGAATGAGAATGTAATATTAAAATTTTCAATTTTTGAAATTTTATGATTTCTAACATGTGTTTTTGATTTGTTTTGCAGATTCTAAAAATGTTAACTGAAAATCTCGAATTCATTAACATCAGTTTGATGTCTATGATCAAAACCCTCTTCGAACCCTAGTTTTCATATAAAAACATACATATAATGAACACTGATTGAATATTGTTGGTCTAAAAGCTTAATCGGCATGTTTAGGTTGTATTACAATCAAATAAACATGTTCAGATCATGTTAATTGCATTATTTAAATTTTGAATTGAACAGACACATTCGCCCCTTGTCGTTTGGGCGAAGGAAATAAAAATGGTCGAATGTAGATTTAAAAAACGGTCGAATGAAGGAAAATTGGTCGAATGAAAACCATGTGTCAAAATTATTACATTCGAACCCAAAAAATATCACATTCGTACCAAAATTACACATTCGAACCTTATAAAAATCTCATTCGCACTCCCGCCTGGGCGAATGAGAATGTAATATCAAAATTTTCAATTTTGAAATTTTATGATTTCTAACATGTGTTTTTGATTTGTTTTGCAGATTCTAAACATGTCCGAGCCAGAGAAAACTACCGAACAAGCAGGATCGTCCTCACAACCTGCTAAGACTGTACCACCAAAGCAGCTGGATTTCGAGAACGCACACAACTGCTGTGCTTATTTGGGAGATGTCAAGAAACACACTGAATTTGTGGAGATTATAGAGTTTTTGAAGAGATGTAGAGTAATTGACGCGATTGCTACACCAACCGTCATTTACCGTGATATTATGCAGGAATTTTGGTCAAACGCAAAGCTGGATTTTTGGAATTGCGTGTCATGTTTGACAAGCAAGGTTCAAGGACAGAGAATAATTGTTTGTGAACAAGATTTACGTGAGGCGTTGAATTTGAATGATGAGAAGACAGACCCTAAAGAGTTGGGATTCATGGAACAGCGCAAGTGTTTCTTGAGGATGAAGTATAATGGTCCTATCACCGATGGTTCTCTACATAAAGGAAAACTGTGCCCTCTGTTTAAATATTTGGCACATGTTTTGATTCATGTATTTGGATCGGCTGCGGGTGGATATGACTTGATGAGGAAAAGCATAAGCTCTATGATGGTTGCATTAATATTGAACAAATCGTTCAATGTTTCTGGCATGCTTATGGATCATTTACTTGAGCCAGTTAATGGCACGAGAACACTGAAGTTTTTGCTATATCCTCGCTTTTTACAGATGGTGTTTGACAACAAATATAAAAACTTGAAAAAGGATCCCACTCATATTGTTGTTCAAGAACACATGACATTGAACACACTTGCCAGAATGAAAGCTTACAAAGGCTTATCAGCTAATGAACGTCCTCCTGTTAGGCGTTTATTTGGACATTTAGCAAGACTTGATTACGAAGATCCAGGAGAAGGGTTAGTGAGACATGATGATAGCAATTCTGATACTGATGATCCTTTACATCATATTGATCCTGATGCAAAGCGAAAGAGACAGATAGTGAATGTGGGTGCAAAAGGTGGCAAAATGAAGAAGAAAGAGGTGGTATTGAATGTTGTTGAACCTGAAAAAGAGAAACCAAAGTCTGTACCGAGGAGGCAGAAGAGTAAAGCTCAGAAAGGTTTACATTTGGTTGATGAAGTGTCTATTGATTCTGAAGAGACACAAGAAGATGAGAGATGGAATTCTGAAGCTGAAACCGTTGAGACCACCTTGCCCAAGGCCACTGAGGCTGGTGCGTCTGCTGATGCTGAAGTACAAGGAGATAAGAGTCCAATTCAGGACGAGGTAATTGAAGTTATTCTGAATATGGATGATATTGAAGCTGGTTCTCCTGTTCAAGCAAAGAAAAAGAAGAAACAGGAGAAACCAAGTTTGAAGAGAAAGAAAGAGCTAGAAATGTTGATGGCTGGAAAGAATTTACCACCAGCTACTAGTTCAAAGTCACCGGTTGCTGAGCAGGCACAGAAGAAACAGAAAACCACAACAACTTCAAGCACACCACAAACAAAAGGAATTCCAATGGATGATGTGAATGAAGCATTGGATAATGTGCTGAAGAAAATGAGAAAAGGCAAAATGCAAGAAGTTGTTGAACAACCTGTTAAGAAAAAGGTTTCTGTTGATAGTGATGTTATGGATGCTGTTAATCAAAGACTGACTAAAATGATGAATATCATTAACAAACAGCAGAGTGAGATTGAACAGTTAAAATCGACTGACAAAAAGATGTTAGAGGTTGTAGTCACATCAGCGGATGATAATGCATTGATGAAGAAAACCATCAAGAGGTTGAAGAGGGAAAACAGAAAGTTGCTAAAGCATGAGCAACGGAATACAAGAAGGATAATGGCTTTGAAGGAGGAGAACAAAGAACTGAAGAAGAATAACAAGAAGATGGATAATCTGATTCAAGACTTGTACAATCGAGCTCCTCAACTTCAAGCTGGTGAGGAAGAAAAAGAGTTAGATGAACAACAGGTTGATTATGAACCATCAGATGAAGAGGAAGATGATGAATTAGATGAAGATGCTGGAAATGATACTAAGAAGAAGAAGAAAGACGATAATGATGGTGATGATGATTCGAGTGATGGTTCAGGTGAAAGCGGCTCTGCTTCTGATGATAGTGATGATGATAATGATGACGCTGAACAGTTTTAATATGAAAAGCGTGAAACAGGTAAGGGTGGAGAATCAAGTTCGAAAGCTCCGGGTGAGAATGTAGATGATGATGATATTTTCTGGAACGAAAGATTAAAGTCTTTGTCTGAAGAAGATAAAACTAAGTATCGTCAGATGTTAACCGATCGAGTCTGGACGATAGACATGACTAGCAGGTTTCCTGAAATATTTGAATCTGATAATAAACTCTTTGAATTGGAATATGATGACCCTGATCTTGAAGATGGGGAAGTGTCTGCAGCTATTTCAAAAGAAATTTTGGAAGGTTTAGCAAAGCAAGTGGGTAAGATGTTAGAAGAATTACTTGCTGATAATTTTATTCCTCAGATTCCTGAGAAAGAAGCTGGAAATCACTCAGATGATCGTGATGTTCCTGCATTCGAGGAAGTCGAGATGGAAGATATTACGAGCGATGAATATCCACAATATTTCAGAACAAATCAAGAATGTGGATTTTCTTTCTCAGACGAATTGCTAAACCATGCTGAGAAAATAGCCAAAGAGAAGAGTAAGATATTTGAAGATCAAATCTTTGAAGGGCATGAGAAGCCTCGGTTCGAACAAACAGACAGTTTGAAGGAGTTGTTGAGGAAGCTAAAGGAGAAGGAGAATAACCGCCCTAAAGCTGATATTCAGGGAAGCTTCTACAAACTTCATAGTAGTATGTTCAAAGGCCGTGCTTTGGCCTGGAAGTTTGTCAAAGAGCTTAGGTGTTTTGCAGTGAAATGGGAGAAAGGTATTCTATACTTTGAGAAGTTTCATCACTTAAAGACTCTTCCTTACTGGGCAATCAGGGATATTTGTCGTCACCGTCTAACGGGAGCGCCAAATAGCCAGATTGATTATTTTGCTGAGAAGATGACCCGCGAGAGTCGAACCGAGTGGAATCTGTTTAGACCCCAGTATCCAAAGAGGATTGAACACACGAAGGAGATTAACGAGATAACTGGGTTGCCCAAGGTTACTTTGAAGTATAAACCACCGCGAGTGCTGAAGAAAATTCCGTTGTTGCATATTCCTCAGCATTTCGCTAAAGACTTTATCTGGTGGTACTATGATTGGAAGAGAGCAGAGGCCGTGATTGTGTTAAAGGATGGTGAGAAGGATTATAAGAAAGTGCTTATTTTTGATCCTATGTGGCTAATCAATTGCTCACATGAGGATATCATTATGTTATTCTATAATCCTATCTATTCAGACACAAAAGATGCTGAACAAGCAGGAAAATACCAACGTGTGGTATTTCTGTGCTTTGCATATGACATCAACGCTGGATGTGATTATGAACAGAAGTTGGGAAAAACTGTTGAGAAGGTTGTGCCTGTGAAGAAATCAAAGAAGAAGACATTTCAAGAACCGGAACTGACCAGAGAACAAAAGATTATCCGACACATCAGAATAATGAACAAGCACATGGATGAACAGAGAAGACTACAATCCAAGCAATAGTCGAGGGGGAGTTTGTAGGTGCATATGTGCGACTAATGCTTTGGATTGAATAAATCATATGTTTTTGTTTCCTGTCGTTGGTGCGAAGGAAGATTTTGGATGGTGCGAAGGAGAGTTTTCAAAGGTGCGAAGGAAACATTTTGGGCGAATGAAGATTGTTTATTATGTAGTTTGGTTCGACCGTTCACAATGGGCGAACCTGCACATTCGCACGAACAAAGTGGGCGAATGTGCAGTCTATAAATAGACAAACTCAGTTTTTGTAGTTAACTTTGAGTCATTTATTTCCCGCCACTTTCTGAATTCTCTCTGTAACTTTTTATAAACTTGTTTTGCGTCTAGTCCTTGATTGTAATCACTTTTCTACGTGTATTCAAGTTTGATTATTAATGAAAACGTTTGAAAATGATGATTTGTGTGTGTTTATCTGATTAGTTATCATTTTGTGCTGGTTTTGGGGATTCCGCACCCAAAACTAAATTGTTTGATTGTCTTTGTAGCTTATCGATCCTTTCACGCGCATACAGATACTCCGATCAAGAACGCAGCAGCAGCTGGAGAACATGGCCGGCTTACGCCGCCTCCTCTCCGACCACCGCTGCTCTGTCTCCGGCACCACCGCAGTCCTCTCCGGTCACTGCTCCTCCTCCGGCTACCATATTCCTTTATCCGGTAAGCTTCCATCTCGCCGAACCTTTCTCCTCTTTCTGTCCTGTTTTGATGATGGCCCCAAATCCAATTGAATGGGTTGTAACTCACACACACACACCGATGTGTGTGTGGTCTTGGTTTCCGGTCAGGATTCCAGTTACGGTCTGACATCGATAAACCCACTCCATCTCAGTTTCTGTTTTAATTGTTGAAGAAGAGAGTCACAGGAACAGTCACCGGAATCGGTGACTGTCGTGAGCCTTATTATTATTTCAGATAAGAACCCGAGCTCCGATTATATTTCTGATCAGATTTTGGTTATATCTTAATAACCTTCGGCTCTTGTCTGTTCTTATTAAACCTTGTTTCAAGCTCTCCAATTGCTTATATTTATACACACATCCGATGGTGTGTGTGATAATTAGCACGAAGTGTTTAGTTATCATTTGATTATTGAGTTATATAGTCGATTGATTATTAACACATCTTATGTTATGTGATTAGGTATCAAATATGGAAAACGAGTTCGTTACCCGGTGCTATATAAATCCCGGTCATGTCCCGGTAAGATTCGGTTACTATTATATCCTAATGGTTAATTGATTATAATCTAATAATCCATTGACTAATATAAGGATTGTATGTGATTGCGAGGTACCGTTAACCGTATCGAGAAATAGAGTCGTTACCGAGTCGACTCAGTGGCTCGGTCAACAACCGGAATAGAACCCGGTCCGATAACTAGACGAGGAGTATTATTAGAATTATACGAATATATATATAATACGAATAACGTACGGACTTGATAATAATAATAAGAGAATAATAAACATATATAAAATATATATGTTTATATATAAGATTCGATATATAAAACGATATACTAGACTCGGGTAAGCTATGTCTAGAGTTCTTTTAGGTTCGCGTGCCAAGCTGTAAAGGCCAGCTTTATTTCTTTTTGCCTAGATTGACCAAACCCCGAGTTTAGGACTATCTAATATATACCGGATTCCATATATATAAATTGTATATATGATATATATCCCAAGTATTACAATCTAACAAGTCCCACGCGTTAAACGTATCAATATATATATGAAATATAATTGTAATAAGAAGATTAGCAGACGATATAACGCAAACAAGTGAGTATCGTGAACTCCCCACTTTTACTGTTTTATTAAGTGTTTTCGGGGAAATACATGTCATTTATAAGAAAACATAATAATGCTTTACACAAAAGAATCATTAATAATAGAAGTTATATAAAAGGGGCAATAGAAACACAAGGACAGTACTGGACGGTATCGCCATTTCCTTTCTTGTCCAACTAGAGGACAAGAACCAGTTTTACCCGAGTAGAGGGTAGAAATAATCATATATTATCACAAGCAGAGTGATACCATAGACAGGAATGGCAACTCATAGAATATAATCGAAATAATAGACATATAATCGAATTAATAGAATATATAGTTCCCCTCCAGAAATAGAATCGTAAAGCATGTTATAAAAGAATATTTAATAAAAGAATTATAAATAAACGAACTGGCCATTCACTTTATAAAATACGCGACCTCACCAACTTTATGTTGACAGAAACTATTTTTGACATGTGTTCAGGTAACCCAACAGATATGATGACGTGGATCCTGGAAGACTACAAGATTGTTATTACCCTGGATTCCGCTGTGTAACTCCGATAACCCGACCCGACAACCCGGCCACATCAGCCAGGGTTGTTACAGTAGTTGGTGAGGTCGTGTATTTTATAAAGTGAATGGCCAGTTCGTTTATTTATAATTATTTTATAATAATCTTTTATAATATGCTTTACAATTCTATATTCTGGAGGGGAACTATATATTCTATCAATTCGATTATATTTCTATTATTCCGATTATATTCTATAAGTTGCCATTCCTTTCTATGGTATCACTCTGCTTGTGATAATATATGATTATTTCTACCCTCTACTCGGGTAGAACGGGTTCTTGTCCTCTAATTGGACAAGAAAGGAAATGGCGATACCGTCCAGTACTGTCCTCGTTGTTTCTATTACCCCTTTCTTTAACTTCTATTAATAGTTATTCTTTTATGTAAAGCATTATGTTTTCTTATAAATGACATGTATTTCCCCTAAAACGTTTAATAAAACAGTAAAAGTGGGGAGTTCACGATACTCACTTGTTTGCGTTAATCTTCAGCTAATCTTCTTATTACAATTATATTTCATATATATATTGATACGGTTTACGTGTGGGACTTGTTAGATTGTAATACTTAGGATATATATCATATATACAATTTATATATATGGAATCCGATATATATCCTAAGTATTACAATCTAACAAGTCCCATGCGTAAACCGTATCAATATATATATGAAATATAATTGTAATAAGAAGATTAGCTGAAGATTAACGCAAACAAGTGAGTATCGTGAACTCCCCACTTTTACTGTTTTATTAAACGTTTTAGGGGAAATACATGTCATTTATAAGAAAACATAATGCTTTACATAAAAGAATAACTATTAATAGAAGTTAAAGAAAGGGGCAATAGAAACAACGAGGACAGTACTGGACGGTATCGCCATTTCCTTTCTTGTCCAACTAGAGGACAAGAACCAGTTCTACCCGAGTAGAGGGTAGAAATAATCATATATTATCACAAGCAGAGTGATACCATAGAAAGGAATGGCAACTTATAGAATATAATCGGAATAATAGAAATATAATCGAATTGATAGAATATATAGTTCCCCTCCAGAATATAGAATCGTAAAGCATATTATAAAAGATTATTATAAAAGAATTATAAATAAACGAACTGGCCATTCACTTTATAAAATACACGACCTCACCAACTTTATGTTGACAGAAACTATTTTTGACATGTGTTCAGGTAACCCAACAGATATGATGACGTGGATCCTGGAAGACTACAAGACTGTTATTACCCTGGATTCCGCTGTGTAACTCCGATAACCCGACCCGATAACCCGACCACATCAGCCAGGGTCGTTACATCCAGTCCTGATAAGCTCACCTCTTAACAGTGAGGGACGTACCACCTAAGATTGTATGCATCCAACCCTAAAAAACACTTCCCAAGGTTGCGACATTGACGTCTAACTACTCTTTTCTTTTGTGAATAAGTTGCCAAAAGCCGTAGCGATTGGCAAACTACCACTTCACATGGCAACTTGTGTACGCTCATACTTTGTTTAAAATAATTAATTTACCATAAAGTGATTCATCTATTAGTAATTGTGTGGTAATATAATAATAGAAGTAACTAAGGACCGCCAATCTTTGGTTAGCGCTAAAGCTAACACATAGAGCATGTTGCTAAGTCGCACAACCAAATCTTAGCTTAACACCAAAGCCAAGTATATAGACCGTACCAACCATAAAGTTTGATATTGAGGATCAACCACAACGTATGAGTGTTTCCACAACATAAATGGGCTAACCGCTACACTCATAAGTCCATCCACTTCCTATCAAGACACCCACAAGACCGAATACTAAGTTGATTAATTAGTTAGTTCATCAAGCAAAGAAAGAGTAGAAAGAATTACTAAGTTCATCTTCACCTTTACAAAACCCTAGAAATTTTTCTAAGAATTGGCATTACAACAAGCTCACAAAGGTAGATTTTACAAGAAATTATGGTGAGGGTTGTATAGAGATTTCTAGGGGTGTTAGGATTTCTCTCTCAAGGGTAGGCTACAACGAGTATTTATGGAGTGATCCTAAGCTCCAAAGGTCACTCAAGGACCTTAGAAAGATTATTTGGGGGCTAGAGAGCCCCCTTGGTGGCAGAAAAGAAGTGTTTATATTAGAAGTGTGGGGTAGAATGGATAGAATGAGATGCCAAAATGAGAAGTGGAAGCCTCTATTTATTAGCTGTCTGGCTGGCCACTCACGGCCGTCCACACATATGTGCACGCCTGTTCAAAACATCTGGGAGCAGTCCGTAGTCCTTTCTTGCAGACGGTGTCGGGGTAGTTGGGTTGAACGCCTGTGCACCGCTTGTATACACACACGTGCATGCCACAAGGCATAACTGCTTGTTAGTCTTGGTCGGATATGGAACCTTCAGTGACTTTTTGGGTGGTGCACGATCGTGCACCTGACATGAGCACGACCGTGCGTATGGTGTGCACAACCGTGCATGTCAGTGCAAGTTGCCTATTCTGTTCCTTTTGACTTTGAATTATTGACTTGTTGACCGGGGACCAATGCACGGCTGTTGCGTGGCCATGCAACATCTGATGCTACTCTCAAAGTCTTCAATTCTTCATCTTTTGTGCCGTTTTTCTTCCCCTTTCACTCATTAACCCCCTAAAACCTGCAATTATCAATTAAGAAGGGTTTAGACTTGATAAACTATGATAAAAGCAGAATTTTGGTTCAAAAAGGGTAGTAAATGCACATGCAAAACATGTGTAAATCTCAGCACATCATTTGTTCGTTTCCTATCACTTTCCTAACAATTACCGCCCATGGGAACCTTTTGCAATTTTGTTTTAAATTGTGAAAAACATAAATTGGGCTTAATATAGCGAGAAATTATATATAGGCATACTCCCCAACACCGACTTGATCAATATTAATCCCCCCTCAAATGAAGGCGATTTGGCCTTTTGTTCGACAAGTCGTGATTCAAAAACGTCGATTACTGGTTGTTATGATAGAAATCAGAGAAGAGAGATTATTCAGTTCAAACATAGTTTCCCTCCATTTATTATTCAAACTATATAGGCAGAGTAGTTAGTTACAACTTTACAGACTTGGCACTATTAGTCCCTCATACTTCTAACTACCTTATGCTAACTTTGACATTATTACACATAATACCCCTGAACTATTATCAACACAATTATATCCTAACAATACATTCCCCCTATAATCAAGTCTTGTCCTCAAGACTGTATATCAACATTAAACTCTGGAAATCAAAGCTTTAATTCCTGCAGATCTTCCCACGTTGCATCAGATGGTGAGGTACCTTGCCAATGGATTAATCCTTGCATAGAACCTTTGTAACCTTTCTTAATCCATCTCCTTTCTAAAATGGCAGCCGGTTTCAAATGAAATCTTGGTTCAGTTGGGAATGGAATCACTTGAGTAGGAGGTCCAACAGCTTGTTTTAACAGTGAAACATGAAATGTTGGATGAACCAACACATCATTTGGCAGATCAAGTTTATAAGCCACTACTCCAATCTTCTCCAATATTAAAAATGGTCCATAGTATTTAGGAGAAAGTTTATTGTGTTTAGAGTACCTCATAGTTGCTTGATAGTAAGGATGAACTTTCACATATACCCAAGTACCCACTGTAAATGATCTTTCTGATCTGTATGGGTCAGAAAATTGCTTCATTCTGTTTTTATCTTGATCTAAAGACATCTTTAACACTTTGATCATATCTTCTCTGTTCCTGCACAAGTCATCCACTGCTGCTACTTTAGCATCTTTGGGTATATAAGGTATAAAGGTTGATGGTGGATATCCATATAATGCTTCAAAAGGACTCATTTTAATAGTTGAGTGATAGCTGGAATTGTACCACCACTCAGCTAATGGTAACCACTTAAACCAGTCCTTATTATTACCCATAGGCATACACCTAAGATAGGCTTTCAAACACCTGTTAACAACTTCTGTTTGGCCATCAGTTTGGTGGTGGTAGGCAGTGGATAATGCTAATGATACCCCATGCAGTCCAGTGAACTCCTTCCAGAAGTTACTCACAAAAATAGGATCTCTATCTGACACAATTGTATCAGGCCACCAATGAAGTTTAAAAACCTGATCCAAGAAGACTTGAGCAACTGTTGCAGCAGTAAAGGGGTGAGATAATCCAATGAAATGAGCAAACTTGGTTAGCCTGTCAACTGTAACATCACACAATTTTTTTTATATATATAGAACTCCCTCGTTTATTCATCCAATTTATGTTTACATTATCTTTCCCATCCATTTTATTAATTTTTTTGTTTAAATAATGACTTATAATCAATATTAAATTGGATTTTATTAAAAATTCTGATTTAAAAACGTTAAAAAAATGTTTTCCTGAGCCAGGATTCGAACCCGAGTCCCTGGCGGGCTAAACCTTAACCACACCACACAAACCACTACACCATTTGGTGTTTTGTGATGTTAATTAAAACCAATTAAACTTAAACCCTTTCAAGGTCCCTTAGTCAAACCTGAAAAGTCAAACGTAGTCTCCTAGTCAAGTCAAGTCAAAGTATTAGTAAATATGGTCTCCTAGTCAAGTCAAAGTGTTAGTAAATATGGTCTTCTAGTCAAGTCAAAGTTGTTCCTAAATTCTAGCCTAGTCAAAGTAGTCCCTAATTACAACTCCAAATTTTACACTATAAATACACTAGCCTACCATTCAACTCTTTATACTATTCAATAATAAATTTTTTTTTATCCCATCCTCCGTATACTAAAGTTTTAATCAATCATTATCTCCTATAGCTAGTTCCGAGTTTTCCAAGGCATTATTACTAAGTGTTTGCACGCTCAATAAAACGCACGAACTCATTATGCACCTAAGGTGAGTTTACATAGCCCCTTTTCCATTCACTATTTTTTTGGGGGTGAAACATGTTACAACATTCAATTTACAATTCAATCACAAGTGTCTATGTGTTATTCTATGTTGCATTATGTCTTAAACATTACTAGGGTAAGCACAATATTCTAGTATAATCATTAACATTGATCAGCCGACGGTATACAATGATAGATCTATTGGACTGACAATCCCACCCGGATACGTGTACCTCCTACATAGGTAGCGTGGGTGATTGTTATCGAATTTATAACATAATCGAGTGAACCATGAGCGTATGGGATGGACCACAATATTCTAGTCACAAGGTTTGATTATGCACTCGATTTACCCGATTGTTTTGTTTTCACATATGGACTAGACTTGCCATGACACTCGAATTGTACAAGTTTTTATTCAATTATCAAAACCTATGTAATTCTCACCAACTTTTGTTGACCCAAAATATTTTCAAACTTAACATGTTTCAGGTTATGGCTTATTCGAAGATTAGAGTTAATGCTTGAAGATGCGTAGCTAGTATTTTTCATTTTGATGTACAAATTTTTAGAACAATTGTATGTAGTTCATTTAAATCATTTATTGAAACTTATTATTTACCATGTGCTACTGAACAATCATCAATACGTGACATCCCGATGTTTCCGCCATCGGTTGGGGTGTTACAGATTGGTATCAGAGCCATGGTTATAGGGAATTAGGTTATTAGAAAAAAAATAATCTAGTCTATAACCATTGGATTTTAACCAGTACTTGCTCCTTTTACTTGCAACCTTACTTGTTTCTATTCTCTATCCTACTTCTTATCCTTACTTTAGTCCCTACAAGAAGAGTGCTCTCCATCACAAGATCTACTCTTAGACTAGTAGGACAAATCCTCAGGTTTAGCCTGAACCACCTTGAAGATCTCGTCGAAATTCTAAATTTTAATAACGAACACGTGCAATTTGGAAGGGTGAACGCCTGTATTCTGAGTTTTCTGTCTAGGACTGGCATTGCTGTCACACCCTCAAATTTCCACCTGCGGAGTTCTACCGCGAGGCGTGTGACACACCAGGATCCAAAGTCAACGGTCACAATAAACGACGTCTAAATGTAAAAACATACGTAAACAAAAACCATGCATAAGTTTAAAAACCAACATTCAAACAGTGCGGAAGCATTTAAAGTTTACAAACGTCATGCAGAAATAAAACATAAGTTTAAGAGTTCAACATGCAGATGAGACCCTAGACGCAAGACGACCCCAGTGCGACCTCGTGCGCCTATCCGACAGCTGCTACCTTAGCGACCTGAGACAACATGCTAAAAGAGTCAACATATAATGCTGGTGAGTTCACAGGTTTTAATTAAACGTTTAAAGTGATCCTTCCAAAACCGTTACCATCACAGTTACTACTATGCTTTGTGAGAACGCTAGCTAGGCGCAGAATGAGATACTCATACGGGTGAAACCATTACTGACTGAGCCGAGTGTTACCCTTAGTTTCCTATGGGCTACCGTCATCGCCGGTAGACCTTGTTTTGTTAGAGACAATATGCACCCGCCCGGCCTCCAGCCGTCGAGTGGGGTTTGTCAGTTCCCAATAGCGCTATCCATATTTCCCCGCCACATACCCATGTTAGTGGTTTCAAGGGATTTTCGATGAACCGTATAGTAAGATAAGTAAGCCATAGTATAACGTGATAAAGAGTCATGAGCCATAAGAGTTTAACAAGTCATAAGTCATAAAAGAGTTTGTAAGCATGTTTCTCACCCCGAAAGCAAAAACTGTAAAATGTGGGGCCGTGAACTCACCTTAGAGTGCGTCTTCTGGTAACTAGAATTCCAACACGTATATGATAATCCCAACTAATGACAACCTATCAATGAGTTTACATAAGTGTGATGACTATTAACCCGAAGGCTAACTAGTCCCCGATTGTCCAGATCTTGACTACGTATGTTAAAAAGTGTGTTTAAACGTTAACCGGACATTCCAGACCGTCCCGACATCCCGTTGGTGACCCATTACCCTAACTAATCAAGTACACATAGATTATACACAAAGTTCAAGCATAAAACACTTAGTTCGTATCAAAAATCTCATTTTTGTTGTCGTAGGGCCGAACGTGGCTTTGAGTGGTCGAAGGTGGCTTTAAACTTCCACCTTCGCCCCCTTTTTCCACCTTCGCCCCTTTTTGTGGTTCATTCGCCCCTTGGTTTCCAGGTTCGACCCCTGGGAGTCCACCTTCGACCGTTCGGCTGGTCGAAGGTATTCCAGGTTCGCCCCTGCTGTTAGATTTTCCCAAAAACGCGTCGAAAACATCCGAAAACATCACGAAACATCATGAGTTACAGCAGTCAAGCATCATTAACATATTCCTACGAAACCCTACCGATTTTACCCCAAAATCTATCCGTTTTTACAAGTTTCCTAAAATAGTAAATTATGGAGATGTCACATCATCATGCATGAAATCATTACCCAAATAGGAAACTTTCTAAATTTAATCAATCATCAGCTCATCATACTTAAATCATCATGAACAAGAAACCCCTATCATAACTCTATCATTATCATCCAAAAACGAGCCCTAAATCTAACTAAAAACCCCTTTAATTGTCAAAACACCATCAACAATCAAAGGTAACATGTTTCAATCATAACCCATCATTAATAACAGCCCTAGGTTGTTGTCATATCATCTATACAACAAGTAATCATCAAACAATGCATAATATCATATTAACACATGTTTAGTTTGCATAAAAACTCATTGTTTATGAATAGGTTTTATTTAGAAAGATGTTAGGAAGGTTTTTACCCATAAAACATGTTGATATCAGATCTGGACCCTTGGGGTTTAGATTAAAACAAGTCAAAATTGTTTAAAAAGGATTTGGAATGAAGAACACACCTTAGATTTTCACTTGTATTGATTTAGAGAGTTAGGTTATGAAAAACAAGCTCAAAAACTCCTTCCCCAATAATAATAGCTGATAGAGAGTGTTTGGAGGCGTTTAGGGTTTGTGAAATGGTGAAAAATGGCTAAGGATGGTATTTATACCCAGTCCAGGTTCGCCCCTTTTATGTGGTCGAATGTGGAACTTTTCCACATTCGCCCACTTTGTTTCTACGTTCGCCCATTTTTCAAGTTCCATTTCCACGTTCGCCCACTATTTCCACATTCAGGTCATCAGCACTTTTTAACACATGTTAACAGCACTTTTTAACACATGTTAACCTTTTTCCAGTTTGTCGTGTTTAACGCATTCTAACACATCTTAACACATAAGCATGCATCCAATAGTCTATACTTAGCATATTTAGGCACGCATAATCATTTGTACATTGTTTAAGCAAGTATAAGTATACAATCCACCACACGACCCATAATCTACACATATACTTAATTAGTTCATGTAATGTCACCAACAACGAAACCCGGTACTAGTGTATTCCCCAAAATGACTCCCAATGATCCTCCAGATCATTGAACCCTGGACAATCCTAATCTGACCCGACTCAACTAACCCAGTTAAGTTTGTTTATAAACGTTTCTCGCTAAGGTAGACTTATGTGTTCATAAAGTGTTGACTCAAACATGCCGGGTGTCACAATTGCGCATAAATCCCAATCAGACGAGGGACCCGGATGCCTACCTGGGAATTCTCGGGATGAGTGTTCACTTATAGGCTAAAGCATGTCTTCACTATGTTATTAGAATCTAGAAGTTTTGATAAGTCAACGTTTTCGTTTATTCGTTTTAATTAATGAATAAATGATTACACTCACTTTCCTTAAACTATGCTCTAAAATCTCAAAATTTTACAGCTTAAATCAATCTCATTTCATAACCATCTATGAATTTCACAACGACACTTCACCTTACCATCTTAGCCACTTTTTAAATATTCTACACCCTACCCAAATCATATTATTTCATTTCTCCACATGTTACTTATTTTTTTAAAAACTATAACCTCATACCTTAGCACAAACTAAAGATTTCTAAATCTTGTTGTATTTTCATTACCTAGTAACTTTACAAAGTACATATTTTTGTCAAAAGATGTCCTCGAACTTAAATTCAATTGTTTATTTATTGACGTAACAAACAATTTTCTATATAATGCTTTAAACTATTAAAAATCACTTAATAGAACCTTGATCTTCAAAACCTAATGTCATGTTTGAAATCTCCAACTAACAGGAATATTTTAATCAAAGCCCACTTAGCTTGTACTATTTAACAACTTTTGCTTTATGTATAAAACCAATTTTGAAAATAAGATTTTTTTTTATCCATAGGAATAATATCTAGTCTCTAAATTCTCCATCGACACTCACTCATTTTCAACTTGTTCAAATTTTTACAATATTTGGCATATACCACAATCATGTTTTCTTATACACTTGATTATAACCTTTGATCCAAACCCCAAAATTTACACTGCTACATAATCTCCTTACTATAAAATAAACTCTTTATCAACTATCTTCACATTCACTATCTCTCACAACCTTGATTCTGCTTCAAGATTTTTCATCATCCTCTCAAGAACTAAATTCATATCCTTCACTTTCTCACACATGAGCTAGTTACCCATGATAACCAAACTATTGAAACTTGATTGTGTGTTGCATCAAACATAATCCTTAGTTATACATGAGGATTCGACTATCTACCATATTTGAACATTTGAAACTAGAATTCATGGAATATAAACTATTTGCTATAGACACACCTAGAGTCATTAACCTTGTCTAGGGCAACTCTATTACAACTCGTATGCTATACTTGATACTTGATTGCTTACATGTACATATTATCAATTTGCAATTCATGTGTGTAATAATTGGTACACTTAATCAAACAACTGATAGAGGATGAAGTACTTGCTCAACAGTTAGTAGAGTACCAAATAACCTACTCAACGATTGGTAGAGGTCATCATGCCTGCTCAATAGTCGGTAGAGGCCCTACAACCTGCTCAACGACTGGTAGAGGCTATCGCACCTACTCAACAATCGGTAGAGGTTCTTACTCACTGACTGGTAGAGGTCTTTTTCCTGCTCAACAGTTGGACTTATTTTTGGATACATTGTATACGATTCAATCACAAGGCTATTTTGCATTACTTACATGTGTGTTTAGAGTCATAGAATGACACAAAACCCTAATGTAAGGTAAATTGGTGATTGCGGTCCGGAACGCAATCATGAATTTACAGGTACGTTAAGGTAGTGTGGAATTCTATCAAGGTTTTCGGTAGATAATCAATTATAAACTCTAGTTACCTGGTAGTTCATTTAGTCTTTCTATAGTCAATCAACTCATGCATTTATTTCCTAACACTTAAGTTAGTGTTTTGCTAGATTCTTATTCTCCTTGCTATTTCAGACGAACCTAATCCAACACTTAAAACTCACACATATCAAACCTTTTATCCAAATTATTCGAAACAGATTATTCTATTACCTATAAATTCATGTCATGCCTTAACCCACATTTTCCAAACCCCAGTTGACTTAATTTCTACCTAATCATCCTCAACCCTGTGTTTTTAATAAACTTCGAGACGAAGTTCCTAAAAGTAGGGAGACTGTAACATCACACAATTTTTTTTATATATATATATATAGAACTCCCTCGTTTATTCATCTGATTTATGTTTACATTATCTTTCCCATCCATTTTATTAATTTTTTTGTTTAAATAATGATTTATAATCAATATTAAATTGGATTTTATTAAAAATTCTGATTTAAAAACGTTAAAAAAAATGTTTTCCTGAGCCAGGATTCGAACCCGAGTCCCTGGTGGGCTAAACCTTAACCACACCACACAAACCACTACACCATTTGGTGTTTTGTGATGTTAATTAAAACCAATTAAACTTAAACCCTTTCAAGGTCCCTTAGTCAAACCTGAAAAGTCAAACGTAGTCTCCTAGTCAAGTCAAGTCAAAGTATTAGTAAATATGGTCTCCTAGTCAAGTCAAAGTGTTAGTAAATATGGTCTTCTAGTCAAGTCAAAGTTGTTCCTAAATTCTAGCCTAGTCAAAGTAGTCCCTAATTACAACTCCAAATTTTACACTATAAATACACTAGCCTACCATTCAACTCTTTATACTATTCAATAATAAAATTTTTTTTATCCCATCCTCCATATACTAAAGTTTTAATCAATCATTATCTCCTATAGCTAGTTCCGAGTTTTCCAAGGCATTATTACTAAGTGTTTGCACGCTCAATAAAACGCACGAACTCATTATGCACCTAAGGTGAGTTTACATAGCCCCTTTTCCATTCACTATTTTTTTGGGGGTGAAACATGTTACAACATTCAATTTACAATTCAATCACAAGTGTCTATGTGTTATTCTATGTTGCATTATGTCTTAAACATTACTAGGGTAAGCACAATATTCTAGTATAATCATTAACATTGATCAGCCGACGGTATACAATGATAGATCTATTGGACTGACAATCCCACCCGGATACGTGTACCTCCTACATAGGTAGCGTGGGTGATTGTTATCGAACATTTGAAACATAATCGAGTGAACCATGAGCGTATGGGATGGACCACAATATTCTAGTCACAAGGTTTGATTATGCACTCGATTTACCCGATTGTTTTGTTTTCACATATGGACTAGACTTGCCATGACACTCGAATTGTACAAGTTTTTATTCAATTATCAAAACCTATGTAATTCTCACCAACTTTTGTTGACCCAAAATATTTTCAAACTTAACATGTTTCAGGTTATGGCTTATTCGAAGATTAGAGTTAATGCTTGAAGATGCGTAGCTAGTATTTTTCATTTTGATGTACAAATTTTTAGAACAATTGTATGTAGTTCATTTAAATCATTTATTGAAACTTATTATTTACCATGT
Source organism: Ambrosia x helenae (assembly GCA_030844895.1). NCBI lineage: Eukaryota > Viridiplantae > Streptophyta > Magnoliopsida > Asterales > Asteraceae > Ambrosia > Ambrosia x helenae. The sequence continues at coordinate 77,477,944 of CM061230.1, forward strand.
GCTACTGAACAATCATCAATACGTGACATCCCGATGTTTCCGCCATCGGTTGGGGTGTTACAGATTGGTATCAGAGCCATGGTTATAGGGAATTAGGTTATTAGAAAAAAAAATAATCTAGTCTATAACCATAGGATTTTAACCAGTACTTGCTCCTTTTACTTGCAACCTTACTTGTTTCTATTCTCTATCCTACTTCTTATCCTTACTTTAGTCCCTACAAGAAGAGTGCTCTCCATCACAAGATCTACTCTTAGACTAGTAGGACAAATCCTCAGGTTTAGCCTGAACCACCTTGAAGATCTCGTCGAAATTCTAAATTTTAATAACGAACACGTGCAATTTGGAAGGGTGAACGCCTGTATTCTGAGTTTTCTGTCTAGGACTGGCATTGCGCATAAATCCCAATCAGACGAGGGACCCGGATGCCTACCTGGGAATTCTCGGGATGAGTGTTCACTTATAGGCTAAAGCATGTCTTCACTATGTTATTAGAATCTAGAAGTTTTGATAAGTCAACATTTTCGTTTATTCGTTTTAATTAATGAATAAATGATTACACTCACTTTCCTTAAACTAAGCTCTAAAATCTCAAAATTTTACAGCTTAAATCAATCTCATTTCATAACCATCTATGAATTTCACAACGACACTTCACCTTACCATCTTAGCCACTTTTTAAATATTCTACACCCTACCCAAATCATATTATTTCATTTCTCCACATGTTACTTATTTTTTTAAAAACTATAACCTCATACCTTAGCACAAACTAAAGATTTCTAAATCTTGTTGTATTTTCATTACCTAGGGACCCTCTACCCTAGACAAAGCATCAGCTGCTATGTTTTCCTTCCCTTGCTTATAAACAATCTCATAATCAAACCCCATCATCTTGGACATCCACACATGTTGAAGAGGAGTATTCACTTTCTGGTCAATCAAATACTTAAGACTCTTTTGATTAGTTTTGATCACAAATTTGCCCATAGACAGATAATGTTTCCAATACTGAACAACAAAAATGATAGCCAACAGCTCCTTCTCATATACTGATAAAGCTTGTTGTCTAGGTGACAAAGCTTTACTTATAAAGGCTATAGGATGCTTGTTCTGCATCAATACAGCTCCAATACCAAGAGCTGATGCATCAGTTTAAAGTACAAATGGTAACTCAAAGTTTGCCAAGGCTAAAACAGGAGGAGAGGACAATGCTTGTTTTAAGGCTTCAAAGGCTTGATCAGCTCTTGGGGTTCATTTAAAAGCATCTTTCTAGTGAGATCAGTCAAAGGTCTTGCTAACATTCCAAAAGACCTGATAAACCTTCTATAGTACCCTGCTAACCCAAGGAATCCTCTCAGTTGTTTGACTGAAGTTGAAGTTGGCCAATCCATGATTGCAGCCACTTTCTTAGGATCAGTTGCCACCCCATCCTTTGAAATTAGATGCCCCAAATACTCAACAGTACTGCCCCCAAAGCTACATTTTGATCTTTTTGCGAACAAAGTGTTTTGTCTAAACAATTCTAAGGTGAGCTTTAAATGTTCCACATTTTCATCAAGGGTCTTGCTGTATATTAGTATATCATCAAAGAATACTAATATGAACTTTCTCAAATACTGATGAAACACAGAATTCATCAGTGATTGAAAAGTTGCAAGGGCATTAGTAAGATCAAAAGGCAGTACTAAAAATTCATACAAGCCCAAATGTGTTCTGAAAGCAGTTTTCTGAATATCATCAGTGTGCATTCTAACCTGATGGTAGCCAGATCTTAGATCCAATTTTGAAAAAATATTTGCCCCTTGTAGCTCTTCAAAAAGCTCCTCTATCGATGGAATAGGAAATCTGTTCTTGATTGTAGCTTTGTTGAGTTTCCTGTAATCTATACATAATCTCCAACTTCCATCTTTCTTTTTAACTAACACCACAGGAGAAGCAAATGGGCTTGAGCTGCTTCTTATTACACCTGTGTTTAGTAACTCTTGGACAGATTGTTCAATTACATCTTTTTGCATTGCCTGATATCTATAAGGCTTCTCATTGATTACCACACTCTTATCTTGAAGAAGTATCTTATGATCATAGTTTCTTGTAGGTGGTAAGCCAGTTGGTTCTTTGAACACATCATCAAAAGCAGTTAAGACTTTTTCAAGCACTTCTTGATGTGCATTGGATGAAACTGTAGTAGAGTGTTGAAACTGCTCATCATTTCTGTTCATTTGAAGGCTTAACAATTGTGCCTCCACAATCACATCCTCCTGGTTCAACCATTGATCCATCTTCTTAGTGGAACAAATGGTAACCTTCTTGTTAGAGAATCCTTTAAACTCATGACAAAAATCCCCCACCTGATACTTCATTATCAAATCTTTAAAATTCCAAGTTATGTCACCCAATGTTCTTAACCACTGGATACCCAACACCATATCATAATTCTGTAATGGTAAGACCAGAACATCAGTCTTATACCACAATCCCTGCATGGCCCACTGAAAATCCAAGCACATGGTGACACAGTCCAAAACTTCACCATTGGCTACAGAAACCTTCATGTCCTCAATCTTTTTCATTTGACAATTAAGTTTCTTGGCCAATTTAAGGTCTATGAAGTTATGAGTGGAACTTGAGTCTATGAGAATAATCAATTGTCTAGTACCAAATGGTACCAATGATTCTCATAGTGGAATAAGAGGGTATTCCGTAATAGCATGGATTGATATTTGAGGATCAATCCAGTCATTACCCCAAGGTTATCTTGGTCATTTTCCACTGGTAATTCACAATTCAACAATTCCATTTCATCATCTTCATCCAATTCAAGAATGAACAACTGTTTGTTCTTACATTTGTGAGTGGCTGAATACTTCTCATTGCAGCCAAAACACTCACCTCTGGCTCTTTTTTCATTCATTTCTTTTCTTGTCAAGGTTTTATAATTTCCATTAACAGGTAGTTGCTTATTAGCAGAAGGTGTAGGTAATAAGGGTAAATGTTGAGTATTAATGGGTGGTTTAACATTGTTAAAAGGTTTATTGAAACTAGAAGGATATTTACCATAACTTTTGGAGGAAGACACCCCTAATGACTTATTGGTTTTGTCTCGAATCTTGGCCAAGTGATATGAATGTGACTGGCTGAAACATTCTTACAGGCCCTCCTATCTTAGGCTTTAAGCCTTTCAAGAATATGCTGACTGCATAAGGCTCAAGAATTGAGACCTTAAGCGAACAAGCATCAAACAATGTGCATAATTCTTCCGAAGAATCCTCCTGTACTAATGAAGTTAATACTCCCATAGCATCCTCATACAAATTTTCAGAAAATCTTGAAACCACTGCTTCTGAATTTTCCTTCCAAGATATCTCAGTGATTGGTACATTCATGTTTTTTCACAAATCTTTGGTGCCACTTTACTGCATTCCCTTCTAAATGTATTGCAGCATACCTCACCTTGCAGTTTTCAAGTGTTTCATCAATTGAAAAGAAGTGTTCACTTCTGTAAATCCAATCGTCAACATCATTACCATTGAACTTTGGGAATTCAATCTTTCCCACTCTATGGAATCTATCAGTTTTAGTTAGATCCATCACTTGTTTATTGTTGAAAGTATTATTATCATTATGATTATTATTATTATTGTTATTCATCTGTGTAGTAGTACTATTATTATCATTATGTTTATTATTGATCTTGGCAATCTCATCAGTGAGTTTAGACAACACAGAATTGATGTTGAAATTTTTTTGTTCAATTCTATCAAAATTCTTATCATTTTTCTACAACTAAGAATTAACTCTAACAAGTGTCAGTGCATGCTCATCTAATTTTTTCTTGATTATGTTCTCTTGATCTTCACCAGCCCTGTTTCGAGTGGTCATGGTTAATTGAACAATAACAATGAAATTGAAACAAAATGATTGATTCGGATTAGACAAAACACGAATTGTTCGATCCAAGGAATGAATTGATCAACAACAGATTAATCCGGCACAGAAAAGAAAAGATTGATAATAGAAGAAAAGAAGAACAAAGTATTATAATGGCTGGTCGGAAATTGACGAAGACGGTGGTTTGTGACGGTGAAACGGTGGTTTACGACGGTTATAACAGAATTGGATAGAGAAGGTAACGAGTAACCGAGAATCGGTTATCTCTGATACCAATTGTTATGATAGAAATCAAAGAAGAGAGATTATTCAGCTCAAACATAGTTTCCCTCCATTTATTATTCAAACTATATAGGCAGAGTAGTTAGTTACAACTTTACAAACTTGACACTATTAGTCCCTCATACTTCTAACTACCTTATGCTAACTTTGACATTATTACACATAATACCCCTGAACTATTATCAACACACTTATATCCTAACACTGGTCTACATGACATTTAAAAAAAAGGGTTCACCTAACCTATTTTTTAAGAGCTTTTTAAATTAAAGCCGTCTTTTATCACAACGTAGAGCCACTCTAGGGCACGTGTGGTGTAAGAAACATCTGCCATCAATATGTTTAATTTTGAGATTTAAAGCAAATAGGGAAGTTTTGTTGACTTTGCTTAGATTGATCTTAATGACATTGATCATGGCAATCAATAGTCATTATAATACCACAAAACATTCTATAAATAACCTTTTTGTGATTGATCATATTCATGTATCATCAAACACGTATAACAATTGTTAACCTTTAGTTATGGGCTCATTAAAACTCTCATTTGTACTTATTTATTTCCTACCACTTGCCAAATTTCACCCAACCCATGCACAAAATTCCCAACAAGATTACTTAGATGCTCACAATGCGGCACGTGCCTATTTCGGTGTTGAATACATGGTATGGAACACCACCGTTGCTACCTATGCTCAGAACTATGCTAACCGGAGGATTGAAGATTGCTATCTCATCCACTCTGATGGACCCTATGGCGAGAACCTTGCCAAGGGCGAAGGTAACTTCACTGGTACAACGGCTGTAAACTTATGGGTGGCTGAGAAAAGATATTATGATTATACAACAAACACGTGTGCTAGCGGACATGTTTGTGGACACTATACTCAAGTAGTGTGGAACAATTCCGTTCAACTAGGGTGCGCTAGGGTTCAGTGCACTAATAATGGTTGGTGGTTCGTTATTTGCAACTATTATCCTTGTGGAAACATAGTTGGCGAGACTCCCTAGCAGTTGATACAATATAAAACCTATAAATACTTAATCGTGTCCAAAATATATTTTTCTCCCATCTTGTATATATTAATGCTATTATTATTGTTATCATTACCATTAAGTAAATAAGTGTTGGAATTGTAGATCAAAACCGAATTATTCTGTGAGCTGTGTGTATTACTTCCAAATTTAAACATTTCCATTGTTCACTTGAATAAAACTTACAATCGAAAATTTTCAAGACCAAGCATGGGACCATAATGAATTCGTGAATTAACCACTTTCACCAAAGGAGTTTTGTAATTCAAAATTGGAGCTAAAATTCAAATCGAAATTTTAAGTTCAGTTCCTAAAAAAATAAAATTTTTATGAAATTTTAATGAAGCAATATTGGTCAAAATTTTAATAAAGCAATATAATTAATCAACTTATTTGGAGGGTTCCCACGACTAGCACGTTTTCTAAACCTATTATTTTATCTTGTTTTTAAAACCAAAACCTTTTTCGTTTTGAAATCCTCCGTTTTATTTTCTTTTCAAAACTCGATTTACGAAAGCGATGGAAGATTGATCGAGTAAGGGAAAGTGTGTTCTTTGGAATACGATACTGGGTATTTACCCTAAAAATCTATGCTACGCACGTCAGGTTCTCTGCCTGTGTGTTATTTTTAGTTTTTTAGTAAGTAATTATCGTTTACTTATAAATTTAAAACTTGTTAATGGTTTAGTAACAATCATCTTTTTCCAAAACCAATGTTTTGAAGGTTTAAACACCAAGTTCTTGGGTTAGGAAAAATGATATATTTTGAATTGCTAAAACCGACACACACCACCCCCCACACACCCCAATGTATTGGCACACCCTGCCATTTTCATACGGGGCGTATGGACCCATATGCCATGTATGGGTTCATACTTTATTGACTTTTGTGCCAACAATTATTGGTTGTCAGATCAGTCAACGACAGAAACCCTATACGCCTCATATGGGCCCATATGTGACGTATAGGGCTATCTGTGTTTTTTGAGAAACTATGGTTTTCCTTGGTTGACACGTTTTTTTTTTTTAAAATTTTTAAACGTTCGATATAGACACGTGTATAGGTTGTTTTTTCGGCATAGACATGTTACAAGTTATACTATGTTAAAAACGTTACGAATTATTTTTTAACGGCATACACATTTTTTTTTATTTTAAACATTTTACAAACAACTTATATGAAATATTATTATTTTTTTTTACGATTTTACAACTTTTATTCGATAGTTATCCGTTTTGCGATGTATAACTAATTAAATAATAAGTCATTTTAGATGTTTGTTGTTTAATATTTACATTTTTAACAAATTTAACAAAATTTTAAGCAACAAATCAAATCACACCATACTAAACATACTAAAAAATAATAATACACAACCAAAATATAAAAAATCCATTAATAATATGATTCGAGTTCGTACATAACACAACCAAGTAAAACAACATACCATAAAAACTAAATAAACCTCCAACCAACCATCCTAACTCTCACCCGCGTCGCCCTCATCCGAATCCTGTGATGGAGGCGGTAAATCTGGAAACGGTTGGACACCGTCTCCCCGCATCCTGGCTATCTCCCGGTCAACCATCCACCCACATAACTGCTGACATGGGAGACTTGACGGTTAGTGATCGGGTCTGCCGAGCTCGACAAACTAGTCGAGGAGGCCGAGGCGGCTCCTGCGGGTCGGGACGGGGAGGAGAATCAGGCTCCGTGTCAGGAACAACCTCAATCTTAGCAACCACAAACGGTATCGGCTGAGGAAGCAGCTGGGGGACAAAGATCTGGCCATCCTCATCTATAAAATGAAGACCGGCCCCAACAAACTTCTTCACGATCTTCATCCCATAGAGCGTGCTAGAACCCATCACCCGATACGGGAGCGGGGACACCAACTGTGTAGTAATAGGAAAATATCGACCACAGGTCCGTGCAATAACCGTGATGTACTCACCGCAGTAAAGAAAACCCCGTTTCTGTGGCTTGTACGCCCCTGCAAAAAAACTCCGCCAAACACCGATGTAGGGCACACGACCGCCCAGTAAATAAGCAAAACAAGTAAAAGAGGCCCGACCGCGTGACCCATTCAAAACTCTTCTCGCGCGGAGCGATTGAGCGGGAAATGAAACGGTGCAAATATTGGTATAGTGGATCACGTATGCCGGAGACCCTCGCGTTCGTTTTGAACAACTCGTCACCAATAGCCGACCACTAAGCAACCAGATCATCAAACGAGATGATCGTAACCACCCGAGTGTAAAGATCGGTAACGGTCTCCACCTCCTGGAACAAACCATAAACCATCGCAAAACGCACCAGCGACATCTGCTACACCTCACCAAACAAAGAAATCTGAACCTCCGGCTGTCGAGGATGGTCAGGGTCGTCCATCTCCGAGTCTGAGTCAAGGCCCCGCGGATCATACCTAAAGGTGGAGAAAAACTACACCACCAACTCCAGGTGCGTTGGCGTAGCAACTAGATTAAACAGTCTATGAAATGGTGAGTCCTGCCTAACAATCTGCAGTGCTATGTGACCCTCCCCCATCTCACTCAATTTATCCCAATCGATCGCCACCATACCCCGTATCTTCATAGTTTGCAACCTTGCGCACCGCTTAAACAAATCTGAATGAGCCGGGAACTAAATAAACGGTTAATGATCCAACTTCGCAGCGTCTGCCTCCTTGTGCTCACTATCCAACAAATCTGCAAAACGATTAAAAAATATTTTTATTTTTAATTATGGTTAAATAATAATAAATAAATAAAAATAATCACAAAACACCAACCTCATCCACCACCATTTTCACCACCGCCATCCACCACCACTTTCACCACCGCCATCACCACGACAGCATACCGGCCACCATAACAACCACCACGACACCCTACCAGCCACCATAACCACCATCGTAAGTTACAACCCCAACAAACACCGTCACCCTCAACTCCCACCCCACCGTATTTCTCAACCCCCACCCCACCTTCACCGTCACCCTTAACCCCACCTCTAACATCACCTTCAACTACCACCAACAACCCCACCCCCCACACCTTAACCGTCACCCTCAACCCCACCCCCACCGTCACCCTCAACCACCACCATCAACCCCACCTTCACATTCACCGTCACCCTCAACCTTACTCCCACCTTCACCCTTAACCCCCACCCCCTCCCCACCCCCACAGTCACCCTCAACCCCACCCCTACCATAACCCTCAACGACCACCCCTACCGTAACCCTCAACCACCACCTCCACCTTCACCGTCCAATAAACCCACTAACAAACCCCACCATCAACCGTCAATCATAACAATCCTCCAACAAAACCCCCTCCAACAAAACCCCTAAATTGAAACCCTAACAAAAAAAAATAGTAAAAAAGGAATAACAAAGGTGAAAGCAAATAAAAAACCACAAAACCCTCAAATTACAAGGAAGAAGAAGGGAGAAAAAAATTGTTTTGTGGATGATAAACAAGAAGCAACCGGCGGCGACGACGTATGGTGGTTGAGTTGGTCGTTGAACCCACAACCACCGACCAAAAATCATATTTACCATCTGGCATGACATCTTGTATGTCTGTAATATACATATGATACACAGGTGGAATCCTATCTTAAAATGTTTAGTACCGTTCTTCTGCCTACCCGCTACCAACATGGGGAAATCTTTATTAGGGAGTGTCTCATCTTCTTTCTTTGACTTTCGATTCTTTACTTTCGAAGTTGTTGAAGGACTTTGTTGCAAATCAGGATTTGTTGATGAGGAGGCTTCTTGAAAAAACTTTTGAAGGTATATATGAGCTATGTCTCGAGGGTTCATATATACTTTTTTTGCGACCCTATGAACAACTTGTTTGCCGTACCATCCTCGATCCTCTTTGGTATACTAGTATACGGGCTATGTCTCGCGTGTTCTTTACTCTACAAGTTCATTCGGGTAAATGACCTTTGTCTCACAGGTTCTTGTTTTGCTTCTTGTTCCTTTTCTTTTTTTATTTTTGCTTTTGCAGTTGGACGACCACCAGTATCTTTTTGTACCACTGGCGGTTTCTTGGTAGACTTGGTTAGAGTGACCACAACTTTAATCGTCGATATCTCACTTTTTTTAACAGGATAGAGTTGTGACTCAATTTGTTGTTTTACCTCATCAAGTTCTTTTTCAACATCAATTTCTTCTTTATCATTTTTTTTCTGCTTCCCAATTAAGTTTCTTCCAGAAGATGTCTACCGCATCAAGAGGTATTAGGTTATCTGTATCTGTATCAAAATTAACTCTCAAAATACTCTAGTAATACGATAATCGTAAAAGTGTATGCTTTTGGAATTTGTTACATGTTCTTTCATACTTTTCCGGTCGACACGCACATGGCAACCCATAACTCATAAATAGTTGGTAGCCGCAAGATGAATTTGATGTCCTCAATATAGCTAACTTTGTTTTCTCAACAACTAACAAAACGAGAGCTTTATGTGAAACATTACCACGTAGGTGATCAAACAATGGCAGCTTGTGGTGACTGATGTCATGTGGATTAGGTCTTTTTTAAACGTCCTTTTTAAATCCAACAACTTCTCGAAAGAAGTGCCAAGGCTCGGTAAAAAGGGTAATTAAGCAAAACCTTTTTATAAAAACACTAATCTAAGTTTTAAATTTATAAAAGTAAAACGATAGCTGCTGACTACATTAAACTCACACGATAGGCAAGTGGACCTATCGAACGCAGTATAGTCTATAGCAAGTACCGAGTATCGAACCCAAAGACACGACTTCCCCTACCCAGCCCTAAGTTGCTTTAATATAAAATAAAGATAAAATAAAGAAAGAAAGCAAGGGCGACCAGAATAAAAATCAATACCAAACAAAGTGCTGCTTCAGGATCCAACTTTACCTTGAGACGGATTAATAGTAATTATTTTAATTAAGTGGTATGAACAAGTGCGCATTTTTGCTGAACTTGGAGTTGCTACAACATTCTCCGATGGTGACTGTTTTCGCAATACGAGCTATGTACTTGTTTGGAAAATGAGGGTCTCCCTGGTTTGGTAAGCTCACCTCTCGACTATGACAATTAGATGACTCAAGATTGTATGCATCCAACCCTGAATAACCTAACTCCCAAAGCCGCAATAATGACATCTAATACTCAAAAGTCTATATGGACAACTTGCCGGTGGCCGGAGCATGACTGAACAAGAAGCCACTTGATATCATAAAGGAGTCATGACTTTTCCCGCACACGTGCATCCTTTACTTGACCCAAATAACTATTTTAAAAAGTGACTGGTCTATCAATAACTGTGTGGCAGTATAAAGATGAGAGAAAATAAAGACCGTTTTCTCTCAACATGGGTTCACCAACACTTAACCTGCGTCAAAGCTAGCACATAGACCATGTAGCTAAGTCGCAAGATTAAGCCTTGGTTTATCACTAGGACCAAGTATAAAGACCGTACCGACCCTAAGTGAGATCTTGATAGTGATAGCTTAATTACCTAACCCTTAACCTCCCGAACCGGATGAAACCCTTGATAAAGGTGGCACATAATCCTAAAATCGTATGATACAAAAGATCACTAGTGCGCCCTTAGGGAAACCTCTCTTTACCAAGAAGATCATCCAATCATCTGGTGAGTACCAGAAATGTGTCACCCAGATCTGGTCCACTTCAGAAGCATTGCTTAGAACCCGGTTCGGATATCAGAAGCCTAAAGGATTTGTCTCACTATCGGTTTCCTCGCCTTGGATCTAGTTTGGGACTACCATAAGCTGATTAAACCTCTAGTTATTTTAGTTAAGTTATTCAATTATTATTTTTATACTTTCGGATGGGCTCACAAGTGCATGGGTTTTTACACACCATGAGTACACTCATGAGTTCTCCAAATTCCTACCAAGACACCCACAAGACCAAAGACTAGTTAATTAGTTATTTAGATAACCAAACAAGACTCTAAGTAAAAGAATTTAACAAGAACACAACACCACTAATTAAATAAAAACTAGTATATAATTCATACCAAGATAAGTCTTCACCCTAACAACACTCAAGTAATCTAGCCCAACATTGGCTCTACAACAATCACACAATCAATGGTGGAATACATGGTGGTGAGTGTGATGTGGATTAAAGAGGGTGGTTTGGATGATTTTTAGTGAACTCTCTTTCTACTCTCAATCTTCAAGCCTTTATGGAGTGATCCTAAGATCCAAAGTGACTTGTAAGACCCTCAAGGTGGCTAGAGAGTGTTTGAACTCTAGTGGAATGGATGGGTGAAGGGATGGTTCAAAATGAGGGGTGGAGGCCTCTATTTATAGGCAAAACAGCTTCAGCACGCCCTTGACAATGTTCTGGCATGCCCATACTCGACAACGCGTATTGCTGCATAGTCCTTTGTGCAGAATTATCTCCTGGGATGTCTGGCACGCCCGTGCCTTAGTTTCTGGCACGCCCGTGCTTATCTTCTTTTGTACCAGTCTTGTCAGTTTTGGTCGGTTTTTGCCTTGGAGAACACGCTGGAGTAAAGCACGACCGTGCTGTATACCGGAGCACGCCCGTGCACATTAAAAAACCTCAGATTTGACTCCTGTTGACTTGGAAATGTTGACTTGTTGACCCGGAACAGTTGCATGGCCGTGCACGGTCAGAGCGCGACCGTGCTGTATCTGAAACAGCTTCGAAAGTCTTTAATTCCTTATCTTTCGTGTTGTTTTCCTGCCTTGGGCTCCAAAACTTGCATGTGGAAGACAAGGTTGTTGTACCATATGCCCTTTTGTCCCCTAGAAGCTTGTTTTCCGCTCAAAACATGCCTTTTCTCTTCCTTTTTGCTTTTTTCCTTCTAAGAACCTGCATTTATCTCAAAGGAAAGGTTTAATAATGTTTTATAAAAGATAAAGCATAAAAGGGTACAAAAAGGGAGATAATTAAGTATGTAAAACATGTTAATTTCTCGGCACATTAGTGACCCATTGTCTTTGACAGACTAGTTTCAAAACTTTCTCGTATTACAGTCCCCTACGTGTCTACAATTTTATTTATAAACCGCACAAGTCTATCTAACATGCTGTTAGCCCCCAAAGGTATCTCTTTAAGTTAGCATGTTGGCTCTCAACTCCGTTAGTTGCATACTGGCCAACGTTTTGATTTATGTTTGTCCAGGTCGTAACAAACTTTTCTTTATCTTGCAACCATACATTATACAGATAGTTTATAATTCCTGACGTAGAATATGATCAGGGTTACGTATGTATGTATCTAACTTGATATGTATGTATGTATGTATGTATGTATGTATGTATGTATGTATGTATACCTGTTCGGTTGTCATCTTGTAGTCACTGAAAGAGGCAGTTCAGGTTATACTCGTATATCTCTGGGCTAGGATACTCACACAATCGATGCCATGATTTTTTAAATATTTGCTGGTCCTTATTAACTTTAAAGGAATGTTTGCAGTGTTATTTGATATTATGTGAAATGTGCCACCTGCATAGATACTTAGAAGCGTTTGGGAATATTTTATTGCAAGCATTGATGAGTGCTTGGTCTTTGTCTGTTATTATCACACAAGGCTCTATGCACTTTTGCAACATGTCTTTGATCTTTTGAAGCAACCATATAAAGTTTTCCTCTCGTGTGTTGAGGTCACACCCACAACTTGAACAAATGGAAGTCTATAGACGTTTGTCTTTGATCTTTTGAAGCACGCCACCGACAATACGCGTGGGGATGTGCAAAGAAAACCTCATCCACCTCATCTGTGGAGGGATTTCCCACATGTAGTAAATATTCTGTTTGTCGTGCAACAATTTCTTCAGTCTCTGCATTGAAGTTTGATCGCCTTGCGTTTTTTGTTTGATCTTCTTTGTTACATTGTGTATGTCTTGCAGACTAGAAACATTCTTTGGGTTCCATTCTTTTAGGGTTAAATGTATGTTATGTGGATTCTTGTTTTGAAAGTATAGCGTCTCCACCAAACATTCTTCATCCATAGACAATCTTCTAGAAAATGTGTCATCCTCCAAATGTTGAGCAAGATCATGGTTATGTTGACTATTCTTCACCTTTAACACCCATGCACCACGTTTTGCGTCTAGTTTTGCTATCATACTAAAATGATAAATTTTTTTTTGCTACCAGAACATCTAACAGTGGCTTTACTTTTGATTTGGCCACCACAATCGCAACAGAACTATATTTTCATGATCCTTGCTGCCTCCCCTTCACCTTTTGTCTTTGATCACTCAGTCACAATCACGTAACCATTCTCATATGCTCTTTCAAAAGCCCAATTCTTTAACTCTTCAATAGACATGAAATCGTAAAACAACGCTAAGTTAGACATATCTTTATCTTTCTCTTTATATATATATATGTATGTATGTATGTATGTATGTATGTATGTATGTATGTATGTATGTATGTATGTATGTATGTATGTATGTATGTATGTAAATGTACGCGACGAAATGTCATACCCGGTCGGTTTCAAACATGTTATTTTGATGTACATTTTCATCATCTGAATCACTTTCTTCCTTAACGTACCCCGAATTCTTTTGACATACATTTTCCTCATCCGGATTGCTTTGTTCCCCAACGTATGAGTGGTAAACCCCGTATGTGTATTGTGGATTGGGTTGGGTTGTGTGAAGTAAGATGATTAACCTCCTTCACCGAACCCCTAAACCAAATACGCAAATGCTAGTTAGGAACATTGTAATGAATTTGTTTCATGGCCAACTCATCTATATGTTCCATATGTAACTAGCAATTATTATTTGAGTAACACAAAATGTTACATTTTTAACTATCAATTGCATATTTTTAACAACTGTTATATCCCACTTTATCATCAACCATTCATACCTTCAAAGTTAGTTATGTAGCTACTAAAATGTTAGCTCTGTATGCTACATATGTATGCAACATCGTTATACTTAATTTGAATGGGTGATATAATAGGTAAACATAGTTTAATAAACTTTTTTTGAAGGTACCCTATTGTATTCTTTCTTGCACCAAATTTAATATCAGTCGTCCTTCTTTATTTTATTTTTCTTTAGATTTATTTATGTAAATACATAAAATACAAAGTATTAAAACTTGAAATTCGTAAACATAAGATAATTCCCAAACGATTCGTAATTTCTTTTCCTTAACATTCATTATTGTAGCTTTTAACAAAGATCATTTGCTAACATACGTAATTTTCTATTTTACCAAAGGAACAAATTTTGAGTATTAAGATAACTAACACCTGCCCCAAACTTGGAATAACAAACAAAAATCCATAAAATATCTTATTATTATATTATTAATTACAATAAGAAAATAAAAGGCCAATGAGAATTGAGTATTAGAGTTTCTCCTAAATATATCAAAAACATATAAATTCCACACACATGTTGCTTTCTGAATTTCTTTGGAAGTTGTGGAGGAAGTGTTTAACTAAATAATTTTCCGATTTGTTTTATATACTAAAAGAATATCATCTCCATTAACTTAAAATTATAAAACAAAACGTTTTATATACACGGAAAATAAGTAATCATATTCTAAAGAGCAATCAAATAAATAAGATAATCATATATAATAATATTATTCTACTGTTAAAATATATTTATTAACCTAAAAGAGTAAAACAATATCATATATGATAAACACCACAACTTGGGAGTTTCTGCAACTCGCATATGCATAAGCAAAATGGAGAGACATTGAGATGAAATCATATGCTTCATGTGGCCTTTGATAACTGTTCATCAACCCGACTTCGAGGGTTGTACCATTGATAAACTGTTCACGTCGATTTCTTCGATGAGATCATATGCTTCATGCGACCTTTTGTTCCCGAAAATTCCTCTTGTGGTCACGTCAAATGTCTGCCTTGCTTGATTTGTCAGCCAATTATAGAAAAACAAAACTTGTAACCAAATTTCAAGTCCATGGTGGGTACATTTTCTCAGCATATCTTTGAATCTCTCCCAAGCCTCGTGGTAATGGGGCCTGCTCCATGCTTTGTCCCAATCCTTTAATGAGAAAGGAAACATGTGCAGTCGGATAGCGTCGGGAGTGACATTATGCAACTTGAAAGTATCACAAATTTTGAGAAAATTTGTGATATGAGCATGGGGATATTCATCGGATAAACCATGAAAAGTGCAGTTTTGTTGTGTCATGTGGATGACATGGGACTTAATTTCTAAGTGGCCGGCATCAACGACGGGTCTAGCGATGCTAGGGCCCAAAGCATTGATGGAAGGTCTAGCAAAATCAGAGATTATTCTTTCAACTTGTGCCATTTATAATTTTTGTTCTTTTCTTTTAGCTCGAAAATATTGTTCGGGTTCTACAAGAGGAGGTACGAGTATGGGCGAGGGACGCAAGTTCATACACTACCAAAGAACCTTTAAGATAAGATTTTTAACAAAAACTTGATAAAAATAAAATTGAGTAATTTTAAGAATTCCTTTGTCTAAACCAGTCGTGTCCCTGCCAACGGCGCCAAAAACTTGATAGCATTGGGTTTTAAAGGCTTAAACCTATTTTTTTTTAAAGTGGAAAGTTCCCGGTAGAAGTGCCAAAAGCTTGACAAAAAGGAAATTAAGTTAAAAACTGTGGTGTATGACACTT
Organism: Ambrosia x helenae; assembly: GCA_030844895.1. Lineage (NCBI taxonomy): Eukaryota > Viridiplantae > Streptophyta > Magnoliopsida > Asterales > Asteraceae > Ambrosia > Ambrosia x helenae. Next base: position 77,493,796 of record CM061230.1, read on the forward strand.
TCAAGTTTTAAATTTATAATCTAAAATGATAGTTGCTTAACGTTCTAAACCCCACACAATTGGCAAGTGTACCTATCGCGAGTAGTATAGAAATGAGCAAGTTCCGAGTATCGAATCCAAGGACACGATCTTTACTACTTAGCTTTAAAAAATTACTAAGAGAGTTTTTAAAATGCGAGAAGAAACGTAGAAGAGAGATGTAAACCATAAGAGAAATCAATAGCATAACAAAGGTGTTGCTTCGGGATCTGATGTTGCCTGACATGATAGAATAGTAGACCCTTGTTTAATTGGTGTGTTAAAAAACAAGGCATAGCCACACTAGACTGTAAACTATTTATGTTCTTAATGTTATTGTGAGGGTCTCATTGCCCCGGTAAGCTCACCTCTCAACAGTGAAGGGTGGATCACCCAAGATTGTACGCGTACAACCCTAAATAACCCACCACCCAAAGTTGCAATATTGACATTTAACTATTAGTTTCTTTTATGAATAACTTGCCGGCGACCGGAGCATGGCCAAACGAGCTACCACTTGACATCATAGGGGAGTCGTGGCTTTCCCGCTCATGCTCATCCCCTACTTGAACTAATTAACTTTTCAAAAAGTGATTGGCCTATTACTAATTATGTGGAAATTTAGTAATGGAAGAAAATATAGACCGTTTTCTTCCAACACGGGTTCACCAATTCTTGGTTTGCGCCAAAGCTATCACATAGACCATGAAGCTAAGTCACATAACCAAGTCTTGGCTTATCACTAGGAACAAGTATAAAGACCGTACCGACCCTAAGTGAGATTTTGATAGTCAAGGATTATGCCACAACGTGTGTATATTTCTATCAACAAATAGGCTAATCACTACACGTGTAAATAGGTTAGCTTACAAGTGCGTGTGTGTTTACAAGCCATGGGTACACTCATAAGTCCATCCACTTTCTATCAAAACACCCACAAGACCAAATACTAGTTGATTCATTAGTAAATTCGCCAAACAAAGAAGTAGAAAAAAATGTTAAGAACACAAAACACCATTTTAAACAAAAATAAACTATTTATGTCATACCAAGTTCCATCATCACCCTAGCAACACCAAGAGAAATATAGCCTAGCATGGTTGATACAACAAGCTCACAAGATTGGTTTTGTGTACAGAACATGGTGAGGGTTGTATGGAGATTTCTAGTGGTTTTGGTTGATTTTGGGTTGTTTCTCTCTCGAATGTGGTGTTTATGGAGTGATCCCAAGCTCCAAAGGACAACTACAACTCCCAAAGATGGCTAAAACTTCGTGTAGATGGTGGAGAATTTTATGGGTTAAAGGATTCCAAAGTGAGGAGTTGACCTTTCTATTTATAGGCCCTCCAGCAGGAGCACCCCATGCTTCAAAGAGTGGCACGACAGTGCACAACACCTGATACTGTTGCAGAGTCCTTGCATGCAGGTGCCGTCGGAGATGTTGGTAAGCACGCCCCTGCTTCTTTATGGGCATGCCCGTGCACTTCAGTTAATGCAACCGTCTTGTCAGTTTGGTCTGTATTGAACATTCTTGGATACGCGTTGACTTGAGCACAGACGTGCACCATGGTGGGCACGCCCGTGCATGCCGGTGCACTTGATTTTTTTTTGCTTCCTGCTGACTTGGAAATGTTGACTTGTTGACCTGGGACAGGTGTATGGCCGGAGCGCGGCCATGCTATATCTGAAACAACTCTCTAAGTCTTTAATTCTTTACATCTTGTGCCGTTTTCTCCTCTTTTCACTCCTCGACCTCAAAACCTGCAATTATCAACAAAGAAGGATAAATCATGATAAAACCAAGATAAAAGCATGATTTTGGGTGGAAAATGGTTGAAAATGTGTATGTAAAACATTTGCAATTCTCGATACATAAGCTAATATTCAATTCTTGTGAAATCCATGGAAAGTTGTGATGTGAATGTGTGAATGTGGGTGTATATATATGTATGTGCGATGCGTGTGTGTAGATATGTGTCTTATGTATGTAGGTGTACATAGTGTTCATTGTGTGTTTTGTCCATAATAATATTCATGTTTGCATGTATGGCTGTGTATATGTATGTATGTACAATGGTTCAACTAACTCACATACATATGTGTATTTGTGTGTGTAGTCATGTATATCTATATATATGTATATCGTGTGTTCCATGAAAGATTCTAATTACATACATATATGTGATTGTGTTTACATATATATATACATGGATGTTTGTTTTTGAAGTTTTATCATGATCCATCACACACACACACACACATATATATATATATATCCATTAGCCGATGACACATATATATAATAGGTATTTGAAATCCATCAAACTTATATATGTACAAATCGATTGGTATGTGTTTGTGTGCATGTATTCTAGTGTTTTGACATTGTTAACACATGTGTGATTTGTGAAATATTATTGATATTGTGTTATCCACATAATATGTCATGTGTTAATTCACCTTTAAACATATGTAGAATTAATTTGTTGACTCATGTTACATATGTTTTGAGAATACAATTAATGAATGGTGAAATTCTATGATTTTATGTGTTGAACATTCACAAAATGTCTCATGAATGCCTGGGTTTTCATGGGTAAACAGAACATTGTAATGGATTCTTAAACTATCCTGGGTCTTGCTAGACTTGAGGTGACACATGTAATGTAACAAAATGTCTAATGCATAACCAGAATTGACAAAATGGTGAGAGTGTGTACGAATCTTGACCTAGGAATTTGGAGGGTGTCACATTCTCCCCCTGTTTTTGGAATTTCGTCCGCGAAATTGATTCGAGTCCTTAGCTCTAGATGCTTCTGGAAAGAGAGCTAGGTACTTGCGCCTCATCTGGTCTTCACGTTCCGAAGTGAATTCAGGTCCGCTTTTGAATTCCATCAGACTTTCATTAGTTTAATCCGGCTTCGTCTCAACTTCTGGACTTTTCCAATATGTCACCTCAATTGGCTCCTCAATAAAGTGGAGCTGGTCATCGATATAAACACTTCTTCATATTGGATACATGAAAAGTGTCATGAACACCACGAAGTTCTTTTGGCAATTTGAGCTTGTAGGTCACGGGACCAATCCTGGCGAGGATTTCAAATGGGCCTATGTAGTGAGGGTTGAGCTTGCCACGTTTACCAAAATGTGGTACACCTTTCCAAGGTGAGACCTTTAATAAAACCCTGTCACCAACCTGAAACTCAAGTGACTTGTGTCTCTGATCTGCATAGCTCTTTTGTCGGTCGTGAGCGGCCTTTAAACGATCTCGAATTTGGAAGATCTTGTTTGTCATCTTCTGAATCAGCTTGGTTCTAGTCAGGTGTTTGTCTCCAACTTCTACCCAAGATAATGGAGACCCGCAGTTGTGTCCGTACAAAGGCCTCGAACGAGGCGGCCTTGAAGCTGGTGTGGAAGCTGTTGTTGTTGGAGAACTCAATCAATGGTAGATGTGTATCCCAATCTTTAATCGCATCTATCTTAGATGGTTCGACCGATATGCCCTTCTCATTCACAACATTACTAAGGAAGTGAACCTCTCGTATCCAAAACTCGCACTTTGAGAACTTGGCAAACAATTTCTCGTTCTTGAGCAACTCTAGTATCAACTTAAGATGATGTTTGTGCTTGTCCTTTGTTCGCAAGTATATTAAGTTGTCGTCGATGAAAACAATCACAAATTTCTCCAGATAGGGCTTGCGAACGCGATTCATCAAATCCATAAACACAATTGGTGCATTGGTCAAACCAAAAGGCATAACCAAGAACTCATAATGTCTATAACGAGTTCTAAATGCAATATTGGGTATATCTTCCTCTTGAACGCACAACTGGTGGTATCTCGATCTTATATCAATCTTGGAGTAGTAACTGGAACCTTGCAATTGGTCGAACAAACCATCGATTCTGGGCAGAGGATACTTGTTCTTTACGGTCAGGTTGTTCAGTTTTCGATAATCGATGCACATCCGGAAACTACCATCCTTCTTCACTAACAGAACTGGGGCTCACCACGGGGAAAATCTCGGTCAAATGAAACCCTTGTCTAACAGTTCTTTCAACTGGTTAGACAATTTCTGTGTAACATCTGGCCCCTCTCACCACCAATATTGTCCGCTTTGCCCCGATGGGTTGCCCATCCAGAGCTCAGGGATTTGTTTTTGGTTGCCCTAGTGGAGACTTCCCAGGAGATCACCTATCCTAGAATTTCTCCCACCTGAGCACGTTTAACTGTGGAGTTATCCTCTCATCCACTAGCATTAAGCCCCAAAACGCGTTGGTTATTTAAGAGGCAAGACATTAGTTATGAACCAAGGATCTCTCCTGGCCACGGCTGATGTGGGCTTTTTCCTGGGGTGTCACATTCACCCCCTGTTAGAGTCTCATCATCCCTAATGAGGTTGTACCCACCATCCCAAACGACACAGGAGTGGTTCTGATACCATCTGTAACATCCGACCCCTCTCACCACCAATATTGTCCGCTTTGTCCCGATGGGTTGCCCATCCAGAGCTCACGGATTTGTTTTTGGTTGCCCTGGTGGAGATTTCCCAGGAGGTCACCCATCCTGGAATTTCTCTCACCTGTGCACGCTTAACTGTGGAGTTCTCCTCTCACCCACTAGCATTAAGCCCCAAAACGCGTTGGTTATTTAAGAGGCAAGACATTACTTATGAACCAAGGATCTCTCCTGGCCACGGCCGATGTGGAATTTTTTCTGGGGTGTCACATCCTGCATCTCGGTTGGTGCAAAGCGGTACGGGGTAAGAGCTATTGGGGCAGCTCCTAGAACTAAGTCAATGCGAAACTCGACCTGTCGTGGTGGCTGCAATCCTGGCAAGTCTTCGGGAAAAACTTATGGATAGTCCCACACTACTGGTATGCCTTCGAGTTTCCGATCCTTAGTTTTCTTCTCGACGGTGTGTGCTAGTAACGCCAAACAACCCTTCCTTAAGCACTTCTGCGCCTTCATGCATGAAATGATTCGACATGTGGATCACTATTGACCGAAAGGATTTCGCCAAGACAAGGGGATTTGAACCATCTTTTAATGGCAAACCATCTCGGCGTGGTTCTTGGACAACCAATCCATACTGACTACAATATCGAAACTACCTAACTGAATCGACAGTAATTGATGTGGAACGCATGATTGCCAAAATTCAACGTACAATCTCGAACAACTTCTTCGGCTGAGATTGACTTTCCATTGGCCAATTCTATAGTGTAAGGTGTGTGCAACCTACTGTGACAACCGACAAATTCTGTACAATGTTTAGCATGATTTTAATCATGTTTTTGAAATAATTAACTTATTTTAAGGTTAATTAAGATAGAATGAGCCGTTACGAGTCCTAAGATGTCCTTCTCGAAGCTCGTGGATGCCTTGTTACCTTTAAGGAGAGACTTCGTGTTTTTAACGTTAATGAATTGTCATCGGTAAAAATTCGTCAAACTGAACTAATAAAAGGTTATTCTTTGTAAATACGACACGTATCTGCTATTGAAGCAATCGAACTTGAAATCGGCGCGAAAAACGGTAAAAACGCAGCGTTTTGGAGAACGCGGAGAGGAACTGACGTGGGAATCGAACATCGAAATGCGTTGTTTTAACTATAATCATGCTTTTGGAATAATTATTTATTATAAATAATGTCATTTATTAAGTTTCGGAAGGAAACATATCATTTAAACGACGGAAACAACGATCGATTTAGTTAACGCGATTTAAACGCGTGTTTTGAAAGCACGCATCTGGCGACGAAAATAATAACTAAATTGCTCGGTTTAGTTGTGTTTTTAATTACTAACATAACCAAATAGTTTTTATGACACGTTTTCAAACAAAAAATAAAACCGAGACGCGATACGTTAATATGGGTTCGATACGCGGTACACACCCACCTAAACCTAACCCTAGCTATTTAAACAACTCAAACCTCCTTCCCCTTTCATTTTTGCAGCCGCTCACCCCTCTCTCTCTCTCTAAAATCCGACTGTCCCTCTCTCTCTCTCTACACTCTCCCCCTCTCTCGGTATCTTCTCCTCCTCATCTAGTATCGGCCGACCACCACCATCCTAGGTGGTGGCGGCGTGGTGGTTTTAAGCCATTAAAGAACGACTCAAAAGGGGATGGGAGGTGGTTTTCATGTTAGTTTTGAAGGGAAGGATGACCGATGGTGGTTATAGGGGATGGCTCGTGGCGGAGATGGTTGGAACCATGGTGGTTGGTGACTGTGACGAGGTGGTTTTGAGGCTTGGGGTTGCAAGTGACAACCGATTGATGGTTTTGGTGGTTCACAGGTAAGATGGCGTCGGGCTGTGGTGGATAAAGGAAGGTTGTGCTTCCGATCGTGGTGGTGGTTGGTCATAGGTCAGGTTATGGTCCGATGGTGGTTGAGGTGGTGTCGAGTGGTTATGGTTCGATTATCGTGGCAGATGGGGGTTGAATGGTGGTGGTAAGCGATGGTTATGGTTATTTCAGAGGCGACAAGATGATGGCAAATGGTGGTCGTGGTGGTTGCTGGTGGTACAGGTTGTGTTTGGCGGAGGAACGATTTTAGGTGGCTGATGGATGGTGGTTTAGAGTAGATCAGTGGGTTTTTGGTGGTTTGGTTCAAGTCTCGGGTCAGTTCCGGTCAGATCTGGTAAACCCGGGGTCAAATGGGTTAGATCTGGTGTGGTCAAACCGAGTCAACTTTGTAGATCTGGTCAACCCGGTCAAAGTTGGTCAACTCGGCCAAACTGAGTTGACTTAGTCAACAGCGGTCAAACGTGGTCAACGATTCAACTCGGTCAAGCGATTCGGTCAACGTGACTTACGAGGCGGCCTCAGGATACGCGCGTGTAACTTCGGTATAAATAATTAATTTCGTATTTATTTTTGTGATATTGTTTATAAATAAGTGTATATTTATAAACAATAAATACGAACGAAAATGGTGTTAACTTGCTAAACGAACCGAGTAATAATACACAAAATGTATAAATCAAGTGGTTGTCATTGTATATAAAGCGTTGCTAATAACATCATATGTTGGACTAAATTCGTTGGACTATATATATATATACACACATGTATATAATTATATAAATAAGTTTAATTTAAATAAACTGTCGAAACGTATGAATGCCTCACTAAATTGGAATTGTTTAAGTTGATTGTTGTCTCGTGTTTGGAAATTGAATTTGGGAAAACTGTAGTCAACTTGCGTTGTCTGGTTTGTACAAAAACAAAGGAAACTCTGTCGAAATTTTTATAAAAATCCGAGGCACAGCGAAGCTAATATCGTTGTGTATGTTTTTACGAATAATTTTCCAAGTGTTTTAATGAAAGTGATTATACAAAATCGCGATGTTTGAGAAAAAATATTAGTAACAATAATAAGTAGATCCCAAAAAATATTTTCAAAGCAAATATATAGTTTTATCGAGCATCAAGTATGACGAGTCTTCGAAGATTTTTGGTAGCTGAATAATGTTTAATGTTCGTATTCCAAAATATAAAACGTGCGATTTTACTTGGAAACCTTTATGAAAGGCAAAGTTTTGAGATTTGTAAAATACTCGGATTTGGAAAAGATTTAACAATTGTCATTAATCGATTTTAATAACTACATTTATGTTTCATGAAAGTATATATTCTTCCCAAAATAATTATACAAGGTAACTACATTTATCCGATTTACGAGATGAGCTATGACTCGGGATGAGTTATGCGTTTCGTAGTAGTAGTCCAACATGGTTTACACACGAATAGTAACAGGTGCACAACTTAGGGACTATGTCATATGTGAACACATGAATTATGATAAGCTACGATCGGTTCATTGAGTTAAACACTCAAAGACTCGGTTTAGTACACACGAGTCTAGATAGTTAAATAAACTATCTTTTAACCAAAAAATAAGCTAGGTTTATATGTGATAGACTTTTAAGGTGCCCTTTGTTGGTAATTAGGGCTCGAGGAAGTCGGTCAAAGCTTCGGGCTTTGTTTGCTAGCTATGCAAGGAAATTAAGGTGAGTTTCACGGCCCCTTTTTACTGTTTTTGTTAGGGGAAAGATATGTTTTGTCAAATGCTTTCACATGTCAAAATGTTTTTAAAAGTTGAAACGTGATAAGTGGTATGATGAAGTACTTGGGTTTTGTTGTTTGTACACCACTCGGGGTGAGTCCTCGCTATTGTAACTATTTACTCGTATGTTGTGTGTGTGTGTGTTGAAATCAAGAACCGAAGGAATATTTGGGTAGTACTATTGGTGCCTGACAAGGCCCACCCCTAATCGATAGCGTCGATTATGCAATTGTGTAATCCAGGGGTGCACGTATTCTAAACTAAGTTGTTATTTTCTGAGAAACAACTACTGCCCGCGGGGCAATATTAGTCTTGGCTTGGTTATGGGCTCAAGGGATTGCTCATCATAGTTTGTAGTAGTTAGCTACTCTTTACAAAGGTCACTACTTGTGTTTGTTCCGCACATGTTGTTGTTAAAATGTTATTGTTATGGAACTAAAACCCGTGAACTCACCAATATTTTATATATTGATGTCTTTTTAAACATATCTTTCAGGTAACTAAGTGCTTAGTAGATATGCGGCTAGTACGGTGGAATTTGGGAAGTCGGTCACTGGTCGGGGGTTTCATCTTATATTCGCCATTTGGTTGGGATATAGACATAAAACCCTGTGTTGAACTTCATGTATGTTGTTTTGTGTAATTTTTATGACAAGGTACTCTTTTTCGACAACTTAATGAAATGATCTTTTCTAAGTAAATATAGTTTCTGTTAATCTTGACTTTGATATGCTTTCGAGCATTGCGCCACGTGTTTCCGCTATTGGCGTGGTGCGACACCTACTGGTCTCTAATCCAAGGGATCGTTTGAAATTGGTTGACACAAAACTTAAATCGGCACCACTATCGGAAAGCACAGATGCAAAATGGTTGTTAACAAGAAACATACTGGTAACCATATTCGGGTCCTCACGAACTTCCTCAGCACCCATGATGAAAGCTCTTCCACGTGCCTGACCCTTGAGTTTTGGGCAATCCTTCTTATAGTGGTCAGTAGTACCACACTCAAAGCAGCCCTATTTCGTATCGAAATTGTCCACAACCTTGGCTCTGCACTAGGTGGTAGGATGACCCATCCTTTTTCACTTGTCGCACTTGATGCTGTCACAGGAGCACACGTGATGATACTTTCATTTGTCACATAGGGGATGGGGTCCATTGTATGGCTTACGAGCCTCAGCTGTAGTGGCGATAAAGGCCTTCACTATCTCTGGCTTCTTGGCAGGTTGGCTGCTAGAACTCTTACCCGTTTTGAAATTCGACCACTTTCACTTCTCACCAGAAGTTCCACCTTTTTCGGATACCTTTTGCTTCAAGGAACCCATTCGCATGGCGTTATCTGTAAGACTATGTGCTAAGGTTACAACACTTTGGATCGATGTCAGGGCAGCGACAGTGACCATGCTTCGGATCTGGGGTGAGAGTCCCCAAATTTATCTTTTGACGTGCTTGTACTTAGGAGTAACCATATGTGGAACCAATCGGGAAAGTTCATCAAATTGAGTGGTATAGGTTGTAACTTCAGCACCACTCATGTACAAGGTCCTGAATTCTGCCCCCAGCTTCTGCAGTTCACTGCGAGGGCATTACTTTTCCATTAGCATTGCCTTTTGTTCACTGCAGGACATACTGTATGCAGCATCCCTCCCTAGAGTTTGCACTTGTAGGTTCCACCAGGTCAGTGCCTTGTCCTGGAACGTGCATGTGACATACTTTATTTGCTGGTCTTCTTCACAACCACTGTTATCAAGTACTGATTATGTCTTTTCTATCCAGTGAACAATCCTCACTGCTCCTTTTGATCCGCTGAAGTTCCATGGCTTGCATGCGATGAACATTTTGTAGGAACACCCACGCACGGTGTTTTCTACTTTTGCGGCATCACAAGAAAGGATTATTAGCTAATGTGATTGACACACGTCATAATCGGGAAGTGAATAGATGAAAGCTCTACCAGTCTGAGGTTCCTGGTTCCTGCATTGGCCTGCATCACCCGAACCCCCGCTGGAATCAACACGGTTCGCTTCATGTTATGCAATGGCCTCTGCACTAACCCTGGCTAGGTCCACTGAGTTAGTCAGGAAAGCTTCATCTGTTGAAGTCAATCAAGTTGTTCTTTTGGGCGGCATGTTCTTCTAATATATTAAATTAAAAGTGTAAGACACATATCACTGTATAGTATTGTCAACGCATTCACAAACAAAACAACTACTATAACTACAGACACAATAATCAACAACAACCATAACACAAGAAAATCATAAGAAAATCACAATATCCATAAATTCATTCATAGGTTTTTGACATACTCGTCATAGTTTGCCTAAACACAAAATAAATTAGGCATTACGCCTTACAAGTTTTCAAAAGACCATACATAAAGTACAATCATGATAATCCTTGGGGGTGGGAGTGGGAATGCGGTAGCCAAGACTCCAATGGAAGCTCTCAACCTTTTCTCCAAATCCTCCAATCGCTGTTCAAGCGCTACAACCCTGCTCTCTGCATCTTCACGCTGTTGCTCTGCCTCGTACTATCATGATCCTTAGGGCTGGGAGTGGAATGCGGTAGCCAAGACGCCAATTGAAGCTCTCAACCTCTGCTCCAAATCCTCCAATCCCTGCTCAAGCGCTATAACCCTACTCTCTGCATCCTCACGCTGTTGCTCCGCCTCGTGCATACGAGCTGTCAAGTCTGCAATAGTGCATAGCACAGGATCCCTACCCCTAGATAAAGGTCGTCCTCTAGCTTCCGAGTCCTCTCACGAAGAGCTCGTAGCTGGGTGTCATGACATCCGACCATGTCCCTCACAGTGTGAAGGGTATGACGGACCGGGAATGACCCATGTCCAGTGGGTAGAGGGGTGTCAGGGGACGGCTGAGATGGCTCGCCAATCTTGAAAGTAGAATGAACCTCATTATATGACTCCTCACCGTTGAACGCGAGGAATCCATCAATAGTAGGCAGATAGGTCCTTTTGCATGCCAGGGATCTCCTCAGCAACTTCTTCCTAGGTGGCTCTGGATCTGTTGGTGCCGATGCTGGTGCTGGTTTTGGTACTAGTGGAGCAACTAGAGGGTGAGCTCTTTTCCTGGGGGTATACATCATACGTACCCCATCGGGAACCAGGCGATATGAACGGAATGAGGGCACACATGGCTCAGCTGGTGTTGCTGCCGCGTGTGGGGCCTATGGCATGTTGTCATCGTCAGAGACCGGATGATCTCCCTGTGCATGCTCCTCAGGTTAAAGACTAGGTAATCAGGCTCCTCATTGTGAGAGCTGTCAGGTACAACTTGGATATCCTTCTCGGTGTCGGATAGGATAACGAGGTCAACGCGTGGTGCCATGATCCTGTAAATTAATAGCACAGACGGGTGTTAGATGCATACACACATGTACCGTATGCACATGTGCATTTCACTATTAGAGTACACTTTTGAATAAATTGTCAACTACCATAATTAAATGATCAATAAATGGACGCGATGTGAGATATAACGAGGCAAAAATTTTATTTAATGATCATTAGATGGATGCGAAGTGAGATATAAAATACACTCAAAGTCGTCAATTGTTTAGTCATGAATATTATAACATAAAATTGAAAATAAGACACATGTAGAACAACAAACATGAATAAACTTAAAACAACTCTATACAAGAACTAGAAATGGTTATGTGATTTAGGATTTTGAACACTTTTTATTACTTATATAAATGTGTATTGCATGCATATGAGCATTTCACTATTATAGTTAGGTTATTTGAAGGGTTTAGATTTAGGGTTTTGTTTTTAGGTGTGGTGGGAGGGGGGGGGGGGTTAGGTATTTGGGAGGATGGGGTGGTGGGTTTAGGTTTTTTTTGGGGTGGGGGTGGGTGGGTTTAGGTTTTTAGGGGGTGGGGGGTGGGTGGAGGTGGGGTTTTATGTTTTTATTTGTTTGTGTTCACACTAGTTTTTGAGTTATCTCTCTAAAACTACTTCTCGCTTGAACCCTACCACATATATTTACATAGGGTTATGATAAGATGAGAACTTGGTTGAGTTGAGAAAACTAAGGAACTCAATATTAGCCATACATTTAATTAACTGTGTATGGGTTTTTTTTGTTGTGGTTGTGATTAAAGATGAATAAAAAATTAGTGAATGAGAGAGAAAGCAACAATATTAAACAAAAAATGGTATTTAGGTAAAATGCTCAATACCCTTTGTCACATCACAGCCTAAATTATTTTTTAATTCCGTAGATGCATTTTGTGCGTCTAATGCTTTGAATTATTATTAACATATGTTTTGTGTTCTATCGAATGGGTGAAGGAGATAATAGTGGGCGAATGAAAGATTTCAAAGGTGCGAAGGAGAAGAAAAAGTGCGAAGGAGAGATAGGGGCGAATGTAGTTTAGATGTTTATGTAAAGCTTAGTTCGACCATGGTGTTTGGGCGAACCTACACATTCGACCAAGCAATATGGGCGAATGTGCAGGCCTATAAATAGGTTAAGCTCTTTTTGAAAGTTAGTTGTTGGTCATTTTATTCCCTCCTGTTTTGTGTCTCTCCCTAGTGTTTGTGTCAACTTATTTTCACGTTAGATCTGATTGTAAACATTATTAAAACATGTAATTCAAGTTGTTTATGAATGAGAAAAAGCTTTGAAAGATGATTTCTGTGTTTTGATTGTTTGATTATCATTTTGTGATTGATTCAGGGATTCCGCACCTGAATCAAACTTGTTTGATCAATCTCTTTGTAGATTTGACGATCCTAAGCGCATACAAAGTGGTATCAGAGCCATTATGGATCAAACAACCACAAATTGATAATTTTACAGCAGATTTGTGTGAGCGTTGGATATTAGCTAAAACAGGATTATACGATCATACAAGTCACAAATCTAGGTGCGGAAACCCTAGATCTGAACAAATTGATAAAACACAAATCACGACACAATCAAGATCATTTTCAATATCATTTTCATAGATTAACTTCAATCAATAAGCATTTACAAACTGTTTATGTTAATCTAGAATCACACAGATAATCTCTCAAAAACACTCCTAAACCTGATCTGAACCTGGACACAAATGACAACTCTCTTACTTAATCAAAAACTCAAAATCTATATATAGGCACTGCACATTCGCCCCTTTCAATAGGTCGAATGTGAGCTTTTTCCACATTCGCCCACATCAAGTGGTCGAATGTGTTCTTCTGTTCTTGTCCATTTTACCTTCGCCCACTTCAGATCTTCCTTCGCCCAGTCTCTTTTACCTTCGCCCATATTATTGTACATTCGCCCCATCCTGATCACCTTCGGCCAACACTAACATATGTTAATTATAGTATATCCAATCCTTAGTCGCAAAACACATCAACAAACTCCCCCTCGACTATTGATTGGATAGTTTTCTCTGATAGTCCATCGTCTTGTTCAACAGTTTGATTCTGAGCTGCTTCTTCTGTTCAGAAGTCATTGGCGGCTCGAATGTTTTCTTCACGGGCTTTGACACATTGGCGATCTTCACAGTCTTGCCAAGTTTACCCTCCAAGTTGCTTCCAGCATTTATATCATATGCAAAACAAACTCCCACAACTTGAGTATACTTTCTCGCTTGAGCAAAGTCATTGGGTTCATAGTAGATCGGATTATAGAACAACATGATGATGTCTTCGAATGTGCAATTTATCAGCCACATAGGATCAAATACATGCACATGCTTGTATTTATCCTTTCCATCCCTCAACACGATCACTGCTTCTGCCTTCCTCCAATCGTAATACCAAAAGATGAAATCAGCACTAAAATGCTGTGGCATTGGCATCAACGGTATCTTCCTCATCACATTAGGTGCTTTGTAGATTAAAGTAACCCGCTTCATATTGGTTTGTGGATCAATATCCCTATGCTCTTTTCTCCTGGGATATTGAGGCATGAACCTGTTCCATCTTGTACGACTCTCCCAAACCAATTTGTCTGCGCACCAACCGACATGCGATCCATTTACTTCGGCACTTGACATTGGGAATCTGCATAAGTCTCTTACCGCCCAATAGGTAGAGTAAGCAAATCACAGAATCTGTTGAAATACAGAATTCCGGTTTCCCATTTCGCAGCAATACATTTCAGTCTGCCTAAATAAGTCCACCCAAGAGCTCTGCCTTTGAACTTGGCATTATGAAATCGATAAAAGTTACCTTGAGCTTCAGGTTTAGGTCGGTTCTCATCCATTTCCTTCAACTTCTTCATATAATTCTTCAACTCATCAGACTGATTAGAAGAATCTTTCTTTTCAGTTCCAAATACCTTCTCAACAAACTCTTCGCTTCTTTTCTTTGCTTTCTGTTTCGCTGACTTATTTGGTATCTCGGTGAAGTCAGGAAATACTTCATTCTCATCATCTTGTCTGAAATACTGGGGAAACTCTTCATGAGTAATATCTTCTACTTCAACTTCATTGTTCTCTGGAGTATGCACATCATCTGAATGACTTCCCATATCCTTTTCAGGAATATCAGGAATCGATTCATCCATCATAAACTCCTCAAACGTCTTTCCTACCCTCTGTGCGAGACCATCTAAAATTTCTTTCGCCACAGATGCAGGTAATTCCCCTTCTTCAAGATCTGGATCTTCATATTCCAGCTCATATCTCAAATCATCAGTCTGGAATATTTCAGCGAAGCATCCTGTGAACTCAATGGTCCACTCTCTCTTTTCCAACATATTCTTATATATCTGTTTAGCATCATCAGACAGTGATCTCACCTTCTCGTTCCAGAAAATACTTTCATCCGAATCTACATTCCCACCTTTCTTCTTGGAACTCGATTCTCCAGTATCTTTCTTCTTCTGTGATGTTCTCTTCTCATAACTAAACTTAGAAGTATCATCTCCTCCATCATGATCACTTCCACTGCTAAATTCATCACCTTTCTTTTTCCCTGTACCTTCAGCATCATCATCATCATCATTGTTGTCATCATCATCATCATTGTCATCATCACTTTTATCCGATCCATCATTATCCTCATCATCATCTTCTTCTTTCTCAGAATCTGATTCCTCAAAATCCACCTGCTCTTCTTCTTCTTCCTCATCTTCTTCACCCTCTTTCAACTGGGGTGCTCTGTTATAAAGCTCGTCAATCAAACTACTAAGGCGTTTGTTTTCCTTCTTTAGTTCTTTGTTATCAGCCTTAATCAGTTTGATCTTGTTCTTGTTTCTATCACATCTTCTTTCAAGCTTCTCATTCTTTGCTTCTAACATCTGAATCTTTTCATTTATCTCATCCTGGTTAGATTTTGAAGCAACCACAATCTGGAGCATCTTCTCCTCATTCTGTTTGAACTTAGTAATCTCAGCTTGTTGAGCAACCAACATCTTCATCATGTCCTCCATCTTCTTATTAACTTGTTTCATAACATCGTCATCTACAGTCACTTTCTTCGACTTAGATCTGGATGGCTCAACTTCAACAGCTTTCTCTTTCTGAGGCTTTCTAAACATATCGAGCACTTTATCCATATCGATATTAAACTGATCGATTGGTAAAGTCTCTGCCTCTTTTGCTTTCTTCTGCTTCTTGGCAACTGGTGAAGATAACTTGGATGGTGTACCAGCATCAGGTAATCTCTTTCCTTTCAACAACTGAGCCAACTCTTTTTCTCTCAGTTCTTTCACACTTGATTTCTTTGCCATAGTCTTTTGTTTCTTTGTCTTCTTAGGCAAATTCACAACTACAGTTTCTCCAACACTCAATTCAGCTAGGTCAACACCTAAGCCTTCATCTTCAACTGATTTCTTTCTTCTCTCAGACTCTTCTATCGACTGATTCAAGGATTCAGACTCACCAACCATAGTGGCCTTACGTTTGGTGGTCCTCACATTCTCGTCATCAGAATCCCACTGTTCATCAACCTCAGTCTCTTCTGAATCTACAGACTCTTCATCCACCAAACCCGATCCTTTCTTCGCCGTCGATTTCTTTCTAGCAGCCTGTTGCTTGGTGCTTTCCTGATCTATAGCCTTTCCCTTGCCCTTCCCTTTGGCTCCAGGATTGACTACTTGACGCTTCCGCTTAGTGCTTGAATCAACATACACTAAGGGATCATCATTGTCTGAGTCACTATCATCATGTCTTGCTTTGTTCTTGCCAGGATCAATGTAATCCGGACGAGCCAAAGCACCAAATAACCTCCTGTTAGGTGGCTTCTCACTGTCAGGCACACCTTTGTAACCTTTCATCCTCATCAAGGTTCTAATATTCATGTGATCTTGACCTAGGATCATAGTCGGATCCTTTTTCAACATTGGATACTTGTAGTCAAAGATCATCATTAGAAACCTCGGATACAACATAAATTTCTTAAACTTAATTCCCTTCAGCATCTCCAGCATGTGGTCAAGGATCATCCCAGAAACATTAAATGGTTTGTTTAGTGTTAACGCAACCATTAATGAACTCAAACTCTTTCTCATCACGTCATAACCACCACTAACACATCCAAAGACATGAATCAGAACATGTGCAAAATACTTGTACTGCACTCCCAGCTTCCCCTTATACATAGATCCGTCAGTGATTGGACCTTTGTATTTCATTCTTAAGAAGCACGCCTTCTGTTCTGTCCACGATAATTCCCTGGGATCTTCACTGTCTTCGAACTTAATCTGTAAAGCTTCCCGAATGTCAGCTTCAGTCAAGAACATCTCAATCTCCTGAATCTTGCTCTTGATTATCGTCTGATTCTCCCAGTAATCATACTTAGCATTCTGGTAAAAGTCTTCTATGATGTCTTTGTATATGATGGTTGGTGTGGCTAAAGCATGTACAATCCTGCTCCTCTTTAGAAACTCTATAATTCCTGTAAACTCCGTGTTCTTCTCAACGTCTCCTAGATAGGCGCAACAGTTGTGCGATCGTTCAAAAGGCCAACTGCTCGGAGTAGATGTTTCTGCTACTGGTACTGGATCTTGAACTGTGATCTCAGCTGGAGTTTCAACATTCACTGCTGGTGATTCAATATTCTCGGGTTGTTCAGCCATCTGCACATGAAAATCAATAAAACGCGTCAAAACACAAAAACGACAAAAATATAAAATTCTGGTCAAAAACTAATCTGCACGTTCGCCCGTTTAGAAATGGCGAATGTGAGATTTTGTGGTCGAAAGTGGAAAATTTTGGTCGAAAGTGAAAAATTTCTAATTAAAAATCACATTCGTCCACATTGTTCCACCTTCGTCCACCTTATTCCACCTTCGCCCGGTTTTACCAACCGAATGTGGAAAGGTTTTCCCCCAAAAATTCAAAATTTTGTCATTGTTAGTTTTAACCTGCAATTTTGATTCTAAAACATACTAACATGTCCGACTAACATTCGTCTATTACCAATTTTATCAATTAATCAGTTTACATAGGTTTTCAAGTGGAATTAGGGTTCATATGTGTTCAATCGATCAAATTAACATCTAACTGTGTTATAAACCTAATTCCTTCCACAATCTCCCCCTAAAACCTATGAAAAATGATCGGCTATCAAAAATAAACATCAACAATCATTAAAAACCCCTAGAACAGAAACCCTAGGTCGTGTTCTTTAAACAGTCAATTTTGATCTGTTTTGATGTCCATTACCTGCAAAATTATGCTTAAAATGATGAGCAATGATCAGTGAACAAATCAAGGAAACATAAAATGCACGAGCAACAAGGTCTGGTTATGATGCAATTTTTGAAAAAAATTGTGAATGAGGGGTTCGAAGATGACAGGCTTATTTATAGGGGTCCACTTTCGCCCGTATGAAATGGTCGAATGTGGGTTAAGTCCACATTCGCCCCTAGTTAAAGACCCGAATGTGAAACTGCTCCACCTTCGCCCCTATTTAAAGACCCGAAGGTGGATTGTGTACCCGGAAGTGGAAATTACACCCGGAAGTGGAAATTCCACATTCGTCCATTTGCAAACCGGTCGAATGAAATGATTTTTCCACATTCGACCCATTTAAGGGGCGAATGTGAAATGGAAAAATCTGAAAATTTCGCCAAATCACGAATTCGAATCCCGTTCAACATTTTTCAAGCCGTTAAACTTTCAAAACTCAAATTTTCACATTTTGAATGTTACAAAGTCCAGATGGTGTTATCAAATCTCAGAAATTGACTATCAAGCATCCCCGGATATCAAAAATAAAGCAGAAATGCAAATCTTTTGGATTTTCTGAAATTTATATCAAAACACACCTAAAATCTTTTTGGATTTTGTAGCTTTTTGTCAATAAAAGTAAAATGCGACAAAGTAAAATGCAGCAAAGTAAGTGAAAACAGTAAACATTTTGTGATTTCCGGTAAGAGGATCATATCAGTTTTTGAGAAATCTGAACACAGCGTTGATCTATTTTAATATTATCATTAGAAACAATATGTGACACGGCAATTGCTGATATTGTTGTCCACATAAGCTCACATGCAGACAATTACGCAATGCTTTAAAATGATACGAATTAGATGTATTAGACTAACACATTGTGGTTCCCACACACACGACATACTCCCGTATCAAGAAGTAATTCGCACAAAGACTCATTGTAAAGCGTGATTATGCTTTCGTCGTCTGTAATTGTACAAGATATAATGCATAGAGGTATACAGGTCAGCAAATTAATGCAGCAAAGTAACATATGCACCATACCAGGTTGAGGACGGATATTAATCATGATTTGCATCAATGATCAATACGATATTATAGATAATCTTTGATCATCATATAACATGGAAAGTTCCTCAATTCGGTAACTTTAGGTTTTGGCATAAAGCTCTTTTATAAAGACACCCTGTCTGATCTAGGTCCGTAATGACTTACAGCAGAAGATCAGAAAGGCTATCCCCAGACAACTAATAACATAACGACCCTAAACCTCCGAGTTTTGTACAAACACCCTATCAAACGAAATTACGGTACTAAGACCATATGCCCATGAGGTGTTCATCCACAAACGCGTAGTTTGTTATGTTTGTATCACTAATGCACGCAATATATAGTCTACGAAGCCTATCAGCATATCACACGTAATCAACATACGTCTCATTATACTATGCAATTCTTTAGCCTGTGTCAGATCCCCACTGATGTACTATCATTTCCTCTTTTTATCCAGGAAATCATTTTGGGTTTTTTTTTTTAATTTTTAGGTATTTTGAAAATTTTTCAATGTTTTTGGTTTTTCTGATAAAATGACTCCCCCTAAAATAAAGAACATATTTTTGGGTTTTTAATTTTTCTGAAAAACAAAAAAAAAAATTTGAAAGAAACAATCCACTTGAAAGCATCAACTTCTTTGAGGATTAAACAACCCCCTCGAAAGCATCAACTTCTTTGAGGATTATGATAGTAAAGAGAAATTCCCAATTAGCAAAGAGAAATTCCCAATTAGCAAAAATTTAAAACAAAAAAAAATGATAAACCGAGGAGCCGATTAGTCCTGTTTTTCCTTTATATTGTTTACTTTCAAAAGATATTCAAAGCGGGATCTGTCAAAAGCTTTTGTAACCAAATCTGCACGTTGGTAGTCAGTATGGATTTTGACCATGTCAATCAATTCCTTAGCGTAACAATCACGGATAAAATGATATTTAATCCGGATATGTTTAGCTTTAGAATGATTTTCAGTATTTTTAGTTAATGCAATTGCGGCTTCGTTGTCACAGTGTATAGGGGTTTTAAGAAACTGCAAACCGTAATCGACCATCTGTTGTTGGATCCAGAGCACTTGTGAACAGCAACTCGAGGCTGAAATGTACTCGGCTTCACATGTGGACAGTGCGACGGAAGTCTGTTTCTTGCATTGCCAGGTAATTAACCTGCTCCCTAAAAACTGGCAACCGGCTGTTGTTGATTTGCTGTCTTTGTCACAGCCGCCCCAATCTGCATCACTAAAAGCAATAAAATCAAAATCATCATCATTAGGGTACCAAAGTCCTTTTGATGGACAACCCTTCAGATATCGAAGGATACGCTTGACCGCCGTCAGATGACTTTGTTTCGGCTTCGATTGATAGCGAGCACAGAGACACGTTGCATACATAATATCTGGTCTAGACGCTGTCAAATACATCAGAGATCCGATGATTGCTCTGTATGTAAATGGGTCTGTCAGCTCCCCCTTAGCGTCCACTCAAATCCCGTGATTGGGTTGAATCGGGGTATCCATCGGCTTCGAGTCCTCCATCTGGAATCGGCTCAAGATGTCGGCAACATATTTCGTCTGGTGAATGAAGATCCCGTCGGGTCTTTGATCCACCTGTAAGCCTAGGAAAAACTGCATTTCCCCCATAGCGCTCATTTCGAACTTCTCCTGCATAACAGTTTCAAATTCCCTGCACAAGAGTTCGTTAGTTGACCCAAATATAATATCATCAACGTAAATCTGTACAAGAAGCAAGTCATCTCCCGTCTTCTTCGTAAAGAGGGTGCAATCGACGAGGCCACGCTTGAATCCTTTGGAGATGAGGTATGTACTTAGCTCCTCGTACCACTGTCTTGGAGCCTGGTGCAAACCATATAAAGCTTTGTTCAGCACGTAAACCTTGTCCCGGTGGATTGGGTCCTCAAAGCCTGGTGGCTGCCCGACATAAACTTCCTCCTTGACTTTACCGTACAAAAATGCGCTCTTGACGTCCATCTGATAGACTTTGAATTTCTTATACGAAGCAAACGCAAGGAACATCCGAATAGCTTCCATTCGTGCTACTGGTGCATAGATTTCGTTGTAGTCAATTCCTTCGATTTGATGGAAACCCTGCACAACCAATCTGGCTTTGTTCCTTACAATAACTCCACGATCATCCTTTTTGCACTTAAACACCCACTTAGTGCCTATTTTCTTTCTTCCTAGCGGCAAATCTGTGAGCGTCCAGACTCCCAATTTCTGGAATTGCAATAACTCCTCCTGCATTGCCTCAACCCAGGCATCTTCTTGCAAAGCGTCTTTGTATGTCCTTGGCTCTACCTGCGACACATAACATGCAAACGACCAATCATTTTGACTACCAGATTTCTGAATTTTGGCATACAATGCTAAAGCACCAAAACTCTCTGGCGAATTAACGCTTTTAAGCTGCCCTCTGGTCATCACTCCACTACCAGGATCACCGATTACTTGCTCCAGCGGGTGAATACGATGAATCCGAGATTCCGGATTAACAGGTACAATCACTCCCATCTGAGCAGTCAAATTCTCTACAGCATCCTGATCATTACCCGTGTTAGATGATGAAGCAACATCTGGATTTGGAGTTGGGTTCACAGTTTGCTCTTCTAAGTCTTCTGCATTTTCAAGAACTGCTTCTTCAAATTGTTCATCTTCAGATTCTGAAGTGTCTAATGAAGTTGAAGCTTCTTGAAACAACTCTTCTTCTTGTGTAGGAACACTGGTATCATTAGAAGCTGGTGGGGGGTTTACGGTGATTGGACGCATCAATGGTGAAGTTGCCGCGTTTTCACACTCGTAAAGTAATCTGATAACAGCTTCTTCAACCAGGCTATCTAGGTTGAATGATTCAAAGAAATCTTTGTAATCAAACATCCAATCAGGGCCCGTGCCTTGCAAATTTTGAGTGTAACGTTGAACTTCCACATTAGCCCAATCCTCCACTTGACGAGTTCTCTTGTTGAATACCCGTTTGAGCGGGGTTGCATATCCAACAAAATATCCCTCTTCAGCTTTAGGACTAAACTTCTCGCTTGGATTCAACATCGTGCATGGCGCCCCAAATGGTTCTAGATACTCTAAATTGGGCTTTCGTCGGTGTAACAGCTCATAAGATGTTTTTCCAAACTTCTTCACTGTTATAACCCGATTTAATGTATAGTTTGCTGCATAAATCGCCTCATTCCAGAACATTACCGGAAGATTTGAGTCAGCGAGCATTGTTCTTGCAGCCTCAATCAGAGTCCTATTCTTTCTTTCAGCAACACCGTTCTGTTGCGGGGTATACGGAGCTGAATATTCATGATGAATTCCTTTGCTTTCACAAAGTTCATCCATCTTTGCATTTTTGAACTCCGTCCCGTTGTCACTCCTGATCCTTTTGATCTTCAAATTGTAGATATTCTCCAGCCGAGTGAACAGAACTTGTAGGTTAGTAAAAGTGTCGCTTTTGTTCTTCAAACACATCACCCATGAGAATCGTGAATAGTCATCAGTGACGACTAAACAATAAAGCTCTCCAAGATGACTTTTGCGCTTGACCGGTCCAAAAAGGTCCATGTGCAATCGCTCAAGCGGCATCTCAACAGAGTTAACTTTCTTCACTTTATGGGATTGTCTGTGTTGTTTTCCTTTCATGCAGCTCACACACTTGTCGTTCAGATGGAAATGTTTCACGTTAACTCCATCGACAAGTCCATTTCTCACTAACTGATTCATTTTCCTCAGATGAATGTGCCCCATCCTGCGGTGCCACATTATTGATTCTTTTTCGGTCGCCTTGGATAGAAAGCATGTTATCTGTCCCTGTGGTGTCATTGCCTTGGACATATCAAGAATGTAAAGATTGTTGACTCGAGGTGCCATCAACATAACCCACTCCTTTGGAATCTTGAAGCCCGGTTTAAGTATATAGCAGGATTTGTCATCAAAATGCACAGAAAATTGTTTATCGCATATTTGACTGACGCTCAACAGATTATAGTCTATCTGCTTGACATAAGAAATCCGCTCGAAAGTCACAATCCCGTTACTCACGCTTCCTTCCATCGTGATATAACCTCCTTTATTACCCGCGAACGCAACATATCCTCCATTTATATTCTTCACATCAAACAGCAATGCCAAATCCCCCGTCATGTGGCCTGAAGCTCCACTATCAACAATCCAGAGACTGCTAATAGGGCCAGCTGAAGCTCCCTGCACACAAAAAGTAAACATTTAGTTCTTTCGGGGGACCCAAGCCTGAGTCTTGGGCCTTTGAACTTTGGCTTTCAAAGAATCATTCTCATTGACTTTTTCAACCACTTTCTGTTTTGAATCAATCGATTTCTGATTTTTCAAAACATTTTCACTTTTCTCACTCACCTTTGAAGTAGAAGCTCCTGAAGTACCATTAGGTGTCCAAGATTGTTCAGACCTTTTGAGAATACGAATTTGAGATTTTGGTTTCTCAATTGGTTTCTGAACATTGTTACTAAAAGTAACTTTCTTAGCAACCTTATCTGAATTAACAGACTTAGGTCCAACATTTGACTTGACAATTGGTTTTTGTGGAACCTTTTGTCTATCAGCTGTTGTGTTCACCACTGGTTTTCTCCAAGATTGTTCCATTGCAATCCGATTCCTTTGATCATAATGAAATGGACGGTTGTTCCTCATTTGAAAATTGTTATGATTATGAAAATGTTGTTGTTGAGGAACAGCCCGTCTATGCGGTGGGACATAATGATCAACCGGCTTTCTCATGGAATTTTTAACCTCAACTTCATGTCTTTTGTGCCTTACATATGGACACTGAGCAAGTAAATGCCCACGTTCTCCACATTTAAAGCATTTTCTATATTCCTCAAACACATAATGAGCATTTGGTGAAGCAAATGATCTGACAGGAAATTGATCATTATATTGTTGATTTCTTAAACTCTCAGGAAGTGGTCCTTTCGAGTAAGAAGGTTCATGAAAACCATTTGCTTTATCATCTGGTCGAATGAACTCAGTGACATGAATTTTTGGCTCTTGAGGAACTTCTGAAAACAGTTTCTTTAAGATTTCTGGTGGAATTTCATTGGTTCTCTCATGTTTTGGAAACCATATTGTGCTTTCTTGCCAGATTTTATCAAGTTTAGAATAGTTAACGTTTTTAATCGGAAATTCCTCATCAGCAATGATCTTATCGGATCCTTCCATCCGATAAAATACCTTTACAGGTTTGTCACTTGGTTCATTCAGCTCATTCAATTTCACCACATTCTTAACATCATTTTTCTTAACATCAATCTTTTCAGACTTTTTATCACGATTAGCATTTGCCATCGGATGAACATGATCAGATGGTGACACTGGTTCAGTAGTAATGATGTGATTTTCTTTTGGAATCTCACATTCATTAACAGATTGATCACTACCAGTATCATCATTTTCTGAGTCTGAACTATCACTCTCAGCATAAACACCCTCATTGTTCAAGCCCAAAATCGGTCTCACATCGGAATATGGATCACCAATACTCGAGGTATTAGATTCCATATCTGATGATGAGTCTGATTTCACCGAACTCTCCGGTATAACTTGATGATAGTTATGGTTCTCAAAAAGAACCGGAGATGGTACAGACTTGTAGTTGGTGGTGTTATCATCAATGATATGATCCACAACATAAGCAACATTCTTATAACTTTCCAGTTTCTTGTTAACTTTTTCAGCAAAGCATTTAATGGCAGCCATTTCCAACTTGGTGTTTTCAATTTCATTGATATAGTTATTTATGGCCAATTGTTTCAATGACAAAGTATTTTTCAAGTCAGAAATGTCCTTTTTATAGCCATCCAATACTTTGTTAAAAGCATTTAACTCTTTGCGAGTAGATTGACAGTTTTGAATAGCACTATCACGTGAAATTCGGAGTTGTTTATTCTCCTCTGTCAATCTATCACAAGTTCCACAGTATTTATCACTCATAACATCAGTGCTAGATTCAGAACTTACAGGTTTTGGCGGTTCGGTCATGGCCATCAACGCAAAATGAGCTTCCTTTCCAGTGAAAAACTTTGAGTAGTCGATCTTGGTGAAAGCATCATCAGCGATGCACGACTTCCTCGTCATCAAAAAGTCAGCTTCTGCCAGCAACTGGTCAATATCATCATCCAAAGAATCAACACTTCCCTCTGTGTCTGATTCGCTCTCAGAGTCTGAATAAACTGATTTACACTCTTCGGGAACATCAGAAACTGAATCAATCACCATCCCAGAACTCTTCTCCTCAGCCTTAACCTTAACAGGTTCACTCTCCACTTCCATCTCAGTCTCAGAATCATCACTTTCACTCTCCTCAGTTTCTTTCTTCTCATCAACTACCACCGACTCTTCCATATCAACCTGATAAGCAACACATGCCACATTCCCACCAGTAGTCACTTCCTCAACTCCTATTTGCATACCCGACCAGTCAAACCTCTCATCTTGTTGAGTCACCAAAGCTTGGTTCTGACTCGCATTCTGTTGAGTCTCAGTAGGTGTAGTAATAGGTACAACTGTTCGGTTTGGGTGATTAGGAGATTGGTTTTGAATCTGGTTTTGAGTGTTTGGTTGTCTGTTTTGGTTGTTAAAGTTTCGGTTTTGGTAGTTGTTGTTATTTTTGTAAGAAACTTGGCTCTGTTGACGGTTCTGGTAATTAGCATTGAAAGGGTTTCGATTACCTTGTTTAGGTGGCTGGGTGCATTCCCTTTTGAAGTGTCCTTTTTCTCCACAATTAAAACATGTAACCTTCTCCTTATTGAAACCATAGGTTGTGTTGGGAGAAGTTGCCAAGTCAGTCCTACCAGTTTTCTCTATGAACTCTGTTGCTCTCCTCATTATACTCGCAAAAGCCCATTGAATGTCAATGAGTTCCATCTCTTCCTTGTCTATTTGTGCGTAGTCTTCGTTGGTTAAGTTGTTGTTCCCAATCTGACTAGCAACCAAGCCATTGTAGGATGAAATCATTGCTGAGACTAATGCAATGTGTTGCTGAGCAACCTCCACAGTCACATTTCCCAAGTTGGATGTATCCAAAACCACTGGTTGTTTATGTTGAGTAACTTGGTTTGCTGGTTGTTGTGTTTGGTTAGCGGTGTAAAAACTAGCTTGTTGCATTGGAGAGATTGGTGAAATGTAGGAACTATATTGTGGTGGTGTGTATGATGGTTGTGAGTAGGAATTGTATTGTGGTGGTGTGTAGTTGGTGGTTGGTTTTGATGATTCCATGACATTAGAAATACATGCAACATGTGGTGCAACGCTTCCAGAGCTCGAGTTTCCAGCTGGAACTGAAGTACCTCCAAAATACAGACTTGGATTCTGAGGAATCTGTGACCTCCTAGCTTTCCTCCTGTCCTCCAACTCTTTGTTCTCTAGCTTTTCAATAAACTCTGAAATGGTCCAAAATTGATAAGCATCCTTCTCTCTAAGTACCTCCACATGCTGATCCCACTGTGGTGGTAAAGCATCTGCAAACTTATCCACCTGCTTAGTCATTGGAATCTGTACACCATAGCTAGAAAATTCAGACAATAAATGCATATATCTCGGAGTTAGTTCTTTCAAAGTTTCATTATTAATGAAAGAAAAATTATCAAACTCTTTAACCAATTCCTCCATTCTCAAACTCCTGGTCTTCTCATTACCATCATGCTTCCTCTTCAGCTTATCCCAAAGCTGCTTTGACGTAGTACATGTCCCAAACTGATGCAACAGGTCACTTGTGATCGCCTGTGTCAGTTGAGAGAACGCCTTCTTCTCCACCACATATTTCTTCTTTTCATCCTCAGTCAAGCTTTCCAGAGGAATCAACTCACCGGTATTCTCCAGAATCGGTGCTGTGTATCCTTTCACAATCATGCTCCATGCCTCAGCTCCTTCAACTCCCATGCCTTCCAGATGGATCTTGAACATGGTGTGCCACTGGTTATACTCTTGCATATCCATGAGCTTTGGTGGCCGAGTTCCACTACCTGTAGACAAATCCTTAATCAAGGTAGAAATAGCATTAGTGGTTTGAGTATTTACCGCCGCTGCAGCTACTCCCCAGTAATCTGATTGTAGTGCCGGATGTGCTACACTTTGAGGCATCGTGTTAGTTGTTGTCATGTAATTAAGTGGTTGTGAAGACTGTGTGTTCGTCTTCTGCGTTGCCACTGTCCATGGGTCCATTGTCTGCTGTTGTGGTTGTGTAGTTGCTGATCCCGAAGTAGTCTGAAAACGCCACATGATCACAATCTGAAAATCTCAACACTTAGAAAAAATTTTCAGCAAAAATCCTAGGTTCGCCCGAAAAGTAGTACTTTCGTCCCAATTTTCACACTCTCGTCCCTTCTATCTCACTTTCGTCCCTTCTGTTCTACTTTCGTCCAAATAGTAACAACCGAAGGTGAAATTTACCAGAATGTAAATCAAATCAACACACTTTCCACTTTCGCCCGAACCAAAACGGTCGAATGTGGAATGTTATACCCGAATGTGAAAAATTCTAAACAAGTTTTCAGGTTCGTCCACTCAAACACTCAGGTTCGCCCACTTTTATGCACTTTCGACCACAACACTCAGTCCAGGTTCCAGGTTCGCCCAAAACAGTCAGATCTCATTTTTGAAAAACGGTTATTGTTTGAAAAACGGTTATTTTGATCTCAGATTTTCAAAAGTTCATGGATTTGAATGATCTCAATCAGGTTATGTTTCGGAATTGATTTGGAACAACTTTAAGTCTTGGAAAACTTGAATTCGACCACAAATTCACCTTTAAATCGATCAAAAACTATGTTTTAAGAGTTTTTGTAAAAACAGATGATTTTATGTCAAAAACATGTCCAAATCAGTTCTGATCTTATCAAATTTGTTGTTGTATGATCCTCTATGCTCTGATACCACTTTGTGAGCGTTGGATTTTATCTAAAACAGGATTATACGATCATACAAGTCACAAATCTAGGTGCGGAAACCCTAGATCTGAACAAATTGATAAAACACAAATCACGACACAATCAAGATCATTTTCAATATCATTTTCATAGATTAACTTCAATCAATAAGCATTTACAAACTGTTTATGTTAATCTAGAATCACACAGATAATCTCTCAAAAACACTCCTAAACCTGATCTGAACCTGGACACAAATGACAACTCTCTTACTTAATCAAAAACTCAAAATCTATATATAGGCACTGCACATTCGCCCCTTTCAATAGGTCGAATGTGAGCTTTTTCCACATTCGCCCACATCAAGTGGTCGAATGTGTTCTTCTGTTCTTGTCCATTTTACCTTCGCCCACTTCAGATCTTCCTTCGCCCAGTCTCTTTTACCTTCGCCCATATTATTGTACATTCGCCCCATCCTGATCACCTTCGGCCAACACTAACATATGTTAATTATAGTATATCCAATCCTTAGTCGCAAAACGCATCAACAATTTGGACCCTATTTTGATCAAAAACTTTCTGTTTTCATTGATAAAACTGAATTGGTGATAAATTGATTAATTAGAGCTTGTTTTCATGGATAAAATGCATAATTCTCTTTGATAAACTTGTTCCAAATCAAATCCGAATCAAAATCTGATTAGAATCATCAAATTCTTTCAACTTTTGAAAAATTTGATCAAAATTAACTGATTTTCAAAGAATAACCGTTTTTGAAAGTGCAGGGTCAAACCTAGGGAGAATGGGCGAACGTGTGTGTTAAATGGTCGAACCAAAGGATTTTTGGTCGAAGGTGGTGTTTTAACTGGTCGAACGTAGAGTTTGTTAGTGTATTGGTGTACATTCGACCATACTTGTCTCATTCGACCATTCGGACGGTCGAAGGTGAAATTCAAACGGTCGAAAGAGGGTTAAACGGTCGAAAGTGATTTGTGTTTGTTATATCTCTCATTTGTATCATTTCAAACAGTCGAAGGAGAACATTTTCTCTCATTCGACCACTCGACTCATACGAAGGAGAAATTTGTTTTAAACCTTTCTAATCTTTTCGTGTTTAATCATTTTCAGTTCAAGATGTGGAACTTTCCTACTACACCACGACCTAACACGACACCACAACAGCAGACAACCATGGATCCTTGGTCGGTTGCTGCCCAAAAATCTAGTCAACCATCACAACCTATCAATTACATGGCAATGACTAGTACTATTCCTCAACACGTTGCGCAACCACAACCGCAACCGATGGGCGACTATTGGGGAGTAGCAGCAGCAGCGGTTCACTCACAGACGACTAATGCCATATCAACTCTTATTCATGACTTGTCCTCGGGGAGTGGAAACCGACCACCTAAGCTTATGGAGATGGTCGACTACAACACGTGGAAGACTAAATTCAAGATCCATTTGGAGGGTATGGGTTTAGAGGGAAGTGAGGCGTGGCAGATGATTGCGAAAGGCTATGTTGCTCCGATCTTGGAGAACACGGGAGAGCCTATTCCATTGGAGAATCTAGCAGACGATGAAAAGAAAAAGTTTGCTATTGAGAAGAAGGCATTTTCTCAATTGTCTCAAGCTATCAACACTGATTTGCTGCATCAGTTTGGTTCTTGCACAACTTCTAAACAGCTGTGGGACATGTTGAGGAACATGCATGATGGAAATGAGAAGACTAGGAAGCTAAGGATGGAAGAGCTTCGGAAAGAGTTTGAGAATTTTAGTTACATGGGTAATGAGACATTGAAAGAGTTGGTTCCAAGGTATTGCCACTTACTCACAGAGCTTTCAAGCTATGAGATTAGCATACCTATGTCCAAATTGGTGGACAAGTTTGTCGATGCATTGCCACCATATTGGAACCAACATATTGAGGTGTTAAAAGAGAAGGATGCGTACCAGTATTGGACGATAAATGAATTCATTCAGAAACTGGAAAACAAGGAGATGGAGGAAAAGAGGAAAGCAAAAAGGGCTCAAATTCCTCAGAATCCAAAACTGTATCTTGGTGGTACATCTTCTTCCCATTCTACTTCCAGTTCTACTACCAATGTTGCTCCACACATCGCGTGCGTATCCAACATTGTTGAACCACCCAAACAACCAATCAATTACCTTGCTCAAACATCTTCATATACCTCACCATCATATCCAACAACTACTACTTACATTCCACCATTTTCACCCATGCAACAAGCAACATGTTACTCTGCTAGCCAACCTCAAAAACAACAACCTTATAGCCCTCAAATGAACCAAATGCAACTTAACCAAAGTCAAACTAACCAAAGCCCGATTGTGTTGGAAACATCAAATTTAAACAATGTTACTGTTGAGATTGCCCAACAACATGTAGCATTAGTTTTAGCAATGGTAGCATCGTACAATGGCTTGGTTGCTAGTCAAATTGGGAACAACAACTTGACCAATGAGGACTATGCCCAGATTGACAAGGAAGAGATGGAATTAATGGATATTCAGTGGGCTTTTGCAAGTATCATGAGAAGAGCCACTGATTTTATTCAAAAGACCGGGAGAACTGATCTTTCGACTTCTCCTAACACCACTTATGGCTTCAACAAAGCCAAAGTAACTTGTTTCAACTGTGGTGAAAAAGGTCATTTTAAAAAAGAGTGCACACTACCAGCACAACAAGGTAATAGAAATCCATTCAACTCTACTTACCAAAACCGACAAACCCAAAATCAAAATCATGTATCATACCAAAGTCCCAACATTTCAAGCTTTCAACCTCACAACAACTATCAAAACCGCCAAAATAACCAACAAAATAACAATGCTAGACAATCCACAACACAAAACCAAAACCAAACACAACAGAACTCAAACCGAACAATCATTCCCATATCTACACCAAACACACAAACCCAAACCGAGAACCCAAATCAAGCTTTGGTGATACAGAAGGATGAGGGTTTTGATTGGACTGGTATGCAGTTGGGTGTTGAAGAAATTACAGCCGGTAATGTGGCTTGTGTGGCACAGAAAATGAATTTGGATGAGCCGGTGGAGGTTGAAGAAAAGATTGTGACTGAGAAGATGAGTGAGTTGAAGATTGAAGAGTTGAATGACGAGATGAATGTTGATGTTGAAGAGAAGAAGTCTGGAATGATTATGGATACGGTTGCTGATATTCCAGAGCAGTTTGATTCTACTTATTCTGACGAGGAGAGTGAGTCTGATTCGGAATCTAGTGTTAACTCACTGGATGACGACATTGACCAGTTGCTTGCTGAAGCTGACTTCTTGATGACAAGGAAATCATGCATAGTGGATGATGCTTGCACCAGAATTGACTATTCCAAGTTTTTCGCTGGGAAGGAAGCACACTTTGCAATGATGGCCATGACAGAACCACCTAAACAGGTAAGTACTGAATCTACTGTTAATTCTAATTCAACTTGTGTCAAACATTGCAAAGCGTGTGATAAATTGACAGATGAAAATAAGCAACTCAAGGTTCAACTTGAGAGTGCAAAAATCAACTGTCAATTATATCAGAAAGAATCAAAAGAGTTTAACAGAGTACTTGATGGTTATAAGAAAGACGTTTCTGAATTGAAAAAAACATTGTCTTTAAAACAAATGGCCATAAATAACTATATCAATGATTTTGAAAACACAAAATTGGAAATGGCCACCATCAAGTGCTTTGCAGAGAAAGTTAACAAAAAGCTTGAGAGTTATAAGCACATCGCTTATGTTGTAGACCACATTATAGAAGAGCCTTCACAGTCTAGTACTGCAAACTACAAAGCTGTCCCAGCTCCGCTGTTGTTTGAAAACCATAATTTGCATGCAATAGCACCGGAGAGCTCAGTTAAATCTGACTCTACGTCGGATAACGAGTCAAACACATCCAGTGTGGGAGACCCGTATTCTGATGTTAGACCTGTTCTGGGAAATAATGAAGGTGTGGTTGCTGCTGATGATTCTGATGAAGAGGATGAACAGTCTGAGACGGTTGTTTAAAAAATGAGTGATATTCCTGATGAAAATCACATCATCACTACTGAACCTGTTTCACCATCTCAGATTGTCCATCCCATGGCTAACGCTCATAGAAAGAATCAATCAGTGAAGTCTGTTGAAAAGAAAGTTGTTAAGAATGTTGAAAAGAAAGTGGTTAAGAATGTTGAAAAGAAAATTGAAAAGTCAGATGAAAAAGAAAATGAATCGTGTGATAAACCTGTCAAAGTTTTCTATCGGATGCAAGGCTCCGATAAGATCATGTCTGATGAAGAATATCCGATTCAATTTGCAAATTATTCAAAAATTGAAAAGATCTGGAAGGAAAGTACCATTTGGTTCCCGAAACATGAGCGAACAAATGATATTCCTCCAGCAATTTTAAGGAAAATTCATTCGGATATTTCTAAAGAGCCAAAGGTCAATGTCACACAATTTGTTAAACCAATAGATAAGTCAAATAGTTTTATTGAGCCGACTTACTCAAAGGACCCCACTCCTGAGAGTTTAAGAAGACAGTGTATGGTTGATCAATATCCTATCGCTAGTTATTCTAAGTCGAACATCAAGGAAAATTATGAAGAGTACCGTACATGTTTTAAGTGCGGGGAGAGGGGACATTTACTTGCCAACTGCCCGTATGTACGACACAAGAGGAACGAGGTGGAGATGAAGCAAAGGTATGATTGTCCGGTTGATAATCATTGTTATCCACAGAGACGGTTTGTCCCTCAACCAACACCTTTTTATAACCAAAGAAATTATTTCAAAAGGAGGGAAAATCGTCCGATGACATATGATAGACGCAACCGGATAGCCACTGAGAAACCGTCTAAGAAACCATTGGTGAATGCAACTGCTGACAACAAAAAGGTTCCTGTTAAACCTAATGTCAAACCAGCAGTTGGACCTGTCTCTGTTAAATCAGAGAAGGTAACCAAGAAGGTATCGTTCAAGGATGAAGTAAAGAAACCGGCTAAGACCTCAAAATCTCAGATCCGGATCTTGAAACGGACTGAACAATCTTGGTCATCAAAGGGTTCTGAGGGTGCTTCAACTTCACAAAATGAGAAATCTGAGAATGAGAAAGATTTGTGTGAAAAGAAAAAGGTTGATAAAAATCAAGATGTTTGTGAAAAATCTGAATCTTTGAAACAATCTGTTCAAAGACCCAAGACCAAACAGGCTTGGGTCCCCCGAAAAATCTAACTTCTTTACTTGATATGTGCAGGGAGCTTCAGCTGGCCCTGTGAGCAGTCTTTGGATTGTTGACAGTGGAGCTTCTGGCCATATGACTGGGGATCTTTCGCTACTTTTTGACATTAGAAACATCAATGGAGGTTATGTAGCGTTTGCAGGGAACAAGGGAGGCTATATTACCATGGAGGGTAGTGTGAGCAATGGAATTGTGAGTTTTGAGAGAATTTCCTATGTGAAGCAAATAGATTACAATCTGTTGAGTGTCAGTCAGATATGCGACAAGCAATTTTCTGTGTACTTTGACGACAAATTTTGCTATATACTCAAGCCGGGTTTTGAGCTACCGAAAGAGTGAGTGATGCTAAAGGCGCCGAGAGTGAACAACTGGTACATTCTCAATATGTCGAAAGCAATGACCACCCAAGGCCAAGTCATGTGTTTCCTCTCCAAGGCTACAGAAAAAGAATCAATCATGTGGCACAGAAGGATGGGACACATTCACCTCAGAAAGATGAATCAATTGGTGAAGAACGAACTTGTCACAGGCGTGAACGTCAAACATTTTCACCTAAATGACAAGTGTGTGAGTTGTAAAAAGGGTAAGCAGCACAAACAATCCCATAGGCCAAAGAAAGTTAATTCCGTTGAACTGCCACTTGAACGTTTGCACATGGATCTGTTTGGACCGGTCAAGCGTAAGAGTCATGCTGGGGAGTTATACTGTCTTGTGGTGACTGATGATTTTCCAAGATTCTCATGGGTTATGTGCTTACACCGAAAGAGCGACACGTTTGATAACTTGAAAGTTCTGTTCACTCGTCTGGAAAATATCTATGGTCTCAAGATCAAGAGGATTAGGAGTGATAATGGGACGGAGTTTAAAAATGCACAAATGGACGATCTTTGTGAAAACAAAGGAATTCATCATGAATACAGTGCTCCGTATACCCCACAACAGAACGGTGTCGCGGAACGTAAAAACATGACTCTAATTGAAACGGCGAGAACAATGCTTGCGGACTCAAATCTTCCAGTAATGTTCTGGAACGAAGCAATTTACGCAGCATGTTATACTCTTAATCGTGTTTTAACGGTGAAGAAGTTTGGCAAAACTTCTTATGAGCTGTTGAATCGTCGAAAGCCTAATTTAGAGTATCTAGAACCGTTTGGAGCTCCTTGTACTATGCTTAATCCATCTGAGAAGTTCGCACGAAAGGCTG
Source organism: Ambrosia x helenae (assembly GCA_030844895.1). NCBI lineage: Eukaryota > Viridiplantae > Streptophyta > Magnoliopsida > Asterales > Asteraceae > Ambrosia > Ambrosia x helenae. The sequence goes on from CM061230.1 coordinate 77,527,952, forward strand.
AGGAAGGATACTTTGTTAGATATGCAACCCCGCTCAAACGGGTATTCAACAAAAGGACTTTCAGGTCGAGGAGTGGGCTAACGTTGAAGTGCAACGGTACACTCAGAATTTACAGGGAAGCGGTCCAGACTGGATGTTTGATTACAAAGATTTCTTTGAATCATTCAACCTAGATAGCTTGGTTGAAGAGGCTGTATTACGTTTATATTACGAGGTCGAAAACGCAGTGACTTCACCGTTGTGCGTCCGATCACCGTGAATCCTTAAGCAGCTTCTAATGATACCAATGTTCCTGTCGTTGAAGAAGAGGTTTTTCAAGAAGCTTCCACAACGTTGAATTCATCAGAATCAGAAGATGACGACGATGATGTTACAAGTGAAGCTATCTTAGATCATGCTACAGTGACACCACCAGTGAACCCAACTACAAATGGTGCTTCAACATCGAATGTGGGTAATGATCTGGTTTCTGCAGAGAATTTAACTACTCAGACGGGAGTCCAAGGACCCGATTATCCGGAATCTCGGATACATCGAATTCACCCGATCAAGCAAGTTATTGGTGATCCTGGTAGCAGTGTGATGACAAGAGGACAATTGAGGAATTCGAACTCACCAGAAAACCTTGGCAATCTTGCTTTATATGCCAAAATACAAAAATCTGGTTTTCAGAATGACTGGTCTTTTGCTTGTTATGTTTCGCAGGTTGAGCCGCGAACTTACAAGGATGCTCTTTTGGACGACGCTTGGGTGGAAGCAATGCAAGAGGAGTTGTTGCAGTTTCAGAAACTTGGCGTCTGGACACTGACAGATTTGCCCCCGGGAAGAAAGAAGATTGGAACGAAGTGGGTTTTTAAATGCAAAAAGGATGATAGAGGAGTGATCGTAAGGAACAAAGCTCGTTTGGTTGTACAAGGATTTCATCAAGTGGAGGGAATCGATTACAACGAGATCTATGCACCAGTTGCACGCTTAGAGGCAATCTGAATGTTTCTGGCGTTTGCATCATTCAAGAAATTTAAGGTGTATCAAATGGATGTCAAGAGCGCATTTCTTTACGGTGTGGTCAAGGAGGAAGTTTACGTAGGTCAACCACCAGGCTTTGAAGATCCTATTCACCGGGATAAGGTCTATGTTTTGAACAAAGCTCTCTACGGGTTGCACCAAGCTCCAAGGCAATGGTATGAGGAGCTGAGCACGTATCTTCTCTCAAAAGGATTCAAGCGAGGTTTGGTAGATTGCACACTGTTCACTAAGCGAACAGGCGATGACTTGCTTCTAGTCCAGATTTATGTTGACGATATTATATTTGGGTCTACTAATGAACTTCTGTGCAGAGAATTTGAAAGTGTTATGCAGGAAAAGTTCGAGATGAGTGCAATGGGAGAGATGCAGTTTTTCCTATGTTTGCAGGTGGAACAAAGACCAACGGGAATCTTTATTCACCAGATGAAATACGTTTCTGAAGTCTTTAGCCGATTCCAGATGGATGATTCGAAGCCGATGGATACCTCAATACAACTCAATTACGGGATTGGAGTTGACGCTAAGAGGGAGCTAACTGATCCATTTACATACAGAGCAATCGTCGGATCTCTGATGTATCTCACCGCCTCCAGACCTGATATAATGTTTGCCACATGTCTCTGTGCACGTCATCAGTCGAAGCCGAAACAGAGTCATCTTGTAGCTGTCAAACGTATCCTTAGATATCTGAAGGGTTGTCCGTCGAGAGGACTATTGTACCCTAATGATGATAATTTTGACCTAATCGCTTTTAGTGATGCAGATTGGGGCGGCTGTGATAAAGACAGCAAATCCACAACGGCTGGATGCCAGTTTATGGGGAGCAGGCTCGTGACCTGGCAATGCAAGAAACAGACCGCAGTTGCATTATCCACATGTGAAGCAGAATACGTTTCAGCATCGAGCTGTTGCTCACAGGTTCGTTGGATCCAACAACAGATGGTGGACTACCGTTTGCAATTTCTTAAAACCCCTATTTACTGTGATAATGATGCCGCAATCGCATTAACAAAAGACTTAGTAAATCACTCAAAGGCTAAACATATCCGGATTAAATACCATTTTATCCGTGATTGTTACGCTAAAGAGTTGATCGATATGGTCAAAATCCACACTGATTACCAACGCGCAGACCTTTTTACCAAAGCTTTTGATAAATCGAGATTCGAATATCTTTTGAAAGCTAACGGTATTAAAGAAAAACAAGACTGATCACCACCTCAGTTTATCGCTTTTAGTTTAATTTTACTGTTTTTCAGAAAAAATTCGAAAATCCAAAAACATTGAAAAAATTTCAAAATCCATAAAAATTAGAAAATTTCTTTGCTGACTGCTATATCTTCTTCCCTTAGATTAATGCCGTCAGATTTCTGTGAGCAAACGATATCTGGGCAGTCACATATTTGAAATGCTCCAGCTTATCCTTGGGAACAGTAAATTCAAAAATTTATAAAAATCAGAAAAACCAAAAATGATTTCCTGGAGAAAAAGGGGAAATGATAGTACATCAGTGGGGATCTGACACATTCTAAAGAAATGTAATGCTATATAGGGCGTGTGTCTGAGTCTGTGCGATGTGCTGATAGGCTTCGTAGACCTATTACTGCGTGCCTGATACATACATATCAAACGAATTGTTGTGTGGATGAACTCTTCATGGGCATATGGTCTTAGTACCGTAATTTCGTTTGATAGGGTATTTGTACAAAACTCGGAGGTTTTGGGTCGTTATGTTATTAATTGTCTGGGGATAGCCTCTCTGATCTTCTGCTGTAAGTCATTACGGACCTAGATCAGATAGGGTGTCTTTATAAAAGAGCATTATGCCAAATCCTAAAGTTACCGAATTGAGGAACTTTCCATGTTTTATGATAATCAAAGATTATCTATTACATCGTATTAATCACAGATGCAAATCATGATTAATATCAGTCCTCAACCTGGTAGAGTGCACATGTTACTTTGCTGCATTAATTTGCTGACCTGCATACCTCTGTGCATCATACCTTGTAATTTACAGACGACGAAAGCATAATCACGCTTTACAATGAGTCTTTGTGCATTTACTTCTTGATACGGGAGTATGTCGTGTGCGTGGGAACCACAGACAATTACGTTTATATTATACATAGTCGTATCAGTCTAAAGCACTGCACAAAAGTCTGCATGTGAGTTTATGTGGATCACAATATCAGCAGTTGCCGGAAATCCCAAAACACGTACTGCTTTATCTTTACATTTCTGCATTTTATTTTCTCGTCAAAAATTGCAAAACTCAAAAAGATTTTAGGTGTGCTTTAACATAAACTTTAGAAAATCCAAAAAGATTTTACTTTTCTATCTTATTTTTGATAGCTGATGGTGGTTGATGACGATTTTCTAAACCTTGATGAACCATTTGAGCTTTGTGATCTTTAAATGAGAAAATATGATTGTCGGATGCTTAAAAGTTGGAAAATATTTTGAACGGGACTCGATTTTGTGATTTGGTAAAATTTTCAAAAATTCCTATTCACTTTCGCCCATTCGCTTGGGTCGAAGGAGGAATTTCATGTTCATTCGTACGTTTCATTTTGGGCGAATGTGAGAGTTCTTAAGCTGTTTTTCTCTTTCGAACCCTTATCTCTCATTCGCACCTTTTATTATGGGCGAAGGAGACAAAAGCTTCACATTCGACCACTACGAACGGGCGAATGAGCTGCCTATATAAAGCCATTTCTACTCATTCGAACCATTCTAAAATTTTTTCAAAATTTCTGATCCTAAGTCCACTTGTTGCTCGTGTATTTTAGCCTATACCATTTTGTTCGTCTCTTTGTGCTGATCATTTTGCACTTATTCTTACAGGTTATCATCAAGAATTGAATGATTTATCAACGTTTTTCAGTTTCGAGCCCTAACAAATCAAAAACTGTTTAAACCATGATAATTGACTTAATTGTTGATGGGGAAACATTGGTTCAGTGTTTTAGGGGGAGATAATCCAAAAACTTAGGGTTTTAATCCATCAGAATTGATCATTTGATTAGTTTTAGGTTCGAACCCTAATTTTTATTAGAAAACACTGAAACAATGTTGGTTTGATAAAATTGATTGTTTGGAAACCTTAATCGGTGTTTTTACTTGCTAACTGAATCAAAATGACATGTTTTAACTCAATAAAAATGCAAAATTGAATTTTGAAATGAAGAACAGTCACCTTCGCCCTTTTCGAAAGGTCGAACGTGCAAAAATGGGCGAAAGAGAAGGCTTGTCTGGGCGAATGAAGTCAAACGGGCGAATGAAACATTTTTCATAAACATTTCACATTCGAACCCTTAAAACTTCACATTCGCACCCAGAAACTCTCATTCGTACCTCCGAATGGGCGAATGTAGAGATCAATTATCAAATTTTCAATTTTTGTTTATTTTGTCGATTTCTAACGTGTTTACTTGATTTGTTTTGCAGTATAAACCATGTCTGAACAGGAAAGAACTAGTGAAAAAGATGGAACATCTGCACAAGCTGCTGAGAAAGGAAAGGAAGAGATTTTGCCGTTCGAGAATGCACATAATTGTTGTGCATATCTTGGAGACGTTAAGAAGCACACCGAGTTTACAGGGATTATTGAGTTTTTAAAGAGGAGTCGGGTGATAGATGCAATTGCTACACATGCTATGTTTTACAGAGACTTGTTACAAGAGTTCTGGACGAACGCGAAGATGGATTTCTAGGATTGTGAATCGTCTGTGGTTAGCAAGATTCAAGGATAACTGATTATTGTGTCAGAGAATGATATTAGAGAAGCTTTGAAGCTTGAAGATGAAAAGACTGATCCTAGAGAACTTAGCTTTATTGAACAGAGGAAATGCTTTCTAAGGATGAAGTATAACGGGCCGATTACTGGTGGTTCGTTACACAAGGGAAAGCTTTGTCCCCAATTCAAGTATTTGGCACATGTCATGATCCATGTCTTTGGTTCAGCAGCAGGAGGTTATGATTTGATGAGGAAGAGCATAAGCTCGATGATGGTTGCATTTATATTGAACAAACCGTTCAACGTATCAGGGATGCTTATGGAACATCTATTGGAACCTGTTAGAGGTACAAGGACTAGGAAGTTTCTGTTATATCCTAGATTCCATCAGATGATATTTGATCACAAGTATAAGCAGTTGAAGAGGGATCCGAAGCAGATCATAGTTCAAGAGCATATGACTATTAATACCTTGGCAAGAATGAAGGCTTACAAAGGCGTGCCAGTGAATGAACGACCACGTGTTAGATGTTTATTTGGTCATTTGGCTAGGATTGATTATGTTGACCCTGGTAAAGATAAGGTAAGGCATGCTGACAGTGCATCGGACGAAGACAATCCGTTACATCCTGTTGACCCTGAGGCGAAGCGAAAACGTGAGGTTGTGAATGTGGGAGCCAAGAGTGGAAAGACAAAAGAAAAAGAGATCAGGATTGAAGTTGTTCCTGAGACTGAGCCTGCTAAGAAGAAGAGTGTGTCTAGAAGGCATAAGAGCATGGCTAAGAAAGGTTTACACCTTGTGGATGAAGCGTCAGTCGATTCTGAAGAGACGCAAGAGGATGAACGTTGGGATTCTGAAACTGAGACAGTAAAGGCCACCACGCCCAAGGCCACTGTGGCTGGTGAGTCTTCTAGTCTGAATAGATCAGTGGAAGAACAGAGAACGAAGAGCCCTATTCACTTAGATGAAGAAGATGAGGGATTAGGTTTGGGATCAGGAGATTTTCCTGGATCACCAGTACAAGGGGAGAAACCAAAGAAGCCCCAATTCAAGAAGAAGGAAAACGTGTTAAAGCCCACGGAAAAGAGAGCTAGGGAAATTGAATCTTTAGTAGCAAGAAAGAAGTTGCCACCTGCTTCAAGCTCGAAATCACCGGTTGCTGCTCCAGCTTCTAAGAAGCAGAAAACCACAACCACTTCTAGTACTGAACATGGATCTGATTTACTTGTTGACGCTTTTAACGAGGCATTGGATAATGTACTGAAGAAGTTGAGGAAAGGTAAACTGCCTGAAGTTGCTGAAGTTTCTGCTCAAAAGGTTACAGTGGATAGTGCTGTGATGAACACTGTTAACCGGAAACTTACTGAGATGATGAATATTATAAATAAGCAGCAGATAGAGATTGATCAATTGAGGAAGAATGACTCAAAGATGTTGGATGTCGTTGTTACATCACATGAGAACAATGAAGAGCTGAAAAAGAAAATTAAACAGTTGCAGAAGGATAATAGGAAACTGTTAAAACATGAGCAAAGAAACACCAGAAGGTTTATAGCTTTGAAGGAAGAGAATAAGAAGCTAAAAGAGAGTAATAAAAGCATGGATAATCTGATTAAAGATTTATTCTCTCAGGCTCCTCAATTGAAAGAAGGTGAAGAGGACAAAGAACAGGATGATGAGCAGGTTGATTTTGAACTGTCTGATAATGAGGAGGAGGAAGATGAGGATCTTGATGAAGATGATGGAAAAGCTCCTAAAAAGAAGAAGAAGAAGGATGATGGAGATGATGATGGTTCGAATGATGAATCTGGTGATGGAAGCAGCTCTGCATTTGATGATGATGACGAGGATGATGATACAGATAAGTATAAGTATGAGAAACGAGAATCTGGAAAAGGAGGTGAATCCAGTTCTAAAGCTCCTGGACGATCAGTTGATGATGATACGATCTTTTGGAATGAGAAGTTGAAGTCATTGTCTGAAGATGATAAACAGATGTATCGTCAAATGCTAACTGATCGAGTCTGGACGATCGACATGACCAGTAGATTCTCTGAGATCTTTGAATCTAGTGACAAGATGCTTGAATTGGAATATAATGATCCAGATTTAGAAGATGGTGAAGTTTCTGCGGCAATGACAAAAGAAATTTTAGAAGGCTTAGCGAAGCAGGTTGGGAAAACATTGGAAGAACTATTAGCTGATAACCAGATTCCTAATCTACCTGAAAAGGAAGCTGGAAATCATTCTGATGATCGTGATGTACCTGCGTTCGAGGATATTGAAATTGAAGATATAACCAGTGAAGAGTATCCAGAATATTTTAAGAAAGATAAAGATTCTGGATTTGCTGCATTCACTGATGAGCTATTGAATGAAGCCAAGAAACTTGCAAAAGAAAAGAGTGATAAGTTTGTTGAAGAAGTGTTTAAGGGGCATGATAAACCACATATGGAACAATCTGACAGCTTGAAAGAGTTACTGAGGCAATTGAAAGAGAAAGAAGTCAATCGTCCGAAAGCAGAGATTCAGGGAAGCTTCTATAAACTCCACAACGAGATGTTTAAAGGAAAAGCGTTGGGTTGGAAGTTTATAAAGCATTTGAAGTGTGTTGCCGTGAAGTGGGAGAAGGGGATACTCTATTTTGATAGATTTCATGATTTGAAGACTCTCCCATACTGGGCTATTCGTGATATTTGTCGACATAAGTTGACTGGATCTTCAAATGATCACATTGCCTATTTTGCTGATAAAATGGCAAGGGAAAGCAGGACGAAGTGGAATCTTTTTGCACCTCAGTATCCAAAGCGGATTGTTCACAAGAAAGACATTGATTCTATTACTGGTTTGCCCAAGGTGACACTAAAGTACAAACCACCGAAAGTGTTGAAACATATTCCATTGTTGCAGATTCCTCAACACTTTGCGAAAGACTTTATCTGGTGGTATTATGATTGGATGATTGCAGAGGCTATGATAGTATTGAAGGATGGTGAAAAGAATTTCAAGAAAATACACATATTTGATCCTATGTGGTTGGTGAATTGTTCACATGAGGATATAATTATGTTGTATTACAATCCAATATTTAGTGATGTGAAGGATGCTGAACAAGCAAGTAAATACCAGTGTGTGGTATTTCTGTGCTTTGCTCATGACATTAATGCCAGATGCGACTACGATAAGAAGCTTGGCAAGTTTGTTAATATTCAAGAGGTTCCTGAAGTGAAAAAGAAAAAGCCGAAACAAGTATTTGAACCGGTGATGACTTTAGAACAGAAGAAACAACTGTGCATAAAGCTTATGAACAAGATAATGGACCAAGAGCGTAAACAATCCAAGCAATAGTCGAGGGGGAGTTTGTAGATGCATTTTGTGCGTCTAATGCTTTGGATTATTATTAACATATGTTTTGTGTTCTATCGAATGGGCGAAGGAGATAATAGTGGGCGAATGAAAGATTTCAAAGGTGCGAAGGAGAAGAAAAAGTGCGAAGGAGAGATAGGGGCGAATGTAGTTTAGATGTTTATGTAAAGCTTGGTTCGACCATGGTGTTTGGGCGAACCTGCACATTCGACCAAGCAATATTGGCGAATGTGCAGGCCTATAAATAGGTTAAGCTCTTTTTGAAAGTTAGTTGTTGGTCATTTTATTCCCTCCTGTTTTGTGTCTCTCCCTAGTGTTTGTGTCAACTTATTTTCACGTTAGATCTGATTGTAAACATTATTAAAACGTGTAATTCAAGTTGTTTATGAATGAGAAAAAGCTTTGAAAGATGATTTCTGTGTTTTGATTGTTTGATTATCATTTTGTGATTGATTCAGGGATTCCGCACCTGAATCAAACTTGTTTGATCAATCTCTTTGTAGATTTGACGATCCTAAGCGCATACAAATTCAATACTAAAAATGCTAATTTTTTTTATTTACAAAACTAATAAATTTTTAGTTATAACAAACTGGTAATCAAACAAGCTTTACACCAATCTAAAGACAATTTTTTTAATTCATTGTCTAAATTACCGACTTTTTTATTTACAAAAGATTTTATGTGGTGGTACTATGACTGGAAGACAGCAGAAGCTATTATCTTGTTGAAGGATGGTAAGAATGATTTCAAGAAGATACACATTTTTGATCCGATGTGGTTGATAAACTGCTCTTATGAAGATATTATCATGCTGTATTACAACCAGATCTACTGTGAAGAGAAAGATAATGAACAAGCGTTTAAGTACCAATGTGTGGTATATTTTTGTTTCGCTTGGGATGTTAATGCGGGGTGCGATTATGATAAGAAACTGGGGAAGTTTGTACAAGTTCAGAAAGAAAAGAAGAAACAAAAACAGATTTTTGAACCAGTGATGACTAAAGAGCAAAAAAAGATTTTGTGCATCAAGTTGATGAATAAACAGATGGACGAAGAGGAAGGCTAAAACAATCCAAGCAATAGTCGAGGGGGAGTTTGTTGATACATATTTGCGACTAGTGCTTTTGGATTGCACATATAATTCTGTTTTGCCAAAAACGGGAGGTCGAAGGTGGATTTAAAGGGTCGAAGGTGAAGAAAATAGGTCGAAGGTAGAAGACAGAGGTTGAAGGGAAGATTTTGTAATGTATTGTGTTGATTCGCCCAACTGAATGGTCGAACCTGCACATTTGACCTTACGAAAGGGCGAATGTGCAGGTCTATAAATAGGTTGATTTCATTTTAAAGTTAAGTTTTTGGTTAGTTTGTTCCCTCCTTCGATCTAGTTTTCTCCCTAGGGTTTTGTTAAGTCTGATTTGAGTCTTTATCATTATAAACAAGGTTTTGTAAAGATTATCAAAGATGTTTATGAATGAAAAGCAATGTTTTGAAGTGATTTGTGTGTTTTGCTGATCTTATTATCAATTCGTAACTGATCCAGGGATTCTGCACCTGAATTGGTATACTTGTTTGATCAATATCTTTGTTTTTGACAATCCGATCCTCATACAAAGTGGTATCAGAGCCATAAGGATCAAACAACTACGAATTGATAATATTTGAGCTGATTTGGACCTATTTTTGATCAAAATTTTTCTGTTTTCATAGAACAATGGTTTTTGATGAATATTGATTGATTCGGACTAGTTTTCATGGATACAATCTAGAATTCTCTTCATTAAACTTGTTCCAAATCAATTCCGAAGCAAAACCTGCAAAACATCATCAAATTTCATCAACTTTTGAAAAATTGAGGTCAAATTAACTGATTTTCAAAGAATAACCGTTTTTCAAAATGAAAGGGTCGAACCTAGGGGAGAACGGTCGAAAGTGTGAGTTTTAGGTCGAATCTGAGAACTTTAAGTTGAACGTGGTCAGTTTTAAGGTCGAACCTAGAAGTTTTAAGTGTGTTGCTGTACATTCGACCAGAATGTTTACATTCGCCAATACGTGAGGTCGAAAGTGGGCTTACTTTGGTCGAAAGTGAGATAGTTTGTTATATTATACCTTCGAGTCATCAGAAAGGGTCGAACCTGGAATAATTTCCACCTTCGAACCCACGTTTATTGAGAAAAGGTCGAACGTAGAATCTGATCAAAAATTTTTCTAAGTGTTTCGTGTTTCAGGTTTCGTAGATGATATGTGGAACTTTCCAACAACACTGAGGCCTAATACTACACAACAACAGCAAGTGACGATGGATCCTTGGACTGTAGCCGCACAGAAGACAACTGGTCAACCATCTCAGCCGATCAACTACTTAGCAATGACGAGTTCGATGCCACAAACAGTTGCTCAACCACCACAACAATCCATGACTGATTACTGGGGAGTTGCAGCAGCCGCGGTACACTCTAAAACTACTAATGCTATTTCTACGCTAATTCATGATTTATCTTTAGGTAGCGGGAGTCGTCCACCAAAGCTAATGGAGATGGTGGATTACAATCAATGGAAGACAAAGTTCAAGATTCATTTGGAGGGAATGGGAATGGAAGGCACTGAGGCATGGCAAATGATAGCTAAGGGTTATGTAGCACCGGTTTTGGAGAACACTGGTGAACCGATTCCATTGGAAAACTTAGCCGAGGATGAGAAGAAAAAGTTTGCAGTGGAGAAGAAGGCGTTCTCATAACTATCTCAGGCTATCAACACTGATCTTTTACATCAGTTTGGTTCATGCACAACTTCGAAGCAGCTGTGGGATATGTTGAGGAATCGTCATGATGGGAACGAGAAGACTAGGAAGTTAAGGATGGAAGAGTTGAGAAAAGAGTTTGAGAATTTTAGTTACATGGGAAATGAGACGTTGAAGGAGTTGATTCCTAGGTATTGCCATTTGTTGACTGAATTGTCAAGCTATGAGATTAACATACCTATGTCTGAGTTGGTAGATAAGTTCGCTGATGCATTACCACCATACTGGAATCAACACATTGAGGTCCTAAAGGAGAAAGATTCCTATCAATATTGGACCATCAATGAGTTCATTCAGAAGCTGGAGAACAAAGAGATGGAAGAGAAGAGGAAAGCAAAAAGGGCACAAGTTCCTCAGAATCCAGAGTTATATCATGGTGGTACATCTTCTACTTTGACTAGTTCAAGTACTAGTAGTTCTGTTGCTCCACACATTGCTTGTGTTTCAAGCGTTATTGAACCAACCAAAACCCCAATAAACTATCTAGCTCAAACTTTCTCACCAATGCAACAAGCTGCATGCTATTTAGCTAACATGAACCAACCTCAACAACAACAATACATTCCTCAAATGAACCCAAACCAACCAAATCAAAGCCCAATTGTGTTGGAGACATCTAACTTGAACAATGTCACTATGGAAGTTGCTCAGCAACATGTAGCTTTGGTATCTGCTATGGTTGCTTTGTATAATGGTTTAGTAGCTAGTCAAATTGGTAACAACAATTTAACTAGTGAAGGCTATGCTCAAATTGATAAGGAGGAGATGGAGCTCATTGACATACAGTGGGCATTTGCTAGTGTCATGAGACGAGGGACCGAGTTTATAGAGAAAACCGGTAGAACTGATCTTTCTACTTCTCCCAACACCACATATGGCTTCAACAAAGCCAAAGTCACATGTTTTAACTATGGTGGGAAAGGCCATTTCAAGAGAGAGTGCACACAACCAGCTCAACAAGGAAACAGGAATCCATTTAACACCAATTACCAGAACCGTCAATATCAGAATCAAGTATCTTATCAAGGCCAAAACAATACCAACTACCAACCACAAAATAATTACCAAAACCGACAAAACACCTCACCAAACAATCCTGTTAGACAAACCACTACATCAAACCAGAACCAAAATCAAACACCACACAATCCAACCAGAACCATCATTCCAATTTCCACACCAAATAGCCAAACCCAAACAGAAAACCAAAACCAGGCTTTGGTAATACAGAAGGATGAGGGATTTGACTGGACTGAGATGCAACTAGGTGTTGAAGAGATTACATCTAGTAATGTGGCGTGTGTTGCACAAAAGATTGATTTGGAGGAGCCGGTGGTAGTTGAAGAAATTTTGGAGGTTGAGAAGAGATCTGAGGTAAAGATTGAGGAAATGGTGGAAGAAGTTGATGTTCCTGTTGAGAAGACTCTAGGATTGATTCTTGATTCAGTCACTGATATCTCAGAAGAGCGTGACTCAGTTTATTCTGATTCGGAGAGCGATCCTGATTTTGAATCTAGTGTTAACTCACTAGATGATGACATTGATCAACTTCTAGCCGAAGCTGATTTTCTTATGACTCGCAAGTCTTGCATAGTGGATAATGCTTTTACCAGAGTTGATTATTCCAAATTCTTTGCTGGAAAGGAAGCACACTTTGCTTTGATGGTGATGACAGAGCCTTAGAAACAGGTAAGTTCTGATTCCACCATAGACATAAATAGTGACAAATATTGTGGTACATGTGATAGATTGACAGAAGAGAATAAGCAACTCAGGGTACAACTTGAGAGTGCTAGACTTAACTGTCAATCTTATCGCAAAGAAGCACATGAATACAATAAAGTGCTTGATGGTAACAAAAAGGATATTTCTGATTTAAAGAAAACTCTTTCTTTAAAACAATTGGCCATTAACAGTTATATCAATGAATTGGAAGAAACTAATCTTGAAATGGCAACCATTAAGTGCTTTGCTGAAAAGGTCAACAAGAAGTTAGAAAGTTACAAATATATTTCTTACGTTGTTGATCATATTATTGAAGAACCCTCACAACCGAGTAGTGCAAACTACAAGGCGGTTCCATCTCCCATGTTATTTAAAAATCACACTTTACATTCAATAACACCGGAGAGTTCAATAAAATCTGATTCTACATCGGATGATGAATCTAACACTTCTAGTGTTGGTGATCCAAATTCTGATGTTAGACCAGTTTTGGGACTGAATAGTGAGGGGGTAATTGCTGTAACTGATGATTCTGATTCGGATGATGAGATAACTGAGAAAGTGAGTGATATTCCCATTGAAAATCACATTATCACCAATGAACCAGTATCACCTACTCAAATTATTCATCCAATGGCTAACGCTCATCGAGTGAATCAGTCAGTTAAGCAAGTTGAAAAGAATGAACCGAGTGACAAGCCGTCAAAGTGTTTTATGGGATGGAAGGATCCGATTAGATTATTTCTAACGAGGAATATCCAATTAAGTTTGCCAATTACTCCAAGATTGAGAAAATTTGGCAGGAGAGTACTATTTGGTTCCCAAAACATGAGAGAACCAATGATGTACCTCCAGAGATCTTAAAGAAAATTTATTTGGATGTTCCTAAAGAACCCAAGGTTCATGTCACCGAGTATATCCACTCAATGGAAAAGGCGAACAATTTTCTTGAGCTGACTTACTCAAAGGACCCAGCTCCTGAGAGTTTAAGACGAAGGTGTGTGGATGACCAATATCCTATCACTACTTATGCTAAGTCAAATGCCAAGAACGTGTTTGAAGTATACCGTGCGTGCTTTAAGTGTGGGGAGAGAGGGCATTTACTTGCTCACTGCCCGTACGTAAGGCATAAGAGGCACGAGGTTGAAGTGAAGCAGAAATATCAGAGTCCAGTCGATAATCATTGTTATCCACAACGACGTTTTGTCTCTCAACCAGCACCATTTTATAACCAAAGCCGATATTTTCAAAAGAGGGATAATCGTCATATGGCATATGATCATCGTAACCGGATAGCCATGGAAAAACATTTAAAGAAACCAGTTGTGAACACAACCGTAGATAAACAGAAGGTTTCTCCAAAATCTGTTGTTAAATCAACGGTTGGACCTGTCTCTGTTAAATCAGAGAAGGTAACTAAGAAAGTTTCCTTTAAGAATGAAGTAAAGAAACAGACTGAGACTCCAAAATCTTAGATCCGTATCTTGAAACGTTCGGAAAAATTCTGGTCACCGGTGGGTTCTCAAGGTGCTTCAACTTCAAAAGCACATGAAAAATCCGAGAGTGAAAAGAATTTGATTGATCAGAAAAAGGTCAATTCAAATTCAATTGTTGATGAAAAAGAATCTTTGAAACAAAATGTTCAAAGACCCAAGACCAAGCAGGCTTGGGTCCCCCGAAAGAACTAATTTTTTACTTGATATGTGCAAGGAGCTTCAGCTGGCCCTGTTAGCAGTCTCTGGATTGTTGACAGCGGAGCTTCTGGTCACATGACAGGGGATTTATCGCTGCTCTTCGACATTAGAAACATCAATGGCGGATATGTAGCATTTGCTGGGAACAAAGGAGGTTACATTACTATGGAGGGTAGTGTGAGTAATGGTATAGTGAGTTTTGAGAAGATCTCGTACGTGAAACAGATTGATTATAATCTGCTTAGTGTCAGTCAAATCTGCGATAAACAATTTTCTGTATTCTTTGATGACAAATCTTGCTACATACTCAAATCGGGTTTTGTGCTTCCAAAAGAGTGGATAATGCTGAAAGCACCGAGAGTGAATAATCTGTACATTCTCGACATGTCAAAGGCAATGACAACCCAATTCCAAGTAACGTGTTTCCTCTCTAAGGCTACTGAAAAAGAATCCATTATTTGGCATAGGAGGATGGGTCACATTCACCTCAGAAAAATGAACCATCTGGTGAAAAATGGAATTGTCGAAGGCATTAATGTCAAACATTTCCATCTGAATGACAAGTGTGTGAGTTACGAAAAGGGAAAGCAGCACAAACAATCCCACAAACCAAAGAAAGTAAACTATGTGGAATTGCCACTTGAGCGTTTGCACATGGACCTTTTCGGCCCGGTCAAGCGTAAAAGTCATGCTGGAGAATTGTACTGTCTTGTGGTTACTGACGATTATTCCAGATTCTCGTGGGTAATGTGCTTGTATCATAAGAGCGACACTTTTAACAATCTGAAGGTTCTGTTCACTCGATTAGAGAATGTTTATGGTCTGAAGATCAAAAGAATTCGGAGTGATAATGGGACGGAGTTCAAAAACGCACAGATGGATGCTCTTTGTGAAGATAAAGGAATTCATCATGACTACAGTGCTCCGTATACCCCTCAACAGAACGGTGTCGCAGAAAGGAAAAACATGACTCTAATAGAGGCGGCGAGAACAATGCTTGCGGATTCTAATCTTCCAGTAATGTTCTGGAACGAAGCCATATACGCAGCATGTTATACACTGAATCGTGTGTTAACAGTGAAGAAGTTTGGCAAAACTTCTTATGAACTGTTGAACAGACGAAAGCCAAACTTGGAGTATCTAGAACCATTTGGAGCACCGTGTACTATGCTTAATCCATCTGAGAAGTTTGCACCTAAAGCTGAAGAAGGATTCTTTATTGGATATGCAACCCCGCTCAAACGGGTATTCAACAAAAGAACTCGTCAGGTAGAGGATTGGGCTAACGTTGAAGTTCAATGATATACTCAGAACGTACAGGGTAGCGGTCCAGATTGGATGTTTGATTACAAAGATTTCTTTGAATCATTCAATCTAGATGACTTGGTTGAAGAGGCTGTATTAAGATTATATTACGAGTGTGAAAACGCAATGACATCACCGTAACTCCTACAACAGCTTCTAATGATGCCAACATTTTTGCAACAGAAGAAGAAGTGTTCCAAGAAACTTCCACAACTCTTAATTCATCAGAATCAGAAGATGATGATGATGATGTCACAAGTGAAGCTATTCTAGAATTTGCTACAGAGACACCTCCAGTGAACCCAAATCCAAATGGTGCTTCATCATCTAACTTGGGTAATGATCTGGATTCGACAGAGAATTTAACCACTCAAACGGGAGTGCAAGTACCTGCTTATCCGGAATCTCGGATTCATCGTATTCACCCGCTCGAGCAAGTTATTGGTGATCCTGGTAGCAGTGTAATGACTAGAGGACAACTTCGGAATGCAAACTCACCAGAAAATCTTGGCGCTCTAGCTTTATATGCTAAAATTCAGAAATCAGGTTGTCAAAATGACTAGTCTTTTGCTTGTTATGTTTCGTAGGTTGAACCGCGAACATACAAGGATGCTCTTTTGGATGACGCTTAGGTAGAGGCAATGCAAGATGAGTTATTGCAGTTTTAGAAAGTAGGTATATGGACACTAACAGATTTACCTCCAGGAAGGAAAAAGATTGGAACCAAATGGGTGTTTAAGTGCAAAAAGGATGACAGAGGCGTAATCGTAAGAAACAAAGCTCGACTGGTTGTAAAAGGCTTTCATCAAGTGGAAGGAATCGACTACAACGAGATTTATGCTCTTATGGCACGTTTAGAAGCAATTGGCATTTGCCTTATATAAGAAATTCAAGGTGTATCAAATGGATGTTAAGAGTGCGTTTCTTTATGGTGTGGTCAAGGAAGAAGTTTACATAGGTCAATCACCAGGCTTTGAAGATCCAATCCACCGGGATAAGGTCTATATTTTGAACAAAGCGTTATGCGGGTTGCACCAAGCTCCACACCAATGGTATGAGGAGCTGAGCACGTATATTCTATCTAAAGGATTCAAACGAGGTTTGGTAGATTGCACACTGTTCACCAAACGAACAGGGGATGACTTGCTTCTAGTCTAGATTTATGTTGATGACATTATTTTTGGATCTACTAATGAACTTTTGTGCAGAGAATTCGAAAAAGTGATGCAGGAAAAGTTCGAAATGAGTGCGATGGGAGAGATGCAATTTTTCCTCGTCCTGCAGGTGGAACAAAGACCAACAGGGATCTTTATTCACCAGACGAAATACATTTCTGAAGTCTTGAGACGATTCCAGATGGAAGATTCGAAGCCAATGGATACCCCGATCCAACCTAATCACGGGATTGGAGTGGACACTAAGGGGGAGCTGACTGATCCTTTTACATACAGAGAAATCGTCGGATCTCTGATGTATCTCACCGCAACCAGACCAGATATAATGTTTGCCACATGTCTCTTCGCAAGATATCAGTCGAAGCCGAAACAGAGTCATCTCGCAGCTGTCAAACGGATCCTACGATATATGAAGGGTTGTCCGTCGAAAGGACTATGGTACCCTAATGATGATAATTTTGACCTAATTGCTTTTAGTGATGCAGATTGGGGAGGTTGTGACAAAGATAGCAAATCCACAACGGCTGGATTTCAATTTTTGGGGAGCAGGCTCGTGACCGGGAAATGCAAGAAGCAGACGGCAGTCGCACTATCCACATGTGAAGTAGAATATGTGTTAGCTTCAAGTTGCTGCTCACAGATTCTGTGGATTCAATAGCAGATGGTTGATTACGGTTTGTAATTTCTTAAAACCCCTATACACCGTGACAATGAAGCCACAATTGCATTAACTAAAGACACGGTCAATCACTCAAAAGCTAAACATATCCGGATTAAGTATCATTTTATCCGTGATTGTTATGCCAAAGAGTTGATTGACATGGTCAAAATCCACACTGATTACCAACGTGCAGATCTTTTTACCAAAGCTTTCGATAGATCTCGATTCGAGTTTTTGTTAAAAGCTAACGGTATAAAAGAAAAACAAGACTGATCATCACCTTTGTTTATCATTTTTAGTTTTTATTTTTAGTTTTTAGGTTTACTGTTTTTCAAAAATTCAAAAACCCAAAAATATGTTTTACATTTTAGGGGGAGTTTTAGATTTTCAGAAAAACCCAAAAACATTGAATAATCCAAAGAGCCATAAAAATTAGAAAAATCCAACATGATTTTCAGGAGAAAAAGAGGAAATGACAGTACATCAGTGGGGATCTGACACATGCTAAAGATTTGAAATGTTAAATAAGCCGTGTGTCGAGTCTATGTGATGTGCTGGTAGGCTTCGTAGACCTATTACTGCATGTTAGATACATACATATCAAACGAATTGAAATGTGGATGAACTCCTCACTGGCATATGGTCTTAGTATCGCAATTTCGTTTGATAGGGTATTTGTACAAAACTCGGAGGTTTCAGGTCGTTAGGTTACTAGTTATCTGGGGATAGCCTTTCTGATCTTCTGTCGTAAGGTTTTACGGACCTAGATCAGACAGGGTATCTTGCTAAAAGAGCTTTATTGCCAAAACCTAAAGTTACCGAGTTGAGGAACTTTCCATGTATGATGATAATCAAAGATTATCTAATGCATCGTATCCAATTATTGATGTAAGTCATGATTGATATTAGCCCTCAACCTGGTAGAGTGCATATGTTACTCTGCAACATTGATTTGCTGACCTGCACACCTCTGTGCCTCAATACCTTGTAATATTATAGATAACGAAAGCATAATCACGTGTTACAATGAGTCTTTGTGCAAATTATTCCTTGATACGGGAGTATGTCGTGTGCGTGGGAACCACAGACAATTGTTTTTATACTATAGACAATCGTATCAAACACTGCATAAAAGTCTATATGAGAGCTTATGTGGATAACAATAGCAGCAATTGCTGGATCACACATTGACTTTAATGATAATAAACACTAAAGATCAATGGTGTGATTAGATTTCTCAAAAACTGATATGATCCTCTTACCGGAAATCACAAAACATTTACTGCTTTATGTTTACATTCGTGCATGTTACATTTTATTGTCAAAATATTAAAAACTCAAAAAGATTTTAGGTGTGTTTTAGCATAAAATTCAGAAAACCCAAAAAGATTTTACATTTCTATATTCTTTTTGATAACGGATGGTGATTGATGGTCGTTTTCTGAAACTTGATGAACCATTTGAGTTTTGTGATTTTAAAATGATAAATGATGAATGTTGGATGCTTAATAGATGAGAAAAAGTTTGAACGGGATTCGATTTTGAGATTTGGTAAAAACTTCAAAAATTCTAATCTCCATTCGCCCCTTCGATGGGTCGAATGTGGAATTTTCCTTTACATTCGAGCCTTTTAAAACGGTCGAATGTGAGTGTTAATGTGTTCTTTGCACATTTGAACCCTGTTTCTACCTTCGAACCTTTAATTAGGGTCGAATGTGGAAATAGTCTGACATTTGCCCAAGTAAAACGGTCGAATGTGGAGCCTATATATACATATCTGCACTTTCGAACCCTCATTCAATTTTTTTTTTCAAATTTCTGAGATAACACCACCTTGTTGCTCGTTTTTTCTACACCTTATAACTTTGATCCTTGATACTTTCTGATCATTTCTATACCAGAATTGCAGGTAATCATCAATTATTGAAGGCACAATCGTGATTTTTGTGACCGAACCTAGAACTGAATCGTTTCATGATTTAGAGACTATTTTAGTTATAATTTTTTATTAGGATTCAATCATTATGTGTTTTAGGGGGAGAGTATAACAAAATCAAGGGTTAAAACATATCAGATTGTTTAATTGATTGTTCGAACCTGTCGGACCCTAGATTTTGGGGGAAAAACACATAATAACTGAATAATTGTCACTATTGAAGGTTGATAAAGGTTAATCGGTGATGTTAGTATGTAAAAAAATGAAAATGACATGTTTAAATGGTCAAAATTAAAATCTGAAAGTTTGGCTTATGAACAGCCTGATTCGACCGTTCATAAAGGGTCGAAAGTGACTTTTTGGTCGAAGGAGTCTTGTTCATAGGGTCGAAGGAGGAATATAGGTCGAATGAACATTTTTAAATAAATTTTTCCACATTCGAACCTTGGTTTTTCCACATTCGAACCCACGTTTTGGTCGAAGGTGGACTTCCAAAAACCAAAATTTCAATTTTGCGTATTTTGTCCGTTTTTAATGAATTTTCATGTTTTGTTTTTGCAGATTTTCAAATGGCTGAACCTCAAAGCACTGATATTCCAGCAGGATCGTCTGATAAGGCTGCCGGAAAGAAGCCTGAGGAAGAACTACCATTCGAAGAAGATCACAACTGCTGTGCGTTTCTTGGCGATGTCAAGAAGCATACAGAATTCACCGGGATTATTGATTTCTTGAAGCGTAGCAGAGTTGTAGATGCTATTGCCACACCTGCCATCATTTACAAAAATCATCAGAAAGAGTTTTGGAAGAATGCGAGAATGGATTATTGGGATAATCAAACTGCAATTGTTAGCAACATTCAGGGGGAGCTAGCAATTGTGACAGAGAGTGATATTCGCAAAGCTTTAAGACTGAAAGACAAGCCGACTGATCCAAGATGTTTATCATGGATTGAACAAAGGAAGTGCTTTTTGAGAATGAAATACAACGGACCAATCACAGATGGATCCTTACACAAAGGTAAACTGTGTCCGTAGTTTAAATACTTGGCTCATGTGATGCTGCATGTATTCGGTTTCGTTAGTGGTGGATATGATGTAATGAGGAAGAGTATTAGTTCCATGATGGTAGCACTTATTCTGAACAAGCCATTCAACGTATCCGGGATGATATTGGATCACATGCTGGAACCATTAAAGGGTCTGAAGAGTAAGAAATTTTTACTTTATCCCAGGTTTCTGCAGATGATTTTTGATCAGAAGTATAAGAAGTTGAGGAAAGATGCAACACAGATCATTGTTCAAGATCATATGAGTTTGAGTACTTTGGTGAGAATGAAGGGTTATAAAGGGGTTCCTGAAAATGAAAGACCACCTTTGAAGAATTTGTTTGGACACTTGATTAACCCTGATTATCAAGATCCAGGTGTTGATAAGGCTAGGAATGAGAAGAGTGATTCTGACAATGATGATCCTTTATGTCTTGTGGATCCTGAAGCAAAAAGAAAGCGACAAGTGGTAAATGTGGGTGCTAAGTCTGGGAAGGGAAAAGCTAAAGTTGTTGAAGAAACATCACCATTTGCACCTAAGAGACATAAAACAATGGCTAGGAAGAAAAAGTCTGGTAAAACTAAAACATTATTGGTTGATGAAGGGTCGATTGATTCCGAAGAGACTCAGGAAGATGAGAGGTGGGATTCTGCTGATGAGACTGTGAAGAAAACCAAGCCCAAGGCCACTATGGCTTGTGAATCTGAATGTCTCAACAAGAATTTAGAAAAGCAGAGTTTGAAGAGTCCGATTGTGATGGACGATATAGATTTGAGTCTTGGCATAGATGCTGCAGATTTTAGTGGATCACCGATGACTGGTGAAAAGCAAAACAAGCCTATGTACAAGAAGCAATCAAAGGCTGATGAGATTGAAAAGCCAATGAAGAGGAGAGCAAAAGAAATTGAAACTCTTATTGCAGGAAAGAAGGTTCCTGAGATGTCTAGCTCTAAATCTACTCCCGTAACATCCCCAGCAACAAAGAAACAGAAGACATCTATTGCTGAGAAAACTGATATTCCAACTGATGATTTCAATGCTGCTTTGGATAGAGTCTTGAACAAGTTTAAGAAAAAGACTCCAGTTGCTGAGGCTTCAACTCCATAGGTTACTGTATCGAGTGATGTGATGAATGCAGTTAACCAGAAGCTGACAGAGATGATGAAAATTATTAACCATCAACAAGAAGAGATTGATCAGTTGAGAAAGAATGATAGAAAAATGTTGGATGTTGTTGTATCTTCACAGGAGAGTCAGGAAGGGTTAGAAGCAAAGATCAAACTACTCCAGAATGAGAATCAGAAGTTGTTAAAGCATGAACAGAGAAATACTAGAAGATTCATTGCTTTAAAACTTGAAAACAAGCAAGTGAAGAAAGATAATAAAGGGCTTAGGAAGCTAATTGATGATTTGTATGAAAGAGCTCCTCAGTTGAAAGAAGGAGAAGAAGACAAAGAACGTGATGAAGAGCTTGTTGATTTTGAACCATCTGAGTCAGAGAAAGATGAAGAAGATGATGAAGATCTAGAACAGGATGCCGGTGATGCTCCTGAGAAGAAAAAGAAGGATGGTGATGATAAAGATGGTTCGGGTGATGATTCTGGAGATAATAGTTCTGCTAGTGATGATGATGATGACGATGATGATGACACTGAGAAGTATAAGTGTGAAAAGAGAGATACAGGAAAAGATGCAGGAGAATCTAGTTCGAAGGTTCCTGGTGGTAACACTGATGATGATGATATTTACTGGAATGAAAAGATCAGATTTTTATCTGATGAGGACAAAAAGTTATATCACCAGATGTTAACAAAGAAAGTCTGGACGATTGAGCTGACAGAAAAGTTTCATGAAATATTCGAATCAGATGATAAGAGATTTGAGCTTGAATATAATGATCCTGATCTTGAAGACGGTGAAGTTTCTACAACGATTTCTAAAGAAATACTTGAAGGACTGGCTAAACAAGTTGGGAAATCTCTTGAAGAGTTAATGAGTGAGAATCAGATTCCAAATATTCCAGAGAAAGAAGCAAGAAATCACTCTGATGATAGAGATACTCCAGTGTTTGAAGATGTTGAGATGGAGGATATTACTAGTGAGGAATATCCAGAGTACTTTAAAGACAATCAGGATTCTGCTTTTCCTGAATTTTCTGAAGAGATATTAAGCCAGGCTGAGAAACTTGCACGTGAGAAGAGTAAGAAGTTCGTTGATGAAGTCTTCAAAAATTCAGAAAGTCAGAAACCAACTGTTGAACAATCTGACGATCTGAAAAGTTTGTTGAGAAAGCTAAAAGAGAAAGAAGCCAACCGACCGAAGACCGAGATTCAGGGAGGTTTCTATAAGTTCCATAACGAACTGTTTAAAGGAAGAGCTCTCGGGTGGAAGTATCTAAGACAGCTTAGGTGTGTTGCAGTAAAGTAGGAGAAAGGAATTCTGTATTTCAACAGATTCCATGATATTAAAACACTACCTTATTGGGCTGTACGTGATGTCTGCCGACATACACTGTCAGGTGCAACTGTGAATAACAATGCAGTTGGATACTTTGCAGATCGCATGGCGAGAGAAAGCAGAACGAAATGGGATGTGTTCACCCCACAATATCCGAAGAGGATTGTTCACAAGAAGAATGATCAGATAACGGGGTTGAACAAGGTTACTTTGAAGTACAAACCACCGACTGTTTTTAAACATATACCTTTGATGCCTATTCCACAACATTTTGCAAAAGATTTTATGTGGTGGTACTATGACTGGAAGACAGCAGAAGCTATTATCTTGTTGAAGGATGGTAAGAATGATTTCAAGAAGATACACATTTTTGATCCGATGTGGTTGATAAACTGCTCTTATGAAGATATTATCATGCTGTATTACAACCCGATCTACTGTGAAGAGAAAGACAGTGAACAAGCGTTTAAGTACCAACGTGTGGTATATTTGTGTTTCGCTTGGGATGTTAATGCGGGGTGCGACTATGATAAGAAACTGGAGAAGTTTGTACAAGTTCAGAAAGAAAAGAAGAAACAAAAACAGATTTTTGAACCAGTGATGACTAAAGAGCAGAAAAAGATTTTGCGCATCAAGTTGATGAATAAACAGATGGACGAAGAGCGAAGGCTAAAGCAATCCAAGCAATAGTCGAGGGGGAGTTTGTTGATACATATTTGCGACTAGTGCTTTTGGATTGCACATGTAATTCTGTTTTGCCAAAAACGGGAGGTCGAAGGTGGATTTAAAGGGTCGAAGGTGAAGAAAATAGGTCGAAGGTAGAAGACAGAGGTCGAAGGAAGGATTTTGTAATGTATTGTGTTGATTCGCCCAACTGAATGGTCGAACCTGCACATTTGACCTTACGAAAGGGCGAATGTGCAGGTCTATAAATAGGTTGATTTCATTTTAAAGTTAAGTTTTTGGTCAGTTTGTTCCCTCCTTCGATCTAGTTTTCTCCATAGGGTTTTGTTAAGTCTGATTTGAGTCTTTATCATTATAAACAAGGTTTTGTAAATATTATCAAAGATGTTTATGAATGAAAAGCAATGTTTTGAAGTGATTTGTGTGTTTTGCTGATCTTATTATCATTTCGTAGCTGATTCAGGGATTCCGCACCTGAATTGGTATACTTGTTTGATCAATATCTTTGTTTTTGACAATCCGATCCTCATACAGTCACGACCAGCTTTCAAACGATCATGAATCTGGAAGATCTTGTCGATCGCTTCTTGAATTAGCTTGGGTCCAATCAAGTACTTGTCTCCAACTTCTGCCTAGCACAAGGGAGATCTGCATTTGCGTCCATACAAGGCTCAAACGGGGCGGCCTTGATACTAGTGCACTAGCTGTTGTTGTAGGAAAATTCAACCGAAGGTAGATATGCGTCCCAATTTCCACCGAAATTGATTACACAAGCTCGGGGCATGTCTTCAAAATTCTAAATCGTTCGCACGTTTTGGCCATCCGTTTATGGGTGATAGGTTGTACTCATGTCCAACGAGGGCCTAACGCATCTTGAAGAGTTTGCTAGAATCTGGAAGTAAATCGAATGTTAAGGTCAGAAATGATTGAGACAGTAACCCTGTGCCTAGTCATAATCTCCTTGATGTATAGCTTTGCCAATTTCTCCATCTTGTTAGTTTCCTTGATTGACAAGAAGTGTGCAGACTTGGCCAATCGATCAACGATGACCCAAATTGTATCATGACCACTTGACGTCTTGGGTAGCTTGGTGATGAAATCATGGAGATTTATTCCTATATCCAGAAGAGAATATCGGGCTATTGAAGCATACCAGACGACTTCTGATACTCGGCTTTGACCTTTAAAGAAGTGAGGCATTGACTGACATATGTTGCAATATCAGCCTTGAGGTTCGGCCACCAATAGAATTCCTTCACGTTATTGTACATCTTGTCGGCTCCAGGGTGAACCGAGTACTTGGACTTGTGAGCCTCCTCAAGAACCAAATCTCGTGGGCCTCCAAAATATAGCACCCAAATCTGATTCGCGAAATAGAGCGTTCAGTCTGACCTTGGCTCAAAGAGCGCGACCATTTTGAACAAAGATTGGTCCTTCAAATTCTCGTTCTTCAGAGCTTCCTGTTGAGCTTCACAAATATGAGTTTTGACATTGGTGAGAACTGTTAAACCTAGCGCATGAACACGCATGGTTTTGACACGTTCTTTCCAGCTTAAGGCGTCTGCCACTACGGTTGCCTACCTGGATGGTACTTGATCTCACAATTGTAATCGTTAAACAGTTCCACCCATCTGCATTGCCTTATGTTCAGGTCCTTCTGATTGAAGATGTGATGTAGGCTTTTGTGATCCATGAAGATGGTGCACCTAGTGCCATATAGATAATGCCTCCAAATCTTAAGGGCAAAGATTACCGCACCTAGTTCCAAGTTATGTGTCGTATAGTTCTTCTCATGGACCTTGAGTTAACGAGAAGCAAAGGTGATAACCTTATTCCTCTGCATGAGTACACACCCAAGACCTTGATTTGAAGAGTCGCAGTAAACCACGAAATCATTTGTACATTCTAGGAGTGAAAGAATCGCCGCGCTACACAGCTTATGCTTCAAAACCTGAAATGCCTCCTCTTGTTTGACTCCCGAATCAAACTTTTTATCCTTCTGAGTCAAGACTGTAAGAGGTTGGGCGATCTTTGATAAATTCTCAATGAACCGATGGTAGTAACCAGCCAATCCCAAAAATTATCGTACCTCAGTTGGGTTTTCGGCGCTTCCCAATCTTTGATCACCTCTATCTTGGTGGGGTCGACCTGTATGCCCTTCTCTGTCACAACGTGACCAAGGAAGTGAACCTCTTGAATCCAAAACTCGCATTTAGAGAACTTGGCAAACAACTTCTCATTCTTGAGCAATTCCAATATCAACTTGAGATGATGTTCGTGCTAGTCCTTTGATCGCAAGTATATCAAGATGTCATCAATGAAAACAATCACAAATTTGTCCAAGTAGGTCTTGCAGATGCGATTCATCAGATCCATGAAAACGGCTGGTGCGCTCGTCAAACCAAAAGGCATAACCAAAAACTCATAATGCCCATAACGAGTTCTGAATGCAGTCTTGGTATATCCTCCTCTTGAATACGTAACTGATGGTGCCCCGATCTCAGATCAATCTTTGAAAAATAACTGGAACCTTGCAATATCAAACAGATTGTCAATCCTTGGCAGAGGATACTTGTTCTTGATGGCCAGCTTGATCAATTCTCGATAGTCAATGCACATCCAAAAAGTACCGTCTTTCTTCTTCACGAACAAAGCTGGGGCTCCCCACGAGGAAAAGCTCGGATGAATGAAACCTTTGTCTAACAATTCCTGAAGCTGGTTAGACAATTCTTGCATCTCTGACGACGCTAAACGATACGGAGTACGAGCTACTGGAGCAGCTCCTGGGAATAAGTCAATGAGAAACTCGACTTGTCTTGTCTTGGCGGTGACAGCCTAGGCAAGTCTTCATGCTTTGTCCCTTTGTGTTTATATGACCGTGTATGTGTGTGTATGTTATTATAATTGTTTTGCTTTTGTCCCAAACACACACACACACATATATATATATATATATATATATATATATATATATATATATATGTCATGGATATATATATATATATATAACATGGGATAGTTTAGCTAATGTAGGCGTAAATCGATGTCCATGGATTATGTTTAAGCTAGTTGATCTTCTTCTTGATTGTTCATGTGCATGGGAATTGATTTTGTACGCTAGACTGTGAGTGTACATGCTTGTATAATTCTCATGAAAAAAATACGTTCTATTGCTACAAGTTGACATTGGTATATGTGAGATGTTTCCATAATTTTTCTGTGTTAAATTGCCACAGATTATCTTTGGATATTGTTATGGGAATTGGTTAACTCCCAAGTTAGATATGTCCCATGTGACTATATTTATGTAGGGTAGATTGTGATTGAACAATTATGTCACTCTTTGTTGAGCATGTGTTTGTCCTGACTGTCATTGTCAGTTGTTTTGTACATGATTCGGGCGTTATAGAGTAACGGGTAAACATAACGGATCCTGAACTATCTAGAGTCTCAGTAGATTCAGGGTGACGTATTTATTGTACAATGTCTAATGCATGATAGTGAAAATGGCATGATAATGCACGGGTGTATGGATCTTTACCTGTGAATTCTGGCGGGTGTCACATGACCCAAGTATCCTCCAAGAAGACCTACAGGGGAAGCCATCCTCTATGTGGTACATGCTAGTATCATCACTCTGCTGGATCTCCTTGTCATCAATGTACAACCTATGGAATGTTTGGACACTTTGTAGCTACTTGTCGGGTCAAAATTCAAGGAAAAAAATGATCAGAACCTACATCCGGTTACTAAAGCGCGAGCATGTTACAACTATGGAGATCCTATCCATAAGCGTCATTAATGTCCTTACCTAACCCATGCACTTGACCTGGATGTACAAGGGAAGAACTGCAACCTAAGGGACAAAGGAGTAATCCACCCATAAGACGTGAGCCCTTTTGGACAAATCATGGAACAACTTCATCACCTTAATATCATTGTGAAGTGATTTTATTTAACCCGTTTGTTCTATCTTTCCAAAAAGTTTTTATTATGTATGGATACTAATTCTGTATTAGATGTGTTTGACATTCAACTTTTATTTCAATAATATGTGTTAATCATATGTTCTCTTATAATTTTGATGGAAGTTGTAACCCTCTGACATGTGACGTATAAGTAACTTTTAACACGAATTGTTTTTCAAACATTTCTCGAAACATGATGACTCAATTTTTTTTGTTAAAATTAATTAACATGGTCATTTTTTATGTTTGAAAACAAGGAATTTCCTTAAAACCTACAAACTATATTTTATTTTGTGATTTAGACATTCTCATAGAGACATGGAAATTGGAACTTCACTTTAAATCTGATCTTTTGTTCATAACACTTTACACACTCATATTTTCTTAAACTCGAAATCATTAGATAGGATCAACTTGCACTTTATGTACACATATGGAAATTCTTAACATACTATTGTTTCATCATGATGTTACATGAGTGTTGACCTATGTAACACCCCAACATTCTCGAAGTGTATCTTATACTAATAGGTATAAGTTAACTATAACTAGATCGATTAAAACGATAATGATATGAAATGCCCAATTCTTGAGGTTAGTCATGTTAACTTAGTTAACTAAACATGAGGAAATACACCTTAAAAACTAACATGGTTAATGTGCTAAGTTAAAATAATTAGCAAATAAACTAGTGAGGGGCTAATGTTGCCATATGAGCAAACTTAAATATTTAAAGAGAGGAAATGAGATGGAGATTGACATTTCCAAGTAAATATCAGCACACACACATGAACAAGCCCTAAACATGAAGATTTCTTAGAATATAAGAAGATCAAGTGCCAAGATTATGCATGTGGCCAAAACTTATCATCTAGAGCCTAATAATCTGTAAGGTAACCTCTAATTTCACTTTGATTGTTGTTACATCTCCATATGAAGATATAAACTTGTTGAGTTTGATTGTTGAATGAAATTGGTGGTTTATAAGGTATGAAATTCATTTTTGTAATTTCTATCCTTGAAACACAGCCGTTGTCTCGGCTCCTTTCCCGGAGATTTGACCGTTGAATCACTTTGATTTTTGAGTTGTAGCTTTGAAACATATAGATAATCATTTTCAAAGAAGGAATTTCTGATCAGAAATCGGATGATATAAATTTTAAATTGAATTTAAACAACAAAAAGTATTTTTGGATTAGAAAACTAGGTCTCAAATATTGGGCTATTTCCGGAGATCCAACCGTTGAATCAGTTTGATTTTTGATCATATTCACAAAAGGAATTTCTGATCAGATGTTGGATGATATGACTTTTAAATTGAATTTCATAACAGCAAGTATGTTCGGATTAGAAAACGGGATCTCAAAGATTGGGTTATTTCCGGAGATCCAATCATTGGATCACTTTGATTTTTGAGCTTTATCTTTGAAACAAATAGATGATCATTTTCACAAAAGGAATTTCCGATGAAATGTCAGGTGATATGATTCGCTACAGTTTGTATCAGATTTTGTAAAAAAGTGGGTTTGGGTTTATTTGGGAACCCACAACCTATTTAACGACACCCTAATCATATGTGTGCTAAACACTTGATAAGTGGGTAAACTAAGGATGTTCATGAGCATTGAAAACAACACTAAAAGTGGGTGCACACCAGGTGTTTGATAAAATGTCTAGGTGAGATTCTAGGCATCTAAATATTAAGATAATGGGCAATTTTGTAAATAATTAGGCTAAGGAACTTGATTAAGGAAAAACATGACCAAAGCGTGTGTAAACATGTTAAGAAAAGGTTCCAAATGACTTATGTTAATATTCACCTACTAGGTGTAAATGAACAAGGCTTCGAGTAGACATGGAGCCATGGATTTAAGGATAAAGGGGGCACGCTTAAGGTAAGTCACTCGATGACTTAAATCTCGTTAGATACCGAATATATACACACACACATACGTACATGCTGATATAAATATATACATTCTTGAAAGTAGTCGTAGAAGCTTCATATTAGGAAGCTTGAATTAGAAATTGGATAGCAAATGGACTTAGTTGAAGGTTGATGATATACTAATTAGGCTAACGGGTCAATTGGTGAACAATAGATATACGACCTTATTTAGGGTCAAACATTACATAACATAAGCTAACGGGTCAAGAAGCCCCATAGATGTATACTCAAGAAAAACTCAAATAATCAATCTATACATAAAGTCTTGGAATCCTTGAAAACCGATGCATAAAGGACCGCAGGTCGTAAAAGCAAACGAAAAAAACCGTATATACAAGTCCGCCCCGTTAGGGGATAAAAACTTATGCATATTAAGCATTGTATTTGGGTTTAAAGCTCAAATTCTAGTAACAACAACAACAACAACCTTACCTAGTAAATCCCATAATTAGCAAAGCTGAGAGTAGGGTCTGGGGAGGGTGAGATGTAGGCAGACCTTACCCCTATCCTTGTAGATAGAGAGTCTGCTTCCAGAGAGACCCCTGGCTCGACAACACACAAGCTCAAATTCTAGTAAACTTTTCCTTAATGGGTCATTAGACCCATGTCGAATAAAACACATGAAAATGAATTGGAAACCAAAATAGGACCTAACCACGAGTTAGGTGATGTTTAGACGGGCCTAAGTTAGTACGAATAGGGCCTCGAATGTCTGTTGGTACATGACTTAATTTTTTTTTTATATTTCATCATTATTGATGTAAGCTTAAGAAATACACCAATATGCAAACCGGCCAGACTTGGAATTCATTCCATTTTAAAATTTATGACGTGTCTAACTGTGCAAAGGGTTGTTTGCTGATGTTCAACCCTAGGTATGAGCTATGTTGGAGCCGGATGGAGGATCAAGCTATTTCGAAGAACCGAACGCGTAAATCTCATAAAACACTTCCGCATATTTCTCGTATAAAACATTGAAAGGTAATGGGGTTTGAAACTAACTTGCAAACGCGTGGAACCGTCGACACACGCTTGTAAACCTTATATTATTTTATCAAACCTAAGGAAATCATGTAGATATTTTAAAAGTTTTAATTTAACCCCAAATATTTCAATGTAAATCATTTGATTAAGTTACAAAACCTTGTTAATCCGGAAGGGCCTTACAACCTAGATTTCAAGTTGTTTATTATCCTTGCACGAATTTTGTATGCCTTGAATTAGATACTAGTCTACATGTTATAGCTGGAACTTATGTAAATCTTGATTACACATAAACAACTTATATGTCTACTTGTGTTACAATCTTCATGTCTGAAGCTACACATATAAATTTATGTTATAACTGGTTTGATACATTATCGTGTTGCATAAATTACACATACCTTGTTCACACTTTACTTCCACAGTATGTGATATGTGAATATTACTTGTATGATTACTTATGAGCAATCATAATACCTGCATTATCCTGGATTCATATTTCGTTAGTAATTTAGGTTATTCATATCACTGAACTATACTTATGTAACTTACTCCTTGCACAAACATGTGGACTATGGACACATGATACACCAAATGACATTGAGAATCGATGAACTAAACTAGTGTACATGTTAAAGTTGAGGTGTTAAAGTATTCCTGTACACTTAGGGCTTAATGAACCAAGGTAGTGTTCGTGCCCGAGTTGACGCGTTAAAAGACTTCTTTTAACATGAAAACACGAGGAAAGCTAGTGCGCAGGTTGAAATGTGTTTTCAACTTGAAGAAAACTAAGCAAATCTTTCTCTGTCGTAGGTTGTGTCTAATGTCTTGTAGTCTAACGCGGTGAGTGGGTTAACCTAGGAGGTGAACCTGACTAAGGGAGGGACCTCATCACACCCTAGTTGTGCACAAAACATGATACCCCTCTCTTTGCATAAACATCATACTTTCAATTGTTTATGTTGTTTGAATTAGTGTCATAAGAGGACATAACACCCTAATATAAGGTAAATTGGCAATTGCGGTCTAGAACGTAATCATGAATTTACAGGTACATTGAAGTGTTGTGGAATTCTATTATGGTTTAGGAGAGATTTCCAAGGAATTTTTGAGGTATCAAAGGTGTGGTGGGTTAGTTGCGGTACACCCTATATATAAGCACTAATGGTGTGTCGGGAATGAGACTGGGAGTCAAACCAAGAACGAACCCTAGTCAGTTTTCTAGTTTCAATCATTCGTTTCAAATCTAAACCTTAAACATCATGCTTGATTTCAACTTCTATTCCTTGAGTCTGGTGTTAGGCCCTGTGAAGTTCTTATCATCTTGGGTGTTCTTGGTTACTTGGAACAACTTAACTTAAAGCCTCTACCATTTCTATATCCCAACATAGAACACCTGATAGACAATCCTTAACTTTTCCAAGTTTTGCTACTTCCTAAACCCAATCATAAAACTCATAACATTATTTTAACTTTTTTCTTAAACCAATTTAATAGTTTCCTTTAAATAAATTTCGAGACTAAATTTCCTAAAGTAGGGGATACGGTGACATCCGTCACCCTCATCTTTCATTAAGTTGTCAATTCTAGTCCTTGTACGTTCTATATGAAGTTTTCTTCACGTTCCTTATAAACAATGGCATTAGCGGCACAAAATGACTGGTTTGTCGACGTTATACCGACAACTTTCACTAACGGTAAATGGTACATGTTGGTCTTGTAGGTCGCGTCGATCAACAATATATGCGGGAACGCCCGCCACATTTTGAAAGATAACGGATGCACTAAAAAATGTCCTCAACCGTATTTGTTGAAGGATATCCTCCCGAGTCTAATACGTGTTTTTTTCTCAACCAGCATGTTTTCGAGTTCCTGCATGGGTGATCCACTTTGTTTCTTTACACCAGCAATCTTTTGAATAACATTGTGTATGTCTTTCAAAACACGCATGCTCTCGGGCAGTGTCCCTTTACGGTTTTCCAGATTTTACGTGGCTCCATCGCATACAACTCCTCCACCAAATTAAATTCTTCAAGAGAAAGTCTTCTTGCATATGCGTGGCCTTCTAGATATTCAGCAGGACCATGGTTTTGTTCGGCATTCCTCATCTGTACCCTCTAGGCGTCTCGCTTCCCGTCATATAACCCAACCACTAGAAAATGGCAACCAATTTTTTGGTTTCCTGTTCTCCTCTCGGTGGCTATACTCTTGTGCTCGTGACTGCGGTTGCACACTAGCCAAACCTTCACGTCCAAATCATCAACTTTTTTGGATCGTCAGGTCACAATGACGTAATCGTTATCTTTTCCCCTTTTCTTAACCCATGTAATCAAATCTTTTCGTGAAACTAAATCTTGTTCAGTGTCATACGAAACATGCGAGCATCGTGGTTGCTCATCAGAAACATGCGAGTAGTGGGGTTGCTCTTCTGGAACTTGCGGGTTTTGTGATTGGTCGTACGAAGAGTACTGCGGTACGTACGCATACTCACCACTATGCTTGTAGTACTCGTAGGTTTCCCCTACGCATGAATTTTCAACATGGGGTTCATAGCATGGCTCGTTCAGGTCTGGTGACAATGGTTTTTTGTAACCAGACACAACCTCTTGAGAATAAGGAATACCTACCACTTGAGAATCAAGAATACCTGTCTCGTGAGAATTAGAAATACCTGATTCATCGAAAATATTATCCCACCATAACATTTTGGAGAAGAAAATATTAGCCCACGTTCGGAAGAAAAAATGAAGGAGAAAGGAAGGGAAGAAGAAGAAAAGGATGAAGAATAATTCAACTTTGATTGAATACGCCTCGTATTGGTCTATATGGGGCATATAGGGTACAAATGACAGATGCTTTATGTTACATCGTACTGGACATCGTACCAATATGCATCATATAGACCAATACGAGGCATATGATACCAATCATTGGTCCTTTAAGTCTGTGCCAGGTTGACTGAAAAGGGTCGTGTGATCCCTATATGCCTCGTATTGGCGAATACGAGGCATATAGGGTTTTTTTTTTTTTTTTTTTTTTTTTTTGTCAGGGTGCAGTCTAAATAGGAGACAAAGCCAATCATTAAAGCATATATGCCTCGTATAGAGCTATACGAGGCATACTTAGGGTGTCAACTTGTTTTTTTTGTGTCCAAATATATGAACCCTAAATAAATTGAATTTGTACTAATTTGAACTTTATACGTGGACCACTCTTGCATCTACATTAAATCAGTAGATATTGCCCATTAGAAAAAAAAAATATATTCAAACTCTCCATAGATGTGTTTGGTTGAATTTTTCCTCTATATAGAGGGTTGATTTCTAGGAACCATAATTTATGTTCTGTCATAGATGTCTCCTGAATAAATGTCAAGAACATGCATTTGTAAAAATGCCATTTGGCAATGACTTACGAGTCGAAATAACATTTTAGTCCATTTTGTGAACTTGCCTGATTAATGTTCATTTGTTTTGGTGTGATGATGCTAGCCTGTACGTTTCTTTACACTGAAAAGTTAGAAATTGATATCAACTTGATTTTTACTTTAGGATCAACACACACTAAAACTATATATATATATATATATATATATATATATATATATATATATATATATATATATAGGGTAAGGATAATGTGGAAACCCACTCTTATAGTGAAAACTCTGGAAACTCTGACTTCTCAATATATATATATATATATATTTTAAAAAATTAGGGCATGTAATATACACGATTTTAAGCATTTTGGGCCAAAAAAATCAAAAAAACGCCGAGCACTTTTTTTTTAAAAAAATAAAAATAAAATTTTGACTAACACATGTTAAGCCAAACTAACACATGTTTATGCTTTGATGGTCTGCTCCGTGTTTATGCTTTGATGGTCTGCTCCGTGTTTATGCTGAGTACTTTTTTTTTAAAAAATAAAAATAAAATTTTGACTTTGATGGTCTGCTCCGGGTAGGCAGGGTTTATGCTGAGTTCCCGAACAGGGTTACAGGTTGGTGTTTCTGCCTCCCTAAGGTCTCTGCCTTCTTCCATAGTGGCTATAAGCAAGGCTTCAGCTGAGGGTTTGAGTGTGGCGATCCCATTTGGTGTGGAAAGCTTCATTAGGCCATGTGTCGTTGATAATACGGCACCGAAAGTAGCGATGCCCATTCTCCCGATGAGGACGTTGTAACTAGATGGGTACCTGATTACTGAGAACGTCAGTTCTTCCGTTCTTGACAAGTCTCCATCTCTGAAACAGACGCTTAGGGTGAGTTTGCCTAAAGGATGTACACGCTCCCCAGATAAACCCACCAGGGAAGCGTCTGATGGTTTGAGTTTGGCTTTGATCTCTAGACTCAATGATTCGAAGCATATTTCATACATTACCTCCGATGAGGCACGACAGTCCATGTACACCCTATCCACCGGGAAACCATCCAGTTCTGCCTTTACTATCACTGGGGTGACAATCAACTCGTCTGGGGTAGGGGAGACATATGTGTTGTTTGTTCCAAGGTTCAGTACGGGGCCTCTTGATCTGTTGACTCCCTTCCTGCCTGATCATGTTGACCTCCTTATCTCTCCTTCTGTCATCCTTCCTTCCTTTGATGTCCTTGATTAGGTGAGCCAGCTCACCGGACTTTACGGCCTCCTCTATCCTCTTTTTCAGCTGGTAGCAATCGTTGGTGTGGTGCCCAGTATCATTGTGGAAGGCACAGTGCTTACTTGCATCTCTCTTGTTAGCTGGTTTGGATAAAGGTCTCAGAGGGCGGAAGGTGTACTTGAACTCCTCAGTTGAGAGTATTTCTTGAGGTGTCTTGGTAAGGATAGTGACTACTTGTTTTTCTTTATCATGGTACCTCCCTGGTCTGGGAGACCTTCTCCGTTCCTCATTCCTTCGTGGCTCAAATGATCGGCCGGATCACCTTTCATTATAAGGTTGGAAACCAGGTCTTCGAGAGCTGGACGAGCTGTCTCTCCAGCTTCCCCTATCCCGTTTTTTGGAGTCCTGCCTGGTGAGAGCTTCTTCTCCCCTAAAGTAGGCTTCTGCTTTTTCAAAGGCTTCCTCCATGGTCAGAGGAACATCTTCATGAAATCTTCTTAAAAGCTTTTTGGGCCAAATGGCACCCATGAAACCTGACACTCTGATTTTCTCTGTGGCTCCACTATATTGCAAGCCTTCCCTTTTGTATCTTTCGATGAAGGTTCGGAGATCCTCATGTTCCCTTGCTGGATCTGGTGTAGGATTGCAGCATCTTTGGTACATTTTCTTAGGGGGTTGAAGTTTGACGTGAAACTTCTCCATAGGTCATCGAAAGAAGCAATTCTCCAAGGAGGGAGGCCACAGAACCAGAGGTGAGCTGGTCCTACTAGAGTTTGCATGAACATGTGGCAGCACTCAGCATTGTTCCATTTTTCTACGGTGGCTTCTCCAGAGAAGACATTCAGGTGGTCATCTGGATCTTCAGTCCCATCATACGTTTTTACATTAGCCGGCATCTTGATCTTGTTGGAGAAGTCAAAATGGGCTATGTGTTCAGCAAAGCATTCCAAGGATTTGGGACGGTAAGGCTCGGAAAGGGTAGCTTCTACTCTTGGTTCTGTCACATGGGGGAGGACAGGAGGTTGGGAGGTTCCTGGACCTAGACTCTCTGGAAGAGACGTTCCTTCTACTTGGTTTAGGGGGGGGGGGGGGGGTGGAACCTGCCATGGGTGACCTCCTGGCCAATTGGGGAAGTACGGCGGCATGTAAGGTGAGTACTATGTGTGTAGATAGTTTGGGTACACTGTTCCCGTAGAGAAGAAGGTCCCCAGTAGGACAGCTGACTCCCATCAAGGAAGTGGCGACTGTGTACTCTTGGACCTCGGGGAGGGCACGGAATGGCTAGGGCCTCCTCCAGAGAAAATTCCTCCCTGATCGTTCAGGTAAGGGTGAGGGTTTGTGTTGAGGTGCCTGGTGACCGGCTAGGTGGTAGTTGCGATCACTGGGTCCAGGTGAGAGAGTAACAGTCGGTTCTTCGTCATAAGACAACCTGACTCTTATGCCTCGGGACCTTTCCTCTCGTACATAGCCATTCAGGAGGTCTCGGAGTTGCAAGAAATTTCTTCGTACTCCCTCTGGGTGATATCCATACGTTCTATGGGTAACAACACATTATCTCCAAGGGACGAGTTGAAAGCCCTTGAGGACTGTAGAGTCCGGAAGTCAGGCATGTCCCCTAGAGACGGTTCGACATGTGGTCCATCCGTTCCGGGTGTCTCTCGGCCCGTGACATCACTGGAAGTGTGACTGCTGGCCGGAGTTTCCGAGGGACCCTCGTTTGGGTGGTTATCTCCACCGGTCATCATAAAAAATGGTTACATAGGAACAAACGGGACTGTAGAAACTTCCAACGGATTTGTTTAAAGTAGCGACAACCCCATGGTGGGCGCCACTTGTTGCTACAACAAGGAAAATGAGCGGGATTAGGTTAAGAGATGTTATTGGTTATGAGTGTATTGGGTTTATAGGGTCCTGGAGCTCCTGGAAAGGACCTACACAAGGTAACAGACACCGTTAGCCTTAACGCAGGAGGGGGCCTCCTGCGTTTGGACTCCGGCGTGAGAATAAGTATATATTCGTTTGGAGTTGGGAAATAATGAAGTAGAGAGTGTAAAAGTAAAGAGAAGAAGTGTGGAGTGAATGTGTCGAATGACAACCCAAGGGTCTCCTTATATAGGCAATGAAATTCTACCCCGGAGCTCCCTTGTGGTAGCCCTCATACTATACTTGGTAAGGATTGACTCTCTATATGGTCATTGCTTTATTTTTTTGACAAGGGACTAAACGTTATCGTTTTAGGACTTTGGTTAAATGGTAGTACCAAACTATTAAGCACTTAGTTACTAGAAAGATATGTTAAAAAAGACGTCAATATATAAAATATTGGTGAGTTCACAGGTTTTAGTTCCATAACAACAAAGGATTTTAACAACAACATGTGCGGAACAAACACAAGTAGTGACCTTTGTAAAGAGTAGCTAACTCCTACAAACTATGACGAGCAATCCTTTGAGCCCATAACCAAACCAAGACTAATAATGCCCCGCGAGCAGTAGTTGTTTCTCGGAAAATAACAACTTAGTTCAGAATACGTGCACCCCTGGCATACAAAGTTGCATAATCGATGCTATCTATTAGGAGTGGGCCTTGTTAGGCACCAATAGTACTATCCAAATATTCCTTCGGTTCTCGATTTCACACACACACAACACACGAGTAAATGGTTATAGTTGGCGATGACTCACCCCGAGTGGCGTAGAACAAACCCAAGTACTCATGATGCCACTTATCACGTTTTAACATTTAAAAACATTTTGACATGTGAAAACATATCTATGACGACCAATCCCTTGAGCCCATAACCAAACCAAGACTAATAATGCCCCGCGAGCAGTAGCTGTTTCTCGGAAAATAACAACTTAGTTCAAAATACGTGCACCCCTGGCATACACAGTTGCATAATCGACGCTATCCATTAGGGGTGGGCCTTGTTAGGCACAAATAGTAATATCCAAATATTCCTTCGGTTCTCGATTTCACACACACAACACACGAGTAAATGGTTACAGTTGGCGATGACTCACCCCGAGTGGCGTAGAACAAACCCAAGTACTCCTCATGCGACTTATCACGTTTTAACATTTAAAAACATTTTGACATGTGAAAACATTTGACAAAACATATCTTTCCCCCCAAACAAAAACAGTAAAAAGGGGTCGTGAAACTCACCTTAATTTCCTTGCTTAGCTAGCAAACAAAGCCCGAAACTTTGACCGACTTCCTCGTGCCCTAAATATCAACAAATGACACCTTAAAAGTCTATCGCACATAAGCCTAGGTTATTTTCTAGTAAAAGATAGTTTATTAATCTATCTAGACTCGTGTGTACTAACCCGAGTCTTAAGTGTTTTAACTCGACGAACCGATCGTGACTTATCTTAATTCATGTGTTAGCATACAACATAGTACCCTAGTTGCGCACCTGTTACCATTCTTGTGTAACCACGTTGGACTAATTCCACGAAACGTATAACTCATTCCGAGTCGTAACTCGTCTGGTAAACTGGATAAATGTATTTTCTTGCACATTTATTTTTAGGGAAACATACCTTGAGGAAATACAAATTTAGTTATCAAATCCGATTAAAAATCATTGTTACCTTACTTTCCAAAATCCAAGTACTTTAAGGGTTTCCTAAAACATTATTTTTCATAAACTTGTTTCCAAGGATCAAACTCGTTTAGTTACCAAAAACCTTTGAAAGTTCGTCATACTTGATGTTCCGTAAAAACTATGTCTTAGTTTTTAGAAAGCATTATCCGAGATTTATCTTTATCGTTGTAAATAACCATTTATCGAAAACATCGCTACTTTGAACGAAATCATTTGTCAAAACACTTGGAAGATTTATTTACAAAATACGCAATAACATCATTTTCGTTGGGCTCTGGATTTTCTAAAAATTTGGGTAGAGTTTCCTCTGTTTTTGTGCAAACCAGACAACACAAGTTGTCTACAATTTTCCCAAAATCAACATACCAAAACAAGACTACAATCTATTTATCCGCAATTTCATCAACGAGACAGTATACGTTTCGATAATAAGTATATAAATTATACTTATATAAATAAATATATACATGTATAGTCCAACAATTTTAGTCCGACAACAATACAAAGTCACACATTATATACAATGACAACCACTTGATTTATACATTTCGTGTATTATTTCCCAGTTCGTTTAGCGAGTTAACACCTTTTTTGTTTGTATTTATTATTTGTAAATATATACTTATTTATAAACAATATCACAAAAATAAATACAAAATTTAATTATACCATATCGTACGTGTGTCTCGTTCTAACGACGCGTTTGACCAGATCTGACTTGTTAACCAAGTTTGATCGGGCCCGAACTTTGACCAGCTTGTACAGCGCATGGACCGGATCTTGACCGAACCGAATTGTGACCAAGTTGACCGAGGCTTTGACTGGTTGACCTGAGTTGACTATGCATGACTAAACTTGTCCAGATCCAAACGAGACCCGACTACCGGATCTGAGTCGAAACTCAAGACTCACAACCTAGTACCACCACCACAACACTCCCACCACCGCCGTCAACGTCGTACAACACCACCACCGCCACAGTTGGCCTTAACCTCTACCAAAAACCCGAAAAATCAACCGTCACCTAAAGAACAATGAACCCAATACCAACATCTGACCCGAATCTCGAGATCCGAACTGAAACCAGACTCGATTAGTCCCAAAACACCTAAATCAGCCACTTAACAAACACCACAACCACCCCATCGTTACAACCACCACGATCGAACCACCACCGATCGTCACCTTCAACAACCCGGGCACCGTGACCACCCATATCCCACCAAAACCACTATGAAACCACCACCTACACCCCCACGTCGGCTACCACAGCCAACGAAACAACCCAACAACCATTTCGGGCCAGCATTCAACCTGTACCACCACCACCTGTCGACTTCTGCCCCGCCAAGGTCCTCACGATCCACCCCATCACCAAGATCCACCATTATACTGGCGTTACAGCCCATTTTTGGGCTTAAACTGACGCGCTGCCACCACAAAAGTATGGTGGTGCTCGAATGCTATAACAAGGAGAGGATGGGGCCGATTTCTGGTAGAAGGGAT
This sequence comes from Ambrosia x helenae, assembly GCA_030844895.1. Taxonomy (NCBI): domain Eukaryota; kingdom Viridiplantae; phylum Streptophyta; class Magnoliopsida; order Asterales; family Asteraceae; genus Ambrosia; species Ambrosia x helenae. The sequence goes on from CM061230.1 coordinate 77,568,182, forward strand.
GAGCTAGAGAGGGAAATCGAGGAGAGAGAGTAGAGAGAGTGTTAGGGTTTCTAGAGAGAGAAAAGGGGGTGGGGGAGGCAAATGAAAAATGAAGGAGGGAGAGGATAAACTACTTTATATAGCTAGGGTTAGGAAGGGTATACCGCGTACCAAACCCATTTTAAACGAAAAATGCTTCGGTTTATTATTAGGCTCGAAAATAAAATTACAAAAGTTAGTCGGTTTTGTTCATAATCATAAACAACACTAAACCGAGCAATTAAATTATTAGTTTCATCGTCCGATGCGTGCTTTCGAAACACGCGTAAAATCGGGTTAATCGATTTGGTCGCGGTTTCCTTCATTATAACGATCCGTTTACTTTCGAAACTAAACAAATGACATTATTTATAATAAATAACTATTCCGAAAGTTCGATAACGGTTAAAACCACGCATTTCGACGTCTGATTCCCACGTCAGTTCCTTTCGCGTTCTCCAAAACGCTGAGTTTTCGACCGTTTTTCTTGCCGATATCACATCCGATAATGTCAATAGCAAACACGTGTCGTATTTACATAAAATGATCTTGTTCTAGTCCATTTTTACAAATTTTTACTAATGTCAGTTCATTAACGTTAAATACGCGAAGTCTTTCCTTAAAGGCTTCAGGGTGTCCACGAACTCCGGGAAGGACATCGTTGGACTCGTAATGGCTCAAAATATCATAATTAACCTTAAACCATGATAATTACTTCAAAAACATGATTAGAATCACTTTAAACGTTGTACAAAATTTGTCAGTTTTCACATTCTCCCCGCGTTAAGAGAATTCTGTCCCGGAATTCAGTTTAAATCGTCCGTCACATTAGTATACTTGAAAAAGGCTGGATGTTTGCGACTCACGCGATCTCCTCCTTTCTAAGTGAACCTAGGTTCACGCTTAACGTTCTAAAAACACAATATCATGATCCAGCTACGACCAAGCTCTTGGAATTCCCAATCCACAAATCTATCAGTTTTCCCGAAATAGTAGAGCTTAGCGTCAACCTGGATCATGTCGGTCGAGAAATTGACTATGCTTCCTCAGACTAGACTTGCGGGAGTTATCAAGAGTCCCACTAAGCTTTTGCAATAGTTAGAGCTTATTCATCACGAGACCAATTTTGACCGATATATCCGTGCCACTGGAGTACTGTGACACCCGCTACTTAGCCAGGTCAAATCCCTACACTCTCTAGTCAACGTTTAATTTCCCATGCATTATTTATGACATTCTATATGCATAAGTCCCTCGAGATAGTCTAACAATGTCCGAACGAGTATAATTTCATCCATATCAACGAATCTTGGTGACACAAATTTATATGATTACAAGTGATTTTCCAAAATCATGTATAGATGCCCATTTATTTTATAATACAATGGGAAGCATCATGGGTTTTATGTATAAAGCCTAGAATTTATTCAACTAGCATACCTATACATATGTGTACATGTGTACACGACACCCATATATATATATATGTATATTACAGCACACACACACACAAATATATATATATATATATGTACATGCATACAAGAAGTTAGTAAACACATTTATAACTAGCACTACAAATTCTTTTTGTTCCCTTTTAAATGAACTAACTAGTTCTTTTATAAACTTAACTATATTTGGTGAAACAAGTGATCATCACTAGGATTTATGAAATCTACTAGCCAAAAATGATCACCGCCACCTTATTTAATGTTTTGTTTCTACTAGATAGTTGGAACATCATCAATGAAGTGTCATGTCCTATTATTCTCTCTAAGATAATTAAATAGAAGATTTGGTGGCTTAACCATATAAGGAAATATTCCTTAAACAGCTAGGATCAAGGATGTTGGTTTACCACATTGGTTAAGTGTCCCCTCTTCCTTTTCTTTTCTTTTTTTCGGCCGATTACCCCCCATATCGAAGATAATTTTTTTTAAACTAATTCATCACATGTTTAATGCAATCTCTAGAACCCATAAGGTGTTGTCACATTAGCTCAAGTCTTATTAAGCATCATCATGGTGTATAGTCAACTTTGAGATATGATTATGACCTTTGATTTGTTTACAAGATTGGGGACAAAGTAAGATAATTTACCAAACATAGTAGGATTCCTTAATTCACTTATAATTAGGAAAGATCATTACCACATATAACTTACAACTCTCTTTCTTGCTCCCTTCCCCAAACCGTCACCCCCCACTGCCTTCTCTAATCTTTTTTTTAAACCCAAGTCAACCTCTATATTAGCATGTGTTGATTTTCTTCCAAAGTTGACTCAATGTAGTGTCACTCATGCTTGGAATCTTACCAACATAATCAAGTGATTAGTGACCCTTTAACGTGTGATATAGACCTTGGATTTGCTAGTAAGATGTGAGACATAGGAAGATTGTTAGCCAAACTAGGAAGAATTCTATGTAACACAAGGTTTGAGGATAGTTGACTTACCCAACATAGCAAGTCCCAAGCCCTCTTTCCTTCCCCTTTCCTCTTTCTCCCTCGGCTGCACCCTCTCCCCCTCACATCTCTCTATCTCTCTCTCTCTCTCTCTCTCTCGCAATCTCTCCCATACCTTTATAAATAGGACTCCAAGGCTTCACAATTTACTTGCACCTCCAACTCAAACACTACTCTTAACACACACTCACTTGACACTCTCTCAAGTTCCAAGACAACCTGTTAGCTCAAGACACACTAGAGGTATGATCTATTAACTAGGTTGTTATTACATTTATCTTACAACTAGAAGCATACTAGTGTTCACCCAATGTGTTAACCTTACACGAGATATGAACTTAATATAGAAAACAATTATGTTATCTCTAGTGTATATGTATGCGTGTATATATATAACATGAATATGGTGGCCTTTCTTTCAAGTATATATGTATGCGTGGGTATATATACACACATAGATTCCTAGTAGTTTTAAACTAAGATAATATTATGTTTTAACAATAACGTACAAGGTATGTAGATGTATGTACAAGACAAGATCTATGTGTGTGTGCCCAACCATGTATATGCGTGCGTATATGTAGTGTGTATGTAAGTATATATTAAACTCATGAACATAAATATTGATGTGTATGAATGTACTTAAGTACACACATATATGGGTATGTGTGAATAAGTGTACACCTCATAAAGATGGACATTTATGGTCATGAAATGAAATACATATACATAGTTGCATATATGCGTGTATATACATACACGAGTACACACCCAAGGGAGGTTTTGTGCATACATAATTAGAACCATGTGTATTTAAACATAATATAACTCGTCTTCAAAGTAAGAACATATGTTTTATATTGAAAAACATGTGTTAGAAACTAGAACCTCTTTTCATACAAAGAATACCATTTTTGAGCAACTAAGATGTCACCGAGAAAGTCTAAACGATTATACCACTAGAGATTGGGTGAACCACGAGTACCATGGATTATTTTTACATGAATCTAAGGTACCATGTATGTATATAGGACGTATAGGTCGAGATACCTAGTTCGGACATACACTCTTGCTAGACTACACGCGGACTTGAGGTGAGTTCTCACGGACCCTTTTTGGGTTGACACCCCCACTCTCGGTTAGTCACTATAACCGGTTTCTACGATATGAGAGTGCTTGCATTTCTTTTATGACGATTCATTGCATTGTTGTGCAATGTGCGAGGCACCACTCATCAAGGTTTGGTTATGGACTCATGATGGCTTATCATCGTTGTTCTTGGCTAGACAACGATGGGTCATTCAACGATTTCATTAAACTTTACATTGGTTTACAAAACCCGTGAACTCACCTACCTACTGTAGCAGGCTACTTGGCCCATATCGACGAGGATTCCGACGACGACATCTTTATTACTGCTCATGGTGTCGAGTCCTCCCATCCCCCGGCTGTCCCTCCTGTTCTCGGTCCTCTTGGTACCTTACCTATGCGTCGCACCCTCCTCTCGGTGCGTGGCATGATTGGTACCCCTGATGATCTGATCCGTGATCTTTGGGATCGTACGGATGCGATGGAGACCGATGCACAAGATGAGGGTTCTACGAGGGCCGCTATCATCGAGCACCTCACTACTCTTCGAGCTCGATTAGAGGAGGCCGAGCACGAACGTGCGGAGACTGAGCGTGGGCGTGCGGATGTGTGGAGACATTTGGACATCCTCGATCAGAGGATGGGTGAGTTGGACCATGGGATGCGAGATGCTATAGCTGCCCTAGTTGCTATTTTCCCTCCACTTCCTCAGTAGTTAGGTTTTAGATGTGGTAGTTGTAGCTTTTGATACCTAACCTAACCTATGGTAGTATCTTTTGGGTCATTTCATTGTATGGTTTGGGTTGTAGTATTCTACATATTTTGTATCATTATCACAAACCGATGTACTAAAAACGGAATGAATTAATGAAATGACGATGTTATGCTCTATTTATGTCTCTTTATTACCATATGGTTTATGCCATGGTTTAGTTAGTTATTCCTATTATATGATTATATGTGTATGCATTGCCGCTATTATATTCAACGGTTGTGTGAAACCGCTTGTCACGTGTATTGTGATGTTCACGGTTGTTCATTCGAGCGCACACGATTGACAATATTTTCGATAAATATGTGTCTCATTCTTTTTATTTCTGATGCAATAGAAAGAAGTCATGCCGCCTCAAAAGAACACCCGCAATACCGAGGACAGCACGTTCCCAACCACGTCCGAAGAGCTAGCCCATGTGATTGCGCAGCACGACGCTAACCGCACAGACTCCAGTGGTGGATCTGGCGGAAATTGCAGGCGAAGGACAAATGACAACGACACTGGTAAAATATCGATTCGCTATGCTCCCTATGGCCTTGTAATTACTACTGTTGTTGATGATGTTTCATTATCTATGACACAGACGGTGAGAACATGGTTCATGGATGTTCCTACAAGACTTTCATGGCTTTTAAACCATGGAGTTTCCGTTGGACGGAAAGAGCGATCGGTATTTGTCATTGGATCGAGAAAATGGAATCAGTTCTGGATATCAGCGATTGCACTGAGAACTAGAGAGTCAAGTACTCTACCTGCACCTTCCAGGATGAGGCGTTGACTTGGTGGAATCTGCAAGTTCAGACTCTGGGTAGAGATGCTGCGTATGGTCTCTCATGGAGTGATTTGAATTCCATGCTAATGGAGAAGTACTGCCCCCGTAGTGAGTTGCAGAAGCTTGAGTCAGAGTTCTAGAATCTGACGATGTCATGAGCGGAGGTCGCCGCCTACACTACTCGTTTTCATGAGCTGTCTCGTCTGGTACCCCACATGGTTACTTCGGAATACAAACGAGTTGAAAGGTACATATGGGGACTCTCCCCTAAGATTCGTAGTATGGTAACTGCTGCTGAACCCACCACCATTCAAGGAGCCGTCACCCTCATGACGCAGTGCGTATGGGCGCATTGCTTAAGAAGGAGGTTGAGAAAAGAGGAACAGTAGGTGACAAAAGAAAGTGGTCGGATACCAAGAAAGGTAAAAATGGTGGAAATCAGTCTGATAAGAAACAAGAGACTGCCCAAGAATTTGTTGCAACTACTACTACTGCGGCTGAGCCCCGCAAGAAGTATAGTGGACCGCACCCCCTTTGCAACAAGTGTAACTATCACCATGTCGGGTCATGTGATAGCATTCATTGTAACTTCTGCAAGAAGATCGGGCATCAGACTTCCCGCTGTCGTGCTAAGGCTATTGGTAACCCTGCCGGGAAACCAGGGTGCTTTGAGTGTGGTGCTGCGGATCACTTCAAGAAGGATTGCCCGAAGTTGCGGAACCAAGCTCGCGGTAAAGCTTTTGTGATCGGAGCTGGTGAAGCTCATGAGGATCCCAACGTTGTTACCGGTACGTTCCTCGTTAACAACACTTATGCTTTCGTACTTTTTGATACTAGTGCTGATTTAAGTTTTGTGTCGACCAACTTTAGAAAGACCCTTGGGGTAGGATCTAGTAAGTTGGGCACACGTTACTCTATAGAATTGGCCAATGGTAAGGTTATTGAGTCGGAAGAAGTCGTTGAAGGAGGTACCCTAAACTTGGGAGATCATGAGTTTCCTATCGACTTACTGCCAATTGAGTTGGGTAGTTTCGATGTGGTAGTTGGCATGGATTGGTTGTCGAAGAACCATGCGGAGATCGTGTGCCGAGAAAAGATTGTCCGTATTCCCCTTCCCAGTAGCGAGGTTCTTTCGGTCAAAGGAAAGAACAGTCAAGCCACGATACGGATTATATCTTGCATGAAAGCCCATAAGTGCCTTCGCAAGGGCTACTGTGCGTTTCTAGCACGCGTGACGAATAAGAAGTCAAAGGATTTGAATCTCGAAGACATCCCTGTCGTGAGGGATTTTCCCGATGTCTTTCCTGAAGAGTTTTTTTGGATTGCCGCCTCCGAGGAAAGTGGAATTCCGTATTGACTTAGCCCTTGGATCTGCGCCTATCGCCCGTTCTCCCTATTGCCTAGCGCCATCAGAGATGCAGGAACTTTCGAGCCAGTTTCAGGAGTTGTTGGACAAGGATTTTATTCGACCGAGTTTTTCCCCGTGGGGCGCGCCTATGTTGTTCGTTAAGAAGAAGGATGGATCCTTTCGGATGTGCAGACTACCGTGAACTGAACAAGCTCACTATCAAGAATTGCTATCCTCTCCCTAGGATTGATGATCTGTTTGATCAACTGCAAGGCTCTAGCTACTTCTCTAAGATTGATTTGAGTTCCGGATATCATCAACTTCGTGTGCGAGAGGAAAGCATACCTAAAACGGCTTTTAGGACACGTTATGGTCATTATAAGTTTTTGGTGATGCCTTTTGGAGTGACCAACGCACCAGCAGTATTCATGGATTTGATGAATAGAGTGTGCAAGCCGTATTTGGACAAGTTCGTGATTGTCTTTATTCATGATATATTGATATACTCACGAACTCAAGAGGAGTATGAGCAACATTTGAAGTTTATCCTTGAGCTACTAAAGAATGAGAAGTTATATGCTAAGTTCTCCAAGTGCGAATTTTGGATTCGCGAAGTTCACTTTCTTGGACATGTAGTGAACGAGAAAGGTATTCATGTCGATCCAGCAAAGATTGAGGCAATTAAGAATTGGGAAGCGCCCAAGTCACCAACGGAAGTGCGACAATTTTTAGGACTCGCTGGATATTATCGACGGTGTATGGAGAACTTCTATAAGATAGCTCAATCTCTAACCATTCTAACTCAGAAGGATAAGAAGTTTGAATGGGGTGAGAAGCAAGAACCTGCCTTCCAGTTGTTGAAGCAAAGGTTCTGCAGCGCACCAATTTTGTCCCTACCCGATGGTACAGATGATTTTGTGGTCTATTGCGGTGCTTCACACCAAGGTCTTGGTTGTGTCTTCATGCAAAGGGATAAAGTCATTGCGTATGCCTCTCGTCAACTCAAGGTTCACGAGAAGAATTGCACTACGCATGACTTGGAGTTAGGAGCTGTAGTTTTTGCACTCCAGATTTGGAGACATTACTTGTATGGAACCAAGTGTATTGTCTTCACAGACCACAAGAGCTTGCAACACATCTTCGACCAGAAGGATTTGAACATGAGACAGAGAAGATGGGTTGAATTGCTGAACGATTACGACTGTGAGATTAAATACCACCCGGGAAAGGAAAACGTCGTAACGGATGCCTTAAGTCGAAAGGAACACATCAAACCCCTACGTGCTCGCGCACTAGGATTGACGATCCATTCGAATCTCACGGACCGCATTCGTGAAGCTCAGCAAGAAGCTATCAAGGAGGCCAACATCAAGGAGGAATCGTTGCATGCCGTGGTTGGATTATTGGAACCCAGGACCGATGGAACGTTGTGCTTCGCTAATAGGATTTGGGTTCCATTGTTTGGTGGAATGAGGGAATTGGTACTTGATGAGGCCCATAAGTCAAGATATTCGGTTCATCCAGGAGCCAATAAGATGTAATAGGATTTGAAGGAAATATATTGGTGGCCTACATTAAAGGTAGTATTGCCATGTACGTGGGAAAGTGCCTCACGTGCTCTAAGGTCAAAGCTGAGTACCAGAAACCCTCCAGCTTGTTACAGCAACCTGAGATATCTGTGTGGAAGTGGGAGCAGATTTCGATGGATTTTGTAACTAAGTTGCCAAGGACGGTAAGCGGTCACGACGCAATTTGGGTAATTATGGATCGATTGACCAAATCTGCTCACGTTTTGCCAATCAAGGAAACTGATAAATTGGATAAATTGGCAAGACTCTACATTAAGGAGGTTGTATCTAGACACGGTATCCCAGTTTCCATCATTTCGGATCGTGATAGTCGGTTTACTTCTAGGTTCTGGCAGACGCTGAACGAAGCCCTCGGTACTCGATTAGACATGAGTACGACTTACCATCCCCAGACTGATGGACAGAGCGAGAGAACGATCCAGACATTTGAGGATATGCTTCGTGCATGTGTGATTGACTTTGGAGGTAATTGGGATGCCCACCTACCTCTAATCGAGTTTTCGTACAACAATAATTATCACACTAGCATTAAAGCCGCACCGTTCGAAGCTCTCTATGGACGAAAATGCCGATCACCGTTGTGTTGGGCAGAAATTGGGGACAAGCACTTGACTGGCCCAGAGATCATCTAGGAGACGACCAACAAAATCTTTCAAATCAAGGACCGATTGAAAGCTGCTTGGGATAGGCAAAAGAGTTATGCTGACACAAGGAGGAAACCTCTGGAATTTCAAGTAGGTGACAAGGTCCTATTGAAAGTCTCTCCTTGGAAAGGAGTACCTCGTTTTGGTAAACGCGGCAAAATGAACCCAAGATACATCGCCCATTCGAAATCTTGGCAAGAGTTGGTCCAGTCGCGTATAAGCTTAATTTGCCCAACGAGCTAAGTGGAGTTCATGACACATTTCATGTGTCGAACCTCAATAGGGGAAGAATGTGACACCCGCCACTTAGCTAGGTCAAATCCATACATTCTCTAGTCAACGTTTAATTTCCCATGCATTATTCATGACATTTTATATGCATAAGTCCCTCGATCCGTTTCCTTCATTATAACGATCCATTTACTTTCGAAACTAAACAAATGACATTATTTATAATAAATAATTGATCCGAAAGTTCGATAAAGGTTAAAAGCATGCATTTCGACATCTCATTCCCACGTCAGTTCCTTCCGCGTTCTCCAAAACGATGCGTTTTCGACCGTTTTTCGCGCCGATATCACATCCGATCATGTCAACAGAAAACACGTGTCATATTTACATAAAATGACCTTGTTCTAGTCCAGTTTTAAAATTTTTTACTGATGTCAGTTCGTTAACATTAAAAACGCGAAGTTTTTCTTTAAAGGCTTCAAGGCGTTCACGAACTCCAAGAAGGACATTGTAGGACTCGTAATGGCTCAAATTATCATAATTAACCTTAAACCGTGATAATTACTTCAAAAACATGATTAGAATCATGTTAAACGTTGTACAAAATTTGTCGGTTGCCACATTCTCCCCGTGTTAAGAGAATTTTGTCCCGGAATTCAGTTCAAGTCGTTCGTCACAATAGTATACTTGAAAAAGGTTGGATGTTTGTGACTCACGCGATCTCCTCCTTTCTAAGTGAACCTAGGTTCATGCTTAACGTTCTAAAAACACAGTATCATGATCCAGCTACGACCAAGCTCTTGGAATTCCCAATCTGAAACATCTATCAGTTTTCCCAAAATAGTAGAGCTTAGCATCAACCTGTATCACGTTGGTCGAGGAATTGACTATGCTTCCTCAGACTAGACTTGCGGGAGTTATCAAGAGTCCCACTAAGCTTTTGCGATAGTTAGAGCACGAGACCAATTTTGACCGATATATCCATGCCACTGGAGTACTGTGACACCCGCCACTTAGCCGGGTCAAATCAGTACACTCTCTAGGCAACGTTTAATTTCCCATGCATTATTCATGACATTTTATATGCATAAGTCTCACGAGATAGTCTAGCAATGTCTGAACGAGTATAATTTCACCCATATCAACGAATCTTGGTGACACAAATTTATATGATTACAAGTGATTTTCCAAAATCATGTATAGATGCCCATTTATTTTATAATACAATGGGAAGCATCATGGGTTTTATGTATAAAGCCTAGGATTTATTCAACTAGCATACCTATACATATGTGTACATGTGTACACGGCACCCCAATATATATACATATATATATATATGTATATGTACATGCAAACACGAAGCTAGTAAACACATTTATAACTCGCACTACAAATTCTTTTTGTTCCATCTTAAATGAGTTCTTTTATAAACTTAACTATATTTCGTGAAACAAGTGATCAACACTAGGATTTATGAAATCTACTAGCCAAAAAATGATCACCACCACCTTGTTTAATTTTTTGTTTCTACTAGACACTTGGAACATCATCAATGAGGTGTCATTTCCTATTATTCTTTCTAAGACAATTAAATTGAAGATTTGGTGGCTTAACCATATAAGGCAATATTCCTTAAACACACTTAGGATCAAGGATGTTGGTTTACCACATTGGTTAAGTGTGCCCTCTTCCTTTTCTTTTCTTTTTTTTCCGGCCGGTTACCCCCCTCCCCATATCCAAGATAATCTTTTTTAAAACTAATTCATCACATGTTTAATGCAATTTCTAGAACCCACAAGGTGTTGTCACATTAGCTCAAGTCTTATTAAGCATCATCATGGTGTTTAGTCAACTTTGAGATATGATTATGACCTTTGATTTGTTTACAAGATTGGGGACAAAGTACAATCATTTACCAAAAACAGTAGGATTCCTTAATTCACTTAGAATTAGGAAAGATCATCACCACATATAACTTACAACTCTCTTTCTTGCTCCCTTCCCCAAACCGTCGCCCCCTAGTGCCCTCTCTAATCTTTCTTTTAACCCAAGTCAACCTCTTTATTAGCATGTGTTGATTTGCTTCCATAGTTGACTCCATGTAGTGTCACTCATGCTTAGATTCCTACCAACATATTCAAGTGATTAGTGACCCTTTAAAGTGTGATATAGACCTTGGATTTGCTAGTAAGATGTGAGACATAGCAAGATTGTTTGCCAAACAAGGAAGGATTCTATGTAACACAACGTTTGAGGATAGTTGACTTACCCAACATAGCAAGTCCCTATCCCTTTTTCCTTCCCCTTTCCTCTCTCTCTCTCTCTCTCGGTCGCACCCTCTCCCCCTCACATCTCTCTCTCTCTCTCTCGCAATCTCTCCCATCCCTCTATAAATAGGACCCCAAGGCTTCACAATTTACTTGCACCTCCAACTCAAACACTACTCTTAACACACACTCACTTGACACTCTCTCAAGTTCCAAGCCAACCTCTTAGCTCAAGACACACTAGAGGTATGATCTACTAACTAGATTGTTATTACATTTATCTTACAACTAGAAGCATACTAGTGTTCACCCAATGTGTTAACCTTACTAGAGATATGAACTTAATATAGAAAACAATTATGTTATCTCTAGTGTATATGTATGCGTGTATATATATAACATGAATAAGGTGGCATTTCTTTCAAGTATATATGTATGCGCAGGTATATATATATATATATACACATAGATGCCTAGTAGTTTTAAACTAAGATAATATTATGTTTTAACAATAATGTACAAGGTATGTAGATGTATGTACAAGACAAGATCTATGTGTGTGTGCCCTACCATGTATATGCGTGCGCATATGTAGTGTGTATGTAAGTGTATATTAAACTCATGAACATAAATATTGATGTGTATGAATGTACTCAAGTACACACATATATGGGTATGTGTGTATAAGTGTACACCTCATAAACATGGACATTTATGGTCATGAAATGAAATGAAATACATATACATAGATGCATATATGTGTGTATATACATACACGAGTGCACACCCAAGGGAGGTTTTGTGCATACATAACTAGAACTATGTGTATTTAAACATAATATAACTCGTCTACAAAGTAAGAACATATGTTTTATATTGAAAAACATGTGTTAGAAACTAGAACCTCTTTTCATACAAATAATACTATTTTTGAGCAACTAAGATGTCACCAAGAAAGTCTAAACGATTATACCACTAGAGATTGGGTGAACCACGAGTAACATGGATTATTTTTACATGAATCTAAGGTACTATGTATGTACATAGGACGTATAGGTCGAGATACCTAGTTCGGACATACACTCTTGCTAGACTACACGCGGACTTGAGGTGAGTTCTCACGTCCCCTTTTTACTGTTTTCTATTTTTGGGAAAAGCATGCATTGTTACTAGTTTTAGCATGAAATCCTAGCCGACCGGTGTACATGAGACGATATGTTTAGAGTACTCAACAAAGCCCTCGTTTATTAGCTTATCATAACCATTAGCTATGGATATAGCCTAGAAACGCTTAGATAGATCAATTGGGTTGACACCCCCACTCTCGGTTAGTCGCTCTAACCGGTTTATAGATATGAGAGTGCTTGCATTTCTTTTATGACAATTCATTGCATTGTTGTGCAATGTGCGAGGCACCAATCGTCGAGGTTTGGTTATGGACTCATGATGGTTTATCATCGTTATTCTTGGCTAGACAACGATGGGTCATTCAAGGATTTCATTAAACTTTACATTGGTTTACAAAACTCGTGATCTCACCAACATTTTGTTGACAAAGTTTTTATGCATGTTTTAACTAAAGCATGGATGGAACTTGGGTTACGATTGGGCAATCATTCACAACCACCACGTATCATGTCATTAAAACTTTTGACCCCACTAAGGGTTTTAAAATGTATCTTGTGAAACTCATTGTCATCGAACACGTTTGGTACTTTATAAATAAATAAATATAAATGTTTGCTCATATCTTGTGTTTGAAAACATTTCGTGGTTACACCCCGTGTTTCCGCCTAGGTGGGGTGTGACAAGTACCAAGAATTTGGTCCATTACAACTTGTATACTTATCAACACCTCCTCAAAGTATAACTCTTAGCGAAGACCTACTACCGATTCAAAGCTTTTAAGGCCAGGGTCTTGTTCGTACAACTTCTCAATAGGTTCGCACCTCATCCAATCCGCCTTAAATCTACAAGATTTATTGGTCATCTCTCAAATAACTAAAGCCATATTACGTGTCTATCTCCATCTGTAATTCAACGTACTAGAGACATACACTTATTCCCTCCAAAGGGCTTTGAGCAGTACACCCCGAACGCTGGGTGATAATTCCTATAACATAGGAAACTCTAGAGATGAAGCACACGAATTTGATATGCAACAAACATTAATCGTGTCAACACGGGACACTTCCGTCAAGGACATTCAATTCTTTCGTTTGAGAATGACAAGCCATAATCAAATCAATCGAGTATCCCAGGCTTGCTTTCATGGTACGGCGAACCCTGAGGTAGGATGACTACTGCAATCCGATATTATACAAGTTGGCATCTAGTTTCTAGCCACGACTCTCCAGGATTATAGGCGGCTATAAATATGCCTCATATTGTAACTACAAACGGGTAGGGGATGAGAAGGTTCCAAATAGCGATCAATCGTTACCCGTGTCACATCACAGCCACAGGACGCCTCAGGTGACATGATAATTAGATTCGCTCATTCAAACCTCACTAAACGGATGATCTTACCGGATCACAGAACAGTCGTCATTCTCAAGGACACTCAAGGTAGTTTGTAGTAGCGGATGCTATTCTCGTGTCCTCACATGGACTGGGATCCTCTATGTACTAACTTACAACCTTTCATATGGGCATTGTGGTTAATAGTACTAGGGCGCCTAGTATGCACATATGGAGGTCGAAAGCTTTTGCATCACTTTCACCCCTCAGTTCCCCAAACAATAAACAGTGTGTATCCGACACACCGGTCGTATATTTCTACAATCCTCGAGAATTACAAGCCGACTCAAACACAATGACCAGAGGCTCACATCACCTCGGCACATTGGTCAACACGAGAATGAGGTATATGAACCATCGCAAATGGTTGCCGAAACAACAGAGGATGGGGTTTCAACAACATCTCGACACATTACTCATCGCCAAAACGGCATACGGAACACCAGTGGCTACCCAGAACATGCGTATCTAATCCTAGTCTTGTTATATTTTCCACACGGACACCGGCTGCCCTCTCGGCATCAACAACCTCGTAAGTCACATCTGAACAACACAGGCCACTTACCCTCGAATTTGGCTATCAGATCCTATGCAGAGAACTGTATGGAAGGAGTCCTGGAACCGGAACTCTCAATTCTCCGAGGGTTCCATCCTTCCGGGGTCATTCGGGGTAACATGTGAAATCAAGCCATGGATGGACGCAGTTGGCATAGAATTTCACCTTTGGGGCTTAACAGCTCCATGCACCAAAGTTGTTACTTAAAAATTAAAACAAATGATGATCGAGGTCGTACAAGCAATAATCTGGAGCATTACTATAGGGCATCCCATTCAACGACTCAGTTAGTCAAACATATGGGTGCAATATGTAAGATGTCGAGCTCATCTTGATTAGTCAGATACTAACCACACTAACCTAGCAGCTCACATTACTATGGTGTCTCCAACAGTGTCTGTCAAGGACATAGAATTTTGCTTTAGCGTGAGCAAGGCTACAAAAGGATAACTGGGAACACCGGTATCGACCCCAGGTCGAAATGGTTCCACTATTCCAAGAACAGAAGCAACAATGCCAAGACAAGATGGTCTTACCATATGAGGAATAACAACATTAATCGAAAGGCTGAGTTGATCGACCAACACCAACGGTAGGGTAGCACCCTTACAGATTAGACATGTCTATATGCCTTTCAGGACTCAAGGTTTCATAAAATCTCCAAAATCATGTACCGGGGACTCCACCAATGTACACGCCATGGGTGGGTCCGCACAGGTATTTTTGTAATCATCAACATGACATGTCAAAAGAGATGATTTCAAATTAATCCAGCAGGACGAGCAATAGAGAGGTGAGTCCTCCAACACTTGTTAGTCCTAAAAGTATGGGCCATACATCGCTCACATTCTCTCTATACCTTCGGGGTTCGAGACATATTCGAAGTTCCTCATCACAAAGACGAGTCTCACCTTGTCATGTGGGGATCACATGATTTCTTCCCGACATTGATTTGCATAGCCGATCGTTAGTCGACCAAAATGCACGTAAAAGGGTAAGGTTGGACACGCCGTCATTGATGCCTTAGATTTTGAAGAGGTAATGCTCACGAAATGCGCGAGCATATAAGGGGTCGACACATGATTTGGTCAATTACTCAAACGACCACGTGATTCGGACTTTAGGGGAATACACGTGATAACACTAAGACTAGAGTGTCTTGTATGATTCCTGGTAAGTCCGTTAGACACCCAAAATCCCACATTATCATTGTCGACACTACATAATCAAATTAATAGAACAATGACAGCAACAAGTGGTTTAAGTGATGGGGAACCAAAAGTGAAACAATCGACAAGTCATCACATCATTAACTCAATCCAATAGCTGTAGCAATACGTCAACGAAGCATCACGACAGTAGGGACAACACGACAATGACATCAACACCTCCGCGAAGCACATCAACAAGGGAACACCGCAACAAGAATGTAACACAGCGGTTTGAGGCCCAGAATTTTTCGCGACTAAAGATAGTATAATGAATAAAAATTATTATACGCGAGTGAGGTTTACGGGTACGATCCTATACGCGATATTATTTAACTATTAAAGTGGTGATTACTCACCACTTTGGACACTTTTCCCCACCACCTTGTGGCTTGTTTGACACAACACACCTGACCCCCTCTTTTAAAAACCCATGCACAGACATATCTCCTTCCACACTTCTTTTATACATCACTCTCTCTTACTTACATAATATACACACACTTTACCAAATATCTAGAGAAAGAGAGAGCTAGAGAGAGAAAGCGGAGGAGTGAGAGAGAAGTTGTAACCGGAGAAAGAGGAGGACAGGCCTGGTCTCTAACCGGCCGACACAACTGACGAATAACAATGATGAAGCTGGAGTGGTTATGAACTCGGGTATCGATGGTTCAATAGAATTCCGGCAGACCACCACCACCGCGGAACAGTCACGGCGGCACAACCCTTTCTCCGAGGTCGGTTGGGTTTAAACCCTTTCTTAAGGTAATATTCACAGCCTAGCCATCTAAATAGTAGGATCTAATATTAAAAATGAGGATTATGGTTTGATTAGTAAGGGCTGAATAGTGTACAGGAAGGTTATGACAGTGTTATGATAACAAGATATGATGGTGATAATCAAGGTTATGGTTGTGATTGTTGGAAGGAGGCAAACAGTGGTCGTTCGGTGGGTGTAGAGGCGGCGGTAATGGTTTGGGTTCCAATAAAGGGTTCTGGTCAGTTGGGGATGGTTACAAGGCGAGTTATGATGGTTGTAGGTGGTGAGCTACACAGTCAACAATGGTGACCGACAGGGGCTAATGTGATGATGAATAAGATGAATGTTACAAAGGAGGGGCGAAGATTGGTCAGAGCTGGATAGGATAGCATACAGTAAACAGAGGTCAGCACGGTCAACACGAGTCAAGCTGGTCAACTGTGCAAATGAAATGGGTTAACACAGGCTAGACGCAAAGCTATTGAGGAGGTTGCATTTCGAGCATTTTTCTATAAGTTTTAGAAGACCTTGCATGTGAACCATGGGTGGGCTTTAGACTTGGAACACCATACGACCATACGTCTTGACATGATGTGATGCGCTGCCAAGGTGAGTTTCGTTTACTTTTCCCCTTTTTGTATTTTAACTATTTTTGGGGTGAACATATGTTTGTGTGTCTGAACTGTTTGATGTGACAAGATACCAGCTGCCAGATACCAAACTGACACTCATTAACCTAGGGGATTTGGGCCACTTAATATGTGGGTAGTACTACTTGGGGAAACCCACGCACACAGTGGATCCGGAAGCCCGGAAAACCCTCCACTGAGGTCTACAGGGCCATTGTGACATATATTTTGCCAGGTGAATCCATAATGGCAACAGATGGATTATGTGTTAAGGTTTGAGGTGTCGCTTGTGCAACACCATGTGTTGTGTTGTGGAAACTTGAAAACGTGTTTATGAAAAGACAAACTTGTTTTGGATTTACTCAACTACTTACACGGACTCACCAGCATAAAACCTGAGGATGTGTTGGCAAAAAAAGGAGCATCATCACTAGGTGGGTCAACTTCTTCATACTTTTCACTCTATCCAGATACATTAGCTACCTGCAGAATAACTGGAGTAGGAACAAAACGTATGAACTTACCTGTATAGGATCATAAACAACATATTATACTCAGTTTTTGTGTTCAGATGCACCACAACTCATAAAACTAAAAACAAGAAGTTTATAAGCAGATAGCCTAAACTACAAATTAATTATCAGAAAAAATTCCTCTATCTCCAAATTACACAACCAAAAAAGCAAGCTCTGTTCAACACATTAATTATCAGAAAAACTAGTTCAACATGAAACCATCTTTCTTTGGTTTTTCTCTCCACAGTAAATAATAACCGGTTACACACAACACGCTAACTAAAACACCAATACTAATAAGAAAATAAAACCCCTGGAATACAATTTGTAAAACAACACATCTCCAAACAAACCTGAAAACATTTGAGCAATGAGTAACTGAAAATAACCCTAAATGTTAAAGTGTTTAAATAATCAACTTCAATCAGTAAAGCCTTTGAACAACAATGTCTTCATCCTAAGCTTGGGATTTTTGTCGTCTAGATATCAATTTCAAACTGAAGGGGACAAAATAAAACAAAAACTTAGAGTAATTTATTACAAAAAACATAAAGAAAAAACAATAAACACTGACATGATTCAACTCATCTGGCTACATTTACCCATCCTTCCCTACCCTAATGCACGTAAAAAAAATTGGAAAAGAAATCACAAATATACCCTAATTAATGGCCTCAAATATTAAAAGGAATGACAAAAAATCATACAACAAACAAACCCACCTAAAGTTCTATCTACAATTTTTTTTTAAAAGGCATCACGATAAATGAGTATAAAAGGCAAATAAATACCTAAAGTATGAAAGGCAAAAGATCTTGATAGTCGAGATCAGAGCCAGTGCTTGTGGCCATAAGGGGTGTTTAAGAAGGAGATGTGGAACCTCTTGAAAGTCAGTGAACTGAAGAGCTAGGGTTTTTAAATTAGAGGGAGAGAGGGAAATAGGGGATTTTTCTAGGAGTAGAGAAGAAGATGAAAGTTTTGAGATGTGAAGAGGATGTGGTGAGCTGATGAAGGGATTTTTCTATGAGTAGAAGAAGATGATGAATGGAGAAGATGAAGGAAGACCAAGGTTTTGGGAGCACATGTTTCAAACCCTAGAATTGGGATGAAGGTTTTAAGATAGCGGGAATTGAAAATCAAAAAGGGGAATTAATATTGATTAAGATGACATTTGGAGATGACACACATACATTGTTGGTGTCTTATTTTTTATTTCATGACACTTAAACAATGACACACAAAAACAAATGTCATAAATTCTTTAAATTTTAGAAACCATGACATTTTCATTATGACACACATTTTTGCATGTCATAAAATCAGTGTGTGTCATTATTTGTGTGTCATTAAAGGTCATTTTTCTAGTAGTGATAAGGATAAACAAAGCTAAATGCATATACACAAGTGTATATAATGGTAAACTTTTATTTGGCTGTATAGCTGTTGTAAGTTGAAGTTAGTGTATGGTTTATTTTATGTCTATACACTAGTGTATACTATACATTGGTGTATATTATTGTAATGCATGTTATATACGTAAGTTTATGAGAATGTGAATAACAATCATTTACATTTTGTTTTATGATTGAAATGTAGCAAGTGTTATAATTCTCATCAACAAAATTATTTGGATAATTATGTATGGTTTATTTTATTTTAGGTTTTGGGTACAAGGTGATGTTGGCGTCAAGTGAGGACACTAATGCTGATGATGGATGGATGGAATACAAGCGTACATTGGTGTATATATGCTGTAAATGGGTGTATATATGTTTTACAATGGTGTATATTTATATATGTTGTACATGGGTTAATATATGTTGTACATGGGTGTATATAAACATGTTATATGTTGAGTTTTGATAATTATTCAAGAATATGTATTTTGTTGATGGTTTACACAGGTCTAAACATGTTATACATTAGTTTTATTTTACAATTTATAAACAAAATGCAAAACAATATTAAGTTTCCTTCCAGGTTTTCCAAATCAAGAGTAACATGTACAATATAAAAAAAAGTCAATATTAATGTATGTTAGTATATATAGATGCACCATATATAAGTTATACATTAATATATACTAATGTATAAATGTCTACTGTTAGAAAATATACAGTAAAACTAGTGTATGTTAGTATATGTACATAGATGTACAATAAAGATATACATTAATGCATACTGATGTATTAATGTACTGATAGGAAATATATAGTATTATTAGTGTATGTTAATATACATAGATGTACAAATAGGTTATACATTAATGTATACTAATGTAGTAATGTCTACTCTTAGTAAATATACATTAACATCACGTATGTTTGTATACATAGATGTATATATATATATATGTATATATATATAACATACAATGATGTACAAAAAAAGAATACTCAAACATGTAATATATAAGAG
Organism: Ambrosia x helenae; assembly: GCA_030844895.1. NCBI lineage: Eukaryota > Viridiplantae > Streptophyta > Magnoliopsida > Asterales > Asteraceae > Ambrosia > Ambrosia x helenae. The sequence goes on from CM061230.1 coordinate 77,587,987, forward strand.
AGGAATTTACATTACCTAATATACATAGGTGTATTACAGTATCCAAAAGGTTAAGCGACCAAACACTAAATAGAATTATCACGTCAAAAAAAATGAGTCACTTTATTATTAGCAAATGCCTACACACTAGTGTATATTATACGTTGGTGTATATTACGTAAAGAGAGTAAGAGACATAACCGCTATAAGGATAAACAAAGCCAAATGCCTATACACAAGTGTATATAATGGTAAATTTTTATTTAGTTGTATAGTTGTTGTAAGTTGAAGTTATTGTATGGTTTAGTTTTTGCCTATACACTGGTGTATACTATACATTATGTATATTATTGTAATGCATGCTATATACGTAAGTTTATTATAATGTGAATAACAATCATTTGCGTTTTGTTTTATGATTGAAATGTAAAGAGAATAAGAGACATAACCGCTATAAGGATAAACAAAGCCAAATGCCTATACACAAATGTATATAATGGTAAATTTTTATTTAGCTGTATAGCTGTTGTAAGTTGAAGTTATTGTATAGTTTATTTTATGCCTATACACTAGTGTATGTTAGTATACATAGATGTACAATAAGGATATACATTAATGTATATTGATGTATTAATGTACATCAAATGACACCAATATTCATCCACCATGGCCTTAAATTGTACATGTTTTCTTGAACGAAAAAACCAACTTTATCAGACTTCATCTGACATAGTTTCTTGAGTTCCATGGACCAAATAGATATCATGCATCATCGTTGCAAGCTGATCAACATACATCATATTAGTGTCGGTTATCATGTCTAATAATATCATTCATCAATACTTAAAACAACCTTTAAATTTAACAACACACAATATAACCGACTACATAGTACATTCTGTATTTGACCTACAAAGGTATTAATATATTCACTAAAATATATATACTTTAAAGCCGTCGATCCTTCTCCGTAAATTAGACATAACTCCACCGATCCTCTGCTCTCCTTCCTAAAGACAAACCCTCAATCATACTTTAAAGCTGTCGCCTCCTCCGTCTTGTCTCCGTCAATATGTTGAATGATTTCTACAAATCGTAATTTTTTTAGGCGAGTAGGAGGTTTGCGATGAATGATTTGTTTCCTGATGAATTCTTATTATTTTCTTGGAATGATAATATGAATTGAATTAGAGATAAAGTGGGTGAATAATTTAAGGAAACCAAATCATGTATTATGTAACTGCTTTGAATAGAAATTATAATTAGAATAAAAAGATAATTATTTAAATGTCTATTTACACTAATATCCTCTAGATCAAAATCAAAGATGGAAAGCTAAGATTGGTTCCTAAGGTTCCTAACTATGGTGGTGGTTCCTAATTGATCTCAATCATATATATATATATATATATATATATATATATATATGAATCTATTGCAAAAAACATACATATATTAATAAGATAAAAAATATTTCAAAAGTGTCTCGACTATGAACTTATAAGCAGCAACAGAAATATTTTCCCACTGCTATCAGCAACTTTGTAGCATGGGCAATCATCCTACCTGCAAAAAAAAAAATACTATGAGTAATACGAATACATGATAAATAAAAAGGAATAATAAAAAAATGAATATTATCATACCAAGGACCAAATGATCTTGAGCACTCAGCCAATACGACCCGGAAAAAATGAACTATAAGATGACCCATTTATGTAAAGTAAAGTGTTTCAGACCACTCATTACCTCTATATTTTCTTCAAGAATCCTAAGCATAAAACCTCATGAGCTTATGGGGAGTAGAAATGGTTTCAACTGGAAAGTTAATTTACAGTGTATATTGATTAAGCTCCTTACCGTCATAAAATCAAACTTGTTATTATGACATTCACCTACCTTTCCATGTGGTAAATTTGCACGCATGTGTGGCATTTTTGATACTAGAACTGCAACTGCTTCTAAAAGTCCATTCTCTGTTTATAACATAAATGACATTAATACACTCTACATTGAACAACATCAAAATTATTACTCTAGGAAAGTATTTAACTACAAACCTCACGAGTTCCTAGCTGATTAAGCTGATAAGATCCATGTAAACGCAACAATTTCACCTACAATTGATAATATGAATGTAATGGATGTCTATAGTAAGTAAAGAAAACAACATAGTTATTTTGAACAATTAAAATAGTATGTTAACTAACAATTTGTGATTAAAATGTGTATGCTTACCACAATGTCTAGCCAACCAACAGCAAGTGCGGAAGAAATTCCTTGCCAGTATGCAGTTCAACTGCCAGGGAAGAGGAGTAAAAATTTCAAGTTGCATGTAGAAATTAATTACAATAGACCATAGGCAAAATGCATAAGCATATGTACTATTTATTTCAAACCTGTATACTAATAAGTTCTGCTGGAAACTTAACCACTTTTAAATGAACACTTGGCACTTGTCCAGAGAACAAAGCATCATAATTATGAAGAAAGTATAATCACCAATTAACAAATTTCACCTCAAGCAAACAAAGAAAAATGCAAATAACTATAACCGCATTCATTCAGAATCACCCGGTATAATGGCAAAGCCGACAATGTAAATTTGCCGATAATGCAAATACAAAATATATTAATCAAGAAAAACCTTTAAGTGCTCCCTTTGTTCAGAGTATTTAGCAAGAATAGCTACTCAAGTCGCAGTCGCCTCTTCCAATATTCTACTAAAATTACTGGCAGACAATATTGCTTGTGCCCCTTCATCAAAAAAATGCGCAAAACATGAGACGATTCACCATTCTAAACCAAAGTTCAAACAAAAATATGATTCCAATTAATAACGTTGAACACTGTATGAAATCATTTTTAAATCAAGATCTTCATAACAATGTAACACAACAAAGTGAATAAAACAAACAAATTACCTCCATGACAATTTTTTTATGACACGCGCTTTTGAGTGTCATGGATAAGCGCGTGTCATAAAATGCGCGTCAAGAAAAGCACTTTTTATACTAGTGAGTGTTTTAGAAATTTCAAAACTGATATAAACAATAAGCAATGGCTATATTTGTTATGGGGTTAAGCTTATAAAGGAAGATACATGCAGCTTAATTAATGAAACACGATTCCCTATGTTAATTTAAAACTCCCCTTTTAAAATTTCAAAATTTAGGGGCATAAAAATGGAAAACATATGATCACAACATTTGCTTATTAAGTAAAGAACACAATTATTGGCCTGAACAACTGTTCGTCTATCGAGGCTAACCAACAGATGTTCTTTAGCTCAACAGTGGTAAAAGATACTGGCCCATGTTTTTTCTTGAATATTTTAAACTGATTGATAACATCATTATTCGCGTCATACACGGAATCGTGGCTAGTGGCGGATCCGAGAATTTTTTTCACTGAGTTCCTTTTTTAGGTGTTTTAATTTCATATGACCAAATATAAAAATTTCAGGTCGGGTCAAGGGTTCGGGTCGGTTTGCCGGTTCGGGTCGGATAAGGTTCATCACATAAAAAAATACGATGTAATAATGAAAAATCATTGGCATTAGAAATTTAAAGCACATAATATAAATACAATTGTCTTTAAGGATAAAAAAACATACCTATTGTTGTTTCCTACGAGTTTTCATCTTTTGAAAACGTTGCATTACATTCTCGACCGAAACTTGTTGTAGTAACTATCTTTCAATGTAACAAACTTGTTGTACAGAACAATAAGATGTTAATACCATATTATATAAGATTCATCTTCATCAACAAGCTGATAAATATCGAAACAGTCAAGCTATTACATGTAATAACATAATCGCAAAAATGGTAACTCATATCATTGTAAAGCTAATTAATGTTTATGTACAACTAAAATAATGTTCTATTGTTTCTGTACAAATGGAAATATTGTAAGAATATAATGTTCTAATTGTTTCTGTACAACTAACAAATGGAAACAATCAAGTTTTTGTTCTGTTTTGATATGGTTTTTTTGATACTTAACATGATTGACTGAGAAACAAATTGAAATAATTGTAAGAACATTAAATCAATAAATAAACTTACAGAGCGAAGGAGGAGGAGGAGGAGGAGGGCAGGAGCTGAGTAGAGGTCATGGGGAGGAGGGTTTCGGCTGCTGGCCCGGAAAATAAAATGTGTGATATGGGGATCGAACCTGGAACCTTGTTAATATGATGGCGGGTCACAACCACTAGAGCACCTCCAAGTTTTAGTAGTGGGTTCCCAAGACATTTTTCTTATGGGTTCCTTTCTAATTTTCTATATAAATTAACACTAAAAATTACAAACCGAGTGGGTTCCCGGGAACCCACCGAATGACCCTGAATCCGCCCCTGATCGTGGCCTATCTCTAAGCTTGCTACCTCAGCATTTTAAGCTCTCTATGCTTGCAAACTCAGCTTTACTCTCCTAAGTATAGATACGTCTTGTCATCACTTCACCGTTTTAAAGTGAATCATTTGCATAAATGGTAGAGATATGGTTTTAGAAATTACATTTGGTGGGTATGGGGAAAAAAACAAAAATGGTGATGTGTGGATATCATTTGGCGGCATCAAATATCCCACACAGTGATGCCGCCGAACCAAAGTGTGTCTTCAAATGATGTCGCCAAACAAAAATATGTATTCTATGATACCGCCAAACCAAATGGGGGCTTCTCCGTGATGCCGCGAAACCAAATAGGGGTTTCTCATTTGATACCGCCAATCGACATTAGCTGATCTCTTTTTCTTTCTAAAGTGTAATATTTTCAATTTTAAAGGATGATGTGAAGATGTTAAGGCAAATGAGTGGTGATAATAATCAACAGACTTGCAATGGTAATGGTGAATGTATATGAATATATGAATCGCTAAGCCACATGTGATTCAAACATTGATAGGAGAAACAAACACTAAAATTAAAATCCAAATACAAGCGGTAAACATTAAGACAACATTACATAATCATATAACATGACGAGAAGTTGCTTCACAACGGAATTTGTATAGCTCATCTGCCATGTGTCGTCGATAATTCACACAAGCGTCTTCGACGTCGCTTTCTAACGACAACGATTTTTTTTTCACAAGCCTCTCCATCATCATACAAACCAACACACCTGCATTATCAACCTTTCCGTTGTCTTGGGGCACATCTAATTCAACTAAACCAACAGAAATTGGTGTTTTGTCCACACGATCAGACTTCAGCCAGTAACGAATACGTTTTAGAAACCATTCGAAAAAAGCCTAATCATCTCCATATAGTGAGCAACTTGGCGTCGCCTTTTGTTTCTCCATCTCTTATCAGTCCAATACTGGGTAATTACCATGTTTCTCAGATCAATTAGGATAAGCAGCCAGTCTCCCACCCCGATCGATAAAGGAAGGTAAACGCGGTCAACCTCCCAGAATAGCGGGTAGGGTTCCATTCTTCCAGCCATGTCGAGGGCAACTGAAGAATTCGAGTCCTTCATTTCATCATAGAAGGCAGCGGGTAACACTGTCCAACGTAGCTATGAAGTAGGATCTCTTAAAAGCTTTGCTTGTCTAAGTCGCATAAGTCTTACCGTCCACGCTTCAACGTGCTGAAATCATAATAATGCATAAGGTTCGTTATTGAGTTAAGCAAATCAATTTACTTTCAAGATAAATTAACGTGAAAATTACCGTTGCGGATAGCGCCCTGTTGGGTTGGCACCCTAGAAGTGTACCCCAAAAATTTCTGTCTAGTTTGGCGGAAATGAAGCGAGTGTAGCAAAATGGGGCATCCCCGTTTGTATAAAAGTCGACAACATCAGCAGACCAGTTGTTTCTGCATTGTTGGTTTTCTTGTGGGTTTTCTTTGGGCTTGTCTTTGTCGTTTTCGGCTGGTTTCACTTGTGGGTTACTTGAAGACGAACCACCCGTGGAAGGTTTTGATGGCTTGCGTAAACGCCTCCAAATTTGCTCAGTCGATTTAACCGTTTTAGGAGCTGGTTGTGAATAGTAAAAGCCTTCTCCATTGTTTTCCATTCTTAGAGGTTTCAAATACGAGTTGGTAAGAGAGAAAGAAGTTGAGTGAGTCATGTTTGTGAATCAGCTGCTTTTAAAGAGGTGAAGCCTCGTAATGGTTTGGCGGCATCTACATGAAGCCTCAGAATGGTTTGGCGGCATTGATGCCTCACAATGGGACAGCGGCATTGATGCCTCATAATGGTTTGGCGGCTTCTTCATGAAGGCGACATGTAGATGAAGCCTCATAATGGTTTGGTGGCATCTACATGAAGCCTCCTTATTGGTTTGGCGACATCTAGATGAAGCCTCATAACGGCTAGGAGGTCATTTTTCAAAAAACTCACTATGTTGAAAACGGCCCAGGCTGCCATTTTTGGGCCTCTGTACAGTCTGGCAAGGCCTCCCAGTCAGGTAACCGGACTTTCGAACGCCTTGTCCTTGGCTAATACACGGGTGTCCCAAGAAGTCCGGACCGTTTTCGGGTCTCCGGTGCCTGATCCCGGTGGCCCGAAAACGGCTAGGAGGTCATTTTTCAAAAAACTCACTATGTTGAAAACGGCCCAGGCTGCCATTTTTGGGCCTCTGTACAATCTGGCAGGGCCTCCCAGTCAGGTAACCGGACTTTCGAACGCCATGTCCTTGGCTAATACACGGGTGTCCCAAGAAGTCCGGGTCGTTTTTGGGTCTTCGGGGCCTGATCCCGGTGGCCCGAAAACGGCGAGGAGGTCATTTTTCAAAAAACTCACTATGTTGAAAACGGCCCAGGCTGCCATTTTTGGGCCTCTGTACAGTCTGGCAGGGCCTCCCAGTCAGGTAACCGGACTTTCGGACGCCTTGTCCTTGGCTAATACACGGGTGTCTCAAGAAGTCCGGGCCGTTTTTGGGTCTCCGAGGCCTGATCCCGGTGGCCCGAAAACGGCTAGGAGGTCATTTTTCAAAAAAAAGTCACTATGTTGAAAACGGCCCAGGCTGCCATTTTTGGGCGTCTGTACAGTCTGGCAGGGCCTCCCAGTCAGGTAACCGGAGTTTCGGACGCCTTGTTCTTGGCTAATACACAGGTGTCCCAAGAAGTCCGGGCCGTTTTCGGGGCTCCGGGGCCTGATCCCGGTGGCCCGAAAACGGCTAGGAGGTCATTTTTCAAAAAACTCACTATGTTGAAAACGGCCCAGGCTGCCATTTTTGGGCGTCTGTACAGTCTGGCAGGGCCTCCCAGTCAGGTAACCGGACTTTCGGACGCCTTGTTCTTGGCTAATATACAGGTGTCCCAAGAAGTTCGGGCCGTTTTCGGGGCTCCGGGGCCTGATCCCGGTGGCCCGAAAACGGCTAGGAGGTCATTTTTCAAAAAACTCACTATGTTGAAAACGGCCCAGGCTGCTATTTTTGGGCTTCTGTACAGTCTGGCAGGGCCTCCCAGTCAGGTAACCGGACTTTCGGACGCCTTGTTCTTGGCTAATATACAGGTGTCCCAAGAAGTCCGGGCCGTTTTCGGGGCTCCGGGGCCTGATCCCGGTGGCCCGAAAACGGCTAGGAGGTCATTTTTCAAAAAACTCACTATGTTGAAAACGGCCCAGGCTGCCATTTTTGCACCTCTGTACAGTCTGGCAGGGCCTCCCAGTCAGGTAACCGGACTTTCGGACGCCTTGTCCTTGGCTAATACACGGGTGTCCCAAGAAGTCCGGGCGGTTTTCGGGTCTCCGGGGCCTGACCCCGGTGGCCCGAAAACGGCTAGGAGGTCATTTTTCAAAAAACTTACTATGTTGAAAACGGCCCAGGCTCCCATTTTTGGGCCTCCCAGTCAAATTTAAACATGTGCATAAACACATTAATACGTAACACATATTATATAAACACATAATACATAACGACCAATACATAAACACATAATACATAAATCATAATCCTAATTTACTTGGTACTCCTTCTCATATGGATCCCGAGGAGGAGGGTTTGGGGCGGCTGTAGCCTGCTGGTGGGGGGTGGCTGGACCCTGGTTTTGGGGGATCTGTGTACTTTCTTGCATCCGGGGGTGGGTGATGATAACCTTAAACGGTCCAAATCCCTTACAGCCATGGCATAATCCACAACCCATACCAACTCATCTACAGTGAACTCATCATCTGCTGGGGGAGGAGGAGTGGTTTGAGTAGGAGCAGGAGGAGAAGTTATTTGAGTAGGAGTAGGAGGAGGAGTTATATGAGTAGGAGCAAGAGGAGGAGTTATTTGAGCAGGAGGAGGAGTTATATGAGTAGGAGCAGGAGTATGAGGAGATGAAAATGGTAGTCGCCGTCCCTGGCGAGAGTATCGCAGGACATTTGAAGATCCGTCACATTCGTGATAACCTCCACCCATAGTTTGTAAACCCTTTCAAGAGAGGCAGTTCTGACTGAAATTGTGTCTTGACATGGTATTTATAATAGTTGATGCCTAATAATGGTTTGGCGGCATCATATAAGTCATAAAGAGTAGATGCCTCAGAATGGTTTGGCGGCATTGATGCCTCAGAATGGTTTGGCGGCATCTACATGAAGCCTCAGAATGGTTTGGCGGCATTGATGCCTCAGAATGGGACAGCGGCATTGATGCCTCAGAATGGTTTGGCGGCATCATAAAAAGTTGAAGCCTATTTAAGGGATACTCACCCCAATCCATCCCCACACCAAACTTTCTTCCCAAAAAACTAAACATCTTTAAAAAAACCTTCTTCTTCCCCCCCCCCCCACCCAAAAAAAAATAACATTCAAAGCAAATGGCTTCTTTCGTTCCATACCTGGTTAGATTATACTAGGGTGGTCAGTTTTCATACGTAAACGGGGTTGTTCAAGATGATAACTCGTTGCTATCATCCAGCTTTGTTATGCGAGAGAAGATGTCATTTGAACAACTGGTTGAATGTGTATGTGCTCATGTTAATATTAACAAAGAAGCTGTTACTATCAAACTGCTGCTCGGATACACTTATGCTGGGCACTCTCAAACTAGCAAAATTTTCAACAATGACGGGGTTGATATGATGGATTATCTAGCCGCTGAGAGACGTGGTGATTTCGTTGCGGATATCTACGTTGAATGGCAACAAGACCCTCCGTTACAACAGCTTACTTTTATGAACCTGCTACGTGACGTGTCGAACGTAAATGTTCTAGCACCCTTCGGGTCTCAGCATGCTGCCGATAATGAAGAAAATGACGAGCCAGGATCCCCTAATACGGACGAAGAATCTTTCCAAGAACCTCAATATGTTGCCGTTAATGACAATAATGACGGGTTTGATGAATCCGGAAGCGGAGACTCTGAAGAGACGAGAGATAGTGATGACGAACAACCCGCAGCAGAAGACTCTGAAGACTCCGCAAACGAGGCGGAGGCCGATCAACCGATGACCCAACAGACACCACCAAATCACAACCTGGCCCTCCAGTTAGGTCCACGTCAAGACTATGATCCTCAAGATGATGTGGAGCTAACATATTACATGGTTCAAGAATACGAAGAGGATGACTTCGTGTTATGGAACCCAAAAGCAGGGGACAATATCCGTCTTGGTATGTATTTCAAATCAAAAGAAGAGGTAGACAGTGCGGTTAGACAGTGGAACATCCGTCGTGGACGGGAGATGTATGTCAAGGCAAGCAAACCAAAGGTATACACGTTTGTATGTTACACCAGACACCCAAAGTTTGTAAATCCTTTCTCTGTTGGCCGCAAGTGTGAGTGGCGTTTCACGGCATCAATACGGTCTGACTCACATTACTGGCGAATTACTGTATGGTCTATAAAACACAGCTGTTATTCTTTTGCCATACGTAATAGCAACAGAAGTTTAAAGGCAAAGGATATTGCATAACACATTTTACCGCAAATTCAAATTGACATCAAGCTTAAGGTAAAACATATCCAAACCCATGTCAAGCAGGTGCTGAATGTTGATGTTTCGTATTCCAAGGCGTGGCGAGCAAGAAGAAAGGCTATAGAAACTATCTATGGTGACTGGGACAACAATTTTAAGGAGCTACCCACATATCTTATGCGGCTGCAGACGAGGAACCAAGGCACCGTTGTTACGTTCTTTAATCATCCGAACGGAGATCCGAATTACCCCACGTTTAAATATATTTTTTGGGCGTTCGCTCCTTCTATCCGTGCTTTCCATCGATGCATGCCTGTCATTTCGGTGGACGCGACTCATCTGAAAGGACCTTACCGAGGTAAGCTGATGCTTGCGGTAACAAAAAATGCAAACAACTACATCCTGCCTGTGGCGTATGCCGTCGTTGACGAAGAGACTGTACACAGTTGGTGTTGGTTTTTCCAAAACCTTTCTGAATACGTTACCCTTAATAGCATGGGGCCTTTGTGTGTGATATCAGACAGACACAAAGGCATAATTAATGCTATGGAAAACCTTCCATAGTGGAAGGAACCCAACGCCTACCATCGTTACTGTCTTCGTCACATCAGAAGAAATTTCAGCGGGAGGTTCCGGAACAAAACCCTACGGAAACTGTGTTGCTCTATTGGTAGCACATCTCAGCACGTAAAGTATCGGTGGGCTGTTAGCGAAATGAGGCTGAAAAATCAAGAGGCATGGGACTACCTTAACAACATTGATAAGACTAAGTGGACTGTTTATCGTGATAAAGAGCATCGTCGGTGGGGTAACCTAACGACCAACATTTCGGAGTCCATGAACAACGTCTTGCGTGAAGCGCGACTACTGCCTATCACAGCTCTGATTCACTACACCTTTCTCAGAGACGTCGAACAATATGTTAAGCACACTCAAATTTCGAGCAGTTGCAACACCCCTCTACCCCTCGCATATGGAGCAGGTATGAGAGCCTTTTGGGAGTTGCTATGCAGCATGAAGTGACGATGTACGATGCGAATGCGATAAGGTGCAATGTTCTTTTAAGGGTTGAGACAAATGACCGGGGCGGAAATGACTACACCGTTGAGTACAAAAAAAAGGTATGCTCGTGTGGCAAATGGCAAATGCAAAGATTTCCATGTTCACATGCAATTGCTGTTTGCAATTGGTTAGGTAAAAGCCCTCACAGTATTACTAGTTGGAAATTCCACACAGACACGTACATTCAGCAGTACAACAGTCATTTCTACACCTTGGGCCATAAGTCTGAATGGCCGGCGGCAGAGTGGACAATTCAAGGGGACCCGTCGATGATTACTACACATCGAGGCAGAGTACGTCAGAGAAGACTACAAAATGAGATGGATGTGAATTATGACGATCGCCCTAGGCGTCATGCATGCACTCGATGTGGAGAAACATGCCATAACCGGAAGAGTTGTGGAAATGCAAGGCGTCAACGAAATCAGTGAATGACACTACATGGTTGTGTCAGTTGTATCATCACTGTCATCTTTTTTAGGTTGTTTAGTTTGCATTATCTGTATCGTTAATCACCCTTTGCTTTCATGGATGAGTTGGGTGACTCATCTCATCATGTTCTGTACGAGCTTTATTTAGTAATGGCAGCCTTATTATCTTACTGTTAATTTTAATGCTACTTGTATTATTACTAGACAGTTTCTAAAATAAAAGTAAATACATGTAATAATGATAGATTTATTTAAAACAAATAATACAAATTTACTTAACAACTATTTTTCCAAACTACTCAATCAAACTATACAATCTACCGAGTTACAAGACAGTCTATTTCCGAGATCACCAATTCCAATATTCTACCGCTGTTTCTTGTTGTAGAGTTCATTAAGTTTTTGTTTCGCACCTTCCATCTCCATTGCTTCATTGAAATCAACAATTGCTTTATTGAAGTCAACTACAGCTTGTGGACCCAGAAACTCGTTCTTCCAGTCAGCGGGAACTCAGGACCGCATTCAGATTCAAACCCATCTGAATGCGACAGGGGAAGAATCTCAATATGTTGAACATTGGTACCAAATCTAAAGGTACTCAATGATCAACCCAGGCTGCCATACCAAAGTAGCACGATGAAGAATCTCAAATTCCTATATCGCCGACGTCGCTAATCACTGACCGTGATTCTTCAACATCGGATGGCCTTGTGCTACAGGGTTTGTCTGGAAGGTTGTCCCCCCTAAAGAGTCTGTCGTCATGAATGGGGGTGGTACACTGGAGATTGAGACCACCACCGACAACCGACTCTCTAATATTATAAACTACAAAGACAATGTTGCATTCTACACGTGTTATACCATGTGTGGATGTAACATCGATCCAAGTAGTTTCATGTGGATGTAACACCGATTCAACGACACCGCTTTCTTGGCCTCCAGAAAAGCGATGCCAAGCAGGTGATGAAACAGCAGACGATGCTGTTAAGCATGGCTCACACCCGCCCAAAACAGTTAAAACTCCATCTGGGTGTAACATCGACCCAATATCAATAAAAAACCGTACCCTCCATAACAATTGCGGGAAAAGTATTATATCTCATATGGTATTTTGTTTAGTTTTCTACAATTGTGTTGTAAATGGGATTGAGAGAATGTGTTGTGTTGTAAAATTGTGGGATTAAGATGAGGGAATGAGAGAATGGTCGTAGATTATTTATAGGTTTGATGCCTTACAACAATTTGGCGGCATCAAGTGATGCCTTAATCTAGTTTGGCGGCATCAATGCCTTGAAATCAAATGGCGGCATCAAAGGGGATAAATGAAATGAAATGGCGGCATCAAGGAATACATGATTTGGTTCGGCGGCATCACTGTTTTATTTGCAGAATTCTATTTGATGCCGCCAAATGAAACCCATGCATCACCATTTTTGGTTTTTTTTCCCAATACCCACCAAATGTAATTTCTAAAACTATATCTCCACCATTTATGCAAATGTTTCTTTTAAAGTATTTGTTTTTAGATAACCAACGCTTGTTTATTTATATTTACCCGGGATTGGGTGGTGTAAAGTGTAAAGTTGTAAACCTAATTGGGGAATGAATCTGCCACCAACTTGTGTATTTTAAGAATTGAAGCAAAGGCCATAATGCAGTAATCCGCAAAGGGGAAGTTTTGTAATTGACATTGCTTAGAATAGTATGCTTAACTTATTGAAAGTGCACATGCCAATTAAATATATATAAATTATCATAGCACAAAACCTTCTATAAATAGCTTTTTGTAATTCATCATCAAACACCTATCAGTTATTAACATTTAAGCTAGTTATGGGGTCCCTCAAACTCTCACTTCCAATTATTTGTTTCCTAACTCTTGTCATGGTCCACAACACCCATGCACAAAACTCCGAACAAGATTACTTAAATGCTCACAATGCAGCTCGTGCACAAGTCGGCGTTGGAAACATGGTATGGAACACCACTGTTGCAACCTATGCTCAGAACTATGCTAACCAGAGGATAGGAGACTGCAACCTTGTCCACTCTGGTGGACCATATGGCGAGAACCTTGCCAAGGGTAGTGGCACCTTTACTGGTACTGCAGCTGTTAATTTATGGGTAGCGGAGAAGGTTAATTATGATTATCCGACAAATACGTGTGCTAGCGGATATGTTTGTGGACACTATACTCAAGTAGTGTGGCGTAATTCTGTTCAACTTGGGTGTGCTAGGGTTCAGTGCACCAATGGTTGGTGGTACGTTATTTGCAGCTATTATCCTCGTGGAAACTACATTGGCCAGTCTCCATATTAATTAATATGTGTAGCTTGTTATAAGTCTGTTGAATAACATGCATTACGAATAACATGTATTTTCATGAGATACGGAATAAAATTGAGTTTAAAACTTGAAACATTAATACTTAAGTACATGATATCAAATGCATTTTTCTAGAAATTGTGTTCGACTCGTTAATTTGAACACAAAACTTGTATTCATAAACATGAACCATTTAAGATTAATGCTTTTACTCTATTTTGTTTGATTAATAATACTCTGAAATTAAAATCAGAATTAAAAATTATGAACGAGCATAAAGGTTATACATTTATAGCGTAAAATTACTTAATAAACACACTTAAAAACCCTTGATGGTACGTAGGCAAACCCAACTGAACCCAACCCATTTTGACCCGTTATACAGCTAGTAAATTTTATAACTCACTACTAGAAAAATACCCCTATCTTGACATACATTTAATGACACACGAGAATTCATGACACGCAAAAGCGCGTGTCATTAAAAAATCGTCGTCTTTTAAAAAAAATGATCAAACAATGACACTCTTTTTTGCGTGTCAACAATCTAATGTCAAGATTTTAAAAAACATGACAGTATAAGAATTGAGTGTCATGTCTGGTGTCAAATTTATATATAACTTAAAAACAAACGTCTGTGACTTCACAGGTCACCTACTTTTAGCTCTTCTTCTTCCACGTGGTCTGGCTAATTCTTGGAGGTAATAAAGCCTTTCTTCTCTTTCTTGGGATCATTTCTCTTTTCATCTCTATCTCCAGTTCTTCCACAAGGTTAATGTATTGTACACGTTTCCGTCTGCTTTATCTCGCCGGATTTGGGGCTTTTTCACCCCGGTAAGTGTTTATACTTTTCACTCCATGATAGTGAAAACCCCTTAATTTTGTGTCTTGGTTGTTGACGTATCAAGTTTTTTTTTTTTTCTTGGGTTAGGAGGTGAGTCGAGAGTAAAGAAAGGGGGAGGCGTTTTTTTGGCAACGAGGCATAGTGGAGATAAGGCAGATAAAGAATATCGACAACAGATGAAAGTGGTTGTCTCCGACCCCGTTCTCGCCTGTATCGACGATTAGTACACCAGGGGCATCACGTCTTTGAAATCGGTTATGAGGCAATCCTTAGATTCTAAACACAAATTTTCCGTTCAGTGAAGGAGATGAAATGATGAAATTAATCCCTTTTCTGTAAGTTACCTTTTCCAAATTTAATTTGGTGGGCAATTGATTCATCGTCGTTTGCTCTTTTAGTTTGATGTTTTATTGTCAATTTTGGTTGGAAATGAACCTTATTTGTTCCTTTGGTGGTTCTAGGGGTGTTCGTTGGTTTTTTTTTTTTTTTTTTTTTTTTTTTTTTTTTTTTTGGCTTTATCAGGTTTTCATTAGGTGGGAATCTACACCGATACTGAAATCATTCTAGATTTGGTTTTATGGTTATCGGCTTATTGAGTCAGGTTTATCGGTTCGGTGTTAAATGATTGGTAAAGGCTACCATTTTGTTGATGCTTTAATGGGCTGCGAAGGGGACAGACTGCATTTGATAGGTTGTATTGAACCTTAAGAGTTAAGAATAATGTGATTCTCAATGTTACGATCAATATGCTACATGCTTGAATAGAACTTTAGTATTACAATATTTAAGTAACTTTGATATACACTACAAAACACACTGTAAACACTTTCATGATTGATAACAAGACATGGTCATCTGGATAAATTAATCATTAAACAATAACGGATGACAATTTGTACCAAGAAAATATGGTTATCATACCATTTAACAAAGGAGATGCTAGAATTTTTTTATATAACTTAATATGGTTGTTACCAAACTTTTGTAACTACTAAATACAATGATTCAGGGAAACGATTTGGTCGCTTTTTGTTGGATCACATGTTTGTTTGTATACATTTTATTTATATTATCATTAACAACCAATTTTTAACTGTTACCTGACCCATTATCTTATTCCCTTTTTGTTTGTTCCTTTGTTAGATGATGTTTGCCGATTTCAGCGGTCATGCGGTTTGTTGGTTGCATGTTTGAATTTGTCCTCATATCAATTGTATCCGTTACCAGTGAGTCAGTGTTTTTTGGATGTCGTTCATCCGCATTTGTATATCGCATTGTTGCTGACTTGGTCTTAGTTGTCGTTGCCTCGATGCGTTTCTCTCAAGGGTTTTGGTTTCATTGTTGTGTTATTTTGAATTAAAAATTCATTAGTTTCTTATGTGATTTCAGAAATTTTGTATAGATATGCGGAGATGATGAAGAGACCGGAACTTTCTTAGCGTTACTCGGGTTATCAAATACTGATATATACTGACTGTTGCGGTAATGGAACACACTAACTATTTATTTTTCTTAATAGGTATGACCCAGCCAACGTAATATGACAGTATTGAAGGACTCAGACCAAATTCCTAAGGTTGTTAGTTAGTTACCTCTGAGGTGAGATTCTTCATAATTATTTAAAATGGTGAAACCACTTTTATTTCTTAACTGGTGTGATCCAGCCAACATAATATGACATACCAAATGCCAAAGGTCAACCTTTTATATGAGTTTAAAATGGGGAAAATCATTTTTATTTTAAAGAAGGGTACCAATTAGTATCTATTTTTGTATAATGCCATCTTTATCATCCTAACATCAAATATTAACATTAAATTTCTATTCTTTCAGTTGGTTATATGCTTAAGACTCCCCCATGTATCAATACTTCAATTCACGTGCATTTTCATCGCTATAAATCTGGTGCTGTTGGAGCTGGTCGACGACGACTTAGATATAGGAAATTAATCAATATCAAATATCAAGTACTTAGTAGCTTTAATGTGTCTCATGGGTTCACTATTTGTGAAGTTTGTAATACAATGCCGAATGCATGGTTCACTGAATTTCTGACCCAATACCCACAGCGCGCGCGGGTATAAACCTAGTTATTTGTTATTGTTTGTTGATATAATGTGCAGGCTTTTACATATTTCTTGCAAATGTAGGTACAATGACAAGCAGAGTGCAAAGTTGCAAAATTAGCCTGCCTTTGTGAGTCCATTAAACCAAACATGCAGAGTCAAACGAGCCTAGGCCATTGAAGAAGAGGGTCATGGTGGAAAGAGGCAGAAACAGGTTTAGAACACAACTATATGTATGTTTATACAAATTAAGTGATTTTGATGTTTATGTTAGTAATAATTCTCGTCTTGAAATTAAAACCATCACGAACATTAACCTTCATCTTATTAATTTAATTGTTGTCTCAGGTAGGGGGACGAGTAGATGCTAACACGGATGCGGATATTAATGCCATTCGTGAAGAGTGGTCTAGTTATGCCGCAACCTTCATTTTCAAGTTATCCGTACGTTTAGTCTAGACTAATGTAATGTATTGACACAATATTTTTGTAACTAGTGGTAGGATTCGACAAATGCTAATTGTAATTTTTTTGTGGTATATAAAATATATGCAATTTTATTTTGAAATTTATTGATTTTGTTATTATAAATATAAATATAAATCCAGATTTATTAGTTATTTTGCAGAATTTTTTTTAGGTAAAAAAAAAACATGACACGCAAAATTAGTGTCATAAAGGTGTGTCGTAAATGCATGTCATGAAAGAGTGTCATTAAAGAGTGTGTCATAAATGCGTGTCAAAAAAGCGTGTCATAAAGGAGTGTCATAAACGCGTGTCATTAAAAGATGACACGCGCTTGCATGTCATAAAAATTTAATGACATGTTCTTCCTTGACACTTTGTTGTGTGTCATAAACACCCTTTTATGACGCGCAATGCGCGTCAAGATAGGGGTATTTTTCTAGTAGTGACTTCTGGTCACAAGTTCATGCTAGAGATGACTGATGAGTGATTTTCAAAAGGGGATTCCAATGCTTGGAAGGGGAAATAAGTGAACAATATGGTGTTTTATAAACGATTAGATAACATGAAGAAATCAATCATGTAAGTGCACTAAAAATAAATGTTTTAACATCAAGAGGGTGCCAAAAGTTCGTAACGAAAAGCCTTGAATCCATGTTTTGAATACACGATAACCATTCTGACTCAGAAGACGATGAACCATCACCCTTAGGTAGCCCATGATGGCAAAGGCGCATTAATGACGATAGGAGAACCCGTCACAGGATACTCAAAAGACAAACTCCCAGCATGCAGTTGATGACCATAAAAAACACTCCCATTCCACTCATAAACATCCTCATATTTCACATCTCTAGTTACAGGAATCCTGAGATATTGACAATGCAACCGAATTTGATGCGTCTTTCCACTTCTAGGATACGCCATCCCCAAAACCACGACTTTAGTTTCCACAAATTCAAGCGACGATTTCTCCTCAACCAAAATATTCATTTCACTCGACTCTTGACTACATTGCTCACCATTAACTGAGAATACCTCAAATAAAGTTTCCATTTCTCAAACGGAAGATCAACCAGGTAATGTCTTACCCACGTCTTTTGCAGCATACACGCGCCAGGCTCCAAACATTGACTGACCATGGCCTGATTTAATAGTCATCTTTTTTCCATTTTGGAGCCTGCCCAACACAACTAGCAATGTTTGTTTTTCCCACTTTGTGACCTGTGAAAGCCTTAAGAAGCTTTGCTGCCACTTATGTGATTTAGTGACTATTATCACACCACTTGTATCACGATCAAGTCTATTTGCAAGATGGAACTCCGTGTTCTTGATCTGGTAAGTGGAAACCTATAGATAATTAAAGATATAATTACCGATTAATTTCCTCTAACGGTGTACATTGGGGAAAATTGCACTACACTATATAACAAACATTTAGAGTGTCTGTAAGTGCATGATGTCCCTAGGCTAGTATATATGTTGTTTGGACGTGTTTCGGGGTGTTTGGAGATGTTTATACGCGTTTCGGGATGTTTGGGACACTTCAGGCGAGTAGGGAGTGGCTTTAGGCATTTACAGCCTATACCATATCAGTATTCATGCTTGATAGCCCTACTCGCATGAACCTACTAGCGATTACGGCCCTACTCGCTAGTTTATCATGTCAGATAGCATCGTACTCGCATGAACTGACCTCGTACTCGCATGAACAGGTCTGTACGAGTACGGGAGGTCTAAATAGTCCCAATCATTGCCCTAATCATTAGTTCTTGCGACACACACTCTCCAAACACCCTCCCCTGGTCTGTAAGGTCTGATTTGATCATTGTAAACACTCGAGCTCTATTTTAGTAATAAATCTTTAATCTTTTGACCTATTTGTGTGTGTTAATTACTCGTATATCATTGTTTCATATTCGTTTCTGCTATTAGAACATATTTAGAGGATTCCGCACTCTGAATATCAAGCTCGTGATTGTCGGGTGACCCGTTAGTCGATCCTACAGTGTCACACCCTCAAAATCCACTGCGGGGTTTTAACGCGAGGCGCATGATAAACCGGGATCTTCATTGCCATTAGTTTCATGAACGACTCTAAACTTATATAATCATTTAGTTTGTTTTAAAAATCCAAAAATAATAGTTTCAGAGTTCATCAAAAAGATTGCGGAAGCATTAAACAAAATGTAACCATTTAAACTTGCGCAAAACAAGTGCACCCAAAACCACAGTAAAAGTAGTACGAAATGGAATAGTAGTTAATGTTTGATAAAAGACCCCATAAATGTATTTCCTAACGTGAACAGTACCTAGTGACCGGCAAAAGCATGCCAAGTATGTCAATGTAAAGCTGGTGAGTTCACAAGTTAAATTAATCAAGAAATAAGAACAGAATACGTAAATCTTTAAATACATGTCATGGGTAGCTAACCCAATGCTAAGTAACTAAACGAATAGTACCGAAAACTGACTAAATAAAATTTGTGCCTTCCACCATTGTCTATCAACAATGGTGATATGTGTAACATTTCGCATTTAATATTTGTACGTTACGAATAGATTTAAATAAAACGTCAAGCTTCATTGTTATTACTATTTTTAATTATTATTGTGTTGTATTTGGAACCCTTATACTATAATAATTATATATAATATACATATATATGGTTTAAAATGTCAAAAAAAAAATACATTGCTTGGGCCGGGAATCGAACCCGCGCCCCAAGCCGGGTCACAATCACACAACGCACCCAACCATCTGGTCTACCCACACCTTTTGTTCTAATCCAGACACGTTATTATTATAACACATGAATGGTTCTTCACAGTTGACTAGGAAAGTCAACTGTGAAGCCAATCTACCATAATTAAACATCAATCAAACGCGTTTAGGATTGATTAGTGAACGAATTATGTTTTCGCGTCCATTGCAAGCTGTCTTGATGGTCAATCATACCAAAAATCATATCAATTTAACCAATTAACGCGTCAACCATTTAAACCGAGGTCAAACATTCCAATTCTACGATCCAGACCTCATCACTATAAATTGAACATCATAAACCCACCCCAACTCGCCGAATACTCTCTTCTAACCCCCAATTTCTGATTTGATTCACTGATCTTGAGTCTTTTGTTCGTGTTTGACTATTGGCATTGACTGACCAATTCGTATCAAATCGTGTTTGTAAGTAAAGTTTTTCATATGGGTTTTAATCTTTGGCAATCACACAACAATAACCCTATGATTAATTGGGTTATTGTTGTGTGAATCAGTTAATTGAAAAAGCTAGGGCTCGTTCATTCGAATTGGGGAAGATCACTGTATTAGCGTATGTTATATATTTTATTTAAACTGGAATCAAACACAACCCCTGATCTAGATCAGGTGGTTGTGTCTGATGTTGGTTTGCGAACACACGCGGGTTCGAGCCCCGCATAAAACGGTTTAATCTTTTTTTTATTTTAAATTAGATATAAATCAGTTTCTATTGTATTATATAATTAAAATAATCTTAAACTAAACGTTCTCAGGGTCCAGACCAGTTGGTCTGGGCTTGTGATTTAAAACCAACGAACCGGCCAAGGGCTCGGGTTTGAATCATGGCATCAACAAACATATTTTTTTGTTAAACTTATATATATATATATATATATATATATATATATTCCTTTATATTTTTAAATTCATTTTAAAATACCAAAACTCTTTTAAAAATTCTACAAAAATTATATTATGTTAATCTAGTGAAAAAGTTTAACATATAATTTTTAGTTTTCAAAATTTTATTTATTTGATATATATAATGAATAATTCAAGTTTATTCTATTTTATTTATAAAATTCTATAAATATATCAAAACAATTTTATAAATTTCCACAAAAATTATTCTGAGTTTTTATAACAATAAACTTTACTGAAATGATTTTTATTTCTAAAAAATCATTTATTTAATATTTTTAATCAAATTTGTTAGTTTTAATCATAAATAAATCATAATAAATTCATTTTTCAAGATTTTTGCACCAAAATTTTACATAAAATATTTCTGATTATTTGAAACAGAAATACAATTTTTAAATTAATAATTCTTTAATTTTAGTATTTTTAAATATTAAAATTATATTTTGACAATTCGAAATAAATAGATTTATTATTTTTTTTAAAGGAAATAATTTTGTGAAAATTATTTTCATACTTTAAACTTATTACTATAACCATCTTTAATTTAAAATTTTCAAAAAGACTTTTGTTTGTTTATTTATCAAATTTCTCTCAATTATCAAACATTTTAATTATTAATCAAATGAGCACTTATCCCCGATTCGAAGCCCTAGAATATATATATTGTAGACTAGATAGACTTAGACATATTTATTACCTTAATTATAGGGTAATACTTGGCATTGTTGGGGAACACACTATTCTATTTTTCAAGAGATATAACATTTTGCTAAGGTGAGTTTTACATAGCCCCTTTTCCATTTCACTATTTTGGGGTGAAACATGTTACAACATTCAATTTACAATTCAATCATAAGTGTCTATGTGTTATTCTATGTTGCATTATGTCTTAAACATTACTAGGGTAAGCACATTATTCTAGCATAATCATTAACATTGATCAGCCGACGGTATACAATGATAGATCTATTGGACTGACAATCCCACCCGGATACGTGCCTCCTACAAAGGTAGCGTGGGTGATTGTTATCACATAACATATTCGAGTGAACCATGAGCGTATGGGATGTACCACATTATAACAGTCACAAGGGTTGATTATGCACTCGATTTACTTCTAGTATGTTTTCACATATGGACTAGACTTGCCATGACACTTGAATTGTACAAGTTTTATTCAATTATCAAAACCTATGTAAGTCTCACCAACTTTTGTTGACCCAAAATATTTTCAAACTTAACATGTTTCAGGTTATACTTGCTTGAAGATTGAGTTAATGCTTGAAGATGTGTGCATAGTATTATTCATTTTGATGTACGAATTCTTGTAGAACAATTGTATGTAATTTATTTAAATCATTTATTGAAATTTATTATTCACCATGAGCTACTGAACAATCATCAATACGTGACATACCGATGTTTCCGCCATCGGTTGGGGTGTTACAATATGATAAGATCGAAAGTTCACGCCGGGCTCCCAGAACAGTGTGAGGTTTGTCAAACCTAATAGCACTATCAACTAGTCCCTGTTTGTCCCCGACAACTGATCGGTATATGAGTAAGGACCTTCAATGATAGAGTTAGTTTAGTTAAGCTACGGACATGGAATCTAAACTAGAGTATTCTGAGTAAATCGATTCCTCCCAGGAATCCAAGTAGTTCCTCTAAAGGAAGCATGCTATTTAAAAGTAGTAAAACTCACATTAGGTTCCGTTGAGCTTATAACCCAAAACTCCACAAATGCAAATAGTGAACCGCTAACGACTCCCAACTAGAAGTGTTACTCTATAAGTACATGTTTTCTACAATGTTGTACAATGTTAATGTGACACAAGTGTAACCACATAAACAAGTTGACCCACCGACCCCGTTGGTGACCATTAGGTATGCATAACAATTTATCATGAAAATCATATAGGCTTCCCAAAATTTATAGTGTGTTAACCGATGTCACCTAGGGTTGACACTATTTTGCCAATAATGTAAGAAAAATCATTTACTATAGCAAGGTAGTTTAGTTTCACTATTTTGATAATGAATACAGAAACCCTAAACTTCCTCTCCCTTCTTCTCGATCCTAACCTTCATCCTCTCTATTATACCATTCCATAACTTAGTTGTTTTTGATAATGAATATAGAAACCCTAAACTTCCAAGTGTAAATTTCACAAATGTATTATATATTTGATAATGAATACAGAAACCGTAAACTTCCTCTCCCTTCTTCTCGATCCTAACCTTCCTCCCCAAACCCTTCTGCCGTCCAAACCTTTTTTCTTCAGTCGCCTGTCTTCTTTGACCACCGACTTACATACCTCCTCTCCACCTTATTTGATCTCCCAGAATGACTACTCCCGCTACATCATCTACTATAATCCTTTCCCTCACCGTTGAATCCAAACTTCACCCCGCCATAACCGTGTCCAATATCAAACATTTTGTCCAAGTCGTTCTTGAAATCGAGTCATCACAATACGCTTCATGGGCTACCCTTTTCAAACTCCACTATAAAGCGTTTATGGTTGAAGATCATCTCAAACCTAGACCACCACCAACCGACCCAAACCTTACCAAATCCTCTACCAAACCGGTAGATGATTGGGATCGTCTTAACGCCATTGTACTACAATGGATATATAGTATGATCTCCAATGATTTACTACACACCATCATCAATAATATCTCCAACGCCCATGAAGCTTGGGTCGCCATAGAAGACTTGTTCCATGACAATAAAATTGCCCGAGCGATTCACCTCATGAACAAGTTCTCTAACACTCGGTTGGATGGGTTCTCTAGCATGTCAGCATATTGTCAAGGCTTGAAAGTATTGGCAGATCAACTTGCCAATGTCGATGCACTGGTGGATAATGACAAATTAGTTCTTCAGTTTCTTGCGGGCCTCAACGATCAATACGAAGGTATATCAACCATTCTTCAAAACCAACAACCTTTACCTTCCTTTTATAGTGCTCGTTTTAAGCTAATCCAAACCGAAACCAATAAGGCCGAACGTGCTTCCCATGCCGCCAAAACCGGATCATCCGCACTCGCCGCTACCACCTCCCAAAACAACACCACAGATAACACCTGACCCTCCGACCGCTCCTACGGATGCGGTCGTGGCCACTCAGGCCATCGAGGCCGGGGCCGTGGGGGTTACGTCCGACCTCCATCTTCACAGAACACCTATTGACCTTCCCCTTATTCCCCTTGGTATCCTTCATAACCTGCATCACCACAACAATACTCGCCCATGCACAATTTCCATCGGCCCACCATCAGAATTATCCCTCAGCCCAACACTTTCCCTGGCCCAATCAGCCCACCCCTCCATGTCCTTTTCCCACGACCAACCGAACCCAGTAGCCCACATCGGCCCTGCAAGCAGGCCTATTAGGCCCAGGTCCCCCTCAAAGTAATTATGTAGCCTACTCTCCAACTGACATCGAGCAAGCACTGTACACGATGTCCCTGCAGCAGCCAGACTTGACACAATACATGGACACTGGTGCCTCTTCCACAATGTCTCATGACAAAGGTGATTTTCATTTTTTTTTTCTAACTCTTGCATTCCTCAACATATTATTGTAGGCAATGGTAATACAATCCCAGTTTTAGGACAAGGCACAAAATACCTACCCAAACCTTTCCCTCCCTTTGTCCTTAAAAACGTACTTTACTCCCCAAAATTAGTTAAAAACCTTATTTCCGTTCATCGTTTCACTATGGATAATTTTGTGTCTGTTGAATTTGATTTGTTTGGTTTTCTTGTGAAGGACCTCAAGACGCGGACTCCGCTCCTGCGATGCAACAACAGCGGTGACCTATACCCTCTGGTGCTCGGGTCCTCCTCCTACTCACCACCTACTACCTTTGCTTCCATCACTGCCGACCTTTGGCACCAACGTCTTGGCCACCCAGGACGTCAATCTTTAAATTCAATAAAAACTGCTACTTCTATTTCGTTTGATAACTCTAATAGTAATGTTTGTGACTCTTGTGTTTTTTGTAAAAGTATTAGAATACCTTTCTTTGCATCTACTACTTATGTGTTTCAACCATTTGATATTATTCACAGCGATGTATGCACCTCTCCTATTGTCAGTTTATCTTGTCACAAATATTATGTATTGTTTTTTAGACGATTACTCTAATTTTTTATGGACCTACCCACTCACCCACAAATCAAACGTTTTCCAAGCCTTTACTCAATTTGCATCAAACATAAAAACTCAATTTGAAAAGACAATAAAAACTTTCCAGTGTGACAATGGTCGCGAATATGTCAACACTTCATAAAGCGGTAAAGCCGAAAGAAAAATCCGCACCATAAATAATATTATCCGCACTATCATGGCGCATGCATCCCTACCCACCCACCTTTGGCACTTTGCCCTTGACACCGTCACTTACCTCCTTAACATTATACCCAACAAAGTCACCAAAAATAAAACACCAACCGAACTTCTATATCACGCAACACCCGCCTATGACCATCTTCGAGTTTTTGGTTGCCTTTGCTATCCACTTGCTCCTACTACCACCATTCACAAACTTGACCATCATGCCCAACCTTGCGTCTTTCTTGGTTACCCTCCTACCCACAGTGGGTACCGCTGCCTTGACTTGAAAACCAAACAGATACATATTTCACGACATGTGGCTTTCGACGAAACCACATTTCCCTTCAAACAGTCCATTGCACCAACACCCAGTTATGAATTTCTGAATGATAATTTCCCTCACTATTTAGCTTCTCATATAAATAGCATCGTCCCAAAACATACGGCCCATCCCACCCCTGGTCCAACTCAACCAACCCAAGTTCCCTCATACTCGCCACACCCTCAGCCCAACACCCAATCCCCAAGCCCACACACTTTCGGCCCAAATTCAAACCAACAGACCACTCCTTCACCTCAGTCCCACTTATCGACCGAGCCCCCGGCCCCACCACCACCTAACCCACCCCCACCTCGGACAATTCACACTCGCTCAATGAGCGGGATATTTAAACCGAAACCACCTTTCAACCTCAACGCTTCCACCACCACTACCATAGTACCTCTCCTTAAAAACCCCACCGATGCCTTGTCTATACCGGAATGGTATTCCGCCATGTCTACCGAGTACAATGCACTAGTTAGAAATGGAACTTGGGAATTAGTACCTAGGCATGCAGGCATGAATGTTATTAGAAGTATGTGGCTATTTATACATAAATACAGGTCGGATGGTTCATTGGAGTTTTACAAAGCTCGCTTAGTGTGTGATGGGCGCTTACAACAGGTTGGTATTGATTGTGGAGAGACTTTTAGACCGGTTGTTAAACCGGCCACTATTCGCACGGTACTGTCCATTGCTCTTTCTAAACATTGGTCAGTTCATCAACTGGACGTCACCAATGCATTTCTTCATGGGAATCTCCATGAAATAGTTTATATGTATCAGCCAATGGGTTTTCGAAACAAGCAATTCCCTGATCATGTTTGCTCGCTTAAGAAGTATCTATACGGTCTAAAGCAAGCACCTCGTGCCTGGTACCAGCGATTCACAGATTTTGTATTATCCATTGGTTTTCTTCACAGCAAGAGCGATGCCTTTCTTTTCACTCTTCATCAGGGCACTAATACAACTTACCTCCTCCTCTATGTCGACGATATTCTCCTGGTTACTTCGTCTGACAAGCTTCGCCACTCTCTTATGTCCAAATTAGCAACTGAATTTGCAATGAAGGACTTAGGTCCTCTTAGTTTCTTTCTGGGCATGTCTGTATCTCGCTCAAAAGACACCATGTTTCTTTCACAGCAGTCCTATGCGACTGAGATTATTACACGTGCCGGTATGCAGTCGTGTAATCATGTGGCCATCCTGTTGACATTAACAGTAAACTCAGCGCTACAACCAGTGACTTATTTCATGACCTCACTTTGTTTTGCAGCCTGGAAGGGGCTCTACAGTATCTCACGTTTACCATACCCGACATTTCTTACGTCGTCCAGCGGGTATGCATGCATATGCACTCTCCCCGGATTGATCATTGGAACACTTTAATGCGTATTATTCGATATATTAAGGGGACTTCGGTTTAACACTCCACGGCTCCTCCGCTCAATCATTAATCTCATATACCGACGTGGATTGGCCGGTTGCCCAGACACGAGGCGCTCCACTAGCGGGTATTGTATTTATTTCGGGGATAATGTCATCTCTTGGTCGTCTAAATGGCAAAGCACCGTTTCCAGGTCCAGCGCAGAAGCGAAATATCGGGGGGTCACCAACGTGGTTGCCGAGATTTGTTGGTTACACATTGGTTTATTGCGATATGTCAGTGCTATTTATTTGTTTGGGAATCCTTTGCTGCATCAGCGTACTAAGCATATCGAGTTAGACATACATTTTGTTCGTGAATAGGTGCAACGTGGTCACGTTAGAGTTCTTCATGTTCCATCTCGATATCAGATTGCGGATATTTTTACCAAGGGCATGCCTCTGATATTGTTTGAAGATTTCAGGGATAGACTCAGCATCCAATCACCTCCTGCTTCGACTGCGGGGGTATAATAGCACAGTCAATATTATATATTGTAAATATATTTTGTGTATATCCATTCCATAATTATAGAGAGGAGGCAAGGTTTTCATCTATCAGCAACAACAACAACTTAACCCATGCCTCAATAGATCCAAGGGCAGCCACAACTCTACGCATGGTCACCATTAACGCCTGGGCAAACGCCATCTGACAGGAAGACGGAATGCTTTTGACAGTCGCTATTGGCATAGCGAAAAGTTGTTCGAGGAGGTTTTTCTATTCATAAGGGGGTAGCGGCGCAACTATTATTCATTATAAGAGTTATTGGTAAAAGAATAAACTATTATTCATTATACCACTATATAGGCAAGTTGAACTTTGAATTGTTTGTATAATATGAAGGATGTGATAAATTTGCAGGAATTGCGATGAATTTGCAGGAAATGCGTGCAGGTCAGTCAAACAATGAATGAATAGAACAACTTGTTTTATATAATGCTACTATATACACAGTTGACAACCCTTTATTTTTTACGACTGATTCATTAGACATATGATCGACACAAAACTTTATTTGTTTACTATTGATTAATTAGACACATCAACCATCACAACCTTTTAAGTGGCGTATGGAATGTGCAACCCGAGTCTTATTTGGGGATGCAAAGTTGGTGTAAATAGTGGCGAAGCTTGGAGATCGAATCGGCGGGTGCCAGACTCATTTTATTCCGATTGTTAGGGGCCAGAAAATCAAATCGGTGGGGCCAGACTCAATTCGTATAAAAATTACGTACGAAAATCGTAAAATTTCACCATTGCGCCAAATAACGGCGGGGGCCGGGGCACCCCCGGGCCTCCACTATGTTGCGCCCTTGGGTGTAAAGTTACGTTTGTGGCTTGTTTTTCTAGCTTCTTCCTAGAAAACCTATTGTGAATATTTTGGGTGACAAATGAAGTTGTTAGCCGTTTAAAAAAGAAGTTCCGGATGGAATGGCTAACTTTTAAGTTAATTACCTTAATAATATTAGTAAAATTTAGGAGATAATAATAGTGGTGGTCATAGTGGTCTTCGTGGTGGCGGCGGCGGCAACCGTAGCAGCGGCAACAACGATGATGATGATGATGATGATGATGATGATGATGATGATGATGATGATGAATAAGGGGGCGGTTATTCTACAAAGTAAAAGAAACGTGCGAAGGATGCGAACGATATTTGTACAGGATAATTACGTAATGATAATTATGTAAAGTTTTTTATGTTCATGAAAGCATTACGTAATTATCATTACGTAGTTAGCATTACGTAATTATCATGCATTTTGTACATGATAATTACGTAATGTTTTTTATGTTCATGAAGACATTATGTAATTATCATGTACAAAGTGATCCTTCGCATCATTCGCACGTTTATATTACTTTGTCTTTGATCCTGCCCCTAATAAATAATTAGTATAGACTATGTATTCAGTTTTAACAATGCATATGGAAAATTATATCCAAAACAAATGTAATAGTTTATTACCGACTATTTAAAGTTCTTTGTTTTTAAATAACCAAAACCAACACTTGCTTTTTATTTACTCGGGGAGTGAATTTGGCGTCTGGTTGTGTAATTTGAAGAGTTGAATCGAAGGCCATAATACAAGGTGAAGTTTAGTACGTAGTTGACTTTCCTTTTAAGTAGTATGCTATACATCATCTAACACGTACCATATAACTTAGTGACCTGTTCACATGCTAGTGTAATAGTTATTTTAATAGCACCATAAATTCTATAAATAGCAGTATGTAATAATACATCATCAAACTCGTACCTTTAACCTTTTAGAAAGTTATGGGGTCATTCAAACTCTCACTAGCACTTGTTTGTTTCCTAACTCTTACCGTCATCCACAGCACTGATGCACAAAACTCCCAACAAGATTACATAAATGCTCACAATGCTGCACGAGCCCAAGTCGGTGTTGGAAACATGGTATGGAACACTACTGTTGCCAACTATGCTCAGAACTATGCCAACCAGAGGATAGGAGATTGCAACCTGGTTCAATCCGGTGGACCTTATGGCGAGAACCTTGCAAAGGGCAGTGGTACCTTCACCGGTACTGCAGCTGTTAATATGTGGGTAGCCGAGAAAACTTATTATGATTACACCACCAATACTTGTGCTAGTGGACATGTGTGTGAACACTATACTCAAGTCGTTTGGAGTAATTCCGATCAACTTGGGTGTGCTAGGGTTCAGTGCACTAATGGTTGGTGGTTCGTTATTTGTAGTTATTATCCTCGAGGAAACCTTAGTGGCCAGTCTCCTTACTAGTTATTATTTATGCATTATGAGGATAGGGGTAAGCTTTGCCGATATCCCACCCTCCCAGATCATACAAATAGCTTTTGCTATATGTATGATTTTCTCGGTATGTTTGTCGTTGTAATAATCATTGCATTCTAAATTGCATGTATGTTAAGGTGATAAGGAAAAAAATTTGTTTGAATCATTAATTCTTTATTGCATGTTACAATACATGTCATGATCATATCATAAGAAAACTTGTGATACACTATCATTAACTCATAGAACTGAATAACACGAGCTTGAACAGACTATCCAACAAGTAAATTCTCGACTTTATTGTTTATTATACATCACATATAATAAGAAATCGCTAGTGATATATATATATATATATATATATATATATATATATATATATATATATATATAAAAGTGTTACTCTATATATTATACTACGTGTTGTGACTAGAGGTGAGGCACAATTTTATCCTCTAATATTGTGTCAAGTAGGCGCCCCACATATCACTGGCTCGTGACTCAAACCTGCTCACTTGATCTTGTTGTGGCTCAAGGTGAGCGGGTCATCTTTTTTACCAAATAAATAAATATAAAACATAAATATTTTACATAACATTTTTTAAAACATTACTTTATATAAAAAAAAAATACATTGCACTTTAAAAAGACAAAAGAAAGCCTTCATCATCTTCTTCATCCCCACAAACAAACAAAGCGTTCATCATCTTCTTCATCCTCCATAAATCTATGCAACTCAATCTTCTCCACAAACAAATCTCTGCAACAAATCCTCGTCATCTTAATCCCCCATAAATCTTCTTCCAAGAGCAAAAATACAGAAACAAACCACATGAATAGACAAACCAACCTGATTTTTTCTCGACAGCCCACGCGATCAGGGTCGCGCCTGCTCGCTCACGCCATCGTTCACGTGTAGGTGTTGTGGTGCCCGCGATCCATGTAGCTTGGCTACCCGGTTGCAGCTGCTCGGTCACGCCCCACAACACACAGTCTTGGTGCCCAAGAATACGTGGAAAAGGTTATCACATTTAGCACTTCCAAAAAAATGGGCTCTTGACCAACTTGTAATTGGGATCTGCATTAGCCAGTCACATAAGTTTGTGTCTGCTTGCCTTATTTCCTCCATGGCCTTATTTAAGGAAGGAATGAATGCTTGTTGCACTCACACATTTCTAAAGTATGTTTTTAAAGACATTGTCACGTCATTGCTTCTTCATGTTCTCATATATGTGTCTCGGTCATAATATGTGCTCAGCAATTGGGAAGACACCGGATAAGACATAAGACTGGAAGAAGGCCCAACAAGAAAGATTGGACGACAAGTTTCTTAATAGAATAAAATAGAAACATTACTATTAATATTTTTTTTATTTTTTTTTTTGAACGGCAAATTTTATCACACCTTAATTCCACCTCACCTTGCATGTGCAAGGATTTAAACCCACAACCTTACATTTATAAGGGGGACAC
This sequence comes from Ambrosia x helenae, assembly GCA_030844895.1. Lineage (NCBI taxonomy): Eukaryota > Viridiplantae > Streptophyta > Magnoliopsida > Asterales > Asteraceae > Ambrosia > Ambrosia x helenae. The sequence goes on from CM061230.1 coordinate 77,619,050, forward strand.
CATACCACTAGACAAGACAACTCATAAAAGTAAATTTAGGGTTGGTAGTCTAAAGGGCTTCAAAGAACCATGTTCGTGTTTGATTAGTTTCAGCCTCCCCAAGTGCAAATGCAAGCAAATAAGTACCATTGTTGTCATCTACACCAAGTGCACTCAAAATATGACCTTAGGTAATATCCTTTCATAAAACAACCATCTAATCCAAACATTCTTCTTTCAATAGGCGTAAAACATTTTTCAGAACATCATAATATATACGCATATATTACAAACATAACAATTAAAAACAAAAAACAATTTATTTTATGCTTAAAACTTAATACAAACACCATGCTAACATGTGTTTTAAATTGTTATGTTCTAACTGTGTGTTTTAGTTATGTTTTAAATTCCATGGTTATAATACGTTGCATTGTGATTTAAATTGTTGTGTCTGGTATTTTTCTAGCAAAAACAACCCAAAATATCATAACTAAATCTAAAACATGATACCAACATATCAATTTTTAATCTTTTTCACACTTTTCAAGAAATATGACTTTTGTACCCTAACCTTTACATATACAACACACACACACACGCATATATATAGAGAAAACTTACTCAAATTGTGTAACAGCCCACTCCCGTACCGCGATAATGTCCAGGCATGTCCCGATTTTGCATTGGTCGTAGGCAATTCCCACGCCAAAACGCGTCACGATAGGGAAGGTATCCCACCTCTTATAAAGAAGTGCTAGTTCTCCTTCCCAACCGATGTGGGATCGTTACAATCCACCCCCCTTAAGGAGCCCAACGTCCTCGCTGGCACAACGGCCCCGCCCTAGCTCTGATACCATTTGTAACAGCCCACTCCCGTACCGCGATATTGTCCGGGCATGTCCCGATTTTTGCATTGGTTGTAGGCAATTCCCACGACAAAACGCGTCACGATAGGGAAGGTATCCCACCTCTTATAAAGAAGTGTTAGTTCTCCTTCCCAACCGATGTGGTATCGTTACAAATTGATATAACCCTGGAAACTCCGACTTCCCGAGCATTTTATTATCTAGAAAAATTAGGGTATGTAATATACATGCTTTTAAGAGTTTTGAGCCAAAAAATCAAAAAAGTGCCGAGTGAATTTTTTTTTTAAATGTGTGTAACATATGTTACATTTCTTTAAAGTGTTATTCTTGATGATTATAGGTGGCTATTGATGAAAGAGAGAGAAGTTATTGCATATTTTAATTAATGAGAGATAGAGAGAGTAAAAAATGAATGAATATGAGAGAAGGAGAAAATATTGATGGCTGATAATAAAGCTTCATTTAATTTGAGTGTGTATTTTATTATCCTACCCTAAATAGTCTAATCAATTAATAAAATTATAACACTAATTACAAGATTGTCACTCAATTAATCTACACCTTAGGTTAAACTCCTCTAATGGTAATAATTCCTTCTTAGCCTTCTCATAAAAAAACACCCTTTGTACAGGATCTTGACCCTATATATAAGGAGTTTGATAAAATGTCATTTTTTTTCTAAGAAATGTAACAAGTCTATTTAGCCATAGTTGCTTTAAGTTTTTGGAGAAATGTTTCTTATTATTTTAACTTTTGTGTTATATAGAAAAACAATAAAAGTAACAATTTTATGACACAATCCAATGTATTCTAAGCAATAAATCAAAACACCATGTGAAGAAATATAATCATTGTGTTCTAAAGATAATTAGTGTGCTTTAAAATTTAATTCTTAGAATACCTTTGATTGTATTTTAAATTGTTACTTTTGTTGTTTTTCTATATAACGCAATAGCAAAAGAATATAAAACATTTCTTCTGAATTTTAAAACACAATGCCTATATATATAACTAGGTTAATTAGAAGGTCTAGAGATTTGTATTGCCCAGGGGCAAGTAGGATTAGTATACCTTTTTACTAATTTTCTTAGGTGTTAAGTTATGTCCACTAGTAGAAGACCCACATACTCCGTTACGAATTTTTATTGTTTACCAATAGGAACCCTCACCACTAATCATGTTGGGATTCGAACACCAAGCAAACTGCCCTAATTTGTAAATTACCATTTTTGTCTTCTAGGATCGAGTGCATAAGATTTAACCATTTGGTTCAACTTCTGCTTACCCTCTATTAATGGATCAATATAGAATAGATTGCATGATGCATCCCTTCCTATTGATGTCGTTGCTTCCTCATCCTCGTCAAAACTTTTCTTAACACTGTTAAATGCTCATCATCATCACTGGGTATGTCAAAGTCTTCAAAGTCCACATTAGTGTCATCAGCCAAATCATCGGGCTGAACATGAGACTTTTTAACATCATGATCAACACAATCCTTGAACTTTGTCATGTCCACTCCTACATCCTCCACCTGATTTTACATTGTAAGCAGGATCATCTTCGTCATCATTGTCATTTTCCTCACCGTCATCATCATATTTATCATCATCTTCCTCACCCTTAAACACTAGTTGTATTTATTGGAATTCACAACTTCATGTACGTGGGATCTAGAAGGCTAAGGATCATGCAGATTATGAGGCTTTTTCTGTTTGAGTTTTTCTGTTGTTATGTTATTTTGAATTAGTCTTGGTTTGTTATATCAGCTGAGATCTTTGCATTTTAGTTAGTTTACGTTATGAGCTTGGCTATATATATGCAGCTCTTGTATGCATGTAATCTCATTGACAAAAGCATGAGTTTGATCATTTAGTTATAATTGTTCTCTTTTGTGAGTATAGTGTATTTATAATACCAATAGTGGTATCAGAGCTAGACTGTGAGTGTTTACCAATCAATCCCTGTTGTTATCATCTGTCATGTTGGAACAACCAAACAATTTATCTGTTGCTTCTACTCCAATTCCTGTCTTCAATGTGATACCCCGCAAATTTAGGTTCTCACTTTAACTAAACTCTAGTTACATTCCTTGCATTATATTTAACTAGGGTTAGCTGGATAGGACACACGTGCATTGTTGTGAGTTAATAACTGGGTACATGATTAGTGAACCTCAGACGTTGGTGAATAATGAACTAATTTGGAATTATGTGTCTCTGTGATATTTGATGAACTTATGTGAAAACCATACGTGATTGTGTGAAACTTAACCGAATACATTAATAAAAATCACTAAAAGTGGATCATTAGGTTGATTAGGGTCTTAACGCATGGGGTTGCAGTTGTTACGGTCCGAAATAACGAAAACGTCGAAAGAAAAACGCGTCGGGAGACGAAACGGACCACCGGCGCGCGCTGAGGGCCTGTGAGCGGCCGCTCACAGAGCCCGAGCGGCCGCTCGCCGGGGTCTGACGATTCTAAACCGCCTCAATCTCCTATTTAAGCATCCTTAAGCCCCATGCAACCTCTAAACTAAACCCTAATCGCCCCCTTTCTGCCCCACACGAATTATTAACCCTAAACCACCTGCTAAAGCTCAAGATCATCAATTGGGAAGCTCCAAAGGCGTACGGTTGATCAAATCGAAGAGCTAGGGGTATAACCTTTGATCCTTTACGCTTTTATCTTATTTTTATACTATAAAAATCATATAAAAAAGTTTTTCCAGGTCTGAAAGCTTTTAATAATTATTAAAACATGAGGTTTTTGGAGATTAAATGAATTAAACATGATAATAAACGATTAGTAACATCATAGGATACTTGTTGCGCAAGTTATTGATGTTTTGATCACTAAAGTTGAAACCTTTGCATGTTTAATAATAGAATTTGATCACAATAAGTATTAGGGATGTTTGGTAATAATTATTGATGATTGTTGATTGTTTTTGTGCACACGGTAGTCGATTAAAGAATGATTTAGGCGTAACTAGAATCTGGACAGAATGGATAGATGAACTTGTAGGGGCTGTAACAAGACCTTAACATGATAATTTTGGTATTTTCTTTGCATGGTTGGATCACACTTCGTCTTAGCTTTTCATAATGTGTAAAATCAAGTGATTTGGACGTCGGTTGAGTCGTTTTTGGAATTTTTATTGAAAATAGGTCAGATCAGAATTTCGGGTATCAAACTGAGTCAAATTTGAGACATCATAACTCGAGTTTTATAAAGAGTTGGGTTGTGAAATTTTTACATAAGGTTAACATTGGAGTAACTCGGGTTTTCCAAGTGAATTCATCCCGTTTGGATGAATACACAATTTTTGGGAATTTTTCTACCAAACTGACCTCTTAGGAGGGTTTTCTGAACATAGCTGTATTAAACGAATTTTAATTATTTTTGTGTTTGGATTTAAGACAAAACAAAAATAGGGATTGTTCAGTGAATCCCAAAGAAAATTCAGTAAAACTTTGGGAGATTAACTCACTGGTTTATTATTTTAAATAAATTGGTTTTGATGGCGCACAATCTGTCCTGAAAACACAGATTGTGTATTATGTGCTTATGTGATTAATTGAGGTCTTAGGTGGTATGTAATTGACGTGTAACTGAACGTACACTTGTTTGAGACACATTTGGAATGTAAAAACTAATTGTAACCAATACATTCACCAACGAGTCCGTAGGGTTTACTATTACATGTAGAATCACTAGGCGTCACCTACACACTTTTGAACGTTTAAAACGCCTTGGACAAACGAGTTATATGGTGTAATGATATTACGCCTATACTCACTTAGTGACACTTATATTAGGGTGTCGGTAGCATACTTTACTTGCGGGTCGGATTTCTTTTGCTTGTACACTAAGGTGAGTTTCACTACTCTTTTTCTCAAAAGCATGCGTCTCGGATTAGAGACAACTTTGGTAAACATTTTCTAGTCTAGTTGGGACTACTCAGGTATTGACTCCTTGTGTGGGTCGGTTTTACGATTCATTGTGCGGATCGGGTTTTCGGTCAGCTTAAAACTTATTGGTCCTTTGTAAACTAAACACTCTATCATTGGAAAGTCCTTGCATATTATTGGGTTAATCGCTGGAGGCGAGCGGGGTATTAGTTGATAGCGCTATTAGGTTGTGCAGCAACCTCATGTCTGAGGTGTCTAAGGCATGGGCATGAACTTCTGACCACATTTGAGAACTGGTGTTGATAGACACCAGTTATTGAGGCAAATTACTATTTTTCTGAAGGTGTCCCAATAATCTTGTTTAGTTACATTGAGTGGGCTAGCTTCCCCTGACACACTTAAACTGATAACTCTTTAACTTTTTGGTCTGGAGGACCTACGTAATTACTTGGTTATGTGGTTTTTGGAAACCAATGCATTTTATACGTGTTTGCTTTACTTTGTGAACTCACCAGCTTTATGTTGACACACGATAGCATGCTTTTGCAGGTAACTAGGAAAGGAGCACAGTTAGGGCATGCATCATGTCATGGGTTTCTAACATTAAACTATCTTTAAAACTTTTAACTACTTTCTTTTGGTTTTGGGCGCGGTGTTTTGCGCAGATTTTATTTAACTGTTTTTCATTCGCTTCCGCTATACTTAATTTTGGTTTGGTTAAACATTAAACTTGATTTTGCAATAACGAACTAAATGGTTGGGCATTTAGAGTCGTTCATGTGACTTATGGATATGGGATCCTGGTTTGTCATGCGCCTCGCGGTATAAACCCCGCAGTGGAAATTTGAGGGTGTGACAGATTGGTATCAGAGCCATTGGTTATAGTAAACTAGGATTTGCATCTAGACTATAATCATCATAGCATAAGTATTAGTACACTCACTATTCTCAGCACACTACTAGCTATTTCTTGGATACGTATACTGATCTAACGTATTGCAGGAAAACATGACTAACCCCGCTCATCGTAATTACTCTTCTTATCGCCCTCTTGGAACTTCGCAAAACACGTCTTTGAACCCGTATGAACAACCAGCTCAGACAGGGAACCCGGATGAGAATACCAATCGCTGGGTGTGGTTCACAGATATGTTACACTCGTGGGTTGTAGGGTACGGAGTGCCAGCTCAGGTCCCTCCCATTATTGACTCATTGGAGAGGTCTCTGGCAGGGATGGTTAGGCACGTGCATACAGAGCTAGAGAATGCCTATAATGCCGTGAGGCAATTTCAGTCTTGGAGGCAGAATGCTGATGGATCTATTAAACGCATGGAAAGAGAAATCGACCACTTGTTTGGTGAATTGGAAAGGGTTAATAGTAAATTGGAAAGGGTTGAAAGGGAAGCTGCAGAAGATAGGCACGAGAGATCGATTGCTATTCAGGAGACAGCACTGTTAAGGGAGGAGTTGACCCTGGTCAGTAACAAGCTTGAGGAAGCTCTAGCTCAAAATGGTGCAGAACCAGAGGTAGAGCCAGAGGAGGATCCAGAGGAGGATCCTGAAGAGGATCCCGAGGAAGAGCCTGCAGTTGGGGATTTGATGCTCTCGAGGCGGCATTGGATGTGGCGCTCGAGGAAGAGTTTGAGCCTGAGGAGGAGGAGCCATTAGAGATAGAGATCGAGGATGAGAGCGAAGATGAGGGCTCATGCATCTCCATGGATCGCGACGACGACTGATTTCTTCTATATATATATTTTTTTAGTATTCGTATACATTATTATTGTGACTTTTGTTTCTCCCTATCGTTGTGAGACTTAAGGATTCTTTATTTCTATGATGGGATTCTTATTTACTATTAATTGATTCCTTTATTCTATTCTCGCGCATGTTATTTATATTCTAGTTTACTTGTACTGTGTGAACGATTGTATGTGGAACATATTATTGTTTTCTCATGAGTATAGTGTAAATGTAGAATTACTATGGCGGGAAGAGGACACGGGAGAGGCAACATCAACATGACTCAAGCGGAGTTGAATGCACTTATCAATGACAGGGTGGTGGAAGCCCTCGCAGCTTTTCAAGCTGGTAACTCTATCTTGCTTTAAACTTTCCTCCATACTCCAACGTTACGCACTTTTATTCATTCGTGGTTTCTTCACTTTTACACTCAGGTCAACTGGGCATCACCCTCCAGCCTGCACCTACAAGTCCTTCATGGACTGCAAGCCTCATAACTTTGGTGGATCCGAAGGGGCTGTCGGGCTACTGCGGTGGTTCAAAAAAACTGGAATCTTGCTTCGCTATGTGTAACTGTCCACTAGCTGACAGAGTGAAGTATGCCACTGCTACTCTCGAAAACTTGGCATTAACCTGGTGGAACTCTCAAGTGCAGATGCTAGGTGTGGAAGTGGCTAACGCAACACCTTGGGCAGATTTCAAGGAACTGGTGAAGGAGGAATACTGTCCTCGAGACGAGATCCAGAAGTTAGAAACTGAGTATCTCAATCTGAAGATGGTGGGATCGGAAATTGAGAAATACACCACCAGATCGCATGAACTGGCGGCAATGTGCCCAAATTACTCCAACCCGCCCTACAAGAGGATCGAGTTGTGTATCAAGGGCTTGGTGCCCCAAATCAAGAGCATGGTCCCTGCTGCTAACCTCAATACCATTCAGCAGGTTATTCGAATGGCTCATCAGCTGACTGATCAGAAGGTTGAAGAGGGATTATTACCTCCTCGTGGTGCTTCATCTTCTGGTACCAATGAAAACAAGAGGAAATGGGAGAATGCATCTGGCAAACCCCCAGGGAATGGCAGTCAGCAGCAGCAACAGAATAAGAAACATGACAGCCCTGGCAGTAGTAACAATCGCAACAACAACCATGGAGGTTATGAGGGGACTTTACCCAAGTGCAACAGGTGTAGCAACATTAAGTGTGAACGATGCGGCAAGACGGGTCATAAGCAGAAGGACTGCAGGGTGTTTATCCCGGGAAATCCGCCAGCTACACAGCAAGGGCAACAGTAGGGTGGTGGTAAAGGTTGTTACCAATGTGGGAGTGAAAACCATTTCAGGAGGAACTGCCCACAACTGAACGGTAACGGTAATGGTAATGGCAAGAACAGGGGTAACAACAACAACGGTGGTGGTAACAGGGCAGGAAACAACAACACCACCAATACTGGAAACAACAACAACAACAATGGGGCTCGTGGTATAGCATTCGTGATTGGCTCTGGGGAGGCTAGGACCGATAACAACGTCATGACGGATACGTGTTCCTTGAACGACACTCTTGCTTCTATATTATATGATACTGGTGCGGACTATAGTTTTGTTTCATCAAAACTTAGTAAACAATTAGGGATGATTCCTACTCTTCTGGATACCCCATACTCTATTGAACTGGCTGATGGGAAGCTTGTCGAGGTAACCCATATACATCGTGACTGTAAGCTCGAGTTGAGCGGGCAATTGTTTGCCATCAACCTCTTACCTATCACCCTAGGTAGCTTTGATCTCGTGGTTGGCATGGACTGGTTGTCCAAACAGCACACGGAAATTCTCTCTCAAGAGAAAATCGTTTGCATTCCCCTCCCAAGTGGAGAACTCTTATCCATACAGGGTGATCGAGGTGGTGCCATGGTGGGCATCATCTCCTATCTGAAGGCCCAGAAGTGTATTCGCAAGGGTTGTCCGGCCATTTTGGCTAACATATCTGACACTCGAGCTGAAACTGAAACCAGAATTGAGGACATCCCAGTGGTCCGAGATTTCCCAGATGTCTTCCCAGAGGAATTACCTGGACTTCCACCTGTTCGTCAAGTGGAGTTCCAGATTGACCTTGCACCTGGGGCAGCGCCAGTTGCACGCGCACCATACCGTTTAGCACCAGGTGAACTTCAAGAACTATCTACCCAACTCCAAGAGCTATTGGATAGGGGTTTCATTAGACCTAGTTCTTCGCCATGGGGAGCTCCAGTTCTGTTTGTTAAGAAGAAAGACGGGAGCTTTCGCATGTGCATAGATTATCGGGAGTTGAACAAAGTGACGATTAAGAATCGTTACCCTTTGCCTCGTATTGATGACTTGTTTGACCAACTGCAAGGGTCGAGCTTCTACTCTAAGATTGACTTGAGGTCAGGATACCATCAGCTGAGAGTCCGAGAGGAGGATGTGGCAAAGACGGCGTTTCGAACTCGTTATGGACATTATGAGTTTTTGGTAATGCCATTTGGGCTAACTAATGCACCGGCTGTGTTCATGGACCTAATGAACCGTGTGTGCAAGCCTTATTTGGACAAATTCGTCATAGTGTTCATAGATGACATATTGATTTATTCCAAGAGCAAGGAAGAGCACGAGCAACACCTACGGTTAATCTTGGAATTACTAAGAAATGAGCAGCTGTATGCAAAATTTTCTAAATGTGATTTTTGGATTCGAGAAGTCCAATTTCTTGGGCATGTAGTCAACGAGGCAGGAATACATGTTGACCCAGCCAAGATTGACGCCATCAAAAAGTGGGAGGCTCCTAGGACCCCTACTGAAGTGCGCCAATTTCTTGGTCTCGTGGGATACTATCGTAGATTTATTGAGGGATTTTCTAAGAACGCTCAACCTCTCACCGCCCTAACACAGAAAGGTATTACTTATAAGTGGGGAGATGCCCAAGAATCTGCCTTTCACCTACTAAAGTCAAAACTTTGCAGTGCACCGATACTATCGTTGCCTGAGGGTACAGAGGACTTTGTAGTGTACTGTGATGCGTCTATCCAAGGCTTAGGGTGCGTACTGATGCAACGTGATAAGGTAATTGGATATGCATCGCGGCAATTGAAGGTCCATGAGAAAAATTACCCCACTCATGGTTTGGAACTAGGAGCGGTGGTTTTCGCTCTCAAAATCTGGAGACACTACCTCTATGGAACGAAGTGCACAATTTTCACTGATCACAAGAGCCTTCAGCATATATTTGATCAGAAGGTGCTGAACATACGACAACGTCGCTGGGTTGAACTTTTGAATGATTATGACTGTGCCATCAAGTATCATCCAGGGAAGGCTAACGTAGTAGCTGATGCCCTCAGTCGAAAGGAAACGAAACCCAGAAGGGTGCGAGCCTTACAACTCACCATCCATTCTAATCTTCCTGATAAGATACGTGAAACCCAGGGTGAAGCCTTGAAGGATGGAAACATCGGGCTTGAGACCCTACATGGTGCTGATAAGCACTTGGAACTGAAAACGGATGGTCTGCAGTACTTCATGGACCGAGTCTGGATACCACGATTTGGGGATCTCAGACAACTGGTACTTGATGAAGCACATACCTCTCGCTATTCGGTGCATCCTGGTTCGGACAAGATGTACCAAGATCTTAAGACTCTTTACTGGTGGCCAAACATGAAAGCTGAGATAGCCACTTATGTCAGTAAGTGCTTGACTTGTGCGAAGGTTAAGATTGAATATCAAAAACCTTCAGGCCTACTCCAACAACCAGAAATTCCAATGTGGAAATGGGAAGGGATTTCCATGGATTTTATCACAAAACTTCCTAGTATGCCAACGGGCCATAACATGATTTGGGTTATCGTGGATCGATTAACCAAATCGGCCCACTTCCTGGCAATAAAGGAAACGGACTCATTGGAGAAACTAGCGAACCTTTACATCAAGGAGGTAGTCTCTAGGCATGGGGTGCCTACTTCTATTATATCTGATCGCGATGGGTGATTCACTTCTCGTTTCTGGACTACTCTCCAAGATGCTTTAGGAACTCGTCTTGACATGAGCACATCCTATCACCCGCAGACAGATGGACAGAGTGAACGCACCATCCAAACATTAGAGGATCTGCTACGAGCGTGCGTGGTGGACTTCGGCAATAATTGGGATAAGCACTTGCCTTTGATCGAATTCTCTTACAACAACAGCTACCACACTTCGATACAATGTGCGCCTTTTGAGGCACTTTACGGGCGCAAGTTTAGGTCTCCCATCTGTTGGACTGAGGTTGGGGATAGCCAACTAACAGGTCCCGAACTCGTGCACGAAACTTCTGAGAAGATAGTGCAAATTAGAAACCGGATGGCTGCTGCTCGGGATCGACAGAAAAGTTATGCTGATAAACGTAGAAAACCTTTGGAGTTCCAGGTTGGGGACAAGGTTTTGTTAAAGGTGTCACCTTGGAAAGGAGTGATACGCTTTGGGAAACGTGGGAAGTTGAACCCACGATACGTTGGACCTTTCGAGATTGTCAAAAGGATTGGTCCGGTAGCTTACCAGCTAAACCTACCAGATGAACTCAGTGGAGTGCACAATGTATTCCACGTCTCAAACTTGAAGAAATGTTTATCAGATACGACACTGGTAGTGCCACTGGAGGAGATCCAGGTGGACGACCAGCTACGGTTCGTGGAAGAACCAGTGGAGATTCTTGAGCAGGGCGTCAAGAAAATCAGACAAAGCACTATACCTATTGTTAAGGTACGGTGGAATTCCCGTCTAGGACCGGAATACACGTGGGAGCGCAGAGATCAGATGCGGCTCAAATACCCACATCTCTTTACTGAACCTGAACCTGTGCATAGATCAAATGCCGAACATAAAGCAGCTCGCTCAAAGTGAATTTCGGGGCGAAATTCCTTTCAACTTGGGGATGATGTGACATCCGGGAACTAAGCGTACACTTTTCTAGCTGGATTTACTGTTTACTTGCTGAATTTCGGGACGAAATTCTTTTCAACTTGGGGATGATGTGATACCCCGCAAATTCAGGTTCTCGCTTTAACTAAACTCTAGTTACATTCCTTGCATTATACTTAACTAGGGTTAGCTGGATAGGACACACGTGCATTGTTGTGAGTTAATAACTGGGTACATGATTAGTGAACCTCGGACGTTGGTGAATAATGAACTAATTTGGAATTATATGTCTCTGTGATATTTGATGAACTTATGTGAAAACCATACGTGATTGTGTGAACCTAAACCGAATACATTAATAAAAATCACTAAAAGTGGATCATTAGGTTGATTAGGGTCTTAACGCATGGGGTTGCACTTGTTACGGTTCGAAATAACGAAAACGTCGAAAGAAAACGCGTCGGGAGACGAAACGGACCACCGGCGTGCGCCGAGGGCCTGTGAGCGGCCGCTCACTGGGGTCTGACGATTCTAAACCGCCTCAATCTCCTATTTAAGCATCCTTAAGCCCCATGCAACCTCTAAACTCAACCCTAATCGCCCCCTTTCTGCCCCACACGAATTATTAACCCTAAACCACCTGCTAAAGCTCAAGATCATCAATTGGGAAGCTCCAAAGGCGTACGGTTGATCAAATCGAAGAGCTAGGGGTATAACCTTTGATCCTTTACGCTTTTATCTTATTTTTATACTATAAAAATCATATAACAAAGTTTGTCCAGGTCTGAAAGCTTTTAATAATTATTAAAACATGAGGTTTTTGGAGATTAAACGAATTAAACATGATAATAAACGATTTGTAACATCATAGGATACTTGTTGCGCAAGTTATTGATGTTTTGATCACAAAGTTGAAACCTTTGCATGTTTAATAATAGAATCTGATCACAATAAGTATTAGGGATGTTTGGTAATAATTATTGATGATTGTTGATTGTTTTTGTGCACACGGTAGTCGATTAAAGAATGATTTAGGCGTAACTAGAATCTGGACATAATGGATTGATAAACTTGTAGGGGCTGTAACAAGACCTTAACATGATAATTTTGGTATTTTCTTTGCATGGTTGAATCACACTTCGTCTTAGCTTTTCATAATGTGTAAAATCAAGTGATTTGGACGTCGGTTGAGTCGTTTTTGGAATTTTATTGAAAATAGGTCAGATCAGAATTTCGGGTATCAAACTGACTCAACTTTGAGACATCATAACTCGAGTTTTATAAAGATTTGGGTTGTGAAATTTTTACAGAAGGTTAACATTGGAGTAACTCGGGTTTTCCAAGTGGATTCATCCCGTTTGGTTGAATACACAATTTTTGGGAATTTTTCTACCAAACTGACCTGTTAGGATGGTTTTCTGAACATAGCTGTATTAAACGAATTTTAATTATTGTTTTGTTTGGATTTAAGACAAAAAAAAAAATAGGAATTGCTCAGTGAATCCCAAAGAAAATTCAGTAAAAATTTGGGAGATTAACTCACTGGTTTACTATTTTAAATAAATTGGTTTTGATGGCGCACAATCTGTCCTGAAAACACAGATTGTGTATTATGTGCTTATGTGATTAATTGAGGTCTTAGGTGGTATGTAATTGACGTGTAACTGAACGTACACTTGTTTGAGACACATATGGAATGTAAAAACTAATTGTAACCAATACATTCACCAACGAGTCCGTAGGGTTTACTATTACATGTAGAATCACTAGGCGTCACCTACACACTTTTGAACGTTTAAAACGCCTTGGAAAAACGAGTTATATGGTGTAATGATATTACGCCTATACTCACTTAGTGACACTTATATTAGGGTGTCGGTAGCATACTTTACTTGCGGGTCGGATTTCTTTTGCTTGTACACTAAGGTGAGTTTCACTACCCTTTTTCTCAAAAGCATGCGTCTCAGATTAGAGACAACTTTGGTAAACATTTTCTAGTCCAGTTGGGACTACTCAGGTATTGACTCCTTGTGTGGGTCGGTTTTACGATTCCTTGTGCGGATCGGTTTTTTCGGTCAGTTTAAAACTTATTGGTCCTTTGTAAACTAAACACTCTATCATTGGAAAGTCCTTGCATATTATTGGGTTAATCGCTGGAAGCGAGCGGGGTATTAGTTGATAGCGCTATTAGGTTGTGCAGCAACCTCATGTCTGAGGTGTCTGAGGCACGGGCATGAACTTCTGACCACATTTGAGAACTGGTGTTGATAGACACCAGTTATTGAGGCAAATTACTATTTTTCTGAAGGTGTCCCAATAATCTTGTTTAGTTACATTGAGTGGGCTAGCTACCCCTGACACACTTAAACTGATAACTCTTTAACTTTTTGGTCTGGAGGACCTACGTAATTACTTGGTTATGTGGTTTTTGGAAACCAGTGCATTTTATACGTGTTTGATTTACTTTGTGAACTCACCAGCTTTATGTTGACACACGATAGCATGCTTTTGCAGGTAACTAGGAAAGGAGCACAGTTAGGGCATGCATCATGTCATGGGTCTCAAACATTAAACTATCTTTAAAACTTTTAACTACTTTCTTTTGGTTTTGGACGGGGTGTTTTGCGCAGATTTTATTTAACTGTTTTTCATTCGCTTCCGCTATACTTAATTTTGGGTTGGTTAAACATTAAACTTGATTTTGCAATAACGAACTAAATGGTTGGGCATTTAGAGTCGTTCATGTGACTTATGGCTATGGGATCCTGATTTGTCATGCGCCTCGCGGTATAAACCCCGCAGTGGAAATTTGAGGGTGTGACAGATTGGTATCAGAGCCATTGGTTATAGTGAACTAGGATTTGCATCTAGACTATAATCATCATAGCATAAGTATTAGTACACTCACTATTCTTAGCACACTACTAGCTATTTCTTGGATACGTATACTGATCTAACTTATTGCAGGAAAACATGACTAACCCCGCTCATCGTAATTACTCTTCTTATCGCCCTCTTGGAACTTCGCAAATCACGTCTTTGAACCCGTATGAACAACCAGCTCAGACAGGGAACCCGGATGAGAATACCAATCGCTGGGTGTGGTTCACAGATATGTTACACTCGTGGGTTGTAGGGTACGGAGTGCCAGCTCAGGTCCCTCCCATTATTGACTCATTGTAGAGGTCTCTGGCAGAGATGGTTAGGCAGGTGCATACAGAGCTAGAGAATGCCTATAATGCCGTGAGGCAATTTCAGTCTTGGAGGCAGAATGCTGATGGATCTATTAAACGCATGGAAAGAGAAATCGACCACTTGTTTGGTGAATTGGAAAGGGTTAATAGTAAATTGGAAAGGGTTGAAAGGGAAGCTGCAGAAGATAGGCACGAGAGATCGATTGATATTCAGAGACAGCACTGTTAAGGGAGGAGTTGACCCTGGTCAGTAACAAGCTTGAGGAAGCTCTAGCTCAAAATGGTGCAGAACCAGAGGTAGAGCCAGAGGAGGATCCAGAGGAGGATCCAGAGGAGGATCCTGAAGAGGATCCCTAGGAAGAGCTTGCAGCTGGGGGATTTGATGCTCTCGAGGCGGCATTGGATGCGGCGCTCGAGGAAGAGTTTGAGCCTGAGGAGGAGGAGCCATTAGAGATAGAGATCGAGGATGAGAGCGAAGATGAGGGCTCATGCATCTCCATGGATCGCGACGACGACTGATTTCTTCTATATATATATTTTTTTAGTATTCGTATACATTATTATTGTGACTTTTGTTTCTCCCTATCGTTGTGAGACTTAAGGATTCTTTATTTCTATGATGGGATTCTTATTTACTATTAATTGATTCCTTTATTCTATTCTCGCGCATGTTATTTATATTCTAGTTTACTTGTACTGTGTGAACGATTGTATGTGGAACATATTATTGTTTTCTCATGAGTATAGTGTAAATGTAGAATTACTATGGCGGGAAGAGGACACGGGAGAGGCAACATCAACATGACTCAAGCGAAGTTGAATGCACTTATCAATGACAGGGTGGTGGAAGCCCTCGCAGCTTTTTAAGCTGGTAACTCTATCTTGCTTTAAACTTTCCTCCATACTCCAACGTTACGCACTTTTATTCATTCGTGGTTTCTTCACTTTTACACTCAGGTCAACCTGGGCATCACCCTCCAGCCTGCACCTACAAGTCCTTCATGGACTGCAAGCCTCATAACTTTGGTGGATCCGAAGGGGCTGTCGGGCTACTGCGGTGGTTCGAAAAACTGGAATCTTGCTTCGCTATGTGTAACTGTCCAACAGCTGACAGAGTGTAGTATGCCACTGCTACTCTCGAAAACTTGGCATTAACCTGGTGGAACTCTCAAGTGCAGATGCTAGGTGTGGATGTGGCTAACGCAACACCTTGGGCAGATTTCAAGGAACTGATGAAGGAGGAATACTGTCCTCGAGACGAGATCCAGAAGTTAGAAACTGAGTATCTCAATCTGAAGATGGTGGCATCGGAAATTGAGAAATACACCACCAGATCGCATGAACTGGCGGCAATGTGCCCAAATTACTCCAACCCGCCCTACAAGAGGATCGAGTTGTATATCAAGGGCTTGGTGCCCCAAATCAAGAGCATGGTCCCTGCTGCTAACCTCAATACCATTCAGCAGGTTATTCGAATGGCTCATCAGCTGACTGATCAGAAGGTTGAAGAGGGATTATTACCTCCTCGTGGTGCTTCATCTTCTGGTACCAATGAAAACAAGAGGAAGTGGAGAATGCATCTGGCAAACCCCCAGGGAATGGCAGTCAGCAGCAGCAACAGAATAAGAAACATGACAGCCATGGCAGTAGTAACAATCGCAACAACAACTAGGGAGGTTATGAGGGGACTTTACCCAAGTGCAACAGGTGTGGTAGGCATCACACTCGGGCGTGAAGAAACATTAAGTGTGAACGATGCGGCAAGATGGGTCATAAGCAGAAGGACTGCAGGGTGTTTATCCCGGAAATCCGCCAGCTACACAGCAAGGGCAACAGCAGGGTGGTGGTAAAGGTTGTTACCAATGTGGGAGTGAAAACCATTTCAGGAGGAACTGCCCACAACTGAACGGTAACGGTAATGGTAATGGCAACAACAGGGGTAACAACAACAACGGTGGTGGTAACAGGGCAGGAAACAACAACACCACCAATACTGGGAACAACAACAACAACGGGAACAACAACAATGGGGCTCGTGGTAGAGCATTCGTGATTGGCTCTGGGGAGGCTAGGACCGATAACAACGTCATGACGGGTACGTGTTCCTTGAACGACACTCTTGCTTCTATATTATATGATACCGGTGCGGACTATAGTTTTGTTTCATCAAACTTAGTAAACAAATAGGGATGATTCCTACTCTTGTGGATACCCCATACTCTATTGAACTGGCTGATGGGAAGCTTGTCGAGGTAACCCATATACATCGTGACTGTAAGCTCGAGTTGAGCGGGCAATTGTTTGCCATCAACCTCTTACCTATCACCCTAGGTAGCTTTGATCTCGTGGTTGGCATGGACTGGTTGTCCAAACAGCACGCGGAAATTCTCTGTCAAGAGAAAATCGTTCGCATTCCCCTCCCAAGTGGAGAACTCTTATCCATACAGGGTGATCGAGGTGGTGCCATGGTGGGCATCATCTCCTATCTGAAGGCCCAGAAGTGTATTCACAACTGTAGCTGGTCGTCCACCTGGATCTCCTCCAGTGGCACTACCAGTGTCGTATCTGATAAGCATTTCTTCAAGTTTGAGACGTGGAATACATTGTGCACTCCACTGAGTTCATCTGGTAGGTTTAGCTGGTAAGCTACCGGACCAATCCTTTTGACAATCTCGAAAGGTCCAACGTATCGTGGGTTCAACTTCCCACGTTTCCCAAAGCGTATCACTCCTTTCCAAGGTGACACCTTTAACAAAACCTTGTCCCCAATAAGAGTTCTCCACCTCGAATACACTTCTGGGCCTTCAGACAGGAGATGATGCCCACCATGGCACCACCTCGATCACCCTGTATGGATAAGAGTTCTCCACTTGGGAGGGGAATGCGAACGATTTTCTCTTGACAGAGAATTTCCGCGTGCTGTTTGGACAACCAGTCCATGCCAACCATGAGATCAAAGCTACCTAGGGTGATAGGTAAGAGGTTGATGGCAAACAATTGCCCGCTCAACTCGAGCTTACAGTCACGATGTATATGGGTTACCTCGACAAGCTTCCCATCAGCCAGTTCAATAGAGTATGGGGTATCCAGAAGAGTAGGAATCATCCCTAATTGTTTACTAAGTTTTGATGAAACAAAACTATAGTCCGCACCAGTATCATATAATATAGAAGCAAGAGTGTCGTTCAAGGAACACGTACCCGTCACGACGTTGTTATCGGTCCTAGCCTCCCCAGAGCCAATCAAACTGAGTCAACTTTGAGACATCATAACTCGAGTTTTATAAAGAGTTGGGTTGTTAAATTTTACCAGAAGGTTAACATTGGAGTAACTCGGGTTTTCCAAGTGGATTCATCCCGTTTGGATGAATACACAATTTTTGGGAATTTTTCTACCAAACTGACCTGTTAGGAAGGTTTTCTGAACATAGCTGTATTAAACGAATTTTAATTATTTTTGTGTTTGGATTTAAGACAAAACAAAAATAGGGATTGCTCAGTGAATCCCAAAGAAAATTCAGTAAAAATTTGGGAGATTAACTCACTGGTTACTATTTTAAATAAATTGGTTTTGATGGCGCACAATCTGTCCTGAAAACACAGATTGTGTATTATGTGCTTATGTGATTAATTGAGGTCTTAGGTGGTATGTAATTGACGTGTAACTGAACGTACACTTGTTTGAGACACATATGGAATGTAAAAACTAATTGTAACCAATACATTCACCAACGAGTCCGTAGGGTTTACTATTACATGTAGAATCACTAGGCGTCACCTACACACTTTTGAACGTTTAAAAACGCCTTGGACAAACGAGTTATATGGTGTAATGATATTACGCCTATACTCACTTAGTGACACTTATATTAGGGTGTCGGTAGCATACTTTACTTGCGGGTCGGATTTCTTTTGCTTGTACACTAAGGTGAGTTTCACTACTCTTTTTCTCAAAAGCATGCGTCTCGGATTAGAGACAACTTTGGTAAACATTTTCTAGTCCAGTTGGGACTACTCAGGTATTGACTCCTTGTGTGGGTCGGTTTTACGATTCCTTGTGCGGATCGGGTTTTCGGTCAGTTTAAAACTTATTGGTCCTTTGTAAACTAAACACTCTATCATTGGAAAGTCCTTGCATATTACTGGGTTAATCGCTGGAGGCTAGCGTGGTATTAGTTGATAGCGCTATTAGGTTGTGCAGCAACCTCATGTCTGAGGTGTCTGAGGCACGGGCATGAACTTCTGACCACATTTGAGAACTGGTGTTGATAGACACCAGTTATTGAGGCAAATTACTATTTTTTTGAAGGTGTCCCAATAATCTTGTTTAGTTACATTGATTGGGCTAGCTACCCCTGACACACTTAAACTGATAACTCTTTAACTTTTTGGTCTGGAGGACCTACGTAATTACTTGGTTATGTGGTTTTTGGAAACCAGTGCATTTTATACGTGTTTGCTTTACTTTGTGAACTCACTAGCTTTATGTTGACACACGATAGCATGCATTTGCAGGTAACTAGGAAAGTAGCACAGTTAGGGCATGCATCATGTCATGGGTCTCAAACATTAAACTATCTTTAAAACTTTTAACTACTTTCTTTTGGTTTTGGGCACGATGTTTTGCGCAGATTTTATTTAACTATTTTTCATTCGCTTCCGCTATACTTAATTTTGGTTTGGTTAAACATTAAACTTGATTTTGCAATAACAAACTCAATGGTTGGGCATTTAGAGTCGTTCATGTGACTTATGGCTATGGGATCCTGGTTTGTCATGCGCCTCGCGGTATAAACCCCGCAGTGAAAATTTGAGGGTGTGACATTCAAGGGATAGGGGTATAAGCATTGGAGTATTCATATCAAAACCATTTTGAAATCAATAGATCTCTGGGATCTAGTTGAACAAGGTGTAAATGAATCTGAACCTGATGCGAACAAACTCAAGACCGCCAAAAGGATAGATGCTTATGCTATGGCTATTATTCAATAAGCTGTATATGATCAACACTTTTCCAGAATTGTTGTTCCTGAATCCTCTAAAGAAAGTTGGAGATCCTAAAGATGGAGTATCAAGGAGATACTCAAGTGAAGGCAATTAAGTTTCATGGCTTAAGGAGAGACTTTAAGAATCTGTCCATGAAAGAAGGAGAATTTTTGGGTGAGTACTTTTCAAGAGTTGTGGGTATTGTAATTCAAAAACGATTATATGGAGAGATGGTCTCTAATCAGACTGTTATAGAGAAAATTCTACGTAGTCTATTTCCCAAGTTTGATTATATTGTTCCCTCTATAGAGGTTTAGTTTTTATTTAACACAACTCACCCCAGTCAAACTTATAGGTTCCCTGAAATCACAAGAAGAAAGATTGAATAATAGAACCAATGAAAAAAAAAAACTAAAAAAGTTGAAGAGCATGCCCTACATGTGATTCAAGAAAACAACCGACCTTATAATGCACATAGTAGAGGATGTGGAGGTTTCAAAGGTCGTGGATGAGGAAGATCCATTGAAAGAGGCAAGGTAACTCAATGCTACACTTGTAAAAAATATGCACATATATCCAAAGAGTGTTGGTATAATGAGGAAGCCCAGTTGTGGAACAAGGAGAGAATACTGAAGAAAAGATTTATTCATGGCTTATATAAGCCATCATAGAGTTCCATTCTCTCTAATGACCAAAACTCCTCCTGTTGGTGAGACAAAAAAAACATGTGGTTTTTGATTTAGATTGTTCTAATCACATGACAGGATCCAGATCCAGTTTTATTGAATTAAATGAGTCATCTAATATAGGAGTTAAGTTGGGAAATAAGATGACCTTGGCTGTAGAAGGAAAAGGTGTTGTTCAGATTAATACTGGACCAAATAGTCATAAGCTTCTTAATGATGTGTATTATGCTCCAACATTGAAGTACAATCTATTGAGTTTGGGAAAACTCATGAGAAAGGGATATTCATTGCATTTTGAAGATGGCAGATGTACTATTAAGAACCATGGAGTGGATCTTATGAAAATTCCTATAGCAATAACATGTTTGTGTTAGATGCCACAAAAGTTGAAGCTTGCATTCCTAACAAAACCACAACATTGCAAACATGGCACAAGAAGTATGCACATTTGATCGTTAATAATTTAAGAATCTATGTGATAAACATATGGTGATAGATCTGCCTAAGGTAAGGGGCATTGATGTTTGTGAAGGCTGTATACTTGGCAAACAAATTCGGCTTCCCTTCAAGTCTACCTACCACAAAGAAGTTGGAGTTGGTACATGCTAATCTTTGTGGTCCAATGCAAGTACAAAATCTTGGTCATAGCTTGTATTATTTTCTGCTAATTGATGACGTGTCACGTATGTGCTAGTTCTACTTCATTGCAAAGAAATATGATGCTTTTGAAAGATTTGAAGCATGTAAAGCCTTAGTTGAAAAACAAACTTAATGTGTGATAAAGGTGTTGACAAGTGATGGGAGAGGGGAGTTTTGTTCCAGGGAATTCAACTCTTTTTGTGAAGAACATGGAATACAAAGAGAGTTGACTGAACCTCACACCCCTCAACACAATGGTGTGGTAGAAAGAAAAAATAGGTACATCATGGGTATGGCAAGAAGTATGCTAAAGGAAAGGAGTTTACCTAATCATCTATGTGTTGAGGCTATAGCGACTGTTGTCTATATCATGAACAGATCCCCTGCATTAGTAGTGCTAGATAAATCTCCATATCAAGTATGGTTTAGCACAAAACCTGATATTACTAATCTTAAGATATTTGGTTGTGTAGCATATGGACATGTCTTTGCACATGGTAGAAGAAAACTTGATGACAGGTCAAACAAGATGATCTTTATTGGCTATTCTACAAATGGTAGACACAACCATTATTGAGGAGGCATCATGGAATTAGGTGGATATTCATAAAGCAGATAAACAAACCTTTGAAAGAATGTATGTTGGCCCATTTTCAGTAGAGACGAGTGAAGAACTTCAAAAACCTGACACTAACTCCTGATGGTTCATCAGTTGACAATGATGCTCCAACCTCTCCTACTGTGGTAACACCTCAAATAAGTTCAAGTCATCTAGATGATGTTGAAGGTTCAAGTTCAAGTTCATCTGGTCCTTTAAAGGTCAGGTCAATCAATGATTTGTATGCTACTACTCAAGAGATGGGAGAGCAGCCTGAAAACTATTTGAATTGTCAACTTGCTCTTAAGATATCAGACCCAGATAATTTTTCTGGTGCAGTTAAGAGAAAGGATTGGCAGCTTGCAATGGAAGAGGAGTTGAATGCTATCAAAAGAAATTAGACTTAGCAGTTGGTCCCTTTACCAGAAGGCAAGAATGTTGTTGGATTGAAATTGTTGTATAAAACAAAGATTGGGGCTAATGGGTAGATGGTTAAATACATGGTCAATCTGGTTGCAAAAGGGATACTCTAAAAAATATGGCATTGATTATGAAGAGACATTTGCTCTAGTATCAAGGTTTGAAACTATAAGAATTATGTTAGTTGTGGCTGCTCACAAAGGATGGTCCTTGCATCAACTAGATTTAGAGTCTGCTTTTCTTAATGGTGATCTCTTACAAGAAATATATCTTAAATAACATGAAGGTTTTCAAGTCAAAGGATAAACAAATAATGTTAGAAGTAATATTGATTCAGAAATAAACATATGTTAATTAAGTTCTGTACATATGTTAGATATTATAATATCGAGTCCTATAAATCTAGAAAATAATATATGTGAATCGGTGTGTCACATATTATATCGAACGGTTATGTTGGTGGTAAAAGGGTCGCGTCGGTTCAGTCATGCTCGTCTAGTATGTATATATAGGGTCCAACATTGTATTTTATTGGTGTGTGAAAAGTTTAAGTTTATATAACTTCTTTTCAATATCCCCTCCAAATTCTTTCCCTCTAAAACCGAAACATACAACCGCATACAATCATTCAGAAAATCAACATTGCATCAGAGCCTCAAGAACCGAAGACCTGTGGTTATTTGATATTGATAAGGAAGAAGATCAAGTGGGAACAAAGGGCGGTTATGGGATAGGAACGCTAATCCTAATGTGTTTTTTGATCATGTGGATCGAAAATGGAAGGCTATTGCCGAGAGTAGTGAAGAATCTTTAAGTATCAATATATCTTCATTCAATATTGGTTCTACTAGTTCATCCGAGAGGGATCACAAAGCGAAGAAGAAGAAGGCACAAAAGGAATTCAATCGGCAAGTGAAGTTCGATCAAGAAGTGCCCGAATATCCATCTACTATGTGTTGTAGTAAGTGCAAAGAACCCTTTCATTATAGGTGTAATTGTCCAAAGAAAATAGGAAAAACCAAGTTTATGGTTAAGGGAAGTGAAGATAAGGTTGGAATGATATATGGTATGCGAGTTTGACGAGAAGAGAACATGGATGCGGCAACAAACACTTGTTTATGGTGTTAAATAATTTTTTTGGTATAGAAGGTTGCCCAAGTGGTTATAGGCAAGAGTACTTCCGTGGCAAAGGATCGGTAGTGATCATAAGTGGTGGGCAATTGCATAAAATTCAGAATGTTTATTACATATCCACACCAAGAAGAAATGTGTTAAGTATTGACAAATTAACACAAAAGGGATTGGAGATTGAATTTGATGGTGATGTTTGTTACATTAAGAAGTCGATTATACGAAGAGTTCGAAGGGTTATAACTTGTCGTATTTGTGATGGGGATGATCACTTTACTTTCAAATGTCCCGCAAAAGATCAAGGTTGAAACATTGAAGATTATCAAGGCCGAAACATAAAGGATCATCAAGGCCGAAACAATTCAGAAAATTATGAAGGTTTCAAGGACAAAGGAAAGAGAATTAGATATGAAGGCGACAAGATGGAGGGAATAACCGAAGAGGACAATGAGAGAGCGTCCATATTCAAGCACTTTGATGATTTATCCATTAATAAAGATCAAGCCGAAGGTTTTATGGAAAGAGGTACGGTAATGTATCCAACCAAAGGTTCGAAATTACATGATTGTGTTGTATTTTTAGATTTAATCCATATATCTACCATGGTTGAAAGATATAAAAAAAGGTTTGGGTTAGAGTTTGAAAAGACCGTTGATTGGTTTATGAAAGAATTCTTAAAGATAAGAATTAGAGCACCAATCCCACCAAGAGATGAAACGGGTTATCCAATTAGTTTATTGGATCTTTACAAGATGGTACAAATATTTGGTGGCTATGAAAAAGTGACAAAGGACAAGAATTGGACGGTAGTGGCCATGTTAATGGGATATGGAAGAGGATTGCCAAGTTGACATCACAAGAAATCTAAGACAAACATACGTCCGTTATCTAGAGATGATCGAGTGGTATCATCTAAAGTACAAAGGAAGAGAACTAGTGGTCGAAATTGATAATGAAGCAAGCAATGATCACCAGTCGAAGGAATCCGAGTGAATGATTCGGATCTGCCCCCAAAGAAAAGATCAAGATCGTCATCGAGTGAAGACTAAAGATTAAGTGCATGGAATCAAGATTAGGAGGGAAATACATACCCGCACACATACACATCAGTGTATGCGTGAGAGTATAGGGTCGAGGCCGACCCAAGCCTAAGCCAAATTCGTTTATTTTTATATCTTATACTAAGGCTCGCTTTATAAACATGTGTTAAGAACCTTAAATACATGTGTTAATGAGCTTAACACAAGAGTTTTCATGGAAACCAATGACATACACTAACATGTGGTATAATCAAGGACAAAATACTTAAAGATGCCATTTTTATACAAAATTTTCAAAAGATGTGTCCATATGCCACCCTAGACCTACATAACTGAGACATAAGTGACACTCTGTAACATTTAGTAAGTCAAGACACTGGATTTACCAAAAATAGACTAAACATAGTCACTTTAGCGACAAAACGAACATTTCTAACACATACAGCGTGTGACACACGTGGATAGTGGTACAGAGGCATTTAGTCCATATGTGTCCCAGTCGGGTGAACAGTTGCTGTTGACCTATATTTCCTTTAATGCATGTTTTTCAGGAAATAAGCATGGATAGTGGAACTTGCGGGGCCCGCGTGCGAGCATTTGTGGGATACCTTCTTTTGCACCGTTGTGTTGTTGTTTTAATACTAGACATTTACATACAATGGTTTTGGTTTTAAACAATTATCTCTATGTTGAACAAATTTGGTTGTTTAATGAAAATTCCCGCTTTATTTTAATTGATGCTCGTGTGACCTTTGTGCTTGGAAATTTTTTGAACTCACACCTCGTGTTTCCGCCTTGGCGGGGTGTGACAGCCAGTTGCAACCAAGTCATGTTTCATCGGTCATCTTATGGAGAGCGCAGATTCTTCGTTGATATTTTTTTTAAGTATTTCTGCTCCAGATTTTCTAGACCGGATTTCTGATGTTGGATTTTTTGTCTACTCTTACTTTGGATCGATGTTATATCTGCATAAGAAAAATTGTATGGATGATACTTTTGCACATGGAATAACTCGTGTAGAATGCAACTTCGGTATGGTAGTTTATAATATGGAAGTGGTGGTTTACTTAGGTGATCAACCTTATGCCCATTTGGTCTCTTCTTTCTACCGATTTAAACGGCATCGTTACTGGTTGTTGGAGTGCTAGTAGTTGATATGGGAAGATATCCGATGATGGATTTTTTTGTCTCGGAACACATGAGTTCGTTGTTACAATTTTAAAAGAGAACACGCCTTCTACATATCTGCTTATTCAAGCAGTTGTTGCTTTATTTTTTTTACAAGTTGGGTTGTAGAAATACCATTTCCTCTAAACATGTTCTCCTCGGCATCTATACCCAACAAAGATTGACTTTTCTAACCGTTGTTGGGGCATAATTTTATCCTCAGGTCCTGCTATTGGTGGACCGTGGGCGCACAATCCCATGAGCACGTTAACGTCATCTAACGTAACCGTCGTTTCACCAAATGGTAGGTGAAACGTGTGAGTCTCTGGATGTCATCTTTCTACAAGGGCGGTTATCAAACCACAGTCCAGAAGTCGATATCTGCAATCGATAACCCTACCAAAACCAACCATTCGGACCATATATTCAATATTGGGGTTAAACGGATGTTTTGAATGGCCGACCAAAATGCGTTGTCCCCTGCCTAACATCAAGCTCTGTGGCGTGGCCAACATTATCTTCGAATACATACGCGGAACGATGTTGTGTCTGGAGCCATAGAAGTTGATTGTTTCTTGGACCCGGGTTTAAATGCGCCATTGTTTATTTACAATATTGTTTGCATGTAACAAAACTAAGGGTTGATGGTTTGATGATGTGAATTCAATATTGATATGGTTTGCTTTGAATGTGAGAGGTTTGAATCTGTTAGTTTTAGTTTCATATTCATGCATCAATGGTCATTATTTATAATGCTTTGTGCAGATGATTTGATGAGTATCTATGGCTTACTATTTCATGCAACTATTTGTAGGGGAATCCTACGTTGATTTGATAAGAGCATGCATGCCTACAACACTCACATTAACCCAATAGCCCATCCGAGACTTCCAAAATTTAAACTATTCATATACAAACAATCGCAAGCTTAGCATGCGTTATTCGATTATTATAATGAAACCCGCAATTTCAGATTGCGGGTATATCCTACATGTCATCCATCATGTTTCGAGTTAGCAGTCGTCGTTGCAAGCATTTGTTCGAGTTAGCAGCCAAGTAAGTAAGAACTGCAATCCTAGATTGCGGTCTACCAAAAACCAAATTCCTGATCTGACATCAGCCATAGGCACAAAAAATTCGTGTTTTTCTACTAGTTTAGCAAAAACATCTACAGCATCAAATAAAAAAATTACATATCATACCAATATTTCATACTTGCATTTCGAATTTTTGCCAATCACCCAGGTATAAATAAAATATATTAATTTCAACATAATAATCTAAAAAATTATATCTAGATTTTCAAGGATGTTACCAAAGGTAGAACCTGTGTTTAGAGTGCCCGGAGTGGGGGCGGGAATGTGGCGGGAAGGGGGGAATACCGCCGCCATAGTGGCGTGGAAGGGGCAGGAAGGGGCGGGCGTGGAGGGTGTCACAGGCGTGGGGCTTAGGTGGGGGTGAGGTGTCCACTCTTGATTGGATAGGGTTATAATTATTAGTTTATATAAAAAAAATCATATATTTATTTTTTTGGCCGTTAGTTTTAAAAAAAAACAAATTAAATAAAAATAAATTTAAAAAAAACATTACATAATTAAATTAGTTAAATAACCATTACATAATTACTTAAACAACCATTACATAATCCTAATTCCTAAATTACTTATTTAAACACTAGATAATTCCTAAATTACTTATTTAATCTTAAGAGAAAATTGCTCGAATGGTCCCTGTGGTTTACTCAAATTTCACCTTTAGTCCCCAACTTTTAAAAATTACAGGTATAGTCCCCAACTTTTGATATTTTTTAACTCGGATAGTCCTTGGAGTTAACGGAGGTTAGATTATCCAGTTAAGTTGGTGTAAAATTACTAAACTACCCTTATTATAAAAAATAGAATTTAAAATAATTAAAAATTATGTGGGGCCCACCACTTCTTCTTCTTCACTTCATCTTCCCCACCACCAAACACCTCCCCAAGCCACCACAACCACCACTACCACCGATCTTGCCCTATTTCCCGTCAAAAAAGTTTACAATCTTGCCCTAACGATCTTCACAATAATCGTATCAGAAACATCAACAATCTCCAATCAATGAAACTAGAAGAAGATTTTGCTGAAAACCGAAAGAGATAGAAGAGGAGTCGAGGAGAGAGAGAGAGAGAGAGAGAGAGAATGCGGAGAGAGAGAGAGAGAGAGAGAGAGAGAGAAAGAGTGAGTCAAGAGGAAGAAGGAACCGGAGGAGAGATAAGGAATAGGAGGCGACGGCGGTGGATCCAGCGGTGGCGCCGCCTTTGTCACCGGTCACAGGTATTACCCCAAATCAACATTCCCTTTGTGGCTTTGTTAATAAACCATGGTGAGGTTATTGGATCTGGGAGAATGATACCGATTGTGAAAGGTGACAGTGGGCTATGATGGTTGCTGGTGATTGGGTTGCGATGTCACAGGGGGGTTACGGTGGTTTTTGATGTTGAGCTCATGGTGGTAACAGGGGTGGTCGATGGCAGCCGGGTGACGCCGTGACAGTGATTCGTGCTTACAGTGACTGTGGTGGTGTATGATGAAACTATGGTGGTATTCGGGTGATGGGTCTGAAGGAGGATGATGATGGATTCCAATCGGGTCAGCTGTGTAGATTAATGAGGTGGTTATTGGAAATGGGTCAGGGAGTCGTTTAAGGTAGGGTCAAAGAGAGAGGGTGGTGGTGGTGGTTTGGGGAGGTGGTAGTGGTTTGTGGAGGTGATGGGGTGGGGAAGATGAAGTGGGTGGGCTCCACTAAGAATGGGTGGAGACACATGATTGGCTAAGGGGTTAAGTGGGTCCTCTTTGTATTTTATTAATTAATTAATTTTTTTATTTTTATTAAAGTAAGGGTAGTTTAGTAATTTTACACCCACTTAACTGGATAATCTAACCTCCGTTAACTCCAGGGACTGTCCGAGTTAAGAAAAACCAAAAGTTGAGGACTATACCTGTAATTTTTAAAAGTTGGGGACTAAAGGTGAAATTTGAGTAAACCACAGGGACCATTCGAGCAATTTTCTCTAATCTTAATTTTCTCTACTATGGAGAGTAGTTGTCCCAGTCCTCGATTGTGTAGTACGTGGGGGACACGGAACGAGAACTATCGCGACCATCGGATCTCGCATCCTCGTGGATATAGCAGTACTCTCCGGGGCCGGCCCCGGCTTCGGCGAGAGTACTGCCGGAGATTAGACGGTCCGGCAGCTCCTGGTGCAAAACCGTCACCCATATTATTCATTGCTTTGAGGAGGAGGAATAGGTGTGACTGAGAATTGGGTTAGGTGTTGTATTTATAGGGTTAGAAATATGACCGTTTGGGGGAAAACTTTGAAATTCAAAGTTTGAAATTTAAACTTTGAAATTTAAACGTTTGGGGGGGGGGGGGAGGGGATTGAAATTCAAACTGTTTGGAACAGTAACCGTTTGAATTTCAAATTTTGAATATAATTTTTTTATATTATTTTTTAATATTAATTATTTTTTTATTAATTTGATATATTTTCGGTTTAAATTATTATTATTATTATTATTATTATTATTATTATTATTATTATTATTATTATTATTATAGGAAAGTTTTTTATAAAAAAAAAAAAGAAAAAAGAAATGCCACATTTCACCCCCCCCCACACAATGGTCCCACAAGTGCCACATGACGCTTCATCCCCCCCCATAAATTATTATTATTATTATTATTATTATTATTATTATATATTATTATTATTATTATTATTATTATAGGAAAGTTTTTTATAAAAAAAAAAAAGAATAAAGAAATGCCACATGTCACTCCCCCCCTTCCACTCCCCACAATTTCAACCCCCCCCCCCCCCCCCCCCCTCACCCCCACCCCACAATGGTCCCACAAGTGCCACATGACGCTTCATCCTCCCCCTCCGAGTAGTCTTATTAAAGCTTAAAATTTATGAACTTAGCCAAAGAATAATACAAGTCTAACAATAACAACGAGTTGAAAGTCACCAAAATTGTTACTCAAATGTTTTCAATCATCTAAATCGATTTATTCATAGAAATTACGATAATACTAGTAACTACTTTAATAATTCAAAAAACAGGTAAAAAAAATATTGCAACCTGAACCTACTTGCGCCTAACCTGTTCTTAGAAGTAGAAAAAAAACCAGTTTAACCTATTACCCGACCCATCCATTTTAACAACCTCTAATTACAAGCTAAAAAATAAGTGAGAGTTTAGTAAAAATTATAATTATGATTGCACAAAAAATGTCAAACATGAAGGGTGTACCAATAGTTGGTACCAAAAAGCCATGAATCCGTGTTTAGAATACATGATAGCTGTTCTGACTCAGGAGACGATGACATTATCAACTTGGATAGCCCATGATGGTAAAGGCGCGCTAATGACGATAGGAGAACCCGTCACAGGATGCTCAAAAGACAAACTCTCAGCATGAAGTTGATGCCCATCATAAACTCTCCCATTCCACTCATGAACACCTTCATATTTCACATCTCCGGTTACCGAAATTCCAAGATATTGACAATGCAACCTAATTTGATGCGTCCTTCCACTTCTAGGATACGCCCTCACCAAAACCGCAACTTTATTTCCTACTAACTCAACAGATGATTTCTCTTCAACCACAATATCTATTTCACTCGACTCATGACATTGCTCACCATTAACTGATAATACCTCAAATAATGTTTCCATTTCTCTAACGGAAGATCCACCTGGTAACGTCCTACCCACGTCTTTTGTAGCATACACACGCCAAGCTCCAAACTTTGACCGACCATGACCTGATTTAATAGTCATCTTTTTCCATTTTGGAGCCTGCCCTACACAGCTAGCAATGTATGTTTTTCTCACTTTGTGATCTGTGAAAGCCTTAACAAGTTTCGCAGCCACTTTATGTGATTTAGTGACCAATATCACACCACTTGTATCGCGATCAAGTCTATTTGCGAGATGGAACTCTGTCTTCTTGGTCTGGGTACCTATAATTAAAGATATAGTTACCAAATTGCATAAAAAGAATGCACATTGTCTCAAAAATATTGGGCCCTATTTTATAAAGTAACAATCAGTTATTTATATATCACCTCGTTGTGGGTTAATCGGTCATATAGGTAACCATGTCCCTTATTTGATAATATGCTTACAGCAAAGGCACTTATATATTGATTTTAAAAGCGCGGCCCCTAAAACAAGAATTGACACATACTATCCTTGGTGTTTGATTGTTCATCGCATCCTAGATACAATCCGTTTATGTCAACTTTTCAACAATAGAGTATGCATTGTACCGCAATTATATACAAAAGAAAAAAAAATTAAAAAATTGAAGCCCTCATCATGATTTACTATCATACATTACTCTGAAACACAAGTAGAAGTCAAACAAAAACTAAGCCATCGTCTGGTTACAATCAGAACATGCTAGAGCCTATTTTATAAAGTTACAATACATCACCTCGTTGAGGGTTAATCACTTATACAGGTAACCATGTCCCTTCTTTTTATAATACCCCCCCCCCCCCCCCCCCCCCCCCTTACGAACCACCCACACAGTAACTATAAGTTTGTAGTACAAGCCAAGATACCAAGACAAATTCATACACCCTAAGAACCCGTATCCTACGTCTCGCTAAAAACTAGTATATTTAGGGATTCAAATATACTAGTTTCAAATGTCGTTTGGTTGAGCTTGGGGACTATATCATTCTACTATACTACACCGTTATCGGTCATCAATTTGGCATTAGTATATAGTGATTAACCTAATAACATGAATAAAATCCCTAATTAACCCTTTTTAATCCTAATCTCAAATCCCATAATCAAAATCCTAAAACAATGCATCAAAATCCTAATATCAATTTCTCTACACAAAAACACAATAAAAAAAATTAAAAAGTTCACCTACATCCCCTGATTGATAACCAGAACCGTTGACCAGACTAGGAACAGAACTCAAGATCGTCCTCAACAATAAACCCCTTGTGGTTTGTTCAACGCAATAAGCCACTCGTCTTCGTGAAGAACGTCACTTTTGTTAAGAGAAAAGAGGCTAGATTTAGAAGACGCAGACATGGCTCTGCTCAGCTCTATTTCCTTAGATATCAGAGGTAATGGTGGGGATAGTGGTACTGGATAGTTGTCGAGAGATTGTGGGTTTTTATTTAATTGGGTGGTTTGGGAATCGAAGTGTGGTGGGCTGCCATGAATGGAGATCGGAATAAAGGTGGTTATGTGGTAAGATGAAATAAAATTATGGATTGAGGGTAGAGTCAAGTGGAATGGCATTTACGGTTGTAGGATGGAATACAGGAAAATTATCTAATGTTTTAATAAATAGTTTAGGATTATATGCTATGTTTGTAATAAGTAATTTAGGATTATATAATGTGTTTATGTAAAGTGGTTATATAATGGTTTATCTAATTTAAAGAAATAATGGAAATAAATAATCCCAACTATTCACTATTGGCCAATAACAGTTCCAACTACGAAAATCATCAATATTGGTCCCAACTTTCGACATATTGAAAACCAACGGACCCAAACTAACGGAGGCTAACTCCGTTAGTGTGATGCTGACGTGGCATGCCACGTAGGATCATTTTGCCACGTGGCATGCCACGTAGGATGCCACATAGGATTATTTTGCCATGTGGATGCCACGTAGGATCATCTTGCCACCTAAGCATGCCACGTCAGCATCACACTAATGGAGTTAGCCTCCGTTAGTTTGGGTCCGTTGGTTTCCAATATGTCGAAAGTTGGGACCAATATTGGTGATTTTCGTAGTTGGGACGTTATTGGCCAATAGTTAATAGTTGGGATTATTTATTTCCATTTTTCCTATTTTTTTTCCCAATGATCGTATACATCTATACAAAATCCCATGCCCATTTTTCTATATAAGTGTCATGTTATTTAAAACTTTAATATTTATAATAATTACAAGTATTGCACATGTATATTTTTAAATAATAAACATATTTTTTATTTTCTTATAACAATAATAAAAGAAAACTATAAAAATAACAATAATAAGTTTTGTTTTATTAAGAGAATGTTTGATGAAATTTTAATAATAAATAAATTTAGTTATACGGGAATTTGAATTAAAATAAACTCAACTGACCCTCAGGGACCTAAATTGCAAATTCTTCAAACTTACAAAACCCCAATCCAAGCCCGCCCGTCACCCTGTGTCTTCGGCGTAGCATGTAGGATCGTCTATTTCTCAATTAACAAGAATTTGATAATACCCACACGCGTATCCGGATCAATGGCGGAATCGTTGATCTAGTTGGTTGTTAGATATTAAGGATAGTGTTTGGAAATAAGAAAATAAGCGCGCACACACACAAATCACAAAACACATGGGCAAAAATTTGACGTGGTTTAGCAAAATGAGCAAAGGTTGCAAATGAACAGTGGCGAAGCTTGGTTTCGGAATCGGCGGGGGCCGAACTCAATTTTTTTCAATCGGTAGTGGAAAATCGATGGGGCCGGACTTAACCCGGACTCAATTTACCTATAAAAAGCGTAAATTTCCACTACTGCGCCAAAAAATAGGGGGGCCAGGGCCACCCCTGGCCCCAATAATACTTCGCCTCTGCAAATGAAGAAAACAAGGGACCTATTAGAGGCCCTCTGTCCAACACCTAGAGGCTTCCCGGCGTGGGACTCATACGCCTGATGTATTTCAGGAGTAGGACTCTCCTACGCCTGGAATGTTTCATACAATACAAGTTCGATACGTAAAACACTGAAATGTGTCACACCCTCAAATTCCACAGCGGGGTTTATATCGCGAAGCACGTGACACACTAGTATTCCCATAGCCATAAGTTATTAGAATTACTCTAAGTGCCCAAACCATTTAGTCCGTTGTTAAAAAACATAGTTTAACGTTTAATTAAAAAGTTTAGTTTATTTTGGAAGGGTAAACAAACATAAACCGTTTAAATCCTTACGCAAAACACGCGCCTAAAACCAAATTAAACGTTAGAAAAATGTAAGTTTAATAATTTTCAAATGCCCATGACACAAATGATGCATTTCCTACGTGCTCTAAACCTATCAACCTGCAAAAGCATGCTAGCGTGTGTCAACATAAAGTCGACGAGTTCATAGTTTAAGTAAGCAAAAGGGAAGTTTTCGAAAGTAACCAACCACCAGTTTTAACACATGCCAGGGGTAGCTAACCCACGCAATGTAACTAAACAAATGTAGTACCGGGAACATACAAAAGTTAATTTTCCTTAGCACTAGTGTCTATCATTACTAGCAAGAAAAGTGGACAAAAGTTCATGCCCGTGACCCAAGCACATCAAGCATGAGGCTGCTATACATCCTAATAGTACTTTAAAGTGATAGAGTCCAGATTCAAACAAGGAATCAATGTATCCCAAAACCCGGGATAATGTAGTAGTCCCAAACCCCGACTAAAAAGTTAATTAATTCCAAAACCTGGAATTATGTCGTCTCAAAACCCGAGCGCATGCTTCTAAGAAAAGAATAGTGAAACTCACCTTAGGTTGCACTTGAAAGCTAAATCCAAATCCAAATCCAAATAAGTAATAGTGACCCGCTAACGACTACAATGTCATTACGTGTGTTAATGTGTATACACAACACAACACGACACAAAACAAGACCCGTTTGTCAAAGACATCCAATGATGTGAATATGCTTAAGTGACACTAATGTTTCTACATGCACAAGTGACCCTATGACTTGTTGGTGAATGTTATGTTTATACATCATCATACACTCCATATGTGATCCGTACAAGTTTACGCATAAGTACAAGTCATAAACAAGTCAACAAAGTCATCAAATATGCACTTATGTACAAATTCCATAATCTGCGTTTTTGGGGCAGATTATGCGTCGTCGAAATGAATTTTTGAAAAACACTTATACAGCCTATGAAAGTCTTAAAATAATACTGAACATGCCTACATGTTCAGTACCCAATCCACTATTTTTATTTCGTGACCGAACCAGGTTGAAAAATTATGAAAAATCATTTATCATAGCTAGGTTCTGAAAACGAATCTGTTGCGACAGTTTACGAGAATTTTTTTTAAAAAATTATAGATTTATCCAAACGTATTGAATCCACTTTGAAAAGTCATAGAATTCATGTGTCTAGCTACTGTCCAAAATTCGGGGTCTAATTCTTTTTAAAACTCGAGTTATGACCATTTAATGTCGATCCAAGTTTCAAGTCCAAAAATCAGATTTGACCTTCGTTTTTATAAATTCACAAAAACATACTAAATGATATCGAAATAACACAATCTGAAAATCTAAGACTATAAGTTACATGATAGACCCAAGTAATAAGCAAAACAAATACTTTAAGACAACGTTACTTGTCATACAAGTTACCTCATACAATCTGTCCACTTTTTAATCATGTTAACGGAATATATGAAATAGATTAAGAAATATTTGAACTCAACATTAACGAACCCTAGGTTCATAATATTGCCTAAACAAGATCATAAAGACGTAATATAACATGTTCCCAACATATATCAGGTCCAACATGCAAGATTTGTCATGAATATCAACCTCTACAAACCCTAAGTCATCAACAATCATTAACATGCAAAACCCATGTAAGATACATCATGATATCACACAAACACATCATCTAACATGTTAAATCTTTATAAAACTCATGTTTACATCTTTATTAGTTCACATCAGATTTGGACAAAACAAGTATTATTGTTTTTAAAACATAATTAAAGAGATTAAAGTCACAAGAGATTGTTATTATACTTAAGCACTTCAAATAAACAATCCAAACACTTCCCAAGATTCCCGAATGTTGTTCTTGAGCCTAATTACGTGTTTATGGTATAGTTTCCCATAATAGGAGGCGTTTAAACGAATTAGGGTTGTGATTATGTAAAAAGCGGGGTTAAAACTCGTTTTTATAACAAAAAAAACACCTTGGGCCCATCAGATACCCCTCGTAGACAACAACGGGTTTCCCTTGGGCCGCTCGCGATACACGACGCCCCTTGGTGCCGAGGTGGGCGGGGCTTGGCCTCTGTGTTACATCCTGAAAATTCGTCAATAGTTATTTAGACAAACTGACTGCCTGGATTCTTATCGATAGGATCTATTGACTTGAATTAGCGAGTAAAAGTTATTTAACAATATTAGAGGGACTCGTTTTATCATTCTTTAAAGATGAACTATCAGCTTTGGGAACCAGTTAGTTATATGTGGAAGTAAAGGGGATCTATATGTAGAATTGTGAGAATCCGGTTAATAACCGAATTCATGGATCGATTAAACGAAAACAACTCGGTTTCAGACGGGAGATTCGAGACGAGACAGAAACATACGATAACAAAGTCATCACAGATTCGTATTAATTCAGAAACGGTTACAGACACTGTCATCAGTAGGATAAACATCTATCTCGGGGCCGGGGGAGGTCGGGCATGACCTCCCCCTTGAGAGCATTCAAAGTACAAACTCAAATCACCAAAATGAACAATAACACATGAGATTGCTATTTATAGTCCAATACCCAAAAGACACCTTCGCCCCTTTTGAATGGTCGAATGTGGAGCATTTCCACATTCGCCCATTTGTAATGGTCGAATGTGGAAAACTTCCACATTCGCCCAGTGTATATAGGTCGAATCTAGCTTTGGTATTGTCCTATATTTTACAAATGCGTCAGATCCATAAAATGCCCTTATGGATCACCACAATCTCATGTAACACATACAAAGACTCAACCCTGGTCTATTCGACAGTGACGTCCACAAAAAGTGCATCAACAATCTCCCCCTTGGACGTTGCTGGCGAATCCACAAATCTCTTGCACATCAACACATTCTCCTCTTTGAAAATTCCTAGCATCTTCAGTCAATAATTGTTGAAGTATCAGACACATTGTTACATCAACAATCTCCCCCTTGACTGATGCTTCACCAAGTTTCTCTGAGATCCCGTATGATAAATCAATCATGTTCTTGAGTAACTTCATCTGTTCGACAGAATACAAGCCGTAGACGAGTGGAACAAGCAATCAGAAGCTTTCATCAGGAACTACCAGTACTAATTGAAGGACTTGAAATGCTTCAGAAACTGAAGTTTTCGGTGGGGCCAACAATATCTACCAATAGCTCTTGAAAATCTTCAGGACTGTGATCTTGAAACTTTCGTTGAACCTACGTGCCACATGACTCCTACTAGGATACCTCATTACTTTCAGAACATTGAAATCTCAAACTTGATTTCCTTCTTCATAACAACTCTTTAGAACAAGTTCCTTCAAACACACAGGAACTGGGTTGACTGTTCTCATCATGCGGAATAAAATCTGTCTATTTTCTGGCCCATAATAGTCATTTGAATCTGATTATCATACTGTTGATTCTTATGACTACCCCACAATAAAATGTTTCATCATCATCATTTGTTCAACAATTCGTGAAGACATCATCACCATTCTCCCAAAAATCTTCAAAAATTATTCGAAATTTTTTAGGCCTTAAATTCTACATTCGCCCCTGGTACTTCTACATTCGCCCACTTTTGTTGACCCGAAGGTAGAATAGTAACCAGAATGTAAAATAACACTTCACCCTTTCCACGTTCGTCCAAAAACAGATACTTTCGCCCACTCGACTTCCACCTTCGCCCGTGCGATCAATCGAATGTGAACATAGTCACCCGAATGTGGAAAATATTATCACAAAATTCCAGGTTCGCCCAAAATCTCTCCACGTTCGACCAAAAAATACTACCTTCGCCCAGTAACATTCCACATTCGCCCACCCGTCTTTCTAAAAGGGGCGAATGTGCAGACTGAACGTGTTCTTGATCAATATTTTCTTCAAATCAGTCCACAATCACTCTAATCCTTTGAATTTGATGATGAAACTTGTTCAGAAAGGTGCGGAAATGAAAACCTAACCCTCGAATTCACAAAAACATGGAGAAATCACATGATTTCGGGTTCAATTAAGAATCTAGGGTTTCTAGGGTTTCAACCTTTCAATCAAAATCTGAATTTTACGTCTGAAAACATGAAAAACGAGCTGTGATTGATTCAAACGACTGTTAGATCGTTCAAATTGGTACCACGGCTCTGATACCAATTGAGAATCCGGTTAATAACCGAATTCATGGATCGATTAAACGAAAACAACTCGGTTTCAGACGGGAGATTCGAGACGAGACAGAAACATACGATAACAAAGTCATCACAGATTCGTATTAATTCAGAAACGGTTACAGACACTGTCATCAGTAGGATAAACATCTATCTCGGGGCCGGGGGAGGTCGGGCATGACCTCCCCCTTGAGAGCATTCAAAGTACAAACTCAAATCACCAAAATGAACAATAACACATGAGATTGCTATTTATAGTCCAATACCCAAAAGCCACCTTCGCCCCTTTTGAATGGTCGAATGTGGAGCATTTCCACATTCGCCCATTTGTAATGGTCGAATGTGGAAAACTTCCACATTCGCCCTGTGTATATAGGTCGAATCTAGCTTTGGTATTGTCCTATATTTTACAAATGCGTCAGATCCATAAAATGCCCTTATGGATCACCACAATCTCATGTAACACATACAAAGACTCAACCCTGGTCTATTCGACAGTGACGTCCACAAAAAGTGCATCAACAAATTGTTAATTTAAATCATTTTGAAAAGACAACACACTAGATCAAATATGACATAGGATGTGTGCGGCAGAAACAAAAAACAGAAAGTGAGAGAAAGAGTGAGCGGGAAAGAAAAGGAAGGAGAGGATGACATCAGTTGTTTAGGGCGGTTCCAATCATGTGGCTTCTGGTTTCGCGGCTAGGCAATGTTTATTTACATCTTCTTCTCGTTGTGTATCATTTTAGACTTGGATTGATCTAGGGCGGTTCATGTTGAGGCGACTAACGGCGATAGTGGTGACTATGACGAAGTGCTACATTGGGAGGTTAATCTGCTTCGTGAAGGTGGTGGCCGCTTATTATGGTAGTGGTTAGCATGGTCATAGTTTAGTGGTGGTGGTCGCAAGTGTGTATGGTGTTAGGGTGGTGTTTGGCTAGGATCGTAGTGGTGGTTACGTAAGTGGCGGGTATGATGGTTCTTGGCATGGTGGATACGATGTGATGGTGATGATGGTGTCCGGTGTATGGTTGGCTTTAGTAGGCGGTGGTGGTGATGGTTCAAGGTTTCGAGAGTCCATGGCGGTTGTCAGTATTGATCGTAATTATGTACGGTATCCATCAATATGGTGACAGGTTTCGGAGGTCGCTTAGGTTGGTTGTAGTCATGGTGGTGATATAGGAGACGACGGTGGTGGTTTCGGTAGTGACAGGTAATGGTGATGCTGTACAGAGGGGGCATGATGAGTGTGCGGTGATGGCGGTGGAAGTGAAAGGGTGTGTGTGTGTGTGTCACACCCTCAAATTCACTTGCGGGGTTCTACCATGAGGCGCGTGACATACCAGGATCCAAGTCAACGGTCACAATAAACGACAACTATATGATATGGAAATCACGCAATGAAAACCAAACCAAACAGTTTTAGAGTTTAGACAACCATAAACAAACCACAGCAGAAGCAAGTTAAAGTTTATAAACCATAATCAAAAGTAATTAGTTCAAAGTATGAAAATAATGTTTGACCATGCAAGACAAATGAGACTCAGTGCGACTCCAGTGCACCAAGTCTCGCTGCTACCTTAGCATCCTAAGAAAACATGCAATGTTAGTCAACACGTACAGTGCCGATGAGTCACAGAGATAAAGTTTGAAAAGTATGTCAACGTTTGTAAACCACATCCAACAATCCTTACATCTATACCTGATGCTAGCTAAACATCGTTACATGATACTAATGTGTCGTGAACCACCGCTGAACGTTAAAAATGCCTCAATACCCGCCACCGGACATCACCTGGTGCCGTAAGTTAGATAGGACAAATATGCACCAATCCGACTCCCAGTCAACCCGAGTGGGGCTTTCCGGGCCCAATAGATTTATTCACACTTTCCCCGCTATGTATCTACATATAAATGGTTCACAAGTTAGAAGGACTTTAAATGATATAATGTCACTTAGTACCCATGTGATATAATGTTGG
The DNA here is from genome assembly GCA_030844895.1 of Ambrosia x helenae. NCBI lineage: Eukaryota > Viridiplantae > Streptophyta > Magnoliopsida > Asterales > Asteraceae > Ambrosia > Ambrosia x helenae. The sequence continues at coordinate 77,658,493 of CM061230.1, forward strand.
TCTAAAAGTTCATGTAGTTCGTACCGCATGTTTCTCCCCCAATAATGAAAACAGTAAAATGTGGGGTTGTGACACTCACCTTAGGTTGCATCTTCTAGATAATAATAAACCAGGCTTGTTTGGTGATTCTAACTACCAGAAACCTACCATAGATAGCCTATTAATGTTTGACCAATGATATGTTTGTCTAATAACTCTTAATGTCCAAGACTTGACTTTATACGTTTGAAAACATGTTTAAATGTTTGACACGACCACGCAAGACTCGACATAACGTTGGTGACACGTTGCATCAGTTTTTCAAGCATATATAGTTTATATACAAGCAATGCAACTATGTATCCTGATCAGTGCAACCCACCTCACAAACGCATTGAGCTCTATATCAAGGTATTGCTTCCACAAATCAAGGGTTTGGTCACTATATCAAATATGAGTAACATCCACCAGATTATCTACTTAGCCTACCAATTAACTGATCAGAGGGTGGAAGAAGGAATCTTGCCCCCACGAGGTACTTCATCGCCTACAACTAAGGATAACAAGAGGTAGTGGGAAGATGCTTCGGGTAAGATCTCAGGTGGTAAAGATAGTGAGCAGCAATGGAAGAAGTTGGATACCAACGGCAACAGCAACCAGCCCATTTTTGACATAAACTACGGTACACATAATGGGAGGCACCCAAAGTGTGAACGATGCAACTATCATCATTCTGGTCCATGCAAGGAAGGAAAGTATGAACGATGTGGAAAAGTTGGTCATGCGGCTAAGGACTGTCGTAAACAATTCCCAAGGAACCTGCAGAAATAATAGGGGCAGTAGAGTCATCGAAATACTAGTAAAGGGTGTTTCCAGTGTGGGAGTGAAACCCACTTCAAAGGGACTGTCCCCAACTCAACGGGGATAACAACAACAACGAGAACAACATTGACAACAATGTGTGACAGGTACGTTTTTATGAATGACAACCATGCTAAATTTTCTATTCGATTATGATGCTGATTGAGTATGTGCCTTTGATCTTTAGCATGTCCTTAGGATTAGACCCAACTCTTCGGGAACCCAAACACACTTTAGAACTAGTTGTTGATATTCTTGTTGAACACGTAGTTCTATCGTGAGTGAAAACCTGTACGGTTTAACCAAAGTCTAGGTATCGATCTTATCATCCCAACTGTCCTTTGTATCTCTAACGTCATTATGGGTGTGGACGGGTTATCCAGCCACGTACTGAAATCCTTAGCAGGAGATAATGATTGGTGTCCCTTGTTTTGTGGGAAATCTTATCTGGCCAGGGTAATCCAAACAATGCCAGTGTTGCCACCACTCTTTTAGGAAAATTTACAGCTCATAATTGAAAAGTCGAACTGAATTTCCGGATGAAATTCTTTTCAAATTGAGGATGATGGGACACCAGAAATTTTTTCAAATTTTTTCTATCTTTTGAGACCTACTCCAAGGATAACTTACCGAATTTCAGGATGAAATTCTTTTCAACTTGGGATGATGTGACACCCCGCATTCTCAAGTTAATAGTTTAACCTAACTCTAATTAACCTAAATGATAGTTCATAGCATTACACTTCACTAGGATTAGTTAACTGAGTCGCACGGTACATGGTTATAGGTTAATAACAGCATAATGGTAATTCGGGAAATTACCGGATGATGTACGAGAGCGTTGAACCCCGAACATTAGTGAAATAACAAAACAAATAATTGTCTGATAGTTCGATTGATATTATTTGCAATTTTGTGCTTATTCGAATTTATTTGTGAATAATTAAATAAACAAAACGTGTTACCAAACGCGTAACTGACACTTGACCAACCGAGATGGTACTTCAGGTCATAAAATATTAGGTTGATTATTTGTGGTGTTAGTCTAGACGTACAAAGCCCAAATAACATGCAAATATATATATATATATATATATATATATATATATATATACACGTATAAGTATAACACTTAGAAGGCGCCGAGTGGTATGGGGGAAAAGACCCAAACCCCCGTGGGGCGCGAGGGGGTGTCTGACTGACCTAAATCGGGATTTAGGTTATAAATATGATTTTAAACCCACTTCTTCATAATTACACTTGCAAAACCTGAAACTCTAGCCTCCATTACGAAAATACAAACCCCAAACACCTACTCAGGCTCAAGAACATCATTCTGAAAGCTTAGGAAGTGTTTTGGATCCTTACTGTGAAGTTCTTTAGGTAATTTACCGAATCCTTTGTGTTTTAATCTTCTTAATTATGTTTTAAAACACTATAAAATCGGTTGTCCAAATCTGATGTGAACATATAATAACATAAACATGACTTTAATGATGATTAAGAGGATTATTAACATGTTTATATGATTTTATGATGAGGCTTTGTATGAAACTTGAATGTATATGTTTATCTTTGTTCCAGGGTTTATATAAGTTATATTACTTGATAAATCTTACATGTTTGATCATATCTACATGTTAGGAGTATTGTATTACGTGTGCATGATGATTATTGATCCATATTATGAATCTAGGGTTTGTTATTATTGAGATATTAACATGAATAAAAATAGACATATTGTATGAGGTAACTTGTAGGATAAGTAACATGATCTTAGAGTGCTTCTTTTATCTGTTACTTGGTTCTAACATGTAGCTTATGGTCTTAGATTTTCATAATGTGCAAATTTATATGATTTAGATGTCGGATTATACATTTTTGGAATTTTATACAAACAAAGGTCAAATCTGATTTTCGGACTTGTAAATTGATTCGATTTTAAAAGGCTATAACATGAGATTTATAAAGAGTCACACCACTAATGTTGGAAAATATATAGATACATGAATTTTGATATATTTCCAAGTGGATTCATCCCGTTTGGATGGATCGATGATTTTTAGAACCTAGCAGCAGTAAATGATTTTTGTTATTATTTTCAACATGGTTTTGTCACAAGTCAAAAATAGTGACATGTGGGCTGGCCATGTAGGCATCTTTAGTGAAATTTTGAGACTCCAATATGTTGGTTAGGTATTTTTCTAAAAATCGTTTTGATGACTAATAATCTGCCCCGAAAACGTAGATTATGGAATTTATGCATAAGTGCTTATTTGAAGGTTTGGTTGACTTGTTTAGGACTTTAACTTATGTGTAAACTTGTATGGATCATATATGGAGTCTATGATGATGTGTACACATAATACTCACCAACGGGTTCATAGGGTTACTTGTTCATATAGAAACATTAGTGTCACTTAAACATATTCACATCATTGGATGTTTAGGACAAACGGGTCTTGTTGTGTGTTGTGTATACAGATGAACTCAAAAGCATGTGTCTCGGGTTTTGAGACAACTTAATTCCTAGTTTGAAATCATTTAAAAACGCATTTGCATGTTATAAAGAGTATAAATCATAACAAAGTAGTTTTTATTATTTTGTTTCACCAACGTACTGGATAATAGACTCGTGTGTACTACCTGATGATTCTCCGAATAACTAAATCATCACTGTACTATGTTGGCGCTTTTTTTATATTTTTTTTATAAAAATGCTTGAAAATGTTTATATTACATACTTAAATTTAAAAATAATAAATATATAATTTTACTTAGGGTTGTCACAGGTTTTCACAACTCAAAGGGTTTTCATTATAACTCTTCCATGTATATATATGAATTATTAACTAGTTACAGACCCTTAAACTTTTGACCTTTCTAATGGATTGTGTTACTTCAGATGTTCTTAACAATAGGCCAAAAACATTTTTATGGTAATTATTCGTAGCTTATTTTTTGAAAGCATGTTTCACTAAGCCGGGTAAATGTATATCCTTAAAGTAGTCTTCCCAGTCAATAAATTCTGCACGGAAGAAAAATGTCTCCATCTCATCATTGAATCTCTCTCTTAGTATGCAATGAAGCTTGTTGAGATTGGCATCATCAAAACTATACATTATACAAAATGAATTAATTAATTAGACAATCGATCCGCAACAAAGGCTTAACTTCCACTACATGAATGGATTATGATGTGCATTTATTTTAGATAAGAAACATTAATAGATATCGTACATTTATTTTATAGAAGAAACATTAATAGAAACTTAAAGAAGAAAGATCAATATATTAACCAATTTAGTTAAAAGATAACCAACCTTGTATATTCATTTTTGTACTTAAATATGCTTGTTTTCTACGCGTTACATTTTGTGAAACACAATGACAACTAATATACCGGACTCTTTTGGTTGTTAGGTGGTTTAGGTTTATGAATATACTTTGTTGGTGTTTTATGGAAATACAAGTGTTTCTAGATAGTCTGCTAGTGGTACACCACACGTGGACTGGGTAGATACTTCCCAAGAAACTTGTTATATTCACATCTAGCATTCACATCATAAGCAAAATAGAAACAAACCACTCTGTAGAACTTCATTGCTTGTTCTACATCATTGACTTCAAAGTAGATCGGATTGAAATATAACATGTTGATGTCATCAGCTGAATAGTTAATTAACCACATCGGGTCAAAAACTCTAATCTTCTTGAACATAAGCTTTGGGTCTTTATCTCTCAGCACAATCACTGCTTCAGCTGTCTTCCAATCATAGTACCAGAAATGAAAATCTTTACTGAAGTTCTGTTGGATTGGAATAAAAGGAATTCGTTTCATCACAACTGGAGGTTTATACTTCAGAGTCACTTTATTCAAACCTCTAATTGGATCAACTTCATTCTTATGGGCAATTCGTTTAGGATATTGAGGCCTAAACAAATTCCATCTTGTTCTGCTCTCCCAACTCATCTTATTAGCAAAATAACCTACTGCATCATTATTCACAGAAGCTCCACCCATAACGTGTCTACAAATGTCCCTCATAGCGCAGTAAGGAAGTGTTTTGATATTATAGAATCTGTAAAAGTACAGAATTCCCTTTTCCCATTTCACTCCTATACACCTTAATTGTGAAAAGTATTTCCAGCCTAAGGCTCTACCTTTGAAAAACTGATTATGAAGTTTGTAGAACGCACCCTGACTTGGATCTTGGTGTGTCACGCGTCTCGCGGTAAAACCCCGCATGTGGAAATTTGAGGGTGTGACACAATATTAACAATACATCCCCACCACACAACATAAGCATGACCCGTTGAACAGAGAACGAAGAAATCGCCTTGGTTGTGTGCGTCATAGACGCACAAAACGACCCATCCTTGCAGCGCCAACTGTCACACCCCGCCAAGGCGAAAACACGGGAATGCAACGACCGAAAGGTTTTCAAGCACCAGGTTCAAGCAATACACATTTATTGAAATAGTACCACCATAAGTGATGGTAATTGTCATGAATTCATTGAAAACTAAACCATATTGTTAACATAAGAGACATTGTTTTATGAAAACTGAAAACATAGCAACTTGTAACCGACAACAACCATCAATGTGGTACCACGGGGTGCATGCTCGAACCCTTCCCTCAATCCTCGGTGGCCCTCCATTAGTTACCTGAAACACATGCATAAGGAGTTTTGTCAACAATAATGTTGGTGAGTCTATGGGTTTTGAATGTACTGTAAAATGAACGTGTCATTCGTGTTTGACCAATCATAAGCTAGCTAAGCAAATAATCACTGTGAGAACCATGAGTCCCGTAACCAAACCTCTTGACTGTGGTGCCTTGCGCATTGCATAATAAAGACAATGTATGTATAGTAGAATACTAACACTCTTTTGCATGTGGCCGGTGATGAGCCGGTCGTCACGGTTCATACACAACCTAATTAACCTAGGTAGATAGGATAAGTAGGGTATCAATCCAAGGAGCGTGTGGTTAGTGGATATTATGTAGTTGATTAAACGGTGTCGCTTATGAAGTTTACTAGAGACTTATGAAGTTGGTAATTGGTTTATTTAAGAATGTGATTGAAAAGGGTTTTGTTGTTATATTAAAAACTTGAATTGAAATTATATGTGAAAAATAATAAAGTTTGTAAACAATTTAATTAAAAGGATCACACCTAGGTTTCAACAACTAAAGTCTAAGGTTTTCACAAATGGGTCAAACAAGTGTAGTGCAATTGGTGTTAACGGGGTGATTGTTCAATAGGCTTAGGTGTCAAGTTTCATCAACATCAAAGATGGACTAAACTACACTTCATTACCTAGAACATACAACCCTATGTTTGTATTAGAGCAAGAAAACATGTTCATGACACTAGAAATTGGCACAAGATCAATTAACTAAAATGAATTCAACATAAGATTAATCGCAATCTAATACAATGATTCAAACACACAATCACACAATTAAAAGTTTAAAGTAATACCCAAATGTTTAAACCCTAGAGCTTCAATTGTTTACTTCCTAGGCGTGATACAAAGAGACTAGCCACTCATGGCCATGGAGTTTGATTCTTCAAAAGTTGGGTCTTGAATCTTCAAAGGCTTGAATAATAGGATGATTTGGTGTTCTTCAATGATATGGAATGATATGGGTTTGACAAGATGGAGTGGTAATGATAGAGATACCAAATTATGAGCCTTCAAGGTGTTCAAAAGCCAAAAAAAATCGAAACTTCCGTTTTGATACGCATTAAAAACATTAAACCCAAGTTTGACTGCAAGTGCTGTAGGCTACGCCACTTTTGGCATCGCCTACGCGAGTCCCGTAGCCTACGCCAAAAGTGGCATAGGCGACGCCATGTCTGTTTTGGCTACGAGATTTTGCTCTGTCCTACGGCATTTTGGTCCCCTTCTCCTACGCGAGTGCTGTAGGCGACGCCAAAAGTGCTGTAGGCGACGCCAGCTTGTCCCGGACATCCATTTCAGCTTTTCTTGGTCAATTTATCATTCCTTGTGCTCCCGAGATGTTCCAAAAGCTCCAGATTTGCACCCTTTTCGTGTTAATACCTGAAAATCGCAAAACACATCAAAGTAGTGCTATTCCATAATCGTTTATGCATTAATCAATCAATTTAGCTCTATTAATTCTCAGTTTTTCACCAACCCATCAGCCGGTTAGAGCGACTAACCAAGAGTGGGGGTGTCAACCCAATAGATCTATTAAAGTGTTCCATGGCTAAATGTCTAGCTAATGGTTACATTAAACGTTGTACGAGGACTAGTGAGCTCATGAACCAAGATGTCTCATGTTCCACATGGTAGTCATGCTAGAATGTACACACACTTGAAATGGACACAAGTATTGATGCATGTATTTCCCCCAAAATGTAAAATAGTAAAATGGGGCCATAGAAAACTCACCTGTTTGAGTCGTGTGTGGTCTAGTGAGCTAGTAGATGATCACCGTCCTGACAAATGATGCCCTATGATCATTATAGACATGGTAAGTCACCCGAAGGTTGTTTATCATACAAATTGTTCACCCGAAACTTGTGGACCATTGTGTTCAGTGTGTTTTGGTGCACGTGGTACTTGTTAATGTTCTAACAAACATATAATTCCAAAACTTTGTTGTTTTGAAAGGTATTATCCATTGTAAACTAAAATGGGCCCCACATGTTGTTTTGGGCCGTATGTTAGCACCAATTCACCATGTGTGGTTGGCTTTTGAGAAAATATTGTTTAACACATGTTTATTTCCTCTTTGAAACCATTTGTGAGGTAACACATGTTTTGGCCTAGCTTAACACACGTTAGCTCATGGTAGCCGATGTGTTCTTATGGTGTAAAGGATAATGCCGATTATCTAGTGAATCAATTTGGTTGTTTTAGGCTTATTCGAACCTTGGAGTGTTATATCATGACATATTGTGAACCTTGTAGCAAGTTTAAGCTTCGATTATTATGTTATTAACCTTAGCTTCAAACTTAAGCCAAGTAAGCTTAGACTAATGAAACTCGAAGTGATCTAAGTTGTATATGGTTCCAAAATACAATTCAACTTCTCTTGACTATAACAAAGCCGATTGTAATGTTGTTAAAGCAAGATTACGTGAACCAATGCTAGTATTAAGACAATGTGCCTAAGATTTAAATCTAAAAAGTATTGTTTTGAAAGCTATTTTCTTGCAAGGTGTTGTGTGCTTAGTCATGGTGTCCTAAGGCCGAATGTTGGATCTAACAAGAGGGTATATCGAAAGAAAGAAGCTTAGAGTGCCATGTATCTTACCTAGGATGATTCCAAGTTAGAGGGTCTTGTGTTTGCTCCCTCCTTTCTTGATGGCTTCGGCTTGGTGTCCAAGTGTTTGGCCGATGGATTTGAGTAAGAGAGAGTGGGTATTTGTGTTTAGAGTTGGTGCAAGGAATGAGGGTGAGGGTGGAGGTCCTTATATAGGAGTGCAAGTGGGAAGATGACAAAACATTTGTGGCATCCTCATGCTTCTCGGCCGAAACAAGGATTTAGAAAGGTTTCATGGATTCTTGCAAAGTCATTTGGTGGGAAGACTAGTCATGAAAGGGGAAAGGTTGACATTGGTAGTTAGTTAGTTAGTTAGTTTTTGGCTTATATCCATTTGTATGTAAGTTCTATGTCTCCTTGTTGACTCTAGTCGATCCATAACTCATAGGTTGGAGATCTCATTGAGCTATCACTATCTTGTTTTCTTACTTGGGGCCGTAACCTAGTCATGGTAGTGTGGACTTGATGTTGACTTGCCCTAGAACATTCTTGCTAGTGGTTGATAGTTCCAAGGGTCTTAGGTTGTCATAGTGATAGTGATATGTGTTTGTTCATGTTGGCCGATCCTAGGGGTGTGTATTCGGGTAAGGAGAAAGCAAAGGGGAAGGATGGTAGCCTAAGCATAGACCCTATTTTGGTATAAGAGGTTGTTTTGTCTCCATTAGTAAGCATGTGATGGATTAGAGTATGTCTTTATCTACTATCAATCATGTTTAAGAAAGTGTGGCTATTCCTTTGGCTTTGGTTTCTCCTAGGCCGATTTTTTGTAGTGTTTCTACATAAGGTTAGTTGACTTCATGTGAGAAGGTGGCTACCTTTGTCTTGATATCTAAATGTGTGTAAGTGGTAACTTCATGTGTTAGCTCTTGTTTTTCATGTGTTCTATGTGGGCCGATTTCTTATAAGTGACTAGTGATATGTATGTTCCTTGAGTAGTGTCCTAGTGTGTTAGTTATTATATGGATGGTTAGGGACCTTCGGCCGATCAAGTAGAACAAAAGAGGTTTCTCACGAGTTCTTTGGATGTTTACATGAGCATTATGTACAAGCCGAGTGTATGTGAGCATGATCCATGGAGTCTTATGACTAAGATAGCTCTATTATGATCCTAGACTCAACATTTTTCATGAATTACTAGTCCTACATATGTTAATAGTGTTGTGAATGCTCATTGTGCCCATCATGTAACCTCTAGTGCCCTGTGATATAGGAATATCATTCGGTCTAGAATTGGTAATAGTTGATTCAAGCCTTGTGTCTCTTGATGATGACATCAACATGTATTTTGTTTCATATGCGTCATAGGTTTGTTTAATGATATCCCATGATGATCTTTGTGTTCACAAACGTGTGTTAGAGGTGCATTATCATGTGTTAGAGGACAACAACCTCTAGTAATGCTTGTTTGATGGCATGTCCGGGTGTTGTATGACTAAACAAGTGTACGGTGTTGAGTTTTCTATTTAACTCATGCTCTACTAGCCTGGGGGGTATAGTGTATGCAAATTGTCTAAAAATGCACATATAATGACGTAATAAATGAAATATGTACGGTTATTGACCTGTTACGTTGACTGTTGTCACACCAACGCCGCCCAAGGTTGGGTTCCAGGGACACACGGTTTTGGGACCGTGTATTGTGTGACTTCAATCAGCAAGTCGGCCTAAGTGGTCGAACAATCGAGAGTCTACAAAGAAAATGGGCCGACCTAAACGTCAAGTGTGGTTGGTGGACTACATTGTACGAGCGCACAATGAACTGCCACCCAGGCATTGGGGAGGAGATTGTTGTGCAGATGACCCATGCAACCTATGCGGGTCATTACCGCGGCACGTTTGACCATATCCAGGCGTGTCACCTCCTGCGCGAGCTTTAAGTGTTATTTTTTGTATTTTTAATTAATGTTTATATATTTAATGAATTATGTTTATGTTTTTTTGTTATTTAATGGTGTTTTAGTTTATTTTTATTAAATTTTTAACACACACGGTTATAAAATACAAAAACAAAACAAAAGGAACACACACGGTTATAGTAAAAAGGTGATTTAATTTAATTAAAAAAAATTAAAACCCGGTACCAGCCCATTAGATAGAACCAGCAAAACGGTCCACGGGACCACTACCAACGTGGGTGGCGGCGGTGTTACCGTGTTGGTAGTGGGTACTCGTGGACAATTCGGGTGGCGCTCCGTCCCCCTTATAAGGCGAGATTATTTATCACTCTGGTATGTGGCTTGTTTGAAAATTCATCTTTTACTTATCTTCTAGTTCTATTGTTTTAAATTGATATGGAACTAGCTATTCTCCCGTCGCGCGTTGCAGCGCCAACGCTGGACGAAGTTGACTAATGCTTCGTCGAAGATTATTGTTATTGCCGTGTCTGCGTTGTCTGCTATTTTTTGTGAAGGCAACATAAGTATATTTTGGTTCTTTCAGATTTTCATGAGTTCCGCACAACCATCCTGTTGACGTCGTGTATGTCTTTCCTTACAGATACCAATTTAAAGATACCAATTTAAAGATGACAAAGTTGAACAGTATTTTCTTAGATCACGCCCGTCCATTTTGATCCAACATCTCAAACATTCATTGCATATCCAACGGTTAACATAACCCATAACTTTGTGCTTCTCCACACGTCTCCATCATATCCACGTGGTGGTTCCTGCCACGTTTCCTGTCTCAACACAAAATTTCCACCATCACACCATGCTCCACCCAAACAAAGCATCAATTTAACATTTTTTATCAATAAACATCATCGATGTTGATACACATAAAGAAATGGTTTATGCTACAAAAGTAATAAACGACATTCTGTCCATTTTTTAATTTTCAGAGTGGGACTTTAGGTTAGCTTTTGCAAAGTCAACTTACTAATGCCACATATAAAGTTTTGAGAACTAAAAGCACAAACCTTTTATCTTCTTCATTGGCTCAAATAGCTAAAAGTCTCATGCTAAAACCACCTAGACAACTAATAAATGCAAGACTTAGGTAACAAATCAAATAAAAACGGTGGGTAAAAGGCAAGAAAACAGTATCCAAGTTATCCATGTTCATTTCAAATGTGCTTTATACGTTCAGGTAAGTTGTTCATCGTCAACGCCGTGTGCACCTAACAAACTGGCGCAACAAAAGAGGCCTAAAAGCACGATATAGATTCAAATATCCTAAAACAGGCAACGATTAGTTTTCGTAATGATATTACCACATCAAAAATTTGGAGATACAAAATGTGGATATAAAATACGGTTGGAAGACTATAATTAAGACAATCAAGTCAATTAGCTTGTAGCTATAAGAGTCGGAATAAAAGTCAAGCCGGTCTATTTGTATCGGTTAATTAGATAGAACAGTCAATTGTAGGGTATAAATACCCAGCATATGGAAAGATTCGTAAAACGTGCAATGGATTGCGTATTTGTGTCTAGTTTGGTTTCCTCTTTCCAAACATATCTAAAATGATCCATAAAACTAATTGATCCCAGTTCCCTCAAAGACGTTTGCAGCTCGACCCAACCTAAACCATTTTGACACGCAAAAAAGAACCAAGTCACCATTTTGACTTGTTATCCAACTTAAATTGGCACCCTAACCAAAAAGAAATTATCTTCAGTTGTCTGAAAACACAAACAAAAGGAGATTGAGAAATTAAGAAATACTTGGATCATTCTACAAACCACATGGAGTTTTTGATAGTCTAACCAATTTATCTAAAAGCTACAATACTGAACTTGTAAAATTAAGATCCCAGTGACCTCTCCCTCTTTTTCAATGCATGTTCTACAACTACTTAGCCAATTATAAAATAAATAGGTGAGATTAAGAAGAAAAAAACTTCCATATACAGGTAAACATGTAGAGAAGTAAACCAAAAAGAACAAATGAACTGCTAAGTTGTATTAACCTACTATATATATCAGAATTATCGGCAATCAACATACACACATGACGTCTAATCGCAACTGAATAACGGAATTATTTTGAATCATTCGTTACACATCTACAAACACAACTGACCACATACATAAACAAAGACATTTATGTTGTATAACAAAGTTGAGAAGGGGCCACGAAGCCAATAACAAAAACAATGAAAAACATGACACTTGAAGACACTACTACAAAAGCGAGCTAAAGACGGGGTTAAAAAAAAAATAAAGACGGGGTTTTTGGTTTGAACCGCGTCTTTTGCTCAATATTATAACCCAACATAATAAAATATTAAAAAAAATTCAATACAACCCCGTCTTTTGATTATAAACCCTGTCTAATAGTCTGAATCATAAAACCCCGTCTTTTGCTATCCTTGTGACAGTTAAACCAACGAAATAAAATATCCAAAAAAATCCAACTCAACCCCGTCTTTTTAATTCTAAACCCCGTCTATTAGACTAAACCCCGTCTTAAAAGAAAACACCGTCTTTTGCTATTTGAATTACATTACACTTACAAATTAAATTACATTACAAATATTACAATTACATAACATTACAAATACAATTACATTACATTAGGGATGAGCATGGTACTGGTACCAAAATTCCCCAAAAATGGGTACCGGTACCAGTACCGTACCGGTATTTGAATGTAAAAATCGGTAAACACGATAACGAAAAACAAAAAATGTGGGTACTGGTAGTGGTACCGAAATTGATTCGGTACCGGGAATTTGGTACCGGTACCGGGTTCTGGTATCGGTACCATTTGCTCATCCCTACATTACATTACAATTACAATTACATTACATTAACTCCGTTTTGTTTTAGGTTTATATGGTTGCAGGGTTACTTTGGTTGTATGGGTATTCATCCTTTCTTATAACCCCTTTATTTCCCTCTCTATGTTTTCTTGCTGATTACATGCTTCTGATTTTAGGGTTTGCAGTTGTTTATTTCTTCTCGCAAGGTAGGTTATTGTGGTCATATGAGTGTTTAAACTTTCTTATAACCCCTTTCTTTCTCTCACTGTTTTCTTATTGCTTACATACCTTTGACTTTAGAGTTTTCAGTTGTTTGTTTCTTCTGGCAAGGTGATGTTACCAAACGCGTAACACGCGTAGATTAATAGATCTTGCCTGCCTTAATTGAAGATATTAGGCTTTAATGGATCACAATGAACAACAGTAGATAACATATGTCTTAATAGATCATATTGAACCTTAAAGGATCACAATGGACAATAATAGATCATATTAAACTTAATGGGCAATATTGGGCCGTAAAGAATCCCAATGGGTAGTAATAGAGCAGATATGTCTTAATGGACCATAATGGACCTTAATTGATCATAATGAGCATTAGTACATCATAATATGTATTAATTGATCATATCGATCCTCAATGGACGATAGTTGATCATATGGGTCTTAATGAATCAAATTGGGCCTTAATGGATCACAATAGACTTTAGTAGATCATATTTGTGTTAATGGCTCATATTGGGCCTTAATTTTTTTTAGTAGAACATATAATCATCATATTAAAACAAAATACAAAAGTTACATCACAATAGAAGGTATACGGGCAACGAGCTCCGCCGCCACCCTTTTTGAATTGCGAACCCTAGTCTACCAAAGACAAATCCTTGCCCCCCTAGAGATGAACTATTGCGGTGGACGACCCGTTGGACTCTGCTCAAGAAACAAATAGCTTCTGGCGCTAGGGAGCCAAAGGTATCAATAAGGAGTTTTGAAACTCAACCCCAAACACCCTCTTAATAGATCATATTGTACTTTAAAGGATCACAATGGACAATAATAAATCATATTAAACTTAACGGGCAATATTGGGTCGTAATGAATCTCAATGGGCAGTAATAGATCAGTTATGTCTTAATGGACCATAATGGGCCTTAATGGATCATAATGGGCATTAGTACATCATAATATGTATTAATTGATCATATCGGTCCTTAATGGACGAACTAACATCAGTAAAAATTTGTCAAACTAGACTAACATAGACTTATTATATATAAATACGGAACGTGTTTGCTATTTAAGCGATCAATGTTAAATCGACAAAAAACGCGGCGTTTTTGAAACGCGAAAAGGAACTGACTTGGGAATCGGACGTCAAAATGCATGGTTTTAACCGTATTCGTACTCTTAGAATAGTTATTATTATAAATAATGTCATTTATTAAGTTTTGAAAGTGAACGGATCGTTTGAATGAAGGATATCATGACCATAATAATATTGAAATAGATCGGTTTAGTTGTGTTTTTAATTTCGAACATAACCGGATAACTTTTATAATTAATTAATGTGACAAATATAAAACCGAGCCTTAAAACGTTTAAAACGGGCTCGATATGCGGTAGACACCCACCTACCCAAACCCTAAGTATTTAAGGCATCTCAACCCTCCTCCTCATTTTGTTTCAGCCGTCACCTACCCTCTCTATAGGAAAATTAACCCGCTTCTCTCTCAACTCTCTAACATCTCACGATCTCTCCTCCCTCTATACAGTCGTCGGACGACCAAGACAAAACCTGACGGGTGTCCGCGATGACCGCGTGTGTGTGGAAGCACTGTTTGGACCGCGTGTGGAGGATAGAAGAGGATGACCATATGCTTTCACCCGATCTCTCCCCCTCGGCCCTCTTTCTTCCTCTCTCTAGCAGCAGACGGTTGGTAGTGTTCCGTGGCTTGCGTCCGAAGGCCGTTGGTGGCCGGTCGGCAGTGTTCAGGGTCGCCCGAGGTATTTGAGTTTTTTTTTTCGCATTTTAACTTTGAGAAATGGTTTTTGATAGTGTAAACTTGATTTGAAGCAAAATAGTTTAATGCAGAAGATGAGGTTTGGTTGGGTTATGCTATTTATTTTGCTACTTATTTGTGTTTGTGATTGGACTGTGTAGAAATGTATTTGATGTGTTTTATGCTAGTTGTGTTGATAATTTTGTTAGGATAATAGAGGTTGGAACTGGAAGGGAATTTTATAATTTAGTTATGTGCAGGTTTGCCCAAGGCATTATAGCCTAGTGGCATCTTGGTGGTGAGATAAGACTTAGGGGCCATAAGGTCCTGGGTTCGAATCTCATAAAGGGGGGTTTTCTCATAATTATGAGTTTCCTCCTGAATTGGTGACTTGGTGGTGGAATATGATCGCGTGGAAACATTGGTGGCACGATGATACTCCAGTGTTCCGTGAGTGATTCCAATTTGTTGGCCGTTTAAAAAAAAAGTTATGTGCAGGTTTAATTTTAGTATGTATAAGATTATCTCATGGAGTTGTGTAGATATATTTAAGTCATTCTCTCCGTAGTCGTTTAATTACTTTTAATTACTTTTAGGCATATTTATAGATTTCATTTCTTATTTCAGCCTACTAATTTGGCTTTTAACTAATACCACTTATGACTATTAATGAGTTTTAATATAACAAATAACATAAAGTTGGTTTTTTGAATAAACCTTAACCAATTATGACTATTACTAAGCTTTTATTTAAAGATAACATTAAGCTGATTGTCTACTGGCAAAATATTTTTAGACACCGTAGTGAATACTTTGTATTATTTTCTTTATGGATGATTCAGGTTGGTAAGTTGGTTGGTTTTTTCAAGTTGAATAATCGAGTGACCAAGAATCTTCTTTGCTGTAGGTATGTAACTGTTGGATATCATTTTAAAAATTGTTCCAGTTTAACTACTTGGGAGGCTTTATGATTGATTAATTGAGCATATTGTTATTTGGTACATTGAAATTGTTTATTTCTATTAATGCAGAGCTATGGTGTTTAATTCCAGTTGAATAAATCTATTAATGGTTCAAGACTTCAAGGTACCCTTCTCAAGTCTTGTTTGGAAGAAAATAATTCATAAACCAGGTAACTTGTTTCCATTTTTTATTCTTTTACACAACAAATATCACAAACAAATAAGGCGTAATCGACCACAACGGGTGTATATCAGAAAATGAATTGCATGTATCCAAGATCCAGATGCTTTGTATGTTATAACTTAAACTTTGTGTATTTACTCTTATTATAGATGTGGAACGACACGAAATTCGCCACAAACCAAGAGATTGATATTCTAGTAAAAGAAGCTGATCCCGATTTTACTTAGTGAGCTAGATATTTCTATTTAGGTTAGCTTTAGACATTGATTTTAGCTTTAACTCGTTTGATTAGCTTTGTGGATGAATGTGTATTTAAATATTAGCTAGATTAGCTTTGTGTTTTCGGATTGAATGTGTATTGGATCGTTTTGATCAAATTCGGAATGATGTATTGGGTCGATTGAATCAATGTGCAGGTTTTGATTTGGTATGAAAACCAAAACGAATTGGGTTGATTAAATATGCAGGTTAAGCAAGTTCTGTAATAAATATTTTTTTTTTAAATTTTAAATTGTACTAAAGACGGGGTTATTTTTTATTAATATAATATTAAAAAGTGCTAAAAAGACGGGGTCAAGAGCATGTTAAAGACGCGGTTTTGTTATATGTGATATAATATATGTATAGCTTTAAAGACGGGGTTCAAGGAAAAAAGACGGGGTTCAACAAACCCCGTCTCTTGCTAAATTGACCAAAAGACGCGATGGCATAAGACGGGGTTCCAAACCCCGTCTTAAAGGCTTATTCACCCCGTCTTTAGCCTCTCATCTGTACTAGTGAGAGTCACCAATCTAACAATCTATATATATCAGCACATGTATATGAGCACAAATAAAGAGATGATTCTTATTGATAGACAACAGGACAATACAAGACTTTATATAAGATCGTTACAGAGTTTCAACTATACGATAAATTATCTCCCGCGGGTTGGATGCCTTCCTCTTGTGACGAAGGGGTGTATTTATAGGCCCCTGGGTGGCCTGTGATTGGTTGTAGGGAGAATGACAGCTGGCTCACACGATTATGACCGTTGTCTGTCATTTGCGCTGTTGCTCTGTGATTGGCCCACGTGTCTTGTGATTGTCCTTTCTGTCCTTCTCTTTACCTCGTACCTGCAGGAGATCGTGGAGCAGGGAATGGACGCCCCTGATTGGCTGTATGTCCCTGTCATTGTCGGATGACACCTGTCATGTACTAGATAGCGTGCGCCGGCTTCTAGAACTCCACGTCAGCTTACTGTGTTGACGTGTATGCGAGTGTGGGGCCGTGCGCACGCGCGGGTACATATCTCTTCAACACTCGATTATGATTCAATTCAATTCAACACAACATTAGCAAGACAATCCAATCACGAAAAAGTAAAACATACAAACAACACCTTTAAAGGAAAACATATTGTCGAGCAACTAGTAGGCACACATATAAGCAAAATAAACGACCGGATAAGAAACAACTTTTGGAAGAAAAACAAACCCACTCAATATTAAACCAACATTTAAGAATATAAAAACATTCAAAACAGATGCAAACAACCGATTACAAAGCAACACCGAAAACCAATTCTTTAAAGCAAAATTGGCAAGCACACATACTGATAAAAACAAATAACCAAACAACTGGAAAACATCGATTGAATGTGAGTAGAAACAACCTTAAATAAAGTTGTAAGAAAATCCAAAAGAATCAAACAGTAAACACCAAAAAACCGTTAAAAAAGGAAAGCATAAGAAACCTCGTTGGGATTTAGGGATAAGGGCGAGAGAGATGCAGCAGGGAGATAAGGTTACAATTTTGGTAAGGTGGTATCGCGAAGGTGGTGGAGCACTGACCGGGCTCTCTCTCTCTCTCTCTCTCTCTCTCTCTCTCTCTCTCTCTCTCTCTCTCTCTCTCTCTCTACCAAGGTATGGATGAGTGGTTGTGAAGTAGCAAAGAAGAAAACCTGGTGCAGGGTTGTTTGAAGTGGGAGGAGAAAAAGACACGTAACCCTAGACCTAAACACTAAACTGACGACAGCCTCCCAGGCACACACGTGGCAAAGCAGATGACAATGCAAACCCAGGGAAAAAAAAAGGAAAGCCAAAAGCATTCCAGCCGGATTCGAACATGAGACGTGAGAGATAATAAACAATAACCAAATTAATACATAGTATCTATCTATCTATATATATAAAAGAAAACGTATATGCTGACGTGGCGTGCAATGGAGGCCTCAACCTCCCCTTGAGAGTGCCACGTGGCATGATAATTGAAAGATTTTAGTGTTTTTGAACTATTTCATTTTTTAATTAAAAAAAATATAAACATAAAACCCTAAATTAAATTGAGTTATTTTAGGAAAAAAAGAATTTAAAAATAAATTTAAAATTTTCTCTCTCATGTTTCTTCCCATAATTTTTAAACGTTTATATCTTTTATATACGGGATTTTTTAAAGTAAAAAATTACACCAAATTAACGAGCGTTTATTATCTTTCCAACGAGTACCATAGTCCTATATAAAAAACGGAGAAAAATCAACTATTTTTTGTGGGGTTTCGTTCATACAGGAAAAAAACACACAAAGTGTTCATGTTATTCATTAATCATGGTTTTTCTTTTAAACCAGGTTCTTATCTACGATGTTGAAAATCAGCCCAATCGCCATGTTATCATTGGAATTTTACTAGGTATACTTCATCAAGAGAAGTTAGGAGAAAGAATCGCACAACACTGCAACACATGGTGTCACCTTATAGCAAGGTTATTTTTTTTATTTATTTAATTACAAGAGTAATAATTATTACTATTAGTATTAGGGGTGTGTGGTAGCCTCTTAATGATCATTCAGAGGCTACCTCTTAATGGTCCATAATCTCTGAATGGTTAAGAGGTAACCTTGAGTCTGAATGGTTAAGAGGCAACCAATAACATGTTACCTCATAACTATTTATACTTAAGATTACATTTTAACCATTAAGAGACTATGAATCATTCAGATGTAACCTCTTAATGACTATTCAGAGACTACCAAACAGCCCCTTAGTATTATTAGAATAGTTATATTTTTCAACCCCGGGACGCTCCCGGAAAGAATTGATAGTTGCTGACGTGGCGTTCAATGGTGGCCTCAACCATCTCTTGATTATGCCACGTGGCATAATGAGATGCAATGATTACAACTTCCAACTTAAGTGTTTGTTTAGTTGATTAGGTTAGGAATTATAAGAGCCATTAGAATGTGAGAAATTAGAGAGATGTGATGAGTTTTTTAATAGTTGCAGCTTACATAACTGATTCTTTAGATGATTTCTGATTAGGTTTTAGATTAGGGAATATGAGTTAGTACTGATTAGAATACTATGAACATGCAATGATCGAGAGATTTTGTGGTTACTTAACTTGAGCCATTTGCAATAGGTTATCACGTAAAATTAGATTTTTCAACCACAGGACCCTCCCAGGGTAATCAGCTAGTAACTTATAATAAAAAAAATTGAATATCGATGAGGTAGCATTCAATGGAGGCCTCAACCCTCCTTTGAATGTGCCACGTGGCACGTTGAGTTGAGAGTTTTTAATTTATTTTTTTATTTTTTTTTCATTCATTCTCCTACACTTATCCAACTCTAATCTCTTTAAGAATTTAAAAACAAATTTAGCTTTTTCTCTTTAATGTTTCCTCCCATCATTTTTAAACGTTAATATATTTTATATACGAGATTTTTTAAATAAAAAAATTACACCAAATTAACAAGCGTTTTATTATCTTTGCAACGAGTACCATAGTGCTATATAAAAAATGAAGAAAAAAAACGACTATTTTTTATGGGGTTTTGTTCATACAGGAAAAAACACAAAGTGTTCAGGTTATTCATTAATCATGTTTTTTCTTTTAAACCAAGTTCTTATATACAATGTTGAAATTTAGCCCAATCGCCATGCTATCATTGGAATTTTACTCTTCTAAAGATGAATAGGTATACTTCATCAAGAGAAGCTATGAGAAAGAATCGCGCAAAACTGCAACACATGGTGTCACCTTTTAGGAAAGTTATTTATTTATTTAATTACAAGAGTAATAATTATTAGTATTAGTATTAGTATTATTAGAATGGTTATATTTTTCAACCCCGGGACACTCCCAGGATAAAAGCTAGTAGTATAATATAAAATGTATAAGGCGAGATTATTTATCACTTTGGTATGTGGCTTGTTTGAAATATTTCATCTTTTACTTATCTTCTAGTATTGCAAAAAAACCCTAATCGCTCCGGTTTTCTCGGGCAACTAACGGCGAATCGAAAAACAACTAAGGATGGATTCAGAGGATTGGGAACAACCTCGTCATCGGAAAGGTAAACGGAATGAGCAGCAGGATGAAGGTACTAGCAAGGTTTTCTCGAAGTTTTTCGTGTCGAATCTCCCTCCAAAGTGCTCTTCACAGGATTTAAAGGAGGTGCTGGGTCGGTATGGACGATACGAAGGATCTTACATCGCTAGGAAGCTAGATAAATGGGGTAAGAGGTTTTCTTTCGTTTCGTTTTCTGAGGTTAAAGATGTTAAACGGTTGGAGGAAGAGTTATCAGATGTGTGGATTGGTTCATATAAGTTATTTATTACGATTGCTCGGTTCGTTGATGGTGAGAAGGTGTCTAGGCCGGTTAGTGATTATGGGTTGAAGAAGTCTAAGCCAACCGAAATACCCCATGCAAATATTAGTTTCACAGAATCTGTTGGGAACGGGTCTGCTAATGCAATACTTGGCAGTGGTCGTTCTTTCGTAGACTCTTTGTTAAACCGAAACAAAGTCGATGTGATTAGAGTGGATGATTCAGTGGAACGATTCTCGCATTGGAATGGATGTGCTCTTGTGGGAAGGGTAGTGGATTTTCACACATTAATGTCCTTGAAACAGTTGGTTCGGCAAAAGGGATGGAAGGCGTTGGATATCAAGTATCTGGGAGGTCTAACTGTTGTACTGGTATTTTACGATAACCAGGATGTGGATGGGTTTCTCAATGATAAAGTGTCCTAGTTCGTGTGGTTTGAGTATTTAGAGGCTTGGGTTGGCACAACTATTGTGGAGGAGGGACGAATTGCATGGCTCCAAGTCCATGGGGTACCGGCTCATTTAGCGTTTGATCACGTTTATGAATCGATTGGGAGTAGATTTGGTAAGGTGGTACAATCGGCTTCTTTATCCGGTGATGATAATAATTTGGCATACGCTCTTATTGGTATGTTGCCTAAGAGTGTAAACGTATTACGGATCGGGTGGACATTAGTTGGAGGGGTTTAACTTACAAGGTGTGGATCGATGAAGATTGCGGTGAGTGGATTCCTGATGGTGTAGCGGACGAGGACGATGATTACATGTCATCAGAGATTGAACCGGTTAAGGATGGTATGCAACAGGATGATCCAGTTAGTGAGCAACGGGAGGAGGACGATGTTACACGGGCTGAGAATGTGGATATCGCTACCGTTGGTATTGAAGGATTTAATAATGGTGTATCTAATGAGGTTGATGCTGGTGAAATTGTGCCGATGGGGTTGACAGATTGGAGAAGTTTCATGATGATCATTCTGTTGTACCAACAACTAGGAAGAAATTTAGACGTAAATCTCTTTTTAAAAATAGGAGTGAAGGTAGTGGATCTCTTGAGCGTCCGAAGAAAAGGCCGAGGGAGAACAACGACATGTTTGGATTGGATAAGTTAATCGGCATTTTATCTAATAATAGTGAACTGGTTGGTAGCGATAGTGTGTGTGGGGATGACGAGTTTATGACGCCCGACCTTAACCAAAGGGTATCAAATGATGTTGCGGATTGTGTAGTTGATGATATGGGTTTTGTTGAGGTGAATAATTTTGATAAGTCCGCGCAAAATTTGATAGAGGTGGAGGCAAATGAAACGGTGGAGTTGAGTAGAGCTTTGGGGGTGGAAAATTTGGGTAACTTTGTTCCAAATGTCAAAGAAGCGTTACGTAGCGAAGGTTATCAAGACGTTGATCAATGAATGTCTTGTCTTTGAATATTCGTGGTATAGGGAATCTTGGAAAAGCGGATTGGGTTCGTAGTCTTCGGGCTAAGAACGAGGTCAGTTTTATTATGTTACAGGAAACACAATATAATTCGATGGATACTGTGGACATTGGGCGTTTTTGGGGGGTTGGGGATTTTAATCATGATTGGGTTCCTTCTACGGGTAGATCAGGAGGTTTATTGTCAAATTGGGATCCTAAAGTATTTGTGATGGATACGGTAGTGAAAAACTCTAATTGGATGCTTATCTCCGGGGTTGTCAAGGGTAGTGGGTGTCCATATTTTATGCTTAATGTGTATGCTTCTCGGAATATTAATGCAAAGCGAGTTTTGTGGGCTGAAATTAAACGTATGATTGGGGAGGGTGCCGGTAGGTGGATAGTGGCCGGAGATTTTAATGCGGTCATATATGTTGAAGAAAGACGGAACTCTATTTTTAATGCGGTTGAGGCTAATGAATTTAATGATTTTCTTGATGAGTCGGATTTACATGAGTACACCTTGAAAGGGAGGCGATTTACTTTTTTTGTAGGTGACAAGTTGAGCCGAATTGACATGATTTTTGTCAGTTGGGAGGTTTTCATGGAGTGGCCTTGTGCCCAGTACATCGCTCTTGAAAGGTATAAATCTGACCATAGTCCCTTATTGCTGAAGACAGGCTCGAGAAATTTCGAGCCTAAACCGTTTAGACTTTATAACTCGTGGATTGGTCGGGGTGATTTTGATTCGGTGGTTCGTAGCACTTTAGAAGAGGGTTCGTTTTCTGGCCACCCGGATTTTATTTTATTGTCGAAGTTCAAGTGTTTGCGTAAGAATATTACTACTTGGGCTGATGGTGTTAAGGCTCATGAACTGGAGGAGCACCATATTTTGAATGTTGAGTTGAACGATCTTGATACTGCCGCGGAGACCAGATCGCTTTCCGAGGAGGAGGCATGGTCTTTGGCTGAAATTAAACGTCGAATAGGTGAATTAGATGAGTTTAAACACCGTGATCTGAAGCAGAAGGCGAGGTGTAATTGGGCTTCTTATGGGGACGACAACTCGAGGTATTTTCATGGTTTTATTAATAAAAGAAAGGTGTCTAATCATATTCCTTGGTTGGAGGTTAATGGGCGGTAGGAATCCAACCCGGTTATTATTAAAAGGGAGGTTATGGGATTTTTTCAGAAAAAATTTAAGGAGACTATGGGTATTCGGCCGATTCTTAGGTGTTATGGGTTGGGCGTGATGAATAGTGAGGCGGCCGAAGGGTTGGTGGCTCAGTTTTCGGTTCAGGAGATCAAGAGTGCGGTCTTTGATTGTGGTGCGGATAAAGCCCCGGCTCCTGATGGTTTTAATTTTAGATTTATTAGACACTTTTGGGGCTTGTTCGAGAATGATTTTGTGGCTATTATGGGTCATTTTCATGAGGTGAGACAGTTTAGTCCGGGGGTTGGTTCTTCTTTTATTACTCTGATTCCTAAGGTTGGTGATCCTTCGAATCTTGGGGATTTTAGGCCAATCAGTCTTATTGGTAGTATTATCAAAGTGGTCTCTAAGGTTTTGGCGGCCCGGTTGAAGTCGTTCTTGGGTGGTCTTGTTTCTGAAAACCAGTCGGCTTTCTTATCTGGTAGATACATTCTAGATGGTCCTTTAATGACCAATAAAATTATCACCTGGGCAAAGAAAAGGGACAGGATATTTTTTTTGTTCAAGATCGACTTTGATAAGGCTTATGATAATGTTAATTGGGAGTTTCTTCTGTCTATTATGACGTAGATGGGTTTTCCTGATGTTTGGTGTGATTAGATTCGTGGTATTTTGGTTTCATCCAGAGCCGCAGTTTTAGTAAATGGGGTTAAGTTACCCAATGACGATCCATCTATGTCTCACCTTCTGTATGCGGACGATGCTATGATCATGGGGGAGTGGTCTTATTTTAATTTTACTAATATGAGACGTATTCTCCGTATTTTTTATTTATGCTCCGGGTTGAAGATCAACCTACACAAATCGGTACTTTTTGGTGTGGGTGTTGAGGACGCCGAGGTAGTTAGTATGGCTGAGGAGCTTGGTTGCAAACAGGGTACGCTGCCTTTTTCTTATTTGGGCATCAAGGTGGGGCCAACATGAATAGGGTGAAGAATTGGGATCCTGTTGTGTCAACGTTTAAGCCTCGGCTCTCGAAATGGAAAGCTAATAATCTTTCTATTGTTGGGCGTTTAACGCTGATTAAGTCGGTGTTGGATAGTCTTCCGACATATTATCTTTCTCTTTTTAAGGCTCCCAAGAAGGTTATTGGTGATCTTGAAGGTTTGATGAGACGGTTTTTATGGGGTGGTTTGGACGAGGTTCGAAAGATGAGTTGGGTTTCGTGGGAGGTTGTTACGAAAAGCGTTAAAGACGGGGGTTGGGAATAGCGCCTCTTGAGGTTAATAATAATGTAATGTTAGTCAAATGGCTTTGGAGGTTTCTTAACGAGCCCAATGTGTTGTGGAGAAGAGTTGTCAATTCTATACATGGGTCTTCGAGGAGTTGGGGTATTGCTCCAAGTAATAATGCTATCACGGGTGTGTGGAAAAATTGCGTTAATTTTTGGAATAAACATAAGGTTGAAGGGGTTGGTTTGAATGGTGTTATCCGTGGTGTTCTCGGGAATGGTAGGCATATCGGTTTTTGCTAGATTGGTGGTTGGGAACAGAGCCGCTTAGAGTTTCATTCCCAACTCTATTTGCGCTTGAAAAGCATAAAAGGGTGGTGATTAATGTTCGGCTAAAGACTAGAGGTGACAGCCGATTCATAGTATGGGAGTGGTCTAGAGTCCCTTCTACATCAGAGGAGCTGGCTGAAAGAATGTCTTTGGAGACCTTGCTGCACACGGTATCTTTGGAGGCTAGAGAGGATTCCTGGGTTTGGGCTACCGGTTCAAGTAATGGATTCGAAGTGGCTGCAGTTAAGCGGTGGTTACGTGGCACACCGGTTAGTGATTCGTCTTTCGATTTTACTTGGAGTTCATGGGTCTCTAACAAATGCAATATTTTTATGTGGCGCGCGTTTTTGGATCGCCTCCCGACCAAGTTGGCTATTGCTCGAAGAAACATAGTTGTTGATAATCTTTATTGTGTTTGGTGTGACGCGTATGACGAGTCTATAGAACATGTTCTAACCGGCTGTGTTATGGCGTGGGGGGTTTGGAATGAGATAGCTACGTGGTGCAAGATCCCTAGAACATTCGTTTTTCACGTTAAGGATTTGGTTAGTTTGCATGAGCATAGTGGTGTATCGGGTGTAAAGAAGACGCTTCTTCACGGTATTATTATTATTGCTTGTTGGAGAATTTGGAGAGCCAAGAATGAGAAGTTGTTTCAAGGTAAAGCTCCCAATGTGGTAGGCATGGTGGCGGAGATCAAGGCATTGGGTTTTTTTATGGTGCAAGTATAGGTTTAAGGGCGGGGTAGTTGATTGGAATCGATGGTGTTTATTTGATGTAACGTGATTGATTGTTCTTGGTTTGTTTGGTGTTCGGCTGCCTTCTCCGTCTTGGAGAAAGTAGTTGGTTTTGGTTGTTTTTAATGAAATTCAATTTTCAAAAAAAAAACTTATCTTCTAGTTCTATTGTTTTAAATTGATATGGAATTGTTTACATGTGAAAACATTCTTGCATTTTTACTCATTATAGCATAATATTTTTATGGAAATATATTTTGATGATAAAAAGATAAGCTAAGATTTTACATTACTAGCTATTAAGTTATAAATGTAACTAGATTATATCCCGGGAGCGTCCCGGGTTGAGAAATCTAATTTGAAATATCAATTTTACATCTGAAATAGACTGATGCGTTTTACAGTTAAATGCAGGAAAGCTTCGGGTAGCACTTAACCTAAAACAATTAACAATGTATCTCCAATGTTAGTGCATAACCTTAAATAATGTATAACTCTAATATTAAAACCTAACCTAAAACAATGTACAACTCCAATGCTAACACACATATTGTAAATAAAATTCATATTTACTGGTTTGAACATAACTAATGACTTGCCTATACATGATTAATGAATAACCTGAACACTTTGTGTTTTTTTCCTGTACGAACAAAACCACACAAAAAATAGTCGTTTTTTTCTCCGTTTTTTATATAGCACTATGGTACCCGTTGGAAATATAATAAAACGCTCGTTAATTTGGTGAAATTTTTTTCTTTAAAAAATCTCGTATATAAAAGATATTAACGTTTAAAAGTTATGGGAGGAAACATTAGAGATAAAAATCTAATTTTGTTTTTAAATTTTAAATTATTATTTTCCTAAAATAAAGCCTTGCCACATGGGATAACTCATGGCACACTCAATTAATAGAATACCCTCTTTGAATGCCATGTCATTAAAATGGCTTTGGTTTATTATATGTATAGATATATTTATTTGAGGATAAAAAAGATATGCTGAGATTTTACATTACTAGCTACTATGTTAGGGAGACGGGCGCCACTCGAATTTTCCACGGGTAACCACTACCAGCACGGTAACACCGACGCCACACACGCTGGTAGTGGTCCGGTGAACCGTTTTGCTGGTTCTATCTAACGGGCTGGTACCGGTTGATATTTTAATTTTGAGTTTAAATTTCAATTTTTTTTTTTGTTTTAACCGTGTGTTTTGTAGGTTTGTTATATGTTTACCGTATAATTTTTATGGTTTTTGTATTAACCGTGTGTTTATTAAAATGTAACATAAATAAAAATAAAAACCTTGCATTAAAACATAAATATTTTAAACATAATAATACTAAACAAAAAAAATACATTAAAAACAAAGAAAAACACTTAATGTTGGCGCAACAATCGCCATGCCTCGACATGGTCGAAAGCATTGCCGTATCGAACCCCATATACATACTGAGTGAATTCGATGGCCAACTCCTCTTCAAGCTCTGGATCGTCCTTCACTTGTTGCTCGTATAGGGTGGTCCACCTCTCACATTTGATGTTGAGGTCGCCCCACTTGAACTGGAGGTCGCGGTCAATCTTGGTTGTGTTGGTGCCAATGTGTTCAACAAAGTCGCTAAACACTCGAGCCCAAAACCCCTCGGGGGGATGTGACATCCGGCAAAAATCGAAGCATTTCCGTACATAATTAGTATATGTAATTAACTATTCTAAGCAAGAATTAATATCATTTAAGTATAATTGCGTATTCGGAAAATAGCGGAGTCCAATAGATGGTATAGGAATGCCTTAGTTTAATTATAAACGCGAAGGAATCGCATAAGAATAAACTAGTCCGAAACGGACGTTGGTGATTACCCGGTAATAATTAAATAACCGAAAACGATCCCGAATGCCCGGGATATAAAATAAGGAGTATTTTTATGAAATATAATGTGTTTTGGAACCTCAAAACCATAATTGAAAAGTCCAAATCAAAATCTCCAGGTAGTGAATAAAGTTCAAGTATCGCACCCGATGCGTGTAGAATATAAATTTCACCCGGTAAGAGCCTAAATAATTTACCAATACTAAAACTAGGATATGTTTAAGGGTAATTGAAAGCTAATTATATGTCCAGAATAGCTCGTAATAAGAACGTGCAAAAACCCGAAAAACCCTAACCGAAACGATGAAATCCTAACTAAATAGTTAGGAGATATTTTTTTTAAAAGTGGTGGGACCTATAAGGCCAATTAGGCCGGCTCTTGTAAGGTGGCTAAGCCACCCTTGTGTTCCCCCAAGTAATTGTAGTGAGTATGTTGTAGCATGCTTATGAATATTATAATTTTATTATTTAAAACACATGGTAAATTTAGGCATTTATATAAGCATGAAGAATATAAATATCTCATGCATCATCAAAGCAAAAGCAACCCTTCCCTTCCCTTCCCTAAAAAACTTACGGCCGAAACACCCCTATTTCATTTTAGTTCTTTTTTTTTCAAACAAATCAAATACATAAAATCACCTCATTTACTACCAAAACTTTAGTGTGTTCAAGTGCTAGGAGCTTAACCCTTGGAAGACACACTTAAACCCCATCATAATCTTGTGTTTTTGTGACTTCCCTAGCCTTGTGCTAGTAGTAAGTTTCTTAAAACTCATATTGTTTAAGTTTGTTCATGTGCTTAACTTGCAAGTTTTTTTGAGTGCTTTTAACCAAAGTTTTTAAACAAGGTTTTGTGTGTTTCTAAAATAAAATGAATTGTTTACAAATATGATTACAAACATAAGTTTTAGGATAGTTGGTGATGTTATTTTGTTACAAAAATATTGTATGGTCTAGTATTTTTAGAAGTTGTTTTGGATGAAAAACATAAAGTAACACCTAATACACCTAAAAATGGTTATGAACATCCTATTATGATTAATGGAACCATTTGAACATGAAATATTTGTAACAAAATGTAATGAAGCATAAATCACAAAAATAAAGTTGTAGACTTTAAAAATACATGTATGAACAAATGGACTCCAAGACTTAAATCAAACATGTTAGTAGACTTAAAATGAACATATAAGACTTATAAAAGTGTTGGATAGTGAAAAGATCACTCATTATAAATTTTGACATGTTCAAGTTTGCTAGTTTTAGTAGAAATTGTCATTTTTATAAGTCTTGGAAATAATATGTAACTTTTGTAAAGTTAGAGGTTTGAAAAGTAACTTTGGTAAGTCCATGGATGGAAATGTGATTTATGGAAACTTTATGTTGAAAAATGTAACTTTGGAAAGTAAAAGGTTAAGAATGGAAAGTTAAATTCTAAAAGGGGTGCTTTTGTAAAAGTGATGAAACTTGCACAAATATTTTATTTGAAATAATTATATTTTTTTATAAAAAGTATTTTATAAAAATATAAATTTACAATAAGTGTTGGAAAATATAAACACTAATATTTTTAGAAGAAAAACGGTAATTTAAAGAGAAATATGTTTTCCTACAAAATGTATATATAAGTTAAGAAATCGGGGAAGCGGACGCATGTTAATGCGACGAGTTATCGGACAAAGTGTAAAACGAACAAAGTATAAATCGGACAAAAAGTAAATCGGACGGATAAGTATACAAGTATAACTTCCTACAAGATACGAGTATACGTTATTGCGGCGATTACGGACTAATTATTCCAAGCAAGAAAATATGTATATATTTTGTGAACAAAATATATGCAAGGATGATAAAGGGGGAAAAATATATATGAACACTTTCCTAAGTATTGGAAGTAAAATGGGAGAATTTATGAGAAAGAAAATACGTTAAGTACGTTATTATAAGTAATGTATCTTATGGGAAAAATAAATACTTAACGTGAAATGGATCTCGTTCGACAAGATCTTTGTATATTTATTTTTATGGGGAAATAAATATATAATTAAAGTGAGTCGAGTCCGAAGATAAAACGGAATATTAGTACAAGTTAGTAAATATATATTGACGAATATGTTTAAAGATCATGACGTGTAAGGAAACGGGCAATGATTGGGGTTCGCAATGACGAAACCCACTAACTTGGTAATTTTCTCAACGGTTATAATATAAGATTAAGTGAAACTTGTAACGGGATAAATCATCACCAACGGACCTAAGACTAGGGTATATTCCTAATTAAATCGAATATGTAAATGTGGTGTCGGGAGTTAGGGAAAGAAAACTTGCCAGTAAGACACGCACTCTGAGACCAGTGCCTTATTAAATTAGGACACATGTAGGTGGACTCATATTGGACTTGGCAAAGACTATTTTCTGATTTCGTGACACGTTTAAGGTGAGTTTCACGGCCCTTTTTCTATTTTAATGTTGTTAAACTTGGGGAAAGATATGTTTGTTAAAAATGTGCAGTAACTCATAAGTAAGAAATAAAAGGTAATATGATGGGTCCATGGGTAACGGTAAAACTTGACGGGGACCCACCCCCGTTGATTAGCGTCAACTCGGATGGACCAAGGGGTGTTACGATATTCTAAATTTGTTGTTGTTGCCATGTAAACAACTTGCGGGGCAAAAATAACTAGTCGGGTTTTGGTTATGGGCTCATGGGAACGCCATCGACATTGGGATTGGAATCCTGTATTGTCATACCTTATTAATGTTACGTGCACTGTTTTACGTAAGGAAGAAAGTAAGTAAGCAAAAATGAAAACCTGTGAACTCACCAATACTTTTGTATTGACGTCTTTTTAAACATATCTTTTAGGTAACTAGGTGCTGAATAGATATGAGGCTAGTGCGGTGGAAATATGGGATGTCGGATACTTGTCGGGTTTTCATCAACATTTTCCGTTGGGTTGGGACATAGATGGAAAAACCTCAAGTATGAAAATTGTTGCTTGTGGTTTTGTGAAATGTTGTAACAAGGTACCCATTTTTGACATCTTAATAAAATAATATTTTCTAATAAAATATGGTTTGTGTTAATCTTGACTTTGATATGCTTTCGAGCGTTGCACCACGTGTTTCCGCCATTGTCTTGGTGTGATAGAAGTGGTATCAGAGCCAAGGTTACAGCAAACTAGCATTTTTGAAAAATCTAGACTATAAACGGTTTTGGCTCGAAAAGAAAGTTTCAAAACTAAAACATAACAAAATAATTTTAGAAAAGAAAGAAATTTGTACATGGATGTACAAGGGGAAATTCCGACCGACTAGCCATGTGTGTCAATATATGAAGTATTAGAAAATACGGATATGAATGTTTATGTAGTGTAGGAATCCTATTTTCTAAGATTAGTTAATACATATACGTAGTACGGATATTTTGCCAGTAAGGATGTCATGTCCCGCTTCACCTTAGTCCACACTCTTGCATCGATCACCGGTACCAGCAAGTTTGAAGGACGTTGTGGTCTACAATGAACTCACTCGCATACCTGTGGATGGGACGATCGAAAGGACTCATCTCTATCGCGCTAATGGATGTCGTCGTGTTGTTTATGATGTGTAGGCGAAACTAGACTAAGTCATTTGTTGTGAGAATCCCTTGTTTTTGGATCAGGAAGCTCGGAACTAGAGGGTACTGAGATTACCTGGCAATGCAGATTATCATTGCGGGTGCACACACAATAATAATTTGGGGTGCACGGTAACCTTGGTGGGCGCTAGGGCCGAGGTTGGTGATCACTCCTTTCCTTGTTTGTTCTTGTTTTATAGGTTCAGACTTAGCTTTTGATTGGCCAATGGGTTAAAAGGAAGGTCTTGTCGATATCCCTTGATTTCGATCCTAGCAAACCCAATGAACTTTCTTCAAGCATACTTCTAAGGTTCGAACACAGAAGAGCTCGAACGTCCGTTTATATGAGTAATTTGACGCAGACCCTCGCATCGGATAGGGACGGGAGACGAAAACATCTTTGTATTGGAGCTGAATGCCTTCTCCTCAAGGTTACCCCAATGGAGCAGACGTACGAGGATGCACTGCCTACCGAAGAGATGAATGTCTAGTACGATGCGTGGAATGCTAAACCTAGAACCCAGTGAAGACCTAGGGTGCGTCCCTGCAAAACCAGTGCGTTTTGAGCACGGGACTCTGTGTGGATCAGTTATGAGACTCGTGGCCCGCGTGCCGCTGTGTTGTTATTGTGAGGAATTCATGCTCGATCTAAAACATGCCTAAGTTGTCTTCGAGGGCTGGGCGTTCGTTCTCCAATCAATGGACATAACCGACCTTGCTGAGTTAAGAGGCTTGATCATTCTTATATAGAAGGCTCGATAGTTGAAGACGGATTTGAAATCAGCCGGCCATATCGCACATCTGCGAGTCATAGGGTTTTGCTAAGTTTTGACGAAGTCGAAATTTTCAGCCACTGATCACGACCGAGGAAGCGTTTTCCAGTGTTAGGTTGATGGAGTGTAGTGGAAAAGCAAGCCCCAGCATGCGTTTGGCTATGGACTCACTCAGAAGTGCATACGATTAACCCATGGGAAGCCACGTCTCAATTTATTGAGTGTTCACGTGTGGTTCAATGCCCCTTGCAATAGCGCTGGATAGTATTCCGAAAGATAATTCGGGGTAGACATATCAGTTGATGCTTATCCCATGCTACCTTCCTGGGATGCAAAAGTTCATCGTATGACTCCTCTACCTGCACCCACCTATTTGTTTTTCAAGTAATATTGGTGGTCTCGGTTCAGTTGGTGAACGCCTAAGTATATTCGAAGCATGTGTTGTGTCACACCCCGACTTTTCCCTCGTTAGTTGCGACGTTTGGTGCCTTTGCCAACGCAGCGGAAAGTTGCATCTAAGACTCTTATTTCCCGAACGCCAATTCTAACCCTCTAGGATCCCTGATCCCAAGACGTCGCCTACTCCAACCGTGCCGTTACCAAAGTTTAAACCTGAAAGACATACTTAAAAAAGTCAACATATAATGCTGGTGAGTTCACAAGTTTTATAAAAGAGTTGTAATAAGTTTAAAAGATCATATCCGTTACTACTAGGTTATAAGAACGTTAGCTAGACATTTAGTGTTTTTACTACTACGGTTGGGAACCCATTACTATACGTGTGTAAGTAGTTGAATCATGCCCAGACGATTTGGCTATAACCGATGCCTCGGCGAGCCAGTAAAAAGAGACAATATGCACCGCCCGGCCCCGCCGTCGAGTGGGGTTTGTGAGGCCCAATAGATCTATCCACATTTCCCCCGTTGTGTATCCCCGCACATTCATGGTTTCCCCCGGGGACTTTCCATAAAAGCCGTATAGTATTTGTAAAGTAACCATAGTATAACATGACCTTTAGTAAGTAAGTATGTAGCATGTTCCTTCCCCGAAAGTAAAACCAGTAAAAGTAGGGTCGTGACACTCACGCACCCATTTCATTTTTCAAAAACTTGTTCGTTTGGAATTCCTCAGGTTTTCATAAAAGAAGCATGTCTTCCACCCCGAAAACATTTATAAAACAGTAAAAAGTGGGGTCATGAACTCACCTTAATTTCCATGCTAAGCTAGCAAATAAAGTCCAAGCCTCGACCGACTTCCTCGTGCCCTAATTACCAACAAAGGACACCTTAACAGTCTATCACAAATAAGCCTAACTTATTAACCGGATAATAGATAGCTTATCCAAGTATCTAGACTAATGGGTATTAACCCGAGTCTTAAGCATTTTAACTCGTCGAACCGATCGTGACTTAAATATGTTTTATGCGACTTAATACTCAAGTTAATCACTTGTTACTATTCGTGTATAAACCACGTTGAACCAATATTATGAAACGTATAACTTATCCCGAGCCGTAGCTCGTCTTATAATTATATTTTAGGAAAATACTCTTTGATAAAAATATAAGTATAGTTATTTAAAATTGATACATAACAAGTGTCGCTTCTTTTCCAAATCCGAACATTTAAGTTATTCAAAACTTTGCTTGTTGTAAAAAATAGTTCCCAAGTAAAATGTATACATATTTTAAATTCAAACAATAAACATTATTTAGATACCAAAAACCTTTCGAAAACTCGTCATACTTGACGCTCGGCGAAACTATATATATATATATATATATATATATATATGTCTTGAAAATATTGTCCGGGATTTACTTATTATTGTTAAACATATCTTTTGTCAAAACGTCACTATTTTGCATAACTACACTTATCACGACACTTAGGGAACTTCATTTATAAAAAAATATGCGACAATTCTATTTTCGTTGCGCCGTGGATTTTATAAAAATTTGGGCAGAGTTTCCTCTGTTTTTGTCCAAACCAGGCCACACAAGTCGCCAACAATTTTCCCAAAAATCAGTATCCAATACAAGACTTTATACGTTTCGACAACTTTTCATATATAAACTACTTATTTATACTTATATAAATACACGAAACAATATATATTATAGTCCAACCAATTTAGTCCGATATCAATTTTATAAGTCACGCCTTCTAGCCACTATTACCAATCGTCCGATTTATAATATATAGTTACCGTTTATTATTATTATTCGGTTCGTTCGCGAGTCAAAACTATTTTATGAATATTAATATATTTATATATATATATAATATCCACAACAAATATACAATTACGAATTAAAGTATACCGATTCGTACGCGCGTAATTCGAAGCCACCTCGACCTACGTGCAGACCGGAACGCCGACTCGTTGACCAGCTTTGACTGCGTGTTGACCCGCTTTGACCAAGTTGACTCGGTTTGACCGAAGCTTGACTGACTTTACCAGCACCGTGCTCCGTACCCCGAAACCCAAGCCGACCAGATCTGACCCGGAGCACACGAATCTGACCCGAGACACTTGACCCGAACAAGACCCGAACCGAATCTGAAAACTAACTGGATCTGACCCGAACTCGAAACCGAGTCTGACCCGAGACCCAAACAACAGCGGCCATCGGCTACAACCACCACTTTACCGGACCATCACGAGCACCACCCGACCCGTCATCGTCTCCAAATCCTACCCGACTGCACCACCACTACCCGAACCTAGCCAAGACCACCGAGAACCTATTCCCTTCGTGTGCCATCCACCATACCCGACCACCACAGTTCCGCCGCCACCAAACACCTCAAGCCGAACCAACAACCACCATCTTCATCAATAACTCCACCCTTTACCTGAGCAAAACCCCACCATCGGCCTTCACCTACCCACGCAACCACCATAACAACCTCCACCAAAAACCCCACACCCAAGACCCTCAACCCCTGCCATCCCGGCTCCATTCCACCGCCGCCACCTAACCACTATAACCTGGTTATGACCACAGCCCGACTTGGGCTTAGAAACCTGCGCCGCCACCACCATAAGAGGGGTGGTGGCCGGCCGCCGCTGCACAGAGGGAGGAGGGAGAGAGGCGAAGGAGGGAGAGGTGGTAGGGAGAGAGAGAGACCTGTGAGAGAGAAGGAGAGAGATGCGATGAGAGAGAGAGAGAGTAGAGAGAGAGAGGTTGCAGAGATTGGGGGGGGGAGTGTATGGCTGCGGGAAAAATGAAGAGGAAGAAGGAGAGTTCTCCTTTTATAGTTAGGATTAGGGTTTAGTAGGTAGATACCGCTTATCGAACCCGTATTAACACAAAATGTCTCGGTTTCTATTCTAGGCCCGATAACTAATTATAAAAAGTTGTCGGTTTTGTTCGACATACAAAACCGAGCATAAATATAAATATTTTCGATGTCCGACGCGTGTTTTCAGAACACGCGTTTAAATCGCGTTAATTAAATCGGTCGCAGTTTCGATCGTAAAAACGGTCAGTAAACTTCCGAAACTTAATAATTAACAAAATTTAAAATAAATAATTAATTTTTAATAATAAAAATCACGTCAGTGTAGATCGGAAGTTGCCGGGTGTCACATCCTCCCCATGTTACAGAAATTTTGTCCTCAAAATTTGAGGTAGGATATCATCCAAGAACGAATGGTAGTACAATAAAAATAGTCAACGGACTTGCCGGTACAAATGGCACGAGATGAATTTCCATAATCAACTGAATGCAAAGTGTAAACAATAACTCTGCCAACAAATACTATTGCCGCACCTCAAACGAAGCAACTAGTGCACCAACTTTTTCATTACACACCACAAGGTGCGTCTGCATTTAAGGCAATAACAAACAAGTTGATGAAAGTGAGACATGTCAATAAAATCATTCATTATTCCAAGTCGATTGAATATTCACCGCAATGTGCTGTATTAAATTCCAACAATTCGATTCAACTGAAATGTCGACTTTAAAGAAACTCATCGACGAGGTATCAAAGGATTCATTGCCCACAATGGCCTAACATAGCAAGACTAGAAGACGAACATTACGAGCAACGTAATGATAAAACAAATCATTAATGAAACAATTGTTTGATGTGAAGCCCTACAATGGACCTTCACAGGTTTAAAGAATTCAAACATACAACAATTGACACGTGTACAAAAGGCGTGTCTAATTTGGTGAAAAGAATAAGGAATCAACAAAAATTAAATTCCTTTACGATTGAATGTCGAAGGCCACAAATACAAAAGAAGAAAGATGTAAATCATACTCTAAAGATATAACTAGGTTCTACAATATGAACCTTAGAAGCTAAAGAAACAAGATCATCAAGATCTTAAACTAGTTTAAGAAAAGCAAAGTCACAAATGACACGAATAGGGGAGAATCGGCAATCACGTCCGTAACAACAAAAGAATGAAAAACCCTTATCCATTATTTATATATATAAATATATATACAACAACATAATCGTATAGATACCCTCACGATAGATGTCCTTAGAATTATCAAGTGCCTGTAAATTCGCAATAACGTGACGTCTGCGTTATCGAAAATTTACCTCACCAGATCATCCTATTAACCTCCATCATAAGTTATATCACGAGCAATCGTCACATTCATATAATAACACATATATAACATAATATAATGTTCGTCGTGTGCGCCACTTTTCCCGGTGCTCTTCCCGTCCGCATTCCAGTTCCGCAGCATCATCGGCAGAATGAGGTGCCTCATTAAGATGTTTCCGACCCAAATCGACCTTGACGACATAGCATGCTCCGAACCCGGGATGCGAAACCGCAGATGCTACAACAATCACTTTGCCAACTCGTCCAACTAACATGACACGTGTAGGCGTTGTAAATACGTCCAAGCTTGGGTCGACAACCATTGGCGATACGTATTATATATACTTTACATAAATACACATAGTATATAAACAAGTAAATTGTTCCTCATACCAAGAAACAATGGCTCAGCTAACTCTATGTGAATAAACACCCTGAAGTCTAAAACGATGACTCGCCAGTCACTAATAGGGTATGCCTAGCCACCACGTGCTAATGTCCTTTCTATATACAACTATAGAAAATACTGACTTCCTATTCACATAAGAAAAAATAAATGTTCCTTGCGCCGAAGGAATGTACGCTGAGCTAGTGTGATACACTAATAGTCACGCAACTGATTTGGCAATGGTTGGAATTCCAGTTCCTAGGCGTTCGCGCTAAATATTATATCTTAGAAATTTTGGCCCGTACTTCAAAACAAACTCAGGTTAAAGCCTAGATATCTACCCAGACACCTAGTTCGCTAAAACCTATGGATCTGATACCAAACTGTCACACCCCGACTTTTCCCTCGTCGGTTGCGACGTTTGGTCCCTTTGCCAACGCAGCGGAAAGTTGCATCTAAGAGTCTTATTTCCCGAACGCCAATTCTAACCCTCTAGGATCCCCGATCCCAAGACGTCGCCTACTCCAACCGTGTCGTTACCAAAGTTTAAACCTGAAAGACATACTTAAAAAAGTCAACATATAATGCTGGTGAGTTCACAAGTTTTATAAAAGAGTTGTAATAAGTTTAAAAGATCATATCCGTTACTACTAGGTTATAAGAACATTAGCTAGACGTTTAGTGTTTTTACTACTACGGTTGGGAACCCATTACTATACGTGTGTAAGTAGTTGAATCATGCCCAGACGATTTGGCTATAACCGATGCCTCGGCGAGCCAGTAAAAAGAGACAATATGCACCCGCCCGGCCCCGCCGTCGAGTGGGGTTTGTGAGGCCCAATAGATCTATCCACATTTCCCCCGTTGTGCATCCCCGCACATTCATGGTTTCCCCCGGGGACTTTCCATAAAAGCCGTATAGTATTTGTAAAGTAACCATAGTATAACATGACCTTTAGTAAGTAAGTATGTAGCATGTTCCTTCCCCGAAAGTAAAACCAGTAAAAGTAGGGTCGTGACACTCACGCACCCATTTCATTTTTCAAAAACTTGTTCGTTTGGAATTCCTCAGGTTTTCATAAAAGAAGCATGTCTTCCACCCCGAAAACATTTATAAAACAGTAAAAAGTGGGGTCATGAACTCACCTTAATTTCCATGCTAAGCTAGCAAATAAAGTCCAAGCCTCGACCGACTTCCTCGTGCCCTAATTACCAACAAAGGACACCTTAACAGTCTATCACAAATAAGCCTAACTTATTAACCGGATAATAGATAGCTTATCCAAGTATCTAGACTAATGGGTATTAACCCGAGTCTTAAGCATTTTAACTCGTCGAACCGATCGTGACTTAAATATGTTTTATGCGACTTAATACTCAAGTTAATCACTTGTTACTATTCGTGTATAAACCACGTTGAACCAATATTATGAAACGTATAACTTATCCCGAGCCGTAGCTCGTCTTATAATTATATTTTAGGAAAATACTCTTTGATAAAAATATAAGTATAGTTATTTAAAATTGATACATAACAAGTGTCGCTTCTTTTCCAAATCCGAACATTTAAGTTATTCAAAACTTTGCTTGTTGTAAAAATAGTTCCCAAGTAAAATGTATACATATTTTAAATTCAAACAATAAACATTATTTAGATACCAAAAACCTTTTGAAAACTCGTCATACTTGACGCTCGGCGAAACTATATATATATATATATATATATGTTTTGAAAATATTGTCCGGGATTTACTTATTATTGTTAAATATATCTTTTGTCAAAACGTCACTATTTTGCATAACTACACTTATCACGACACTTAGGGAACTTCATTTATAAAAAAAATATGCGACAATTCTATTTTCGTTGCGCCGTGGATTTTATAAAAATTTGGGCAGAGTTTCCTCTGTTTTTGTCCAAACCAGGCCACACAAGTCGCCAACAATTTTCCCAAAAATCAGTATCCAATACAAGACTTTATACGTTTCGACAACTTTTCATATATAAAACTACTTATTTATACTTATATAAATACACAAAACAATATATATTATAGTCCAACCAATTTAGTCCGATATCGATTTTATAAGTCACGCCTTCTAGCCACTATTACCAATCGTCCGATTTATAATATATAGTTACCGTTTATTATTATTATTCGGTTCGTTCGCGAGTCAAAACTATTTTATGAATATTAATATATATGTATATATATATATATAATATCCACAACAAATATACAATTACGAATTAAAGTATACCGATTCGTACGCGCGTAATTCGAAGCCACCTCGACCCATGTGCAGACCGGAACGCTGACTCGTTGACTAGCAGTTGACCAGCTTTGACCGCGTGTTGACCCGCTTTGACGGAGTTGACTCAGTTTGACCGAAGCTTGACTGACTTGACCAGCACCGTGCTCCGTACCCCGAAACCCAAGCCGACCAGATCTGACCCAAAGCAGACGAATCTGACCAGAGACACTTGACCCGAACAAGACCCGAACCGAATCTGAAAACTTACCGGATCTGACCCGAACTCGAAACAGAGTCTGACCCGAGACCCAAACAACAGCGGCCATCGGCTACAACCACCACTTTACCGGACCATCACGAGCACCACCCGACCCGTCATCGTCTCCAAATCCTACCCGACTGCACCACCACCACCCGAACCTAGCCAAGACCACCGAGAACCTGTTCCCTTCGTGTACCATCCACCATACCCGACCACCACAGTTCCGCCGCCACCAAACACCTCAAGCCGAACCAACAACCACCATCTTCATCAATAACTCCACCCTTTACCTGAGCAAAACCCCACCATCGGCCTTCACCTACCCACGCAACCACCATAACAACCTCCACCAAAAACCCCACACCCAAGACCCTCAACCCCTGCCATCCCGGCTCCATTCCACCGCCGCCACCTAACCACTATAACCTGGTTATGACCACAGCCCGACTTGGGCTTAGAAACCTGCGCCGCCACCACCATAAGAGGGGTGGTGGCCGGCCGCCGCTGCACAGAGGGAGGAGGGAGAGAGGCGAAGGAGGGAGAGGTGGTAGGGAGAGATAGAGACCTGCGAGAGAGAAGGAGAGAGATGCGATGAGAGAGAGAGAGAGTAGAGAGAGAGAGAGGTTGCAGAGATTGGGGGGGGGAGTGTATGGCTGCGGAAAAATGAAGAGGAAGAAGGAGAGTTCTCCTTTTATAGTTAGGGTTAGGGTTTAGTAGGTAGATACCGCGTATCGAACCCGTATTAACACAAAATGCCTCGGTTTCTATTCTAGGCCCGATAACTAATTATAAAAAGTAGTCGGTTTTGTTCGACATACAAAACCGAGCATAAATATAAATATTTTCGATGTCCGACGTGTGTTTTCAGAACACGCGTTTAAATCGCGTTAATTAAATCGGTCGCAGTTTCGATCGTAAAAACGGTCAGTAAACTTCCGAAACTTAATAATTAACAAAATTTAAAATAAATAATTAATTTTTTAATAATAAAAATCACGTCAGTGTAGATCGGAAGTTGCCAGGTGTCACATGTTGTGTCTGAATCCGTCATAAATCCTGGGGAGCGGCACCACACTTTGGGAGCCGTAATCGTAAAGTGTGCGTTCCGTAATTGTCAAATGTCGCAAGACGCCTTCTACTGACATTGAAATCCCCTCGAAGCTCAAATGACTGACCACTGGGTGCAGTCACATGATTCGGTTAAATTGAATTTATCCAATGAATGACTATTCCATTGCTCCTGTTGCAATGTTGAATGTTAGCCACCGTCATCGCGGCAATGAGAGTAGTTATCTATTTGGGTGACAATTGATGCGAAGTGTTTTCCACCAGTCCCCATAGATATTGAGACGTTGCGTCCCCTCGTCTCAGTGGTTTGTAAACTATAAGGTTGCGAGATACGTGCGTTATGGACAATGTGACCTGTGTAATCTCTTGTTGTGTCTCAATACTCTCACTGTGTGGACTATCAAGAAGAAAGTCCATCGGCTTCGCTTGGATGACGGGAAGACACTCAACCGGATGACTGTCGATGCTTGCACCATGAGAACCTGGAAGAGGACCTTAGTGAGCAGGACGACTCGGTTGATCCGTCAGATTCGGTATCATTTCCATTTTATCATAGTGTCTCGATAAATCATGATCCTTCTACCTCTACTCGTTGTTACCCTCGTTGTGACTATTATCTTTGATGTCGGAATTAACATTGGTTGGTTTCTAGGTCCCATGGATACTATTTACCACACATATAATAAGTACGACATGCTTAAGGCTCCCGCCGAGCCTGTTATTGCTGCTGCTGTTATGACTCAAGCGAATCCTACTGTCGTTAGTAAGTGTGTAGCTCTTGTTGAGTATGTCGATGTTGTTGTTTCTATGGCTCTTGCCAAGTTTGATGTTGCTGTTGTTTTGAGGATTCCACTAAGGTTGTTGTCGTTGACGTAGACGTCTTTATAACCCTTGCGAAGCCGCTATGACCCATCGTCCCAGCGGGGTAGGAGTTGAATTTCGGGGTCATTCGACGCATCCTTGTGGCAAACCACAATGGCCATTTCTTCCTCTTCGGTCCACGAATTCATTTTTTGGTGTGTTTGGTTTTTTTAACCGTGTAAAGTGTGGCTTTTAACCGCATGGTTTGATCATTTTATATACAATCGACGGTGCACTTTTAAAATAAATTCACTAACCGTTTTGGTGAGCCTAATTCAATTCAATCGATGGTTTCCAAGATTTACAATTTAATTGTGTTCACCGTTTGGTGGAACGGTTGCAATAGTAAGAAATAAATGTTAAAACCGTTCAAAAATGTAAAAAAAAAGATTGGGTTTTAAATGTAAATAAATAAAAGAATCAGTAGAGTGTTGCCTCCAAAAAAATGTTTCAGTGAAGTAAATCAATGAAGTGAAATTTTTTTTCATTGAGCGCCCCTTCCACCCTTATTTATAATCTATAACTTATAATAAAAGAATTGAATATTGATGAGGTGACATTCAATGGAGGCTGCCACGTGGCACGTTGAGGTGAGAGTTTTTAATTTATTTTTTTTATTTTGTTTTCATCCATTCTCCTACACTTATCTAACCCTAATCTCTTTAAGAATTTAAAAACACATTTAGATTTTTCTCTCTAATTTTTCCTCCCATCATTTTTAAACGTTAATATCTTTTATATAAGAGATTTTTTTAAAGAAAAAAATTACACCAAATTAACGAGCGTTTTTATTATCTTTCCAACGAGTAACATAGTGCTATATAAAAAAACGGAGAAAAAATGACTATTTTTTATGGGGTTTCGTTCATACAGGAAAAAAACACAAAGCGTTCAGGTTATTCATTAATCATGTTTTTTTCTTTTAAACCAGATTCTTATATACAATGTTGAAATTTAGCCCAATCGCCATGCTATCATTGGAATTTTACTCTTTTAAAGATGGATAGGTATACTTCATCAAGAGAAGCTAGGAGAAAGAATCACGTAACACTGCAACACATGGTGTCACCTTATAGCAAGGTTATTTTTTTATTTATTTAATTACAAGAGTAATAATTATTACTACTAGTATTATTATAATGGTTATATTTTTCAACCCCAGGACACTTTCGTGGATAAAAGCTAGTTAATGTTATATATTTATTTAACTATCTCTCAAGAGTTATTGTAATATCCGACAAATTTAAACTAAAATAAAAAAATATATATATATATATAATCCAAACATAAGTTGACTAAATGGGTCAAAGAAAATGTAACAGTCACGTTACTACGAACCTAGATTATTATACAAGTTGACGAAAAGGAATTTAAGTTATATATTCATCTCGGGTTAGATCGTATACATATTAAAAATTATATAAACAATAAAGCTAAACTAAGTAATAATATTAACTTACAATAAATTTACTTAATAATAATTAACTATAAACAATAATAGGTAAATAATCAATATAAAGAATATGTTATGTCAAAACCTCCAAAGGAAGTTTGACCAAATACACTGCACTTAAAAGTGCCAACACTCACTTTCTAGAAAATTGGTTTATGGACAGCACATTAGGATAGCTTTCATGAAAAGCTTTAAACCTACGCATACATACCACCTGCACATGTCCTTCTTCATCATCAACTAACATGTTATTACATGCATGCAATTGTTGACTATAATATGGAAGAATAGAACAAAGAATCTGCACCAATGAAATCAAAACATAAAAATACAAGTGAAAGATAGAGAGAATCGAGTAAGAGAGAAAGAGAGAGAGGAGGGAGAAAGGAACTTGTCTTAAACTTTTTTTCCGGTCATCACCTCCGGTTAAATTCCGGTCATGACCTCTGACCGGTGACCACCTTCCGACCAACACGAAACCACCACTCGATCACCACCTCTAGCCCTCTGTCACCAAATCCAAAACCAAGAACCACCCGGTCCATCTCCGACCACACCTTCAACCCTTAG
Organism: Ambrosia x helenae; assembly: GCA_030844895.1. Taxonomy (NCBI): domain Eukaryota; kingdom Viridiplantae; phylum Streptophyta; class Magnoliopsida; order Asterales; family Asteraceae; genus Ambrosia; species Ambrosia x helenae. Next base: position 77,701,654 of record CM061230.1, read on the forward strand.
TAACTTTTGGCGACGTCTTTATGTCCGGAAGGCTATCGTAGAGCTCAACAGAATTTTCCGGTGAACTTGCTAGACTGTCAGAGAAGATAAAACGACACGTTAGAGACCTTAAAACAACGACCCTTTTTACCATCATCACTTCTCCTAGCGACCCCTACACATTTTCCGACAACCCGTTGTTCTCTTGACGTATTCAGGTATATACGTAAACCATATATATATATATGAACCTGGGTTTTATTTTCCTTTTCTATTCTTTATATGAAGAAGTTCTTTATATGAAGAAGATGAATTAAAGGAATATTTTATTAGTTTACTTTGATGGCATTAGTTTTAGTCAAAATATTACACTCAAAATTTTATGTATACTGACAACTATGTATTGTTATGTAAAATAGACTTAAGTCAGATGATAAATATATGTTTTGATAAACAAACACTGAACTAATATTTATGCTACATTGATCACCTAAAATAAATTACAACACAACAATTAAATATTAAAATATTAGTATTAATATCAATGTTATTTAGTGATTAAAGCTAATATATATAGCAATTTAAATTTCAACGTGAGTTTTATTTTTATTTACTTGATAAATTAAAACTATTATATTCTATGATCTTAAAGTTTAATATATAAGTCGTATTCAGCGAAGTTAACATTAGAAACTATTAAAATTTTAATATATCTTTTATATACATATTTAAAAATGTTTAGAGAAATTAAAAGTTATATAAATCGCTGGATAAGCAGTTTGATACCAAGAAACTATACAATAAAATTCTAAAGGATATATATATCGTGTGTAGATAATAACAAGTTGATACATGTTGGGAACATTACAACCAATTAAGGTACGGATCCTTACCCCTCTCCTTTGTTATCTGGTTCAATTGATATAAACTCTATTAAAAATATATATAAATATTAAAACTCCTCCGTCTTTGAGCATCAATTCATTTGACCGTCCGTTCATTTCTCGTTCTAAATATAATTAATATTGGAAGTAGATTCTATATATAGATATATCATGCGATACCTTTAATTCACTCATTATCGTATGTTCCAAAGTATATGATATTATTAGTATTAGTTATTATTTGCATCAGATTATATGATTCAGATTTTTAGTACTCTGTTACCCTAAGCTACCGCTTCCCGTGGAGTGTCCCGCGGGCATGTTGTTGTGGCATCGACAATATGTGCTCCACCCGTGACGGAGAGATTAGTTCACGGCGTCTCTTAAGTACAGGTGTGGTACAATGCAATTAGGAGGCGTATGGATCGATCCTAGTCAGTTTCAGTTTCAGTTCTGGAAATGGTTGCGGGTATGCCAACCTGCGCCATTTCATGTGTTGATAGACGGGAGTAGCTACCCGTATATCAACACGTATAATAGAATTCAGTTTGGCTTATGGGTACATCTGTATTACATGATTCAGTTCAGTTATATGCTTGTTACGTTTCAGATCAGTATTTGTATTATCAGTTTCAGTTAATTATTGCATTACTATTTGAGCCTATTATTCCGTACTGGGCCTTTAGCTCATTCCGTAAACTTTTTATATCCGCAGGTTAACAGGTTACTTTGGGCGGGATAAAAGAGAGAGTAATAAATCATAGGATGCTACCCGAAGAACTCTGTCACTTATGTTTAATATTATGTATTTTGACCTTAAGACTAAGAACCACCTGTCTTCCGTAACGCTATATGTTTTATAATTAAATAAATGAAACTTTGTCTTTTGTCTCTGATATGATATTGTGACACGTCAGCCCGTTCCGGGCCGGGGTGTTACAGTTATTGTTTAACTGGGACAATTGTTTCATCCCTAAAAATTGTAATATAAATTTGTGAGGTTTTATGTTTTCTCAATTGGTTACGACTTTCCCTAGCTATGTAAGTATGTTTACAAATTTTGTTTTTTTATATGAATAATAAGTTATGTATGAGCATAACACAATTATTCCTACTCACAAATATATATAGGCGACACCAAACCTATATCCAAGATATCCATATAAATTCATTCTAGAAAATCTCTAGGTTGTAAAACGATTAGTAGAAAGTTCATTCTCCTCCTATTTTGTGAAAACTTAGGGTTTTTTATAGAATTGCATTTCATTCATAGTTTGGTGAAGATTGAGATCCTATGCAACAACATATCTTGAGCACATAACATTCACACAATCGTAGTGAAAACTTGTAAATTCATAAGATCATAATATAATAATCAGTATCTTAACAAATATGGTTTGAAACAGGTAGAAATTGTCCTCTAGTTAGTTGACGTAAGCAAATGATGCTGATGAGGAATTACTTGACTTATATATATATATGGACAAATAGGATAACGTGAAAAAGATAGAAAATGCTCGTAACTTGGATTATGCTTAATTTTTCATCGACAAAATTACACTTTGTGTCCTTTATGTATCATCAAATTTATGAAACGTGTCCTTTATAAAAAAAAATTCATTTTATGTCCAAAATCTCAATTTCCTTAACAGTTTATGTCCTTTAAAAATAACTCAGTTAACAAACTCAGTTATCTTCAATCCCCCTAAGGGTAAAATGGTCATTTCATTACCATTGACTCAAAATCCCATTTTTTTTTATTATACTTTAGTTTATTTGTAGGACCCACTCATCACCCACTTCATCTTCAACCTCCACCTACCACCCACCACCATCAACATCCTCCACCTCAACATCCTCCAAGGATTATCTATCATTGTGGAACCTTTGAAGATCGACGGTGGTAGAGGAGAAAAAACCTTTGGCGAAGTAAATATCAATCTTCTTTTTAGATCCGGCCACGATTACCTTAACCTCCTTTTGTATATTCTGTTAAATAATTAGTTTGTCAAGTGTAATCTTTTAAACAATTATTCATTCATAGTTGTTAGGTTACTTTTTATGGTCAAATGTGGTATCATTTGAAAGCAATGTTGGAGTTTATTATTTTCTTGAAATTAGTCGTAGCTTGCGGTTATTGTTTTATAGTCGTGGGCAAAGGAAAGGGGCTCGAAGATCTATTTTAGATTTTGAAAAATAGAGCCTCAAACAATCAAACATCATCTATAGACCACGCCTAATTGCATTTGCTTGCTGTATACAAAGTCTTAAATTGGTTTGGTTTGGTTTGTGATTTATGTATTGAGCCTTCATATTGAGCTTAGATAAGTTTGAAGATTTATTCCACCTGTATAAGATGCTATATGGTTATATTTTCGTATGTGTGTGTTTCATACCTTTACTCTTTCATATGTTGAACATGTTTTCTTTTTGTTTTGCAGGTTCAGTTTAGTTCACCTTCTATGTTGTCTTTGCAGATCGTTGCGGGTAATAGGAGGATGTTGAGGTAGAGGATGTTGATGGTGGTGGGTGGTGGGTGGAGGTTGAAGATGAAGTGGGTGGTGAGTGGGTCCCACAAATAAACTAACGTATAATAAAAAATGGGATTTTGAGTCAATGGTAGTTGTATGACCATTTTACCCTTGGGGGATTGAAGATAACAGGGTTTGTTAACTGAGTTATTTCTAAAGGACATAAATTTTTAATAAAATTGAGATTTTGGACATAAAATGAAATTTTTTTTATAAAGGACACGTTTCATAAATTTGATGATACATAAAGAACGTAAAGTGTAATTTTGTCTTTTTCATCCATTAAGACCATCCGGAGTGGGGGCGGGGAAAGGGGCGGGAAGAGGGGAGGGGGGCTTGGGTGATACTTGGCATGCAATGATTGGTGGGACTTGGTTTTGATTAGTTAGTTTTTTTTTTTTCTTTTTTTTAACTTTAACACAATGTAATATTATTCTCTTCCCCCTTCCCCCTTCCACTCCCCACAATTCCCCCCCCCCCCTAGGTCCCACAATTGCCACATGACGCATCACGTCCCTCCTTCCCGCCCCTCCACTCCGGACAGTCTAAAGGCACATATCTACAAAACGCTAGGACAAACAATAGCTAGGTGGCTTCTGCCCAACTTTTCTAGTTTTCTAGTTGATTCCACGTGTTTACCTAAAAAGCCTATCTGATAACCTCAAATATTTCCAATTTTGTTTGTTTGTGTACTGCCATTAATTAATTATCAACTAGAGTTTTAGGTTACCCGCGCTTCGCCGCGGGGTTGACATACCCCGCGCTTCGCAGCGGAGCTCCTGTTGCGTTGAGGGTTTGGTGGACGTTAAAGATCGTGCGTCGCTGTGGGAGCTCCTGTTGCGTGGAGGGTTTCGTGGACATAAAAGATAATATTAAGTGACTGTTATTCTCGCGTGGGCTGCAAAAAAATACTCGCGACTAAAAGCTAAACGTTTGGTGGTCAAAGTGTGAGCGGTGACAGTAACGTTATTGATTTAATAAAAGTTGGAATATTTACAAGTTAATGTTCAAAAAGCAGAAATCTAAAATCCAAGATCGTAGAGTTTGATAAAAACGGTTCCAATGCCGCAATAATGAGTTCAATTAGAGTCCGTATAATACTCTTCTTACGATTTCCTATTTTTAAAAGTGTATGTATTTGATTCAAACCGCACATTAGTAATAGCAAATAAAAGATTTACAAATAATAATAACAAAAGTTTAAAATCTCTTAAAATATGAAGGTATTAATGTTTGATGGTCTACGTAGTTTAAAGTTGATCCCTAAAAAGTATTATCACGCTTTTCTTATCCCACCATAAACCCATAGCATCCATAACCTGAGTGGTCCCCATCCTTAACAAACATTGAAATGTTCCAAAAACCCTTTAAACTTACACTCTCCCTTCACCCACCCACCACCATTCTGCCACCGTCACCGTCACCGCCACCGCCACCGACACGGCCAAAGCCACCTCCACGATGGCCACAACCACTCTCTTCTTCTCTCTCTAGAACCTTTCTCTATTTTTTCTATATTTTAACTCTCTTTCTCGCTCTAGTGACCTCACCACCGCACCTAGAGCTATCATCCCGACCTTCAGAAGATTCATCTTCTTCAACTTGTACCTGCAGATCGTCCTTTCTGGCAGCGGTGAGGGTGGCCTTTTAGTGACCGCGGAAGAGATTAGTAGCGGTTGCAATGGGTTGCGATAACGGCGTCGCGGCGGAAGAAAAGTCCAAAAACAGGACTTTATACTCTCTCCGGCTTCCTCTTTCTAATGTGCCATCTTCATCTTGTATCTTGTGCTGCATTTGTTGTGTGCAAATGAAAAGTTCTATTGTGCATCATCATGTTGTACGGTGTGCTATCATTGTTGTAAACCATTAATAGGCTCATTTTATTCTATTGTGCATCATCATGTTGTACGGTGTGCTATCATTGTTGTAAACCATTAATACGCTCATTTTAGCGGTACTACACTATTAAAGTGTCGTAGAATTAATATATAGATAATATTTATTAGATGAATAACCATTCCATTTGGTTTGCTTTATAGGATGTATCAAGCCACACATCATAGATCAGCTACGTGTTAACCAACCAACCCATACACCTATATAATGTAAACGTAACATTCAAGTCTTTCAGGTTTTCTTGTGTTAATCAAAAATGAAAATGGAAAGCATTATCGAGTATTTTGAAAATAAAACTATTTTAGTTACCGGAGCTACTGGATTTATGGGAAAGAGTAAGTGTTTTTCCAAGCCAGTTAATCACCCCATTAAATTAGATTGATAATAATTTTGATTCATATATGTATATATGCTACAGTTTTTGTTGAGAAGATACTAAGGGTACAACCAAATATAAAGAAGCTCTATCTACTTATAAGAGCTTCAGATCCAAACCTGGCCTTGCATCTGGTAGCGGTACAAATGGACTTTAACCAAATACGACAATAACCGGAGATGAGGCAAGGGACAACAGAATAATGCGTATGGTACAAGAAAAAATTAATACGTTCTTTTGCATAGTTTCCATGTTAACTAATGTCCAAAAATGCTTAACAATGTCCACTATGCAAATGGCAGACTTTACAAAGTCCATTTGTACCGTGAGTTGATCTACCCAGTCCACGTGTGGTGTACCACTAGCAGACTATCTAGAAACACTTGTGTTTCCATAAAATACCAACAAAGTATATTCATAAACCTAAACCACCTAACAACCAAAAAAGTCCGGTATATTAGTTGTCATTGTGTTTCACAAAATGTAACGAGTTGAAAACCAGCATATTTAAGTACAAAAATGAATATACAAAGTTTTGTTATCTTTTAACTAAATTGGTTAATATATTGATCTTTGTTCTTTAAGTTTCTATTAATGTTTCTTCTATAAAATAAATGTACGATATCTATTAATGTTTCTTATCTAAAATAAATGCACATCATAATCCATTCATGTAGTGGAAGTTAAGCCTTTTGTTGCGGATCGATTATCTAATTGATTAATTCATTTTTTATAATGTATAGTTTTGATGATGTCAATCTCAACAAGCTTCATTGCATACTAAGAGAGAGATTCAATGATGAGATGGAGACATTTTTCTTCCGTGCAGAATTTATTGACCGGGAAGCCTACTTTAACGATATACATTTACCCGGCTTAGTGAAACATGCTTTAAAGAAATAAGCTACGAATAATTACCATAAAAATGTTTTTGGCCTATTGTTAAGAACATCTGAAGCAACACAAGCCATTAGAAAGGTCAAAAGTTTAAGGGTCTGTAACTAGTTAATAATTCATATATATATACATGGAAGAGTTATAATGAAAACGCTTTGAGTTGTGAAAACCTGTGACAACCCTAAGTAAATTTATTTATTTATTATTTTTAAATTTAAGTATGTAATATAAACACTTTCAAGCATTTTTATAAAAAAATATAAAAAAAAAGCGCCAACATAGTACAGTGATGATTTAGTTATTCGGAGAATGATCAGGTAGTACACACGAGTCTATTATACAGTACGTTGGTGAAACAAAATAATAAAAACTAATTTGTTATGATTTATACGCTTTATAACATGCAAATGCGTTTATAAATGATTCCAAACTAGGAATTAAGTTGTCTCAAAACCCGAGACACATGCTTTTGAGTTCATGTGTATACACAACACACAACAAGACCCGTTTGTCCTAAACATCCAATGATGTGAATATGTTTAAGTGACACTAATGTTTCTACATGAACAAGTAACCCAATGAACCCGTTGGTGAGTATTATGTTTACACATCATCATAGACTCCATATATGATCCATACAAGTTTACACATAAGTTAAAGTGCTAAACAAGTCAACCAAACCTTCAAATAAGAACTTATGCATAAATTCCATAATCTACGTTTTCGGGGCAGATTATTAGTCATCAAAACGATTTTTAGAAAAATACCTAACCAACATATTGGAGTCTCAAAATTTCACTAAAGATGCCTACATGGCCAGCCCACATGTCACTATTTTTGACTTGTGACAAAACCATGTTGAAAATAATAACAAAAATCATTTACTGCTGCTAGGTTCTGAAAACGTTTCAACCGCGACAGTTTACGAAAAAAATTCCAAAAAATCATCGATCCTTCCAAACAGGATGAATCCACTTGGAAATGTATCAAAATTCATGTATCTAGACATTTTCCAACATTAGTGGTGTGACTCTTTATAAATCTGATGTTATAGCCTTTTAAAATCGAATCAATTTACAAGTCCGAAAATCAGATTTGACCTTTGTTTGTATAAAATTCCAAAAACATATCATCCGACATCTAAATCATATAAACTTGCACATTATGAAAATCTAAGACCATAAGATACATGTTAGAACCAAGTAACAGATAAAAGAAGCACTCTGAGATCATGTTACTTATCCTACAAGTTACCTCATACAATATGTCTATTTTTATTCATGTTAATATCTCAATAATAACAAACCCTAGATTCATAATATGGATCAATACTCATCATGCACACGTAATACAATACTCCTAACATGTAGATATGATCAAACATGCAAGATTTATCAAGTAATATAACTTCTATAAACCCTGGAACAAAGATAAACATATACATGCAAGTTTCATACAAAGCCTCATCATAAAATCATATAAACATGTTAATAATCCTATTAAACATCATTAAAAGTCATGTTTATGTTATTATATGTTCACATCAGATTTGGACAACCGATTTTATAGTGTTTTAAAACATAATTAAGAAGATTAAAACACAAAGGATTCGGTAAATTACCTAAAGAACTTCACAGTAAGGATCCAAAACACTTCCTAAGCTTTCAGAATGATGTTCTTGAACCTGAGTAGGTGTTTGGGGTTTGTATTTTCGTAATGGAGGCTAGGGTTTCAGGTTTTGCAAGTGTAATTATGAAGAAGTGGGTTTAAAATCATATTTATAACCTAAATCCCGATTTAGGTCAGTCAGACACCCCCTCGCGCCCCACGGGGGGTTTGGGTCTTTTCCCCCATGCCACTCGGCGCCTTCTAAGTGTTATACTTATACGTGTATATATATGTATGTATATATATATATATATATATATTTGCATGTTATTTGGGCTTTGTACGTTGTAACATCGCGTATTTTCCACAAATTTAAAAAAAATGTTTGTTTTAAACAAATATATGTTTTTAAACACCTTATACAAATAATCATTTAATAAAAACCCGTTGAATCTCGACGGTTTAGTGTGCTTTAAAATTTTTCGTAGCATTTTTTTAGTATAATCATTATATATATGAATTTATAATATTACTTTATAAAACAAATTAAATAAAAAGAAATGGAGCTAACAATACTCGAACCCACGTCCAACCCCTTTTTAACAACATACACCAACCACTAAGCCACTTTGTCTTTTGGTGATAATATTCTGAAACAAATAAAGTTAATCCTTCCTTAATTATCCTAGTCAATAAATAAAGTCAACACCCATTTGTTAAACGCGTAATTAACACACTAAACTAGCTCCATTTTTCAATTAAATGTACCCCTTGACCGGATTTATCATACCTTACCTAACTAATCTAGTTTAACGCATTATCTTTCCGTAAATCTTGGCCAATTAATCACATTTACTCGTTTTGAAACCTTCCTAAACCCTAGCATCAAATTCGTATATATAGGAGGTTTTGGCTCGATTAAATCTGCACACACACACCTACATATGCGACTAACATAACCCCATATCATATACATCTATCAATCGCTGAAACTTCTTATTTTGGAGCCTTTAAAGGGACGCGACTCGTGCTCAACTTTCACCATCAATCGGTATATCTTGATCTTGATTTGTATATGCTTTAGGGTCGTTTATATAGGGGAATAAAAGCCCCATGCTTCCGTTCATTATCTTTATCGAATTCTTGTCTAATTATTGGATTTAAGAACTAGGGTTCATAGGACTAATTTGGGGTTTTTTTTTTGTTACAGTCTAGTCCTGTATAAATAGATAATAAATCGAATTAAAATACAAACAGTGACCCATACCAGATGGTCTGGGCATTCCATATACACAGAAGGTGACCTGGGTTCGAAACCCATCTGCAGCATTTTTTTCTGTTTTGCTTTCATTTTGCCTTATTTTATTTAGTCAGACAATGTATTAAAGTTTACCTGATCAATTAAATCAACAAACAGTCAACCAGACCAACTGGTCTGAGCTCTATACTTATACAGCACTGGTCTCGGGTTCGATTCTTGCCAGCAACATTAATTTTTTTAGAAGCCTTAATTATATACATAACCTATTAATCTTTTAAAATAATTTTTAAATACTAAAAATGTCTTAAAAATTCTATAAAAATTATTTTAGGTAAATCTCATGACTAAGTTTACCATACAAATTTTAGATTTCCAAAAATAATTTATTTATTATATATTATAAATATTGCAAGTTTATTCATTTATAATTTTAAAATTCTATAAAAATATCTAAACATTCTTATAAATAACCAAAAAAATTATTTTTAACTTGTAGATTCATAAGCATTTCAAAAATAAATTTTATTTCAGAAAAATCGTTTGTTTCATATTTTTAATTGATTTTTGTTATTTTAAATCATAAATAAATCATAATAAATTCATTTTTCAATATTTTTATACCAAAATTTTACATAAATTATTTTTGTTCATTTAGAACAGAAATATAAATTTTAAATTGAAATTTCTTTAATTTTAATATTTTTAGATATTAAAATTATATCTTTGACAAATAGAAATAAATATATTAAATATTCAATTTTTGAGAAAATAATTTTATAAAAATTATTTTCATACTTAAAACCTTATAACATGACCATCCTTAACCAAAATCCTAGAATAGTCTTTATTTAATTAGTTACCGAATTTTATTTATTTATTAACAATTTACCTAATTAATAATTAAACAATTACTTATCCCCAAATTAGGAACCCTAGAACTACTTGAATCCTAGATAACTTAGACTCTAAGTTCATTCCCTTACAAATTATCTATTTCTTTAGGTTAATCCTTTGGGATAATCCTAATTCACATCACGTTGTTTGGAAGAGTTTCAAGTTATTACGCGAACTGTGAGTATTTCCTATCCCCTTTTTGCTTTTATTCATTGTTGGGGTGTTACATGTACACTTATACAAATTACAAATACAAGTTCACATTTTTACAATACAATTCTAGTACTATGTGCATTTGCTTACAAACATGCTTTATGCTTAGACATTACATGTAGAATACATTTGTACTTAGTGAAATCATTAACATTGTACAAGCTGACCTTAACATTGGATAGCGCTATTGGATTGACAACCCGCCTGTCACACCCTCAAATTCCACTTGCGGGGTTTTACCGCGAGGCGCATGACAAACCAGGATTCAAGTCAACGGTCACAATAAACAACACTATATGCATAACACAAAACCCAAAAGATATAATTATAAAAGTATAAACTGTAGCGGAAGCTTTAAATGTTTACAACCCAAAAGACATAGTTCAAATGTTTAATGAAGACCATGCTCTAAACCCTAGACGCCCGTGCCGACTCGTGCGCCTAGATCCAGTTGTTGCTACCTTAGCGACCTGAGAAAAACATGCCAAAAGATGTCAACATATAATGCTGGTGAGTTCACAGGTTTGTTCAAAAATGTTATCCAAATGTTACCATGTCCATACTATATCAATGCTACCAAGTACGCTAGCTAGGCGTATGTTTTATTACTACTACGATTGGAAACCATTACTGGACACGTTTAGCAATGTTTAGCATGTTTAGCAGCCCGTAATGTTCAGCACGATAATGTTCCTGTTCGAGACAATATGCACCCGCCCGGCCCTCCAAGCCGACGAGTGGGGCAGGTCACGCCCAATAGATCTATCCACATTTCCCCCGTTGTGCAAAACCGCACATTCATGGTTTCCCCCGGGACTTTCCAAAAGATCGTATAGCAATATAAAGTTAAAACCATAGTATGACATATGTTACCAAAACTGTTTAGCGCATGTTTTCTCCCCCAAAAGTTAAAGCAGTAAAAGTGGGGCCGTGAACTCACCTTAGATAGCGTTCTTCAATTATAAGTAAAGATGTTTGGCCCTTGATAATCCCTCTACCGGAGATCTATCAAAATGTTCACATAAGTGTTCCGACTAATAGCCATAAGGTTATCTAGCCCCCGATTGTCCAGATCATAATCAAGTATGTTTTAAAACGTGTTTAAATGTTCAACCGACACACTAGACCGACCCGCCATCCCGTTGGTGACCCATTACCCTAACTAATCAAGTACACATAGATTACACGCAAGGTTCAAGCATAAAACACTTAGTTTGCATCAAAAATCTTATTTTTGTCAACGTAGGGTCGAATGTAGTTCCGGGTGGTCGAAGGTGGCTTGTAAGTGGTCGAAGGTGTTTCTGTTTGGTCGAAGGTGTTCCTGAAATTCCACCTTCGCCCCTTTTCCTTCCACCTTCGCCCCTTTGTAGCACATTCGCCCCTTTGTCTTCCACCTTCGCCCCCCTGGAATCCACCTTCGCCCCCTGGAATCCACCTTCGCCCGTTCGACTGGTCGAAGGTATTCCAGGTTCGCCCCTGATGTCAGATTTTTCCAAAAACGCGTCGAAAAACATCCGAAAACATCACGAAACATCACGAGTTACAGCAGTCAAGCATCATTAGTATATTCCTACGAAACCCTACCAATTTTACCCCAAAATCTATCCGTTTTACAAGTTTCCTAAAATGGTAAATTATGGAGATGTCACATCACCATGCATGAAGATATTACCCAATTAGGAAACTTTCTGAATTCGATCAATAATCAGTTTATCATACTCGGATCATTATGAACAAGAAACCCCTATCATAACCTTATCATAATCATCCCAAAAACAACCCCAAATCTAACTAAAAACCCCTTTAATCATCAAAACACCATCAACAATCAAAAGTAACATATTTCAATCATAACCCATCATTAATAACAGCCCTAGGTTGTTGTCATATCATCTATACAACAAGTAATCATCAAACAATGCATAATATCATACTAACACATGTTTATTTGCATAAAAACTCATTGTTTATGAATAGGTTTTGGTTAGGAAAGGTTTTTTATTCATAAAATAGGTTGATATCAGATCTGGACCCATTGGGGTTTAGATTAAAACAAGCCAAAATTGTTTAAAAAGGATTTGTAATGAAGAACACACCTTAGATCTTCACTTGTAATGATTTAGAGAGTTAGGTTATGAAAAACAAGCTCAAAAACTCCTTCCCCAATGTTAATAGCTGATAGAGAGTGTTTAGAGGCGTTTAGGGTTTGTGAAATGGTGAAAAATGGCTAAGGATGGTATTTATACCATCTGCACGTTCGCCCAGTTCAAGTGGTCGAATGTGGAATTTTTCCACATTCGCCCCTTTTTAATGGTCGAATGTGGAACTCTTCCACATTCGCCCACTTTGGTTCTACGTTCGCCCACTTTTCAGATCCCATTTCCACATTCGCCCAAAAGTTCCACATTCAGGTCATCAGCACTTTTTAACACATGTTAACAGCACTTTTAACACATGTTAACCTTTTTCCAGTTTATCATGTTTAACGCATTCTAACACATAAACAAGCATCTATAGTCTATACTTAGCATGTTTAGGCACGTATAATCATTCGTACATCATTTAAGCAAGTGTAAGCATACAATCCACCACACGACCCGTAATCTACACATATACTTAATTAGTTCATGTAATGTCACCAACGACGGAACCCGGTACTAATGTATTCCCAAAATGACTCCCAATGATCCTCCAGATCATTGACCCTGGACAATCCTAATTGACCCGACTCAACTAACCCAGTTAAGTTTGTTTATAAACGTTTCTCGCTAAGGTAGACTTAGATATTACTATTATGTTTAAGCCGAACATGCCGGGTGTCACATCATCCCCACGTTGAAAGAATTTTCGTCCCGAAAATTGCACGAAGCCCAAAATGAAAAAAAAACGAAAAGGAAGAAAACGAAAAGAAAGGTTACCGGTTGTCACATCATCCCCACGTTGAAAGGGAATCTCGCCCCGAGATTCACTCTGCTTCAGCAGTAACATGCCTGGACTCGAACGCGCGCTTCGGAAAGAGATGAGGGTACTTAGCCTTCATCTGGTCCTCTCGTTCCCACGTGAACTCCGGTCCACGATCCGAGTTCCAACGAACTTTAACGATGCGGATTTTACTCCGCCGAAGGCTACGAATCTTGTAATCCAGAATCTCGACAGGTTCCTCCACAATGCGAAGACGATCATCCACCTTGATCTCTTCCAGTGGTACAATGAGAGATTCATCAGCCAAACACTTCTTCAAGTTAGACACATGGAAGACGTTGTGCACACTACCGAGCTCCGCCGGTAAGTCAAGTCTATATGCCACCGGCCCAATCCGATCCAGGATTGCGAACGGTCCGACGTAACGAGGGTTAAGTTTGCCACGCTTTCCAAAGCGTATGACGCCCTTCCATGGTGAAACTTTCAGAAGTACCTTGTCCCCAACCTGGAACTCTAGCGGTTTGCGACGGCGATCGGCATAGCTCTTCTGACGATCCCGCGCAGCTGCCAAACGGTTACGGATCTGTACGATTTTCTCCGAAGTTTCGTACACCAGTTCCGGACCAGTGAGCTGGCTCTCGCCTACCTCGGCCCAACAAAGTGGTGATCGGCATTTCCGTCCGTAAAGAGCCTCGAACGGAGCTGCCTTGATGCTAGAGTGATAGCTGTTGTTGTAGGAGAATTCCACCAACGGCAGGTGAATCTCCCAACTTTTGCCAAAATCGATGACACATGCCCGCAGCATGTCCTCCAGTGTTTGTATCGTCCGCTCACTCTGCCCGTCAGTTTGCGGATGATAAGCCGTACTCATATCCAGCTGAGTACCCAAGGCTTTATGAAGAGCCTTCCAGAAACGCGAAGCAAAGCGGGAGTCACGATCAGAAATGATAGAAACAGGCACCCCGTGCCGAGAAACCACCTCCTTAAGGTAGAGCCGAGCCAACCGCTCGAGTCCATCCGTTTCCTTAATAGGTATGAAGTGTGCCGATTTCGTCAACCGGTCGACGATCACCCAAATCATGTCACAGCCACTTGGTGATCTCGGTAGTTTGGTGACGAAATCCATCGTGATCCGCTCCCACTTCCATTCTGGAATCTCAGGTTGCTGTAGGAGACCAGACGGCTTCTGATACTCCACCTTGACCTTAGCACAGGTCAAGCATTTGCTCACATAGGAGGCTATATCAGCCTTCATGTTCGGCCACCAATAAAGTATCTTCAGATCCTGATACATCTTATCGGAGCCTGGATGAATAGAATACCGGGATTTGTGAGCCTCGTCCAAGACAAGCTCCCGTAATCCCCCGAGTAAAGGAACCCAAACACGCCCAGCGAAGTAGTGTAGGCCATCAGACCTAAGCTCAAGGTGTTTGTCCGCACTGTGCATCGTTTCGGCCTTATGGTTTTCCTCCTTCAAGGCATCCACCTGAGCCGAACGGATCCGGTCAGGTAAGGAGGAATGAATGGTAAGCTGCAAGGCTCGGACACGCCGAGGCTTCGCCGACTCTTTCCTGCTCAAGGCATCCGCCACAACGTTTGCCTTGCCAGGATGGTACTTAATCGCACAGTCGTAGTCGTTCAAGAGTTCAACCCAACGACGCTGCCGCATGTTTAACACCTTCTGGTCGAAAATATGCTGGAGGCTCTTGTGATCGGTGTAAACTTCACACTTGGTACCGTACAAGTAATGTCTCCAGATTTTCAACGCAAAGACCACTGCACCCAGTTCTAAGTCATGAGTAGTGTAATTCTTCTCATGAACTTTGAGTTGACGAGAAGCATAAGCAATAACCTTCCCGCGCTGCATCAACACGCAACCAAGACCCCGTATGGAAGCATCACAGTACACAACGAAATCATCCGTACCCTCAGGAAGGGATAAGATAGGTGCAGAACAAAGTTTAAGCTTCAGCATCTGAAATGCTGATTCCTGTGGTCCGTCCCAGTCGAACTTTCGGTCCTTCTGGGTGAGAGCGGTGAGGGGTTGAGCGATCTTCGAAAATCCCTCGATAAAACGTCGATAGTAACCTGCAAGACCCAGGAATTGCCGCACCTCAGATGGCGTCTTTGGTGCTTCCCAGTCTTTAATAGCTTCGATCTTAGCCGGATCGACATGAATTCCCAGTTCATTCACCACATGCCCTAGGAATTGAACTTCACGTAACCAAAAATCACACTTTGAGAACTTAGCATACAATTGCTCCCGTCTCAAAAGTTCCAAGACCAACCGCAGATGTTCCTCATGATCCGCCTTGTTCTTGGAATAAATCAGAATGTCATCAATGAACACGATGACGAACTTATCCAGGTACGGTTTACAAACGCGGTTCATCAAATCCATGAACACCGCCGGTGCGTTAGTGAGACCGAAAGGCATGACCAAGAACTCAAAATGGCCATAACGAGTGCGAAAAGCAGTCTTCTGGATGTCAGCTTCCCTGACGCGCAACTGGTGATAACCGGACCGCAAATCAATCTTCGAGTAGTAGCTAGAGCCCTGAAGCTGGTCAAAGAGATCATCAATGCGAGGAAGAGGATAACGATTCTTGATGGTCACTTTGTTCAGCTCACGGTAGTCAATACACATACGAAGGCTCCCGTCCTTCTTCTTCACAAACAAAATAGGAGCTCCCCACGGGGACGAGCTCGGTCGAATGAAACCCTTTTCCAAGAGTTCCTGTAACTGGCTGGATAACTCTTGCATCTCGGGAGGTGCAAGACGATACGGAGCTCGGGCAATAAGAGCTGCGCCCGGAGAAAGATCAATACCAAACTCAACCTGACGATGGGGAGGAAGACCAGGCAAATCATCAGGAAACACATCAGGAAAGTCACGAACCACCGGGATATCCTCGATCTTCTTCTCATCGTCAGTAGAAACGTTAACAAGTGCCAGAATGGCCGAACAGCCCTTCCGAAGATACTTACGGGCTTTCATGCTGGAAATGATACTCAGCGGAGCACCGCTTTTCTCGCCATGAACCGAAAGAATTTCTCCATCGGGGAGAGGGATCCGAATAACCTTGTCAAAGCAAACAATCTCTGCACGATACAACGATAACCAGTCCATGCCCACAACGACATCGAAACTACCCAAAGGTACAGGCATAAGGTCAATGGGGAATGACAGACCCGACAGTTCCAAGTGACACTCCCTAAGGATATGAGTCGCCTCGATGTTCTTACCATTAGCCAATTCTATCAAGTACTTAGCCTCTAAAGGTGTGGGTACTATATCTAGCAACTGACTAACATCCACAGATACGAAGCTCTTATCGGCACCAGAATCAAATAAAACAGAAACATAGCGATTGTTGAGAAGGAACGTACCGGTAACTGTGTCTGGATCCTGCCTAGCCTCCGCAGACCCAATGACGAAAGCACGCGCAGTCCTGCCTCCGCCGCCATTCCCGTTACCGCTACCGTTCCCGCCCCTCCCATCATCGCCCTGCTTCAGCTTGGGACAATCACGCTTGAAGTGCCCCGTGTCACCACAGTTGTAACACCCCTGCCTCCCCTGAGTCCCCTGAGCAGCAGGAGCAGGAGTAGCCGCAGGAGTCTGAGTTGGGGTGAGCGCCACCTTGCAATCCTTAGCATGGTGTCCCAACTTTTGGCACCGATGACAACGAGCTCGATCACAATTCCCCGAATGGTGAAAGCCACACTTGTTACACTTGGGATGCTTTCCGACATACCCACCCGTCTTCGCCCCAGAAGAAGACCCAGACGTATCAAACTTCTTTGCCGGCTGAGCTGGCACCACACTCTTCCCCACACTCTCCCACTTCCTCTTGTTCCCCTCAGTAGTCTTCACAGTAGTACCCTTGGGTGGCAAAACGCCTTCCGCCACCTTCAGGTTAGTCATCCGATGAGCTGATCGGACAACTTCAGCAATAGTGGGAAGATTCCCAGCAGCCACCAACCCAGCAATCTCGGGCACTAGTCCAGACACATAGTGCTCGATCCTCCTGTACTCGGGTGTGTGTAAGTCAGGACACAACACCGCCAGCTCGTTCCTCCTCACAGTATACTCCTCAACCTCCGACCCAACCATCTTGTAACTCCAGACCTCATGCTCCAACTTCTGTATCTCCTCCCTTGGACAGTACTCACCTCTCAAAAGCTGCACAAACTCCGCCCAAGGCATAGCAATAGCCTCCCCCAGTCCCATATTCTGAGTAGTAGCATTCCACCACGACAATGCAGGCCCCTCAAATGTCGCAGTAGCATACTTCACTCGGTCCCCAGCAGGACAGTTACACATGACGAACACAGATTCAACCTTTTCCAACCATCGGAGCAGTCCCACTGCCCCTTCAGTTCCAGCGAAGTTATGGGGCTGACAGTCCCTAAACTTCTTATAAGAGCACTGAGGTGGGGGTGGATTGGCACCAACACCTGAAACACGGTACACGAATAAAACACAAACGAAAGGACACGAAACTCAAAAATGAGGCAAGGTTGACAGAAATCAACTCACCACCCATGGCATTAATCCCGGCCTGGAAATTAGCCATAGCCATGTTCACTTGCTGCTGGAGCAAGTTGTTCAGCTCAGCTTGGGTCATGTTGATGTTCCCACGACCACCGCCTCCGGCACGACCACCGCCGCCACGACCACCACCACGACGTCCACCACCACGAGCACCAGACATGATCTAACAAACCAAGAAATCGAGAGATTCAGATTCACTTCCAGTGTCAACCACTAGAAATTTTCAAGAGTTAACCTAGGGACAAATTCAGGACTATACATCCAAACTCGAAGTCCATCGGGATTTTCATGCATCCCAGTTTATTATTTCGTGTGCACCCGAAATGATAAACTGCTCTACATGGTCCTCCAGATGTACCCCTAATTTAGACCCCAGTCACCGAACATTGTCGCCTATGTGGCAATAGGTGCAAGTGTAAGAAGGCATGTGTGTGCAAGAACCAACAAATCAACCCCTCCTCCTTCAATCCAGAAGAAGAAGACAAGAGTAGGTAAAAACCCAAATAAAAACGGATGATGTAACAGAGAAGTGTGATGATAATGTAACGACACCCCGACAAAGTTAGTACATGTTCCAAACCGACACAAGTATGTGACCGTCTAGTGTGTGCGACTCGGCTATAGACTAGACTCTAAATGCAGTCCTAGTTCACTATAACCATTGGCTCTGATACCAATCTGTCACACCCTCAAATTCCACTTGCGGGGTTTTACCGCGAGGCGCATGACAAACCAGGATTCAAGTCAACGGTCACAATAAACAACACTATATGCATAACACAAAACCCAAAAGATATAATTATAAAAGTATAAACTGTAGCGGAAGCTTTAAATGTTTACAACCCAAAAGACATAGTTCAAATGTTTAATGAAGACCATGCTCTAAACCCTAGACGCCCGTGCCGACTCGTGCGCCTAGATCCAGTTGTTGCTACCTTAGCGACCTGAGAAAAACATGCCAAAAGATGTCAACATATAATGCTGGTGAGTTCACAGGTTTGTTCAAAAATGTTATCCAAATGTTACCATGTCCATACTATATCAATGCTACCAAGTACGCTAGCTAGGCGTATGTTTTATTACTACTACGATTGGAAACCATTACTGGACACGTTTAGCAATGTTTAGCATGTTTAGCAGCCCGTAATGTTCAGCACGATAATGTTCCTGTTCGAGACAATATGCACCCGCCCGGCCCTCCAAGCCGACGAGTGGGGCAGGTCACGCCCAATAGATCTATCCACATTTCCCCCGTTGTGCAAAACCGCACATTCATGGTTTCCCCCGGGACTTTCCAAAAGATCGTATAGCAATATAAAGTTAAAACCATAGTATGACATATGTTACCAAAACTGTTTAGCGCATGTTTTCTCCCCCAAAAGTTAAAGCAGTAAAAGTGGGGCCGTGAACTCACCTTAGATAGCGTTCTTCAATTATAAGTAAAGATGTTTGGCCCTTGATAATCCCTCTACCGGAGATCTATCAAAATGTTCACATAAGTGTTCCGACTAATAGCCATAAGGTTATCTAGCCCCCGATTGTCCAGATCATAATCAAGTATGTTTTAAAACGTGTTTAAATGTTCAACCGACACACTAGACCGACCCGCCATCCCGTTGGTGACCCATTACCCTAACTAATCAAGTACACATAGATTACACGCAAGGTTCAAGCATAAAACACTTAGTTTGCATCAAAAATCTTATTTTTGTCAACGTAGGGTCGAATGTAGTTCCGGGTGGTCGAAGGTGGCTTGTAAGTGGTCGAAGGTGTTTCTGTTTGGTCGAAGGTGTTCCTGAAATTCCACCTTCGCCCCTTTTCCTTCCACCTTCGCCCCTTTGTAGCACATTCGCCCCTTTGTCTTCCACCTTCGCCCCCCTGGAATCCACCTTCGCCCCCTGGAATCCACCTTCGCCCGTTCGACTGGTCGAAGGTATTCCAGGTTCGCCCCTGATGTCAGATTTTTCCAAAAACGCGTCGAAAAACATCCGAAAACATCACGAAACATCACGAGTTACAGCAGTCAAGCATCATTAGTATATTCCTACGAAACCCTACCAATTTTACCCCAAAATCTATCCGTTTTACAAGTTTCCTAAAATGGTAAATTATGGAGATGTCACATCACCATGCATGAAGATATTACCCAATTAGGAAACTTTCTGAATTCGATCAATAATCAGTTTATCATACTCGGATCATTATGAACAAGAAACCCCTATCATAACCTTATCATAATCATCCCAAAAACAACCCCAAATCTAACTAAAAACCCCTTTAATCATCAAAACACCATCAACAATCAAAAGTAACATATTTCAATCATAACCCATCATTAATAACAGCCCTAGGTTGTTGTCATATCATCTATACAACAAGTAATCATCAAACAATGCATAATATCATACTAACACATGTTTATTTGCATAAAAACTCATTGTTTATGAATAGGTTTTGGTTAGGAAAGGTTTTTTATTCATAAAATAGGTTGATATCAGATCTGGACCCATTGGGGTTTAGATTAAAACAAGCCAAAATTGTTTAAAAAGGATTTGTAATGAAGAACACACCTTAGATCTTCACTTGTAATGATTTAGAGAGTTAGGTTATGAAAAACAAGCTCAAAAACTCCTTCCCCAATGTTAATAGCTGATAGAGAGTGTTTAGAGGCGTTTAGGGTTTGTGAAATGGTGAAAAATGGCTAAGGATGGTATTTATACCATCTGCACGTTCGCCCAGTTCAAGTGGTCGAATGTGGAATTTTTCCACATTCGCCCCTTTTTAATGGTCGAATGTGGAACTCTTCCACATTCGCCCACTTTGGTTCTACGTTCGCCCACTTTTCAGATCCCATTTCCACATTCGCCCAAAAGTTCCACATTCAGGTCATCAGCACTTTTTAACACATGTTAACAGCACTTTTAACACATGTTAACCTTTTTCCAGTTTATCATGTTTAACGCATTCTAACACATAAACAAGCATCTATAGTCTATACTTAGCATGTTTAGGCACGTATAATCATTCGTACATCATTTAAGCAAGTGTAAGCATACAATCCACCACACGACCCGTAATCTACACATATACTTAATTAGTTCATGTAATGTCACCAACGACGGAACCCGGTACTAATGTATTCCCAAAATGACTCCCAATGATCCTCCAGATCATTGACCCTGGACAATCCTAATTGACCCGACTCAACTAACCCAGTTAAGTTTGTTTATAAACGTTTCTCGCTAAGGTAGACTTAGATATTACTATTATGTTTAAGCCGAACATGCCGGGTGTCACACCGCCTAGGTTGATTCTCCCCCTTTTTCATCGGAGAATCCGTGGTCATTGTTAAGTTATTATCCATTTATTGGATAAGTACACCGCCGTTCATTTAGTACATTATACAGTCACATGATTGATTTCGCTCATTTGTATGATACATAGTTTACATAATTGCACTGTAGCTTTGCACTTGAATTGTATACCATTTTTCCAACTTACTATATGTATTAAAACTAGGAATACTCACCAACATTTCTTATGTTGACAAAACCTATTTTGTACATGTTTCAGGTGCAGTATGATCTTAGTTCCATAGCATTGGATTTTAGTGCTTGTTTTTAATAAGTTATTTCAAATTTCATGTTTCGTTTAGACTTTTGTATTTTTCCCATTTCATCTATGTAAGACAATTTAAATTATTCAATAATACATTTACATTTTAGTACCGTGTGCTTTTGAACAATCGTCACTACGTGACACCTCGATGATTCCGCCATCGGTTGGGGTGTTACAGATTGGTATCAGAGCCATGGTTATAGGGAATTAGGTTATTAGAATGCCTTTTAGCCTAGTCTATAACCAAGCTTACATTCACGAGTCCTCTCGTGTTTATTTCTCTTTATCCTATTATTTTCTTTCAAGATATTTTCGCTATGATTCTTTCTCGTTATTCTTTCGGTGTTTTGTTTAGAGAAGAAGATACTCGTATTTCACAAACGAAACGATATCACCAAGTTAGGAGTGACATCCATACCTTGGTGATTAGTTTCACTCCTCTATGTGTTATTTATCTTAGGAATATATCTTTGAGATAGGAGTGACATCCACACCCCAAAGAGTATTTCTTTCAAAAAGGAACTTAACCACTGAGCTGGGAGTGATATCCTTAACTTAGTGATTGGTTTCATTCCACAATTGTTTTCAATTTTGAAATACATCTTTGAGTTAGGAGTGAAATTCAAATCTCAAGGATCTATTTTTGCATCTCGTTTTTAATCTCGCTAAAGTTTTGGAATTCACTAGTGATGGGGCACGTGCAATCTGGAAGGGTGAGTGCCTGTATCCTGAGTTTTCTGTCTAGGCCTGGTATTTCGTATAAATCCCAATCAGACGAGGGACCCGTATACCTACCTGGGAACTCTTGGGATGAGCATTCACTTATAGGCTAAAGTACGCCCCCACAAGTCACTAGGAAATTTCAAATACTTGAGTTAGTCAAAGTTTCCTATGGAAATAATTCAAATGTTTTATATCATTGATATTTATGTTTATTATTTGAAGAATCAATTTAATCACTTGTTCGTTATAAAGCTTACACCATTCCACTTATGCTTTTTGACTTTTACGCTATAAGGTATTACTCTTTTTGAGTTAAAACATTTCTACCCACGACTTAAGTTTTAAACTCTGTGTTTAACTTCGACCACATCCTGATTTTAGGAATATTGCGTCATCATACAGTTAAAAATAAACATGTTTTCCCAAAACTTATTATTCAACCTGTCTTATATCTTCATGTTTACAAACTTACTTGATCGAAGTCACAGTATATCCTTAAATTATGACTTTTGTATCCGTTTATACAGCCACAATACTTTCAAGACAATATATTCTGATATATCTAATACTAATATAGCCACACCCAGTCGTCTAAGCAATAGCCAACTACCATTAGTTAGCACTTCTTAGTCAGACTAAACTCATACATAAATGCCTACCTACACGATACGCACTAGTACACAACTCTCTAAAACGATTAATTTGACAACTTATTCTATAAATCTTTTCACAAAGCCTATTCGCCAAATTAGAACACACTTTTCACACCTTGTGCCTTGAAACAAATAGCCCGCTATGAGCCCAAAGAGATGCCTTAACGATCCTGCAAATAAATGATCTTTCAATGTATAAATTTTGTAAAAGTTTGAAAATTTAAAAGGTTTCAAGTTTACCCAGTCTTAACGAGTAACACTTCGATTTTCTCAACATTTAATAACAATTAAAAATTTCCGACTTTTCAACCCACAAGTTAAAGAAATGTCTAAATACATAAAATCTTATTTTCCAAAATTCGTCAAGGCATCTGGGATCATTCACAACCTTCACATCATTTTAAATCTTGGTCTTTCGAAACACATTAGATTTACACACACTTTATGAAATGGCTTCATCTTGCATTTTATAAACTTGCATTGCATATTTTACAAATCAAATGTAAATCTGCATGTTTTCATATAACGTATCCAATATATGTTTTCGGGAGGAATTTGCAACTAGTAATATACCTTATAACACTTTTCAAACTCGACTTCTCGTAAACACATGAAAATGTGTACCTACGAAATCTTTTCAAGTAAACCTGTTTTGAACTTAAAACATTATTCGGTTTTCAAAAAGTTATCCTCATACCAGTAGACTATACGTCTGTTCTGCGCACTTTCATATACAGTAATTTCATTATTTTTTTACACCATTCTATTTATAGTTACGTTCGTACATTATCTTATTATTTTGGTATTATTCTTTTGTTGGTAGTTATTTTCACGCGTTATTCGCAACTATTCTCGCACTAGTTATTAGTAGTCATTCTTACAACACTAGTTTTGAGCATTAATTTAACTCGTTTACTTTCATTTTGTGCAAACTGTGCGATTTACTCGATTTACGTTATGCTATTCTTTCAATCGAAATTTTATGCTATACTTATATACTTACATGAACGCATATTTGGTATGTGTATATATATATGTATATATATATATATATTTTTTAGCAAAACCCTGTTATACTTCACATTATTTTGTTCATCATCATAGCCAACGAACATACTAATTGATAGCTCGTATGAGATCTAAGCCAGTTCCCAGGTACGACTCGGTTTAGAGTATTCCTCTAACCCAAGGGGAACGGTGTAATCCTCAGAGTTTATCAATATGGTTGTTTAGAGCCCAATGATGTGAACAAAAATTTACCGGTTAAGGGTGAACCCGAAAGGTGAAGAACCCCTAATCATGTCTTATACTTACACCTTAATCTCATTACGGTTAAAAGGTGAACCTGAAAGGGGAAGAACCTCTAACCGCAACTTATATTTGAGCAGTATCTACTACTTAACACATTTTGGTTGCACGCATTGTTTCTTGTATTACTTATGTTAGTGTTATGGACAAGCATAGCACCCTAGTGTAAGGTAAATCGATGATTACGGTCTGGAACGCAATCATGGATTTACAGGTACATGGGAGTGGTGTGTGATTCTATTTAGGCTGTTGGTAGACAATCAGTACGAGTCCAAAGTACCGAGAGTGTGGTGGGTTAGCTACGGTACACCCTATATATAAGCATAAACGATACTGCGGGAGCGGACTAGGAGTCTGACCAAGAACCTACCCATTACTACCTCTTCAATAGGTCGTTGACTAATAGCTAGCATTTTTTAGTTTTGTTGGAACCTTCCTTGTTGACCACCTATACAGAAAAACTTAAACTTTGTATACTCTTACACTCTCTGTTAGTCGAAATCCTGTTGCATGTCCTTAATAATGTTCGGTCAGAAACCATTCAAAAGTAGGGGAGACTGCTTCATTAGTACCTCTGCCTTTCACCAGTTACACATTCCCAACACCTTTCTCATTTACACTCCCAAGTTCCTAACCTCGGGTCAAACGTCAAAGATATTCGCTTTAAACACCTACTTCAAAATTTGTCAAATCAACTCATGCATTTCTTTTAGGATTCCTAAAACTTAAAGTTTAGTATTTTGCTAGATTCTCATTTTCCTTGCTATTTTAGACGAACCTAATCCAATCCTTAAAGCCCACAAATATCAAACTTCTTATCCAAATTATTCGAAACAGATTATTCTATTACCTATAAATCCATGTCGTGTCGTAATTTCCAAACCACAGTTGCTTTAATTCCTACCTAATCATCCTGTGTTCTTAATAACTTCGGGACGAAGTTTCCAAAAGTAGGGGAGACTGTAACATCGCGTATTTTCCACAAATTTAAAAAAAAATGTTTGTTTTAAACAAATATATGTTTTAAACACCTTATACAAATAATCATTTAATAAAAACCCGTTGAATCTCGACGGTTTAGTTTGCTTTAAAATTTTTCGTAGCATTTTTTTAGTATAATCATTATATATATGAGTTTATAATATTACTTTATAAAACACATTAAATAAAAAGAAATGGAGCTAACAAGACTTGAACCCACGTCCAACCCCTTTTCAACAACATACACCAACCACTAAGCCACTTTGTCTTTTGGCGATAATATTCTGAAACAAATAAAGTTAACCCTTCCTTAATTATCCTAGTCAATAAACAAAGTCAACACCCATTTGTTAAACGCGTAATTAACCCACTAAACTAGCTCCATTTTTCAATTAAATGTACCCCTTGACCGGATTTATCATACCTTACCTAACTAATCTAGTTTAACGCATTATCTTTCCGTAAATCTTGGCCAATTAATCACATTTACTCGTTTTGAAACCTTCCTAAACCCTAGCATCAAATTCGTATATATAGGAGGTTTTGGCTCGATTAAATCTGCACACACACACCTACATATGCGACTAACATAACCCCTATATCATATCCATCTATCAATCGCTGAAACTTCTTATTTTGGAGCCTTTAAAGGGACGCGACTCGTGCTCAACTTTCACCATCAATCGGTATATCTTGATCTTGATTTGTATATGATTTAGGGTCGTTTTGTATAGGGGAATAAAAGCCCATGCTTTCGTTCATTATCTTTATCGAATTCTTGTCTATTTATTGAATTTAAGAACTAGGGTTCATAGGACTAATTTGGGTTTTTTTTTGTTACAGTCTAGTCCTGTATAAATAGATAATAAATCGAATTTAAATACAAACAGCAACCCAGACCAGATGGTCTGGGCATTCCATATACACAGAACCTGACCTGGGTTCGAAACCCATCTGCAACATTTTTTTTCTGTTTTGCTTTCATTTTGCCTTATTTTATTTAGTCAGACAATGTATTAAAGTTTACCTGATCAATTAAATCAACAAACAGTCAACCAGACCAACTGGTCTGAGCTCTATACTTATACAGCACTGGTCTCGGGTTCGATTCTTGCCAGCAGCATTAATTTTTTTAGAAGCCTTAATTATATACATAACCTATTAATCTTTTAAAATAATTTTTAAATACTAAAAAAGTCTTAAAAATTCTATAAAAATTATTTTATGTAAATCTCATGACTAAGTTTGCCATACAAATTTTAGATTTCCAAAAATAATTTATTTATTATATATTATAAATATTGCAAGTTTATTCATTTATAATTTTAAAATTCTATAAAAATATCTAAACATTCTTATAAATAACCAAAAAAATTATTTTTAACTTGTAGATTCATAAGCATTTCAAAAATAAATTTTATTTCAGAAAAATCGTTTGTTTCATATTTTTAATTGATTTTTGTTATTTTAAATCATAAATAAATCATAATAAATTCATTTTTCAATATTTTTATACCAAAATTTTTCATAAATTATTTTTGTTCATTTAGAACAGAAATATAAATTTTAAATTGATATTTCTTTAATTTTAATATTTTTAGATATTAAAATTATATCTTTGACAAATAGAAATAAATATATTAAATATTCAATTTTTGAGAAAATAATGTTATAAAAATTATTTTCATGCTTAAAACCTTATAACATGACCATCCTTAACCAAAAACCTACAATAGTCTTTTATTTAATTAGTTACCAAATTTCTTTTATTTATTAACAATTTACCTAATTAATAATTAAACAATTACTTATCCCCAAATTAGGAACCCTAGAACTACTTGAATCCTAGATAACTTAGACTCTAAGTTCATTCCCTTACAAATTATCTATTTCTTTAGGTTAATCCTTTGGGATAATCCTAATTCACATCACGTTGTTTGGTAGAGTTTCAAGTTATTACGCGAACTGTGAGTATTTCCTATCCCCTTTTTGCTTTTATTCATTTTTTGGGTGTTACATGTACACTTATACAAATTACAAATACAAATTCACATTTTTACAATACAATTCTAGTACTATGTGCATTTGCTTACAAACATGCTTTATGCTTAGACATTACATGTAGAATACATTTGTACTTAGTGAAATCATTAACATTGTACAAGCTGACCTTAACATTGGATAGCGCTATTGGATTGACAACCCGCCTAGGTTGATTCTCCCCCTTTTTCATCGGAGAATCCGTGGTCATTGTTATGTTATTATCCATTTATTGGATAAGTACACCGCCGTTCATTTAGTACATTATACAGTCACGGGATTGATTTCGCTCATTTGTATGATACATGGTTTACATAATTGCACAGTAGCTTTGCACTTGAATAGTATACCATTTTTCCAACTTACTATATGTATTAAAACTAGGAATACTCACCAACATTTCTTATGTTGACAAAACCTATTTTGTACATGTTTCAGGTGCAGTATGATCTTAGTTCCATAGCATTGGATTTTAGTGCTTGTTTTTAATAAGTTATTTCAAATTTCATGTTTCGTTCAGACTTTTGTATTTTTCCCATTTCATCTATGTAAGACAATTTAAATTATTCAATAATACATTTACATTTTAGTACCATGTGCTTTTGAACAATCGTCACTACGTGATACCTCGACGATTCCGCCATCAGTTGGGGTGTTACATACGTCTAGACTAACACCACAAATAATCAACCTAATATTTTATGACCTGAAGTACCATCTCGGTTGGTCAAGTGTCAGTTATGCATTTGGTAACACGCTTTGTTTATTTAATTATTCACAAATAAATTCAAATAAGCACAAAATTGCAAATAATATCAATCGAACTATCAGACAATTATTTGTTTTGTTATTTCACTAATATTCGGGGTTCAACGCTCCCGTACATCATCCGGTAATTCCCCGAATTACCATTATGCTGTTATTAACCTATAACCATGTACGGTGCGACTCAGTTAACTAATCCTAGTGAAGTGTAATGCCATGAAATATCATTTAGGTTAATTAGAGTTAGGTTAAACTATTAACTTGAGAATGCGGGGTGTCACATCATCCCAAGTTGAAAAGAATTTCATCCTGAAATTCGGTAAGTTATCCTTGGAGTAGGTCTCAAAAGATAGAAAAAATTTGAAAAAATTTCTAGGTGTCCCATCATCCTCAATTTGAAAAGAATTTCATCCGGAAATTCAGTTCGACTTTTCAATTATGAGCTGTAAATTTTCCTAAAAGAGTGGTGGCAGCACTAGCATTGTTTGGATTACCCTGTCCAGATAAGATTTCCCACAAAACAAGGGACGCCAATCATTATCTCCTGCTAAGGATTTCAGTACGTGGCTGGATAACCCGTCCACACCCATAATGATGTTAGAGATACAAAGGACAGTTGGGATGACAAGATCGATACCTAAAGTTTGGTTAAACCGTACAGGTTTTCACTCACGATAGAACTAGGTGTTCAACAAGAATATCAACAACTAGTTCTAAAGTGTGTTTGGGTTCCCGAAGAGTTGGGTCTAATCCTAAGGACATGCTAAAGATCAAAGGCACATGCTCAATCAGCATCATAATCGAATAGAAAATTTAGCATGTTTGTCATTCATAAGAACGTACCTGTCACACATTGTTGTCAATATTGTTCTCGTTGTTGTTATCCCCGTTGAGTTGGGGACAGTCCCTTTGAAGTGGGTTTCACTCCCACACTGGAAATACCCTTTACTAGTATTTTGATGACTCTACTGCCCCTATTATTGCTGCAGATTCTTTGGGAGTTGTTTACGACAGTTCTTAGCCGCATGACCAGCTTTTCCACATCGTTCATACTTTCCTTCTTGCATGGACCAGAATGATGATAGTTGCATCGTTCACACTTTGGGTGCCTCCCATTATGTGTACCGTAGTTTATGTCAAAAATGGGCTGGTTGCTGTTGCCGTTGGTATCCATCTTCTTCCATTGCTGCTCACTATCTTTACCACCTGAGATCTTACCCGAAGCATCTTCCCACTACCTCTTGTTATCCTTAGTTGTAGGCGATGAAGTACCCCGTGGGGGCAAGATTCCTTCTTCCACCCTCTGATCAGTTAATTGGTAGGCTAAGTACATAATCTGGTGGATGTTACCCATATTTGATATAGTGACCAAACCCTTGATTTGTGGAAGCAATACCTTGATATAGAGCTCAATACGTTTGTGAGGTGGGTTGCACTGATCAGGATACATAGTTGCATTGCTTGTATATAAACTATATATGCTTGAAAAACTGATGCAACGTGTCACCAACGGGATGTCGAGTCTTGCGTGGTCGTGTCAAACATTTAAACATGTTTTCAAACGTATAAAGTCAAGTCTTGGACATTAAGAGTTATTAGACAAACATATCATTGGTCAAACATTAATAGGCTATCTATGGTAGGTTTCTGGTAGTTAGAATCACCAAACAAGCCTGGTTTATTATTATCTAGAAGATGCAACCTAAGGTGAGTGTCACAACCCCACGTTTTACTGTTTTCATTATTGGGGAGAAACATGCGGTACGAACTACATGAACTTTTAGACCAACATTATATCACATGGGTACTAAGTGACATTACATCATTTAAAGTCCTTCTAACTTGTGAACCATTTATATGTAGATACATAGCGGGGAAAGTGTGAATAAATCTATTGGGCCCGGAAAGCCCCACTCGGGTCGACTGGGAGTCGGATTGGTGCATATTTGTCCTGTCTAACTTACGGCACCAGGTGATGTCCGGTGGCGGGTATTGAGGCATTTTTAACGTTCAGCAGTGGTTCACGACACATTAGTATCATGTAACGATGTTTAGCTTGCATCAGGTATAGATGTAAGGATTGTTGGATGTGGTTTACAAACGTTTACATACTTTTCAAACTTTATCTCTGTGACTCATCGGCACTGTACGTGTTGACTAACATTGCATGTTTTCTTAGGATGCTAAGGTAGCAGCGAGACTTGGTGCACTGGAGTCGCACTGAGTCTCATTTGTCTTGCATGGTCAAACATTATTTTCATACTTTGAACTAATTACTTTTGATTATGGTTTATAAACTTTAACTAACTTCTGCTGTGGTTTGTTTATGGTTGTCTAAACTCTAAAACTGTTTGGTTTGGTTTTCATTGCGTGATTTCCATATCATATAATTGTCATTTATTGTGACCGTTGACTTGGATCCTGGTATGTCACGCGCCTCATGGTAGAACCCCGCAAATGAATTTGAGGGTGTGACACACACACACACCCTTTCACCTCCATCGCCATCATCGCACACTCATCATGCCCCCTCTGTACAGCATCACCATTACCCGTTACCACCGAAACCACCACCGTCGTCTCCTATATCACCACCATGACTACAACTAACCTAAGCGACCTCCGAACCCTGTCACCATATTGATGGATACCGTACATAATTACGATCAATACCGACAACCGCCATGGACTCTCGAAACCTTGAACCATCACCACCACCGCCTACTAAAGCCAACCATACACCGGACACCATCATCACCATCACATCGTATCCACCATGCCAAGCACCATCATAGCCGCCACTTACGTAACCACCACTACGATACTAGCCAAACACCACCCTAACACCATACACACTTGCGACCACCACCACTAATCTGTGACCATGCTAACCACCACCATAATAAGCGGCCACCACCTTCACGAAGCAGATTAACCTCCCAATGTAGCACTTCGTCATAGTCACCACTATCGCAGTTAGTCGCCTCAACATGAACCGCCCTAGATCAATCCCAGTCTAAAATGATACACAACGAGAAGAAGATGTAAATAAACATTGCCTAGCCGCGAAACCAGAATCCACACGATTGGAACCGCCCTAAACAACTGATGTCGTCCTCTCTTTCCTTTTCTTTCCCGCTCACTCTTTCTCTCACTTTCTGTTTTTTTTGTTTCTGCCGCACACATCCTATGTCATATTTGATCTAGTGTTTGTCTTTTCAAAATGATTTAAATTAACAATTCTACATATAGACCCCCTTTACTTCCACATATAACTAACTGGTTCCCAAAGCTGAAAGCTGATAGTTCATCTTTAAAGAATGATAAAATGAGTCCCTCTAATATTGTTAAATAACTTTTACTCGCTAATTCAAGTCAATAGATCCTATCGATAAGAATCCAGGAAGTCAGTTTGTCTAAATAACTATTGACGAATTTTCAGGATGTAACACAGAGGCCAAGCCCCGCCCACCTCGGCACCAAGGGGCGTCGTGTATCGCGAGGGGCCCAAGGGAAACCCCTCGCTGTCCACGAGGGGTTATCTGATGGGCCCAAGGTGTTTTTTTTTTGTTATAGAAACGAGTTTTAACCCCGATTTTTACATAATCACAACCCTAATTGGTCTAAACGCCTCCTATTATGAGAAACTATACCCTAAACACCTAATTAGGCTCAAGAACAACATTCAGGAATCTTGGGAAGTGTTTGGATTGTTTATTTGAAGTGCTTAAGTATGATAACAATCTTTTGTGACTTTAATCTCTTTAATTATGTTTTAAAAACAATAATACTTGTTTTGTCCAGATCTGATGTGAACTAATAAAGATGTAAACATGAGTTTTATAAAGATTTAACATGTTAGATGATGTGTTTGTGTGATATCATGATGGATCTTACATGGGTATTGCATGTTAATGATTGTTGATGACTTAGGGTTTGTAGAGGTTGATATTCATGACAAATCTTGCATGTTGGACCTGATATATGTTTGGAACATGTTATATTACGTCTTTATGATCTTGTTTAGGCAATATTATGAACCTAGGGTTCGTTAATGTTGAGTTCAAATATTTCTTAATCTATTTCATATATTCCGTTAACATGATTAAAAAGTGGACAGATTGTATGAGGTAACTTGTATGACAAGTAACATTGTCTTAAAGTATTTGTTTTGCTTATTACTTGGGTCTATCATGTAACTTATAGTCTTAGATTTTCAGATTGTGTTATTTCGATATCATTTAGTATGTTTTTGTGAATTTATAAAAACGAAGGTCAAATCTGATTTTTGGACTTGAAACTTGGATCGACATTAAATGGTCATAACTCAAGTTTTAAAAAGAATTAGACCCCGAATTTTGGACAGTAGCTAGACACATGAATTCTATGACTTTTCAAAGTGGATTCATTACGTTTGGATGAATCTATAATTTTTAAAAAAATTATCTCGTAAACTGTCGCAACAGATTCGTTTTCAGAATCTAGCTATGATAAATGATTTTTCATAATTTTTCAACCTGGTTCGGTCACGAAATAAAAATAGTGGATTGGGTACTGAACATGTAGGCATGTTTAGTATTATTTTAAGACTTTCATAGGCTGTATAAGTGTTTTTCAAAAATTCATTTCGACGACGCATAATCTGCCCCAAAAACGCAGATTATGGAATTTGTACATAAGTGCATATTTGATGACTTTGTTGACTTGTTTATGACTTGTACTTATGCGTAAACTTGTATGGATCACATATGGAGTGTATGATGATGTATAAACATAACATTCACCAACAGGTCATAGGGTCACTTGTGCATGTAGAAACATTAGTGTCACTTAAGCATATTCACATCATTGGATGTGTTTGACAAACGGGTCTTGTTTTGTGTTGTGTTGTGTTGTGTTGTGTATACACATGAACACACGTAATGACATTGTAGTCGTTAGCGGGTCACTATTACTTATTTGGATTTGGATTTAGCTTTCAAGTTCAACCTAAGGTGAGTTTCACTATTCTTTTCTTAGAAGCATGTGCTCGGGTTTTGAGACGACATAATTCCGGGTTTTGGAATTAATTAACTTTCTAGTCGGGGTTTGGGACTACTACATTATCCCGGGTTTTGGGATACATTGATTCCTTGTTTGAATCTGGACTCTATCACTTTAAAGTACTATTAGGATGTATAGCAGCCTCATGCTTGATGTGCTTGGGTCACGGGCATGAACTTTTGTCCACTTTTCTTGCTAGTAATGATAGACACTAGTGCTAAGGAAAATTAACTTTTGTATGTTCCCGGTACTACATTTGTTTAGTTACATTGTGTGGGTTAGCTACCCCTGGCATGTGTTGAAACAGGTGGTTGGTTACTTTCGAAAACTTTCCTTTTGCTTACTTAAACTATGAACTCGCTGACTTTATGTTGACACACGCTAGTATGCTTTTGCAGGTTGATAGGTTTAGAGCACGTAGGAAATGCATCATTTGTGTCATGGGCATTTGAAAATTATTAAACTTACATTTTGCTAAAGTTTAATTTGGTTTTGGGCGCGTGTTTTGCGTAAGGATTTAAACGGTTTATGTTTGTTTACCCTTCCAAAATAAACTGAACTTTTTAATTAAACGTTAAACTATGTTTTTTTAACAACGGACTAAATGGTTTGGGCACTTAGAGTAATTCTAATAACTTATGGCTATGGGAATCCTAGTGTGTCACGTGCTTCGCGATATAAACCCCGCTGTGGAATTTGAGGGTGTGACACATTTCAGTGTTTTACGTATCGAACTTGTATTGTATGAAACATTCCAGGCGTAGGAGAGTCCTACTCCTGAAATACATCAGGCGTATGAGTCCTACGCCAGGAAGCCTCTAGGTGTTGGACAGAGGGCCTCTAATAGGTCCCTTGTTTTCTTCATTTGCAGAGGCGAAGTATTATTGGGGCTAGGGTGGCCCTGGCCCCCCTCTTTTTTGGCGCAGTAGTGGAAATTTACGATTTTTATAGGTAAATTGAGTCCGGGTTAAGTCCGGCCCCCAACGATTTTCAACTACCGATTGAAAAAAAATTGAGTTCGGCCCCCGCCGATTCCGAAACCAAGCTTCGCCACTGTTCATTTGCAACCTTTGCTCATTTTGCTAAAACACGTCAAAGTTTTGCCCATGTGTTTTGTTATTTGTGTGTGTGTGCGCTTATTTTCTTATTTCCAAACACTATCCTTAATATCTAACAACCAACTAGATCAACGATTCTGCCATTGATCCAGATACGCGTGTGGGTATTATCAAATTCTTGTTAATTGAGAAATAGACGATCCTACATGCTACGCCGAAGACACAGGGTGACGAGCGGGCATGGATTGGGTTTTGTAAGTTTGAAGAATTTGCAATTTAGGTCCCTGAGGGTTAGTTGAGTTTATTTTAATTCAAATTCCTGTATAACTAAATTTATTTATTATTAAAATTTCATCAAATATTCTCTTAATAAAACGAAACTTATTATTGTTATTATTATAGTTTTCTTTTATTATTGTTATAAGAAAATAAAAAATATGTTTATTATTTAAAAATATACATGTGCAATACTTGTAATTATTGTAAATATTAAAGTTTTAAATAACATGACACTTATATAGAAAAATGGGCATGGGATTTGTATAGATGTATACGATCATTGGGAAAAAATATATTTTATTAGACTTCAATTAAAATATAAAAAAAATAATATTGTAAAAATACATGAAGTTAAAAGATTTATGAATATTTAAAGAGAATGTGGAAACCTATCACCAGAAATCTAGCTAAAATATAACTAAACATTGTAATTATATCTAGAATTTTATATTTGAACTCATCCCCAATAAAGTAAAGTTTAATAGTTCAGGGTGTAAATTAAGTTATCGTGAGTTATTGAGGTACCTACACCTCTACTTGTGTGGTAAATTTATAAGGCGAGATTATTTATCACTTTGGTATGTGGCTTGTTTGAAATATTTCATCTTTTACTTATCTTCTAGTTCTATTGTTTTAAATTGATATGGAATTGTTTACATGCGAAAACATTCTTGCATTTTTACTCATTATAGCATAATATTTTTTATGGAAATATATATTGACGATAAAAAGATAAGATAAGATTTTACATTACTAGCTATTAAGTTATAAATGTAATATATTTATTTAAGGATAAAAATATATGCCTGCCTGTCCGCTATCTTAATTCTTCGTGATTATGGTTTATATATAAATTGACAATTTTCTTTAAAAAAAAAAGATATGCTGAGATTTTACATTACTATGTTATTAATCCTATATATTTATTTAATTAACTATCCCTCAAGAGTTATTGTTTAAGTGGAACAATTGTTTCGTCCCTAAAAATTGTAATATAAATTTGTGAGGTTTTATGTTTTCTCAATTGGTTACGACTTTCCCGAGCTATGTAAGTATGTTTACAAATTTTGAGTTTTATGTGAATAATAAGTTATGCATAAGCATAACACAATTATTCCTACTTATGGTTGTAAACAAACCAAACGTTCGGTGAACAGTTCGTAAATTGTTCGGCGGGAAGTTCGTTTGTGTCCGTTTGTTTAATAAATGAACGAACACGAACAAAAAATTCCGTTTGATTAACTAAACAAACAAACACGAACAAATGTCTCATTCGTTCGATTGCGTCCGTGAATGTTCGGCAATGTGTTTGTTTACGTTTGTTTATTTATATCCCTTCGTGTATAAACTGTTTATGTTCGATCACTAGTTAAAACTTATGATAATTATGAACTTTTGAATTAGGAATATCATGTATTCATGCCTATGCCTAAGTAATTTTAGATAATTATGTCTAAGTTAGTACAATTTGACTTATCGATATCGTTTAGTAGATGTACTTTGTCTAACGGTTAATATTAACAATGTTTTTTTAGTTAGTTGCATATTAAATGTTTGTTTTTGTTTGTTTGTGTTCAAGACATGTTTTCACGAACAGTTCGCAAACAACTGAATTTCTTAACAAACAAACACAAACATAGAATTATGTTCGTTAGTGTGTTCGTGAACAGTTCGTTTGTCCAAGAAACCTTAACAAACAAACACGAACAAAGCCTTGTTCGTGTTCGTTTGATTCGTTTACAGCCCTATTCCTACTCACAAACATATATAGGCACCACAAAACCTATATCCAATATCCAAGATATCCAAATAAATTCATTCTAGAAAATCTCTAGGGTTGTAAAACGATTAGTAGAAAGTTCATTCTCCTCCTATTTTGTGAAAACTTAGGTTTTTTTATAGAATTGCATTTCATTCATAGTTTGGTGAAGGCCCTCAATATCGGGATCTATATTTTTTAATTTAATATTTTCTATTCAAATTCGACATTGCATGTTCTAATCAAAGTCAGAAGATCCAACTTAAATAATAACTAGTTGTATAAAATCACACGCGTTGTGCGTTTTACAATCGAGATTTAGATAGGTGTTAATCAATCAACGAATTATACAATCGAAATTCCATTTTGGTTGTAAACGTTAAAAAAATAAAGAAATCTACACATACGGTAACACATGAAATTTGTAACAAAATTACATAAGATTATGTTATCTATATTAATAGTATATAATATAATAATTTTTTTTAATAAAATAATATGAATAAAATAATAGTATATAATATATTAATTAGAGATGAGCATACAAGGCCCAATACAGATCCCGTCCCGTCCCGATCCCGTACCGAACCGATACCGAACTGAGTGGTTTCGGGATCGGTATCGGTACCCATATTTATGGATTTTCGGTTTTGGTATTATCGGTATCGGCACGGGATCGGTATGGTATCGGTATTTTACCATACCGGTACCGTACCAATACCGAACCGTTCGGTATCTGTATTGTCGGGATCGGTATAATATATTAATAGTATATAATATATTAATAGTATATAATATAATAAAATTTTAAAATAAAATAATAATATAAATAAAATAATAATATTATTACTATTCATTTGCAAACTACTATTCAAAGTAGTTTGCAAATTAATATATAGTAATTAATCTCTTTCATTCAAACAATCGCAGTGAAAACATGTAAAAGCATAAGATCATAATATAATAATCAGTATCTTAACAACTATGGTTTGAAACAGGCAGAAATTGTCCTCTAGTTAGTTGACGTAAGCAAATGATACTAATGAGGAATTACTTGACTTGTATATATGTGGACAAATAGGATAACATGAAAAAGATAGAAAATGCTCGTAACTTGGATTATGCATAATTTTTCATCCATTAGAGTTATAGGCACATATCGGCAAAACGCTAGGAAAAACAATAGCTAGGTGCTTTGGTGACTCTTTAACCTAAACGTCTTCATATCGGCAAAATGCTAGGACAAACAATAGCTAGGTGGCTTCTGCCCAACTTTTCTAGTTTTCTGGTTGGTTGTAACACTCGTATCGTGGATGCGATTCCTTCACGTGTTTACCAAAAAAGTCTATCTGATGTAACCTCAAATATTTCCAATTTTGTTTGTTTGTGTACTGCCATTAATTAATTATCAATATTTATTAGATGAATAACCGTTCCATTTTTACTCATTATAGCATAATATTTTTATGGAAATATATTTTGACGATAAGACCATATGTAATGGTTAATACTCCTAAGGGGCATTTTTTTGACACATCATCATTATAATGCCCCTTTAAAATATGTGTAATGGTTATAACTAATTTTAATGCCCTTTTAATCACTACTTTCCTTATTTTTTTTTCCTTCTTTGGGCATTATACTAGAAATGCCCCTCCTTTTTCATGTCCCTATAATTCCCACATAATGCCCATTACACATGGTCTAAAAAGATAAGCTAAGTTTTACATTACTAGCTATTAAGTTATAAATGTAATATATTTATTTGAGGATAAAAAAGATATGCTGAGATTTTACATTACTAGCTACTATGTTAGGGGGACGGACGCCACTCGAATTGTCCACGGGTAACCACTACCAGCACGGTAACACCGACGCCACACACGCTGGTAGAGGTCCCGCGTGGACTCTATCTAACGGGCTGGTACCAGCTGATATTTTAATTTTGAGCTTAAATTTCAACTTTTTTTTTGTTTTAACCGTATGTTTTGTTGGTTTGTTATATGTTTACCGTATAATTTTTATGGTTTTTGTATTAACCGTGTGTTTATTAAAATGTAACGTAAATAAAAATAAAAACCTTGCATTAAAACATAAATATTTTAAACATAATAATACTAAAAAAATACATTAAAAACAAAGAAAAACACTTAAAGTTGGCACAACAATCGCCATGCCTCGACATGGTCTAAAGCGTTGCCGTATCGAACCTCATACTTATATTGAGTGAATTCGATGGCCAACTCCTCGTCAAGCTCCTGATTGTCCTTCACTTGTTGCTCGTATAGGGTGGTCCACCTCTCACATTTGATGTTGAGGTCGCCCCACTTGAACTGGAGGTCGCGGTCAGTCTTGGTTGTGTTGGTGCCAATGTGTTCAACGAAGTCGCTAAACACTCGAGCCCAAAACCCCTCGGGGAAGGCCGACCCATCGTCTCGGCGGGGTAGGAGTTGAATTTCGGGGTCATTCGACGCATCCTTGTGGCAAACCACAAGGGCCATTTCTTCCTCTTCGGTCCACGGATTCATTTTTTGGTGTGTTTGGTTTTTTTAACCGTGTGTAAAGTGTGGCTTTTAACACCATGGTTTGATCATTTTATATACAATCGACGGTGCACTTTTAAAATAAATTCACTGACCGTTTTGGTGAGCCTAATTCAATTCAATCGACGATTTCCAAGATTTACAATTTAATTGTGTTGACCGTTTGGTGGAACAGTTGCAATAGTAAGAAATAAATGTTAAAACCGTTCAAAAATGTAAAAAAAAAAGATTGGGTTTTAAATGTAAATAAATAAAAGAATCAGTAGAGTGTTGCCTCAAAAAAAAAAAGTGTTTCAGTGAAGTAAATCAGTGAAGTGATGTGACAAAGCAGCCTTGGTTAAAATCTGTTAAGTGAAAAAAAAATTCATTGAGCGCCCCTTCCACCCTTATCTATAATCTATAACTTATAATAAAAGAATTGAATATTGATGAGGTGACATTCAATGAAGGCTGCCACGTGGCACGTTGAGGTGAGAGTTTTTAATTTATTTTTTTATTTTGTTTTCATCCATTCTCCTACACTTATCTAACTCTAATCTCTTTAAGAATTTAAAAACAAATTTAGATTTTTCTCTCTAATGTTTCCTCCCATCATTTTTAAACGTTAATATCTTTTATATACGAGATTTTTTAAAGAAAAAAATTACACCAAATTAACGAGCGTTTTATTATCTTTCCAATGAGTACCATAGTGCTATATAAAAAACGGAGAAAAAACGACTATTTTTTATGGGGTTTCGTTCATACAGGAAAAAAACACAAAGTGTTCAGATTATTCATTAATCATGTTTTTTCTTTTAAACCAGATTCTTATATACAATGTTGAAATTTAGCCCAATCGCCATGCTATCATTGGAATTTTACTCTTCTAGGAGAAAGAATCATGCAACACTGCAACACATGGTGTCACCTTATACCAAGGTTATTTTTTTATTTATTTAATTACAAAAGTAATAATTATTACTATTAGTATTAGTATTATTAGAATGATTATATTTTTCAATCCCGGGACACTCATGATATAAAATCTAGTTAATGCTATATATTTATTTGACTATCCCTCAAGAGTTATTGTTTAAGTTGGACAATTGTTTCATCCCTAAAAATTGTAATATAAATTTGTGAGGTTTTATGTTTTCTCAATTGG
Organism: Ambrosia x helenae; assembly: GCA_030844895.1. Taxonomy (NCBI): domain Eukaryota; kingdom Viridiplantae; phylum Streptophyta; class Magnoliopsida; order Asterales; family Asteraceae; genus Ambrosia; species Ambrosia x helenae. The sequence continues at coordinate 77,741,587 of CM061230.1, forward strand.
TTACGACTTTCTCTAGCTATGTAAGTATGCTTACAAATTTTGAGTTTTATATGAATAATAAGTTATACATGAGCATAACACAATTATTCCTACTCACAAATATATATAGGCGACACCAAACCTAGATCCAAGATATCCATATAAATTCATTCTAGAAAATCTCTAGGGTTGTAAAACGATTAGTACAAAGTTCATTCTCCTCCTATTTTGTGAAAACTTAGGTTTTTTTTATTTTTTTTTTATTTTATAGAATTGCATTTCATTCATAGTTTGGTGAAGATTGAGATCCTATGCAACACCATATCTTCAGCACATAACATTCACACAATCGTAGTGAAAACATGTAAAATCATAAGATCAAATGATCAGTATCTTAACAAATATGGGTTGGAACAGGTAGAAATTGTCCTCTAGTTAGTTGACGTAAGCAAATGATGCTAATGAGGAATTACTTGACTTGTATATATATGGACAAATAGGATAACGTGAAAAAGATAGAAAATGCTCGTAACTTGGATTATGCTTAATTTTTCATCGACAAAATTACACTTTGTGTCCTTTATGTATCATCAAATTTATGAAACATGTCCTTTATAATTTTTTTTTTTCATTTTATGTACAAAATCTCAATTTTCTTAACAGTTTATGTCCTTTAAAAATAACTCATTTAACAAACTCAGTTATCTACAATTCCCCTAAGGGTAAAATGGCCATTTCATTACCATTGACTCAAAATCCCATTTTTTTTATTATACTTTAGTTTATTTGTAGGACCCACTCATCACCCACTTCATCTTTAACCTCCACCTACCACCCACCACCATCAACATCCTCCACCTCAACATCCTCCAAGGATTATCTATCATTGTGGAACCTTTGAAGATCGACGGTGGCAGAGGAGAAAAAAACCTTTGGCGAAGTAAATATCAATCTTCTTTTTAGATCCGGTCAAGTTTACCTTAACCTCCTTTTGTATATTTTGTTAAATAATTAGTGTGTCAAGTGTAATCTTTTAAACAATTATTCATTCATAGTTGTCAGGTTACTTTTTATGGTCAAATGTGGTATCATTTGAAAGCAATGTTGGAGTTTATTATTTTCTTGAAATTAGTCGTAGCTTTCGGTTATTGTTTTATAGTCGTGGGCAAAGAAAAGGGGCTCGCAAATCTATTTTAGATTTTGAAAAATAGAGCCTCAAACAATCAAACTTCATCTATAGACCACGCCTAATTGCATTTGCTTGCTGTATACAAAGTCTTAAATTGGTTTTGTTTGTGATTTATGTCTTGAGCCTTCATATTGAGCTTAGATAAGTTTGAAGATTTATTCCAACTGTATAAGATGCTATATGGTTATATTTTTGTATGTGTGTGTTTCATACCTTTACTCTTTCACATGTTGAACATGTTTTCTTTTTGTTTTGCAGGTTCAGTTTAGTTCACCTTCTCTGTTGCCTTTGTAGATCGTTGCTGGTAATAGGAGGATGTTGAGGTGGAGGATGTTGATGGTGGTGGGTGGAGGTTGAAGTAGAAGTGGGTGGTGAGTGGGTCTCACAAATAAACTAAAGTATAATAAAAAATTGGGATTTTGAGTCAATGGTAGTGAAATGACCATTTTACCCTTGGGGGGATTGAAGATAACTGGGTTTGTTAACTGAGTTATTTCTAAAGGACATAAATTGTTAAGAAAATTGAGATTTTGGACATAAAATGAAATTTTTTTATAAAGGACACGTTTCATAAATTTGATGATACATAAAGGACGTAAAGTGTAATTTTGTATTTTTCATCCATTAAGACCATCCGGAGTGGGGGCGGGGAAAGGGGCGGGAAGAGGGGAGGGGGGCTTGGGTGACACTTGGCAAGCAATGATTGGTGGGACTTGGTTTTGATTGGTTAGTTTTTTTTTCTTTTTTTTTTTTATTTTAACACAATATAATATTATTCTCTTCCCCCCTTCCTTCCCGCCCCTCCACTCCGGACAGTCTAAAGGCACATATCTGCAAAACGCTAGGACAAACAATAGCTAGGTGGCTTCTGCCCAACTTTTCTAGTTTTCTAGTTGATTCCTTCTCGTGTTTACCAAAAACGTCTATCTAATGTAACCTCAAATATTTCCAATTTTGTTTGTTTGTGTACTGCCATTAATTAATTATCAATATTTATTAGATGAATAACCATTCCATTTGGTTTGCTTTATAGGATGTATCAAGCCACACATCATAGATCAGCTACGTGTTAACCAACCAACCCATACACCTATATAATGTAAACGTAACATTCAAGTCTTTCAGGTTTTCTTGTGTTAATCTCAAATGAAAATGGAAAGCATTATCGAGTATTTTGAAAATAAAACTATTTTAGTTACTGGAGCTACTGGATTTATGGGAAAGAGTAAGTGTTTTTCCAAGCCAGTTAATCACCCCATTAAATTAGATTGATCATAATTTTGATTCATATATGTATATATGCTGCAGTTTTTGTTGAGAAGATACTAAGGGTACAACCAAATATAAAGAAGCTCTATCTACTTATAAGAGCTTCAGATCCAAACCTGGCCTTGCATCGGATGCACTCAGAGGTATGTACATTCATGCAATCTGTATAAAATGTTTCACACACAACTTTAAATAACACAATCTGATTAATTTCCTTATAATTATATACAGGTCATAGGAAAGGATCTATTTAGGCTCATAAAAGAGAAACATGGTACAAATATACACACATTTATATCCGAAAAGGTAACACCAGTGGCTGGTGATATGGGCTTGGAAAATTTAGGAGTGAAAAATATCGATTTGTTGAATGAGATGCGAAGACAAGTGGATGTTGTTGTTAGCTCTGCTGCTACTACAAATTTTGATGAAAGGTAACCTTACTATCGTTCACTTATAATGACGATAGTAATTTTTTAGGAGATTCCTATATAAATGACGCTAGAAGATACCGTAATTTTTTATTATATCATAGGGATTTGTACGGTAAGAAGATACCGTAATTTTGAGTTGTAACATCCATTTGATTCAAGTAACTTGACATTCATGTACTGGATGTGATTGTAGATATGACGTAGCATTCGCAATTAATACTCTTGGAGCTAAGCGCGTTTCCAACTTTGTCAATGAATGCACCAACATAAAACTACTTCTTCATGTGTCCACAGGTATGTGTGCTAAAATAATAAAATCAAACTTGGACATAATTAGTGACATATTTAAAGAAATATTCCAGGTGTAATTTCTACGCCCTTTCTTTTTTACTTTATAAATATAGGAGATGTTCTTTAGAGATTTATTTGTTAAATGGATTCTTGGTGTTATTTCAGCTTATATATCAGGTGAAAAGTCTGGAATCATATTGGAAACTGCACTGAAAATGGGCGAGACACCAAATGGCAAAAACATTCTCAACATCAAAAAGGAGGAGAAGATGATACATGAAAGGCATAGGCAACTCGTCATTGAGAAAGCTAATGAAGAATCCATTTCATTTTCCATGAAGGATTTTGGTATTCAAAGGTTTCTCACGACCCATTTTCTTTTATTTGAAAAACCGTCTTCTTTTTTACATAGACAATATGTTGCCAATAATTCAAAGACCAGGTCACTATGCTTTGTGTTTTGATTAATTAATTTTTTGAAGGGCGAAGTTGCTTGGATGGCCAAATACATACGCATTGACCAAGGCGATGGCGGAAATGCTACTACTTGAGGGATTAAGACAAGATGTGCCATTAGTCATAGTACGACCTACCATCGTCACTAGTACCTATAAAGAACCCTTTCCTGGATGGATTGAAGGCATCAAGTAATGTAGAAGCAATTCCATCTAGTTTAGGTCAATAGATTCATTTAATTATTTATACATGAATATGAAATAAAATTAACATTTCCAGAACCATTGATGGCTTCATTGCTACATATGGAAGAGGAAGGACTTCAACCTTTCTTGGTGATCCTTCCAAAGTGCTTGACTTGGTAATCCACTTCTAATATTTTCACTATTTTACAAACTAGTTATAAATTTTGAATAAAATGAAAGCCAACTGACATTTTATTGCTGAATTTACCGATAGATTCCAGCAGACATGGTGATTAATGCTATGCTTGTAGCGATAGTGGTTAATGTTAATAAACCACAATTGAGGACCATTTATCATGTTGGATCATCCATGTCAAACCCAATTAAAATTTCTAACTTCATGGATTATGTAACTGATTACTTTGCTAAACATCCATTAATAAATGAGAAGGGATGCCCTATCAAAATAACCAATAAAGTTACGATGTTAAGTTCCATGGCTCACTTCAAGAGACATATGGTGCTAAGATATGTGATCCCCTTAAAGGTATTCTCTTCACTATGTCTCATTTTTAATGTGAAAAAGCTAATTAAATTTCTGTTAACATTTTTTCTTGTTTGCTTGAAGGTAGTGAAATATGCAAACATGATACTTTTTAGGGCTTTTAGTGCATGGTATTCCAATGCTTACCGAAAGATCAATATCACATTCCGACTTGCAGAGCTTTTTAAACCATATGTGCTCATCCATATGATGTAATTAAAATAATTTTTTTGATATTCTTTAGAGAATTTTTAGATGCTATGTTTCGATTTTTTTTATTGTTTAGGATTTGGAAGTGTGTTTCTAGGTGGTTTAAGGGAATATGAGTGAGTCTAGCTTGTCTGGTAGCGGTACAAATGGACTTTAACCAAATACGACAATAACTGGAGATGAGGCAAGGGACAACAGAATAATGTGTATGGTACAAGAAAAAATTAATATGTTCTTTTGCATAGTTTCTATGTTAACTAATGTCCAAAAATCCTTAACAATGTCCACTATGCAAATGGCAGACTTTAGAAAGTCCATTTGTACCGTGAGTTGATCTACCCAGTCCACGTGTGGTGTCCCACTAGCAGACTATCTAGAAACACTTGTGTTTCCATAAAACACCAACAAAGTATATTCATAAACCTAAACCACCTAACAACCAAAACAGTCCAGTATATTAGTTGTCATTGTGTTTCACAAAATATAACGGGTAGAAAACAGGCATATTTAAGTACAAAAATGAATATACAAAGTTTTGTTATCTTTTAACTAAATTGGTTAATATATTGATATTTCTTCTTTAAGTTTCTATTAATGTTTCTTCTATAAAATAAATGTACGATATCTATTAATGTTTCTTACCTAAAATAAATGCAAATCATAATCCATTCATGTAGTGGAAGTTAAGCCTTTGTTGCGGATCGATTGTCTAATTAATTAATTCATTTTGTATAATGTATAGTTTTGATGATGCCAATCTCAACAAGCTTCATTGCATACTAAGAGAGAGATTCAATGATGAGATGGAGAGATTTTTCTTCCATGCAGAATTTATTGACTGGGAAGACTACTTTAAGGATATACATTTACCCGGCTTAGTGAAACATGCTTTCAAGAAATAAGCTACGCATAATTACCATAAAAATGTTTTTGGCCTATTGTTAAGAACATCTGAAGTAACACCAGCCATTAGAAAGGTCAAAAGTTTAAGGGTCTGTAACTAGTTAATAATTCATATATATACATGGAAGAGTTATAATGAAAACCCTTTGAGTTGTGAAAACATGTGACAACCCTAAGTAAAATTATTTATTTATTATTTTTAAATTTAAGTATGTAATATAAACACTTTCAAGCATTTTTATAAAAATAAAAAATAAAAAAAGCACCAACACAGTACAGTGATGATTTAGTTATTCGGAGAATCATCATGTAGTACACACGAGTCTATTATCCAGTACGTTGGTGAAACAAAATAATAAAAACTAATTTGTTATGATTTATACGCTTTATAACATGCAAATGCGTTTTTAAATGATTCCAAACTAGGAATTAAGTTGTCTCAAAACCCGAGACACATGCTTTTGAGTTCATATGTATACACAACACACAACAAGACCCGTTTGTCCTAAACATCCAATGATGTGAATATGTTTAAGTGACACTAATGTTTCTACATGAACAAGTAACCCTATGAACCTGTTGGTGAGTATTATGTTTACACATCATTATAGACTCCATATATGATCCATACAAGTTTACACATAAGTTCAAGTCCTAAACAAGTCAACCAACCCTTAAAATAAGCACTTATGCATAAATTCCATAATCTACGTTTTCGGGGCAGATTATTAGTCATCAAAACGATTTTTAGAAAAATACCTAACCAACATATTGGAGTCTCAAAATTGCACTAAATATGCCTACATGGCCAGCCCACATGTCACTATTGTTGACTTGTGACAAAACAACCATGTTGAAAAAAATAACAAAAATCATTTAGGTTCTGAAAACGTTTCAACCGCGACAGTTTACGAAAAAATTCCAAAAAATCATCGATCCATCCAAACGGGATGAATCCACTTGGAAATGTATCAAAATTCATGTATCTAGATATTTTCCAACATTAGTGGTGTGACTCTTTATAAATCTCATGTTATAGCCTTTTAAAATCGAATCAATTTACAAGTCCGAAAATCAGATTTGACCTTTGTTTGTATAAAATTCCAAAAACGTATCATCCGACATCTAAATCATATAAACTTGCACATTATGAAAATCTAAGACCATAAGCTACATGTTAGATCCAAGTAAGAAGCACTCTGAGATCATGTTACTTATCCTACAAGTTACCTCATACAATATGTCTATTTTTATTCATGTTAATATCTCAATAATAACAAACCCTAGATTCATAATATGGATCAATAATCATCATGCACACGTAATACAATACTCCTAACATGTAGATATGATCAAACATGCAAGATTTATCAAGTAATATAACTTCTATAAACCCTGGAACAAAGATAAACATATACATGCAAGTTTCATACAAAGCCTCATCATAAAATCATATAAACATGTTAATAATCCTATTAAACATCATTAAAAGTCATGTTTATGTTATTATATGTTTACATCAGATTTGGACAACCGATTTTATAGTGTTTTAAAACATAATTAAGAAGATTAAAACACAAAGGATTCGGTAAATTACAAAAAGAACTTCACAGTAAGGATCCAAAACACTTCCTAAGCTTTCAGAATGATGTTCTTGAGCCTGAGTTGGTGTTTTGGGTTTGTATTTTCGTAGTGGAGGCTAGGGTTTCAGGTTTTGCAAGTGTAATGTGAAGAAGTGGGTTTAAAATCATATTTATAACCTAAATCCCGATTTAGGTTAGTCAGACACCCCCTCGCGCCCCACGGGGGGTTTGGGTCTTTTCCCCACGCCACTCGACGCCTTCTAAGTGTTATACTTATACGTGTGTGTGTATATATATATGTATATATATATATATATTTGCATGTTATTTGGGCTTTGTACGTCTAGACTAACACCACAAATAATCAACCTAATATTTTATGACCTGAAGTACCATCTCGGTTGGTCAAGTGTCAGTTATGCGTTTGGTAACACGTTTTGTTTATTTAGTTATTCACAAATAAATTCAAATAAGCACAAAATTGCAAATAATATCAATCGAACTATCACACAATTATTTGTTTTGTTATTTCACTAATGTTAGGGGTTCAACGCTCTCGTACATCATCCGGTAATTCCCCAAATTACCATTATGCTGTTATTAACCTATAACCATGTACCGTGCGACTCACTTAACTAATCCTAGTGAAGTGTAATGCCATGAACTATCATTTAGGTTAATTAGAGTTAGGTTAAACTATTAACTTGAGAATGCGGGGTGTCACATCATCCCAAGTTGAAAAGAATTTCATCCTGAAATTCGGTAAGTTATCCTTGGAGTAGGTCTCAAAAGATAGAAAAAATTTGAAAAAAATTATGGGTGTCCCAACATCCCCAATTTGAAAAGAATTTCATCCGGAAATTAAGTTCGACTTTTCAATTATGAGCTGTAATTTTCCTAAAAGAGTGGTGCCAACACTGACATTGTTTGGATTACCCTGGCCAGATAAGATTTCCCACAAAACAAGGGACGCGAATCATTATCTCTTGCTAAGGATTTCAGTACGTGGTTGGATAACCCGTCCACACCCATAATGACGTTAGAGATACAAAGGACAGTTTGGATGATAAGATCGATACCTAAAGTTTGGTTAAACCGTACAGGTTTTCACTCACGATAGAACTAGGTGACTTCAACAAGAATATCAACAACTAGTTCTAAAGTGTGTTTGGGTTCCCGAAGAGTTGGATCTAATCCTAAGGACATGCTAAAGATCAAAGGCACATGCTCAATCAGCATCATAATCGAATAGAAAATTTAGCATGTTTGTCATTCATAAGAACGTACCTGTCACACGTTGTTGTCAATGTTGTTCTCGTTGTTGTTGTTATCCCCGTTGAGATGGGGACAGTACCTTTGAAGTGGGTTTCACTCCCACACTGGAAACACCCTTTACTAGTATTTTGATGACTCTACTGCCCCTATTGTTGCTACAGGTTCCTTAGGAATTGTTTACGACAGTCCTTAGCCGCATGACCAGCTTTTCCACAGCGTTCATACTTTGGGTGCCTCCCATTATGTGTACCCAAGTTTATGTCAAAAATGGGCTGGTTGTTGTTGTCGTTGGTATCCAACTTCTTCCATTGCTGCTCACTATCTTTACCACCTGAGATCTTACCCGAGACATCTTCCCACTACCCCTTGTTATCCTTAGTTGTAGGCGATGAAGTACCCCGTGGGGGCAAGATTCCTTCTTCCACCCTCTGATCAGTTAACTAGTAGGCTAAGTAGATAATCTGGTGGATGTTACCCATATTTGATATAGTGACCAAACCCTTGATTTGTGGAAGCAATACCTTGATATAGAGCTCGATGCGTTTGTGAGGTGGGTTGCACTGATCATGATACATAGTTGCTAGCTCATGTATCTGCCATCCTTGATATAACTCCAGTAATTAGGATGACAACATCCAGAGTGCTAGGATACACGGCATAACCATCCTGAGGATATAACTCTTGTAACAAGGTGAACACTAATACTTATGTACTAATCATTTGGATACTATGCAGGATACATGTATAAGCCTCAACTGGCTAAGGAACTCCAGAAGATAAAAGACATGGTGTCCAGTGTACCCAGGATAGTGCAACCTATTCCAGAAGTATCCTCAGCATGTCATAGGATATCTCAATTTGCACCTCTTATATGTGATGCCGAGATCCCTAAGAGATTTCAAACTCCAAGCATGAAGTTGTACGATGTATCAACGAACCCTGAAGAACATGTGGCTCAATATAGGGAGAGGATGGAAATAAATCCCATTCCTGCTCACCATAAGGAAACATGTTTGTGTAAAGGCTTCGGGTCCACTCTTACTGGTCCAGCCTTCAAGTGACTACTAAGTGTTCCTCCTTATACTATTACTTCGTTTGCTCATTTAATTAAAATGTTTAATAATCAATTCTCTTGTATTAATACCTTTGAACGTTTAACAAGTGATCTATGCAGGGTAACCTACTTAGCAGCCAAAGGGCATGCTAGGGAAACCAAATCGGAGAAGGGAGGGAAGTTCACAAAGACCAGCATGCTTACAAATGCAAGGGTGATCAGCTTCGAAGAGAATGACCGACAAAACATCCTTGATCCATGTAACACCCCAACCGATGGCGGAATCATCGAGGTGCCACGTAGTGACGATTGTTCAAAAGCTCATGGTACTAAAATGTAAATATTGATTATTGAATATTATTTTACAACATGTGAAATTAAATACAAGACAACAGAAATAAAGATATTTGATTGATCTAATCTAAGTCCAAAGTCCTATGTGAAGCGTCAAGCAGCTTATCCTGAAACATGCACGAAAATAATTTTGTCAACATATGAATGTTGGTGAGTACTACTTAGTTTTGTACATATAGTATAAGTTTTGAAAAGTAGTACAATTCATGTGTCTAGCATCACCAAGGCATTATGTAAACACGCAAGTAACCAAACAAGACAAAGATCACATGTAAAGTTGTACAATGTAATTGATAATGAGCACCTCAACACGTGTGAGTCTAAAAGAGCACCATAACACAAAGTTATGTCTAAATGAGCACCGTAACATAAGTTACGTCTGTATGTAAAGAGCACCATAACATAAGTTATGTCTAAATGTATGATTTTGTATGTAAGCTACGTTCATGTTCAAGCATAAGCACAAAGATAAACAAGACACGTATATGAATTGTAAATGAAAAAAAATGTATGTGTAAATGAATATGGAAGCTTTGTATAGTTGTGCATGAATCACCCCAAAAATTGTAAAAGCGAAAAGGGGATAAGTAATACTCACTGTTCACGTAGTAACTTGAATTTGGACTGGACAACGAAATATGAACTTGAGATTTCTCCCAAATGATTAACCTAAAGTAATTGATAATGTGTGAGTGAAATAACTCTAGGCTACATGTATTCCTAGGGCTTCGAATTGGGGATAATGTTTATTTGTTTAATAAACAAATTGTCTATTAATTAAGAGAAATTTAATAAATAATTAAATAAAAGTCTTTTAATGAAATTTGAATTTAGAATATACACAATAAAGTGTTTGAAGTATAGAAATAATTTTTATAAAATTATTTCATTTAAAATAGATTTTTAAATCTATTTATTTATAAATAGCCAACATTTAACTTTAATATTCAAAAATACTAAAATTAAAGAATTATTATTTTAAAAATCATATTTCTGTTCTAAATGGATAGAAATAATTTATGTAAAATTTTGGTGCAAAAATATTGTAAAATGAATTTATTATGATTTAATTATGATTAAAACTAACAAAAATTGATTAAAAATATTAAATAAATGATTTTTCTGAAATAAAAATCATTTCTGAAAAGATTAATGTTATAAAAACTCAGGATAATTTTTGTGGAAATTAAGAAAATCGTTTTGATATTTTTATAGATTTTAATAAATATAAATGAATAAACTTGTATTATTAATAATATATATTAAATAAATTATTTTTGAAAAACTAAAAATTGGGTAATGAACTTTCTCATCAGATCAACATAATATATTTTTTGTAGAATTTATAAAAGGGTTTTGGTATTTTAAAACGATTTTTAAAAGAATAAGGATTATAATTATAAAGGTTAAAAAAATAAAAAAAATGATTGTTTGTTGTGGGGTTTGAACCTGGGCCCTTGGCCGGTTCAATGCCCTTAGCAAAACACTCCAACCAACTGGTCTGAGCATCAGATTGGTAATAGCTTCAGTTTTAAAAATCTTTATAGAATACACGGTTTGACCATCTTCCCCAAATAATTAAGAACAAACCCTAGATTTTCCAATAGATTGATTCACACAACAATAACCTAATTAATCATAGGGTTATTGTTGTGTGATTGACGAAGATCAAAACCCATATGAAAAACGATACTTACAACAACGATTCGTATGTTTATGCTTAGTCAACAGAAAAGTCAACTATGAACAAGAGGCTTCGTTGCAGGTTACGAAATCAGAATTTGAGGGTGAAGAGAGGTAACTCGGCGAGTAAGGATGGTGTAGGGAGGTTCAATTTATAGAGGAAGGTCCGGATGTACGATTGGTAAGTTTTGACCAATGTTTAATATAAACGCATCTAATCCTTCCAATATGGAATAATTTTCGCTGTTAATACGCGAATTAGAGCATTCATTACACGCGCTTGATGATTTCCAGTTATTACGAAGATTAATCAAGGTAAGGTTGCCACAAATAAGGTGCAAAAATTGAACTTTGGATGCCTTTGGTTGTCTGGTCGCGTAACAGACAAGAAGGAAGGGACAGGTTTGTTTTTATAAAGGCTTAAATAAGATTAAGGTTGGGTTAAAAACAAAAGTTCATTCATGGCTTAGTGGTTGTTGGCGTGTGTGTGTTGCTTCACTACCCGGGTTCGAGTCCTGGGGGAAGCACGTTTTTTTTTTTTGTTTACAACAAAGGGAGAGGGAGAGGTGTGTTGGGCTGGATGATGGGCCTGTTAGTGGGCCGGCTTCCTTGGGCTCAGCAGGCCCATTTCTGAAAACAAGGAAGGGGAAGGGTGGTTAGGTTTGGGCTCAAGGCTTAGACTAGCATTATTATCTATTACCATTTTTATTATTATTATCATTATTATTATTATAAAATATATATATATATATATATATATATATATAATGAAAAAGTGACGGATGTCACAGCATCCCCTACTTTTAGAAACTTCGTCCCGAAGTTATTAGAAACATAGGGTTATGGATGCTTGGGTAAAAATTTAAGATAACTGTGGTTTGAAAAATTTCGAATGATTTGGGTATGAGGTTTGATAGATGTGAGTTAAGGATTTGCATTAGGTTTGTCTTGAATAATAAGGAGAATAAGAATCTAGTAATTTACTAAGTTTCAAGTTTTAGGAATCCTATGATAAATGTACGAGTTGATTGACCACAGAAAGACTAAATGAACTAACAAGCAAACAGAGTTTGTTCCTGGTTCGACTTCCAGTCTCACTTTCAACGCATCATTAGTGTTTGTATACAGGGTGTACCGCAGCTAACCCACCACACCTTTGATACCTCGAAAACGTACTAGATGCCTACCAAAAACTCTAATAGAATTTCGCACTACCCTAATGTACCTGTAAATTCATGATTACGTTCCGGACCGGAATCATCAATTTACCTTACATTAAAGTTTTGTGTCCTTCTATGTCCCCATCGATTGTTGAGCAGGTTCGATAGCCTCCGCCAGCCGTGGAGTAGGTTGTAGGGCCTCTCCCGACTGTTTGAAAAGGCATAGTGACCCCTACCAATCGTTGAGTATGTTCGATAGCCTCTACCAGTCGTGGAGCAGGTTGTAGGGCCTCTCCCGACTGTTGAAAAGGCATGATGACTTCTATTAAGTGCAGCAATTATTGTTCACATAGATTGCAAATTGATAGCATGTTTATGCAAGCAAGTTTGTAAGTACTTCAACCATTAAGTGTAAGTGTTATCATGAATAATTAAATGTTTACGAGTATCATGAATAATTAGATGTTCAATGCGTAGTCAAATTAAGGGAAAAATCTAGTTTCAATCAAGCAATGATGTTTTCTTAGAAAAACATTTGTAAGATCAAGTATCTAGTCCAAACGTTTCAAATAAATGTAAGGTAGAGTCTTCGTATGATAAACGTAATATAATAAATTTCCAAATTTGTGTTCGTACACAATAGTATGCAAGGAAGTTTCTAGATGTTGTATGCTAATGAGTGCGACAAAATTGGATACAAAATGAAAATAGAATTATGAAAATGAAAACACAAGTATTGGATTTCTCGAGTCTTGGGAAGATTTCATCCATGGCTTAACTAGTGGGATTAACGTCATCCTGATCAGTTGTTTCGTTGGTATTGATATTGAAAGCTCGCCCATGTGCCACCAGGTTTACATTATTCAACTTAGGGCATTGAGGTCGCATGTGGTTAGGGTCTCTACAATGATAACACGCCCGACCGTTAGTAATCTGTAGTGGTTCCTGAGCAGCTGTTTGATGATTACCCTGTGTTCCAACCATTACTCGACAAGTGGTGACAAAGTGTCCAAACCTTCCACATCTAGTGCATTGACGGCATGGAAGATTTGTAGGGTGATGATACTTGCAAGTGTTGCATTGTGGATGGATTCCCGTGTAGGCTTTCTTGATAGGAGGTTGAGCCACCGGATCAACAACAGCATGGTTCTGATTATCGCCCATTCGTTTCTTAGAGTTCGAAGCAGTAGTGGCGACCTTTGCTAAAACAATCTTAGGTTGTTCAACAACATTAGTGGTTTTCTCAGTAGGTGTCTTGGTGCTCTTCCTAACTAAGTTTCCTTTCCTTACGTGTTTGTCTGTTAGTATAGCTGCAAGTTGGATGGCTTCTTCTACCGTAGTGGTTTTGCCTCCAGTGACAACGTCTTGAATCAGGTCTGGTAATCCCTCGATATATTTTTCGATTGCTCGAGAGACTGGGGTAACCATGTGTGGAACCAGTATGCTAAGTTCGTGATATCGGGTATTATACGCAAGATTCTCCCCACTGTCTTGTTTCAGTCCATGGAACTCTTCCTCCAGTTTCCTGATTTCGTTCCTAGGGCAAAATTTGGCGATCATGAGTTCCTTAACTTCAGCCCAAGATAAAGATAAAGCAACATCAGCTCCTCGATTGCGTTTTTCGCCATTCCACCAGGTTAACGCTCCCTTTTGAAGGACACTGGTAGCATAGCGAACGCGGAGTTCATCAGGACATTCACTGTTCACAAAAGTACTCTCCATGCTTTCAAACCATTGGAGGAGGCCAGTAGCACCCTCCTCACCAGTGAATTTTGTGGGGTTGCAGGAGTTAAAGTGTTTGAAAGTGCACCGAAATTGAGTCGTACTCCCTGTGTTGGCACTGTTACTATTCTGGGTTATCTCACTGACAAGGTTTGGGATCACTGCAGCAATTTGCTCGGCGACTAAAGATGCGAGGCGACGATCAGTACGTCGTCCAGAAGCACGAACAGGGCGTTGGCTGGCATCACGGAGCATGCGGCGAGAAGACATCTATAAGGTAGTTAATTAATAATCATGAGATTAGAAAATGTAAGTGTATAATCGTACAGATGATTATGAAGATGTGATCTTGTAAGCAATCATGATATGCAAGGTATTGTATATGAAATGAGAGGGTATTAAAAAAAAACTTGTACAAAATGCTTGGAGTGCCCTTGTCTAGCTGTAAAGCTCAACAAGAACGTTGACTTTTCAAAGGAATTGAACCCAATGGTGATCAAAGGAGACATGCTTTAGCCTATAAGTGGACACTCACTCCAGGAATCCCCAGGTAAGCATAACAGGTCCGTAAATGGATTTATGCGCTATGCTTGCCTATGCCAGAAAACCCAGTGTACAGGCGTCCACCCTTCCAGATTGCACGTGTCCTTATCACACTCATTAAGGTTCAACAACTTCGAAGGAGTAACAATAAGAGTAGATATTGTATCTAAGAGTGTCTTCATAAAAGGTACTGTTCCCGTTCCATGATGGTGTAAACTTTCCACTCTCTGTAGGACTCCATCTCTATGCACCATGATGAAAGATAAGAAGAAGAGAAGAAGGGAAAGATAGAAGGAGGAAAGTAGAGAAAAATGAGGGGTAGGGTAATTCAGGAAATATTATGCATGAAAATTGAAGTTCGGTTATAGTCTAGGCCATTTTATCTAATAACCTAATTCCCTATAACCATGGCTCTGATACCAATCTGTAACACCCCAACCGATGGCGGAATCATCGAGGTGCCACGTAGTGACGATTGTTCAAAAGCTCATGGTACTAAAATGTAAATATTGATTATTGAATATTATTTTACAACATGTGAAATTAAATACAAGACAACAGAAATAAAGATATTTGATTGATCTAATCTAAGTCCAAAGTCCTATGTGAAGCGTCAAGCAGCTTATCCTGAAACATGCACGAAAATAATTTTGTCAACATATGAATGTTGGTGAGTACTACTTAGTTTTGTACATATAGTATAAGTTTTGAAAAGTAGTACAATTCATGTGTCTAGCATCACCAAGGCATTATGTAAACACGCAAGTAACCAAACAAGACAAAGATCACATGTAAAGTTGTACAATGTAATTGATAATGAGCACCTCAACACGTGTGAGTCTAAAAGAGCACCATAACACAAAGTTATGTCTAAATGAGCACCGTAACATAAGTTACGTCTGTATGTAAAGAGCACCATAACATAAGTTATGTCTAAATGTATGATTTTGTATGTAAGCTACGTTCATGTTCAAGCATAAGCACAAAGATAAACAAGACACGTATATGAATTGTAAATGAAAAAAAATGTATGTGTAAATGAATATGGAAGCTTTGTATAGTTGTGCATGAATCACCCCAAAAATTGTAAAAGCGAAAAGGGGATAAGTAATACTCACTGTTCACGTAGTAACTTGAATTTGGACTGGACAACGAAATATGAACTTGAGATTTCTCCCAAATGATTAACCTAAAGTAATTGATAATGTGTGAGTGAAATAACTCTAGGCTACATGTATTCCTAGGGCTTCGAATTGGGGATAATGTTTATTTGTTTAATAAACAAATTGTCTATTAATTAAGAGAAATTTAATAAATAATTAAATAAAAGTCTTTTAATGAAATTTGAATTTAGAATATACACAATAAAGTGTTTGAAGTATAGAAATAATTTTTATAAAATTATTTCATTTAAAATAGATTTTTAAATCTATTTATTTATAAATAGCCAACATTTAACTTTAATATTCAAAAATACTAAAATTAAAGAATTATTATTTTAAAAATCATATTTCTGTTCTAAATGGATAGAAATAATTTATGTAAAATTTTGGTGCAAAAATATTGTAAAATGAATTTATTATGATTTAATTATGATTAAAACTAACAAAAATTGATTAAAAATATTAAATAAATGATTTTTCTGAAATAAAAATCATTTCTGAAAAGATTAATGTTATAAAAACTCAGGATAATTTTTGTGGAAATTAAGAAAATCGTTTTGATATTTTTATAGATTTTAATAAATATAAATGAATAAACTTGTATTATTAATAATATATATTAAATAAATTATTTTTGAAAAACTAAAAATTGGGTAATGAACTTTCTCATCAGATCAACATAATATATTTTTTGTAGAATTTATAAAAGGGTTTTGGTATTTTAAAACGATTTTTAAAAGAATAAGGATTATAATTATAAAGGTTAAAAAAATAAAAAAAATGATTGTTTGTTGTGGGGTTTGAACCTGGGCCCTTGGCCGGTTCAATGCCCTTAGCAAAACACTCCAACCAACTGGTCTGAGCATCAGATTGGTAATAGCTTCAGTTTTAAAAATCTTTATAGAATACACGGTTTGACCATCTTCCCCAAATAATTAAGAACAAACCCTAGATTTTCCAATAGATTGATTCACACAACAATAACCTAATTAATCATAGGGTTATTGTTGTGTGATTGACGAAGATCAAAACCCATATGAAAAACGATACTTACAACAACGATTCGTATGTTTATGCTTAGTCAACAGAAAAGTCAACTATGAACAAGAGGCTTCGTTGCAGGTTACGAAATCAGAATTTGAGGGTGAAGAGAGGTAACTCGGCGAGTAAGGATGGTGTAGGGAGGTTCAATTTATAGAGGAAGGTCCGGATGTACGATTGGTAAGTTTTGACCAATGTTTAATATAAACGCATCTAATCCTTCCAATATGGAATAATTTTCGCTGTTAATACGCGAATTAGAGCATTCATTACACGCGCTTGATGATTTCCAGTTATTACGAAGATTAATCAAGGTAAGGTTGCCACAAATAAGGTGCAAAAATTGAACTTTGGATGCCTTTGGTTGTCTGGTCGCGTAACAGACAAGAAGGAAGGGACAGGTTTGTTTTTATAAAGGCTTAAATAAGATTAAGGTTGGGTTAAAAACAAAAGTTCATTCATGGCTTAGTGGTTGTTGGCGTGTGTGTGTTGCTTCACTACCCGGGTTCGAGTCCTGGGGGAAGCACGTTTTTTTTTTTGTTTACAACAAAGGGAGAGGGAGAGGTGTGTTGGGCTGGATGATGGGCCTGTTAGTGGGCCGGCTTCCTTGGGCTCAGCAGGCCCATTTCTGAAAACAAGGAAGGGGAAGGGTGGTTAGGTTTGGGCTCAAGGCTTAGACTAGCATTATTATCTATTACCATTTTTATTATTATTATCATTATTATTATTATAAAATATATATATATATATATATATATATATAATGAAAAAGTGACGGATGTCACAATCCACACCATGATGGTATGGTAATTACTTTATATATCGCTAACCACTTTGTTCGCAGGATACTGGTAGACAAAAAAAGCTCAGTGAATATAATCCAACTGGAAGCACTTAAAAGGATGAACATCTCAGTGGAGAGACAAAGAGCACTATTGGTGAAATCAAATTACCAATATATGTCGAATAGGTAAACTCTATCCAACGATTTTTTGTTATAGATTCCTTTTCTTATTATAAGGTTATTTTAGGAACGCCATGGATACATGACATGAAAGCAGTCCCATCAACATAACATAAACGCATCAAGTTACCTACTCCTTAAGGAGTTGTCAAGGTGAACAGCGATCAACATGAAGCTAAGGAATACTACACCTCATCAATAAAGGTGTCATCCCAATCCAGATAAGCATAACAACTATAGTAAGATGCACGGGATGTCCTGAAGGATGACAAAGGATGTATGGACTAGGATGTAAAGGTTGTGTGCATCGATAAAGACAATCAGGATATCACTGGGCAAATTGGTACAAACATTCCTAAAGATTTAGAACAACAACTAATCTCATTTTTAAAGTGCGGGATGTCTACATTCGCATGGAAATATAAGGAATAGGTATTTCTAAGGATCACACATAAACTTAGAATTGACAAAAGTTTCAGGCATGTACAACAAAAGCGAAGGAAGTTATCATCTGAAAGGAACAATATCATTCAAGAAGAAGTGGATAGATTGTTGATGTCCAGGATGATTAGGCCAATGTAGTCGTGGTACAAATGAAGAATGGGAAATGGAGAGTGTGTGTGGATTACACAAACCTCAACAAGGCTTGTCCTAAAGATCCATTCTACTTCCCCACATCGACTTGATGGTAGATGCAACTGAAGGACATGAGATGCTGACATTCATGGAGGCATGTGCAGGACTGCAACAAATTCAAATGGAACCCGATGACTAGGAAGACACTACCTTCATGACACCCTTAGGTATTCATTGTTATATTGCAATGACATCTGGAGTAAAGAATGCAGGTGCATCATACCAAAGGCTAGTCAACATGATGTGAGACAAGATTGGGGACACCATGGAAGTCTATATTGTTGACATGGTAGTTAAATCTCGAAAAGCTGAAGACCAATCTCAAACAGGCTTTCGATATCCTAGATGCATACAACATGAAGCTGAATCCAGCCAAATGTCACGTTGGAGTTGGAGATGGCAAGTTTCCAGGATACTTGGTAACCAAGAGAGGAATCGAAGCCAGCCCAGAACAGATTAAAGTCATCCGAGATCTCAAGTCTCCTACGAATGTTAAGGATGTACAAAGGCTGAATGCTAGGATATCAGTCTTAAACATGTTCATCTCGAAGTCATCTGAGAAGTGCAATGATTTCTATGACATCCTCAAGAAGAATAAGAAATTCGAGTGGGGACAAATGCATGAGAAGGCATTACAAAATCTGAAGCAATATTTGGCAATACCCCCACTCCAGATGAAACTTTAGGATGGTTAACCTTTGTCCTTATATCTTGTTGTTTCAAGAAATGTTATGAGTGCAGTCCTGGTGAAAGATTTTGAAGGTCAGTAGCATCCTATATACTATGCAAGTAAAACTTTACTGGACGCTGAAACAAGGTACTCTCATCTTGAAAAACTCCTTTTAGCTTTGATCATGGCTTCCACCAAGTTAAGGCATTATTTTGAAACACATAGAATCCATGTTAAAGCTAATTATCCTTTTAAAAATGTACTTAGTAAACCAGAGATGTCTGGTAGGATGGGAAAATGGTCTGTCAAACTAAGTGCATGTGACTTGGTATATGAGCCTAGAAATGCAATTAAATCACAAGCCTTAGCTAATTTTGTGGCTTATTTCAGTAGTGATATCCAGAATGAGGTTGACTTAGAAGTCCAACGACAGAATGAAAACTTGGAAAAATGGATTTTGTACACAGATGGTGCTTCGAATACAAGAGGCACTGGATTAGGAATACTGCTAAAATCGCCATAAGGGGATATAAAACCCTAGGCAATAAGATGTGAATTCAAAACAACCAATAATGAGGCTGAGTATGAAGTTCTCATTGTTGGTTTACATCTTTCCATAGATATGAATATAAAGAACATACAAGTATATGTTGATTCCTTATTGATGTCTAATCATTTTAATGGCTCTTATATGCAGTTAAAGGTGAGAAACTAGCTTTATATCTTGAGATAGTAAGAAAATTAGCATCTTCTATCAAAAATTTTATACCAACATAGGTACCTAGGGAATAAAATGTTGAGCCTGGTACGTTAGCAAACCTTGGATCTGCATTAAATTTGCCAAAATGATCCAGCATCCCCATCATCCATATCTTGAAACCAGCAATCAATGTGTTGCATCCCGAGGATAACATTATCCTCAGGATCAGGATGATTCATCTTGGATGGCACCAATAGTGAAATATCTTTAGGATGGAAACATTCCAGATGGAAAAAATGCCAGGGCATTCAGGATGAAGATTTCAAAATTTATTATCTTGAATGATATATTGTACAGGAAACCCTTTGCAGGTCCATACTTAAGATGTCTCAATAAGGAAGAAACAAAGGAAGTACTCAAAGATATCCATGAAAGAGACCGTGGGAATCATATAGGTGGAAGAGATTTATACTCAATGACTCTCAGAACATGATACTACTAGCCAAGGATGAAGAGGGATGCTATGCTGTATTCTCATAAATGTGATGCCTACCAAAGGCATAGCAACATCCTACACTAGCCAGCTGAACCATTATGGGTATGTTTGGCAGAACTATCTGGTGGTTGGTAGCTGTGTCACACCCCGCCTAAGGTGGAAACGTGGAGTGGGACGACTGTCATCAATGCAGTGCAACGAAAGAATATAGCTAAGACTTCAAGCATGTTGAACGACTAACCCAAACTTGAGGTTCCACATATTCCAACCGTGCTGTAGTTAAAAGATACCTGAAAAACATGCTTAAAAGTGTCAACTAAAAAGTTCGTGAGTCCGTAGGTTTCGTTGACTCGATAAAACATTTTGTTGCTCAAAAGTTTCGTTGTCTGTGTCCATGCAGAATATAGTTACCATGAGCACCATAACAAAACCACAACGTTCCTGTGCACCCCGACCCAATGCCTTATCACGGGACATTCTAATGTATGGAAACTATGCATTCATATGTGTTAGCGCGACTAACAGTGAAAGGGGGTGTTAACCCAAATAGTGCTATCCATATAATCCACGACTTATTGCTAAGAGAATGGTTATGATTGTCCGGGGAATTTGTTGGATGTGATCATTGTGGATCTAACTCATGTAACACATATTGTTGTCATGTACATATGTGGGTCTGTAGCATGTTTCTCCCCCGAAATTGTAAAACAGTAAAACAGTAAAAAGGGCCACAAAACTCACCTGATGTCTGGTTATGTGGTCTAACAAAGAAGAAAGATTGAAGTACCTAATGTCCCAATAAAAAGTGCCCCATAACGTCAAAGACATCTTAAGTTTTGTGTACTTGTTGTTTACCATACAAGTTGTTCACCCGACTTGTGGATCCTTGTGTCTGTTATGTGTGGGCCATTATTCGTGCCTGTGATAATTAATATGTGTTTCATGTTTACTTTGTAAAATGTAGCATTTCTTGAATTCCGGGCGTTTTATTGTGAAAAATGTATCTAGTGTTATTAAAATGGGCCCCACATGTCGTCATGGGTGAAGAATATCCCCAACTTCACACGTGTTGTTGTTTTGTAGTAAAACAAATGTTTTAACACATGTTTATATCTTATCATCTCAAAAGATAGTGTTATAGTTAGTTTAGTATATGTTTTATAAAGGGAAATTGGATTTTAACACCCTAAACTATTTGCAATTGGCCGCTGACGCACTGAACTACAAAATTGAACAACACCGCACTGTACTTTCAACTTATTGGCCTGTATCACCCTCAGATTAACCATGGTTAATTTTTGCTGACATGGCATGGTGACGTGTCCATTTTTGCTGACGTGGCATGGGGAATAAGCTGACGTGGCATGGACACATCACCTGCCACGACAGCAAAAATGGACAAGTCACCATGCCAAGTAGGGCTGTTCAAATCGCTCGCCGCTCGTGGATCGCTCGTCGCTCGTTCGGAAAATGCTCGAAAAATGCTCGCTCGATCTTCCGCTCAGTTGTATATGAGCATATCGGCTCGGTTCGGTTTGTAAATGAGCCAAGCACGAGCAAAGGTATGCTCGGCTCGGTTCGGCTCGAATAAAATTTTTATTTATTTAATAATAAATATACACACAATTTACAGATAAATTTATGGTTTTATATATAAGATTCTATTAGATTTGACTCAGTATATGCAAACAAAATATAACCAGCCCACAACTCAATAAAAAAATTAATACTAGATTTAATAGTAAAAAAATAAGTCTTGAGGTGACAGTCTTAACTTCTTTATGTTATTAGTCGTCCATCGCAAATTGTCGCTTTATATCACACCTACGTCACAATGCAACAACTGTTCTCTGACGTATGCTCATCACCTCATCAGCCTCAATCTAAGCCTCATCCTTGGACATTTCGACCTTAGTTGTCACCCGACAATGAAAACATCGAAGGAAACATCCCAATTTTATTATCGCCCATATTATTCTCCGCTCGATTCTCGCTCGGCGCTCGCTCGGAAAATTTGTGCTCGAAGAATGCTCGTTCGATTTTCGGCTCGATTGTAAACGAGCCGCTCCGATCGGTTCGGTTTGTAAACGAGCCAAGCACGAGCAAAGCTCCGATCGGATCGGCTCGGCTCGTGAACAACCCTAATGCCAAGTCAGCAAAAATTAACCATGGTTAGTCTGAGGGTGATACAGGCCAATAAATTGAAAGTACAGTGTGGTGTTGGTCAATTTTGTAGTTCAGTGTGTCAGCGGCCAATTGTCAATAGTTTAGGGTGTTTAAATCCAATTTCCCTTTTATAAAGGCACAAAACTCTACTTATACACTTTGATCAAGTCGGAGTCTTGTGTTCACAAATTCGACTCCCACTTGCTCGCGTGTAGTTGTAAATGAGTTATGAACATGTGGGTGTAGAACACCATGCCAAATCGTGTATATCTTTATATGAAAACAAAGTTATATTAAAGCATGCACATTCATTATGTTTTAGCTCTACATTCGAATTTATTGACAACTTGTGATATCTAAATATATATATAGTGTTCGGCCATTGTGATCAAAGTACAAATGTGCCCGATTTTTTAGGTGTGTACACGTATGAATGTGTGCATGTATAAATACGTATGTGTGCATTTAAGTGATAATAACTAATATCTAACAAGACAATGTCCTCAAAATAACTAACTTTAGGTGTGTCATGGTCGATTACACAATGTTTTGAGGGTCGGGGTCGGGTTAACATGGAGGTCGATGATTACATGATGGACTAGAAGTGAGGTTATAGTTAGTGGACTTACCTAGTCGAAGTAACATAAATACCGATGGTTGGGACCTTATAACCTCCACTTGAGCTCGTTTCTTGATGCTTGGAAGGAGAATGGGTATGGTTTGCGGGTGATAGTGTTTGGGAGATGGTTAACAAGAGAAAGAAAGAGAGTTTGTGTGTGAATTTGCAATGGCCATTGTGCTTCTTATATAGGTGATCGAGTGATGTAAGGACAAAAAAATAAATGGCATGTCTAATCTTCTTGATTGTAGTAGTGTCTAGTGATTTGATTCATGGATTGGTGCAAGATCTTGTAACACGATGAATTGGATGTATCAATCAAGGAGTGTTTTCTTGTGTTGTGAAAATGATGTATGATGGGGATGGTGATGGATCGGCCGAAGGGTAGAAACAAATGGGCCTTCATTCTACTTTTGTCTTGTGTCAACCATTGTGAAGGGTGAGTTATCCATGGAAGGTCCACTTAGGTGAAAGCTAGTTGAATTTGTCTTTATTCATCATGTATGACAAAGATTTGGTTGTGATATGTCACTTTCGGCTAATGACAACAAGGAGAAAGGAAGAATGTTGGTTTTAAACTAAATGTGGAAGTTTATCTTTCTTGATAAGTGGGGTGGGGTATGGTTAGGCCAAATGTGTATTACATTTGATGAGATAATGGTGAAAACGACTAGTGATTATAAGGTGGTGGTTTGGTTTAGCCGTGAATGGGGTCAAGAAGATCCATCATTGTTTTGTTTATGATCATGTCTAGAGATTAATGGTGTCATAAGATAGGTTACTAGATTGGTATAACTAGGTTGTGTCATAAGGTTAAAGGGGACAACTTGTGGTTGTCTTGTTGTTTTGGCCGAATAGGAACGAAGGCAAGATCTTCCTAGTTGAGGTATGATCATCATCTAACAACTAGTATGATTATATGACCAGACCCTTTTGTATTAATGGATGCAAGACAAGTTTCCTTAGGCCAACATATCACATATGCATCACGATCCAAATACTGACTATTTGGATGGATTTGATATTTTGGAATCTTTATGGAACATATTCACTACACATACATACATACATACATACATACATACATACATACATACATACATAGAGCACACACATACATCTAAAATCTTACATGCGTAGGAACACTAATAAAAACATTTTGTGATGAACCATTATTCATTAATATGTACTCATCAACATATATGAATACTACCTAGAAAGAAATGTTTTTTCTTTGTCTAAATCTAGTATAGATTCTCTAATAAATATTATAATCTGATATAATAGTATATATTGTGCGGATCAATATATAGTCGGTTATGAGTTCGTCTAAAATAAATATGTATATACACGAACTTTAGAATTTGAGTGATAGTTTAACGCTGTCAAGTATCAAATTAATTTCTGAAATAGTTTTCTATAATTCATGTGACAACAATTGTTTTCATGTCATAAATATAATTTTTTTTTATACAATGATGGTCCTAATTGTGTTCGTGTTTTCACATGTCATGAACTACTAAGCTTAGTATGATTCACATATATGAATGCAAATTTATTTATTTATTTTATAAAGACTTAAAAATGGCGGTTGTCACAAGCTGGAAGCTGATAGTTGTTAGCTGTAGCTTTTTAAATATATTTTGGTGTTTGGTAAAATGGCTGAAGCTCTTAATAAAATGACCAAAATGGGCATAATTAAAAGCCTGTAAGGAAGGTTTTTATTTTATTTTTATAATAGAATGAATATTTGTGTCATTTACTCATTAAAAGCTAGTAGCTAGTAGGAACTTTTTCTTAAACGCTAGTGCTACTAGCTTTTCACTATGGAGCTTTTTCTCCTACCTAAAAGCTTCAAGCTCTTTCAACCAAACAAGGCTTTATATTAAGTAGGAGTTTTTTCTTAAAAGCTTGAAGCTTGAAGCTCATAAAAGCTCTTTGCCAAACATACCCTATATCTTATTGTCTCTCCATGGCCTTTTATGAAATGGGGGATGGATATAGTGGGAAAATTACGTAAGGCACCTAGTGGAAAGGTGTTTATGCTGGCCACGACCAACTACTTTTCCAAATGGAGAGAAGCTGAAGCTTTTGTGCAAGTTAGGGATACGGAAGTGGTATCCTACATCAAAAGAAACATCCTGATGAGATTTGGCGTTCCAGCTGAGATCATTTGTGACACCGTATCTCAATTCATCAGCAAAAGGACAAACAACTTTTGCGAAAGCTGGGGGATCAAGATGATAACTTCGACACCTTTCAACCCTCAAGCTAATGGACAAGCAGAATCTTCAAACAAAATCATTGTCAACAACTTGAAGAAGAAATTAGGCGAGAAGAAAGGAAAATAGGCAGAAGAACTTCTATTTGTGTTATGGGCTGATACAACCATGTCCAAGAAGGCAACTGGCTAAACACCGTTCTCTTTGGTATTTGGTGCAGAGGCTATGATCCCAACGGAGATGGTCATGCCCTCAACAATGAAACATCTTTAGGATAGAACTATAAACTCAGAGGCTTTGTTGCAGGATTTTGAAGCAGTTGATGAGCTTAGGGATGCTGCTAAGTTAAGGGTGACAGCTTACCAACAGAGGATAGCCAAAGCATATAAAAAGAATATAAGGATTCGAATTTTCTAAGTAGGAGATCTGGTTCTAGGAAAGGCCTTCCATAATACAACTAACCCAAGTGATGACAAGCTAGCACCCATGTGGGAAGGACCTTATCTGATTAATTCTGAAGCTGGTAAAGGAGCATATTGGCTCCCCAACCTAGAAGGATAAATCCTCCCAAATCTTGGAATTCTATTCATCTAAATTATTATCATATGTGAGGTACAACTTATTTTGTTTACTTTACATTATTTGATTTGACTAACGTTCTTATATTCCAACTAAACTTGGTTTGGAAATAGTCTATTCTGAGAATTTTTCAGAATCATCCTGAAGATGGATATTTGAAGACTAGAGGGTTAGCCACCATCTTCTACGTTAAGGTATCTAATACCTTCCTAACGTTTAAAGGTTTTCACCTTTCACATGAATTGGGTTTATACACCTCGCCTGTAGCGCACATTAATCATGTATATCTTCAGGATGGTGGGACCATTACACCATCCTCAAGGCTTAGACATTTTTGGAGTATACATTGAATCCTCAAGGCTTAGACATTTTTCAACGTCTCCTAAGTATTCGGCCTAGTCGCTAGTAAGCCTTGTCGCTAGTTATCCTAAGGCTGTAACACCGGTTATCTTCAGGCTGTATCGCCAGTTATCCTAAGGCTGTAACACCAGTTATCTTTACGTTGTAGCGCCAATTATCTTAAGGCTGTAACGGCGTTGTTGGAGCAGCTAACCATGAAGAAGATGAAGAAACAACATAATAGCTAGCAGGATTGGTTGGTTCAACACTTCATACAAAAAGCAGTTTGTGGTGTTGAACTCACACAAACATTTGGAATGACTGAAGAGGAAGAACTAGCATAATACAATTTCGGATTCTGTGGAATTTGAGCTCTCTTCTCCTTTCTCTTTTCTTCAATCTCCTTGTTTTCCAATCTCTGAATAAACTCGGTCAATGTCCAAAAATGAAATGAATCTTTCTCCTTTAAGACTTCAATACATTGGCTCCACTATACAGGCAAAGCTTCTGCAGACTTTTCAACACATTGTGACCTAGAATACGAAATTTCATAGTTAGACAATTCAGATAACAAATGATAAAACCGAGTAGTTAACTCCTTAAGAGTTTCATTCCCAACGAAACTAAAATTCTCAAACTCTTTCTTCAATTCATCCTTTCTGAGCTTCCTTGTCTTTTCATTTCCATCATTCCTGCTTTTAAGTGCTTCCCACAGTTTCTTTTATGTTGCACAAGGCCCAAATTGATGCAACAAATCAGTAGTTAAAGCTTGTGACAATTGTGAGTATGCTTTTTTCATAGCTGCAAGCTTTTTCTTCTAATCATCAGACATATCATCCAATGCAACTGGAGTGTTTGAATTCTTCACCATAGGTTGCACATACCCACACGTAACAGTTGCCATGCTTCTCCACCATCTAACCCTTCTAAATGAATATTAAACCTCTTGTGCCATCAAGGATATTCGGCCAAATCCATAAACTTCGGGGGTCTGTTTCCATTTCTAGTGGATAAGACATTCATCAATGTTGAAATGGTAGTTGTTGTCTGATTTTGAACAGTTGCTGTTGCTGCAACACCCTAATAATTCGGCATTAGTTGAGTAGGAGGTCGCACAAATGGTTGAGTCGGTTGAGAACTGTCCAATAATTAACCATCGTTTGTTGCGGTTGTTGTGAAACTTGCTTTCCTTTTTCTGCTGCAAACTGCCAAGGATTCATCGGTGGTGGTTGTTGGTGTGTCGTGTTAGTTCGGCTCATTGGAAATCCCCAAATGTTTTCCATGATGAAAAAGTTTCAACACTTAGAAAAATTTCTGATTTTGATTCGACCTAAAGGTAGCATGAATGAGAAATGAATAGCTAGAATGAATGTCTGATAAAACGAATGTGAATGAAGAGGTCCGAATGAAATTCTCTAGATTTGGTTCGACCCAAATTCTAGCATGAATGGAAAGTGAAAATGTTCATTCGACCTAACTCAAAAATCCATTCGACCTGTCCAGTTTTCATGATCATATTTTCTGCAAAAACACACAATATTGATCTGATTCGTTAGAATTTTATCAATTTGGATTGAAGATGTGTAGGTTACGGATTGGATTGAAATCTGAACAATTATTGTTAAAGAATTTTTTATTTCGACCTCAAATTCAACTTCATATCACTCAAAAACCATGTTTTATCAAACTTCTATGAAAACAGATGGAATTTTGATTATTTTGATCTGAAATCTGAATTTTTTTTTTTTTTTATCAATTTGCAGTTGTGTGATTAAGCACAAGATCTAATACCACTTTGTAGGACCGGTTTTAGATATGAAACGTTTTATCAACACGAATACTGATACACTAGGTGCAGAAACCCTAAAGATCATGCAAAATGATAAAAATATGAATAAATACACGTAAGATTTCATTTTCAAAGTTTTTGTTAATCATTAACATGGTTATTGATGTGTCATGATTTTTAAATATAAAACATGCATAATTAGTCTCATAGTAGGGCAGAACTGGGCTTAAATTACTGATTTTTGCTACTTAGTCGTTCCTATTTGTATTTTTTCAGGAAATTGGAGCTCCAAACTGAAAACAAGTGATTTTCAAGTAAAAACAGCTAAAAACGGAGATTCCTAAGGATACGAGACTCGCGGCATCTTCCCTGTATGTGTGAAGATATTTTCGGGTCTTAAACAATGATAAAATCAGTCCGGGACACTAGAAACAAAGCAGCAAACTTGGAAAGAATTGAAGACTTAAAAGCTGTGTCAGATGCAGCACGGCCGTGCACGACCGTGCATCTGTCCTGGGTCAACAAGTCAACATTTCCAAGACATCAAAAGGCAAAAAGTCATCGTTACCAAACTGCATGGGCATGAACACCCTTGTGCACAACCATGCACCTTGATACATGCTCCCCAAGGTTTCAACCGACAAAATTTGACAGTTTTCTGATCTACACATGCATGCACTACTCGACACCCAACAGACTCTACACAAATGTACTCTGCAACAATACCAGCTGTCATGGAGGGGCATGCCACATCAAGATGCATGGGTGTGCAGGGCCTGATTTTCCTATAAATAGCAAGCTCAACTCAATCATTTGGTATCCCTTCTTCTACTTTATTGGGACGACTTCCAAGCTTCTTCCAGATATCTTGGGGTCTTGTGGGAGGTCTTAGGGACATCCTAACATCCCACTAAGGTAGGCCTTATCCAACCTTGATTATCTTGGCCGAGAATGGGATCATAGAGTAGTTCATGCAATAAAATATTGCGGGTCGTGAGGATTGCACTAGATACATAGCACTAGGAGTTGGAAGTCTTGTCTACGAGCAGCCATGTTTTTGTTTTGATCATTCATTATGGTTGTATCTTTCTATGATCTCCAAACCCACTTATTATCTAATTCTTGTTTGTTTATCTTGTGACAGGTTCAATTAGTGATTAACTTGACAAACCTTTAAAATCAACCTTAATTAATAAAATAAACTATCAATAAGTTTGATCATCTTCTGGTAGTCCCGAGCTAGATCCAAGGCGAGGAAACCGGTAGTGAGACAGATCCTTCGGGCTTCTGATATCCAAACCGGGTTCTAAGCAATGGCTTCTGAAGTGGACCAGATCTGAGTGACAAATTTCTGAATGAATGACTTTCTTAGTAAAGGGTGGATTCCCTACGAGTGCACTAGTGATCTTCAGATTACACACCTTTAGGAATATGTTCCACCTTTGTGAAGGATGTCATTCATATCGGAACGTTATGGGTTGGGTTTATTAATTCATTAATCACTAAACCAAGTTTGTGTTTACCTGATCAATAAATATTCAAAGTGTCACTTCTAAGATAAATAAAATAAGAATATTATATCTACTTCTCATTGTTACAAAACCGTTAACCATTGGGGATACATGTCGAATGAGTTTACTTTAAGAGAGATCTTTCGGTACTCCTAACCGTTAACGTACTTAGGGGAACGATGTTGCTAGGACTGACTTTGAGAAGAGATCATTCGGTATGGAACGCGAGAGCTAAGGGACGTGTACGTGTTCCTGGTCGGAAGTCAAACCTCCGTTTTAAGAAGCAGATAAGTTAGAGGACTAGTGACTTGACTACGATTTGGGAAGAACCTGTAAATACAGGTCTCAATTGGTGGACCTTCACAGCTAATGCGGACGCGCTTCGGGTGGTTATGCATACTATTCAATAGTGGCCCCATTTCTCTATCAAAGAGCTAAGACTTCAAGTCCACTCTTGTCCTCCTCACAAATAACTAAACATAATACTGTTTCTAATAATAAACTTAACTGCGTATACAGAGGGCCCCGAGTTGTTCATGCCCACTATCTCTACTATCTTATCTTTTTATTTTATAAAACCCAAAACCATTTTTCAAAACTATTTTTCTTAGAACCCCTCCCTTTTATTTTTGTTTTCAAACCTGATTAGTTATTTGATGAAAGGTTGAGCATGCGAAAGTGTGTTCTCTAGGAATACGATACTCGGTAATTACCCTAGAAAGCTATGCTACACACGCCAGGTTCTCTGCCTATGTTTGGTTTTAGTTTCTAAAGTAATTATCGTTTACTTATAAATTTAAAACTTATTTTAACGGTTTGGTAAAAATAAATCATTTTCCCAAAACCACTGTTTTGGAATTAAAACATCAATGTTTTTGGCACTGGGAAAATGTTATCTTTCTAATTACTAAAACCAGGCACATCAGTTATAATGATTAAGCCTCGATTAGATGAAAACACACACTAACAGGTGTAACTGGACAGAGTTTGAACTCTCTAGAATACTCACACACTACCTGACTTAACTGAATAACCATCCACAACTAACTCCTATATATAAACAATCTGGTTAGACCTCTCGAAGGTCCGAACCAACTCATTCGACCTTGCGTTGTCCCGAACTAAAACATTTTGTTTTGGTTTGATCCTTCGACTACCCGAATGAAAATATATAAGAACAAACATCTAACACAAATGACGCAATTATAAAATAGACGACCCGACAGCTACAGACACATATATGGAATATGAATATACAGCTTTCAAAACTAAAACACAACGAAATATTTCCAGAAAAGAAAGAAAATTGTACATGGGTTGTACAAGGGGAAATTCCAACTACTAGCCACGTGTGTCGGTATATGAAGTGTTAGAAATTAAGGAAAAGAATGCTTATGTTGTGTAGAGATCCGATTTTCTAACTAGGGCTAGTTATTGCATATAAGTAGTAAGGATATTTTTCCTGTAAGGATGTCGTGTCACGCTTCACCTTAGTCCACACTCTTGCATCGATCACTGGTTTCAACAAGTGGGAAGGATGTTGTGGTCTGCAATGAACTCGCCCGCTCAAATATGGTAGGGATGATCGGAAGGACTAACCTCTATCGTTCTAGTGGATGTCGACATGCTGTTTATGTTGTGGAGACGAATCTATTCCAAGTCTTTTGATGTTCGAATCCTTTGTTTCTAGATCAGGAAGCTCGAAACTAACGGACACCGAGATTACCTGGCAACGCAAATTACCATTACCGGTGCATACGTAACAATAATTTGGGGTGCACGGTAACCATGGTTGGCACTAGGGCCGGGGTTGGTGATCACTCTTCATATTGTTTATTCTTGTTCTCTAGGTGCAGACTAGCTTTTGATTTGCCAACGGGTTAAAATGGTGGTCTTGTGTAAGACCCGCGAAACCAGTGTCAAACAGTTGCGTTAGAATTCTTAAATATGCAAAACATGTGTCATTTTTCTGTTAAACGAGTTTGTATACGCAGCCGAAAATCATTTAGATTAAAATTCTACAAAACACGTGACAAATACTTATCCAATTGTAAATCAAAATTAAAATTTATCATGTGTAAACCAAAAGTTGTCTTCCACTAGAAATGCCTTCAATTGCCAGGTAGGTTCTCACATCGCCAAGCAGTCATCGATCCATCTCTCTATTAACCTGAAATCGATCTAACGTGTATGCAAAAGTAAGCTACGCTGAGTGAGTTCAAGTTTTATAAATTTATATAAACAAGTATTTTGTCAAAATAAGAATTAACACAATACCTCAACCTCAGAGTTAACAATAAGTGCAATCCGGTAATTTGTTTTTCCCCAAGCAAAACAAAATCAAAGTCTAGGTTAGGCATACTCTGCATAATTACCTCAAGACTTCACTTACCAAATATATAATAAGCGCATCTCGCTTTTCAACACAAAGAACAATCCAGTCTATTTAAGCAAACTAAAGCTAGAGATTAAAGCAGGCATTTCCCACCTCTGTCATAGCTCAGTTTATAAAAAACTTAAACACATAATGTAAACTATGTAACAATCCTGACTCAAAACCAAGACCAGAGATCAGAGCAGGCATGGCCCACTTCCGTCATAGCTCAGTTCGACATATCAGGTAACCATCAAACATAGTCTATTATATTTAATAATAGGTATAACATAAAGCAAGCAACAACCATGACACAAAACCAATACGATAGATCAGAGCCAGCATATCCCACTTCCATCATAGCCCATTTAATAAGGTCATGTAGTCGCCAAATACAGTTTACGAAAATATATAACTATATAATCCATATAACCTAAACAAGTGGCAAGTCAAAACAAAACCCGATCTAACAAGTAAGGTTTCAAATACGTGGCCAAGACATTAAGCGCATTCCACTTATTAACTAATTAAAACTCAAGCTACACTTTAATCAAGACAATAGTCTATACATATATACATATATATATATATATATATATATATATATACTAGTAAGAAACCCGCGCGTTGCTGCGACGATAACAATTTGCGATGTGGTTCTCGTTTAACGGGTGATGGCAGTGATCGTTTTGGGGAGGGGCCCAGGGACACAAATTTTCTTAATTCCTTCTAATACGTCGCCTTTTTGAGTTTTAATAATGTGACGCTCCGATCTCGCTCTTATCTTTCGTGCGTGCCACGTGTCAAATATATAGAAAGCAGAGCTTCCAAACGTATCTTAGGGACGTGGCACGTGTCCAAATTACACAAAGCACAAAAGTAGGGGTGTACAAAGTCACTTCAGTTATAGAGGGTTAACCATACTGAGTTTCTGTTATTAGATAGCTAATGTTTGGTTAAGCATGAGTCCATTAGTTATTGGTTTTATGCCGCCTTTGATCAAGTTCATTACTATGTATTTCTTTATGGCTTTTCCCAATTGAAAAATCTAACAAGGAAAAGCTTTTAAAGAATAGTTGTATGTTTAGGGATGTTCATGGCTTATATAAAAACAACAAAAAGTTAATTAAAAATAGATACTTAGTCTAAGTTCAAAGTAAAAATAGAGACTTAGTCTAAGCTCAAAGTTTTAAGCTAATGGCCTTAAAAACAAATCCACCAACATTTCAGAACAAAATATGAATAGTTGAGTTTAACATTGCATCAACTGCTGCTTAAGATCAACAGGCAAGAATTTCTCATGTGCGTAATTCATGTGATGTTTTTAAGATCAAATGAGTATTGGATTTAAATAATCAACTATCAACAATTGATCACGGCCAGTTCTAACTAACGAAATATAACCCTGCGATCCCACCTTTTAATATGCTGGCCACGAATGGACTATGACTAAAATAAATCTATTCCATTTTTATAATAAGAGCGTATTGTTTTGGTCATGGTCTGTTGGTGAACTTAATGTAATGGGACCGCCAATAGCGCAATACACATTTCGTTATTTGGGATTGCTGTCAGTCAATATTACCGATTACTGGGGTCATTTAATTCCAATACTCCTTTTCCATGTGACAATGCCTGACCACTTATCTATTTGATCAAGGTTTTTTTAGCAGAAGTTGCATGCGATGGTAGAGTTAATGAGTTATGGAACAAGTATGGAAAACTTTCGTGCTAAAAAGTAAATAAAATTCTTTCTTGACATCCATTTCTCCCAGGTCCTTTGTATTTCAACTACATTCAAATGTTTGTGATTTTGTATGTCAGTCATCTATCATCATGTGCACGTGCCCATGTCCTAGCGCATACATCCAACCAAAATTCATTTGTATAACTACAATTAAACACTGAATATTAGTCGTGGCAACTATAAATATAGTAATTAATATCGTATCCACTCAAATTATTATTAAATAAAAGTGAAATCAAGGAGTTATCCAAGATTATTAAGCATAACATAAATCTATGCTTTTGTAATAGACCATCTTTGATCGGAATAGGTTGTCGATTGAGTTGACTGACTTTGACTCATGAATTATAATATTGTATAGATGTACCATCTTCGTTCTTATTTTTGACCCATTTGAGACAATACATAATTATAGGCAATTCAGATTAAAATTATAAATGAAGCACATAAAGGACAAAAACAAAGAATGTTCCTGCACAATTTTAACATGATAGGGATTGCAAGCACCAAAAAGTGAACCTACTGTAGGCTTGGTTTAAAAAAGCGTGACGCGCTCCGAGGCGCTCCGATGCGTTTTGGGTCCAAAATCCGAAGCGCGGGACTTAAAGCGCGAGGCGTGAGCTTTACGTATAGTATTAAAAAATTATAAAAAAATATTTATATATGTCAATATGACATTTTCAACATTTTAATCAATCATAAGCAAAAAAACATGATTATAAAACACCCTTGAACACTTAAAAAGCATATTCAAAACATAAAAACGCCGAGGCACTACTGTAGCGGGCCAAATAAAGCAGTTTAAAAGGGTTTTTTTTGGGCTGAGGCGCTACTGTAGCGCGCGCCTCAAGCACTCGAGGCGGCGCTTCATGTAGTTCAGCGCTTTTTGGCAAAAGAAAAGCGCTTTTTAAACGCCTCGCGCCTCAAACGCTTAAAGCGTGCGGCGCGCCCCCAGACGCGTTTTTTTAAACCAAGACTGTAGGTAAGCCAAAAGTGATAGCTGGTAACTGGGTTCTGGCTTACTTTCATGGAGTGGTCGTGCTGGTCACATGTGGGAGAGGTTGAAAGTATTAATTATGGATGGAAGAATGCACTAACATTTCACCTGGGTTGACTCATTTAACTCATTTAATAAAACAATTTGACTTGTAAAGATGTTGACCAACCAATCATAGAATGTCCCCACTTTGTCTATTACGGTGGGTTTACTCTTTAATCTTTTTTTATCCGGTAAAATGAAAACGTTTATCTACAACCAAACGAATGAATGATAAAAACATAATCCGTAATATTTAAAATTTTATATCCCCCCACTTCTTAAAATAATGTCTGCCTGTGTTGTAAAAGCGCCTAGGCACATAGGCTGAGCCCGGAGTCTAGGCGCATAAAAAATGAGGGTGTTTTTAAAATAAGGCACATAGTATAAAATACATTTTTTGGAGTTTTAGAGATATTTTAGGCTTGTTTAGCACAACTTTAGGATGTTTAGGACTTGTTATGACTCGTTTAGGATGTCTTAAAAGTTTGAAGCAACTTTTAGCCTATACTTTCGTCAGAAATTGACCTGAT
Source organism: Ambrosia x helenae (assembly GCA_030844895.1). Taxonomy (NCBI): domain Eukaryota; kingdom Viridiplantae; phylum Streptophyta; class Magnoliopsida; order Asterales; family Asteraceae; genus Ambrosia; species Ambrosia x helenae. The sequence continues at coordinate 77,777,006 of CM061230.1, forward strand.
ATTGTGCCTCGGCGCCTATAGGCGGGCCTCACCATTCACAGTGCACTTGGTGTGCTTGCGTGCTTTTGACAACTTAGATGTCTGTAAACAAAATAATACACAATGTAAGATATCCATATAGACCATATTTTATAAAAGTTATAATTTACAATCTTAGTTTTACTCTAATGCATCTTTTTTGTAGAAAACCTTACCTTTAACTTCAAATACTTCTTGATCCATGAACGCTTCTACACACCCAAAACAACACAAATATAACTTATTGAAAGAAAAGGAACACAAAAAAATTGAGTGGCTGACCTTCACTGTGTGATTGACCCATGTTCATAATCTAACTACAAAGTTATCTCACTCTTTGTTAAATATCATACAAGTTTATAATCTGATATAATAAGACAAAACTCAAACATGCATGAATGATCCAACTTTGCTACATAATAACTTATAGATGACTAAAATCATTTACTCTTTCTTGACTTCTTCGACAATGTCACTTTCTAAATCCATAATAACACTCAAGATTAATATCAATTCTGTCAAATAAACTAAAAAAGGTTCAATATGAACTTAATGAACATTGTATAATTAAGTAAAATTATACATAAAATGAATAATTTAGTAAATTATATAATAGCATTAATACAAATGATTCATACATAGATTTAAATGCATATACATGTTTAACATCTTTATTCAGGTGTATAATCATATTAACAACATTTAATGAATATATTTTAATGAAAATCATCATATAACTCAAAAGTCTGATAAACTTTTATTACATCTCAGCATGACAAAAAAATAAATAAATAAAAAAAAACAGTTTAGTAGCTATATTATCAACACTTCATAGAAACGCTACAGCCCACATTTTTTTTTGCAAAATATACACCAATTTCATATCATTATGCATAAAAGAGTGAAATGACAAATGACAAATCTACATTGAACACTTGATCTCTAGCTCCATGTTCTTAGTCATTAAAAAAAATAATTTATGAAATACTTATTAAAACACAATCAAAACCATTTATCACCTTTTTTTTCTATACCGGTTGCCAGCAGGTGGTTCAATTAGGGGTGGGATGGAATCAAGTTGTCTCAAAGATGGTCTATTAAATGGTAGTATGATACAATTTGTGCCGTGCGAAGTGGTCTTCCTGTTGACGTGGAGCAATTAAAAGGAATGTGATTTATAAAGTTTTAAAAAACCTATGACCTGCATATAATGAAATATATTAACTGTAAAATTAGCATATTATCTCGAAATGAATAGCATATTATAATATGACAATTTTTTTAAGCTTACAAAGAATAATTTTGATGACTATTTAATAATGGCTAATGCGCTACCAAGGCATTCGGGTCAACTTGTTTTGACTTGAAGAGAGTTTTAGTCCCATTTTGTATCTTTGTATGAATGATCTTCACTAATAAATTCACCATGATTACGTTATATTATTTATTCAACAATTTGAGTTGCTTCACATTTTATATCATGTTTTTAAGCGATTATCCAACGACAGCTTGAACCTTCAGTAGTAGAGTAAAAAGTATAGGTTAAGTAAACTATATATCACTTAATGAAAACAAATGATATGCAGTAAAGCCTGAAATGTAGATATATATTTAATGCCTCGTATGTAATATGTAACACCCCGTCCCTCTCATCATCAATATTGTCCGCTTTGCCCATCCAGAGCTCACGGATTTGTTTTTGGTTGCCCAAGTGGAGACTTCCCAGGAGGTCACCCATCCTAAAATTTCTCCCACCTGAGCACGCTTAACTGTGGAGTTCTCCTCTCATCCACTAACATTAAGGCCCAAAACGCGTTTGTGATTTAAGAGGCAAGACATTACTTATGAACCAAGGATCTCTCCTGGCCACGGCCGATGTGGGATTTTCCTAGGGTGTCACATTCACCCCCTGTTAGAGTCTTATCGTCCCTGATGAGGTGTGTTCCTGGGGTGTCACATTCACCCGCTGTTAGAGTCTCATCGTCCCTGATGAGGTGCACCCACCATCCCGAACGGCACAGGAGTGGCTCTGATACCATCTGTAACACCCTCAAATTCCACATGCGGGGTTTTACCGCGAGGCGCGTGACACACCAGGATACAAGTCAACGGTCACAATAAACGACATCTATATGATAAGAAAACAACGAAAACTACCATTGAGTTTCAAACCGTTCTAACACAGCGGGAGCAAAATGTATTATTACAACTTAAGAGTAAACTCAAAGTCTGAAATGTTTAACAAAACATGCATAAGATCCCTAGACGCCGTGAGACTCCGTGCGCCTACACTCAATGCTGCTACCTTAGCGACCTGAGAAAACATGCCAAAAAGACGTCAACATATAATGCTGGTGAGTTCACATGTTTTTAAGTAAAACGTTTCACGAACTTTTAAAAGACTAGCATGATACTATCGACCGATGAAGACACTCGTTAAACGTTTGAACTCCATAACGAACCTCCCAAACGAACTCTCGCCCACCGCGATTAACGAACTACCATTCCATGGCCAACGAACTACTATATCATAGCTAACGAACTACCACATAGTGGTTAACGAACTACCGCATCGCGGCGAACGAACTGCCACAAAATAGGCCATATAATACTGAACATAAATGAATACTTTGAACCCAAACGAACCCTCCCAAACGTAATGAACTTGCGAACACAATTGACACACGTTTAAAGAGCACAACATGTTTTCTCCCCCGAAAATGTAAAACCAGTAAAAGAGTGGGGCTGTGAACTCACCTTAGAATGCGTCCTCAGTTAATACAGAAATCCGATACGTGTGTGATAGCCCCAACTAGTGGTGACCTATCAATGCGTTTACATAAGTGTGATGACTACTAACCCGAAGGCTAATCAGTCCCCAAGTTGTCCAGACCGTGACCGTGTATGTTGAAAACATGTTTAAACATTAAACCGACCAACCCAGACAGTACCCGGCATCCCATTGGTGACCCGACATCCCACGTGTTAGCCGAAAGCAAGATATCATGCAACTTATGCAATTAAACACTTAGCATGCGCAAACATTCACCCTATCTAGCATAGCGCCCAATTAACGCATAACAAAGTCCGAACACGTGTTACCAAGTCATTAGACATGTCCTGGGGTTCCTAACATGTTCCTAGGTGTCAATCCGTGTTTCGGGATGTTAAAATATACATACAGCAGCATTACACGCGATTAGGAATCAAACTAGCATTTAGGATTGTAATCACTAGTAGAAGTGGCATTTAGGATTGTAATCACTAGTAAAAGTGGCATTTAGGATTGTAATCACTAGTAAAAGTGGCATTTAGGATTGTACTCGCTAGTTGTTTAGGCGAATAGGACTGTAATTGCATGAACTTCAGGCGATTAGGTTCCTATTCGCATGAAGCATCATGCGAGTAGGAGCCTACTCGCCTCTGCACATCTGTAGTGCATTTTCGCGCGTCGAACACTCCAAATCAGATCCGAAACATGTAAAAACACCCAATACCCAACCCAAAACATTAACCCAACTATTTCAAGCAAAAACCCCTAATTTATCATCACTCTAGCCGTCCCGAGTGCACGCGGTTTCCCAAAATAACATATCTTGCATGTAAGCATCACATCAACATGTAAAACTTACCCTAAATAGCAAATACTCAGGTTTCATCACATAACGGCGTTACCCGACATTACCCTACTGTTCTAGCATCATCCTAGAGCAAACCCTATCCTCAAACAATCAACCAAACACAACATATCATCATCAATCCACCATAAATCGCCTAAACGGGTCAAAACGCCTAATATCAATATCACGCATCTATGAACCTTCAAATCCCTAGATTATCATCATATTAGCTTATCTAGATCAGAAACATATCAATAACACAAGAACAATCATGTTTAGATGATAAAGATCCTATCTTGCATGACTACATCACATAAAACAAGTATAGATGTGTGGGTTTGTTTTGAAACCGATTTTAATAAGTTTTCAAAGACACAAACGTTTATAAATCAGGTATGGACCTTTAGGGATCAAAACAATACTATTATAAAGGTTTGGGATGAAGAACACACCTTGAAATGGTGAGATTATGGGTTGTAAGACTTGAAAATATGATTTCTTGCTCAAAAACGAGTTGCAGAGGTTGGATAAGGTGTGGGGTGGCTTTGGGGTGTATTAGGGTATCACAAATGATGTTTTGAAACATAAGGGTGGTATTTATAGGCGTTTTTAGTCGTGACCTGCAGTATAGGCGAGTACGCAGATGTTATTGGCGAGTAGGATCCTATTCGCTAGTAACAACTAGCATTTAGGCCCTACTCGCTAGTAATACTAGCATTTAGGCCCTATTCACTAGTAACAACTAGCATTTAGCCCTACTCACTAGTAACAACTAGCATTTAGCCCTACTCACTTGTAACAACTAGCATTTAGCCCCTAATCACTAGTAACAACTAGCATTTAGCCCTACTCACTAGTAACAACTAGCATTTAGCCCCTAATCACTAGTAACAACTAGCATTTAGCCCCTAATCACCCCAAGGGGCTTCCTACTCGCCTATAGCCTAAGTATCCGAGTTTTTGGCGCGTTAAACCCTATTTTAACATATATAAACACGTTTTCACATACCGACAAGTCACATAATGATTACCAACATATAATGCACGATAAATAACACGTTCCCGCCCGATCACCAATTCCCGGGACCCGAGATTTACGATTTACGTGTGTGCGTTAAACCCGGTGATTCTACAAATCACCTATTCGTGTTCACGTGGTTATGGACCGACTCCCAATGATCCCGTGGATCATCGTAACGACTCCCGATGATTCCCGGAACCATCGTAACGACTCAACTGACCTAGTTAAGTATGTTTGAAAACGTTTTTCGCTAAGGTAGACTTATGTGTTTTGTAAAATGTTAACCTAAACGTGTCGGGTGTCACATAATATATGTAGATAAACATGTAAAAGTCATCATAATCCAGTACATGAGATTAGGAACACTGACTCTTTGCATATTTAATTGGTAACAAAGGAAGATTTGTTTGAAATGTCAACTCTTTGCATATTTAATTTACATTCCAGATTAGGAGAGCAGAAAAGCTGACTATATGTTCATGCTCTATTAATAAATCTTACATCTCAACAAAAATGCTTGAAACAGTCTAATGAAGTCATACTAATATAGATTTGTTATTCTAATCTTCTCATTATTCATAATCAAGGTAATTTGGTTTGAAATAGTCTAACGAAGTCATACTAATATAGATTTGTCTCTACCAGTTATAAACCGTTAGTCTACACGTAAAATTAACATTGTTGAATTGTATAACTCTTGTTGTCTTGCTACCATAAAAAAAATCAAACACTCCTACCTCACCTTCTGTCAGTCACTGTAAGATAAAAAAAAACACAAATACTAATTAACATGTAGCAAATAAATAGCTAGATTACCACCAAAAATACAAAATCTATCAAGAGAGAGGATTTCATACCATTTCAACATCGTCATGTGCCCTTAGAACACACCATAATACCATCCAGTACACACCTGTTTGCTTTGCCAGTATAGTAATTTCAAACAAATGCATGCATTTAGAGTAAAATGAACATTTAATTGTTAATGTTATTGCAAAAAATTTCTTGTACCATCAAAAGAGCTCCATCTCTGATCAAGATTGACACCACCGATAGTAACCATACTAAACGAAGCTTCATTGTCATCATGTTTTCCTTGCAAGCTCTTGCAGCCATAGTAGTGATGTACTTAAAAAGATGGATTGAATAAACCCTATGAAAAAAAAATCATTGATTAGCTGCTGAAAAATATGTTTAATTTCTGAATCATAATTGTAATATTGACACAAGAGATATTAATTATATCTGACTATTATGGGTTAGAAATTTGAAATTACACACAACACACCATTTTAAAACTGAAATTAGAGAAGGACGTCATCCACACAAGTTTGCCTCTTCTCGTTATAGTCTATATTGATACCTTGGCAACAGAGATACATCAACAACAGAGAAAAGATACGTGAATGATGAACTTGATAGTGATTCCTGTGATGAGAGAGACAGGAGGGGCAAGGGTCAAGATGGAGAAGGAATGAGGCGGTAAAGAGCTAGATGTGAATTCAAAACTCTATTTCAAAATTCAAAAACCACAAATGTTGGAGCCAAGAAAAAAGAAGCGGGATGTGTTGCATTTAGGGTCTGGTGAGATTTTACATATGCATTTGATGGTTTTGTGCATTTATCCATTGTACAATATGCTTTCAAGTTTGTAAAACTTAAAAAAGTGGTAAATGACCAAAGTTGTCCCTCCTATATGCATATTATATATAGTATAGATATATATATATATATGTATGTGCTATATGGATCGTATAATCAACAAAGAATGATCAAACAAGTTTGCTTTAGGTGCGGAATCCCTAAAACAATCACCAAATAATAGTCAAACAGATCAAAACACGTAAATCATCATTTCAAAGCTTTTTCATTAATTAGAAACTCAATTACACGTTTACAGATTGAAACAAACAGGGTATGAACGTGAATTAAGCTAAATAATATCCTAGAGAGAGAATCAGAAAGTGGAGGGAATAATATGACTCAAAGTTACATTCAAAAAATCAGCTTGACTATTTATAGACTGCACATTCACCCAAACAGTTCGTGCGAATGTGCAGGTTCGACCAAACCAACCGGTCGAACCAAGCCATACATAAAAACTATTCTACGTTCGTCCAAAAACCACTCCTTCGCACCCTTTGATTCTCCTTCGACCAAACAAAAACTGTTCCTTCGCACCTATCATTTCTCCTTCGCACCTTCGACATTAATCAAAACAAGTTTATTGAACAATCCGAAGCACTAGTCGCACAACTGCATCTACAAACTCCCCCTCGACTATTGCTTGGATTGTTGTCGATGTTGTTCGTCCATTCTGATGTTCATCAATTTGATATGTCGCTGAATCTTCTGTTCTCTAGTCAAAACCGGTTCCTGAAATTGCTTCTGCTTCGTCTTTTTCACTTCAGGCACCTTCTGTTTCTCTACAAACTTTCCGAGCTTCTTGTCATAGTCACAACCAGCGTTTATATCATACGCAAAGCACAGAAATACCACACGTTGGTATTTTCCTGCTTGTTCAGCATCCTTCACTTCATAATAGATCGGATTATAAAACAACATTATTATATCCTCATGTGAACAGTTGATTAACTACATAGGATCAAAAATGTGTATCTTCTTGAAGTTCTTTTCTCCGTCTTTCAGCACGATCACAGCCTCTGCTATCTTCCAATCATAATACCACCAAATGAAATCTTTGGCGAAGTGTTGTGGAATAGGCAACAAAGGAATCTTCTTCAACACTTGCGGTGGCTTGTACTTCAACGTCACTTTGGGCATTCCAGTAATCATATCAATATCCTTTTTATGAACAATTCGTTTCGGATATTGTGGTTCAAATAAATCCCACTTGGTTCGGCTTTCTCTCGTCATCTTCTCAGCAAAGTAAGTAATTTGACTATTTGACGCTCCCGTTAAACGGTGACGACAAATATCACGAATAGCCCAGTAAGGAAGAGCCTTCAAATGATGAAATTTATCAAAATATAAGATCCCCTTCTCCCACTTCACTGCTATGTATCTTAGTTGCTTAACAAACTTCCAGGCCAATGCACGACCTTTGAAAATCTCACTGTGAAGTTTGTAAAAGCTACCTTGTATCTCATCTTTTGGACGGTTATTCTCTTTCTCTTTCAATTTTCTCAAAAACTCCTTCAAACTATCAGATTGCTCGAACCGTGGTTTATCATGCCCTTTGAATATCTCATCTTCAAACACTTTGCTCTTCTCCTTAGCCAGTTTCTCGGCCTGGTTTAGCACTTCATCAGAGAATCCAGGAAATCCACAATCTTGATCATTCTTGAAGTATTGTGGATATTCCTCACTCGTTATATCTTCCATCTCAACTTCTTCAAAAGCAGGAACGTCATGGTCATCAGAATGATTACCGGCTTCCTTTTCAGGTATCTTTGGAATGTAATTATCAGCAAGTAACACTTCCAAAGTCTTTCCCACCTGTCTAGCTAAACCTTCAAGTATTTCTTTAGAAACTGCCGCAGAAACCTCTCCATCTTCTAAATCTGGGTCATCAAACTCCAACTCAAACAGCTTATTGCTTGACTCGAATATTTTTGGAAACCTGCTTGTCATGTCAATCGTCCAGACTCGATCTGTAAGCGTCTGGCGATACATGTTCTTGTCTTCTTCAGATAACGACTGCAGTTTTTCATTCCAGAAGATATCGTCATCAACATTTTCACCTGGAGTCTTAGAGCTTGACTCTCCACCTTTACTCGTATCACGCTTTTCATACGTATACTTCTCAGCGTTATCATCATCATCATCATCATCACTATCAAAAGCAGAGCTGTTTCCATCACTCGATCCACCATATGAACCTCCATCATCTCCATCATCTTTCTTCTTCTTCTTTTGAGGATCATTACCAGCATCTTCATCAAGATCTTCATCCTCTTCATCGTCAGATGGTTCAAAGTCTACCTGCTCTTCTTCTCGTTCTTTATCTTCTTCACCAGCTTGAAGTAGAGGAGCTCAAGAGTACAAGTCTTTTATCAAATTATCCATGTGCTTGTTACTCTTCTTCAGTTGTTTGTTCTCCTCTTTCAAGACTATTATTCTTCTGGTGTTTCTTTGTTTGTGCTTCAGCAACTTCTTGTTCTCTCTTTTTAACTTCTTGATTGTTTTCTTCAATTCTTCACTATCATCATGGGATGTGACTACAACTTCCAACATCTTTCGATCATTCGACTTCAATTGCTCGATCTCTGTTTGCTGTTTGTTGATAATGCTCATCATCTCAGATAGCCTTTGATTCACAGCATTCATAATATCACTATCAACTGAGACCTTCTTCTTAACAGGCACTTCAGCAACTTCTGGCAGTTTGCCTTTCCTCATCTTCTTGAGCACATTATCTAATGCTTCATTAAACTGATCAACAGGTATATCATCTCCCTGTTGTGTGTTCGAAGTAGTTGCAGTCTTTTGTTTCTTTGATACTGGTGCAGTAACCGGTGACTTGGAACTAGAAGCTGGTGGTAGTTTCTTACCAGCAATGAGCGTTTCAATCTCTCTCATTCTCTTCTGACTTGGTTTCTCTTGTTTCTTCTTCTTTGACTTTGCAGCCTGTACATGTGAACCAGGAAAATCTTCATCTAAATTCAGAATCACTTCATCATCACCAACAGGAATTGGACTCTTATTTCCTTGATCCTCAACAGACTGACTAACAGACTCACCAGCCACAGTGGCCTTGGGCGTGGTGGTCTTTAGCGTTTCAGTTTCCGAGTCCCAATGTTCATCTTCTTGCGTCTCCTCTGAATCAATCGACGCTTCATCCACAATATGCAAACCTTTCTTTGCCATCGTCTTGTTTCGTCTTGGTGTGCTCTTCTTCGTTTTAGTTTCAGGTACAACATTTAATCTGATTTCTTTCTCCTTACCCTTTACACTCTTAGCACCGACATTAACAACCTGTCTCTTGCGCTTCGCCTCTGGATCAACAGGATGTAATGGGTCATCAGAATCTGAATCACTGTTCGCATGTCTTACAAGCCCTTTTCCTGGATCTGTATAGTCAATCCTTGCTAGATGTCCAAATAAACGTCTTACTGGTGGACGTTCATTGACAGACAATCCTTTGTAAGCTTTCATCCTAGCAAGTGTATTGATCGACATATGTTCCTGAACAACAATATGCTTAGGATCTCTCTTCAAGTCTTTATACTTGTTATCAAATACCATCTGGAGAAAACGAGGATATAGCAAAAACTTCAGATTCCTCGTGCCGTTCACAGGCTCTAACAAGTGTTCCATCAGCATTCCTGAAACATTGAACGGTTTGTTCAATACCAGGGCTACCATCATAGAGCTAATACTCTTGCGCATCAAGTCATATCCTCCAGCGGCTGATCCGAAGACGTGTATCAAAACATGTGCCAAATATTTGAATTGAGGGCACAGTTTTCCCTTGTGCAATGAACCATCAGTGATCGGTCCATTGTACTTCATTCTCAGGAAGCACTTTCTTTGTTCCATGAAACTAAGCTCCTTAGGATCCGTCTTCTCATCTTGTAAATTCAATGCTTCTCTTAAATCCTGCTCACATACAATAATCCTCTGTCCTTGGATCTTGCTAATCAAGCATGACTCGCAATTCCAGAAATCTAGCTTTGCTCCTGACCAGAATTCTTGCATCATATCTCTGTAAATAATAGTAGGTGTAGCAATCGCGTCTATCACCCTACTCCTCTTCAAGAATTCAATGATCTTGACAAACTCAGTGTGCTTTTTAACTTCTCCGAGATACGCACAGCAATTATGCGCATTCTCGAAGGTTAAAAGCTCTTCAGAAGCTTTCTTAGCAGGTTGTGAGGATGATCCAGCTTGCTCAGTAGTCTTCTCCTGCTCAGACATGGTTTAATCTGCAAAACAAAACAAAGAAACATGTTAAAAATCGACAAAAATTCAAACCTTTGAAAATTTGGTAATTATCATTCTCATTCGCCCAAACGGGGGTGCGAATGTGAAAAACATGGTGCGAATGTGAAAATTTAATGGTACGAATGTAAGAATTTTGATAAAAAGTTTCATTCACCCACATTTTGTTCATTCGACCAGTTTATCATCTCCTTCGCCCATTCGAAAGGGTCGAAGGAGTCTGTTCATATTTTTGAATTTTCAATTCTGAATTTATGGTTTCTGATCATGTTCTTTTGATTTGTATTGCTAGTAACAATGCCGAATAATCTTTTTAAAACAACAGTTTTATCAAATAATCATTATATCAGTGTTTTCAACTAAAACTAGGGTTCGAAACAAAACTGATGATCAATTGATCAATCTGTTGGTTTTGAATCCTTGATTTATGGTTTTTCTCCCCCTAAAACACAGATATAATGAATCCGTAATATCAATTGCAACAATGAACTTGATTAAATCAGATTTTAAAAATTAGGGCTCGAAACATAAAAACAGCGATTAGTCCTTGATTCTGAGATGATAACCTGTAAGATTGAGTGGAAAATGATCAGTGAATATAGACGAACACAATGGTATGGTGCAAATCAACAGGGCAACAAGGTGAGGTTACTGATAAAATTTTGAAATTTTTTTGCAATGGTTCGAATGAGACTGAGGGTATATATATAGGCATCTTCCTTCGACCGTTCTGACTGGTCGAATGAGAAACTTTTGTCTCCTTCGACCCTAGTTAAAGGTTCGAATGAGGCAAAAGGGTTCGAATGAAACAACTGTTCAAGAACACTCTCATTCGCCCATTTTAAACATACGAAGGAACATGAAAAATCCCACATTCGACCAACCGAATGGGCGAATGAGAATTGGTATTTTTGATAAATTTTCCAAATCTCAAAATCGAGTCCCGTTCCAATTATTTTTCAACTTTTAAGCATCCAACATTCATATTTTCACATTTAAAAGGTTACAAAGCTCAAATGGTGTAACAAGGTTTAGAAAATCGACATCAACCACCATCAGTTATCAAAAATAAGATGGAAAAGTAAAATCTTTTTGGATTTTCTAAAATTTATGCTAAAACACACCTAAAATCTTTTTGAGTTTTGTAATTTTTTTGAGGAGAAAATAAAATGCAGAAATGTAAATGAAAAAACAGTAAATGTTTTTGTGAATTCCGGTAAAGGGATCATATCAGTTATTTTGAGAAATCTGATCACACCGTTGATCTTTTGAATTATTATCATTAAAGACAATGTGTGATTTGGCAACTGCTGATATTGTGATCCACATAAACTCACATGCAGACTTTTGTGCAGTGCTTTAAACTGATACTAATATTTATAGTATAAAAAAAATTGTCTGTGGTTCCCACGCACACGACATACTCCCGTATCAAGAAGTAAATGCACAAAGACTCATTGTAAAGTGTGATTATGCTTTCGTCGTCTGTAATTTTACAAGGTATAATGCACAGAGGTATACAGGTCAGCAAATTAATGCAGCAAAGTAACATATGCACTGTACCAGGTTGAGGACTGATATTAATCATGATTTGCATCAGTGATTAATACGATGTAATAGATAATCATTAATCATCATATAACATAGAAAGTTCCTCAATTCGGTAACTTTAGGATTTGGCATAAAGCACTTTTATAAAGACACCCTGTCTGATCTAGGTCCGTAATGACTTACAGCAGAAGATCAGAGAGGCTATCCCCAGACAACTAATAACATAACGAACCTAAACCTCCGAGTTTTGTACAAATACCCTATCAAACGAAATTACGGTACTAAGACCATATGCCCATGAGGAGTTCATCCACACATCAATTAGTTTGATATGTATGTATCAGGCACGCAGTAATAGGTCTACGAAGCCTATCAGCACATCACACAGACTCAGACACACGCCATATATAGCAGTACATTATTTAGAATGTGTCAGATTCCCACTGATGTACTATCATTTCCCTTTATACTCCAGGAAATCATTTTTGATTTTTCTGATTTTTATAAATTTTTGAATTTACTGTTCCCAAGGATAAGCTGGAGCATTTCAAATATGTGACTGCCCAGATATCGTTTGTTCACAGAAATCTGACGGCATTAATCTAAGGGAAGAAGATATAGCAGTCAGCAAAGAAATTTTCTAATTTTTATGGATTTTGAAATTTTTCAATGTTTTTGGATTTTCGAAATTTTTCTGAAAAGCAGTAAAAATTTAAACTAAAAAGTGATAGACTGAGGTGGTGATCAGTCTTGTTTTTCTTTAATACCATTAGTTTTTAAAAGATAATCAAATCTGGATTTGTCAAAAGCTTTGGTAAAAAGATCTGCGCGTTGGTAATCAGTGTGGATTTTGACCATATCGATCAACTCTTTAGCATAACAATCACGGATAAAATGATATTTAATCCGGATATGTTTAGCCTTTGAGTGATTTACTAAGTCTTTTGTTAATGCGATTGCGGCTTCATTATCACAGTAAATAGGGGTTTCAAGAAATTGCAAACCGTAATCCACCATCTGTTGTTGGATCCAAAGAACCTGTGAGCAGCAGCTCGATGCTGAAACGTATTCTGCTTCACATGTGGATAGTGCAACTGCGGTTTGTTTCTTGCATTGCCAGGTCACGAGCCTGCTCCCCATAAACTTATATCCAGCCATTGTGGATTTGCTGTCTTTGTCACAGCCGCCCCAATCTGCATCACTAAAAGCGATTAGGTCAAAATTATCATCATGAGGGTACCAAAGTCCTTTCGATGGACAACCCTTCAGATATCTAAGGATACGCTTGACAGCTGCAAGATGACTCTATTTCGGCTTCGACTGGTATCATGCACAAAGACATGTTACAAACATTATATCCGGTCTAGACGCGGTGAGATACATCAGAGATCCAACGATTGCTCTGTATGTAAATGGATCAGTCAGCTCCCCCTTAGCGTCAACTCCAATCCCGTGATTAGGTTGTATCGGGGTATCCATCGGCTTCGAATCATCCATCTGGAATCGGCTCAAGACTTCAGAAACGTATTTCGTCTGGTGAATAAAGATCCCCGTTGGTCTTTGCTCCACCTGCAAGCCTAGGAAAAACTGCATTTCTCCCATTGCGCTCATTTCAAACTTTTCCTGCATAACTTTTTCAAATTCCCTGCACAGAAGTTCGTTAGTAGACCCGAAAATAATATCATCAACATAAATTTGCACAAGAAGCAAGTCATCTCCTGCTCGTTTCGTGAACAGTGTGCAGTCTACCAATCCGCGTTTGAATCCTTTCGAGAGAAGATACGTGCTCAGCTCCTCATACCATTGTCTCGGAGCTTGGTGCAACCCGTAGAGAGCTTTGTTTAAAACATAAACCTTATCCCGGTGAATAGGGTCCTCAAAGCCTGGCGGTTGACCTACGTAAACTTCCTCTTTGACCACACCGTAAAGAAATGCGCTCTTTACATCCATCTGATACACCTTAAATTTCTTCCAGGATGCAAACGCTAGGAACATTCGTATAGCTTCCAAGCGTGCAACAGGTGCATAGATTTCATTGTAGTCGATTCCCTCAACTTGATGAAAACCTTGAACGACCAAACGAGCTTTGTTTCTCACTATAACTCCTCTATCATCCTTTTTACACTTAAACACCCATTTGGTTCCGATCTTCTTTCTTCCCGGGGGCAAATCTGTCAGCGTCCATACTCCGAGTTTCTGAAATTGTAACAACTCTTCTTGCATTGCTTCCACCCAGGCATCATCCAAAAGAGCTTTCTTGTACGTCCGCGGCTCGACCTGCGAAACATAACAAGCGAAAGACCAGTCATTTTGAAAACCAGATTTCTGTATTTTGGCATATAAAGCAAGATTGCCAATATTCTTTGGTGCTTGAGCATTTCTTAATTGCCCTTTTGTCATAACGCTGCTACCAGGATCACCAATAACCTGTTCAAGCGGGTGTATCCGATGTAACCGAGATTCCAGATAATCAGGTACTTGTACTCCCGTTGGAGTCGTCAAATTCTCTGTATAAACCAGATCATTACCCACATTCGATGTTGAAGCATCAGTTGTGGTTGGGTTCACTGGTGGTGTCACTGTAGCATTGTCCAGAATAGCTTCACTTGTAGCATCATCGTCTTCATCTTCTGAATCTGATGAATTAAGCGTTGTTGAAGCTTCTTGGAACACCTCTTCTTCCATCACAGGAGCAGTGGTATCATTAGAAGCTGCTTGAGGATTTACAGTGATCGGACGCACTAACGGTGAAGTCACGGCGTTTTCGACCTCGTAATATAAGCGGAGTACAGCTTCTTCAACCATGCTATCTAGATTGAATGATTCAAAGAAGTCTTTGTAATCAAACATCCAATCTGGACCTCCACCCTGTACATTTTGTGTGTATCTTTGTACTTCGACATTAGCCCACTCCTCGACTTTTCTAGTTCTTTTGTTGAATACCCGTTTTAGTGGGGTTGCATATCCAACAAAATAACCTTCTTCAGCCTTTGGTGCGAACTTTTCCGAAGGATTAAGCATTGTACACGGGGCACCAAATGGTTCTAGATACTCCAGATTCGGCTTTCGTCGGTTCAACAGCTCATAAGAAGTTTTCCAAACTTCTTCACTGTTAAAACACGGTTTAAAGTGTAACATGCTGCGTAAATTGCTTCATTCCAGAACATGACTGGAAGATTTGAGTCCGCAAGCATTGTTCTCGCCGTTTCGATTAGAGTCCTGTTCTTTCTTTCTGCGACACCGTTCTGCTGGGGTGTATACGGAGCGCTGTATTCATGATGAATTCCCTTGTTTTCACAAAGATCCTCCATCTGAGCATTTTTGAACTCCGTCCCATTATCACTCCGGATTCGTTTGATCTTTAGACCATAGATATTCTCCAGACGTGTAAACAGAACTTTCAGGTTGGCAAACGTGTCGCTTTTCTGGTGTAAGCACATAACCCATGAGAATCTTGAATAATCGTCAGTCACCACAAGACAGTACAATTCCCCGGCATGACTTTTAACTTTGACTGGACCGAATAAATCCATGTGCAAACGCTCAAGCGGTAGTTCAACGGAATTGACTTTCTTTGGTCTATGGGCCTGTTTGTGCTGCTTTCCCTTTTTACAACTAACACACTTGTCATTCAAATGGAAATGTTTCACATTAACTCCCGTGACAAGTTCATTCTTCACTAACTGGTTCATCTTTCTCAAATGAATGTGTCCCATTCTCCTGTGCCACATTATAGATTCTTTTTCTGTAGCCTTAGAGAGGAAACACGTGACTTGGCCATGGGTGGTCATAGCTTTGGACATATCGAGAATATACAAGTTGTTTAATCTCGGTGCCTTTAGCATCACCCACTCTTTTGGAAGTTCAAAACCCGGTTTCAGGATATAGCAAGATTTGTCGTCAAAATAAACAGAAAATTGCTTATCACAGATTTGGCTAACACTGAGCAGATTGTAATCTATCTGTTTCACATACGATATCCGCTCAAATGTCACTACCCCATTGCTAACACTACCCTCCATCGTAATGTAGCCTCCTTTATTTCCTGCAAACGCTACATAACCTCCATTTATGTTCTTGATATCAAAGAGTAGCGTGAGATCCCCTGTCATGTGACCAGAAGCTCCACTGTCAACAATCCATAGGTTGCTAACAGGGCCAGCTGGAGCTCCCTGCACATATCAAGTAAAGCAATTAGATCTTTCGGGGGACCCAAGCCTGTTTGGTCTTGGGTCTTTGAACTGGTTGTTTCAAAGATTCTTTAGATTCACAAACATCTTGGGTTTTCTCAACCCCTTTCTTCTCACACTCAACTTTCTTTTTCTCAGTTTTCACATTCTGTGAAGTTGAGGCACCCTCAGACTCCTTTGATGACCAAGATTGTTCAGACCTTTTCAAGATCTGGATCTGAGATTTTGAGTTCTCAGCCGGTTTCTTTACTTCGTCTTTAAATGCAACCTTCTTGGTTACCTTCTCTGATTTAACAGAGACAGGTCCAACTGCTGGTTTTACATTAGGTTTAGGAGGGACCTTTTTGTTTTCAGCAGTTGTGTTCATCACAGGTTTCTTTACTGGTTTCTCAGTGGCTATCCGGTTGCGTTTGTCATAAGTCATCGGACGGTTTTCCCTTTTGTTGTAAAAAATGTTTTGATTATAATAAGGTGCTGGCTGAGGGAAAAACCGTCTTTGTGGATAACTGTAATTGTCAACCGGATAATCATGTCGTTGCCTCATCTTCACCTCGTGCCTCTTGTGTCGTACATACGGGAAGGTGGCAAGTAAATGTCCCCTTTCCCCGCACTTAAAACACGCACGGTATTCTTCATAGTTTTCTTTGATATGCGACTTGGAAAAACTTGCAATGGGATATTGATCAACCATGCATTGTTTTCTCAAACTCTCAGGAGCTGGTTCCTTCGAGTAAGTCGGTTCAATGAAACTATTTGACTTATCAACTGGCAGAACGAATTGTGTGACATTGACCTTTGCGTCTTTAGAATTATCCGAATAAATTTTCTCTAAAATGGCTGGAGGAATGTCATTGGTTCGTTCATGTTTTGGGAACCAAATTGTACTTTCCTGCCAGATCTTTTCAATTTTGGAATAATTCACAAATTTAATCGGATATTCATCATCAGACAAAATCTTATCGGAGCCTTGCATCCGATAGAAAACTTTTACAGGTTTGTCACATGATTCGTTGCTCATTTCATTTGGTTTCTCAGTTTTAATTTCAGTTTTCTTTTCAACAGTTTTAACCACATTTTTCTCAATTTTCTTTACCTCTTTCTTTTCAACATTTTTACCAACAGACTGTTCAGCTTTCTTAACAACATTCTTTCTATGAGCATTTGCCATGGGATGAACGATCTGAGATGGTGAGACTGGTTCAGTAGTGATTATATGATTTTCATCAGGAATATCACTTTCATTTTCAACCGTCTCAGACTGTTCATCTTCTTCATCAGAATCATCTGCAGCGACCACACCCTCATTGTTTCCCAATACAGGTCTCACATCAGAATACGGGTCTCCGACACTGGTAGTGTTGGACTCGTTATCTGATGTGGAGTCAGATTTGACTATACTCTCCGGTGCTATTGCATGTAAATTATGATTTTCGAACAACACCGGAGATGGGACAGCTTTGTAGTTTGCACTACTTGACTGTGAAGATTCTTCGATGATGTGATCAACTACATATGCAATGTGCTTATAACTCTCTAACTTTTTATTCACTTTTTCAGCGAAGCACTTGATGGTTGCCATTTCTAACTTGGTGTTTTCCATTTCATTAATATAGTTATTAATGGCAAGTTGTTTTATCGACAAAGTCTTTTTCAGTTCAGAAATATCCTTTTTGTAACCATCAAGTACTTTGTTGAAATCTTTTGATTCTTTTTGATAAATCTGACAGTTTATTTTGGCACTCTCAAGTTGTACCTTGAGAAGCTTATTTTCTTTTGTCAATTTATCAAAATCAGCACATTTAACACACACTTTAGATTGAGATTCAGAACTTACCGGTTTAGTGGTTCTGTCATTGCCATCAGCGCGAAGTGAGCTTCCTTCCCTGCAAAGAATTTTGAGTAGTCAATCTTGGTGCAGGCATCATCCACCATGCACGACTTGCGGGTCATTAGGAAATCTGCTTCAGCTAGCAACTGATCAATGTCATCGTCTAGTGAGTTCACACTAGCTTCCGAGTCAGAATCACTCTCTATATCCGAATAAGCTGAATCATATTGCTCTCCAACATCTGTGACAGAATCAAGAATCATTCCAGACTTCTTGTCTTCACTCTCAACATTCACATCCTCATTAAACTCCTCTATTTTCAACTCCGGCACTTTCTCTATCACAACCTCCTCTTCAATCTCCACATGCTCATCCAAACTCATCTTTTGTGCCACACAAGCCACATTTCCAGCGGTAATCTCTTCCACTCCCAATTGCATACCCGTCCAATCAAAACCTTCATCTTTTTGAATCACTAGAGCTTGGTTTTGATTTTCAGTTTGGTTTTGGGTGTTAGGGGTAGAGATGGGAACAATGGTTCGGTTTGGATTCTGTTGTGGTTGGTTTTGAGATGTGGGTTGTCTAGTATTGGTGTTTTGTTGTGTGTTTTGACGGTTCTGGTAGTTGTTTTGAGGTTGAAAGCTAGAGATGTTGGGACTGTTGTATGATACCTGATTCTGGTTTTGGTTTTGTCTGTTTTGGTAGGTTGAATTGAACGGGTTTCGATTACCTTGCTGAGATGGCTGTGTACACTCTCTTTTAAATGACCCTTCTCACCACAATTGAAGCATGTAACCTTGGCTTTGTTGAAGCCGTAAGTGGTGTTTGGCGAAGTTGAAAGGTCAGTTCTTCCAGTTTTCTGGATAAAATCAGTGGCTCTCCTCATTATGCTCGCAAATGCCCACTGTATGTCCATCAGCTCCATCTCCTCTTTATCGATTTGTGCATAGTCCTCATTGGTGAGATTGTTGTTCCAATCTGACTAGCAACTAAACCGTTGTATGATGCAACCATAGCAGATACTAATGCAACATGCTGTTGAGCAATCTCAACAGTCACATTGTTAAGATTAGAAGTCTCTAACACAATCGGACTTTGATTTGATTGTGTTTGAGTGATCTGCATTTGGTTCATGTGAGGATTATATTGTTGTTGTTGAGGTTGACTTGCTGTGTAACAGGCAGCTTGTTGTAAAGGTGAAAAAGGTGGAATGAAATTTGGTGTTTGATAAGATTGTGGTGTGTATGATGAGGTTTGGGCAAG
The DNA here is from genome assembly GCA_030844895.1 of Ambrosia x helenae. NCBI lineage: Eukaryota > Viridiplantae > Streptophyta > Magnoliopsida > Asterales > Asteraceae > Ambrosia > Ambrosia x helenae. The sequence continues at coordinate 77,796,401 of CM061230.1, forward strand.
ATAGTTTATTGGTGCTTTTGTGGGTTCAACAACATTGGATACACATGCAATGTGAGGTGCAATATTTGAAGTAGAGCTTGAAGTAGAAAGAGAAGTAGATGTACCACTCACATACAGATCTGGATTCTGTGGAATCTGTGCTCTCTTGGCTTTCCTCTTCTCCTCCATTTCTTTGTTCTCCAGTTTTTGTATGAACTCGTTGATAGTCCAATACTGGTATGCATCTTTTTCCTTCAACACTTCAATGTGTTGGTTCTAGTATGGTGGTAAAGCATCAGCAAATTTATCCACCAGTTCTGACATCGGTATGCTGATCTCATAGCTCGAAAGTTCTGTGAGCAAATGGCAATACCGTGGAACCAATTCTTTTAGAGTTTCATTGCCCATGTAACTAAAGTTCTCGAACTCTTTTCGAAGCTCTTCCATTCTCAGCTTCCTGGTCTTCTCATTACCATCATGTCTGTTTCTCAGCATATCCCACAATTGTTTTGAAGTTGTACACGATCCGAACTGATGCAACAAATCAGTGTTGATCGCCTGAGATAACTGAGAAAACGCCTTCTTCTCGATCGCAAACTTCTTTTTCTCATCATCAGCCAAATTCTCCAATGGTATTGGTTCTCCAGTATTCTCCAGAATAGGAGCAACATAACCCTTCACTATCATCTGCCATGCCTCAGCTCCCTCTAAGCCTTGTCCCTCCACATGTATCTTGAACTTTGTCTTCCATGTGTTGTACTCCATCATGTCCATGAGCTTTGGTGGACGATTGCCACTACCTGATGATAGATCATGAATAAGTGTAGATATGGCATTGGTCGTCTGCGAATGAACGGCAGCTGCTGCTACTCCCCAATAGTTGTTAATTGGTTGCTGTAACGGTTGCACAACTTGCTGAGGAGCAGAACTAGTCATAGCCATGTAATTGATTGGCTGGGATGGTGGACTAGTCTTCTGGGCTGCAACTGACCATGGATCTCTTGTTGTCTGCTGCTGTGGTGCTTGATTAGGTCTTGGCGTTGTTGGGAAGTTCCACATCTTTACCTGTAAATGTTCAAACACAAAAAGATTAGAAAAGTTTTAAAACAGAATACTCTTTCGCACTAACGGGCGGGCGAATGAGAAAAATCCTTCTCCTTCGACCGTTTTGAAGGGTACGAATGTGGACTGATATCACACAAACTCTTTCGACCGTTTGCTTCTCTCGTTCGACCGTTTTCCCTCTCCTTCAACCGTTCGATCAGTCGAATGTAACACAGACGGGCGAATGAACACAAATAAGCAATGAAAGTCTACGTTCGACCGCTAAACAACACCTTCGACCACAAAATCTCTCTTTCGACCAAATGAAAACACACTTTCGACCGTTCTCTCTACGTTCGACCCCTGGTAATTCAAAAACGGTTATTCTTTGAAAATCTGTTAATTTTGATCATGTTTATCAAATGTTGATGGATTTTGATGATTTAATCAGGTTTTGAATCGGAATTGATTTGGAACAAGTTTAACAAAGAGAATTATCCAATTTAACCATGAAAACAAGTTGTAATCAATCAAAATCTTATCAAATCAGTTTGTTCAATGAAAACAGAAACTTTTTGACCAAAATTGGGTCCAAATCAACTAAGCAACTATCAATTTGTGGTTGTTTGATCCAGAATGGCTCTGATACCACTTTGTATGTGCTATATGGATCGTATAATCAACAAAGAATGATCAAACAAGTTTGATTTAGGTGCGGAATCCCTAAAACAATCACAAAATAATAGTTAAACAGATCAAAACACGTAAATCATCATTTCAAACTTTTTCATTAATTAGAAACTCAATTACACGTTTACAGATTGAAACAAACAGGGTATGAACGTGAATTAAGCTAAATAATATCCAGGAGAGAGAATCAGAAAGTGGAGGGAATAATATGACTCAAAGTTACATTCAAAAAATCAGCTTGACTATTTATAGACTGCACATTCGCCCAAACAGTTCGTGCGAATGTGCAGGTTCGACCAAACCAACCGGTCGAACCTAGCCATACATAAAAACTATTCTACGTTCGTCCAAAAACCACTCCTTCGCACCCTTTGATTCTCCTTCGACCAAACAAAAACTGTTCCTTCGCACCTATCATTTCTCCTTCGCACCTTCGACATTTATCAAAACAAGTTTATTGAACAATCCAAAGCACTAGTCGCACAACTGCATCTACAATATATATATATTATATATATATATATATATATATATATATATATAGGGTAGAGATCCTAAGAGAACCAACCCCTATTTGAGAACTGAGAGAACCATTCTGAGCCACACATTTCATATAAAGGCAAAAAAAAAAAAAAAAAAATTTTTTTTTTTTTTTTTTTTTTTTGCTTTAATCGCACATTTTTATGCAAGGAAAATTTTTTTTTATTTTTTTTTGAATTTTTTTTTCATTTATACATATGTGTATATGACAATTATACATATGTGTATATAGCAATTATACATATGTGTATATAGCATTTTTCAGCTATACATATGTGTATATTTCAGTTATACATATGTGTATATAGCATTATACATATGTGTATAATGCAATTATACACATGTGTATACTGAAAAAAAAATACAAAAAAAATTAAAAAAAAAATTCCTTACATATAAAGCAGCGATTTTTGCAAAAAAAAAAAAAAAAAAAAAAAAAAAAAATATATATATATTTTTTTTTGCCTTAGAGAAATGTGTGGCCCAGAATGGTTCTCTAGTTCTCAATTTGGGAAAAGGTTCTCATTTGAACCAAATCCTATATATATATATATATATATATATATATATATATATATATATATAAGTGTTCATTTTTACAGAAATTTTTTACCATGTAGTGAAATTACGAAATTGTAGATACATTATGTGGCTTATCAAGTCCATTCGACCAGTCGTATTGTACAAAGATCGTCGTTTCTTTTGAAGATTTGAAGATTATCAAGTCCATTCGACCAGTCGTGAGGTCGAATGGAAATGAAGACATGTCGAATGAAGTTTGTAAATGATAGTTTGTTTATGCTGATGTTTATTCGCACCCTCGTAGGGTCGAATGAGTTCCTTCGAACCTTGCAAGGGTCGAATGGACAGATTATTATATATATATATATATATGTGTGTGTGTATGTGTGTGTGTGTGTGTGAAAGTTGGTTTCCAACTTATCTTTTGGTCATTTGGATAAGTGTGTCTGTGTGTGTTTTCTAAGGTGTGTTTAGAAAGTTCTAGAATCAAGTCTTTTCATTAATATTTTGCATTGTAAGCTTTATATCTTTTATATTAATGAAAAACATTTGGATTGATATGGATTTCATTGTGTTCTGATCTTGATTGATATCATTTTGCATCCGAATTAGAGTTTTCGCACCTAGTTTGCTTATAATTGTGTGATCTTTGTATTGTTTTATGAAAAACCAATCCTACACAAATTATTATAAAAACCTTTGTTTTTACATTTTCCAACATGTTTGGTAATTTTTAGTTATATAAAATCTTATTTTATAAAAACACATTTTATAAAAAAAAAATACACTTTTGGGGGTTTACTAACTTTTCACAAAACAACCTTAGAAAGTTAAAATATTCCATTTTAACACCTAACTTTTCAAAGTTCCCTTTTTAGATCCAAGTTCCTAAAATGACATTTTATACCCCACAACTTCTAAAGTTATAAAATAATTCCTTTAACTTTCAAAAAGTTACATTTTCTTCCTCAATCTTTTAAAAGTGACAATTTTACACTAAACAAGTGAACCTATGTTTGTCAACTTTGTTAATATGGATTTTTATTATGATCCAACACTAGTAATAGTCTATAATACACTTATTAGGGTTAATACTAAGTGTATTTGTTGTATCAAGTACATAATGTGAAATATGTCCATTTAGAGTTTTAAAGTTAGTGTCTTGAAGATGTAACTTTTATATCTTGTAACATTTTTAAGTTCCACCATATTTTTACGTTTTAGATGGTTATATTAAGATGATTAAAACCAATTTTAAGTATGTTCATCTTATTTTTATTAAAATCATTCAAAACATCTTCAAATACATCTGTATGTGAACTTTTAAAAACAACAAAATCACTAACAAATATTACTAAAACTAACGGCCCAAACACCATATTTACATACTAATGTTAAACTTTTAAAAACATATATTATCTCAGAATCAAAACCCTAGTTTCATATTATGTTTAAATCTTTAACATATGTAAGATTATGTTAACTTTTTAACTAACAAAAACAATAACAACGACCTATATATTCCCATGGCCCATATATACATTTCAACACTCCCATTTTAGTTTTGAATAACATATGTTTTATTACATGAAAATTCATTATCTTAACCATGTACAACTTGCTCCTAACACATGTTAAATAAGAACATTCAAAAGCAAGAAGCAAAGATAAGAAGCTTACAACTAGCAAAACTCTAAGGAAGACTCAAGTCCTTTTAACTATTTTCATTCGTGATTAATGGGGCTAAAAGGCTTTATTAATTTTTTTTAATTTAATATGCATGAACTTGTCGATATGATGTAATAGTAGTTGGTTTCATATAATCTACTAAAAAAGATATTTGATGGTATAATAATGGGTTCATGAACTAACATATTTAAAAGCCATAAAAGTTGACACTTGGTTTTAAAAAAAGGGTTGCATAAAGCTTTAAAGAACATAGCATGCACAATGTTAATTTTTTTATAACAAAACTGCAACTAATAAACAGACTACCAGGAAACACCTAAAATCCCATATCCCACCAAGAAACACTTCTTAATTCCCTAAAGCACTTAAACCTGCAAACAAACCATGTTTGTCCCAAAGTAGCATTGACTTAGTGTATCTAAATCATGATATTCAGGATATTTGTTGAACCATCACTTACACTTGAAATATCTATTCTCATAACAAAACAAGTTGGTTGTAACCTACTAATGTTAACAAGCATAAAAATGGTTTAAATGGTTTCTTTGTAGTTTTCTTCCTACATGTTAAAAAATAAAAATTTAAATGTGTTTAGTTTTATCTATCCCCTCCCCCCCAAATAAAAAAACGTCGTTCTAATGATCAACCTTACTCATTGGTTTTTTTATTCATCATTACGGATTTATGTGCTATGTCCTAATTGTTGTCATACTTGTTAGCATTTGATATAAAATATAATGATTAGCTCATCAGGGACATTCTTATGGTTTAATTGGTTGGAACAAGTCCATATATTCTTTTTGTGGTAATTGTAACTTTCAGGTAAAGAAAGCTCTTTGAGGAATTTCATGGAAAGTTCACAACCAAGGTTACATTTTAGCCTTATTATTTGAATTAGATGGTAGTTCAATTTTAAAACGGTTGATATATTCCACGGCCCATATATACATTTCAACACTCCCATTTTAGTCTTGAATAACATATGTTTTATTATGTGAAAATTCATTAGCTTAACCCATGTACAAGTTTCTCCTAACACATGTTAAATAAGAACATTCAAAAACAAGAAGCAAAGATAAGAAGCTTACAACTAGCACAGGGCTAGGGAAGACTCAAGTCCTTCTAACTATTGTCATTCATGATAAATGGGGCTAAAAGGCTTTATAAATTTTTTTAATTTAATATGCATGAACTTGTCGGTATGATGTAATAGTAGTTGGTTTGTTATAACCTACTAAAAAACACGTTTAATGGTATAATAATAGGTTCATGAACTAACATATTTAAAAGCCATAAAGTGGATTCCTGGTTTTAAAAAAAGAGCTGCATAAAGCTTTAAAGAACATGGCATGCACTACGTTAATTTTTTTAACAAAACTGCAACTAATATACAGACTACCCGAAAACACCTAAAATCCCCATATCCCACCAAGAAAAACTTCTGAATTCCTAAACCACCTAAACCTACAAAAAAGACCATGTTTGTCCCAAAGTAGCGTTGACTTAGTGTATCTCAATCTTGATATTCAGGATATTTTTTCAACCATCACTTACACTTGAAATAACTATTCTCATAACAAAACAAGTTGAGGTTGTAACCTTCTAATGTTAACAAGCATAAAAGGGTTTAAATGGTTTCTTTGTTGTTTCTTCCAACATGTTAAAAATAAAAATTTAAATGTGTTTAGGTTTATCTATCACCCCCACCCCCAAAAAAAACGTCGTTCTAATGATGAACCCTACTCACTGGTTTTTTTATTCATCATTGTGTATTTATGTGCTATATCCTGATTGTTGTCATACCTGTTAGCATTTGATATAAAATATAATGATTAGCTCCTTAGTGACATTCTTATGGTTTGATTGGTTGGAACAAGTTCATATATTCTTTTTATGGTAATTGTAACTTTTAGGTGAAGAAAGCGCTTTGAGGAATTTTGTGGAAAGTTCGCCTGTAACACCCCAACCCGGATGGGCTGATGTGTCACAATAGCATTGGTTCAAAAAAGACATAATTCCATTTATTTATTTGTCAAAAAACATACAACATTAGATAAACTAACTTAAGATTTGAAATACTAACTAACACTGTTAAATGGCTTTATTTAACCTCAGATTTTTCCTAAGCTTATTTTCTCTCTGCTTATCCCGCCCAAGGTAACCTGTGAACCTGTGAGCACAAAAAGAATTTACGGAATGAGCCGAATGCTCAGTACGGAATTATAGGCTTAAAATAACAAACAAGAAATAAATATTTACTGAGACATGATCAAGACGTAACGTATAAAAATGATATGATGCGAAGTAACTTAATTTAATGAACAATATCGTACCATACGGATGAACCCATGAGCTAAACATAAAAACATGACAACATGCACGTAGCTACTCCTGCATATTTATCACATGAGATGGCGAGTTGGCATACCCGTTATCCATCTCCATAACATAAATCCTAGGATCGATCCATACGCCTCCTAATAGCCATATGTACCACACTTGTACTTAAGAGACACCGTGAACTGTTCTCTCCGTCACGGGTGGAGCAAATGATGTGGATGCCGCAAACAACATGCTCGTGGGACACTCCACGAGAAGCGGAACTCATGGTTTCAGAGCACAAAGGGTCTTATTCAAATGATTCCATAATCATAGCAACATATATATCTTATCAACATGAAACTTATATCAGGAACATGCGATAATGAGTACGAAAAACTTAATCCTATCACATGATATCAAAGTTAATTCAAATATTCTAATAAGAACATGAAATGAACGGACCAACCAAATGAATTGATGTTTCAAAGACGTGAGGAGTTTCCAAAGATATATAAAATCATTGGTTTTATATAACGACTGAATATGAAGGCAACAAAGAGTGGGAAAGGATCCGTACCTTTAATGTTCCAATCCAGTGCAAAACTTGTTTATGGGCTTTAATAATTATCTTAAAAGAGATTATAAGGGTGGCCTTCTGGCAAGCAACTCCTAATTTTTATCTAAAAAAAAGAACCCAATATGTTAGCACATCCCATTGTATTTAATACGAACATCACGAGATAGACTATCGATACTCGGGTCTGTTGATGCACTTTCTATGGACGTCACTGTCGAATAGACTAGGTTGAGTCTTTGTATTGTATTACATGAGATTGTGGTGATCCATAAGGGAATTTTATGGATCTGATGCATTTGTAAATATAGACCAAAATCTAAGCTAGATTCGACCAGTTTGTGATGGTGCGAATGTGGAAAAGTTCCATATTCGACCTCATTAAACGGGCGAAGGTGGTTTATTATTTTGGACTATAAATAGCAATCTCATGTGTTGTTTTCATTTGCAGATTTGAGTTTATGCTTTGAATGCTCTCAAGGGGGAGTCATGCCCGACCTCCCCGGCCCCGAGATAGATGTTTATCCTACTGATGACAGTGTCTGTAACCGTTTCTGAATTAATACGAATCTGTGATGACTTTGTTATCGTATGTTTCTGTCTCGTCTCGAATCTCCCGTCTGAAACCGAGTTGTTTTCGCGTAATCGATCCATGAATTCGGTTTATAACCGGATTCTCAACTGGTATCAGAGCTATGGTACCGATTTAAACGATCTAACAGTCGTTTGAATCAATCATAGCTCGTTTTCATGATTTCAAGACGTTAAAGTTCAGTTCTTGATTGAGAGGTTGAAACCCTAGAAACCCTAGATTCTTAATTGAACCCAAAATCATGTGATTTCACCATGTTTTTGTGAATTCGAGGGTTAGGTTTTCATTTCCGCACCTTTCTGTACAAGTTTCATCATCAAATTCGAACAATCAGAGTGTTTATGGGCTGATTTGCAGAAAATATTAAACAAGAACACGTTTTTTCTGCACATTCGCACCTTTCAGAAAAACGGGTGGGCGAATGTGGAATTCTACTGGGCGAACGTAGGATTAAATGGACGAACGTGGAGTATAAACGGACGAATGTAGAACTTTTTGGGCGAAAGAAAGAATTTTTCTACATTCGTACCTTATTACTGGGCGAATGTGGAATTTCAAACAATCATGGTACCTTCGACCTTACTAAACGGTCGAATGTAGTTTTATTTTCACCTTCGCCCATTCGATATAGAGAATGAAAAATTGGTATTTTAAGGGGTAAAAAAATTTCGAAAATATGGTAATTTTTGAAGATTTTGGGAGAATGGTGATAAGGTTTACCCAAATTGTTGAAGAAATGATGATGATGAAACGTTTTATTGTGGGGTAGTCATAAGAATCAACAGTATGATAATCAGATTCAAATGACTATTATGGGCCAGAAAATAGAAAAATTTTATTCCGCATGATGAGAACAGTCAACCCAGTTCCTGTGTGTTTGAAGGAACTTGTTCTAAAGAGTTGTTATGAAGAAGGAAATCAAGTTTGAGATTTCAATGTTCTGAAAGTAATGAGGTATCCTAGTAGGAGTCAAGTGGCACGTTGTCACACCCTCAAATTACCACTTGCGGGGTTTTACCGCGAGGCGCATGACAAACCAGGATCCAAGTTAACGATCACAATAAACGACGCTATATGAAGTACGTAACCAAAAAACATAAATTTCATAAGCGGAAGCATTTAAAGAATTTAATCTCTACAAAACAGTGTTCCCAAGTATCCAAGACACTTATTACAAAACGTGCACTAATATCTAGACGCCAATGCAGACCCGTGCGCCTAGTTCCGTTCATTGCTACCTTAGCGACCTGAGAAAAACATGCCAAAAAGATGTCAACATATAATGCTGGTGAGTTCACAGGTTTGTTCAAAAATGTTACCAAAGTGTTACCATGTCCATACTATATCAATGTTACCAAGTACGCTAGCTAGGCGTATGTTTCATTACTACTACGATTGGAAACCATTACTAGACACGTTTAGCAATGTTCAGCATGTTTAAGCAGCCCGTATGTTCAGCATGATACCAATGTACCTGTTCGAGACAATATGCACCCGCCCGGCCCTCCAAGCCGACGAGTGGGGCAGGTCACGCCCAATAGATCTATCCACATTTCCCCGTTGTGAAAACCGCACATTCATGGTTTCCCCGGGACTTTCCAAAAGATCGTATAGCAATAATAAGTTAAAACCATAGTATGACATATGTTACCAAAACAGTTTAGCGCGTGTTCTCCCCCAAAAGTTAAAGCTGTAAAAGTGGGGCCGTGAACTCACCTTAAGTTGCGTTCTTCAAACATACGTAAAGATGTTTAGCCCTTGATAATCCCTCTACCGGAGATCTATCAAAATGTTCACATAAGTGTTCCGATTAATAACCATAAGGTTATCTAGTCCCCGATTGTCCAGATCGTAACCAAGTATGATTTAAAACGTGTTTAAGTGTTTAACCGACACACTAGACCGACCCGACATCCCGTTGGTGACCCGTTACCCTAACTAATCAAGTACATATAGATTACACACAAGGTTCAAGCATAAAACACTTAGTTTGTATCAAAAATCTCATTTCTGCATCAGAACGGTCGAACCAGTCAGTTTTAAGTCTCCTTCGCACCTTTTTGTCTCCTTCGCACCATTTACAGTACGTTCGACCGTTTGATGCTTCCTTCGCCCGTTTATTCACATTCGTCCAATAAAAATCCCAGGTTCGACCCTGGATCCCTCCTTCGCACCATCGACTGGTCGAAGGAGGCCAGGTTCGCCCCTGTTGTATTATTTTTCCTAAAAACGCTTCAAACACATTCAAAACGACCCGAAACATCATCAAACACAGCAGTCAAGCATGAATAACTTATCCCTACAAAACCCCATCGATTTCCCCCGATAATACGTCCGTTTCAGCCCTTTCCCAAAATGGTAAAGATTATGGAAACATCACTTTCATGCATGAATTATTTACCCAATTTGGAAACTTTTGAAATCGATTCATGTTTAGCTTGTAATACTCAGTTTGTCGATTATCCGATCTTTCTTATTCATTCTATTGATCTTAAATATTCATGCATCAAGTATTAATCCAATAAAACCCCCAAATATCAATATACCCAATCCTAACCCTAGACAACCATAATCCAATCATTAACAACAATCCTATATCATGTTTCTATCATAGATATAGCAGCAAATCAATGAACAACACATAACACTACATAACACACAACTAACACATGTTATTCATTATGAAAACCTATGTTAATGATCATGTTTTGATTTAGAAAGATGTTTAAAAGGTTTTTAATCATAAAAACACCTTTAGAACAGATCTGGACAATTTGGGTTAGATGAAAACGAATTAAATGCTTTTAAAAGATTTAGGATTATGAACACACCTTGGATTCTTGTTTAGATGTTGTAGATGGGTTTGATTATGAAAAAGAAGAGCAAAAACTCCTTCCTTAGTGTTTAAGATCGTTTGAGAGCGTTTTGGGACGGTTAGGGTTTGTGAAATGATGAAAAATGACAAGGTTGGTATTTATACTAGTCTTCCTTCGCACCAACTCCTTGGTCGAATGTAGGCTCCTTCGCCCCTTTCACAGGGTCGAATGAGCCCTGTTTGGTCGAAGGAAATTTCTCAATTTCCACTTCCCTGGTTCGCCCACTTGCATGGGTCGAACCAGACGTTTTTATTCTCCTTCGACCACTCGAAGTGGTCGAACCAAGACTTCTTTTAAGCTAGTTTTCCAGTTTGTCGTGTTTAACGCATTCTAACACATCCTAACACATAAGCATGCATCCTTAGTCTATATTTAGCACATTTAGGCACAGATAATCATTTGCACATCATTTAAGCACGTCTATGTATATAATCCACCACACAACCCATAATCTATACATATACTTAATTAGTTCATGTAATGTCACCAACAACGGAACCCGGTACTAGTGTATTACTAAAACGACTCCCAATGATCCTCCAGATCATTGTACCCTGGACAATCCTAACTTGACCCGACTCAACTAACCCAGTTAAGTTTGTTTATAAACGTTTCTCGCTAAGGTAGGACTTAGATGTTACTAATATGTTTAAGCCGAACATGCCGGGTGTCACACACGTAGGTTCAACGAAAGTTTCAAGATCACAGTCCTGAAGAATTTCAAGAGCTATTGGTAGATATTGTTGGCCCCGCCGAAACTTCAGTTTCTGAAGCATTTCAAGTCCTCAATAAGTATTGGTAGTTCCGCGGAAAACTTCTGATTGCTTGATCCATCGTCTACGGCTTGTATTCTGTCGAACAGATGAAGTTACTCAAGAACATGATTGATTTATCATACGAGATCTCAGAGAAACTTGGTGAAGCATCAGTCAAGGGGGAGATTGTTGATGTAACAATGTGTCTGATACTTCAACAATAACTGACTGAAGATGCTAGGTGTGTTTGGGATTCGCCAGCAACGTCCAAGGGGGAGATTGTTGATGCACTTTCTATGGACGTCACTGTCGAATAGACTAGGGTTGAGTCTTTGTATTGTATTACATGAGATTGTGGTGATCCATAAGGGCATTTTATGGATCTGATGCATTTGTAAATATAGACAAAAATCTAAGCTAGATTCGACCAGTTTGTGATGGTGCGAATGTGGAAAAGTTCCATATTCGACCTCATTAAACGGGCGAAGGTGGTTTATTATTTTGGACTATAAATAGCAATCTCATGTGTTGTTTTCATTTGCAGATTTGAGTTTATGCTTTGAATGCTCTCAAGGGGAGGTCATGCCCGACCTCCCCCGGCCCCAAGATAGATGTTTATCCTACTGATGACAGTGTCTGTACCGTTTCTGAATTAATACGAATCTGTGATGACTTTGTTATCGTATGTTTCTGTCTCGTCTCGAATCTCCCGTCTGAAACCGAGTTGTTTTCGCGTAATCGATCCATGAATTCGGTTTATAACCGGATTCTCAGGGTCCGCCTCTTATTTAGTGTCAGGACTGTCTCACTCTTATTCAGTGCAAGACTAGAGTATCAACATTCACTCGAATGGATATCGTCGTATAAACGTAATGTGGGTAGGCTAACATACCGGTAGGTAGCTCCAATTATCTCTTTTATGTGTGTGTGAGTGAAAAATAAGTGTCCAACACTTGTATCCCAATTGGTTGAGGGCCTAAAGTTTCCTATGGGAGGCTTGGGTTCAATTCCCACTAGCCACATTTGGAGGACATTGGTGGAGGGGAAATGAGGGATGACCCGGCCATTGGCTTTGGTTCGGGTCCCGATCCCGACCAGTTTTACCGATTATTTCACTGTCGTGTGCCTTCGGGCAGGTGAGTGGTCGGGTTTTCCCGAGAATTAGTGGCAATTGGTGGCACGGGTACTCTCGAGTACCTGATACGCCAAAAGGTGCCCTAGAGTGCTCGGAAATTGATTCGTTGACCGTTAAAAAAAAAGAGTGAAAAATAAGTGAAAATAAAATGTTGATACTCGCCTGTACCGAAACTTGGCCTCTAAGTTTTTCAAAGTTATCACAAATCTAAACATAGTCACTATTCTTATCTAGTTATCTCATAACATACGTGTATGTTATTATTATTATTATTATTATTAATTTAAGCTGCTTAACTCGTTTTTCTCTTATAACTTTTAACTTATAACATTTTAGTAAATTCTGAATATATTGCTAATACGAGCTAATTTTTATCTACGTGTCAACCTAAGTTTCATTAAAAACGGAAAAGGGTTCCAATAATATATTTTTATTATTACAACTATATAGTGTCTTATAACACTAAATACTCCTCTAGATCTCATCTACTAGACATGACTTGTCTAGATATCTTTTAATTATATCTTTTAAACGATACTCAACGACGAGCGTTTGTTCAAATGCCTGTCATTTAAATGAGTTGTTTTATCCCCTATCTACTCACTTAATAATATTTAAAATACAAGTATTAAATATTTTATTTTTCTACATGTACTAAAATTTGAATTATATCATATTTTATTATTATGTGATAAAAATGATATAAAATTTTGGATTATTACAACTATTACCCCCTTAAAAGAAATTTCGTCCTCGAAATTAATGAGTCAAGTTGTTTATTATATACAGTTTATAATTCAATGGGTATTATAATTATTACCCCCTTAACATTTACGTCTCGAATTTTGGAGGTCAGGAAATGGAAGATCACGGAAGTAAAATAAATGTGAGTTTCGTAAAGGGCTCATTAACCTAAATCATAGGAATCCCAGAAGTGCACATATGTACCTGTAATTCACAATTATGTTCATGACCATAATTGTCAATTACCTTACAGCCGTGCCTAGTGGTCCTCCATGATAACATATCTAAGCATGCGAACAAATCAACAGAGACGTATAGATAACATGTACTTATAGGTACTGAGATCTTTCATAGAGATACGCTTAATCATGCTTAAGAGATATTTACATAAGTCAGAGCATAAATAACCCTGGAAGTAACAGAAAAATAACACAGATCATAAAGAAAGGTTCACAGTTACCTGGACTAAATGTCATACGAATTCAAGAGACTAGGATATGCTAAGTGTTGCTACAACAAGGAAAATGACGTGGATTAGGTTAATAGATGTTTAGGTTTATAAGTTAAGGGTATGTTAGGTTAAAGTTATGATTTAGGGGATCCTCTAGCTCCTGGAAGGACCTGCACAAGGTAGCAGACACCGTTAGCCTTAAGCAGGAGGGGGCCTCCTGCGTTTGGACTCCGGCGTGAGAATAAGTATATATTCGGTTGGAGTACAGGAATAAAGTAGAGAGTGTAAGAGTAAGTAGAAGAAGTAAGAAGTGTGTGTGGAATGACTACCCAAGGGTCTCCTTATATAGGCGATGGAAATCTGTCCAGGAGCTCCCTTATAGTAGCATCCTTACTATACCTGGTCATGGTTTACTCTCTTTATGCTGCCAGCAGTGAGACATTGCCCTTTTAGTGCACTTTCAGCTTTTACTATTTCCTAGGCATGGCTTGGAGCTGTGTGATGTTTTGTTTTATGCCCATAGTAATAAGCCAAAGCACCTTTTTACATTTCCAATGATTTTACTGTTTGCTTTCTGTTGCATAGCTACCGTATGGCAGCCATGCTGCCTTATGTTAGTGGTTCAGCTCCAAAGAAGTCAAGCAAACCTTAATACTTTTACTTTGCTTTATTTTTTTGACAAGGGATTAAACGTGGTCGTTTTAGGACCCACGTCATCACTAAGCGAATCGATTCTATGGTTTCCTAAGTTGCTTCATATTCAGAGTGGTTCTCCACATAATATATAAAAATAATAATTTTCCTATGCATAACTTTTTCTTGTCCATCTAGAACATATATTCATGTTTCTCTTAATATGATATTCCTCATGGATTGTATGTAACGGATAACTAATAATAGGGAGTGAATGATAATTGTATCCTCTCAACAAGGATACGTGAAAACTGCTATGAGCGTGTGAGAGTTGAGACGGTAGTGTTAGTCGATGTGACACTTCCCTAATTCTTTCAATAATTTGAAATGAACTGATAAAACGTGGACTAAGCAAGCCTTCCCTTGATTCGAATGCCACGTTAAGGTGATACTTTTAACAAGACGTGGTCTCCAGCTTTGAATTCAGTGGTTCGTCTATACGGGTCTGCATAACTCTTTGGTCTACTCTAAGCCTCTTTCAGCTTCCTTTGTGCAATAGTGACTTTTTTCATTGGTAATTTGGACTACCTCCGGTCCTTTAATAACCTTCTCTCCGGTTTCTTCCAATACTTATTTGCCAACTATTGTTGTATGCGAATTCAATAAAACACAATTATTTATTCATGTTACTGTTCCAAACTAACGTGCATATTCAAAGCATAGCTTCTAACGTTTGGATGAATCGTTTAGATTACCCATTTGTCTAAGGTTGAGAAGTAGTACTAGACTTCAGACGCACACCTTAAGCATTTTGGAAGCCTTTCCAAAATCATGATGTAAAGCGTGGTTCTCTATCGGGAACAATTAACAAAGGCGTGCAATGGAGTCGAATAACCTCTATTTAATCTGTAATGAACTCTGTCGGGCTCTCATATATTTCCAAATGCTAGTATCTAGCGACGGTAAGGGCCAACTGGCTTGTTGATGCTCAATTTTCACGTATTGGTAACTGAGACACTTATATGCCAAAAGTTTTGCGTATGTCTTGCCATATAGATAGTGACCAGAATATTTATTAATTTTAAATTAAATCCTTTTAATATGTTAATTTACATAACTTGTAAACAATGAAACTTGAAAGATTTATAGGTTTAAGTTCATAGCATTAAATCTGTAAATAGTTTGTGTTAATAGACTCACGTCCTTTTATATTTATTTTAAATATGAACATCTAAAATGTGTTATTTGAATATAATATTGAAAACAAGGGTTTTATAAAAATTACAAAACATATGGTGTACATTATTGAAAGAAACTTACAAGTTAACTCAAAGTTGACGTATACTCACTTTTAATCATTTGTAACCATCTTTAAATAAATTTTCCTAAGTATATTTTTTATTTTACGTATAAAAATCATTTTGATAACAACCCAAATAAATTGAAGATCTAAGTATGTGTACGTAGCTTCTAAAAATCCAATTGTCATTTAAAAAATCATTTTTTAAGTATTATTTAGATTAATTATGTGACTTTATAAATGAAACCATATTTTGCAAAACAATTTATCTATTTTTTCATGAAAATATATAATTTAACTCATTAACCCAACAAGGTTATTGTATTTAAAAAATTAAATCATATAGTAAAGTGTTTTGACCAGATTTCTAAAATCACCATATCATAACATAGAACAAATATTATATTATGTGTACATATTTAAAGCTATCTGCACCTCCATCTTATTCATAGTTTTTTTTTTTTAAAGTCGATATATTTTCATTAAACGAAATATATATCGTATTTAGAGCAACTGACTTCAAGTCATCCAGCAAATAGTTGACTTCATACAGCTTGGTGTTTTCGATATTGGCTCGACGTTAAAGATTAAGTCAACATTGAATATTATCTCATGGTCGGTGGTAACTCTGGTAGTTCACTTGGAAACACGCCGGGATATTCGCATACAAACAAAAGGTTACTAATCTCAAGGTTACTAATAGAGGTAATTCTAACCGGAACTAAAATTTTCAACCTAGCCGTGCGAGATCATATTACAAGCTTTAAGTGCGGAAAATTGACTTATGGGTTGGACTTCCGTAATATATACCCATGCGGGTCAACCAATTCATTATGCGAACAACGCCAAATTGTTTTTTAGGAAAACGTGTATCTTAAATATTTAAGGGTTAAATTTTGAAAACTATAACTTATCAATCTTGTTTTTAAATTATTGTTCCCGAATTAAGTATCAAAATATATTCAACTTAGCTTCATTTTTTTTTATTTAACAAAATAGGCCAAATATTTGTTTACTAAGATATACGCATATAGTGTATTTAGATATACTATCATTTAGACGATAAGTAACTCTATTTAGAGGAATAATCAAATATTTTATTTTCCCTAAGTGGGTATGTATATAAACATAATTTTTACACACTGCTCATATATAAAAAATAGAGAAAGTGTATGGTACAAAGTCTCTTATCCTACAAAGTGTAGGAAGCCACAAAATGATGACACGTGGAACTTGTCTGTTATAACTCTATAACTGATTAGAGGGGTAGTATAGTCAATTGGACATATCAATTAATCACGTTTATTATCAAATCCCTGTTTTATCGTTCATCAATTTTTTTCAAATTTCATAACTGATTCCATAATATACGATTATCATTTCTTACCATATTCAAAAATCTACAATCATCGTCGATCACTGGTTCAAATTTTTTACGAAAAATCATAATCAATTTTGCCGAGTTCTTCACCATGTTCGGTATGTAATCTGTTTTTATTGTTTTCAATTAATCGTGATCTTACTCTTAATTTGTTTTTTTCAGATCTAAACAATGAACCTGAATTCTTATTCGATGAAGAACATGAAGTTTCTACTGTTTTTGAAGTTTTTTTAGATCAGTGATGAAAACAGAGGTTGAGCATTCCATTAAAATTTTTTGATGTTTTGTGGATTTGAAGATAATCATTTGCGTTTTAGTATGTTTTATACATGCGTTTTGATGTATCTGGTGATATTATGTTGTAGGATAACATTCAAATGCGTTTTAATATGTTTTAACATGCGTTTTGTTGTATCTGGTGATTTTAACATGCGTTTTGATGTATCTTCTGATATTATGTTATTGATAAGATTCAAAAAATAAATACATGCGTTTTAAGATTAACAAATGCGTTTTATCTGATTAATGAAACTACTGATTACTGTTGATTGATAAATTCTGATGAAGTGTTTGTAACTACTGAAGAAGAAGTTAATAACCACTGCTGAATCAAACCACTGATGGCCTAACTTCTGATGAGCAAACTACTGATGAACATTGATACACATGCGTTTTATGGGTTTACAAATGCGTTTTAACTACTGCTGAATCAAACCACTGATGGCCTAACTTCTGATGAGCAAACTACTGCTGAATCAAACCACTGATGGCCTAACTTCTGATGAGCAAACTACTGATGACCATTGTTACACATGCGTTTTATGGGTTTACAAATGCGTTTTAACTACTGCTGAATCAAAACCACTGATGGCCTAACTTCTGATGAACATTGATACACATGCGTTTTATGGGTTTACAAATGCGTTTTACTTTTTTTTAACATTGATACACATGTGTTTTACTTTTTTCGTGATGAGCAAACCACTGATTATCTAATGCATTACTAAATTCATAAAACGCCTCTACTAAAACTTCAAAACGCATCTGCAACTATAGATCACCAAAACATCATACTAATCAGTAAGACGCCTTTACTTTCTTCACGTCCTTCACCTGTTTTAGGTTTTTAAAGTAAAATCATGAAGTAAAATTAAAGTAAAATACGATCAAAATACGATCAAAATTAAAGTAAAATCATGAACAATTCCTTTCCTGATTTGCGTTTTGGAGGCATATTTGTTGATATGATTTAGTGTTTCTCCGATGCTCTGTTTTTTGATTTTTGATTTTTGGACTTCGGTGTCAGTTTTGATTTTTGGAGAATCAATCGCACGCATAAAATGAAGTAACCGTCAATTAATGAGGTTGATTTGGGCGCTGGATTAAAAAATTCAAATTATTTTAGTTTGTAATTTATCTGTTTTACCCTCAAATTGATAACTGCCATTAATGACAAACGTGGGTAATTAATGTACGAGGTTTTCCTTATAAAACGCAGAAGGTGGGAGATGGAGGGCCAGGATGGCTTCTCACACTTTGTAGGTTAAGAAGGCTTTGTACGTTAGCCGACCTATATAAAAATAAGTAACTAATTTAGTTGCATATAATCAGTTGACATTATAATTCTAAATATTTCCTTTTAAAAAAAATCTACATATGTCTTATATTCATACTTTTGTGCTAAACTAATTATACTAGAACAAAATAGTTAAATTACAAAAGTAAAATACATTTAAGGAAGAGATTTATCTAATGATATGATACAAAAAATAAATTCATGAAAAAAAAATTTATTTTACAAGGAGAAAAATTTATAATGATGATAGTATTTTGAAGAAAATAAGCAGGATATGTGAGGTCTATCCTATGAGAGTTGTAATAAAAGTGTTAGCCGTAAGTTTCAAAAAGTGTGGCATTTTTTTATAGTATCTATTCGAAAAATTTTCTCTTCCAAACCAATTAGACAAAAGTACTTTAACTATCGTTTCATATGTGAATATTTTTCAAAAATAGATGTCTCTAAAGTTTCATACGATGGAGTTTACCTACATAAATAGTGCTCCGAAAGAGTATTGGTTGACACGGGACTGGCGATGATAGGTAACCTACTAGTATGGACACAAGTATAAAAATATAAAACGAACACTTTGTAGGGATGGATACCAAGCTAAATCCTATCTTAAGTCTACCCAAACCTCACAGACCTAATTACTATGTTTAAGTTTTCTATAGGAAAGAGCCTTTGCTCTGATACCATAGCTGTAACACCCCAACCCGGATGGCTGACGTGTCACAATAGCATTGGTTCAGAAAAGACATAATTCCATTTATTTATTTGTCAAAAGCATACAACAATAGATAAACTAACTTAAGATTTGAAATACTAACTAACACTGTTAAATGGCTTTATTCAACCTCAGGTTTATTCCTAACCTTTATTTTCTCTCTAATTATCCCGCCCAAGGTAACCTATGAACCTGTGAACACAAAAAGAATTTACAGAATGAGCCGAATGCTCAGTACGGAATAATAGGCTTAAAATAACAAACAAGAAATAAATATTTACGGAGACATGATCAAGACGTAACGTATAAAATGACACGATGCGAAGTAACTTAATTTAATTTAATGAACAATATCGTACCATATGGATGAACCCATGAGCTAAACATAAAACGTGACAATATGCAGGTAGCTACTCCTACATATTTATCACATGAGATGGCGAGTTGGCATACCCGTTATCCATCTCCATAACATAAATCCTAGGATCGATCCATACGCCTCCTGATAGCCATATGTACCACACTTGTACTTAAGAGACGCCGTGAACTGATCTCTCCGTCACGGGTGGAGCACATGCTGTCGATGCCGCAACAACATGCTCGTGGGACACTCCACGAGAAGCGGAACTCATGGTTTCAGAGCACAAAGGGTCTTATTCAAATGATTCCATAATCATAGGAACATATATATCTTATCAACATGAAACTTATATCAGGAACATGCGATAATGAGTACGACAAACTTAATTCTATCGCATGATATCAAAGTTAATTCAAATATTATAATAAGAACATGAAATGAACGGACCAACCAAATGAATTGATGTTTCAAAGACGTGAGGAGTTTCCAAAGATATATAAAATCAATGGGTTTATATAATGACTGAATATGAACGCAACAAAGAGTGAGGGTAAGGATCCGTACCTTTAATGTTCCAATCCAGTGCAAACTTGTTTATGGGCTTTAATAATTATCTTAAAAGAGGTTATAAGGGTGGCCTTCTGGCAAGCAATTCCTAATTTTTATCTAAAAAAAAGAACCCAATATGTTAGCACATCCCATTGTATTTAATATGAACATCACGAGATAGACTATCGATACTCGGGTCCGCCTCTTATTTAGTGTCAGGACCGTCTCACTCTTATTTAGTGCAAAACTAGAGTATCAAGATTCACTCGATCGGATATTGTCGTATAAACGTAATGTGGGTAGGTTAACATACCGATAGGTAGCTCCAATTAGCTCTTTTAAGTGTGTGTGAGTGAAAATAAGTATCCAACACTTATAGCCCAGTTGGTTGAGGGCCTAAAGTTTCCTATGGGAGGCTTGGGTTCAATTTCCACTAGCCACATTTGGAGGACATTGGTGGAGGGGAAATGAGGGATGACCCGACCATTGGCTTGGGTTCGAGTCCTGATCCCGACCGGTTTTACCGATTATTTCACTGTCGTGCCTTCGGGCGGGTGAATGGTCGGGTTTTCCCGGGAATTGGTGGCAATTGGTGGCCCGGGTACTCTCGAGTACCTGATTCGCCAAAAGGGTGCCCGAGAGTGCTCGGAAATTGATTCGTTGGCCGTTAAAAAAAAAAAGAGTGAAAATAAGTGAAAATAAGTGACGCCTTTTATAGTGTACCGAAACTTGGCCTCCAAGTTTTTCAAGGTTATCACAAATCTAAACATAGTCACTATTCTTATCTATTTTTTTTTTTTTTGAACGGCAAATTTCTACTCCTTATAGGACTTGAACCCATGACCTCCCCCTTAGGTGTTCCTAGAAGCTTTGCTTCTACCATTAGGCCACCAACCTTTTGCTTCTACTATTCTTATCTAGTTATCTCATAACATACGTGTATGTTATTTTATTATTATTATTATTATTATTATTATTATTATTATTATTATTATTATTATTATTAATTTAAGCTGCTTAACTCGTTTTTCTCTTATAACTTTTAACCTATAATGTTTTAGTAAATTCTGAATATATTGCTAATACGAGCTAATTTTTATCTACGTGTCAACCTATGTTTCATTAAAAACGGAATAGGGTTCAAATAATATATTTTTGTTATTAGTATATATATTAATTTGCAACAGTCGGCGCAATAGCCGGCTGTTGCTTTTTTAACTTTCTTCCACAAAGCATTTTGTATTTCGATTTTGGCCCCAGTTTGTTCACCAATTTGCAACATTCGGGACAGGTCAACATCGTCGGCGCGCGTGCATAGCCACTCGCTTCCCTGAAAATACTGTTTGCCCTCCGCCTGGAAAACAACTACAATCTTGCACTTCAGAGATCTTGCCCCTTGCTAAGATGAACGATGAACAGATCTTTAGAACGGCATCACATGACTGCTTTTATTTCCAGATCTATTTTCAGATCTGTGCTGAAACGGAGGGAATGCACTTGCATGTGTCTGTCGGAACGTTTCCGTACCGCTCCTGAAACAGTGAAAGATATAGAGTGGGCAAAGAATATAACGAGGAAGGGATCCGTGGAGCCGCGGAGATCCAGTCGGTCGGTGGTAGCTACATTCGACTTCAGATATGGTTGTTGTGACAGAGGTGGCGTCGATTTGGTGGTGTTGCTGTGGTGGTGCCAGTTAGGCGATGGAGGCAGGGTGCTTCCGAGGTGCTGGTGGTTTTTTAGCGATGATGTTGTCTTTGTTGTGAAAGATAACAGAGACATGGATGGTGTTGTTGTATACTTGTGGAGAGAGATTGAGAAATGGAATAATATGTTGAATATTATATGTGCACACAAATAGGGATGGCAATGGGTCGGGTTTGGGATGGGTTTAGGTAATCCCAACTCCATACCTGGTTAGGTATGCTTGTCCCAAACCTGACCCAAAACCCGTCGGGTTTGTGTCGGGTAATTACCCATCGGGTATCGGGTATACCCGCGGGTTTTGGGTAAACCCATTAATTTTTACAACTTATCCATTGAGTATATCCGACCAAAACCCGACGGATATCTATTAGGTATAAATATAAATGATTACAATGTATAAATATAAAATAATTAAATCATATAAAAACACTCAAAGACATAGATAATAAATAGTATACACTAATTTTTTATAACTTTTAGTACAAGATGACAATCTAGATGGACAATTAGATATATTATGCATAATACTTAAAAAGATATATTAGAAATTATATTGGGTATCTAATCGGGTAAATGGGTATACGTTATCGGGTAATCGGGTCGGGTAAACGGGTATATCATCAAATCCCAAACCCGTCCCAAACCCGCGAAAAAATAAAAACTAATCTCATACCCGGACCCATACCCGATTACTTGACCCCAAACCCGTCCCAAATGTGTCGAGTTTCGGGTTTACCCATCGGGTTCGGGTTTGATTGCCATCCCTACACACAAATGTATAGAAACAAGATGAATAAAACTAAATAACCCACTAGAAATAAAACAAATATAGTATGTAAATAAAACAAATGCATAATAAATTTTGGGAAACAAATTAAAATATTATGGCTATCCTGGTACCATTAAAACAATCTTTAATGTTCTCACAGCCCATGTCACATGCTTTGTGCAAGAATCACACCATTTAACTTATGATTCCATCATTGTATAATATTATCAATAATACTTAGGGACGTTGTTTGTCGATCAGAGGCGAATTTAAAGAAAAGTTTACATGTATTCTAAAAAAAATATTTAGATCTAGGGGTATCATAATATTTGCTCAATAGTTTGAAGAAAAAAAGTACACTAATTATACTAATATAGTTCTTGCAGAATAAAGTTGGTAAACAAAATCATTCCTCATCCCCAACGGGCGGAACAATACCCGTTAACCAGGCCATTTCAATGGCTTAAAGCGGTGCTGGCTGTGTACCCGTGTGTGTACGGTACTCGCTTAGCCCTCCACCCATTCAACACCGATAATACGACTTCTAGAAAACGTCTTCCCCTCACTTTGGGGGTATATATTTGCTTAATACTCCACATGTTCGCGGGGGAGCCTGCGGGCAAACTACTAGTTACTACTATATGGTCTCTTATAACACTAAATACTCCTCTAGATCTCATCTACTAGACATGACTTGTCTAGATATCTTTTAATTATATCTTTTAAGCGATACTCAACGACGAGGTTTGTTCAAATGCCTGTCATTTAAATGAGTTGTTTTACCCCCTATCTACTCACTTAATAATATTTAAAATACAAGTATTAAATATTTTATTTTTCTACATGTACTAAAATTTGAATTATATCATATTTTATTATTATGTGATATAAATGATATAAAATTTGGATTATTACATCGCCACTAATGTTACGTTTTAGCCTTATTATTTGAATTAGATGGCAGTTCAATTTTAAAATGGTTGATATTCAAAATTCACACATGAAGTTATATGATAATTAAAGAAAATGCATAACAAAAATATCAGGTTCCACCATCTTTATGAGTTGTGAATCATTATCAGTCCATAATTTTTAATAAATGTTGGATTAGTTATGTGATAATTAAAGAAAATGCATCAGTCCACAACATTATTATAAAAACATTTGTTTTTACATTTTCAAACATGTTTGGTAATTTTAATTTTTATAAAATCTTATTTTATAAAAACACATTTTTTTACAAAAATACACTTTTGTAGGTTTACTAACTTTTCACAAAACAACCTTGGAAAGTTAAAATCTTCCATTTTTAACACCTAACTTTCTAAAATTACAAAATAATTCCTTTTACTTTCAAAAAGTTACATTTTCTTCCTAGATCTTTCAAAAGTAGCAATTCACACTAAACTAATGAAGTTATTTTTGTGAACTTTGTCAATATGGAATTTTATTATGATCCAACACTAGTGATAGTCCATAATATTCCTATTAGGGTTAATAATATGTGTATTTGGTGTATCAAGTCCATAATGTCCAATCTGTCCATTTTTAGAATTTAATTGTTAGTGTCTTTGAAGATGTAATTTTCTATCTTGTAACATTTTTAAGGTCCACCATATTTTTATGAATTAGATGGTTATATTAAGATGATTAAAACCAGTTTTATGTATGTTTAAGTTATTTTTATAAAAATCATTCAAGACATCTTCAAATACATGTGTATGTGAACTTTTAAAAACTATAAAATCACTAACAAACTTTACTAAAACTCACGACCCAGAAACCATATTACATACTCATGTTAAACTTGAAAAAACATATATTATCTTATAATCAAAAACCTAGTTTCATATTCTGTTTAAATCTTTAACATATGTAAGATTACGTTAAGTTTTAAACCAACAAAAATAATAACAACAACCTATGTATTCCCACGACCCATATATACATTTCAACACTGCCATTTTAGTCTTGAATAACATATGTTTTATTATGTGAAAACTCATTATCTTAACCCATGCACAACTTGCTCCTAACATTTGTAAAATAAGAACATTAAAAAACAAGAAGCTAAGATAAACAGCTTACAACTACCACAAGGCTACTCAAAACTCAAGATGGAGATGAGGTTTGAGTGTGTCTTCGAAGGGTTAAGCTCTAAGATTCTTGCACATACTAGTTTAGGGTATGGAATGGAAGTGATTTGTGAGTTATTTGTATGAATAACAAGAATGGATGATATTTCTATGGTGGTGGCCGTAGGTTTTGGATGGAGAAGGAAGAGATTTTTGTTTGTTGAAATGTGGTGGATTAGGGAAATATTTTCATTTTATAAAAAGGTCATTTGTACATAGATTGGACAAGTTACTAAGCATGCTCTAAACGCATCATTATAGAAGGCCAAAGAAGCAACAATTGGGTAGCTCTAGCCACACCCTATAACCAGACAAAGAAGGTAGTGTGGGACCCATTGTAATTATCTAGTTAAGATTCAACCAAACCGATTAGGGTTTACGGGGTTTTATCACATGTTTATTACGATCTATTCCGGACTTATAATTGACTCCCAATTACCCTTAATTATGAACTATTTTAGGCATTGGTAAGTTATTTAGGCTTTACTTTGGTGAATTTATGAGTTTCGCGCATATCGGGTGCAATACGCGAACATTATTCATTACCGGGAGATTTATGTTTGGAGTTTCCACATATAGTTTTGGAGTTTCAAAACACATAGTATTCCATGAAAGCTCCCTTTGTTTCATATCCTGGGTTTTCGAGATCCTTTTCGTTTAATTAATCGTTGTCGGGTAATCACCAACGTCCGTTCCGGACATGTTTATTTGCACGCGATTTCGTCATGCTTCAATATACTACATGTGCATTCCTATGCATCTTATGGGGAATTTGCTATTCTCTAAGGCTTATTTAATACGATTAACACGAAATTGCACTTAATTACGTTAATTATTACGAAATTACCTTAATTTACGGATTATCACAATGTTTGTTTACCCTTCCACAATAAACTAACCTTTTTAGTTAAATGTTAAACTATGTTTTTTTTAACAACGGACTAAATGGTTTGGGCATTTAGAGTCATTCTTATAAATTATGGCTATGGGGGATCCTAGTGTATCACGCGCTTCGCGATATAAACCCCACTGTGGAATTTGAGGTTGTGACATTATTTTAGTGTTTTACGCATAGAACTTGTATTGTATGAAAATTCCAGGCGTAGGAGAGTCGTACTATTATAGTTTTCATTTAGTTGAGTTAGTTGAGTTATTATTGGTATTATTATAGTTTTCATTTATTAGATTTTAGATTTTATAACTAAATTTGTTTATTATTAGATTTTATCATACATTCTCTTAATGAAACAAAACTTATTATTGGTATTACATTACAATCTATTAATAATCAAACTTATTGAACAGTACTCTTCAAATGAACAGTAAATCAATAAATGCTAATGACCAGCTCATCTACCGCTTCATGTTTTAAATACACGTGTCTCTCTCCTTCATCACCTTTTCCTTTACTCTTCTCTCTACAGTCTGCTCTCAATTTTCCTTTTACCAGCTCCAACCTCAAATCTCATCCCAACCCTCTCAGCCACGCCTTTACCAGTTGTCACCACCATATCCGTACACCGGTACCATCAACATCAACACCACCGTCCTCCGTCAACGCCTCATCCTCCGTCCCCACCGGCTCATCTGAACTAGCCAACCGGTTGTTCGACCTCCTTGGATTTAGATTTGGATCTGGTTGTTTGACATGCTGATGAGGGGCCTTGCTGCATCTGAGAGGTGCTAGAATTCGAATCTTTCAGTTTGGTTCGCCGTTTTCACTTGATGATGGTGGGCCTAGGCAGATCTGAGTGGTGACTAAGGTACTATAATCTGTATTTTTATGTTTTCCGATGGTTTGAATATGTTTTATTATAGTCCTGTGACTTAAACAGTACATGGGCAGGTGGTGGATTCGGATAGGACCCTCTTGGCGGCCGTGGCTTTATCACCAAATCTAACACGCGTCAGAGCCCCCTGGTGGTGCTAGGCAGAGAGCAATCAGATTCCCAACAACCATCGATTTTACAACCCGAAACTATTGACTGGTACTCGAATCTTGCTATTCTTGAGGTTGTTAGGACCTATGGTGACGTTAACCGGTTATGGAGGTGTTATCGTTAACGACTCCGGCGACGGTAAGTGTTTTTGTTGTCATTTGTCTACCATGTTTTAACTGAGAGAGAGAGAAAGACAGAGAGATGGATATGGGTGCTAAATTACAATTGTTGACATTTGAGTTCATGTATGAACTGGGGTTTTAAGTTCTAAAAAAATGAATCGTTTGTTCTTATGTTATCTAACAAAACTGGATTACCTGAGTCATGCATATCAAGTGTTCGACTAAATGTCTAAGTGAAGTCTTTTCTACAAATTTTGGTTGAAACGTATTACATTAAGTTAGCTCACGCTTTATTCACTAAAAAAGAGAAAGTAAAATGTTTTTTTAGCATTACATGGATGTGTATCATAGTGTAAGTTGTATTATGAAAGCTTTTTGAGTGTAATGCAACACTAAAATGGGTCATTTTCTATTCATACCTATAAATGAGATTACCGCTGTGTTCCCGAGTTAACTAAACGGGAGAAAAGAAAAGAAACGAAAGGAAAGATGTGTTCCCGAGTTTCATTAAAGGAAGGTCAAGATAAACTGAAACTCTTAAGAGGTTGAATTAATAGGGAATGTGTGCAGCTTTTTGGCTCATTTGTTTTGGGTGTATAATCCATTTTTTCATTTCCTGGTTTGTTGTATTTTTAAATAAAGTATACAACCTACGAATTGTACATTGAGTTTATTATATTTATGTTTGTCAACATGATATTATTTAACTTGACTTTGGTGTATTTTCAAGTAGATAAATGGAATGGCACAGATAAAACAAGCTAAATTTCGCATTGTTATTATCGATTTTGTATTCGGAGTGGGAGGCTACGATCTTGACAGCTGATGGTTATATGATATTTATTCCATATCACACTACTCTTATTTTGTTATGCATACATGTCCGCACACCAATCATACCATAGTATTTTGTTACAGCCTTTAGGATGTATAATTCTCACACGCTTGATGAAGCCTGTTTGTTATGAAGAATTGATTCTGAAGTTTCATCGGATGGTTCTCATTGTGAGAATCACGTTCATGAGCATCGGCATGGTATTTATCACTTTTTCTTTTGTCATCCTCTCTTATTTTGGTGTGTCTCATTCAAGTTTATTTTACTATATAATCATATGAATATAATTTGGTTTCTCAACAGAATTTCACCTTTCTTTCCACATCCTTTTTTCCTCCATCTGTACTTATTTTGTTGTATTTTTAAATGGTGAAAAAATCGTACTCTAATCAAATGAATGTATCTGGTTTTTAATAGAATGCCACCAAGGACATCATCATGATAACAAACATGATTCTGTTGTATCCAGCGTGAGCATTGTTTCTGAAGGAACTTTGGACCTTGATGAGGTAATTTATATACATTCTTAGTCATTCTACTCTCTTCAAGTAATTTTTCTTTTTAAGATATTACTTCAATTCAACTATTTTTTTAGAGGTGTAAATGGTTAGTTTAGGTTAATTGAAAATTCTAATTAATGGAAATGCCTTACCGATTGCTTATAGGCTAAATATATGATATCATTTGGTTACTAATGGTCTTTCATTTTTAGGCTTTACCACAAATAAAAAACTAAATAATATCTGATTGAGTTATTTGATGTTTGTTTTTATGACCCCAACTTGCGTTTTGCCGAATCTCCTACCCTAGATCCTCCACAGGCGCAAAGAGACATGGCTTCTCAACAGCAGTAACTACATTTTAGTGATGTAGTTGATGGGTTATATTCTATTGGCGAAGTGACAACAATCGATCAAATTAATCATTTGATTGGGTTGGGTGGGCTGACGAGTCAGAGATTGGATCCGACTTCGATTTAAGATGAGTGACGCTGAGGACAACTTCTTGTCAAACACCCACACGAAAATTGGATACCACAACCACTTCAAAATATTGATCCCTCAACTACAAGGTATGTAACTCTTTATATATAGAAAGACCAGCTTTCGTGCAAGTATATATTTAATTCCACCTGCATCGCTAACTGCAGTTGACGAAAACGTCGCACCGAAAAAAAAGGCAACAACCATGACACAAGCAACTAAAGTACCAATCGCTTTTTAGGAAGGGATCATCAATTAGCCGCATACTACAACTTTTGAAAAGGCACTGTAAACTGTAAACATAGGAACTGCATATTGTTTTTTTATACTGATGAATTGCACATCGGATGTAACGTTATATATAGTGTATTAATGCGAATCATGTAATGCAACCAAAAGCACGTGTACACTACCTTTTGAACTTGGGTACAACCGACGTACGAAGCCACCATCGTACTCGCGCAACGCGTGACAATTAATACCACTAGTTATTATAGTTTTCAATTATTATTATTGTAAGAAAATAAAAAATATGTTTATTATTTAAAAATATACATGTGCAATATTTATAGTTATTATAAATATCAAATTTTTAAATAACGTTATATATAGAAAAATGGGCATGGGATTTGTATAGATGTATACAATCATTGGGAAAAATGTATTTTATTAGACTTAAATTAAAATATAAAAAAATAACAATATCGTAAAAATATATGAAGTTGAAAGATTTATGAATATGTAAAGAGAATGTACCAATATAAGATTGTAAAAAATGTATTTTATTAGACTTCAATTAAAACATAAAAAAAAAATATTGTAAAAATACATGAAGTTGAAAGATTTATGAATATGTAAAGATAATGTACTAATATAATAAGGATTACATAAAAAAAAAAAAAAAAAAAAAAAAACTTATATGGAAATCTATGACCAAAAATCTAGTTAAAAAATAACCAAACATTGTAATTATATCTAGAATTTTATATTTAGACTTATCCCCAATAAAGTAGGGTTTAATAGTTAAGGGTGTTAATTAAGTTATCGTGAGTTGTTGAGGTACGTACACCTCTACTTGTGTGGTACATTTACAAGCCGATATTATTTATCACTCTGGTATGTGACATGTTTGAAATATTTCATCTTTTACTTATCTTCTAGTTCTATTGTTTTAAATTGACATGGAATTGTTTACGTGCGAAAACATTCTTGCATCCTTACTCATTATAGCATAATATTTTTATGGAAATATATTTTGATGATAAAAAGATAAGCTAGATTTTACATTACTAGCTATCACTGCAAGAATTTCGAGTATTAGCGGTGACACCTTTAGGGGCGACCCACCTAGGTGTCGCCACTAATTCCCTTGATCCCACCTACCAAATAAACATCAAATCCTGATTGTTGATTGGTTATGAAATCAATGGTGGCCATTTCATCGTACTAAACCCTTTAGCGGTGACTGTCGCCGCTAAAGGTCAAAAAAATTTAGTTACCCGAGAAGAACTCCTTCTTCCCTCCCACCATTCACTTCCCTCTATCTTGCTCTCCCTCGATCACTCTCTGCTCCCTCGCTTCATATTCTTTTATTTTTAAGGTCCCTGCGTCTAAACTTTAGACGTGTAAAGACTTCATCTCCTCTCTCTCTGCTCCATCATCCCTCATCTCTCGTCTCACTTTCAACCACCATCGAAGACCACTCACCACCGAGCTACCACCACCACCATCGTCCCATTCTCTCTCTTTCTCTAGTGAGTTTTGTTTTTCTTTTTTTTTTTCTTTTTTTTCTTTTGTTTTGTGTTTGTTTATTTTCATTTCTTTTTTTTTCTTTTTTTTCAATTTTTTTGTTTTTTTTTCTGTTTTTTGTTTTTCGTTTTTTTTTTTTTGATAATATGTTTATGTTGGCAGGAAATGACCGATCTTGTGAAGAACGTGAAGTTTCGTCGCCGTTAAAGGTTAGTCGCCGCTAATTCTTTTTTTTTTTTAATTTTTATGCTTTAATTTATATTGTTAGTATTAGGTTTGTATTCATGTGTGTAAGTAGCCACGTATGTGTGTATTTAGGTACGTATATTTATATTAAATTGTGTATTTTTAATTACAAAAAATATATCATGTATTTATATTTTAAGTATGTGTGTTTATGTAAGTATGTATGTGTATGTATGTATGTATGAGTCTGTGTACGTATGAGTGTGTGTATGTATGTATGAGTGTATGTATGGATGTATGTATGTATGAGTGTATATGTTTGGAAGTATATGTGTGTATGTATGTAAGGAGGAGGAAGCAACTCCAACGGTTGGATCAGGTTGGTATATATTTGTGTATGTGCGTGTTTAGTTTTCATGTTTTTGCGATTGTTTGTTGGGTTTAAAGTAGGTTAAAACTAATATTATTTGGGGTGTTTGAAAGTTGGTATATTTGAAGAAGTGTTGGGCAGACGTCGCAGACATGTTAGCGGGACTAGGCCTATGCCTTGTCCGAGAGAAAGCCTTCCGCATCTTACGCCAACGCTAACGCAACTGCAATTTACACAGGTATGTCTAGTAGTTTAAATGTTAATATTTGATTCGTTTAGTATAAATATGTTTAGTAAGTAGGATATTTGACCCATTTGGTATATATTTGTAGTTTATTAGTTGGTAGTTGACCTATTTGGTATAAATACGTTTAGTAAATAGGATATTTGACCCATTTGGTATATATTTGTAGTTTATTTGTTGATAGTTGACCCATTTGGTATAAATATGTTTAGTAAATAGGATATTTGACCCATTTGGTATATATTTGTAGTTTAAATGTGGATAGTTGACCTATTTGTTAAATGTTTGTAGTTTGACCCATTTGGTGTATGTATGTTTGCTAAATGTTAATATTTGACCCGTTTGGTATAAATATGTGTAGTAAATAGGATATTTGACCTATTTGGTATATATTTGTATTTATTTGTTGCTAGTTGATCCATTTGGTATAAATATGTTAAGTAAATAGGATATTTGACCAATTTGGTATATATTTGTAGTTTAAATGTTGATAGTTGACCCATTTGGTATAAGCTTGTAGTTTTACCTATTTGGGGTATGTTTGTTTGCTAAATGTTAATATTTGACCCGTTTAGTATAAATATGTTTAGTAAATACGATATTTGACCCATTTGGTATAAATGTATTTGTAGGAGCAACTTAATGCCTTGATGACGAATCCTCAATTCCAAGAACAAATGCTACAAATGTCTAATCAATTTTTCCAATCTCAATACTTTGGAAATAAAGGCGGTAGCGGAAATAGTGGCGACGATTACGACGAAGACGATTGAGCGTTTTTGGTATGTTTGTTTTAGTTTTGTTGGTATGCTTGAATGTAAATATTGGTATGTTTGTTTAGTTTTGTTGGTATGTTTAGACGAATGTTGGTTAAAGTTGGTATGTTTGGTTAATTAGTTTTTTTATTATTTCGTTTGATTGTGCCTTTGTGGACAAAGCAAAAAAAGAATAAAGGAAAAAAAAAGACCTTTAGCGGTGACAAGTCGCCCCTAAAGGTTCTACCCAGATTGCACAGATTTTTGCCACATGGCATGCCACGTGGCAAAAAAATAATTAGAAAAAGAAATGCCATGTGGAAAAAGACTATTAGCGGTGACCCTTTAGCAACCACAAAGGGCTTTAGGCACCAAGCTTTTTTGACATGACTTTTAGCGGCGACCGTCGTCGCTAAAGCCCATGTCGCCGCCAATGATCAACTATTAGCGGCGACATGTGTCGCCGCTAAAGTCCCTGTTCCCTTCCCTGTAGTGTATTAAGTTATAAATGTAATATATTTATTTGTCAATAAAAAGATATGCTAAGATTTTACATTTTTAGCTACTAAGTTATTAATGTTATATATTTATTTGACTATCCGTTAAGAGTTATTGTTTAAGTGGGACAATTGTTTCATCCCTAAAAATTGTAATATAAATTTGTGAGGTTTTATGTTTTCTCAATTGGTTACCGTTTTCCCTAGCTATGAAAGTATGTTTACAAATTTTAAGTTTTATTTGAATAATAAGTTATGCATGAGCATAACACAATTATTTCTACTCACAAACATATATAGCCACCACCAAACCTATATCCAAGATATCCATATAAATACATTCTAGAAAATCTCTAGGGTTGTAAAACGATTAGTAAAAAATTCATTCTACTCCTATTTTGTGAAAACTTAGGGTTTTTTTTTAATAGAATTGCATTTCATTCATAGTTTGGCGAAGGCTCTCAATATCGAGATCTATATTTTTTAAGGGATAATTGCCAAAATAAACAGTTCACCAAGCATATTTGTCAAAATAAACAGCAGATGCGTCTAAACATTAGGGGCGAGTCACTTTTTTGCGTCTACAAATCAGATGATTACACGTGTAAAGGCTTCATATTCTTTTATTTTTAAGGTCCCCGCGTCTAAAATTTAGACGTGTAAAGACTTCATCTCCCCTCTCTCTCTGCTCCTTCATCCCTCATCTCTCGTCTCACTTTCAACCACCATCGAAGACCACCCACCACCGAGCCACCACCACCATCGTCCCATTCTCTCTCTTTCTCTAGTGAGTTTTGTTTTTCTTTTTTTTTTCTTTTGTTTTGTGTTTGTTTATTTTCTTTTGTGTCTTTTTTCTTTTTTTTTTTCAATTTTTTTATTTTTTTTCTGTTTTTTTTTTTTTTTTGATAATATGTTTATGTTGGTAGGAAATGACCGATCTTGTGAAGAACGTGAAGTTTCGTCGCCGCTAAAACTTAGTTGCCGCTAATTCTTTTTTTTTTATGCTTTAATTTGTATTGTTAGTATTAGGTTTGTATATATGTGTGTAAGTAGCCACGCATGTGTGTATTTAGGTACGTATATTTATATTAAATTGTGTATTTTTATTTATAAAAAATATAGCATGTATTTATATTTAAAGTATGTGTATGTAAGTATGTATGTGTATGTATGTATGAGTCTGTGTACGTATGAGTGTATCTATGTATGAGTGTATGTATGGATGTATGTATGTATGAGTGTATATGTTTGGAAGTATATGTGTGTATGTATGTAAGGAGGAGGAAGCAACTCCCAACGGTTGGATCAGGTTGCTATATACTTGTGTATGTGCGTGTTTAGTTTTCATGTTTTTGCGATTGTTTGTTAGGTTTAAAGTAGGTTAAAACTAATATTATTTGGAGTGTTTGAAAGTTGGTATATTTGAAGAAGTGTTAGGCAGACGTCGCAGACATGTTAGCGGGACTGGGCCTATGCCTTGTCCGAGAGAAAGCCTTCCGCATCTTACGCCAACGCCAACGCAACCGCAATTTACACAGGTATGTCTTTGTAGGTTAAATATTAATATTTGACCCGTTTGGTATAAATATGTTTAGTAAGTAGGATATTTGACCCATTTGGTATATATTTGTAGTTTATTTGTTGGTAGTTGACCTATTAGGTATAAATACGTTTAGTAAATATGATATTTGACCCATTTGGTATATATTTATAGTTTATTTGTTGATAGTTGACCCATTTGGTATAAATATGTTTAGTAAATATGATATTTGACCTATTTGGTATATATTTGTAGTTTAAATGTTGATAGTTGACCCATTTGGTATAAATATGTGTAGTAAATAGGATATTTGACCCATTTGGTATATATTTGTATTTATTTGTTGCTAGTTGATCCATTTGGTATAAATATGTTAAGTAAATAGGATATTTGACCAATTTGGTATATATTTGTAGTTTAAATGTTGATAGTTGACCCATTTGGTATACGCTTGTAGTTTTACCTATTTGGTGTATGTATGTTTGCTAAATGTTAATATTTGACCCGTTTAGTATAAATATGTTTAGTAAATACGATATTTGACCCATTTGGTATAAATGTATTTGTAGGAGCAACTTAATGCCATGATGACGAATCCTCAATTCCAAGAACAAATGCTCCAAATGTGTAATCAATTTTTCCAATCTCAATACTTTGGAAATCAAGGCGGTAGCGGAAATAGTGGCGACGACGACGACGAAGACGAGTCGGCGTTTTTTGTATGTTTGTTTTAGTTTTGTTGGTATGCTTGAATGTAAATATTGGTATGTTTGTTTAGTTTTGTTGGTATGTTTAGACGAATGTTGGTTAAAGTTGGTATATATATATATATATATATATATATATATATATATATATATATAGGATATGGTTCAAATGAGAACCTTTTCCCAAATTGAAAACTGAGAGAACCATTCTGGGCCACACATTTCTCTAACGCGAAATTTTTTTTTTTTTTCAAAAATCGCTGCTTTATATGCAAGGAATTTTTTTTTTTTTTTTTCAGTATACACATGTGTATAATTGCATTATACACATATGTATAATGCAATATACACATATGTATAACTGAAATATACACATATGTATAGCTGAAAAATGCTAGATACACATATGTATAATTGCCATATACACATATGTATAAATGAAAAAAATTCAAAAAAAATCAAAAAAAATTTCCTTGCATAAAAATGTGCGATTAAAGCAAAAAAAATATATTTTTTTTTGCCTTTATATGAAATGTGTGGCCCATAATGGTTCTCTCATTTCTCAAATAGGGGTTGGTTCTCTTAGAATCCCTACCCTATATATATATATATAAATATAAATGTTGGTATGTTTGGTTAATTAATTTTTATTGGAGATATATAAGCTAGATTAATTATGTTAGCATAAGTTATACATATTTATGTAGTAATACTAATATTATCGTAGATTATTATATAGTTAGATACAACCGGTTCGCAACGATTCAGAAACTATCACACCGGTTCACCAACAAGACGCAACGATTCACAAACAAGACACATCGTTTCACCACAAGACATGCCGGTTCAAAACAATGGACGCGTCGATTCATCAATAGTTGTGTCGGTTAACTTGTTATAGTGTTAGTATATATATGTATTGTTTATCACAATGTTACGGTTATCAAGATTGTTCACAACACAATCCATTATATCCTTGTAAACCTTGTATATTTTCTGTCTGATACATTCATTCAATACAATTCAATTATATTCAAGTCGTTCGATTATAGTTTGTTATCATTGTGTGTTTGATCAATAATTATTCCGCTGCAAAACTATTTCCAGGCCAACAGTTTTGTTATTATTTTGTTTGATTGTGCCTTTGTGGACAAAGCAAAAAAAGAATAAAGAAAAAAAAAGAAAGAAAAAAAAAGACCTTTAGCGGTGACAAGTCGCCCCTAAAGGTCCTACCCAGATTGCACAGATTTTTGCCACATGGCATGCCACGTGGCATGACACATGGCAAAAAATAATTAGAAAAAGAAATGCCACGTGGAAAAAGACTATTAGCGGCGACCCTTTAACGACCACAAAGGGCTTTAGGCACCAATCTTTTTTGACAGGACTTTTAGCGGCTACTGTCGTCGCTAAAGCCCATGTCGCTGCCAATGATCAACTATTAGCAGCGACATGTGTCGCCGCTAAAGCCCCTGTTCCATGTAGTGTATTAAGTTATAAATGTAATATATTTATTTGTCAATAAAAAATATGCTAAGATTTTACATTTTTAGCTACTAAGTTATTAATGTTATATATTTATTTGACTATCCCTCAAGAGTTATTGTTTAAGTGGGACAATTGTTTCATCCCTAAAAACTGTAATCTAAATTTGTGAGGTTTTATGTTTTCTCAATTGGTTACGGTTTTCTCTAGCTATGAAAGTATGTTTACAAATTTTAAGTTTTTATTTGAATAATAAGTTATGCATGAGCATAACACAATTATTTCTACTCACAAACATATATAGCCACCACCAAACCTATATCCAAGATATCCATATAAATACATTCTAGAAAATCTGTAGGGTTGTAAAACGATTAGTAAAAAATTCATTCTCCTCCTATTTTGTGAAAACTTTTGGTTTTTTTTTAATAGAATTGCATTTCATTCATAGTTTGGCGAAGGCCCTCAATATCGAGATCTATATTTTTAAGGTGCTCCCCTTTGCCTTAAGAATAGGTGCTCTCTTTGCGTCTAAACAACAGCCTCGCGTCTAAAGTTTAGACGTAGAGACCTTAAAATTTAAATCATCTGAAGACTTTACACGTGTTATTATCTGATTGTTAGACGCAAAAAAGAGGGTTCATCCCTAATGTTTAGACGCATCATGTGTTTATTTTGGCAAATATGCTTGGTCAACTATTTATTTTGGGAATCATCCCTTTTTTTAATTTAAAATTTTTTATTCAAATTCAACATTGTAAGTTCTAATCAAAGTCAGAAGATCCAACTCAAATAATAAGGGGGCGGTTATTGTGAAATGTGACAAAAACGTGCGAAGTGTGCGAAGTCACGTTACATACATAATTACGTACCATAGACGGAATCATTACTACTTCATTACCAAAATTACGTACCACATACATAAATCATTACAGTTATATTATGTACATAATCATTATAGTTTCATTACCAAAATCACCTACCATAAACATAATGATTCAAAACTTTACATAACAATTTTTCATACCCCTAAAAAATGTAACATACAAAATTACGTACCATAGACAGAATCACTACTAGTTAATAACTAAAATCACGTACTGTTGCTACAACAAATAATAGCCTAACGTTAGTTCTGAGTCACAGGAAGGGTTAAATGGTTCAAGGGTTTCAATCTGCCTAATGCAGGTCGTGGTGTCCTCCTACGTTGCAAAACGATGAAGGAGCTTCAAGATAATATTGTTTTTGAATATTAGAATTCTAGTTTGAGAGTGACTCAAGACCAGAATTGGTATTCTAAACTCAGGTGATGTGTTCGTGTGATGGAGACATTCTCCTCACGTGTGTGTAGACCAAAAGAATAGAAGATTGAGTGCAAGAATGAATAATCAGGGATGGATCAGAACTGTGGGATTGATCCGGATTATATAGAGAAAGCATCTTCTAATTTAGGTAGGGATATTATCTTGGAACATGATGCAACAAGAGGACAAGCCACTTTAAGACGGTGCTGGCTTTGGACCTGCGGTCCGAGCAGTGCAGTGTCTATACGACAATTGCTTTGGGCTGGCCGAGGAAAAGATGACAAGACAGGTCATCTTTTGATTTGTGCTTCTCCGTCCTTTGAACCTTCGTAGGTTTCAACACTTCAAGCGTAGATTTGTGAGAGTTATTAATCTTTTTGCCTTAGGCTACCCACGTCATCAGCCCCCCAAGTCAGAAGTCTTTGTGGCGTACCTAAAAGGCTTCTGACTGTTTGCTAGTTTGTGTTTTTGCTTGAAAGGTTCAAAGGTTCGTTGGTTTTGGGCGGTTATTTTCTCTGGATTTGAATTGTGATTTGACTGTTGACATGACAGGTGTCAACCGTGCAGTCTTTGTATTAATTGTAAGGCATCATTATTATTTTTTATTATTATTATAACTGCTTTTATATTTGGATTATTACCTTTTTACCACACAAAATCACTTTACTCTTTTTCTTCTTCTTCAACGATTCTCTTCAATTCCTCTTAGGGTTTCGCTGTGCAACTATCAG
Organism: Ambrosia x helenae; assembly: GCA_030844895.1. NCBI lineage: Eukaryota > Viridiplantae > Streptophyta > Magnoliopsida > Asterales > Asteraceae > Ambrosia > Ambrosia x helenae. The sequence continues at coordinate 77,834,879 of CM061230.1, forward strand.
GCCAGTCTTTTCTTCCTTATTTTTCTTGCCTTTGATCATCCTTCAAGGCATTATGGGTGCTAAGATGGATATGTCTATCACCTTCTCTTCCCTTACACAAGAGGAAGTTGAAGCATTTTTCTTGGAGTGGAACATTGATCTGTCCTTCAAGTCTACTGCTCCTGGTCTCACAGACCCTGTTTCTCGTTATCCTGATGGTTCGATTGCGTTGTATTGTCGTCATTTCGAGTTTTCCAACGTTCGTCGTCCATTTTCTGTTTTCTTGATTAATGTTCTTGAATATTATAGGGTTTCGTTGGGTCAGATCCATCCTCATGGGGTTGGCCGTATTTTGCATTTTGAAATCTTGTGTAGAGCTCTTGGTTATGACCCAACCCTTCTTATGTTTAGGCGTTTCTCTCGCCTTGCCAAGAATGGCGATTGGTTTACTTTTGAAGGGTCTTCGGTTGAAACCAACTTAATTTCCTCTCATGTGACAACTGTTGGTCAATGGAAAACAAGTTTTTCTGGGTTTTTGAATCCATCTTTCCCTTCAAGCCTGTGTGGAGACATCCCGAGGCAGTTCTTAAAGAAGCGGAACCGTCGGAGTCTGAATTAGATGAAAACTTTCTTAAGGCTATTCGGGCGTGTCTTTCAAGGCTTCGTCCCTTTGGCGAACCTGCTTTGGTTTTATCCGGTATTAGCACTCGATGGGACAAACAGGGTAGAGACCCTGTGTTGATGAAGGGTGATCAGGGTATGCTTATTTTTACTACTGCTTTTATTTCTTTCCCTTTTCATGTTGTTTATGTTCTTGTTTTCCTTATTCTTTGCTTTGTAGTTATGTCGGCCTTGGATTTCATTAAGGGTGATGATGCTTCAGAAGTTGTTTTTAAGGATGTTGAAGCTGCTGAAGGTGAGGATGCTTTGACTAAGTATGAGAAGGGGAGGTATGATGGTAGTAATTATGTTGCTGTTCCGAATGTTAAGAGCTTTTCGAAAACTACTTCGACTAGGAGGTCTAGTCGGCATTTGTTGAAGGCTGCAAAGCCTGCTGATATTTCTGAGGCGGTGAATGTTAGTGATAACATAGAGGATTCGGAGGAAGAGAAAGATCAGGATGTTGAAAATGTTGTTGATGAAGTTGCTGGGAAGAAGAGCAAAGGTAAGAAGGTGGCTGTAAAGGTTGTGATGTTGAAGAATACTGAGGGTTCCACAAGTGTTGATGGTGAAGGGGTGTATACCCCTGGTTGGAATGTGAAGCCTACTGATACATTCAAGTCTTCCTCTGTTTGTGAGGATGTGCTTGCACATCTTGCTACCCCGGGTGCCAAGGCTTGCTTGGAAGGGTTGGATGATGATGCCTTGCTGACTAAGATGACGGTTGGGACATACAACCTAGCTGCAATGCTTCCTGAAGGTGTTAGTAGGTTTAGGAAGATGATGGGAGAGTATGGTGATTTTGCCAAGAAGAGAAGAGAGATGAAGGAGGCTCTAGCTTCTTTGAAGATGGACTCTCTGGAGTGGGCTGAAAAAGAAAAAACCCTTGTTGGTGTAATTGATGAACTGAAGAGAGGGCATGAAGCAGAGGTTGCTAAGCATGAGGCTGCTCGGTTGAAGATTGAGGTTGACCAGCTGGCACTTGAAGCAGAGAGGAAGGTATTTGAGGATGAGGGAATTGGGTTGGAGGCTTTCCTTGCTAGTGCTTTGGATGACAATCAGTGGCTGATTGAAGAAGGTTTTCAGCAAGTTGTCACATACCTGCTTCATTATGCCGAATTCAACTCTACTCTTGGGGAGGTTTACACCAAACTCCTTATTCATGGTAAACATGCAGGTTTTGTTGCTGGTTTTAAAGCTCACAAGGCGGGTGAAGTTATGGAAGAGTCTCCTTTATATTAGCCTAAGTCTATGGATATTTTCAAAGAGACGGTTTTGAAAATGGAGCAAAAATCCTATCTTTATGTTTCCCAGGTGTCTTCTTGCTATGGGAAACCTTTGCAGGTGCTGAAACAGATGAAGCCCGTAGGGTTGAGTAAAGATGTGTGTGCTAAGGTAAGGTGCTTGAGTCAGTTTCCAACAAAAGGGCTCATCCTGGTGATAGCGAGGAGACTTTAGATGTTGACGAGATGCCGTCGAAGGATGCTAGTGTTGAAGCCTCTGAGGCTGGAATTGTTGCTGAGAAGCTGCCGAAGAAAGGGAAGAAGTCTAAGAAGGCAAATGTGGCGAAGGTGGTTGGAGAGGATGAAGCCTCGAAGCCTTCAGGTCCTTTATTCGTAGCTATCATAGCAATCGTTCTGTAAACAATTAATTGATGTTTGAACAGCTTGTCTTTTGGTGGGATTTAGTAGGTTCCCTTCTGGTGTTGGGCTTTACTAGCCTTATGAACAATTTCTAGTATTTGGCCTGTCAAGGCCTTTATGTTTAATGTTTAAGCCTTTAAGGCTGTGTTAGGTATCTTTGCTTTGTTGGCTTTCATTGTTTGATTTTTGACCATGTTTGTTTTATAGTGTTTGTCTTTATAATGTTTGGGAATGTTTAACCGGTAGCACCGTAAAAGGTTGAATGCTGCAGCCATTCATCCTAAAGGTAGTCTAGGCAAACAAGTTACCAGCTATCCTATATACACTACTTAGTGTTTTTTGGTTTTTCGTAAGTTTTGTTTAAGAACTTAAGGAACAATTGGTGTAAGCTGTTTAAACCCGTCAATGAGACATGTAAAATTTTTTTTGTAAGTCTCATGGAATTGGATTGATCTAGGAACTCATCCCTTATATAGGTCCATTCAACCTTTGAACCTATTGAGCAATGTGGCCTGGGAGCTCATCCCCTTAGATGGCCCTTTCCATGGAGTTTCTTGCAAGGTTCTCAACCTGAAAGTAGGATAGAAAGACAAATTTTTAAAAGGGGATCTACTGATCCTTTCATTGATTTAACATGTCTTTGTTACATCATTCAATTTGTAAAGAATAACATTTCTTGAAAGCCTACACAAAGAACTTTTTAAGGTTCTTGCTGTTCCAGTGGCGTGGTAGCTTCTTGCCTTCCATATTGGCAAGTTTATAGGATCCTCCTTTGTGGGACTCTAGGATGGTGTAGGGACCTTCCCATTTGGGTCCCAGCTTTCCTTGGCTTTCTTTCTTACTTGCCTCATCGTTCCTTAAGACTAAATCTCCTAGTTTGAAGTGTTCATGCTTTACCCTAACATTGTAGTAGGACTCCATCTTTTGTTTGTATTGAGCTTCTCGAATTGCTGCTGAGTCCCTAGCTTCTTCTAAGAGGTCTAGGTTGAGCAAAGCTTCTTCTTCATTAGTGTTAACATCAACATGAAGTGTTTGGGGTGTGGAAACCCCAATCTCGGCCGGGATGACTGCTTCGGATCCAAAAGTAAGGCTGTAAGGCATTTTCTTGTTGCTTGTTTTTTCGGTGGTTTAGATGGCCCATAAGACGCTTGGGGAGCTCATCCAACCACTTTTCTCCTTTCTTGCCGAGCCTAGCCTTGATCCCTTAAACCACACTTCGGTTCATTCTTTCAACCTGGCCGTTTGATTGTGGGTACGCCACAGAACTGAAAACTTGAGTTATTCGTTATTCTTTGCACCAAGTACTGAAGGGTTTCTCTGCAAACTTCTTCCCATTATCTATGACAAGTACTCCGGGAAAGCCGTACCGACATATGATGTTTTCCCAAATGAAGTCGATGATCTTTTTTCCGGATATCTTTCCTAAGGCTTCACCTCTGGCCATTTTGTGAAGTAATCAACGGCAACCAACAAGAACTTGACTCCTCCTTTTGCTGGTGGGAAGGGTCCAACAATATCCATCCCCCATTTGTAAAATGGACAAGCTGAGTTGATGGGGATCAAGTCATGCTTGGGACTTTTTGGGACGAGGGCGTGGATTTGACAAGCTTCACATTTTTTCAATTGCTCAGATGCATCACGATGCATGGAGGGCCAGAAGTAGTCGAGGTTCATGAGTTTTGCCACCACTGTTCTTGGACCACAATGAGCTCCACATATGCCTTCGTGAACCTCCTTTATTAAGTATCTGCTTTGTTCAAGGCCAACACATCGAAGCAATGGGGCCAAGTATCCTCTTTTATAGAGTATGTCTTCTTGGATGATGTATTGCCTTGACTTGATTCGGACCCTTTCAGCTTCAAAATGTCTTGAGGTAGTTCACCTTTTTTTAGGAACGTTATGAATGGAGTCATCCAATTTGGTTCATTTTCAGTGATTACATCTTGCACTTCGAGTTTGGATATGGAGGGATAGTGGATTACTTCAACCAACACCTTCTTGGTGAGATGGGCGAAATTTAATGAGGCAAGCTTGCTAAGAGCGTCAGCCTTTTTGTTGTGTGATCTTGGGACTTGTTTGATTTTGCCGGACTGGAAGGTGTTCATCATTTCCTTCGCCTTTTCTCTGTATTTTTTCATGTTTGGTTCTTTGGCTATGTAGCTATCATTAACTTGGTTGGAAACTAGGACTGAATCAGTGAACACTTGAAGCTTTTGGACAACCATCTTTTTTGCCAGCTTCAACCCTGCTATCAGGGCTTCATATTCTACTTCGTTGTTGGTTGTCTGAAATTCCAAGCGAAGAGCATATGTAAATTCTAACCCTTCCAGGCTTCCGGGTCAAGGGGTTCGTCTGTTGCAATGTTAACTTCGGTAGTTTCCACCTTTGGAACTTCAGCTATGAAATCGGCAAGTATCTGTGCCTTTATTTTTTTCCTCGGGACGTAGGTGATTTTGTGTTCACCTAGTTCGAAGGCCCATTTGGCCAATCGTCCCGAAGTTTCAGGTCTTTCAAGCACACTCTTGATGGGTTGGTCGGTGACCACTTGTATGGGGTGTGCTTGGAAGTACCTTCGAAGCCTTCTGGCTGTTTGTAGTAGAGCCAAGGCCAGTAATTCCAAAGGAGTGTACTTGACCTCTGCCAACTTTAAAGTTTTACTGAAGAAGTAGATAGGTACCTGGGCTTTATCTCTTTCAATGGTGAGAACAGCACTTAGGGCTTCGTCGGTAACATAAAGATAGACAGAGATTGTTTCTCCTGCTTCGGGAGCCGCAATGGTGGGAAGGGAAGCCGGATATTGTTTCATCTGGTTAAAGGCTTCCTCGGCTTCTTCTGACCACCTGAAGTTTTTCTTGTCTGTGCAGCCTTTGAGTGTTTTGAAGAAGGGTAGGGACCTTTCGGCTAGCTTTAACATGAAGCGTTTTAAGGCGGCGAGTTTGCCATTCAAGCTTTCCACTTCTTTCTTGGTTTGTGGTGACTTCATGTTCAGGACGGCTCAAACCTTGTTGGGGTTGGCCTTTATGCTTTGCTTCCCCACGATATGTCCTAAAAATTTTCCTCCTTCGAAACCAAACGAACACTTCACAGGATTAAGTTTCATGTTGATCTTTCTAAGGTTGTTAAATGTTTCTTGTATGTCTTCAAGCATTTGTTCCTCCATCTTGCTTTTGATGACTAGATCATCCACGTAAGCTTCCATGTTCTTGCCAATTTTCCTGGCGAACGCCTTATCGACCAACCTTTGGTACGTGGCACCTGCATTTTTTAAGACAAAAGGCATCTTTCGGTAACAAAAGATACCCTTGTCAGTGTGAAAAGTTGTTTTCTCTTCATCTTCCTCCTTCATTTGTATCTGGTGGTAGCCTTTATAGGCATCCAGGAAACACTTGAAGGGGAAACCTATCAATGAATCAAATTTTAGATCGACCTCAGGCAAAGGATAACAATCCTTAGGGCAAGCCTTGTTGAGGTCCTTGAAGTCTATGCACATTCTCCATAAATCATCAGGCTTTATGACCATCACCGGGTTTGCAACCCAGGATTGGTATTTGACTTCACGGAGAATTCCTGCTTCAACTAGTTTGTCAACCTCTTGGCATGCAGCCTTACTTCGTTCAGGGGCGAGGCTCCGTTTCTTTTGGACAACCGGCTTGACATTTGGAGGAATCTTGAGCTCATGTTCAGCAACGTTTCGAGGGATGCCAGTCATGTCACTGGGACACCAGGAAAAAAACATCAACATTGTTTTGTAATAACCCTTCAAGCTTCGAAAGTGCTTCTGTAGGGAGATCTGTGTTTACCACTAGTACTGAGGTTGAGGGTTGGAGGGTTGCGATCCCATCGGAGAAATTCACATCAAATGTTATTTCTCCCAAGGGCTTGATGGGTATGTCTGCAACGCCTTTGATAGAGGCTCCTGTGTGTTGGAGCTTGGAGCGTTCCTCCAGATTCAGGAGGTTAAAGTATTTTACAAACATGATCTCGGTGGCTGCTCCCGTATCTATGTAAGCCTTTTGTGTTTTTACTGAACCGACGAAGGATTCAAGAAGGAGGGGATCACAATGTTTGTCTTCTTTGGTGTGAGGAAAACAGACGCCTTGATGCTCCCAAGCTTCCAACCTCTGACGCTTATTTGGTGTTCCTTGCTCAAACAAGACCATGGCAATTTCTTTCTTTTTGCTGTCAGCCATGTTTTCTTTTACACCAAGTGGGTGAGCTCCCCTGATTTGGTGTTCCTTGCTCGAAAAAGACCAAGTGGGCGAGTTCCCCTGATTTAATGGCTTCTTCAATTCTCTTCTTAAGTTGGAAACAATCATTGGTGTGATGCCCCTTTTCTTCATGGAACTCACAATACTGGTTGGAGTTTTCATTTCTTTTGCTCTTTGGCAAGGGACGGGGAGGTCGAAAGGTGTGTTTAACTTCTTCTGTTGCTAGAATTTCTTGAGGAGTTTTGGTGAGGACTGTGAAGTTGAGATTTCTGTCCCTGCTTGGAGGGTTCCTGCTTTCTGACCTTCGAGACTCAGACCCCTAGGGTCTTCTGTCTTAAGTCCCATAGTTGCCCCTCTTTTTGTTAGGACTGTTGCTTCTCCAGGTGGAGCTCATTTTTCTTTGCTCCTTGATGTCTACAACCCCTTCTCCTCGGATGTGGGCTTCAGCCCTTTCTAAAGCTTCTTCAAGAGTTCGTGGGAGACTCTTGTTGAAGTCTCTTGTGAGGTATTTCGAGTTGATGGCGTTCATGAACCCTGCAACCTTTATCTTTTCATCTGCATCGACATAGGTGAGGCCCTCTTTCTTGTATCTTTCAATGAAGCTTCTCAGGCTTTCATCATCTTTCTGTTTGATCTGAAAGATGACTGTCGCGTCCTTGACACAACGCCTTTGTTGTGAGAAGTTGGCCATGAATCCTTTTCCTAGGTCGTTGAAGGTTTTGATGCTTCCCGTAGGTAAATCATTGAACCATATCCGAGCAGATCCGACTAGGGTTTGCATGAACATGAGGCAACATTCGGGGTCGCCTCATTTTTCTATTCGAGCAGCCCCAGAGAAGATCTGCAGATGGTCTTCAGGATCATCGGTACCATCATAGGTTCTGATATAAGCTGACATTTTCAACTTGTTTGGGAACTCGTAATCTACTATCTCTTGGGAGAAGCAGGATAGGCTGTTAGGTTTGTATGGTTGACGGGTGGTGTGTTCCACCCTGATGTTGTTGTTCCCATTAGGGTTCCCTTGTTGAGCAGCAATAGCTTGGCTGATGAGGTGTTGCCAGGGAAAGTGAGCCATCATTTGGGATATCATGTAGGACATGAGGTTAAAGCCTTGAAGGCTCTCAGTTGCCGTTGTAACGACCCAACAGTCGGTGCCGGGTCGTTGGGTCGAGTTATCGGAGTTACGCAGCGGAACTCAGGATATAGACAGTCTTGGCTCTTCCAGGATCCACGTCATCATATCTGTTGGGTTACCTGAACACATGCCAAAAATAGTTTCTGTCAACATAAAGTTGGTGAGGTCGTGTATTTTATAAAATGAATGGCCAGTTCGTTTATTTGTATTCTTTTATAATCTTCTTTTATAACATGCTTTACAATTCTAATTCTGGAGGGGGAAATTATATGCTATATATTCTATTATATTATACCGATTATATGTCAATCTATTATATTCTATTAGTTGCCATTCCTATCGATGGTACCACTCTGCTTGTGGTAAATCTTAATTATTCCAACCCTCTACTCGGGTAAGACTGGTTCTTGTCCTCTAGTTGGACAAGAAAGGAAATGGCGATATACCGGTCAGTACTGTCCTAGTTGTTTCTATTATCCCCTTTCTATTATATTTCATTTATAAGATCTATTATGTAAAGCATTTCTAGGTTTTCTAATAAATGACATGTATTTCCCCTAAAACGTTTAATAAAACAATAAAAGAGGGGAGTTCACGATACTCATAGGTTTGCATATAATCTTCTATAGTCTCTTTTATTACAATTATATGTCAAATATATATATATATTGATACGTTTTACGCGTGAGACTTGTTAGATTGTATTATTTAGGATATATATCACATATACAATTTATATATATAGAATTCGGTATATAATAGATAGTCCTAAACCCGGGGTTTATTATTGACACGACACGGACATCCTAAAATCTAGCTGGCCATTACAGCTTGGCACTCATAAGCTGGCCATTACAGCTTGGCACTCGTAGCTAATAAAAGAATAGAAAATATTATGATTAACCCGAGTCTAGTATATCTTTTATATATCGAATCTTATATATATAAACGTATATATTTTATATATGATTAATATTCTCTTATTATTATTATCAAGTCCGTACGTTATTCGTATTATATATATATATAATCGTATAATTCTAATAATCCTCGTCTAGTCAATGGACCGGGTTCTATTCCGGGTGTTGACAAAGTCACTGAGTTGACTCGGTAACGACTTGTATCCTCCAGCTCGTTTATCGGTACCTCATAACAAATAACAATTATAATCTTTAGTTAATAATAGATTATAACATAATATTTGATAACCAATAGAACGATTAGAGATGTATTTACCGGGGATATGATCGGATCTCATCAGAAGGTAATCGGAACATAATCAGGGATTAACCGGGAGTTATATCCAACCGGACTCTCACCGGAGAGTGACCGGAAGCTACATAAAACCGGGTACGGCTCGGCTTTCTGAAAAGAGATTGGAGTATTATTGGACTATAACCGTTCACTAGCCGGATTATCATCGGAGTATAATCCTCAAGATTATAAAGAGTAATAACACACCCAATTAGTGACAATACATCACTCGAATACTTGATCAGGCGCACCATAACCCATCATATGTCTCCAATCTTCGGTATACGGTTACTGGAATAGAGGGATGAACAGGGGCTTTATCGGGTTGTTATCGGAACAGAGAAGGAATATGGCGGGGGTGTTTGGTGGTAACAGTGGCGAGGTGGTTTATTGGTTACCGGGATGGATTATTATCGGGTTAAAGGTTCGGCTAACAGATTGACCGGAAGTGGGTTACAGGAGCCGCTGACAGTCACCATAGCCGGTGACTGTCCCGCTTCGTTTAATCAGGGACAGAGAGAGACGAACAGGGTGTTTTATAAGATGGTTTTACGGGTTAGGTTTACCAGAGGGTTACCGGGTTCAGATCAAAAAGTGACCGGGGTGTGAACAAACCCGATGACCATGGTGCAAAGATGATGTCCGGCTTCATTAATAAAAACAGAGGGACGGAAGGGGTGGTTTATCGGGTTGTATTGGGTTGATCAGAGGTTACCGGTTGGTTGTTATCGGAGCAGAAACAAAGAGAGAGATGGGTTCGTTTATTAAAACAGAGGAGAGGAGGTGGGTTGATGGCCGGAGAGGAGGAAGAAGACGACGCCGGCGGCGGCGGCGGCGGTTTCCGGCGAAGGCTTCTTATCAGAGAAGTTATATCAACACACTTTATGTGTGTGTTTTCTGTGTACAGAGAGAGAGAGAGGGATGCGAGGGACAAGAGAGGGTGGTTTATAAAACATAAATATAATAAGGGGTGTTTGGCTACAGGGATAATTGCTGGAACTCGGGCGTTTGGTAGTAGGTATAGTAATAAAATAAGAAACGTTTAAATAGAAGATAAGGAGCGTTTTATCGAGATAATAAAAATCCAATAATTATTATTTACAAAATCAATTAAAACGGTTAGTCGCGAGATTCGAACTTAAATAATTTATTAAATAAATCGGGTGGTCGGGTACGATCCGACCCGTTTAAGAGACCTGTAACACTTCGGGTTGTTACAGCCGTTACGTTATTTTCTTCCACGGGGACACTCATGGAGGCACTACGAGCCATGGGTAGGGTAGCCATGGCCTGGGCCCATGAGGTGGCAGCTGGTGGTGGGACACTAGCAATGGGTGACTGCAAGAGTTGATCCAGAGTGAGTTCGTACCCAATGGGTGCACTGGTGGTGGTGGCTTGGGTAGTGAACAAGGGAAAGGCAGTAGGACTAGGCCTTGTTGCCTGATAGGGAGTAGGAAGCCTGTTGCTTGGACCTGCTTCATAGTTTCGAAAAGCAGTTTGGTGACCAGGCGGACCAGTGAGAGGACGAGGTGGTCCAGGGGAGAGTGACACTTCCTCTTCGTTGTAAACTAGTCGGATGCGGACTCCTTTCTCTCTTTCCTTCATAACGTATTGGTGTAGGAGGGATCTGAGCTGCAAGAAGTTGCTTACAACTCCCTCCGGAGTTAGATCTATACGCTGGGGAACTTGCACATCATTAGGGAGAGGAGACATCACCCCTGAACGTGTGGGGGTGGAGTCTGGAAGATTGTAAACTCAGGGTGAGTTGGTGGAGTTTGAGTACCAGCAGGGGTACTTCCTTGAGTAGAAAATGACACAGATCTGTTGGGAGAAGCCTGATCTGTGCCCGGTGAGATCTGATTCACCTCTTCTTGAGACTCAGGGTCAGACATGCTAGAAAGTTGGAGCTACACGATTGATATTTCAAGGAGACAGTGGCGTAGCCCCACGGTGGGCGCCAACTTGTTGCTACAACAAATAATAGCCTAACGTTAGTTCTGAGTCACAGGAAGGGTTAAATGGTTAAGGGTTTCAATCTGCCTAACGCAGGTCGTGGTGTCCTCCTACGTTGCAAAACGTAGAAGGAGGTTCAAGATATTTTAGTATTAGAATTCTGGTTTGAGAGTGACTCAAGACCAGAATTGGTATTCTAAACTCAGGTGATGTGTTCGTGTGATTGAGATATTCTCCTCACGTGTGTGTAGACCAAAAGAATAGAAGATTGAGTGTAAGAAAGAATAATCAGGGATGGATCAGATCTGTGGGATTGATCCTGATTATATAGAGAAAGCATCTTCTAATTTAGGTAGGGATATTATCTTGGAATATGATGCAACAAGAGGACAAGCCACTTTAAGCCGGTGGTGGCTTTGGACCTACGGTCCAAGTAGTGCAGTGTCTATATGACAACTGCTTTAGGCTGGCCGAGGAAAAGATGACAAGACAGGTCATCTTTTGATCTGTGCTTCTGCGTCCTTTGAACCTTCGTAGGTTTCAACACTTCAAGCGTAGATTTGTGATAGTTATTAATCTTTTTGCCTTAGGCTACCCACGTCATCACGTACCATAAACAAAATCACTACTAGTACATGATAAACTACGTAATGTTTTTGTATGTTCATGAAAGCATTATGTAATTATCATTACGTAATTATCATGCACTTCGTACGTTTCGCACGTTTTCATTACTTTGTATTTGAAACGTCCCCAAATAATAATTAATCTCTTTCATTAGAAGGGCATCACGTAGTCAAGATGGAGATCCTATGCACATCCGTAGTGAAAAGATGTAAAATCATAAGATCTTAATATTATAATCAGTATCTTAACAACAATGGTTTGGAACAGGTAGAAATTATCCTCTAGTTAGTTGACGTAAGCAAAATGATGCCAATGAGGAATTACTTGACTAGTAAATATTTGGACAAATAGGATAACGTGAAGAAGATAGAAAATGCTCGTAACTTGGATTATGCATAATTTTTCATCCATTAGAGTTATAGGCACATATCGGCAAAACGGTAGGTCAAACAATAGCTAGGTTATTTGGTAACTCTTTAACCCAAATGTCCTCATATCGGCAAAATGCTAGGACAAACAATAGCTAGGTGACTTCTGCCCAACTTTGTTTTCTACTTGATTGTAAAACTTGTATCGTGGATGTGATTCCTTCACGTGTTTACCTAAGAGTCTATCTGATGTAAGAGCACTCACATCCCATCCACTAAATGTATGTGAGTGTGTCCACCAAATTATATAGGGTGAGTGTAAGTGGTTGTGAGTGAATGAGAGAGAAAATATTTGGTGGAAACACTGTTCCACCCTAAATATGAAAAACTACTATTCACCCATATATATATTTTAATATTTTTGTAAGTAGTAGTGAGTGAGGAGAGAGAAAATATAATGATAAAAGTATGAAAAAATATTATTATTTTAATTAGGAGAGAGAAGATTTAAGGGTGAAGTAGTAATTTTTAGTGTAATTTGATGGATTGGATTTGATGGAGGGGGTGTGAATGCTCTAACCTCACATATTTTCAATTTTGTTTGTTTGTGTACTACCATTAATTAATTATCAATATTTATTAGATGAATAACCATTCCATTTGGTTTGGTTTATATAGTCTATCAAGCCACACTTCATAGATCAGCTACGTGTTAACCAACCAACCCTTACACCTATATATAGTACGCGTAACATTCAAGTCTTTCATGCTCTCTTGTGTGAATCTCATATGAAAATGGAAAGCATTATCGAGTATTTTGAAAATAAAACTATTTTAGTTACCGGAGCTACTGGATTTATGGGAAAGAGTAAGTATTTTTCCCAGCCAATTAATCTCCCCAGAAAATTAGATTGATTATAATTTTGATTCATATATGAATGTATACTGCAGTTTTTGTTGAGAAGATACTAAGGGTACAACCAAATATAAAGAAGCTCTATCTACTTATAAGAGCTTCAGATCCAAACCTGGCCTTGCATCGGATGCACTCAGAGGTATGTACATTCATGCAATCTGTATAAAATGTTTGACACACAGCTTTAAATAAAACAGTCTGATTAATTTCCTTATATATACAGGTCATAGGAAAGGATCTATTTAGGCTCATCAAAGAGAAACATGGTACAAATATACACACATTTATATCCGAAAAGGTAACACCAGTGGTTGGTGATATGGGCTTGGAAAATTTAGGAGTGAAAAATATTGATTCGTTGAATGAGATGCGAAGACAAGTGGATGTTGTTGTTAGCTCTGCTGCTACTACAAATTTTGATAAAAGGTAACCTTACTATCGTTCACTTATAAATGACGATAGTAATTTTTTAGGAGATTCCTATATAAATGACCCGTAATTTTTTATTAAATCTTAGGGATTTGTACGGTAAGAAAATACGGTAATTTTGAGTTGTAACATCCATTTGATGTAAACTTATCACAGTCATTTCATAACCAGATGGGCTATGGAGCTTAGTAGGACGACTCTTTTGTATTGTGATTAGAATTGTTAGGTTTGGGGATAGGGTCCGTCTTATTCTAATTTCATTTTGATTCATGTAATTAGACATTCATGTACTGGATGTGATTGTAGATATGACGTAGCATTCGCAATTAACACTCTTGGAGCTAAGCACGTTTCCAACTTTGTCAATGAATGCACCAACATAAAACTACTTCTTCATGTGTCCACAGGTATTTGTGCTAAAATAATATAATCAAACCTGGACTTTATTATAGTGACACTTTTAAGGAAATTATTCTAGGTGTAAATTCTAAACCTTTTTTTTCGCTAAGATACGTCATTTCTTTAGTGATTCAATTGTTAAATGGATTCTTGGTCTTATTTCAGCTTATGTCTCGGGTGAAAAGTCTGGAACCATATTGGAAACTGCATCTAAAATGGGCGAGACACCAAATGGAAAAAGCATTCTTAACATCAAAGACGAGGAGGAGATAATACTTGAGAGGCATAGGCAACTCGTCGTTGAGAAAGCTAATGAAGAATCCATTTCATATTCCATGAGGGATTTTGGTATTCAAAGGTTTCTCAAGCATTTTCTTTTATTTGAAAAAAACATCCTCTTTTTTACTTACAGTATATCCCAATAATTCAAAGAACATATGACTATGATTTGTGTTTTGATTAATTAATTGTTTGAAGGGCCAAGTTTCATGGATGGCCAAATACTTATGTCTTTACCAAGGCGATGGCGGAAATGCTACTGCTTGAGGGATTAAGACAAGATGTGCCACTAGTCATAGTACGACCTACCATCGTCACTAGTACCTATAAAGAACCCTTTCCTGGATGGATTGAAGGCGTCAAGTAATTTGGATGCATTCCATCTAGTTTAGATCTTTCAAGTATTTTCATTTAATTATTTTGAACATGAACATGAACCAAAATTAATATTTGCAGAACCATTGATAGCTTCATTGCGGCATATGGAAAAGGAAGGACTTCAACCTTTCTTGGTGATCCTTCCAAAGTGGTTGACTTGGTAATCCATTTCTAGTATTTTCACAATTTTAGCAACTAATTATAAATTTTGCGTAAAATGGAAACCAACTGACATTTTTTTTACTGAATTTACTAATAGATTCCAGCAGACATGGTGATTAATGCTATGCTTGTAGCGATAGTGGTTCAAGTTAGTAAACCACAATCGAGGACCATTTACCATTTATCATGTTGGATCGTCCATGTCAAACCCAATTAAAATTTCTAACTTCATAAATTATGTACTTGATTACTTTTCTAAGCATCCATTAATAAATGAGAAAGGAAACCCCATCAAAACAACCAATAAAGTTACGATGTTGAGTTCCATGTCTCACTTCAATAGATATATGGTACTAAGATATGTTGTTACAACCCAAACAGGAGAACTCATCCCAAAAGACTAGTCTGATGGAAGAGAGAGCCCACTTGGGTTATAAACCCCACATTGGTTGCCCATACAACCGATGTGGGACAAGTCCCATACCTTGCAATGATTTCAGTCCATAACAATCGACCCTCCTTAAGGGCCAACATCCTCGTTGGTCACGGCCACGTTGGTCACGGCTGTCTCTCTACAGGCCACCACTCCGTGGGCCACCACTCCGAGTTTGGCTCTGATACCATTGTTATGGTGGGTTTATCAGGGATGGTGTTATACGGTGGTTCACGGTGGTAATTCACCGGAGAAGACAAATGAAAGACAGAGAGATAGGAAGATAAGAAGAACAAGAAGGAAAATACTCAATCAATCGCTGATCTTATTCCAACAACATAACCAACTATATAATGTTTGAGCTACAATGGACAGCTGTTAACAACTAACTGCTAACCAACTTTCCCTCCCAAATTCAAACTAGACATATTGACACAATTAACCCTTAACTATCACTTATTACAATTGACCCCCCTTGACTTATTGACTACCACGTAACAATACTCCCCCCTATTGAAAATTTTGCCCTCAAAATTAAAATTGAAAATCTGGGAATCTCAGCTGCATTTCTTCCAAGTCTTCCCACGAAGCTTCTGCAACAGGTAAATTCTCCCATTTGATTAAAACTTGGACCCCCACTCGATTTCTTTTCTTAACCATTTTCCGTTCAATTACAGCAGCTGGATAATATTGAAATGTGGGTTGAGTGGGCAATGGAACAACCCTGGAGTGATCTCCCATTGCTAATTTGACAAAGGAAAGATGAAAAGTGGGATGTATCGGGGAGTCAGCAGGTAAGTCCAATCGATAAGCAACCTTCCCTATTTTTTCAATTATCATGAATGGACCATAAAATTTAGGGCTCAACTTAGATTGCTTATTAGGCCTTAGAGACTGTTGTCTGTAGGGATGCGGTTTGAGATAAACAAAGTCCCCTGCTTTAAATTCTCTCTCAGTTCGATGCTTGTCTGCGAATTGTTTCATTCGATTCTGAGCAACTAGCAGAGAATGTTTAAGCTGCTGTATCATTTGCTCCCTGTCAGTTAATAGTTGGTCCATTGTATCCAATGGGCAATCCTTAGGACTATAAGGAATGAACATAGGTGGTGGATAACCATATAAAGCCTGAAATGGAGTCATCCTGATTGCAGTGTGATAATTGGAATTATACCACCACTCAGCTAAAGATAGCCATTTCAACCAGTTTGAGTTGGTAGACAGAGTCATGCTTCTCAAATAGGCTTCAATACACCTGTTAACTACCTCAGTCTGGCCATCAGACTGTGGATGATAGGCTGTAGACATAGACAATTGTATTCCCTGTAACCTTGTAAATTCCTTCCAAAATTGACTTAAGAAGACAGGGTCTCTATCTGACACTATTGTCTGAGGCCACCCATGTAGTTTAAAAATGTGGTCTAAGAACAACTGAGCCACTGTTTCAGCTGAGTAGGGATGCCCCAAAGGAATAAAGTGTCCATACTTTGTGAGTCTGTCTACTACCACCAAAATTGAATCCTTCCCCTGTATCTTAGGAAAGCCCCCCACAAAATCCATAGATATGTCTGAAAAAACATACTTAGGGATAGGTAGAGGTTGTAATAGTCCAGGAGAAGCTATATTCTCATGCTTTGTTCTCTGACAAATCTCACAGCCTCTTATAAACTGTCTCGCCTGTTTATGAAGACCCTTCCACGTAAATTTTGACTGAATTCCTTGGATAGTGGCATGAACCCCAGAATGCCCTCCCATTGCTGACTTATGACATAAGTCAACAATAGAATTCTGTAACTCTTCATCCCTGCCCACCACAATCCTGGAATTTTTAGTAAGAATAGTACCATCCCATTGATATTTTGGAACTGTCTCACCCTTAATAAGCTTTTGTAACTTCTTTTGAACCTGTTCATCATCTTGCCATGATTTAATGATTCTGCTGAATAATGAGTCATCCAAGGTAGATAGAGAAATCACACATAATGTAGGGCCTTGAACTCTAGAGAGAGCATCAGCAACCTTGTTTTCAACCCCTTTCTTGTATAGGATTTCATAGTCAAACCCCATAAGCTTAGAAAGCCACACATGTTGTAATGGTGTAGTTAACTTCTGCTCCAACAGATGCTTAAGACTCTTTTGATCTGTCTTGATAATGAAATGACCCATAGACAGATAGTGTTGCCAGTGTTTGACTGCAAAAATTATAGCCAGAAGCTCTTTCTCATAGACTGAATAAGCCTGTTGTCTTGGTGAGAGGGCCTTGCTAATATAAGCTAAGGGATGACCCTCTTGCATAAGGACAGCCCTAAAACCCAATGCAGAAGCATCTGTCTCAAGAATAAAGGGTTTAGAGAAATCAGGAAGAGCCAAAACTGGAGGAGAGCATAAAGCTTGTTTTAGTGAATTGAATGCTTCTGTTGCAGCTGGTGACCAAAGGAAGTTGTTTTTCTTTAAGAGGGTAGTTAATGGTTTAGCTAAAATCCCATAGGATTTGATGAACCTCCTATAGTAGCCAGATAACCCCAAAAACCCTCTTAGCTGTTTAATATTGGAAGGAACAGGCCAAGATTGTATTGCCTCAATCTTTTTAGGATCAGTAGCAATGCCTGATCCACTGATGATGTGGCCTAAGTATTCAACAGACCCCCCTCCAAAAGAACACTTGGATAGCTTAGCATACAACTGGTTGTCTCTCAAGATTTGTAACACTTCTCTGAGATGAATAACATACTCATTCACAGTTTTGCTGTAAACCAGTATGTCATCAAAAAACACCAACACTGATTTTCTTAACAAAGGTTTAAAAGTGTGATTCATGAGAGCCTGAAAGGTGGTTGGGGCATTGGTAAGGCCAAAGGGCATTACCAAAAACTCAAAATGACCCTCATGAGTTCTAAATGCTGTTTTAGGAATGTCATCTGGATACATCCTTATCTGATGATAGCCTAATCTTAGGTCCAGTTTAGAAAAAACCGTGGACCCTCCTAATTCATCCATTAGGTCTTCAATTAGAGGAATAGGAAACCCATTTTTTACAGTTGCATCATTAAGCTTCCTATAGTCTATGCACATCCTCCAACTACCATCCTTTTTTTTGACTAAGACAACAGGGGCTGCAAAGGGACTAACACTGTTTCTAATTACCCCAGTGTCAACCAACTTTTTTGTCATTTTTTCAATCACATCTTTTTGGGTCAGTTGATACCTGTAAGGTTTTTGGTTAATGGTGACAGACTCATCTTTTAATACAATCCTATGATCAAAAGCCCTGTGGGGTGGTAAACTAGTAGGAGTTTGAAATACATCATCAAACTCTTTCAAAAGGTCATCAAACAAAGCAGGACTTACAGGATTAGAGACCACAGTCTTATGTTGGTATTGATCATCAGAAGACTCTACCTTAAGGCTGCAAACATGACCCTGAATGACCTGATCTTCATTAGTTAGCAACTGGTTCATCACTTCCATAGAACATAAGGACAGTTTATTATCATGGTTCCCTTTCAACTGATAAGTCTTGTTACCCACCCTGAATTGCATAGTAAGGTCCTTAAAATTCCACACAATGTCCCCAAGAGGTAATAGTCACTGTACCCCTAAGACCACATCATAAGTTGCCAATGATATAACCAATACATCAGCCTTAAACCATAATCCCTGCATTTGCCATTCAAAATTCCTGCAAATTTTCCTGCACATCAAGGGCACTCCATTGGCAATTCCCACCTTCATTGGACTGATGTCTTCTAGACTGCAATTAAGCTTGACAGCCAACTTCTCATCTAAAAAATTATGTGTTGACCCTGAGTCAGTTAAAATTCTTAAAGTTTTAGAACCAATGTTACCCATAACTTGCATGGTAGAAAAAGAGGGAACTCCTGTTATTGCATGAATGGAAATCAAGGGATCATTTGCAGTAGTGTCAATGATGGTTTCAGACCCTTGTTGATCATCATGGGTCTCTTCTTCATCTCCTTCAATTTCTAGCACATACAGCTGCTTATTAGGACATTTGTGAGTAGATGTAAACTTCTCAGGGCACCAGAAACATTCTCCTCTGAGTCTCCTGGCCTCCATTTCTTTATTAGGCACATTCAGTCTATTTTTATTGGGTAGAATTCTCTGGTTTATAGGTGGTGAGGGTAACAAGGGCAAATGATTAGTGTTGACTGGTGGTTTTAGAGTAGGATTTGGTTTATAAGAAGAGATTGGTGTAGGGTTAGGGTAAAATTTGCTTGACTGGTTAGAATATGATTTAGGTTTAGGTAGTAGTGTATTGTTGGCTAGATTTTGTTTCTTGGAAAACTTGTATGCCTCTTTCATGTTCTTTGGTTCAAACATCCTCACAGGACCTGATAACTCTGGTTTCAGCCCATTCAAGAATATGCTTACAGCATACTCTTCACAAATAGTCACTCTCAACAGATTTTCATCAAACCTCTCACAATATTCTTCCAATTCCCCTGTTTGCACAGTAGATGTAAGAATACCCATGGCATCAGTGAATTGATGTGTAGAAAACCTCTCCAACACATTTGCTGAATACTCAGTCCATGTAACTTCAGCAATTGGCTTAGTTAATTGTTTAACAAATGATGAATGCCATTTCATAGCTTTACCTTCTAGGTTAATTGCAGCATACCTAACCTTGAAGGTTTCTGGTGTATCATCCACGTCAAAAAAATGTTCACATTTACAGATCCAATCTTCAACTTCTTGACCATCAAACTTAGGGAATTCTATCTTTCCCAATCTATATAACCTCTCTGTTCTAGCATGATTATTTGAATTGTTATCCATATGATTCCCTGAACTACTGGTGGAATGTGTCTGATTGTTATGATTTGTATGGCTTTGAGACAATTTATCAAGAATCTGTCTCATTTCTTGGAAAGATTTATCTGTTTTTTCCATGAAAGCATAGAATTTCAACAATGAAGTAGTGTGATCCTTAATTGTTTTTTCAAGATCTGATTGACTTCTGGTAGTAGTCATATTCGTTTTTATTGTGAATGTATTATTATTATTATGACAAGAATTGAATTGAATTGGATTATTTGTAGTGATACTATTATTATTATTATTATGTTGCAGAAAAAATGGAAGGAATTGGAATGGTTGATCTTGATGAAGAACCTGGTCTGCAATGAAAGAATCAGAAGAATTGGATTGAAGAATCAATCAAGGAAGACGAAGAGAAATCAAGAATAATGGATCCAGAACTGTTACAACCCAAACAGGAGAACTCATCCCAAAAGACTAGTCTGATGGAAGAGAGAGCCCACTTGGGTTATAAACCCCACATTGGTTGCCCATACAACCGATGTGGGACAAGTCCCATACCTTGCAATGATTTCAGTCCATAACATATGTGATCCCCATAAAGGTATTATTTTCACTAACTCTTAGTTTTAATGTGACAAAAGCGAATTAAGGTTCTCTTAACATTTTTTCTTGTTTGTTTGAAGGTATTGAAATATGCAAACATGATATTTTTGGGGCTTTTAGTGCATGGTATTCCAATGTTTGCCGAAAGCTCAAAATCACACTCCGACTTGCAGATCTTTTTAGACCATATTGTCTAATCCATATGATGTAACTAAATTAATTTTTCATCGTTGCTATAATTTAGAAAATTTTGTAGATGTTATGTTTCGCTTTTTTTTTGGGATTTGGAAGTGTGTTTGTAGGTGTACGGGAATATAAGTGAGTCTAGCTTGTCCCCTAGCGCTACAAATGGACTTTAACCAAATATGACAATAATTGGAGATGAGGCTAGGGACAAGAGAATAATACGTTTGGTACAAGCAAAATTTAACACTTTCGTTTGCAGAATTTCCATGTTAACTAAAGTCTAAACAAGCATAAAAATGCCAACTATGCCAATGGTAGACTTTACAAAGTCCACGTGTACCGTGAGTTGATCTACTTGGTCCACGTGTGGCGTACCACTGGTAGACTATCTAGAAACACTTGTATTTCCGTAATATACCAACAAATTCTATTCATAAACATTAACCACCTAAACAATCAATAGAGTCGGTAGATTAGTTGTAACTGTGTATGGTAAAAAAGTAACAAGTAGAAAACAAGCTATTTAACAACACACACAGATATACACGCTTTGCTATCGTTTAATTAAATTGGGTAATAAATTCGAATAATCCTTCTCCTTCAAGTTTCTATTAATGTTTCTTCTCTAAAATAAATGTACATCATACACAATTCATGAAGTGGAAGTTAAACTTTTTGTTGGGGATAGCTTATCTAATTGATCAATTACATTTTTTATAATGTATAGTTTTGATGATGCCAATCTCAATAAGCTGCATTGCATAATAAGAGAGAGATTCAAAGATGAGATGGAGACGTTTTTCTTCGATGCAAAATCTATTGGCTGGGAAGACTACTTTATGGATATACATTTACCTGGCTTGGTGAAACATGCTTTTAGGAAATAAGCTACCCGAAATACTATAAAGAAGTTTTTGACTTGTTGACAAGAACATGTGAAGTAATACCAACCATTAGAAAGGACAAAAGTTTAAGGGGATGGTTCATTTCATAAGAACTTTTAGTGCGTAAAGAAGATAAATAATTCATATTTATCCTTTTTAATGAAATAAAAATATAAGAAAATTGTTGTAGTTTGTTGTTTACTCATGTATCTTGAAATAAAACAAATATATAAAGCAATTTCATTCATTTATATAACTTACACATGCACAAATTTTATGTAGGAACATTACCTATCCATAATATAGCACATGTGTAGGAAAGTGTTTAACCTTTAAAAAACATTTGATAGCATCAATGTAACGGGTTTTCGTATATATAGCATAAGCAATGATATGTAAATAGTAAAAATTTCAATAAAATATATGAACAATTACTAATAAAAGAGTAAGATTTAGGTTTCTTCTCGCACTAAACCTCTCTTTTGAAATTAACCTAGTTAATACTATATATATATATATAGGGTAGGGTTCCTATAGGGAAATTGATTTTTGTGAGAAGTGTGAAAAAGATTAAAAATTGATATGTATGCATCATTTTTTTGGTCGTATTCATGATGTTTTCGACTGTTTTGCTTAGAAAAACACCAAACATAACAAATAATAACCGAAAACAATGTATT
The DNA here is from genome assembly GCA_030844895.1 of Ambrosia x helenae. Taxonomy (NCBI): domain Eukaryota; kingdom Viridiplantae; phylum Streptophyta; class Magnoliopsida; order Asterales; family Asteraceae; genus Ambrosia; species Ambrosia x helenae. The sequence continues at coordinate 77,856,837 of CM061230.1, forward strand.
TTAGGCTTAAAACTTAAAACACTATGTCAAGAACATTTAAGCAGAGTGTTTTAAGTAATTACTAGGGTGTTTTATCTGTAATTATAATTTAATGACTATAATACATTAGATTGTGTTTTAAATTTTTGTATATTGCTGTGTTAAGTGTTTTTCAAGCCAAAACAACCCAAAACATCATTCCAAAATAAAAAAACAACATGGCTACATGTCAATTCTTAATCCTTCTCCACTTCTCACACAAAGCAATTTTCCTACAGGATCCTCTACATACATACATACATACATACATATATATATATATATATATATATATATATATATATATATATATATATATATATATATATGATTGGGATCATTTGAAAACTCATTTGAGTTGTGAGAACCATAGGAACTCACTTCATAACCACAAACTTATTTTAATAAAAAATGAATATGTGGTCCAAAATTAAACAACAATAAAATATTGAATAAAATATTAATATAATTACAGGGGGTAAAAATCCTTTACATCGGTGTAATTCGGCGTAAATTCATGTATTTTTTTTACAGCGAGGTTTACGTGTTTTTGCAGGAGTGTGCAAAAACAAATTTTGCATTTTACGTCGAGTTCTCGCAACTAATCGAGTTCTCAACGGATCCCAACCCTATATATATATATACATACATATATTTGTGTGTGTGCGTATAGGGTGGGATTAGGGTATAAATGTAATATTTCGTGAGAAGTGTGAGAAGAATTAACAACTGATATGTAGCCATCATTTTTTAAACTTATTCATGATGTTTTGGATTGTTTAGGCTACAATAACACAAAACATAAAAACTAAAAACACAAAACAAGTAATTTTAGGCTTAAAAACTTACAACACCGTCCCAATACACTGTAATGAGACCCAACGGTAGGGTCCCCGGGTTTAGGGCCTTACAAGTTGGTATCAGAGCAGTAGTTTAAGGGATTTGGGCATCCCAAAATGCCTAGACTTAAACTGTAATGGGACTAACGTAACGAATGCTACCACGAGTAAGTGCCAGCCAAGAGGTATGAGTAGAGTTTTGTATTCAATTTTGTTAATTCCTTGTGCTATGTGCGCCATTCTGTGAATTCTGTGAGTAAAGTATGTTAAAGGTAAAATACTAGTATGACCATGTTGGGAAATGTTTAGAACTCAGGAGGTGGCATGGACAATCAATAACACTTGATCAACGTTATTGGCAGTCTACTATTACCCCCAAAGCTCTAAATGATTACCTAAGATGATTGTGCGAAGGTTCTGCCTTTGGTGATTGAGGGTAAAGACTGAATTCGGTCACACGAGAGTTGGGATCCTATGACCAATGGGCCTTCTTGGCATTTTAAGTCGAGATGTGTCTCTTTGTTTAACGATTGGAATGATTGAAACGATGCAAGTAGCCCTATGTGACAAGTAAGATTGCTTGTCTTGTCAGCAATGTGTGCTTGGCGAATAAGCCAATGATGAAATTTGTTAAATGCATTATGTGTTGTGTTGCTAGCCATTAGCCTCACGAACTTGCAAGACTATGTGATGGTATGTCATATGCATAGGGTTAGCGCCAAAAATGTCTAGTATGTGTCGCGGAAGTCCTTTTTGGACTAACGCATGTAATGGGTATATTTTGTGAAAAGTTGGCTAGTATAGGCTGCATGATGATTAGTGTGCGCTATTAGCCCGTGTGTAAGCGCCTTCGGACAACAGAGGATGTCATGTGTGATGTTATGTGTGTAGGTTCTTGATTGGGACCTATAGAGAATATGAATGAAGAACCTAACTTGGGAATGTTGTCAGTATGATGTTAATGGGTACGACCTGGATGCGGGTGCGGCCTATGCAAGGTTGTAAAAATGTCGATTAATCACCGACTAATTGGTAATTAATCGCTAGTCCTCACTTTATTGATTAATTTTGGGCTAATCACTCAATTAATCAGTGTCCCGATTAATCCTCGATTAGTCGGACCTAAAAACTCAAAATTAGGTAAAAAAATGAATTCAAACGGGTCAAAACTAGAGCAAATCGATCAAATAAAACAAGTTCTTACCTCAAAATTGGATGAAAATCCATAATTTAGAAGCAAAATCGATGAAACTCCATGAACCATAGTTGTGTCCAATGGTTCCGTACAATGAAAAAAGCAATGGGAAAGAAAAAACAGGAATGGTAAACGATGGAGGTGATTAGGGCTATTTAAGTTTACGTATTTTAATATTTAACTCCCCTCCATATTCACTAGTTTATATTTGGTGCATAAACTCCTAAATTTATACATATAAGGTATAAAATTAGCATTATATATGTATAAATTTGGAAAAATATATATAAAATCCAATCCGATTAATCCCGATTAATCCTGATTAATCCAGAGTCGGTACCCCACCGGCCAACTAGCGCCTAACGAGTTCTACAACACTGGGCCTATGTGAACCCTATGTTGGTAGAATGAGTGGTGATGACAACGAGAAAGATGGACACTTCCCCTAGGTTAAGGACAATGAGAATGTGAGCTAGTGACTGATTCCTATATGATTCACTAGGAAGAATGTGTGTGAGTTGAGGTATAGACATGTGAATAGTCTTTTATAAGACATGAGTTTTGAGCATTAAAGTATGCCTCAGTTATTAATTTCCTTGTGATAAGATTTGTGATAGTGTTTTGCCTATTGCGATTGATGTCTTAGAGATGTGTCGTTTAGATATGGCTTGAATGGTATTTTGGTGCGGTATGCCTTTGTGGAAGGTATGCTCATGTTGTCTAGACCATTGAGTGTTTTCGTCACCAAAGTTGCGGGTGTCCATGTGTGGCACGCATGATGCTTGCGCATGTGAATAGCGAAGTAGCCATGTTGGTGGCGCATCGGTGCTAGATGTTCCCGCGCTCAGTGATAGTTTGACGTGACGTTTGGTAACGAAGCGATTTGAGGAAAAGGATGTTGTCGGCGCACGTCCTTAGCGGAAGCAAAGAATACCTCGCGGGAGACAGATCGACGGGAGAGTTCGCGTTCAAACTCGATGACGATGTGGAAGGAAGCTTATGTTTCTACGTTGAGGAATTCGCGTCAGGTTATACGTGAGTTCCGAGATTAGCAAAGTATCTATGTTGGTAGACCCGAAAGGAGTTTGCGCGAGCTCCAAGGTATTATCGCTCCTTGGGATAGGTGCCTCTATATCGTTAGTTGATTTTTGCAATGCGCCAGTGTAGCCACTCCTTGAAATTCAAGAGGCTATGGCGGGGCAAATGCGCTCTACGTTTGAGTGTGATAGGCAGTGACGATGGGACTTAGCAGCATTGACTAAGTATTTGATGCTCTTGTGGTCGAAGGCGTCGAGAATGTCTGAGGCAAGGTTTTTATGATGCCCTCTATGGCGCGGGTGCCACGCGACTAATGTCTCAGTGCACGTTGGATGTGAGACATAATGTGTCTCAACGCTTGCTTATGTTTTGATGATGTGTCTTGGCGCAGTGCTTATGCGCATTGCCTAAGTTATAGAATATCATGTCACACCCTCAAATTTCCACTTGCGGGGTTTATACCGCGAGGCGCATGACATACCAGGATTCCATAGCCATAAGTCATATGAACGAACTCTAAATGTCCAAACCATTTAGTTCGTTTTGAAAAATCAAGTTTAGTTAAGTTGCGGAAGCGTAAACCAAGTTTAAACCTTTTTAAAACCATGCGCAAAACAACGCGCCCAAGATAAAATCATATGAAAGATAACATAAAAGCATGATATATAATTTAGGTGTACGCCCAAAACCCCAAATGCAGTGAAGTGTGTAGTGCTTTCTAATCGTGGCACCGGAAGCTAACTACCTGCAAAAGCATGTATATCGTGGGTCAACAAACAATGTTGGTGAGTTCACTAAGTAAGGAAAATGAGTAAGTAAATGCGCTGGTATCCAAAACCACGTAACCAAGTAAAAGCATAGGTCCTCCAGACCAAAATGTTCAAGTGATATCAGTTTAAGCATGTCAGGGGTAGCTAACCCACTCATTGCAAACAAACAGTATTATTGGGACACCTTCAGTAGTATAGTAATTTGCCTGAATAACTAGTGTCTATCAACACTAGTTCTCAATTGTGGTCAGAAGTTCATGCCCGTGACCCAAGCACCTCAGGCATGAGGTTGCTGCACAACCTAATAGCGCTATCAACTAATACCCCGCTCGCCTCCAGCGATTAACCCAATAATGTGCAAGGACTTTTCAAGTGATAGAGTGTTTAGTTCACAAAGGACCAATAAGTTTTAAACTGATCAAAACCCGATCCACACAAGGAATCGTAAAACCCAACCCACACAAGGAGTCATGTCGGACCCACACAAGGAGTCATTTCGGACCCACACAAGGAGTCAAAACCTGATTAGTCCCGAACTGGACTAGAAAACGTTTTGTAAGTTGTCTCATACCCGAGACGCATGCTTTTGAGAAAAAGTAGTGAAACTCACCTTAGTATGCAAGAAAATAAATCCAAACTCCAAAGTAGGGTGTGCTACCGACTCCCTAGTATATGTGTCACTAAGTAAGTATATGTGTAATACCATTACACCGTATAACCCGTTTGTCCAAGACGTTTAAATGTTCAAAATCGTGTAAGTGACACCTAGTGATTCTACATGCATAAGTAAACCCTACGGACCCGTTGGTGAATATATTGGTTATCATTAGTTCTAAACTTCATATGCGACTCATATAAGTGTCCATTCAAGTACATGTCAAATACATACCACACAGAACTCCAATTAGTCACATAAACACATAATACACAATCTGTGTTTTTAGGACAGATTATGCACCACGAAAACTAATTTATTTAAAATACTTAATCAACAAATTGAACTCCCAAATTTTTACTGAATATTCTATGAGGTTCGTTTCTTAACCCATATTAGTTTTTTGTCTAAAAACTAAACACAAAAATTATGAAAAATCGTACATCACAGGTATGTCCAGAAAATTTCTACAACAGGTCAGGTTAGTAGACAAATTCCCAAAAATCGTGTATTCTTCCAAACAGGATGAATCCACTTGGAAAAGCCAATCTATTCCAATGCTGACCTGCTGTTCAAATTTTATAACTTAATTCATTGTAAAACTTGAGTTATGATTGTTTAAAGTTGACTCAGTTTGTTAACCCGAAAATCTGATATGACCTATAATCAAAGAAAATTCCAAAAATATATCAAACAACATCCAAATCAGAAGATTTTACCCATTCTAAAAAGCTAAGACCATGTACAATCCATTCATGAAAAGAATTGATCAAAATAAACATTTTAATGTCACATAATAGACCCTACAATTTGACATTCAGATTCTATCCAGTTTCTAATCATGCAATATTATCAATTATATCAAACCCTAGTTGCATATTAACCATCAATAACACCTAATAATCATCACACAACATCAATAAGAGCCACATCTGATCAAAACCCTAATGATACATCATAAACATCATCATTCATAAACCCTAGGAGTCTAAAACATCAAGAACATTCATAATCATGCAACCTATCAATTTCTAATCGCATAGGATTATGTTTAACCCATTCAATCTTTATAAACATCAAGTTTTAATCTTTATAAAAAGGTTTCATACCTGGACAAACTTAGTTATAAGGTTTTATAACATATTAAAGAAGATTAAAACACAATAGATTAAAGAATATACCGCAAGCTCTTCGAAACAATCAACCGAATGCTCTTAAAGCTTCCCGGTCGATGTTCTTGTGCCTTAGCAGGTGTTTAGGGGTTAATATTTCGTAATAGGACAGTAGGGGGCGATTAGGGTTGAGTTTAGGGGTTGTATGAGGCTTAAGATTGTTTAAATAGGGTTTTAAGTCGGTTTAGTTGCGTCAGGATGGTGCGCGCAACCGCTCGGAGGGAGCGCGCGACTGCTCGGAGAGAGGGAGCAGCCGCTCACTCCTCCCCGGCCTGCTCCGGGTGGGCTGCTTCGTTGTACAGCCTGTTTTCTTTGATGTTTTCGCTATTTTGGACCATAATAAGTGTATCCCCATGTGTTAAGACCCCTACCATCCTAATGGTCCACCTTTAACGATTTTTATTAACGTATTCAGTTTAAGTTCACGTAATCACATACAAATTGCACATAGTTTCACAGAGTATCATAGAAGCACGTAATTGCAATCAATCTCAATAAATTAACTCACAATTATTTAACTTCATTGTTCAACAACGTTTGAGGATCACTAATCATGTATATAGTCTGGTAATTCCCCGAATTACCACTTCATGCAGTTATTAACCTATAACTATGCAACGTGTGTCCTATCTAGCTAACCCTAGTTAAGTATAATGCAAGGAATGTAACTATAGTTTAGTTAAAGTGAGAACCTGAAATTGCGGGGTATCACATCATCCCCAAGTTGAAAAGAATTTCGTCTCGAAATTCAGCAAGTAAACAATAAAGCCAGCTAAAAAAAGTGTGCTTGGTTCCCGGGTGTCACATCATTCCCAAGTTGAAAGGAGTTTCGCCCCAAAATTCACTTTAAGTGAGCTGCTTTATGTTCGGCGTTTGATCTATGCACAGATTCAGGTTCAGTAAAGAGGTGTGGATATTTGAGCCGCATCTGATCTCTGCGCTCCCACGTGTATTCCGGTCCTAGACGGGAATTCCATTGCACCTTAACAATAGGTATAGTGCTTTGTCTGAGTTTCTTGACGCCCTGCTCAAGAATCTCCACCGGTTCTTCCACGAACCGTAGCTGGTCGTCCACCTGAATCTCCTCCAGTGGCACTACCAGTGTCGTATCCGATAGGAATTTCTTTAGGTTTGATACGTGGAATACATTGTGCACTCCACTGAGTTCATCAGGCAGGTTCAACCTGTAAGCTACTGGACCAATCCTTTCGACAATGTCGAATGGTCCAACGTATCATGGGTTCAACTTTCCCCGTTTTCCAAATCGTATCACACCCTTCCAAGGTGACACCTTCAATAGAACCTTGTCCCCAACTTGGAACTCCAAAGGTTGCTTATCAGCGTAGCTTTTCTGTCGATCACGAGCAGCAGCCACCTTTATTTTTAAACGTCCGTAACTTTTTATACGTCATCTTTATAAAAAAATATATAGCATAAAATTGAGCGTCTTTTTATCTTTAATATGAGTACTACATTGTTATACTTTTGAAAAAAAAAAAAATCAAAAATCCAGTTGCATAAGACACAATGGAGTGTAAAACATAATGAGTACCAACTAAATATGCAATGAACAATAGGGTATAAAACACAATGAACAGACTAATAAAACATAATGGATGACATACTGAAGACACAATGAATAGAAGACTAAAGCATAGTGAATAATTTTGGAAAAAAAGTTGAAACCCAGTTGTGTAAGACACAATGGATGACATACTAAAGACACAATGAATAGAAGCTTAAAACATGATGAATACTTTTGAAAAAAAAAAAGTTGAAAACCCAGTTGCGTAAAATACAATAGACGACATAATAAAGACACAATGAACATAAAACTAAAACACAATGAATACTTTTGAAAAAAAGTCGAAAACCTAGTTGTGTAAGACACAATGGATATAACGTAAAACATAATGAGTACCAATTAAATATGCAATGAAGAATAAGATATAAAACACAGTGAACATTCTAATAAAACACAATGGACGACATACTAAAGACACAATGAACAGAGGACTAAAACACAATGAATAGTAGACTTAAACACAATGAACATAATAAAACACAATGTACACCATAAATACAAAACTCATTTGCGTACACAATGGAAAGCATGTGTAGACTAAAAATACATAAATAACATATTTATAAAGCACACGTGCATACTATACCACAATGAACGAGTAGAAGACACAATGAAGAAGAAAACCCATTTAACACGATTTTTTTTCAATTTTAATGTAGCAATGTGGTACTCATATTAAAGATAAAAAACGCTCGTTAATATGGTGAATTTTTTTTAAAAAAAAATATCATATGAAAAAGTTATAGATGTTTTAAAATGATGGGGGGAATTGACTTATGCATTGGATGTGGAGAGAGAGTCAAGAAATGTGGTTTTCCTTTTATGCCCTTCCTCTAATTTATTATTTATTTTTTTCAAACAAATTAATCTCAACCCTTCAAATATAAGGTCAACGGATCACAATCCTTCTCACCCTTCCTAAAAAAAGTATCTTGTGTATTTGATCCTAACCCTTAAATATTAATATCCTATCTTTTATCCGAATTTTCAAGTTTAAATTTTATCAGGTTTGAATAAATGAAAGAATAAAGAAATGGATATCTATACTTCTATACTTCTATACTTATTATCTATATCTATATCTATACTACTATATAGTGTATTCTGGACGGGCAAAATCGTCATTTCATATTCAATTACATGGACAAATATGTAATTTCATTAGACTGGGAAGACAAACTTAATACACAATTTAATACAAGTCAATTTATTTATAATAATAATAGAAGGTTGTTATTAAATATTACTAAATGTTATCATTAAATATCTAATAAAACTAGAAGAACTACCAAAAGTTATAATGAAGATCAAGAGTTTTGCATGATGCTTCTCTATTTCTTTACCATATAAATTTAATTAAAAACATTGAAAGAAGATATAAATTTAGAGTTCATAATATTAATATGAAATTGAATTAATTAAATCTATATCTATATCTATATTATATTATTAAGGAGGAGTGATGACTAAGATTGTAATTTTGTCAAGCATCCAACTATTAAAACAACATGTACAATTGAATTATGCTTATATAATGAGGGTATAATTGGAACTTTATGGGCATTTAAGACACTTAGAAGGGTAGAATAGTAATTTAGCATAATCCAATACCTCACATCCTAAAATCTTATCCCAATTCTACCCTCATGTCCTACTTTTTAGAACACAAAATACAACATATGATGCATCTTAAATGTGAGACCTTTCAACCCCTCATAATCATCAACCTTTCATCATCATTATCATCAATTCATTAGTAACTCATTCCTCTTATATATCTATATATTATCTATATAGGGTCAACAACAACAAGAATCACCACATAAAACACCAAACGCAATTATTTGGTTTCTCGCCTCAAAACCCTTCTATCATCACAGGTTCCTTACCGTATCTTTCATTTTATTTATCATTTTCTTTTTTTCTCTATGGCATTTCATTAAATTAGGAATCTTGATTTAGTTGGTCAAATATTTTTTTTAACCAAGAAATTGTGTTAATGGAAAAAAATGAGTTCGTGGATTTACGGTGATTGATGATAATTGACAGGTGGGATTAATATTGTTTCTAAATGGCAAAAGATGGATTCGAGATCACCAGTGTTAACGCGAAAGGTCTCATCATCTTCTTATACTCATAATCATCAACCTTTCATCATCATTATCATCAATTCATTAGTAACTCCTTTTTCTTATATATCTATATCTATATCTATATCTATATCTATATTTATATCTATACTACTATATAGTGTATTCTGGACGGGCAAAATCATCATTTCATATTCAATTACATGGACAAATATGTAATTTTATTAGATTGGGAAGACAAACTTAATACACAATTTAATACAAGTCAATTTATTTATAATAATAATATAAGGTTGTTATTAAATATTACTAAATGTTATAATTAAATATCTAATAAAACTAGAAGAACTACCAAAAGTTATAATGAAGATCAAGAGTTTTGCATGATGCTTCTCTATTTCTTTACCATATAAATTTAATTAAAAACAATGAAAGAAGATATAAATTTAGAGTTCATAATATTAATATGAAATTGAATTAATTAAATGGCATCTCATTTTCTTCTACTCTCTTTCTGTCAGTTTGGGCAATTTCTATTAGGATAACTTGTTTGTCAAAACCTTTGAAGCCTCAAATCCATTGCCGCTTTCCCTCGTGTTTGTCGTATTTTTTTGAAGCTGATGACAATGAAGGCCACCAACTGTCGTTGTCGGTTTGTCACCCTCGTACAACACCATCACCACCCCTAGCAACCACGAAACCATAACCACCACTATCGTCGTTGTCGCCAACCACCACAATTTGTTCATTGTGTTGTTTCTTATCTACCATCGTTATTAGAGTATTCGTAGGAGTCATGACCATCGCAGTTATTACTAGATATTCATATTGGTTCAAGTTTGTTACCAATATCCGTGCTTAAGAATACATGTAATTGTTGAGACTAAATGGATATTGAGGTAATGTGTTAAGAAACTTATTTTTCAACTTCTTTGGCGACAAAAAATATGGTCCGAAAAGTGTCCACTACATTAAATGAGCATATAGATAACTCGCCTTTTTTTCTCAAACCATTCCGGCTTGAAAACGAGAATCGGGTTCTTTTAATAAGGATTAGAACCGGTTTTAGCCAAATCGGCACAGGCTGGAAACCAGGATAGGCAAAAAAATAAACCAAACCAAACCTAGCGGATTGGGGTTGAGGAAACTACGACTTTTTTCTTTTTCTTTTTATTATTTTTAATTTTGCGACATTTGAGTTTTAGCTTTTTATTATTAATGTTATTATTACTATTTCGTCTACATTTACATTTAAAATCGGTGTGTCCCGCAGCAAAGCGCGGGGTTACTTCTAGTTATTACTATATAGTATATCCTGGACGGCTAAAATGGTAATTTCACATTCATTTTTTATGAGTAAAATAATAATTTTATTAAATTGGTAAGACACATTTAATAGAACAATTAAATCTTTATCAACACAATAAATAATAATAAAATAACCATATAATAAATCTCATATTTATGTGGTGTCCATTCATTTGCATTCTCTATTAAATTTGTACGACACATTTAAGAGAACAATTAAATCTTTATCAATACAATAAGTAATAATAACATAACATACAATAAATCTCATATAGGGTGAAGATTTTTTTAAATATTAATATTCATAATGTATACCCAAGACATCATACAATATGAAGGCCTAGATAAGTAATAGATAAGATTTGATTTAAACTAAACGAAGGACAGACAAATAGATAACAACTATACTTCTTGTCAGGGTAGCATAACTTTAAAGGAAGATAACAAGATTAAGCAGCAAATTTCAAATAGCATAACTTTAACAATAGGATTGTATTTTGTGTGTACTTTTTAAAATTTATACTTTGTATTTATCTTAAGAATCTAAGTAGGAAATATTTATTTGGTTGTAAATTCCTATTGTGACTTTAAATAGTCAAATATGGTTTGTTTCGTAAGGAATAACAATAAACTACATTAGTATTTGATCTTGGTATGGTATGTTTGAAAATTCAGGTGAATAAATTGTGGACAATCAAGGATTAGAGTGATGTTTTTGAATTGAATATATAAACATGTTAGCCACGTAAATTTGATACAATATATTCCTCTTCATCTTATGACTATGCGTGGCCTTTCTTGCTATTGATAGTAATATCAGTTTCCACTATTTTTGATGGTACTAAACGTGTTGTACTTGTATCTTAATTGAATATAGTCTTGCGAATATGTAATTAAATTATACGAATAAAACTAATAACAAAAATACTACACAATACATCACGAGAGGATTGATAAACTACATAAACGAATATCACGCTTAAATTGTACCCATGCAGAAACGCGCGGGTTCCCCACTAGTAATTTTTTTTGGAAGGCAACTATCATTAAAACACCGGCAAAATCTCCAAGATGGAGATAAGCCAAAAGAAACCGAGTTACATTACATCAAAATAAAAATGACACCAACGTTTCCAATCCACCGTATCCTTTTTAAACCTACTTTTATACCACAAGTATCCCATAGCTTTTATGTCCGCCACTATCTTCACCACGTCCGGGTCTATACTAGAAAACGTCTTTTCATTCCTTGCCTTCCACACTCTCCAACATGTCAAAATAAGAATGCCATAGACTATGTCCTTTTTGATATCCTTGAGCTGCATATGATCTACCAACTGAACAACATCTTTAATCGAAAAAGCGAAGAAAGGAGCAATCTTGCACCATGTCGAGATAGCAGCCCAAACACCCATAATAAACCTGCAAGCCGAGAACATGTAATCAACCGTCTCTTCGTCTTCGCCGCAAAGGCTGCAAACGCCGGCTCCCACATTAACATTTCTTCTCCGTAGAGCTTTATACGTCGGTAATCGATCTCTAAGAGCCCTCCACATGAAGATATTACACTTGCTAGGAATCCAATAACACCATTTAAACACGTCACTACTAATATCATTGCTATTACCTTTGAGCCATGTCCTAGTATCTTTGGCCGAGCAAACAAGGTTGGAACCAAAATCCCACAGCCATTCATCTGCTTTGTCCGATAACACTAACCCGGCAACCCCTCTATGAAGACAAAGAAGCTGTTGAACCTCCACATCCAAAGAAGGATACTCACTCCAAGACCATTGAACCACACCTTGTTGACCTGTACAATCGAACTTGTCCTCCACCGTGCAGAATTTATTCCGTTCCAGCCGAAACAAATCAGGGTACAACGACTTAAGGCTACAACCTTCTAACCAAGGGTCGATCCAAAAACGAATACTTTTACCGTTACCAACTTTACCGCGAATGAAATCAATAAAACTTCTACCTTGATTTTTTAAACGAGAACCCAAAACAACGATTTTACTCCACGTACCCGGAATCGCCTTTTTGAAAGGAATCAGCTCCTATCTTCTCGAGGAAACATGAATTGCGTCAATGACCTTTTTCCAAAGAGCATCCGGTTCAATACGATATCGCCACAACCATTTTAGAATCAAAGCATTATTACAATCCTCGAGTTTATTTATCCCCAACCCTCCATTTTTTTCGGTTTAGTGACTTCCTCCCAGGCTACCCAGTGTATCTTGTGTCTATCCTCATTACCTCCCCAAAGAAATTTCCTCATAATGGCCTCTAGTTTATCAATGACCGCCTTTGGAGCCTTGTATAAGGAAAAATAGTAAGATGGGAGGCTCTCTAAGACCAAAGAAATAAGCGTAACTCTCCCTACCATCGACATAATATGAGCTTTCCATCTCGATAATCGTTTCTTGAACACATCTACTATCACCTCCCAATTACTAATCCGGTTCATGTTCGCCCCCACCAAGATACCCAAGTATTTGAATGGAGTGGAACCTGATCGACAGCCCAATCCTATAGCTCTAGATTCAACCTCCTCCCACTGTTTGCCTATACCGAATAGAGTAGACTTGTTGAGGTTGATCCGAAGGCCAGAAACCATATGGAAAACCCGTAACAGTCTTTTTAAAGCAACAAAATTAAACTCCGACCATTCGCCCATGACCATTGCATCGTCATCATAAAGTAAATGAGAAACTGTAAACTGGCCATCAAGAAAACGGACTCCATCGAAAGCCCCATTGACACACGCCTTCCTAATCATACTAGAGAAAGCTTCCATAACAATTAGAAATAATAAAGGAGAAAGAGGATCCCCTTGGCGAATACCTTTTTCACAATTGAACTCAAAAGTGGGAGCTCCATTCACCAACACAGACGATCTGGCTGACATAAGAATACCTCTAATCCACTTACACCATATATCCGAAAACTTCATTTGGTGCAAAATAGATAACAGAAAATCCCAGTTCACGTTATCGTATGCCTTCTCAAAATCAATCTTAAAAAAGAATAATTCTTTACCTTGCCTCTTAGCCTACGAAAGAATCTCACTAATAATCAAGGGGCCATCCAAAATATACCTTCCCGACAAAAATGCAGATTGTGTCTCGTGCGTAATTTTCCCCATCACCGATTTAATTCTATTAGCCAGAATCTTGGATATCACTTTACTAATAACTCCAATGAGTGTAATAGGCCGATACTCTCCAAGGCATACCGGATCGTTAACTTTCGGAATAAGCGTAATAAACGAAGACCCAACCCCTCTACTGATGGTCCCATTATCCGCAAAATTCTGCATTATACTCAAAAAAATCTTCAGCAAAAAGATGCCAGAACCTCTTAACGAAGCGAAAGTTGAAGCCGTCTGGGCCCGGAGCTTTATCACTACCACAGTCGAACACAGCGTCTCTAATTTCTTTCAAGTCGAACGGTCTAGTCAACTCCACACCATCCGCATCATCTAAAACTTTTAAATCGTGACAGACCAGATCCGGCCTATTCTTCATACTTTCGAAAAACCGATCCTTGAAAAACCGATGAACCTCTTGTTTAACCTTAGACGGTTTGAAAACCCATCTATCATTGATTAGCAGACCTGGAATACTATTGCAAGCCTTTCTCTTGTTGATCAACCCATGAAAAAACGTCGAATTCTCATCTCCGTCTTTTGCCCATTTCACTCTAGCTTTTTGTCGGATGTCTTTAACTCTAGCTGCATCAAACTCTTTAATCTTTTTCGCTGCTTCGTCATACACCTAAAGCTCAGATTCCGTTAAGTCCCTTTCTTCAATAACCGAGTCCAAATCGAGAAGTTCTTGTTTTAGATGCTCTTCCTCCTCCAACTCAGAAGTAGCAACTGTTTTGCGCCATACCTTCAAGGCATCCCTTATCTTCTTAAACTTACCCATAAGGACCAAATCAGGAGGACCCAAACCTTGAAACTCATTAACAGCCTTGATAACCACTTTCTCGAAACCATCTTTGGCCAACCATGAGTTATAGAACCTGAATGGTTTAGCCCCAAAGTTGCGCGCGACCACCTTTAAAACCAACGGACTATGATCCGACTTATCTCTCCCAAGAGCCCAATATTCAGCGTTCGGCCACTCATTAAACCCGTTCCGAGAAATAAAAATGCGATCGATGCGACTACATTTATTTCCGGAAATAAAAGTGAACTTTCTACCTATCAACTGAAACTCATGCAGGCCCACGTTATCAAGGAATTCGTTGAATTCCAACGTAACGGAAGGATGGAACTTGGAATTCCTTCTCTCGTTTCTATTCCGGACACAATTAAAATCACCGCCTACCACCCAAAATCTATGATCATCAACCATACAACGCTGTAATCAGACCAGAGAATGCGTTTATCTACCAACTTCTGAGGAGCGTAAACGTTAACCAAAACCATTTCCTTCCTTGAATCTCTAACCAAACCATGAACCATTAAAAAGTATCTATGTTTCTCCACTGACAACATTTGGAACTTTTGAGAGTCCCACATGGAGATCAACCCTCCCGAGCGACCCGTAGCCCCAACCCACTCGTATTCAAATGACCCACTACCCCAGAACGCAGCAACATTAAATCCTTCCAGCGATGTAAACTGTGTCTCTTGAAGCATAATAAAACCCACCTCATTAAAAGCTTTCAACTCACGAACCCAAGGACCTTTGAAATCGCCACCCATCCCACGAATGTTTAAGGACATAACATTCATTTACCAACAGCTTGATACCGTTCATCCGAAATTTGCTTCTCAATACATGCTTCAAACATTTCCATATTGGTTACTCCCACCATACTTGCCATGGTTAATGTCCCATTCACTTCCACGGTAATCCCATTAACCTCTTCAACTTCAATATTTCCAGTAGCTAAGTTCCCTTTATCCACGTAATCGGAGCCATTTTGTTGAACCTCTCTACCACCTACATCGTTTATATCTGGTGTCACAAAATCCCCATTAGGGTCGGCAATCGGTTGATCTCTGCTCCTTCCCAACGTGAAAATAAAGCGATCAATATCATACGGATCATTGTCATCCCTAACCCTTTTCTTCGGCCTTTCGTAACCATTAGGAGAGTTAGACTTGCTTCTGTCCGCTTTTTTCCGTGTGAAAGCCCCTTTCCTTCTTCTAGAATCATTGTCGTTAGGACCTTCATTGAATACAATAGTTTCAGACTCAATCCCCTTGTCTACCTGTTGACCTCCCTCATCAGACGACGTGTTCAACACTTCCACCAAAGGAGGTTGAATAAAACCTTCAGCTTAATCGCTACCAACAACTTCTTCTTCCTCCACCTCGTTCACGATTTCATCATCACTATCCTTTTCATTAGTGTCAAATAAACAGTCAGGAATCCACTCGCTTAACTCTTCCTCCACAAACACCGAAACCGTTTTTTTGTTCCAAATTACCTTCACCACCTGTTGAATTCTATCCGAGCGTTTACATAAAATACCACCACATGCATAAGATAAATCATCACCATGCTCTGGTAAAAGAGCCGATTGAATGACCATTCCAAACCTTGAAGCTATACTATCGAAGACCTCCGATGTCGCAATACACAATGGCAATCCATGTATTCTAAGCCAAGCCACCCTGTCAACACCAAAAGCTTGACCTTTCCACACTTCTAAGGACTCGAAAACTTGCTTCCATTCAACCTCACGACCAAAGAAATCTTGGGCCTCATTTTTATTCCCAAACAATAGTAACACAGACAACCCTCCGATATACTTAATCTTAATCGTAAACTGAGATAATCCTTGAAGCAGCGTTCTAAGATTGGTTATCCCATAAAGTGAAAGAACCCTTCCCACAAGACCACAATCGAACCAATGATCAAAAGCTTGGACGTTATCACCCACTTTAACCTCCATCACACTAGCAACACTCTCCTTATTCAAAAGTGTATCCCTAAAGGATCTAGCCCCATCGACATTAGAACCATCCTGCTCCCCTATCGAAGATGAACCCCCATTATTAGAGTCAACATGCATGGGAACATGCACGTCAACAACCAGCTTAACCGGCTTCCAAATAGTTTCTTCCTTTTGTTTAAGATCCACCCCATCGACAAATCTAGCTTTAACAATATATAATTTATAGGAACCTATCCAAACATCCTTCAACAACTCTTCCAGATCACCCATATTACGACCAATCTTAAAGGAAACAAAACCGAACCTTTTACCTAACTTGTCAACTTTTCTAGCAATGTACGTATCGTGAATATCTCCGAACCCTTTGAGTGTGTTAACCAGATCCGCCGAGGAACACCGAGGAGGTAAATTTGAAACGAAGAATTTCTTGATCCGATCCCCATCCTTGTTACTCTGTTGTTGTTTTTGCCCTTTATTAGCCTTAAACGACACGTCATACCACTGATCCGTCTTGTATTTTTCCTTGGCCGCCATTGGAGAAGTAGAGAAACCCTAATCGCCTGTATTCGCCTCTCCGAAATTCTCTGAATCCCAAATAAAGTTTTTCCCCACTAGTAATTATAATAACATTATGAATTTTTGACATTTATTACATTTAAGAAACGGATATAACTGTTACAAATTCATAATGCTCCTAAAATAAATTAGTCAAGAAATTATTGAAAATAATGTGGTATCTTTTATCCGGATTCTCATGTTACATATGATCCTGTTTAGGTAAATGGATATAGTGATAAAAGAAAGTATAGGATACATAACTACCTTAACGTGAGAAGTGTATGAAGCCACCACAGCTTGACACGTGTAAACCGTATTTAACTATAACTAACTCAATCCTGATTGATTAAAAGGGTAAAAGGGTAATGTTCCTTCAAATCGTTCATTAATCCGATATTACAACAACTGCTACATATGTTCCTCCTTTGAAGCAAATGTTTATTCCAACTTCATCGATCGAGATCCGACCGGAGATGTGGAAAGGACGGCGGGAAGCTAGCCGTGTAAGTGGTGTGTTGTGTATATCTACGTCTAAAGTTAACTTCGTTGGCTCATCGCACATCATCTTCTTCATCATCTTCTTCCAGTCACAGAACCGCCATCGAAGGTGGCGAAGCGACGGCGAGAATGTGAACCACAGGATCGAGTTTGTTGAAAGAGTTGCCGGAGAACTGTCGGAGTTGGAGTTCGTCGATGATTTTCTGAAGATTTTTCGGTTCTGGTTGTATAGTGCATCTGTTTGATTTTGTTTAAATTATGTATATCATTTGGGATGATGAAGTGAGGTCGTATGTGTGGTTTAAGGATTAAACATGATGATGAAGAACAAAAGCTAGAGATTGAAGCCATTGGAGAGGAAGAGATCATTAAAATGCGCTTTTAAATTTGTTAAAGGTGTGTTTAAATTTGTTAAAGGTGTGTTTCAATTTGTTGAAGGTGCGTTTCAATTTTTTCAAATGTGTGTTTTCAATTTTTTCAAAGGTGCGTTTGTTTTTTTATAACGTGTGTTTAAAGAACATACAACGTGCATTTATAATAATGAACGTGTGTTTGTTTGTCAGACCCAAATTTACAACGTGCGTTTAAAGAATATACAACGTGCGTTTAAAGAATAATTAACATCCTTTTTAAGCCATTTAGCCTTCTACATTTTTATTAACTTTATCATAAACAATCTCATACACCTTCTACATTACACTATATTAATATGCAAACTACTTTGAACAGTGATTTTATTATTATTTTATTCTTTTCGTTATCTTAAATACCTATAATTTCAAATACTTTCAACATGTTTATTAGTGGTGTGGTGGTTGTGTTTGTTGGTTTATATGGTGATTACCCGGGTCCGATTCTTGCAACCATAAATATGGGTTTTTTTGGACAAAACAGAAGGGAATTTATGTAAAATCATAGGCAACTTGATGATACGTGTCAACCCCAACCCCATTTACCCCTTCCATTTTGCATGCTCACTAACACACACGCACACACACCACATAATTTGTTAAAAGAGAGAGAGAGGACCTAGAGGAGCTCGGTGGATCTCCGACGCCCAAGGCGGAGCTCCGGCGACACCACTCCCCAACGACACACCCACAACTCCCTTACACTCACCTTATCAGATTTAAAGAGAGAAAGCTAGAGAAAGAAAGCAAAGGAGAGAGAGTGAGGAAGATGAAGGAGAAGGGGTTGGCCGGTTTTGTTGTAGAGGATAAAGACAAAGACAATGATGATGATTGCTGTGATGATTCCAAATGATCAGATCTGATAGCAAAGGAGGAGACGGTGGTGGCGTCGCCTTTGTCACCAATCACAGGTACAAATCCCAACCCATCCCCTTTTCCCATTCGAGGTTTATGTCTTAATCGTGATCCTTTTTCCTGTGGTTTTCAAGCAGGTGAGGTTTATCGTGTGGGGTGTTAACCCGAAGTGAGGCTCTTTTCATGGTCATAGTGCTTTGTCTGAGTTTCTTGACGCCCTGCTCAAGAATCTCCACCGGTTCTTCCACGAACCGTAGCTGGTCGTCCACCTGAATCTCCTCCAGTGGCACTACCAGTGTCGTATCCGATAGGAATTTCTTTAGGTTTGATACGTGGAATACATTGTGCACTCCACTGAGTTCATCAGGCAGGTTCAACCTGTAAGCTACTGGACCAATCCTTTCGACAATGTCGAATGGTCCAACGTATCATGGGTTCAACTTTCCCCGTTTTCCAAATCGTATCACACCCTTCCAAGGTGACACCTTCAATAGAACCTTGTCCCCAACTTGGAACTCCAAAGGTTGCTTATCAGCGTAGCTTTTCTGTCGATCACGAGCAGCAGCCACCTTTATTTTTAAACGTCCGTAACTTTTTATACGTCATCTTTATAAAAAAAATATATAGCATAAAATTGAGCGTCTTTTTATCTTTAATATGAGTACTACATTGTTATACTTTTGAAAAAAAAAATCAAAAATCCAGTTGCATAAGACACAATGGAGTGTAAAACATAATGAGTACCAACTAAATATGCAATGAACAATAGGGTATAAAACACAATGAACAGACTAATAAAACATAATGGATGACATACTGAAGACACAATGAATAGAAGACTAAAGCACAGTGAATAATTTTGGAAAAAAAGTTGAAACCCAGTTGTGTAAGACACAATGGATGACATACTAAAGACACAATGAATAGAAGCTTAAAACATGATGAATACTTTTGAAAAAAAAAAGTTGAAAATCCAGTTGCGTAAAATACAATAGACGACATAATAAAGACACAATGAACATAAAACTAAAACACAATGAATACTTTTGAAAAAAAGTCGAAAACCTAGTTGTGTAAGACACAATGGATATAACGTAAAACATAATGAGTACCAATTAAATATGCAATGAAGAATAAGATATAAAACACAGTGAACATTCTAATAAAACACAATGGACGACATACTAAAGACACAATGAACAGAGGACTAAAACACAATGAATAGTAGACTTAAACACAATGAACATAATAAAACACAATGTACACCATAAATACAAAACTCATTTGCGTACACAATGGAAAGCATGTGTAGACTAAAAATACATAAATAACATATTTATAAAGCACACGTGCATACTATACCACAATGAACGAGTAGAAGACACAATGAAGAAGAAAACCCATTTAACACGATTTTTTTTCAATTTTAATGTAGCAATGTGGTACTCATATTAAAGATAAAAAACGCTCGTTAATATGGTGAATTTTTTTTAAAAAAAAATATCATATGAAAAAGTTATAGATGTTTTAAAATGATGGGGGGAATTGACTTATGCATTGGATGTGGAGAGAGAGTCAAGAAATGTGGTTTTCCTTTTATGCCCTTCCTCTAATTTATTATTTATTTTTTTCAAACAAATTAATCTCAACCCTTCAAATATAAGGTCAACGGATCACAATCCTTCTCACCCTTCCTAAAAAAAGTATCTTGTGTATTTGATCCTAACCCTTAAATATTAATATCCTATCTTTTATCCGAATTTTCAAGTTTAAATTTTATCAGGTTTGAATAAATGAAAGAATAAAGAAATGGATATCTATACTTCTATACTTATTATCTATATCTATATCTATACTACTATATAGTGTATTCTGGACGGGCAAAATCGTCATTTCATATTCAATTACATGGACAAATATGTAATTTCATTAGACTGGGAAGACAAACTTAATACACAATTTAATACAAGTCAATTTATTTATAATAATAATAGAAGGTTGTTATTAAATATTACTAAATGTTATCATTAAATATCTAATAAAACTAGAAGAACTACCAAAAGTTATAATGAAGATCAAGAGTTTTGCATGATGCTTCTCTATTTCTTTACCATATAAATTTAATTAAAAACATTGAAAGAAGATATAAATTTAGAGTTCATAATATTAATATGAAATTGAATTAATTAAATCTATATCTATATCTATATTATATTATTAAGGAGGAGTGATGACTAAGATTGTAATTTTGTCAAGCATCCAACTATTAAAACAACATGTACAATTGAATTATGCTTATATAATGAGGGTATAATTGGAACTTTATGGGCATTTAAGACACTTAGAAGGGTAGAATAGTAATTTAGCATAATCCAATACCTCACATCCTAAAATCTTATCCCAATTCTACCCTCATGTCCTACTTTTTAGAACACAAAATACAACATATGATGCATCTTAAATGTGAGACCTTTCAACCCCTCATAATCATCAACCTTTCATCATCATTATCATCAATTCATTAGTAACTCATTCCTCTTATATATCTATATATTATCTATATAGGGTCAACAACAACAAGAATCACCACATAAAACACCAAACGCAATTATTTGGTTTCTCGCCTCAAAACCCTTCTATCATCACAGGTTCCTTACCGTATCTTTCATTTTATTTATCATTTTCTTTTTTTCTCTATGGCATTTCATTAAATTAGGAATCTTGATTTAGTTGGTCAAATATTTTTTTTAACCAAGAAATTGTGTTAATGGAAAAAAATGAGTTCGTGGATTTACGGTGATTGATGATAATTGACAGGTGGGATTAATATTGTTTCTAAATGGCAAAAGATGGATTCGAGATCACCAGTGTTAACGCGAAAGGTCTCATCATCTTCTTATACTCATAATCATCAACCTTTCATCATCATTATCATCAATTCATTAGTAACTCCTTTTTCTTATATATCTATATCTATATCTATATCTATATCTATATTTATATCTATACTACTATATAGTGTATTCTGGACGGGCAAAATCATCATTTCATATTCAATTACATGGACAAATATGTAATTTTATTAGATTGGGAAGACAAACTTAATACACAATTTAATACAAGTCAATTTATTTATAATAATAATATAAGGTTGTTATTAAATATTACTAAATGTTATAATTAAATATCTAATAAAACTAGAAGAACTACCAAAAGTTATAATGAAGATCAAGAGTTTTGCATGATGCTTCTCTATTTCTTTACCATATAAATTTAATTAAAAACAATGAAAGAAGATATAAATTTAGAGTTCATAATATTAATATGAAATTGAATTAATTAAATGGCATCTCATTTTCTTCTACTCTCTTTCTGTCAGTTTGGGCAATTTCTATTAGGATAACTTGTTTGTCAAAACCTTTGAAGCCTCAAATCCATTGCCGCTTTCCCTCGTGTTTGTCGTATTTTTTTGAAGCTGATGACAATGAAGGCCACCAACTGTCGTTGTCGGTTTGTCACCCTCGTACAACACCATCACCACCCCTAGCAACCACGAAACCATAACCACCACTATCGTCGTTGTCGCCAACCACCACAATTTGTTCATTGTGTTGTTTCTTATCTACCATCGTTATTAGAGTATTCGTAGGAGTCATGACCATCGCAGTTATTACTAGATATTCATATTGGTTCAAGTTTGTTACCAATATCCGTGCTTAAGAATACATGTAATTGTTGAGACTAAATGGATATTGAGGTAATGTGTTAAGAAACTTATTTTTCAACTTCTTTGGCGACAAAAAATATGGTCCGAAAAGTGTCCACTACATTAAATGAGCATATAGATAACTCGCCTTTTTTTCTCAAACCATTCCGGCTTGAAAACGAGAATCGGGTTCTTTTAATAAGGATTAGAACCAGTTTTAGCCAAATCGGCACAGGCTGGAAACCAGGATAGGCAAAAAAATAAACCAAACCAAACCTAGCGGATTGGGGTTGAGGAAACTACGACTTTTTTTCTTTTTCTTTTTATTATTTTTAATTTTGCGACATTTGAGTTTTAGCTTTTTATTATTAATGTTATTATTACTATTTCGTCTACATTTACATTTAAAATCGGTGTGTCCCGCAGCAAAGCGCGGGGTTACTTCTAGTTATTACTATATAGTATATCCTGGACGGCTAAAATGGTAATTTCACATTCATTTTTTATGAGTAAAATAATAATTTTATTAAATTGGTAAGACACATTTAATAGAACAATTAAATCTTTATCAACACAATAAATAATAATAAAATAACCATATAATAAATCTCATATTTATGTGGTGTCCATCCATTTGCATTCTCTATTAAATTTGTACGACACATTTAAGAGAACAATTAAATCTTTATCAATACAATAAGTAATAATAACATAACATACAATAAATCTCATATAGGGTGAAGATTTTTTTAAATATTAATATTCATAATGTATACCCAAGACATCATACAATATGAAGGCCTAGATAAGTAATAGATAAGATTTGATTTAAACTAAACGAAGGACAGACAAATAGATAACAACTATACTTCTTGTCAGGGTAGCATAACTTTAAAGGAAGATAACAAGATTAAGCAGCAAATTTCAAATAGCATAACTTTAACAATAGGATTGTATTTTGTGTGTACTTTTTAAAATTTATACTTTGTATTTATCTTAAGAATCTAAGTAGGAAATATTTATTTGGTTGTAAATTCCTATTGTGACTTTAAATAGTCAAATATGGTTTGTTTCGTAAGGAATAACAATAAACTACATTAGTATTTGATCTTGGTATGGTATGTTTGAAAATTCAGGTGAATAAATTGTGGACAATCAAGGATTAGAGTGATGTTTTTGAATTGAATATATAAACATGTTAGCCACGTAAATTTGATACAATATATTCCTCTTCATCTTATGACTATGCGTGGCCTTTCTTGCTATTGATAGTAATATCAGTTTCCACTATTTTTGATGGTACTAAACGTGTTGTACTTGTATCTTAATTGAATATAGTCTTGCGAATATGTAATTAAATTATACGAATAAAACTAATAACAAAAATACTACACAATACATCACGAGAGGATTGATAAACTACATAAACGAATATCACGCTTAAATTGTACCCATGCAGAAACGCGCGGGTTCCCCACTAGTAATTTTTTTTGGAAGGCAACTATCATTAAAACACCGGCAAAATCTCCAAGATGGAGATAAGCCAAAAGAAACCGAGTTACATTACATCAAAATAAAAATGACACCAACGTTTCCAATCCACCGTATCCTTTTTAAACCTACTTTTATACCACAAGTATCCCATAGCTTTTATGTCCGCCACTATCTTCACCACGTCCGGGTCTATACTAGAAAACGTCTTTTCATTCCTTGCCTTCCACACTCTCCAACATGTCAAAATAAGAATGCCATAGACTATGTCCTTTTTGATATCCTTGAGCTGCATATGATCTACCACCTGAACAACATCTTTAATCGAAAAAGCGAAGAAAGGAGCAATCTTGCACCATGTCGAGATAGCAGCCCAAACACCCATAATAAACCTGCAAGCCGAGAACATGTAATCAACCGTCTCTTCGTCTTCGCCGCAAAGGCTGCAAACGCCGGCTCCCACATTAACATTTCTTCTCCGTAGAGCTTTATACGTCGGTAATCGATCTCTAAGAGCCCTCCACATGAAGATATTACACTTGCTAGGAATCCAATAACACCATTTAAACACGTCACTACTAATATCATTGCTATTACCTTTGAGCCATGTCCTAGTATCTTTGGCCGAGCAAACAAGGTTGGAACCAAAATCCCACAGCCATTCATCTGCTTTGTCCGATAACACTAACCCGGCAACCCCTCTATGAAGACAAAGAAGCTGTTGAACCTCCACATCCAAAGAAGGATACTCACTCCAAGACCATTGAACCACACCTTGTTGACCTGTACAATCGAACTTGTCCTCCACCGTGCAGAATTTATTCCGTTCCAGCCGAAACAAATCAGGGTACAACGACTTAAGGCTACAACCTTCTAACCAAGGGTCGATCCAAAAACGAATACTTTTACCATTACCAACTTTACCGCGAATGAAATCAATAAAACTTCTACCTTGATTTTTTAAACGAGAACCCAAAACAACGATTTTACTCCACGTACCCGGAATCGCCTTTTTGAAAGGAATCAGCTCCTGTCTTCTCGAGGAAACATGAATTGCGTCAATGACCTTTTTCCAAAGAGCATCCGGTTCAATACGATATCGCCACAACCATTTTAGAATCAAAGCATTATTACAATCCTCGAGTTTATTTATCCCCAACCCTCCATTTTTTCGGTTTAGTGACTTCCTCCCAGGCTACCCAGTGTATCTTGTGTCTATCCTCATTACCTCCCCAAAGAAATTTCCTCATAATGGCCTCTAGTTTATCAATGACCGCCTTTGGAGCCTTGTATAAGGAAAAATAGTAAGATGGGAGGCTCTCTAAGACCAAAGAAATAAGCGTAACTCTCCCTGCCATCGACATAATATGAGCTTTCCATCTCGATAATCGTTTCTTGAACACATCTACTATCACCTCCCAATTACTAATCCGGTTCATGTTCGCCCCCACCAAGATACCCAAGTATTTGAATGGAGTGGAACCTGATCGACAGCCCAATCCTATAGCTCTAGATTCAACCTCCTCCCACTGTTTGCCTATACCGAATAGAGTAGACTTGTTGAGGTTGATCCGAAGGCCAGAAACCATATGGAAAACCCGTAACAGTCTTTTTAAAGCAACAAAATTAAACTCCGACCATTCGCCCATGACCATTGCATCGTCATCATAAAGTAAATGAGAAACTGTAAACTGGCCATCAAGAAAACGGACTCCATCGAAAGCCCCATTGACACACGCCTTCCTAATCATACTAGAGAAAGCTTCCATAACAATTAGAAATAAGAAAGGAGAAAGAGGATCCCCTTGGCGAATACCTTTTTCACAATTGAACTCAAAAGTGGGAGCTCCATTCACCAACACAGACGATCTGGCTGACATAAGAATACCTCTAATCCACTTACACCATATATCCGAAAACTTCATTTGGTGCAAAATAGATAACAGAAAATCCCAGTTCACGTTATCGTATGCCTTCTCAAAATCAATCTTAAAAAAGAATAATTCTTTACCTTGCCTCTTAGCCTACGAAAGAATCTCACTAATAATCAAGGGGCCATCCAAAATATACCTTCCCGACAAAAATGCAGATTGTGTCTCGTGCGTAATTTTCCCCATCACCGATTTAATTCTATTAGCCAGAATCTTGGATATCACTTTACTAATAACTCCAATGAGTGTAATAGGCCGATACTCTCCAAGGCATACCGGATCGTTAACTTTCGGAATAAGCGTAATAAACGAAGACCCAACCCCTCTACTGATGGTCCCATTATCCGCAAAATTCTGCATTATACTCAAAAAAATCTTCAGCAAAAAGATGCCAGAACCTCTTAACGAAGCGAAAGTTGAAGCCGTCTGGGCCCGGAGCTTTATCACTACCACAGTCGAACACAGCGTCTCTAATTTCTTTCAAGTCGAACGGTCTAGTCAACTCCACACCATCCGCATCATCTAAAACTTTTAAATCGTGACAGACCAGATCCGGCCTATTCTTCATACTTTCGAAAAACCGATCCTTGAAAAACCGATGAACCTCTTGTTTAACCTTAGACGGTTTGAAAACCCATCTATCATTGATTAGCAGACCTGGAATACTATTGCAAGCCTTTCTCTTGTTGATCAACCCATGAAAAAACGTCGAATTCTCATCTCCGTCTTTTGCCCATTTCACTCTAGCTTTTTGTCGGATGTCTTTAACTCTAGCTGCATCAAACTCTTTAATCTTTTTCGCTGCTTCGTCATACACCTAAAGCTCAGATTCCGTTAAGTCCCTTTCTTCAATAACCGAGTCCAAATCGAGAAGTTCTTGTTTTAGATGCTCTTCCTCCTCCAACTCAGAAGTAGCAACTGTTTTGCGCCATACCTTCAAGGCATCCCTTATCTTCTTAAACTTACCCATAAGGACCAAATCAGGAGGACCCAAACCTTGAAACTCATTAACAGCCTTGATAACCACTTTCTCGAAACCATCTTTGGCCAACCATGAGTTATAGAACCTGAATGGTTTAGCCCCAAAGTTGCGCGCGACCACCTTTAAAACCAACGGACTATGATCCGACTTATCTCTCCCAAGAGCCCAATATTCAGCGTTCGGCCACTCATTAAACCCGTTCCGAGAAATAAAAATGCGATCGATGCGACTACATTTATTTCCGGAAATAAAAGTGAACTTTCTACCTATCAACTGAAACTCATGCAGGCCCACGTTATCAAGGAATTCGTTGAATTCCAACGTAACGGAAGGATGGAACTTGGAATTCCTTCTCTCGTTTCTATTCCGGACACAATTAAAATCACCGCCTACCACCCAAAATCTATGATCATCAACCATACAACGCTGTAATCAGACCAGAGAATGCGTTTATCTACCAACTTCTGAGGAGCGTAAACGTTAACCAAAACCATTTCCTTCCTTGAATCTCTAACCAAACCATGAACCATTAAAAAGTATCTATGTTTCTCCACTGACAACATTTGGAACTTTTGAGAGTCCCACATGGAGATCAACCCTCCCGAGCGACCCGTAGCCCCAACCCACTCGTATTCAAATGACCCACTACCCCAGAACGCAGCAACATTAAATCCTTCCAGCGATGTAAACTGTGTCTCTTGAAGCATAATAAAACCCACCTCATTAAAAGCTTTCAACTCACGAACCCAAGGACCTTTGAAATCGCCACCCATCCCACGAATGTTTAAGGACATAACATTCATTTACCAACAGCTTGATACCGTTCATCCGAAATTTGCTTCTCAATACATGCTTCAAACATTTCCATATTGGTTACTCCCACCATACTTGCCATGGTTAATGTCCCATTCACTTCCACGGTAATCCCATTAACCTCTTCAACTTCAATATTTCCAGTAGCTAAGTTCCCTTTATCCACGTAATCGGAGCCATTTTGTTGAACCTCTCTACCACCTACATCGTTTATATCTGGTGTCACAAAATCCCCATTAGGGTCGGCAATCGGTTGATCTCTGCTCCTTCCCAACGTGAAAATAAAGCGATCAATATCATACGGATCATTGTCATCCCTAACCCTTTTCTTCGGCCTTTCGTAACCATTAGGAGAGTTAGACTTGCTTCTGTCCGCTTTTTTCCGTGTGAAAGCCCCTTTCCTTCTTCTAGAATCATTGTCGTTAGGACCTTCATTGAATACAATAGTTTCAGACTCAATCCCCTTGTCTACCTGTTGACCTCCCTCATCAGACGACGTGTTCAACACTTCCACCAAAGGAGGTTGAATAAAACCTTCAGCTTAATCGCTACCAACAACTTCTTCTTCCTCCACCTCGTTCACGATTTCATCATCACTATCCTTTTCATTAGTGTCAAATAAACAGTCAGGAATCCACTCGCTTAACTCTTCCTCCACAAACACCGAAACCGTTTTTTTGTTCCAAATTACCTTCACCACCTGTTGAATTCTATCCGAGCGTTTACATAAAATACCACCACATGCATAAGATAAATCATCACCATGCTCTGGTAAAAGAGCCGATTGAATGACCATTCCAAACCTTGAAGCTATACTATCGAAGACCTCCGATGTCGCAATACACAATGGCAATCCATGTATTCTAAGCCAAGCCACCCTGTCAACACCAAAAGCTTGACCTTTCCACACTTCTAAGGACTCGAAAACTTGCTTCCATTCAACCTCACGACCAAAGAAATCTTGGGCCTCATTTTTATTCCCAAACAATAGTAACACAGACAACCCTCCGATATACTTAATCTTAATCGTAAACTGAGATAATCCTTGAAGCAGCGTTCTAAGATTGGTTATCCCATAAAGTGAAAGAACCCTTCCCACAAGACCACAATCGAACCAATGATCAAAAGCTTGGACGTTATCACCCACTTTAACCTCCATCACACTAGCAACACTCTCCTTATTCAAAAGTGTATCCCTAAAGGATCTAGCCCCATCGACATTAGAACCATCCTGCTCCCCTATCGAAGATGAACCCCCATTATTAGAGTCAACATGCATGGGAACATGCACGTCAACAACCAGCTTAACCGGCTTCCAAATAGTTTCTTCCTTTTGTTTAAGATCCACCCCATCGACAAATCTAGCTTTAACAATATATAATTTATAGGAACCTATCCAAACATCCTTCAACAACTCTTCCAGATCACCCATATTACGACCAATCTTAAAGGAAACAAAACCGAACCTTTTACCTAACTTGTCAACTTTTCTAGCAATGTACGTATCGTGAATATCTCCGAACCCTTTGAGTGTGTTAACCAGATCCGCCGAGGAACACCGAGGAGGTAAATTTGAAACGAAGAATTTCTTGATCCGATCCCCATCCTTGTTACTCTGTTGTTGTTTTTGCCCTTTATTAGCCTTAAACGACACGTCATACCACTGATCCGTCTTGTATTTTTCCTTGGCCGCCATTGGAGAAGTAGAGAAACCCTAATCGCCTGTATTCGCCTCTCCGAAATTCTCTGAATCCCAAATAAAGTTTTTCCC
This sequence comes from Ambrosia x helenae, assembly GCA_030844895.1. Taxonomy (NCBI): domain Eukaryota; kingdom Viridiplantae; phylum Streptophyta; class Magnoliopsida; order Asterales; family Asteraceae; genus Ambrosia; species Ambrosia x helenae. The sequence goes on from CM061230.1 coordinate 77,886,441, forward strand.
CACTAGTAATTATAATAACATTATGAATTTTTGACATTTATTACATTTAAGAAACGGATATAACTGTTACAAATTCATAATGCTCCTAAAATAAATTAGTCAAGAAATTATTGAAAATAATGTGGTATCTTTTATCCGGATTCTCATGTTACATATGATCCTGTTTAGGTAAATGGATATAGTGATAAAAGAAAGTATAGGATACATAACTACCTTAACGTGAGAAGTGTATGAAGCCACCACAGCTTGACACGTGTAAACCGTATTTAACTATAACTAACTCAATCCTGATTGATTAAAAGGGTAAAAGGGTAATGTTCCTTCAAATCGTTCATTAATCCGATATTACAACAACTGCTACATATGTTCCTCCTTTGAAGCAAATGTTTATTTCAACTTCATCGATCGAGATCCGACCGGAGATGTGGAAAGGACGGCGGGAAGCTAGCCGTGTAAGTGGTGTGTTGTGTATATCTACGTCTAAAGTTAACTTCGTTGGCTCATCGCACATCATCTTCTTCCAGTCACAGAACCGCCATCGAAGGTGGCGAAGCGACGGCGAGAATGTGAACCACAGGATCGAGTTTGTTGAAAGAGTTGCCGGAGAACTGTCGGAGTTGGAGTTCGTCGATGATTTTCTGAAGATTTTTCGGTTCTGGTTGTATAGTGCATCTGTTTGATTTTGTTTAAATTATGTATATCATTTGGGATGATGAAGTGAGGTCGTATGTGTGGTTTAAGGATTAAACATGATGATGAAGAACAAAAGCTAGAGATTGAAGCCATTGGAGAGGAAGAGATCATTAAAATGCGCTTTTAAATTTGTTAAAGGTGTGTTTAAATTTGTTAAAGGTGTGTTTCAATTTGTTGAAGGTGCGTTTCAATTTTTTCAAATGTGTGTTTTCAATTTTTTCAAAGGTGCGTTTGTTTTTTTATAACGTGCGTTTAAAGAACATACAACGTGCATTTATAATAATGAACGTGTGTTTGTTTGTCAGACCCAAATTTACAACGTGCGTTTAAAGAATATACAACGTGCGTTTAAAGAATAATTAACATCCTTTTTAAGCCATTTAGCCTTCTACATTTTTATTAACTTTATCATAAACAATCTCATACACCTTCTACATTACACTATATTAATATGCAAACTACTTTGAACAGTGATTTTATTATTATTTTATTCTTTTCGTTATCTTAAATACCTATAATTTCAAATACTTTCAACATTTTTATTAGTGGTGTGGTGGTTGTGTTTGTTGGTTTATATGGTGATTACCCGGTCCGATTCTTGCAACCATAAATATGGGTTTTTTTGGACAAAACAGAAGGGAATTTATGTAAAATCATAGGCAACTTGATGATACGTGTCAACCCCAACCCCATTTACCCCTTCCATTTTGCATGCTCACTAACACACACGCACACACACCACATAATTTGTTAAAAGAGAGAGAGAGGACCTAGAGGAGCTCGGTGGATCTCCGACGCCCAAGGCGGAGCTCCGGCGACACCACTCCCCAACGACACACCCACAACTCCCTTACACTCACCTTATCAGATTTAAAGAGAGAAAGCTAGAGAAAGAAAGCAAAGGAGAGAGAGTGAGGAAGATGAAGGAGAAGGGGTTGGCCGGTTTTGTTGTAGAGGATAAAGACAAAGACAATGATGATGATTGCTGTGATGATTCCAAATGATCAGATCTGATAGCAAAGGAGGAGACGGTGGTGGCGTCGCCTTTGTCACCAATCACAGGTACAAATCCCAACCCATCCCCTTTTCCCATTCGAGGTTTATGTCTTAATCGTGATCCTTTTTCCTGTGGTTTTCAAGCAGGTGAGGTTTATCGTGTGGGGTGTTAACCCGAAGTGAGGCTCTTTTCATGGTCATGTTTCTGTTTGCCTTCAGAGTGACATGGTAACCGATGTTTTAGTGCTTTTGATAGTTAAATTAGTGATAATGAAAATGGAGTGCGTTTTAGTTGCATTTTAATGAATTGGTTGTCAAATGGATAATAATTCTTTGATAATCTTGAATAGTAATATGTTCATGTTTCCAGGGGCTTACAAGAACAATAGTTATATGATAATATCTTGCAACAGTGAACTTAATCAGAAGTGAGGCACAGTAGCTTGGTTATAATTCAGAATTTGATGATTTTATTGTTTTTATGGTTATAATTGGTAGTTTGTGTGTTTGTTGTGATTATAGTGTTTGAACTAATCAAGGCGGCGATTTGTGATGGAGCCAGTGACTGGCGACAGAAGTAATGAAAGATTTTAAACGCTGTGGTAAGATGCTATTTTTTTATCTTTTATGCTTGCGTACAAACTTCAAAAAAAATATTTTTTATTGAAATTTTAGTAAAATTACAATAAATTATCAAAATATACACGAGGGTGATAGGAAGGAATATACACGGGCAACAACGCTGAAGATGATTTTGTCCCAATTAGGCCAGAATATACAATGGTTGATCGGGTTCTTGCTTGCAGGTGAACTTTCTGAATCTCGACCTTTCTGAATTTCGACTTAGGATCTTCAGTTAGAATTATTTTATACTTCTTTTAAGTAATGACAAACTAAGGATGCATAATGTGTGGTGAATGAATCAGGCAAGAGGAGAATGCGGAAAAGGAATATCTGGTAAAATATGTGGGACTTAGTTATGATGAATGTTACTGGGAATCGGAATCAGATATCTCATCATTTCAGCAACAAATTGAGAATTTTAATAGGCTGCAGTCCGGATATCGAAAATTAAGAAAGCAAAAAGGCAACGACCGTGACGCGATTGACTCAAAAAAAGAAGTCAAAAGAATTTCTGCAGTTTGAAAAAAGCCCATAGCTTTGGTCTAGCCGTTATGGGTTCGAAAACTTATAGAGAGACTTATGGTGAGGTTTGCGCAGAGTTTTTTATTGTTAAAATTCTTGCGTAAACTAAATTTTTTTTCCTTTGTGAGCTTATTTGGATTAACTGAATACTATAGTTTTATGTTTACAGGATACTTTGGAGGCCAAAATTTATTTGGGTGATTGTCGGGTTCTTTATTGATTGTGACTCCGTTCATCGCATTTCAAATTTAACTTATAACCATGTTTGCTTTTACTAGGTAGCTTATATCTAACTCATTCACCCTGCTGATTGACTTCTCTTTAACCATCTAAACATTTATATGTACTTTTTTTTATTTACAAAGTAGGGACTTTCATTTGTGTTCATTACTTTCCAGATGTGTTATGATAAACAAAAGAAGCTTGTTGCAATGAATCATTTAATTCATTATCAATTTGTCCTTAGTTAAAGGTCATGTGAAATATAGTTTACTCATCCATTATCTAGATATGGTTTTTTTTTTTTTTTTTTTTTTTTTTGTAGGTTTTGGGTATTTGGAAGTGGTGGTTGTAATTCGAGACAAACATGCACTTGAGGTGATGCGGAAGATGTCGATTCAGTGTGTATGTTGATCCAGAAGGCGTCGTAGTGGCCAGTGGACCCGGTTGTAAGGCGTGTGGCAAACAGGTCGCCCTGGTCGTGATGCCGTCAGCATCTATTCATTTGTACAGAGTGTGACCATGTCGTTTCAGCATTTCCGTCATGTCTTTCTTGAAAAGCTCTAGCATTGAAGTTTACATGTCACGATGTGACTATTTTGACGAATATACACGTAACCATTATTGATCAACTTTCATCTTATATTGATTAGGCTAGCGAATTTAGTCATGGGTGGTTTTGTGTGAGAAACGAGCAATGGAATTTGACGCTGAGGAAAAAGTTCTACAATCTGAACCATCATCTTGCTATTTGTAGTTTTGGGGCCGTGCAATGGAATTCGACACTGAGGAAAAAGTTCTACAATCTGAACGACGCTAGCACACGATACACAATTCAGGTAACCAAGGAATTCTTGGTGCTTATACAAAATATAGTCTGGACTATCTTTTTTTTTTTTTTTTGGCATAATAAGACCTAATTAGAGTTTTCATATGTTTAAAAAAAATAATATAAAACATAATATGAAACTGTTCAATTTTTTATGAACAAAATACGAAAATAAATCACCGCATTCTATTTTCATAGGGTATGATATTTAAAACGATAAATTACAGAATTCGTCCTTTAGGTTTGACCCATTTTTCAGTGGTTGTCCTTTCGCGTTTCAGTTGACGAGATTCATCCTTAACGATTTAAAATGTTACACCCACTGTCCTAAGGCACTAACCCAGTTAAAAATTTCAGTTAACTTTGGTCATGTGCCTTGCACATGAGGGTATTTCAGTAAAATCCTCTTATCTTCTTCCCCAATTTATAGATTATAAACCCTAATCCTAACACCCATTTCATTTAACCTAATTTATCAACATCTCTATCCATCTCTCTACCTCTCTTTCTGTACACAACAAGCAGCCACCACCTGTCACCACCTGTCACCACCTGCCACCACCACCACCCAACATCCCAATTCAATCTCTTCCAACTCCTCCCAAATCGATTGCACTGTTTGGCCATTTAAAGATGAAACTTATAGCCCAAATCGACTTATTGACAAGCTAATGGATTGAAATTAACACTTGTAAATAAATATAATACCATTTATTGGATGTGTTTGTGTTTGCAATTAAATAGGGTGATGTTATTAAGGAAGGGAAAACTATATGCTATTTGGACCAGTTTGGCACTGAACTTCTAGTGAAGGTCAGATATTGTACTCTCTTAAATGGCTTTTCCTATCAGCCGAATTGAATAACAAAAATAACAATAATTTCAACAAATATAAATAGATAAATACAATGTGACCTTTTATTTTGTGAATTATCATATTGCAATCCGATGCAGCTGGAGAAGTCATAAAGATTCTCTTCGATGATGGAAGTATGATATCCCCTTGAGTTTTTCTCGTTGTAGAACAAACAAGTGTGGATAAATATTTCGATTTTTATGTCTTTTTGTTAATTAGATTGTTATTTTTATGTTGGGTGGTGGTGGTGGTGGTGGTGGGAGAGAGAAAAGTAAAATTACCATACTACCCTCATGTGCAAGGCACATGACCAAAGTTAACTGAAAATTTTAATCAAGTTAGGCCCTTAGGACAGTGGGTGTAAGATTTTAGATCGTTAAGGATGAATCTCATCCAGTGAAACGTGGAAGGACAACCACTGAAAAATGAGTCAAACCTAAAGGACGAATTCTGTAATTTATCCTATTTAAAATGATAAATTTTGAAAATCTAGATGGGTCTACCTAATAATCAGTAGACCCAAATGAAGGCGGTTCAAGAGTATTCGACTAGAACAATGATTAGCTGTGAATCTTCCATTCACTTTGTTGTTTGATGATTTGTAGGTTTAGTCGAAATCTTGCAGTTCAATATTGGTGTCAATGGACAACAAGGGTATGTGGAATTTGAGATCAGCAAACTGGCCACGACAATATTTGGGACTACAGTTGTATACTAGAGTTTGGAACGATGGAAAGACCCTGTTTACCGAATATGACATACCTCAAAATGCATTGCGTTTTGGCAAGACTAGGTAGATAAATCCTTATTTGACCTATTCTTAAACCAAAAGAAACACTAATTATATAGGTATGCCTTATTTAGCATTCATTTCATTATTTATATGTGACCTTTGTATGAAAATTGATTTAGAATTGATTTGGAATTTGAAATGTCGCAACGCTATTACTTAATTATTTTCTAAATCAGATTGATGCCGCCGCAACGCACGGCCGGATAAAAATCTAGTTTATAATAAACTTTCAGTTATTCCCCCATTGATCCTAGACAACCTTTCTTTCCACACACACCCGCTAATCCCTCGAGCCAAGCCCCGTTTGATTTTCCCTCAACACCCGGTACTCTCACATCACAACCAATGCCTTTTGACGCTTTTAGCCACCCTCAAAATTCATGACAAATGCAAATGTAACAACAATAACAATGACAAATAGAAATGCAACAAGTCCTCCCTTCCCTGAAACCCAAACCCAAACCCAAACCCAACCAAACAAAACCTATTCTACTTGCAGTACTTGTCCAAACATTAAACCCTGTTTTCCCTGAAAATTTTGGGGGTTTTACAACCTTAAAGAAAGCTTCCAATCCTTGACAAAACAAAACGAATTATGTCATCAATCATATTTAGAAGAGCATACAGAACATCATCTTCCATATTATCTCATTACCAATCTTTTTCCACGTTTTCCCAATCTCCATCCAATCCCCAAACCATCAATATCCAACAAAACCATGTTTCTGGGGTTGAATCTTTATCCAATAACTCATCTGGGTTTGCTTCCGTTTTTAATAAAAGTTTGGTTTTCTCATGTGGGTATAGCTTGATCAACACGCTGTCGTTTAGTACTCAAACGGCTGTAGCGACAGCTGATGGGCTTACTGTTGATGACATTGTTGCTAATGAATGGGCCATTCTTGATGAGAGTGAGAGTGATTGGAAGAGCCATGCCTCAGCTGTTGCTCAATCGATTCACCTTATCAAGAAACGATTGCAGGTATATCATATATGCGAAGTTTAGTTTGTGTATATGTGTTTTTTTAATCAAAATTGATAACTTTAAGTTATACCAAGGGTTTTGGTAAACTTGTTACTTTTAGAACCCTATGGTTATTAGGGGAGGTCATCAATTGGAGTCTCGTTCGTGACAAAGTGTCATGGGATTTCGGGCGGTGGGTTTCCTCTGGAATTGGTGACGGGTCAGTTCGGGTCGGGTCGGGTCACTAGTGTTGTTTGCGATCATGGGCGTGGGAGGCCTTTTGCCTATGAGTGTACCCGTGTGGCCGGGGCGCCGGGCTTTGTGATTCTAATGAAGTAATGAACCACATTTTTGGTTTTAGTTTGTATATGAGTGAGAATTGGTAACTATGTTAAGAGGCTAATCAAAGGGCTTGTAGCCTAGCGGTATCAAGGTATAGTAAAGGTGTTTCTTCCAAGTTGTTGGGGGGTTTTAGTCACATGATGGACATTGTTGTAGATTTATGAGTATGTTTAGAAGGCGAATTTGTTTGTTGTTAAAAAAAAAAAGTTATGTTAGAGGCTTGCTTTTAGAAAGTGCGTGGCGCATTGAGCATAATGGCCCCGAGCTGAGGAGCAAAGTTTTTATGTATTTCTCATTTATATTGACCAACATTTCGATATAAATAAGCTTGTATAAATAATTGTATGTACAAGTTAAAAAAGTAGTGTACAACATATTAATGCACAAAACTTTCCCATGTACAAGAGACGCGACACAATACCATTTTACGTGTGCCTCACACGCCTTTTGTAACCCAAGTTAATGAGAGCCCCCTTGCTAGGCACGCTTTTTCTAAGTGGTTAGCACGACCGATATATCGGCGATATATCACCGATATCTCGGTTATCAGTCATCAACCGATATATTGGTACAAAATATCGGTACCGATATTATCCCCGATATTGGCCGATATTTGACCGATATATCACTGATATTCCCGATATTAGTGTTTTTCTTTTTAGTTCTTCCATTTGTCTTGCTTCATATAGATATAGTTGTTATTACCATTTTAAGGGGGTGTTTGGGATTGATTATTCAAAACAGATTATGCGTTTTGGAAAAGCAGGGGTGGAGCTGCTTATAGATTATTGCGTTTTGGTAGCCTAAAAAACTGATTATCTGCGTTTTCAAAACGCAATCCAAACACTAAAAACTGATTATCTGCGTTTTCAAAACGCAATAATCTAATAATCAGATTCAAAACGCAATCCCAAACACCCTCTAAGTCTTAATTGTGAATTATTAGTGTTAAATAATAGTGTTTTAAGTCTTAACAAGTTCCCACTTGCTACAATTGTTAGTGGTTTGCAAGTTGTAAATGGTTAATTTGTTAATGGTAGGAGAGTATATTGAATTGTTAGTGTTAAATTGCTATTTGTATGTATTTTGCATGATAAAAAAATTGCCGATATCCCACCACGATCACCTATATCTCAAATATCGGTCCTTCACCGATATCCGATATTTTCCAGCATTAACTGCTTAGCGCATTTTGTAACCCAAGTTAGAGGAGGAAGAATAACTTCTGAAATTTTAGCTAAAAAGCACTAGGATTGAATGTTTTCATGATAATGGACATTAGCTATAAAATTAAGGAGTTCTAGACTTCTAGTTGCTTAAAATCATGGATCTTTGTACTATTAAGTTGTGGTTGGTGTGTCGACTGTCGAATTATGAGTTGATATAATGGGAATCGAGTTTTCTTTTGAGTAATTTAATGTTTGTTTTATGACCGAATTCCCATTTTCTATTATTAATGTTGTGTTATCTAAAAGTGTTATTTTGGGTGTGACAGTGGACGAAGTTAAAAGTAAGATTGGAGATGCTATCATTTCAAATGGAAAAGCCAGACCTTTGGGATGATCCTGTTCATGCAGGGAGGATAAGCCGTGAGCATGGCTCACTCATGGGCAAAATGAAGGAAGTCAATGGTCTTGAGCAAGAATTAATTGACCATATTGACATGATCAAGCTTGCCCATGAAGAAAATGATCCTGATTTGGAATTGGTCAGCCCTCAGTTTTTGTTTTAAAACCATTCATTTTATTTGCTGTTCTCTTCTTGAGCCGTGTTTCATGGTTTTGTCCAGTGTATTGATTATTATGGGACATATTTGGCCGGTGACCATCAAAATTGCTTGGGTTGGATAGGGCCAAACCACTATAGTCTTTTTGTTCATTTTCTTTTGTATAAACAGCTAATATGTTGACAAATAACAGAGCTATATTCTTACCATTTAAAGTTAAACTTACTTTTTTTAATAAAACAATTCAGAAGGTTTTAGGCGTATGAAATATGAATAGATGTCATGACCTACATCCCGTTTGACCTGCTCTACTCATTTGACCAGTTTTTGTTTTAGTTAGATCTTCAAAGCTTAACCCATATGATCTCTTAGATATGAACTGAGTTATATAATAAATGGATCAAAATTGACACTTGTAGCCATTATCACTAGTGTGACCTTTGTTAGATATAGATTCTGATCTTGTTAAAAACCCGTATTCTAATTAAGAGCTCAAATCTTTTGTCTTATATTTTTCTGCTTGATTTTCTAGTATAAAAGAAACCTCACTGTTCTGGTTTACTGATATACCTCTGAGATTAACAAGATATACTACGCCTTATAAGTTACAGCAACCCTAGATGTGGGCTAAATATAAACTTACATAAAGTTATGTTTGTTTCTTCGTTTCATGCCTAAAAAGGTGTGTTACATTTAACTTTAGAGTTTAGAGTATAATTTTCATCAGGACACTGTTTTAATATGTGTTTATTATTCTACAGGAATCGGTAAAAGCGTTGTTAAGAATGAGACAAAGCGTGAAAGAGAAGGAGCTTGAAGCTTTGCTAGCCGGGGAACATGATTCTTGCTCTTGTTACATAGAGGTTAGTCCGTTAGTAGATACTTGCATTGAGTTTTGGCCTTTGGGGACCAAAGGGTGTGTGACTATAAATGCAACAATTTTCTTTGGATGTTCATTAATGGAGTAATATTTTAGGTGCAAGCGGGGGCAGGTGGCACTGAGAGCATGGACTGGGCAGGTATGGTGATGCAAATGTATAAAATGTGGGCTCAACGTCAAGGATATGGAGTCACAGTTGTGGATGAAATGCGTGGCGAGATTGCGGGAATTAAGGTTTTTAACTTGCATGATCTCCCGTTCGTTCTTTTGTTATTATGTACATCGTATCCACATAAATTTATAAATAGTATTAAGATTTAAGAAAACTCATTCCTATTGTATATGCCAACCAAACATGGTAATGGAATGTGATGAATTATTCCAATATCTATACTTTTTGTCGCTCCTTTTCTTTGATAGAAGTATGGATGTTAATGTCGTTCTTTGATTTTGGTATTAGAGGGCAACACTTAAAGTAGATGGTGAATATGCATATGGATATGCAAAGGCAGAGGTAGGGGCCCACCGTTTGGTTCGTATTTCACCTTTTGATAGCGCCAAGCGCCGCCACACTTCGTTTGCTGCTGTTGCCGTAACACCCATCTTAGGTGATGGATCTCACCATGTTCAAATCAATGAATCGGATCTAAGAATTGAAAGATACCGTTCAGGAGGAGCCGGTGGTCAACATGCCAATGTGACAGATAGTGCTGTAAGGATAACTCACATACCTACCGGAATCACTGCTTCTTGCCAAAATGAAAGGTATAATTCGTGCATTTTCCCTTCAGTTTGCAACTGTTTGCCAATAGAGCATAGTTGTTAATAGCGACCATAGCGCCCGCTATAGCGAATAGTGGAGCGTGGCGCTCATGTGTCTCTATATGCTTGATAGCAACAAATAGCAGGAAATAGGGAGATTTTTTGTATTTATTATTTTTTTTCAGTTTTTGGTAAAATATACATATAAAATATTTCTAAAATTTTCTTCTAGTGTATCGCTAAACATGAAATAGCGCCCGCTATTTCATTGCTATCCCTACATAGCGTATCGGTAGCTTGTCGCTATCATCCACTATTTGCTGTTGACAACTATGCAATAGAGGTGGCCGGTTGTGTCAGTTTGGTGGATTGGTAACTTATAAAACAAGTTCTTGTTAAATTAAAGCTAACCTGAATCTTTATATAAAACATTTTCTAGTAAGGACCTGGTTAACCTGCCAACAGTTTTTGTAAAATTTATAAAGCTTTTTTTAGTACAAGAGTAACTCTTTAATAATGATTTTAGATACAAGATTTATAAAATAATAATCTGAATCTTATAATAAACAGGGTATTAAAATGGGTCTTTTATTTTTGTACAGATCCGGTTAGCATGCAAGCAGTTTTATTTTATTTATGAAGTGTTTTAGTATATAATTAACTCATTAGAGATGTTTATAGTCTTACACTAGATATCCAAATCTTTTAATAAAACAATTTAGAATGTTGTTATTTTATGAACTAAAAATATTACTTTGGATGCTTTCCATTGACCCATTTGCCCAGTCCACTTATAGCTAACATTATTCATTTGAAATGTATAACAACCTAAATTGACTCATTCGTAAGTAAATGGGTCAAATTACAGACTTACAGTTGGTACATACCACTTGTTTTTTAGATCACAGCACCAGAACAAGGCATCTGCAATGGCGGTACTACAATCGCGGTTGGATCAACGGGAGATGGCTCGCCAGGCTCAGCAGAATGCACAATATACACAGAGCCTAACAGATAATAGTTGGGGCAACCAAATACGGTCATATGTACTCCATGTACGTTTATCCCATCCTTCTCTGAATTTGTTTAGAAAAGACTTAACACTTGACTTTTTAGTAACGAATACACATACAAACATCCCTGCTAGAATCCCACTCATAGCAAGCTATTGGTGGGGGTTATGATAGAGAGCCTGCTCTCGCTTAGACCCCAGGGTCCAAAAACCTTTTTCTAGACATGTAATATAGTAGTAATAAACTACCGATGATATTTGACTTTAGTAAAGGCGGCAAAATATGTGAGTAAGGTGGGTTGGGCGGGGTTGGATTGACCTTCAAGCTTCTTTTCATCCATATTTTTGTATCTTACAATTTTTTTCTTTTTTAATGTTCAAGATTTTACAATTAGTTGATGTGTTTGTTGTAATTACAATTTAGGAGGTTTTATGTATTTGAATATACTTCGGTTGAATTTTAACCTGTTTAACGTACTTCCTTTTTAGTTCGATCTTTTAACATAACCCGTTGACCAAACAAGTAAATTGGTCAAAAGTGCCACATGTAGTCGGATGCTAATCATTTTTCTTTTGTGGCGTAAAACTTTGCAGCCTTATCGAATGGTGAAGGATTTACGCACCAATTATGAGGTTTCTGACCCTGATTCAGTACTTGAAGGTGATATCGACGACTTCATTTTGAGCTTTCTAACCGACTCCATGGATAACGAAATTGACGAGGCATAAGATATTCATTGCATGTTAGTGAATGCGGATTGAATTCTTCACTTGTACTGTCATGTGTTTCTATCAATTCCATGAGCTTCCTCTCACCGCACTCAAACTTTTTATATGCAAAAAACCTCATAAGTAGAAAAAGTTGGAGAAACTTCTAATCTCAGATGCTTTCCTTGGCTAGCATGCACCTAAGCATGGTGCAACCGGGTTATATCGGAGAAAGGTACACATCCTTTTGCAGTGAGATTTTCAAATACACTCTAGACTAAGACCAACTTTTTAATAAAATTTTGTTTTCATGCACCTAAGAATGGGATGTTTAGATACTTTTCTTAATATTTTTTTATATATACAGATTGCATTTTTTCTTTATATTATAAATTCCTTAACTAAGACCAACTTCTTAATAAAATTTTGTTTTCATCCCATGTCTACTTACGTGAAATGAAAGCAAGAAGTCATGAAGGGATATCTTGATGGTTAAAGTGTGTAGCTTACAACCAAAATGTTGGGGTTTCAAATTTTGTAGAATCTAGGTTGTGGTATTTTATTATTGTAATTACTCTTATGCATACTTGTTTTTCGTTTATGGTTTTCAAGCATACATTTGCTTGATGTAAAAACACGTTTCAATAATATATTGAGCATGTTTAACGGTTATTATACCACGTGTTGATAACTCATTGAACTAAAGCGATACTGACCGTAACCCGCTGCAAAGCGCGGGTAATCCCACTTATCTTTCAGTCAATCAAAGGTTTTTTATTATTTTTTTTATTTTTAATATAGTTACTAAACTTTGGTAATATGTAATCCTATATCTTTTACTTTACTTATAGCCTAAACTTTTTTTGTTTTTTTTAATAATTTGGTAAATTTGGAATTAAGAAATATTAATTTAACATAACATTAAATTAACAAACCTATTTGTTAAAAACGATCAAACTCTACTCTCGATATTAATCGACCATCATCATCATCCAATGCGTGAATCAATCATCACTCCACCACCACCACGTATTTATATGTGACTCAACTCATACATATAGGAAACGTACAAAAAAAGCATAACACGTGTAATTGTCCTTCCTCTCCTTCATCTGCATTATGATGTTGTCCTTCAATGCCTTAACGGATACAATTTTGGTATTTAGTTCAATTTGATCAACAATATAATCGCTAGCTTTATCAACAGTTTCACATTCTGCCTTGTCAAGGATTTCTCCTAGGTGGTTGATGTTCTTTCTTGTATCGGCTATAGCGAATTGCGTCATCATTCCAATTGAGTTAGTTCCTAATCGTTGTTGCTTTGAAAGAATCCGTTTTACAACATTTCTTTAAATATCTTTTGCTTCTGGACATACAGGGTGGTGGGAAGATGATGGTAATTTTAGGGTTTAGTTAGACACTATTGGTGCTACTTTAATTTTAGAAAAATAATGGTGTTTGATATAACAAAATAGTAGCTCCTATCTTTATGCTTAACTGTGTTACTTGAATGTAATTCACGTTTTTATTGGAACTTTTTTCTAGCATGCTAAACCATGTTATTGGAGATTCTTACAAAAAAGTAGCTCATATCTTTGTGCTAAACCATGTTAATTTAATTTTTTTTTGTAAGGCTTAGTTCAGTGGAAATCCTTGTACAACCCTAACCTAGCGATCTCAAGTTCGAATCCCTACCCACACACTGGTGTCCTCCTTGCCTAAGCTCAAACCATCACGGGGAATTTTTTTGTGGTGTGTATGAATCGAACTTGTGACCTACCCCAGGATGGGAACCCCTAAGGGAAAACCCACCCTACCTCAAACCAGCTGGGCTGGAGATCATTGGCAACCATGTTAATTTAATGAATCACGTTTTTACATGAACGCTTACAAAAGTCGATCAATTCAGCAAAAGGAAAGATGCAAATCATTAATACGTTCGAGATCCAAGTCCATCAATTCAACAAAAGCCCAACAAATTACAGAAATCCATGACCCGGCACAACTTTTGGATCAATCGGAAAATACAATAACTCATCAAGTGGACGTCAAAAAATTAGGAGTTAAAGTTGGCGGGGAATGATCATTCCTTCCATGGTGGCATGTTTACCATATTTAATCCATTAATGTATTTCTTTTTAATGAAATAACAAACAAAATTGTTCCAAAGCTTCGGTCTTCTTATTCTTTATCACTATTGAGCTTGACTCATCTTTGCTACTCCATAATGGGTGGATGGGTTGTTGATTTTCGAAAACAGTTTTCTAAATAAACACCACTTCTGTTTGTGATAGGTTTCTCTGTTGGTAGTTGCTGCAAAAAATAAATAAAAATAAAAAAAAAGTTATCATAGCATCTTCACCCTCAAGTATCATTGGACCATCTTGTTATCTTAGCATTACTCTAGTATGCAAACGATGAGGACGTTTGCCCTCACGTGGAGTATAGAATCATAATATCTTATCGTATTTATAAATTAAAGACTTCATCTAGAATAATAAATATGCAAATGCTTTTTTCATTCCACAATAAAAACCAAGTTACATCTGAATAATGGGTAAGCGAGCAACAAGCTGCACCGTTATCCCTTTTTGAATCGCAAAGCCTATTCTACTAAATACAAACCCTTGGTTCCTCAGGCTCTGTGAGTCACTGTGGATCACCTTCTGCATCCACTTCAAAAAGCGAACCGCCTCAGGAGCTAGGGATCCAAATGTGTAGAAGACAAACATAATGAACACGTGTTGATTCTCTAAACAGGCTGTCTCGTGCTTAGCAACCTTCCTAGCTTCCGACCTTAAAACCGCCTGTCCCGAAACGAAGCCACTGTCTCTCAGCCCCACCAATGGAGACACCCTAGTGAGGTCGACACACATGCTTACTCCCCGCCCAACCAAACACAAGGACGTCCACATGACACAGGATTGAGTATAGAGTAATAATATCTTATCACCAACTAACTTAGTAACTTATGTTAAATTTGGAGATTAAATTGTGATTGTTCATATTGTTTTTTAAAGGCGGGGTATTCAAGCTCACTAATATACCTCTTCATAGCCTACTTCAATATTCATAACAGACGATTTTTCTAGCAATCAAAAACAATTTTAGATTACTAATTTTCATGTATTGCGGCCTGCAGGGATGTAAGAAAATAAATTTTAAACCTTGTTATATGAGAGATTTCTAATTCGTAGTTAGTGATAATATACAAGTATCATTTCTTATTTGGTACAAATACAAAAATACAAAAATAAAATTTATTATGGATTTTGTAGCACCAAATTTTCAAAACCTTGTTTATTACTAATATTCAAGATGAGTCGAAATATGTAACGATGAAACATCAAAAAAAAAATCTCAATAGCAGAATTTATGCTCTGAAACTTTTTATTTTTCTTAAAACCCTTAAGACGTATCATGTAACTTAGAGTGTATTCAATTTTTTTTTAATTAAATTATGTTACGTTGATATTACATGGTATTACGAAGACAGTGTGAACAAGATAATGTGGAAGCATAAGTACTGTCTTTAGCATCAATTGTACATTAAATATAAATTAATAGTTCGTTGTTTTAATAACTAGTATTTAGGACCTGCATGTTACGGGTCTTCATAACCAAACAAAAAATACACGTACAAAGATTAAACATACACGCGAATTGCAGCGTGTTGACTCACCAAATTTAAATCGAAACGTAGAAGATTGTCCTAGAAAAATAGCCAAGTTTATAAAATACAGCTAGTTATATAAATGCATAAAGTATAGGGTTTATTAAAATTGAAATTAAAATCTCAATAGCAGAATTTATGCTCTGAAAGTTTTTGTTAAAACCTAACAAAAATGGAAGTTTGGATAGTAGATGCCACATGTTATCTACCAAGTAGTGTATGCAATCAACACTCTCCTGTTAGTCACCAAAGTTGATAATTAAGCTACAGGCAATGTACATAGAATACACATGTATATGTGTTCATGCACGTGTACAAATAACTCAGGCTGGATGGTGCAAAATAGAGACTCTAGCGCTTCATTCTACTATCTCAGCATCATTTAGGCACCACGTCAAAAGTTGATCGAATAAAGCCTCCTAATAACTTATTTCTCATATAATAAAATACGAAATAAACCAAGTTACATCTGGATAATGGGTAAGCGAGCAACAAGCTGCGCCGCTATCCCCTTTTGAATCGCAAAGCCTATTCTACTAAATACAAACTTTTGGTTCCTCGGGCTTTGCGAATCACTGTGGACCACCTTCTGCACCCGCTCCAAAAAACGAACTACCTCAGGGTCTAAGGATCCAAAAGTATCGAAGGCAAACGGAATGAACACATGTTGATTCTCTAGACATGCTGCCTCGTGTTTAGCAACCTTCCTAGCTTCCGCCTTCAAAACTGCCTGTCCCGGAACGAATCCACTATCTCTCAGCCCCACCAGTGGGGACACCCCAGTGAGGTCAACACACGCGTGCTTACCCCCCGCCTAGCCAAACACAAGGACGTCCGCAGGACGCAGGGTAGATCTTCCCTCTCGTGGGTCAGTCAGAAAATTAACAGGGGCTTCTTTCTTGGCTGAGATCCCGGCGCGCCTAAGCACATCCCATAAAACATCTCTAACCCAGTCATGACGATACTTGAACCCCGGCAATTCCTTACAGTGAAGGGCATGCTCGCCAAATCTATCCAAACAGGCTTTTTTACAAATGGGGCAAGAGTCGTCTGGCGGGAAAAGGGGAATCATGAGCCGGTATTTAAGGATGGCTCTGTATTCAACTGCTAACATCCGTTGCCCAAGACCTTCAATGGGCGCAACAGTCAAAAAATCTTGGGCATGAGCCCCCTTGAGACAAGCCAAAACTGCCTTTTGACGCGGGGTCATATCGAACCGCTCCTCCATATCCTGTGCGTGTTTACCATAAAGAGCACTCGCCAAAGTTTGTTGAGGTTTCTTGGGGGCGGTCTCCTTATCAGTAAAACCGCCTAGATCAAGTTCTGGGAGAGTTGTTCCAATATTACCAAGCGCAAGGGAGTAGTCAGGATCCACCCCCATAACACCAGCGCTTCGCAAGATGTGGTCCTGCAGTTTCCACGATTGGGCCCTGGACGCTACAAAAGCATATGCGGAGACGTCCTCCGCCGATATAAGCCCTAAGCCCCCGCAACGCATAGGGAAGGAAGCCAACCTCCACTGGAGGTCCCCAAAATGCGGTCCTCCGCTGACAACAATGTCTTCAACAGCCCCTCGCAGACCTGCATCAAAGATAGACACAGCCTCTTTGACATGTTCGGGTTGACAAGTCCGGAGCCCAAACACTAATTTAGCAACCCCCATGCACGAGCGCAACAGGAGGAGCTCACTTTGGGGGTCCCTTAAGTCCGACAGTCGTTTCATAAGATCAACCGCCCGAAGAGCTCGTCTAGATGCCAAAGACTGAATAAACCTTGCATCCCGACTAACCGCCCCCCGAGGAGTTTTAACCCCCCCTACGGGCCTGCTAATCTCGCTAGGGAATAAACCCGACACTTTCTTCGCACCATTGCATGACGGCCAAAAAATCTCCGTTTTCCGAATATTAAGCCTAAGCCCAAGAGATGCCTCCTCTGAACGGATAATGTCCAACGCCCTAAAAACTTCCTCTGCCTTACCAATGATAGTGCCATCGTCCAAGTACCAGGCATGGAAGGGCAAGGAGCAGGCGCCCTGTGTAACATTACGCATTTATACTTGTACGTTACGTATCATCATTAATAAAAACGTCAAGTTCCAGTATTATTGTTCGCATTTAATTATTTTTGTGGCATTTTGGGAACCCTAATACTATATTAATTATATATATATATATATTGTGGGAAAATGTTTTTAAAAAAATAGTGCTTGGGTCGGGACTCGAACCCGCGTCCCAAGCCGGTTCATTATACACACACATACAAACCAGCTGCTCTACCCATGATTCCTGTTTCAAACCCGGCACCTTATTATTATAACATGATTTTAAAATCATCTCAGTTGACTTGGAAAGTCAACTGAGATCAACAACTTACCAAAATCACAACCATTGACTCGTAATTGATCTGGAATTGACATAACAACGTGATTACCGGCCTACACTGAGTCATACACATGGCAATCACCAATCAATTCTTACCATTTAGATTAATGACGCGTCAAACATTCAAGACAAGGTCAACGTTACCAATTCGAGCATCCAAGCCACTACCCTATAAATTGAACCCCTCTGGACCTTCATAACTCGCCATTCATTCTTTCTAAACCTCCAATTTCTCATAACAAACTGTTGTTCTTGGAATTTTTGTTCGAATTGACTTTGAAGCCTTGACTTGTCGTTCGTGTCTGATTCAGTATTGTAAGTTTGATTCTTGTTGTGGGTTTCATTAATCGGCATATACACAACATTAACCCCATGATTAATTGGGTTAATGTTGTGTGAATTGCTCGATTGCAGAATCTAGGGCTCGTTTGCAAATTTTGGGGAAGAACACGATTCACTGATGTTATTTATTTTAAAGAAACAGAAACCAAACACAACCACTGGTCTGGACCAAGTGGTTGTGTCTGGTGCTCTCTGACCAAGCCACGGGTTCGATCCCCGGCTGTGGCAACCTTTTTTCTTTTTGTTTGTTTTATTTTATAAACAAATAAACTAATATATATATATATATATATATATATATATATATATATATAATTACTAGTATTTTAAAATTAGTTTTAAAATACTAAAACTCTTTTAATAATTCTACAAAAATTATTTTAAGTTAATCTAATGAAAAAGTTTAACTTACAATTTTTAGTTTTCAAAAATTTATTTATTTAATATATTTAATAAATAAATCAAGTTTATTCTATTATATTTATAAAATTCTATTAAAATATCAAAACAATTTTATAAATTTCCACAAAAATTATTCTGAGTTTATATGACAATAAACTTTTCTGAAATGATTTTTATTTCTGAAAAATCATTTATTTAATATTTTTAATCAATTTTTGTTAGTTTTAATCATAATTAAATCATAATAAATCCAATTTTTAATATTTTTGCACCAAAATTTTATATAAATTATTTCTGATTATTTGGAACAGAAATATAATTTTTAAACTAATAATTCTTTAATTTTAGTATTTTTAAATATTAAAGTTAAATTTTGACAATTTGTAATAAATAGATTTAATATTCTATTTTAAAGAAAATAATTTTGTAAAAATTATTTTTATACTTTAAACTCATTATTGTAACCATCTTAAATTCAAATTTTATGAAAAGATTTTTGTCTATTTATTTACTAAATTTCTCTCAATTATCAAACATTTTTATTATTAATCAAACAAGCATTTATCCCCAATTCGAAGCCCTAGAACATATACATTTGTAGACTAGATAGACTTAGACATATTTATTACCTTATTATAGGGTGATACTTGACACATTTGGGCAACACCACTATTCAATTTTTCAAGAAGTATAACATTTCGCTAAGGTGAGTTTTACATAGCCCCTTTCTATTTATCACCATTTTTGGGGTGAAATATGTTACAACATTCTATATGCAATTCAATCATCAAAGTGTCTATGTGTTTTTCTATGTTGCATTATGTCTTAAACATGACTAGGGTAAGCACAATTCTAGCATAATCATTAACATTGATCAGCCGACGACATACATTGATAGATCTATTGGACTAACAATCCCACCCGGATACGTGCCTCCTACAAAGGTAGCGTGGGTGTTTGTTATCGCACAACATATTCGAGTGAACCATGAGCGTATGGGATGTACCACAATACAACAGTCACAAGGGTTGATTATGCACTCGATTTACTTCTAGTATGTTTTAACATATGGACTAGACTTGCCATGACACATGAATTGCACAACATTTTTATTCGATTATTAAAACCTATGTAATTCTCACCAACTTTTGTTGACCCAAAATATTTTCAACTTAACATGTTTCAGGTTCTACTTGCTTGAAGATTTGAATTAATGCTTGAAGATGTGTGCATAGTTGTATTCAATTTGATGTACGAATTCTTGTAGAACAATTGTATGTAATTTATTTAAATCATTTAATGAAATTTATTATTCGCCATGAGCTACTGAACAATCATCAATACGTGACACCTCGATGTTTCCGCCATCGGTTGGGGTGTTACAGATTGGTATCAGAGCCATGGTTATAGGGAATTAGGTTATTAGAAAAATAATCTAGTCTATGACCATAGGATTTAACCAGTACTTGCTTCTTTTACTTGCTATTCTCTATCTCCCTCCTACTTCTTATCCCTACTTTCATCCTTACAAGAAGGTTTCTCTCCATCACTGGATCTACTCATAGGACAAAATCCTCAGGTTTAACCTGAACCACCTTGAGATCTCGTCGAAGTTCTAGATTTTAATAACGAACACGTGAAATCTGGAAGGGTGAACGCCTGTATTCTGAGTCTTCTGTCTAGGCTGGCATTGCGCATATATCCCAATCAGACGAGGGACCCGGATGCCTACCTGGGAATTCTCGGGATGAGTGTTCACTTATAGGCTAAAGCATGTCTTCATATGTTATTAGAATCTAGAATCTTTGATAAGTCAACGTTTTCGTTTATTCGTTTTAATTAATGAATAAATGATTACATTACTTATATAACCTCATTCATTTCATTGTGTCTCTTACAGATCATGCCTCCACGTCGCAGCGCTCGCCTTAACAGTGGTGACAATCATGATGAAGGGAGTAGCAATCACAACCATAACCACGACACTAACCACAACAACAATAACAACAACAACAATGGTGTCGATGCCCAACTGGCTGCGATCATTTCCCAACAAATGGCACAGTAAATCGCGACTCTGGTCCCTAACTTCCTAGCTCAAGTCATTCAGATGAACGGCAACGGGAACGGTAATGGAAACGAAAATGGAAATGGAAACCACAACGGGAACGGGAATGGTCTCCCAGCCTGTACTCTTAAGCATTTTAATTCCTGTAATCCCCCTAAGTTCAGTGGAGAAGAAGGAGCTACAGGACTCCTACAATGGTTTGAGGGTATTGAGAATACCTTCATTAACAGTGAGTGCCCCGAAAACTTTAAGGTCCGTTATGCCATGAGTGTTCTTCACAAACGAGCACTCACTTGGTGGAATGAGGAAAAGCGCACTCGTGGGGCTGAAGCTGCACTGGCCTTAACTTGGGATCAAGCTAAAGACATTACGAAGGCAGAGTTCTGCCCTTGTAATGAAATCAAGAAGCTGGAAGATGAGTTTCATGATCTTGCTCAAGATAGTGGAGAAAACCTTGCCTACAACACTCGTTTTCACGAACTTAGCCTACTGCTACCCCACAAGGTCACCCCCTTGCCTATTGCAATCGAAAAATACATTGGTGGCTTACCGATGCAGATTCAAGACACGGTGTGGGGAAGGAACCCTGCTACTTTGGAGGAAGCAAAACGTTTGGCTGCCACCCTAACAGATAACCATGTGAAGGCAGGAACCCTGACTCGGAAAGGGGAAAAGAATACTGTTGCAAAGGATACTCCCCAACCTGCCGTTGATATCAAAACTGAGGCCTCAACCAACGGAAAGTGCAAGGTCAGAAATTTTGCAATAGACACCACTGTCCCACCCAACAAGAAATGATACAACGGGAACCAGCCTAAGTGTGATACCTGCCAGTATGACCACCCAACCCAAGTACCCTGCCGACAGTGCACTAATTGTCAAAGGTATGGGCATCTTGCGGATGCTTGTCGAATTCCTGCTACAAACGCCCTTGCTGCTCCAAATAACCCAGCTAGAGACCCTCCAGCTACTTAACAGCAAACCCCACCATTTGAATGATGTCTACTTTTTAATTCTATGTATTGACACTTTTTGATTCAAGTAATAAATTCAAGTATTATCATAACATCTGAGTGCATGCTTGTTTGAATGTGAACTAATTGCTATATCTATAATCATACTTGCTTACTTGTACAACAATTAGTTGACTACCAAACAACCTACTCAACGATTGGTAGAGGTCATCATGTCTTTCCAATAGTCGGGAGAGGCCCTACAACCTGCTCAACGACTGGTGGAGACTATCGAACCTGCTCAACAATCGGTAGAGTCATAAAAGGACACAAAACCCTAATGTAAGGTAAATTGGTAATTACGGTCCGGAACGTAATCATGAATTTACAGGTACATTAAGGTAGTGAGAAATTTTATCAAGGTTTTCGGTAGTCGACCAATTGTAAACCTGGTGTCTTTCTTTTAACTTCGGGACGAAGTTCCTAAAAGTAGGAGAGACTGTAACATTACGCATTTATACTTGTACGTTACGTATCATCATTAATAAAAACGTCAAGTTCCAGTATTATTGTTCGCATTTAATTATTTTTGTGGCATTTTGGGAACCGTAATACTATATTAATTACATATATATATATATTGTGGGAAAATGTTTTAAAAAAATAGTGCTTGGGCCGGGACTCGAACCCGCGTCCCAAGCCGGTTCATTATACACACACATACAAACCAGCTGCTCTACCCATGATTCCTGTTTCAAACCCGACACCTTATTATTATAACATGATTTCAAAATCATCTTAGTTGACTTGGAAAGTCAACTGAGATCAACAACTTACCAAAATCACAACCATTGACTCGTAATTGATCTGGAATTGACATAACAACGTGATTACCGGCCTACACTGAGTCATACACACGGCAATCACCAATCAATTCTTACCATTTTGATTAATGACGCGTCAAACATTCAAGACAAGGTCAACGTTACCAATTCGAGCATCCAAGCTACTACCCTATAAATTGAACCCCTCTGGACCTTCATAACTCGCCATTCATTCTTTCTAAACCTCCAATTTCTCATAACGAACTGCTGTTCTTGGAATTTTTGTTCGAATTGACTTTGAAGCCTTGACTTGTCGTTCGTGTCTGATTCAGTATTGTAAGTTTGATTCTTGTTGTGGGTTTCATTAATCGGCATATACACAACATTAACCCCATGATTAATTGGGTTAATGTTGTGTGAATTGCTCGATTGCAGAATCTAGGGCTCGTTTGCAAATTTTGGGGAAGAACACGATTCACTGATGTTATTTATTTTAAATAAACAGAAACCAAACACAACCACTGGTCTGGACCAAGTGGTTGTGTCTGGTACTCTCTGACCAAGCCACGCGGGTTCGATCCCCGGCTGTGGCAACCTTTTTTCTTTTTGTTTGTTTTATCTTAAAAACAAATAAACTAATATATATATATATATATATATATATATATATATATATATTGGGGAAAGGGATTAAAGAAACCCTTCAAAATGAGTAAACCCCCACAAACCCAATGAGTGGACCACAATCATCCACATATCCCTTCAACTTTATTATTTTTTTATTAAGAGAAGGTTATTATAGTAATTACACACACCCCACCACATATATAAGTGTTTCTTTCTCTCTCCCATTTCAAATTTTCACATTCCCTCCACCTTACCCTCTCCCTCATCCTCTCAATCTGTGTTTACAGATCTGAACCAGCTCAATCTGTGTTTACAGATCTGAATCAGCATCATCGTCATCTCGAAGCTCGAACCACGAACAACACTATCATCGTCAATCTGTTTTTTTTTTGTACAACCAACACCACATTCGGTGGTGACCGGACAAAGACCGCCGGAGAAGCTCACCGGAGAAGACGACCGGAGTAGACGACCAGGTTATGAATGATTATTCCTCCTTACTCTGTTTTTACGCTTCTTACTCTGTTTTTTGTAAATGAATTGATAATTTTCTAGGATTCATATTCTAGTTTTTTGTGACATAAACTTGCTGCTTTACATGTAATTGGAATTATTATTATTATTATTATTATTATTATTATTATTATTGTAAGCTTATAACTTGCTGCTTTAATTTTTGTTAGATTGAATTTTTTTTGTTTATGATCGACTCTTCATTTGATTTTATTGTAATTGTTTGTACAGAGTCAACTCTTCAGTTTGTTTAATTTTTTATTTTTTTTTTAAGTTGGAAATAATTGTTGTTTTATTGTGTGTTACTAGCATCTCTTTTTTTTGGTGATTTATTATGTTAAACATCGAAAATGATTTTTCGTTTTCTGTTTTATGTTCGTAGTATCTTTTGTGTATAGTTAGGGTGTTTTTATCGTCTATATTTTCGTATAATCTTTGTGTTTAGTTAGCCTGTTACGTGTGTAGCATATATATTTTTCTGCAGTCAAATTATGTTTTTCTGTTTCCCAGCATATCAAATTCTGTTCTATGTTTATTGCAGACTACATAAGTGTTGTCAGTGTTTTTCCTGTTACACATGTAAATAATTGTTGTTTTTTTGTAAATAATTGTTGTTTCACATGTAAATAAGTGTTGTCTGTATTTTTTTTTAAGTTGTAAATACTGTTGATGCACTTTCTATGGACGTCACTGTCGAATAAGACTAGGATTGAGTCTTAGTAATGTGTTACATGAGATTGTGGTGATCCATAAGGGCATTTTATGGATCTGACGCATTTGTAAAATATAGGACAATACCAAAGCTAGATTCGACCTATATACACTGGGCGAATGTGGAAGTTTTCCACATTCGACCATTACAAATGGGCGAATGTGGAAATGCTCCACATTCGACCATTCAAAAGGGGCGAAGGTGGCTTTTGGGTATTGGACTATAAATAACAATCTCATGTGTTATTGTTCATTTGGTGATTTGAGTTTGTACTTTGAATGCTCTCAAGGGGGAGGTCATGCCCGACCTCCCTCGGCCCCGAGATAGATGTTTATCCTACTGATGACAGTGTCTGTAACCGTTTCTGAATTAATACGAATCTGTGATGACTTTGTTATCGTATGTTTCTGTCTCGTCTCGAATCTCCCGTCTGAAACCGAGTTGTTTTCGTTTAATTGATCCATGAATTCGATTTTTCACCGGATTCTCAACTGGTATCAGAGCTATGGTACCGATTTGAACGATCTAACAGTCGTTTGAATCAATCACAACTCGTTTTCATGATTTCAGACGTTAAAGTTCAGTTCTTGATTGAAAGGTTGAAACCCTAGAAACCCTAGATTCTTAATTGAACCCAAAACCATGTGATTTCACCATGTTTTTGTGAATTCGAGGGTTAGGTTTTCATTTCCGCACCTTTCTGAACAAGTTTCATCATCAAATTCAAAGAATTAGAGTGATTATGGACTGATTTGAAGAAAATATTGAACAAGAACACGATCAGTCTGCACATTCGCCCCTTTCATAAAGTCGGGCGGGCGAACGTGGAATTCCACTGGGCTAATGTGGAATTCTACTGGGCGAATGTAGCATGTTTTGGGCGAACCTGGAATTTTGTTATGTGGATTTTCACTTTCGGGTGTCTATTTCACCTTCGGTTCATCGGGCGGGCGAAGGTGGATAGAAAGTGGACGAACGTGAGTGTAAATGGGCGAAAGTGAAAAGTATTATTCATATTCTACATTCGAGTCTCTATTTTGGGCGAAAGTGGAGTTCCCAGGGGCGAATGTAGAATTTAAGGCCTAAAAAAAAATTTCGAAAGACAATTTTTGAAGATTTTTAGGAAGAATGGTGATGATGTCTTCACAAATTGTTGAAGAAATGATGATGAAACGTTTTATTGTGGGGTAGTCATGAGAATCAACAGTATGATAATCAGATTCAAATGACTATTATGGGCCAGAAAATAGACAGATTTTATTCCGCATGATGAGAACAGTCAACCCAGTTCCTGTGTGTTTGAAGGAACTTGTTCTAAAGAGTTGTTATGAAGAAGGAAATCAAGTTTGAGATTTCAATGTTCTGAAAGTAATGAGGTATCCTAGTAGGAGTCATGTGGCACGTAGGTTCAACGAAAGTTTCAAGATCACAGTCCTGAAGAATTTTAAGAGCTATTGGTAGATATTGTTGGCCCCGCCGAAAACTTCAGTTTCTGAAGCATTTCAAGTCCTCCAATTAGTACTGGTAGTTCCTGATGAAAGCTTCTGATTGCTTGTTCCACTCGTCTACGGCTTGTATTCTGTCGAACAGATGAAGTTACTCAAGAACATGATTGATTTATCATACGGGATCTCAGAGAAACTTGGTGAAGCATCAGTCAAGGGGGAGATTGTTGATGTAACAATGTGACTGATACTTCAACAATTATTGACTGAAGATGCTAGGAATTTTCAAAGAGGAGAATGTGTTGATGTGCAAGAGATTTGTGGATTCGCCAGCAACGTCCAAGGGGGAGATTGTTGATGCACTTTCTGTGGACGTCACTGTCGAATAGACCAGGGTTGAGTCTTTGTATAGTGTTACATGAGATTGTGGTGATCCATAAGGGCATTTTATGGATCTGACGCATTTGTATAATATAGGACAATACCAAAGCTAGATTCGACCTATATACACTGGGCGAATGTGGAAGTTTTCCACATTCGACCATTACAAATGGGCGAATGTGGAAATGCTCCCACATTCGACCATTCCAAAGGGGCGAAGGTGGCTCTTGGGTGTTGTACTATAAATAGCAATCTCATGTGTTATTGTTCATTTGGTGATTTGAGTTTGTACTTTGAATGCTCTCAAGGGGGAGGTCATGCCCGACCTCCCCCGGCCCCGAGATAGATGTTTATCCTACTGATGATAGTGTCTGTAACCGTTTCTGAATTAATACGAATCTGTGATGACTTTGTTATCGTATGTTTCTGTCTCGTCTCGAATCTCCCGTCTGAAACCGAGTTGTTTTCGTTTAATTGATCCATGAATTCGATTTTCTACCGGATTCTCAAATACTTGTTGTTTTTTTGTGTGTTACTAGCATCCCTTATTTTTGGGTGACTTATTATGTTAAACATCGAAAATCATTTTTCGTTTTGTGTTTTATGTTTGTAGTATCTTGTTGTTTAGTTAGGGTTTCTAGATCGTCTATTTTTTCGTATATTTTTTGTGTTATGTTAGGTTGTTTACGTGTGTAGCATATATGTTTTTTTTGCAGTCAGATTCTGTTCTATGTTTTCTAGCATATCAAATTCTGCTCTATGTTTACTGCAGACTACAAAAGTTGTCTGTTTTTTCCAGTTACACATGTAACAATTGCGTGTTTTTGCACCATGTCTTTCTATTTTTTTTTGTTTGGTTTTCGAATGCATGAGTTTGTTTATGTTACCTATGTCTTTTTTTTTTTTACAGAAATTGTCTGTTTTTGTATGCCTATGTTGTTTAGTTATGGTTTCTAGATCGTCTATATTTTCGTATATTTTTTGTGTTATGTTAGGTTGTTTACGTGTGTAGCATATATGTTTTTTTGCAGTCAGACTCTGTTCTATGTTTTCTAGCATATCAAATTTCTGCTCTATGTTTACTGCAGACTACCAAAGTTTTGTCTGTTTTTTCCAGTTACACATGTAACATTTGTGTGTTTTTGCACCATGTCTTTCTTTTTTATTATTTTTTTCGAATGTATGAGTTTGTTTATGTTACCTATGTCTTTTTTTTTTACAGAAATTGTCTGTTTTTGTATGCCCCCACATATGTGTTTAGTTAAGGTGTTACGTGTGTAGCATATCTTCTTTTTTTTATTGCAGTAAATGTGTGTTTGTGTGCAGTCAGAATGTTTTGATGTTTTTGCAGACTACAAAATTTTTTAGGTGTTTGCAGAAAAAAATTCATGTTTACACACGTAACACTCGATTTTTTTAACCAGATTTGTTTTTGTTAATAGTGGAATCATGAATTCCAACCCCAGCACTCCCCCTTGGGAGGTTTTTGAGGCCCGTCAGCAACTCATCCCTATCGCACCCGAGCCACCTCAACTTGAACCGGTCATG
The DNA here is from genome assembly GCA_030844895.1 of Ambrosia x helenae. Taxonomy (NCBI): domain Eukaryota; kingdom Viridiplantae; phylum Streptophyta; class Magnoliopsida; order Asterales; family Asteraceae; genus Ambrosia; species Ambrosia x helenae. The sequence continues at coordinate 77,914,236 of CM061230.1, forward strand.
CCATTTGGACCTGAATTACTACCACATGTTGAATTAGATGTACCCCCTGTTGAAGCTGAACATGAACCCCTCCCCCCTGTAGAACCGGTTATACCCATAGACCAGGCAGACGGTGGGTTTATAAGCGACGATGATTTCGATTGGAATGTGGCATATGATTACGTTTTCCCAGAAGAATATCCGATACCAGAAGACTATATGACACCGGAAGATGATGCTCATGATGTAGCTCACACACTTGAATGGGCTGTTGGTTACGAAACAGACCCAGGGGCTGAATATGAAGAACCATATGAACCGAAATATAACAGACCTGGGCTGTCGGTTATGTCTCAGGAAGGTGGGCGTATTAGGGCAGAATGGGAGGGTATAAGTTATACCGAGGAACAGTGGGCTTTTTATGTCAAATATGGGTATTGGATGCCGTCTGCTACTGTTGGTTGCAATGCAGGATGTCTGGGTTTGCACATTACATATGAAGAATTGGCTTTTTATGAGAAGAATGGTTATTGGAAGCCAAAGGATGGTGTATGAATCTTTTTAATAGTATGTTTTTGTTGTTGATATAGTATAAACATTATGTTTGTGTAGCTTTTTTTTATTAGTATGGAACAAATGTTGTTGGCTGATGCATCTTAACATATTATGTTTGTCTCATGTTGTGAGTTTAATCTTAAAGTTATATATTATGTTTGTTCTTTTTAAAAGTAGTGAATATTAAAAAGAGAAACGATTTTTGCCTTTTCGTTACGGACGCAACAACCCTCGTGTTGGTACAATAAAACCCAAAAAAAAAAAATGTGGTAATAAATCTGATTCTAAACTACTGCTGGAACAGTTGCTATAATTCTTATTGTTACGTACGCAACACTGCGTATGTTACATATGTAACTCGGGCATCTGACAATTTATATAACAATGTGAAAAAAGTAAGAGAGAGATGATGTGATGGGGGTGTCATATCAGCTTTTGTCAGTCTCTTTTTCAGAAAAACCAAATTACCCTATTACCCTTTCTTGTCCTTTATCACATATTTAATTAAATTAATATTATAGAAAAAATGGTGACCATAGATTAAATGGATGGATGGCTAGGATTTAGTTTACAAGGTTTACTCATTTTGAAGGGTTTTTATTATAACCATCCCCTATATAAATATATATATATATATATATAATTACTAGTATTTTAAAATTAGTTTTAAAATACTAAAACTCTTTTAATAATTCTACAAAAATTATTTTAAGTTAATCTAATGAAAAAGTTTAACTTACAATTTTTAGTTTTCAAAAAATTTATTTATTTAATATATTTAATAAATAAATCAAGTTTATTCTATTATATTTATAAAATTCTATTAAAATATCAAAAATTTTTTATAAATTTCCACAAAAAATTATTCTGAGTTTATATGACAATAAAATTTTCTGAAATAATTTTTATTTCTGAAAAATCATTTATTTAATAGTTTTAATCAATTTTTGTTAGTTTTAATAATAATTAAATCATAATAAATCCAATTTTTAATATTTTTGCACCAAAATTTTATATAAATTATTTCTGATTATTTGGAACAGAAATATAATTTTTAAACTAATAATTCTTTAATTTTAGTATTTTTAAATATTAAAGTTAAATTTTGACAATTTGTAATAAATAGATTTAATATTCTATTTTAAAGAAAATAATTTTGTAAAAATTATTTTTATACTTTAAACTCATTATTGTAACCATCTTAAATTCAAATTTTATGAAAAGATTTTTGTCTATTTATTTACTAAATTTCTCTCAATTATCAAACATTTTTATTATTAATCAAACAAGCATTTATCCCCAATTCGAAGCCGTTGAACATATACATTTGTAGACTAGATAGACTTAGACATATTTATTACCTTATTATAGGGTGATACTTGACACATTTGGGCAACACCACTATTCAATTTTTCAAGAAGTATAACATTTTGCTAAGGTGAGTTTTACATAGCCCCTTTTCTATTTATCACCATTTTTGGGGTGAAACATGTTACAACATTCTATATGCAATTCAATCATCAAAGTGTCTATGTGTTTTCTATGTTGCATTATGTCTTAAACATGACTAGGGTAAGCACAATTCTAGCATAATCATTAACATTGATCAGCCGACGGTATACATTGATAGATCTATTGGACTGACAATCCCACCCGGATACGTGCCTCCTACAAAGGTAGCGTGGGTGTTTGTTATCGCACAACATATTCGAGTGAACCATGAGCGTATGGGATGTACCACAATACAACAGTCACAAGGGTTGATTATGCACTCGATTTACTTCTAGTATGTTTTCACATATGGACTAGACTTGCCATGACACATGAATTGCACAACATTTTTATTCGATTATCAAAACCTATGTAATTCTCACCAACTTTTGTTGACCCAAAATATTTTCAACTTAACATGTTTTAGGTTCTACTTGCTTGAAGATTTGAATTAATGCTTGAAGATGTGTGCATAGTTGTATTCAATTTGATGTACGAATTCTTGTAGAACAATTGTATGTAATTTATTTAAATCATTTAATGAAATTTATTATTCGCCATGAGCTACTGAACAATCATCAATACGTGACACCTCGATGTTTCCGCCATCGGTTGGGGTGTTACACCCTGCACACGGAGGATCAGCGGATGAAGAACCAGCGCAAAGAGAAGGGGGCCGAGAGGGTCCCCTTGCTGCACCCCTGTGGTAGCCCCAATATGGGTATCCCCCACATATAATCTGGCGGGTTGCACATATAAAAATTGGACCCACAGGAAGATAGATGGGCATCTGCAACTAACTTCCCTGAGAAGTGTCGTACGGTCCACCTCGTTAAAGGCGTTAGAAAAATCAACAGTGAGCATAGCCAGGGACCCGTCAGAATGGAACGCGCTCAGAAACCTGTTAGCACTGTGCAGCACCGCTTCTGCCCCATTAGGGACCCCAACCCAAACTGAAAATCCCCCAGATAGGTTGCCATCTCTTTACCCACTTTACGCATAGCGACTTTTGACACCAATCTTCTCCAAATGGCCCCCACTGCAATGGGCCTAATCCCGTTGTAAGGCTTTAATAGGGGGGTCAACGGTGCCGAAGCAATGAACTCCGCCAGAGCTTTAAGACATAACCCCCCAAGCCACAAGTTGACAACATCGGTGATGGCTTTAAGGAGCCCGGAGGCAGTTGGAGACTAACAGAAAATAGAATAAAGCGCCTTAATCATTACCCAATTATTCCTTTATTCTTTTATTTTATTTTTGTTTTTTATTTTGATTTTACAAAAAAAAAATATAATTTAAACTAAAAAATAAAAATAAAAAACCAATACAAAAATAAAACCTAATACCCAAAAAAAACTACTAGTTATTGAAATATTTATCTCAAAAACGTTGTTTCTCTATTTCCATTGTCTTCCGGTTGTTGTCAGGGAGATGCGAGAAATCTTTCTAAAGGAACTTAAGATCTTCCACCCTTTGCCTTTCCAGTTGCAATTATTGTTTTTGTTCATTCAGCGAAAGAATACGAGCAAGTTTTTCGTCAAATTTGGAGAAGTTTGAACCCACCTTGGTATCCGTTGTTGTTGACGACGAGGTGACTTTGCATTTGGACTTCGCTTATGCAGCTGCCTTACTTTTATCTGTCCTGGGCGGGCATGCCAGCTCATGCTGCTCCTAAAACTCAAGGCCGTCAGTGATATCATTTAAGTTGAATCGAGAATGAGCATCTGATCCACCTATAGACGAGTGAGGCTCTAGTGTGCCAGAGGTACTCTAGGACCGCTTAGACAAACGACCGGTAGGGCCTGGTGGCACAACTACCACTTTGGAGACTTTGGAAGTAGTTCGAAGAGTTTTTCGAAAGTAAACACAGAGCCACAGGTAATTGCTTACTCTTTATTTTTAGTAAGGCGGTTGTAAATGTTGTTGAAGTTGGAAATTTTTGTTCTCATTGTAGTCCATTTTCCTGAGAATGAGTCGTTGGAGCAGTAAGGTGTGTGGTTCATCTCCTTGAAAATATTTTCACGAATGCGATGTCAGAACACAAGTAATTGCTCTTGATCGTCGCCTATGTTAACAACTTAAACATTTTTAAGTAAACAAATTTAAATAAATAATTGGGTCTTCAGAAACGTCGAGCCACGCTCGTGCTAGAGCGTACCCCTCCTTCGTTGTCCCCTTCTAATGTGACTTTGGAGCACGTTCTTCCTCCGGTTGCTTCCTACGATGTCTACGTGTCTTGCAACTACCGGATGCGCCTTGGTTTTAGGGTTCGGGTTGGGTTTCGGGTATGGGTTGATATTGATATAGGGAGACATTAGGGGTAGTGTAGAATAATATGCAAACTCGGGCATTGGCATCTGCGGGGTCATTGGGGGTTGTGACAATGGCATGTCCCATCGTGGTGAATTATCGGTGGGTTGTAAAAGATATTCGCCAAACCGGTATTGGGATTTGTCACCCATGGAGAGTCTTGCGTTTGTATGTTTCGCGGGTTGTTTGGATCATATGCGTTTGGGTCGTTGTTAAACGGAAACATAGTGGAAGTGGGTTTTGGAATTAGATTTTTGTATTTTGGAAGGGATTTTTTTAGTTGAGAGAGGAAAAGTTAAGGGATGTGTGTAAAAATGTGGAATATAATGTTTAAAAAATAGTTTTTAACTTTTTTAAGGGTATGTGTAGTGGTGGATAGTTATGTTGGGGTTATAGGATTAAAATATTAAAAAGTAATAGAAAAGGTGTTATGTTGGGGTTATGGAAAAAGAGGGTGTAGTGGGAAGGAGGGTTATGTTGGGGTTATAAATGATTGGTAATGATTGGTTAATTATTGTTTTTTATTTAAATAAGAATATTTAATACTTAATAATATTTCATTAAAAATAAAAAAATTACAAATACTAAAACAAAAAAAAAATACAAATACTAAAAAAAAAATTACAAACCATAAATAAAAGATAAAAATACTAGAAACCATATTTTTTTTTCGATTTTTGCCTTTCGGCTCATAGCCATTTCCAGCGCTTTCCCCTCTAGGTGGTCAAAGTTTGACGTGTAAAAAGCAAAGTCGCGTTCAAACTGTCGTTCCTTCATGATGTCAACGACCTCTCGGTTTTCTTGGATACGCTGAGCCCCGATATCGCGCAAGTCTTGGAGCCGCTGGTTCATTTCAGCAAATGCCGGGACTAACTTATCAACCCCCGACGAAGACTCCGTCCGTGCGGCTCGAGCAGCCCGTCGACCGGCGGGACGAGGTAGCTCCTCCGCCCCCTCCTCCCCTACAAAAAAGGGATTTTCTTCTGGTGAGTTGAGGTCGACATAACGCGCGTCAGACGTAGGCGTTTCGGGATCAACCGAGTCAGAGGTCCTCGACTTTTTTGAAGGCCTCATATTTTTGGCCCTAGATGAAGAAGATCCAACAGTTGGGCGCACGGGGTGCCATTTGGTGCAGTCTTTCAGCACGCGCCAACATTTCACGTACGCGAAATTCCCGTACGTCTGATTGTATTCTTCCAAAGCCGCCACAAAGACATCCTCGTCACTTTGCCCACTTTTCCACCCGAACTTGGTGCGCTGATAAATGGCCTGAAAATTTGTGCATTTTTGGTTGATATCGGTCCACTTGCCCGATATCGAATCATTCTCCCGGTAGCCTTCTCCTTTACCCGAGAGATCAAAAAATATTTCCCGTACTCTTTTCCAAAAATCGCCTTTAGATTGATAGTTGGCTGAAAAAAACATACCAAAAACTATAACATTACCAAACAATATAACATTACCAAAAAACATTACCAAAAAATATAACATTATACCAAAAAACATTACCAAAAAATATAACATTACCAAAAATTATATATCTTACCAAAAAAATTTAACATTACCAAAAAAATATATAATATCTTACCGACTTCAGGATCCTCCGACACGTCAACCCACGCTCGGGTTAACGAGTACAACTCGTGGTCGGTCCATGGTATAACCTTTTTCTTGGCACGACCCGCCCGTCTCTTTTCTTGCGTGACTCCGTCGCGCGGGTGCCTTGCCTCGCCCGGGCTCTTCCTCTTCAACCGGGCCTTGTGTCTCCGGAACCGACTCTTGCCAAGCATTTGAAGAGCCGAACATTTGGGATGACCCGTACACTTGTGTTTGGCCAAACCCACCTCCTATGGGCATCCCAAAACTCCCTCCCATGTTAACATTATACATGTTCGGGTCCCAACCATACGGTTGGTTTAAGAGGTTCGTGAAACTTTGCGGGTTTGAACCCGAACCCGGAGCTATAGGTCGGGTGTTGTCGCCACTGGTTTGGGAACCAAACCCGAAACCTCTACCGAAAGGATTCATCTCTTCCCTCACAATAAAATTTCAAAGTGTGTGTGTGTAGTGTTTGTGTAGCTGAAGATTGTATATGTGTGTGAGTCTTGTGTTGTATGTATATTTATATACAAATTTTTTTTTTTTTTTTTTAATAAATGCTTCGAATAAAGCACCCCAACCACCGGTCAAAGCATTCAAACCTGCCATTATACTCCCAATGCATGCATAACGCTCGCTATGTGGGGAACAAACCAAACCCAAAACGCCCTATAGCGCCTGGGGGGCGGTGTTCCCCGGCGCTATAGGGCTAATAACGCCGTATAACGTGCTCCACTACAGGTGCTCTAATACATATGACTGTTGAACCGTCAAAAAATTTATTGGCCCCACCAACATGGTTGTTTGCCATTGTTATTGTGCTAACGGACAAAGAATAGTGCCCCTCCGATGGCGCTCAGGAAACAAGGGAGGGGGTGCTATTGAGGGAAAATTTGCTTAGGTGGCAGGGGCACCACCATTGCACCGGGTACCCTAATAATTAATAAAGAATTGATATACTATGATAAATATATACTTGTATAATGATGAGTGATACACACATGGTCTAAGAAAAACTAATTAGCTCTCTTTGAAAGGTATTCGGTATCGTCACATTTTAACCAAGCAAGGTTCACCCCTTCTTTGTTGGTGAGTGGGACCTATATATGGCTGCCCTTATATAACTGCTCTAGACATTCATAACTCAGCACAACCAAATCATATCTAATATATAAGAACCAACTATTTCTTGGATATGGAATTCCAAAGAAAATGACATTAGTGAAAAAAGTATGTGAGATTTATTCACAACTTTCAAAGCTTGAAACACTCAAACCTTGTAACGATGTTGATAACCTCTTCACTGAACTCGTCCACACATGCATCCCTCACTCTTCTATCAATATAGCCACTTTGCCGGAAGGTGTTCAGGAAATTAGGACTAAGCTCATTAGACTATGTGGTGAGGCCGAGGGCCATCTTGAAGCTCACTTTGCCACCATTTTAGGCTCATTCAAAATCCTCTTCACCACCTCACCCTATTTCCTTACTACTCCAATTATCTAAAGCTTAGCCGTCTCGAGTATGACATCCTTACGCAACATTATTCCACCACAACACAAGACCCCAAATGCGTCGCATTTGTGGGATCTGGCCCCTTACCCCTCACCTCAATCACCTTGGCTTCTTGCCATCTCAAGGAAACAACTTTTCACAACTATGATATTGACTCATTGGCGAATTCACTGGCCTCTCGTCTAGTTGTGTCTGATGATGACTTGTCCAAAAGAATGGTCTTTCACACCGCAGATATAATGGATGTGACTGATGAGCTGCAAAACTATGATGTGATTTTCTTGGCGGCGCTTGTAGGGGTGAATATTGATGAAAAAGTTAAGGTTATTCAACATCTGGCCAAGTACATGGCTCCTGGTGCCATCCTCATGCTTAGGAGCGCCCATGGTGCTCGAGCTTTTCTCTACCACGTTGTGGACCCTCAAATTCTTAGAGGATTTGATGTTCTCTCGATTTACCATCCGGATGACGATGTCATAAACTCTATTGTGATCTCACGTAGGCATGGGAGGCCAGCAAACACCATTGATCATAATGCACTACAAAAGAAAGCGCCGTATGCAAACGCAAAAATGGTCGACAATCCGTCCCTATTTTCAACTTATTTGTTAGCTCGAAAAGAACTTTATCACCAATCCAATTTACGACTAACTTTTGGGACCGAAATGGCCGTGAAGCCAATTTTAGGAACAAAAAGATTGGTCTGTGTATTTCGGACCGAATTTGGGACACAACCATTTATAACCCAATATGTGATCGCCCTTCTTTGCGTCCAATGTGTAGCCGTGTGTTTTGCTACCGAAATTGTGGCAGCGTGTTTTGCCACCACCAGTTTTGCGATCGTTTTCCAGTCGCAAACGCGTCTCGAATTTGCTATAGAATTTGTGGCAGCGTGTTTTGCCACCACCAGTTTTTGCGATCGTTTTCCAGTCGCAAATGCGTCTCGAATTTGCTATAGAATTTTAAGAAAAAAGTTGCTACGTTTTTAAAATCTTCAAGTTTCATGTTTAAGTACATATATAAATTTTCAAAAATGTACGTGTACAAATCAAAGGAAATGTATCAAAAATCACATAAATAACTATATGTTTGATTATATTAAGAGTATGGGTACACTGATCATATGGAGTCAGTCCTAAAACAATAAATTAGAGAGTAAGAAAAGGAAATTATTTGTATGAATCAAGACTTTAGTCCTAACACTGATCACATATTCATCTTCTTTCACTGAGAGATTCTCAAAATCTCTTCTCAATCCCTGCAGTTTTATGGCCTTTACTCCATTTTCATTAACATTCTTTTGATCAGTAGTAGCGATTCTAGAAAAAAATAATTAATTATTAAATAAAAATAATAATAAGCCGTATATAATATATAAGCCCGAATATTAAATGTAAGCCCAACCCAAAATAAAGCCCAATTATTTCTATGATGTTTGTGTTTGTGTGTAAGACTATTTTCCGGATTTATTTGTTTTATTTTTCTTTTAAACTTTCTTTTACAATATATTGCGAGGTTTGATTGTTTGGTTTATATTAATTGCTAACTTTCTATTCGGAATTCGGAACACAAGTTAGAGAAAAAAAAATTCGGTTCAATTTGGTTGAAATCGGTTTGTTTGGTTTTAAACCGAAACCAAACTGAATTCAATTTGGTTGAATTTGGTTCGGTTTACATATTCCTAATTTGGTTTGGTTCGGTTTTTTATTTGGGGTACAAAATTTGAAAACCGAACCAAATGAACCATGTAAACCGTAAACCGAACCGATGAACACCCCTGTCCATATCCCATAGATCTCTTGAAGACCCTAGGATGGTTTTGACCCTCATACTGTAACTCCAATGCTCATAGGGTAGTAGCAGTAGGTAGATTACTTGTTTGTTCAGCCATGACAGATGATGGAAACTGAATTGGAATGTATTGATACTCTAGCTCTGATATCACTGTTGGAGGATGTTTGGGATTGCGTTTTGAATCTGATTTTTAAATTATTGCGTTTTCAAAACGCAGATAATCAGTTTTTAGTGTTTGGGATTGCGTTTTCAAAACGCAGATAATCAGTTTTTTAGGCTACCAAAACGCAATAATCTATAAGCAGCTCCACCCCTCACTACTAGAAAAAACACCTACCATGACACGCATTTTATGACACATAGTCTTTTATGACACGCAAAAGCGTGTGTCATTAAAAAACTGTCATGGATTTTAAAATCTTGTTAATTAATGACACGCATTTTTGCGTGTCAAGAATTTAATGTCAAGAAAACAAAAACACACGACAGTATAAGATATGCGTGTCATTATTTTGTGTCATAACTATTTCCCAATTTCTATTAATTTTCCCTCCCATCATATCCCGCCCCCTCTGCTCTCTTTTTTAACCTAATTCCCAAATTCTATTTTCCCCACACATACACACACTAACGCTGTGTTCCCGAGTTAACTAAACGGGAGAAAAGAAAAGAAAGGAAAGGAAAGATGTGTTCCCGAGTTTCATTAAAGGAAGGAAAAGAAAGGAAAACAAAATATGGTGTGTTCCCGAGTTTCATTAAAGGAAGAAAAGAAAGGAAAACAAAATATGGTGTGTTCCCGAGTTTCATTAAAGGAAGGAAAAGAAAGGAAATGGAAGGAAATAGAAGGAAAACTAGTTAAAATCCTTTAGTTTAGTTTTTCTTCTGATTTGGAAGGAAACGGAAGGAAAGAACATTTATCCTTTCTTTTCCTTTCCTTTCCCTTCCTTCAATTCTTTTCCTTTCTTTTCCCTCTTTAAGTTAACTCGGGAACACAACTTAACACTTTTAGAGGAAGATGATGTTGGTTCGCGGTGGTGGAAAGAGAAGGGATCAGAGGAAGATGATGGTGGCTCGCGGTGGTGGTCTGCAGGAGGACCAATCTTTCCCTCATCCATTTCCAAACATCAATCATGGTAAGTCACCTTCTTCCTCTTCCATTAACAATTAAAACTACTCTAATCATCATCTCAATATCTTTATTGCTTGTTTCTTCAGATCATCTTGACAAGAACCGTAAGGCCATCTCCAAATACCTCTTTCAAGGTCTATTTCTAACCCTAATTTTTTACTCTTTTTTTATAGATCTTATTTTTGTTCATTAGTGGTTAATTGTTACTGAAACATATTAGTTGAAATACTACAAGTTTAAATTTCCCTTTGTTTATGTAATTTACTCATGTTTATTTAGACTTCATGCTGTTCATAGTGATTAGCTGTTATTAAAACATATTAATTAATATACTTCAAGGTTTAGATTAATGTTAATATTTCATGTTGTTCATAGTGATTTAACTTTTATTGAAACATATTAATTGGTGGACTTCAAGGTCTCAGTTTCTCTATTAATGTAATTTACAAATGTTTTATGGTTATAGTTGTTAATTGCGCCCATAGCGCCCGCTATAGCGAATAGCGTAGCTTAGTGCTCATGTGTCCCTATATGGTTGATAGCGGGGAAATAGCAACATTTTTGTATTTTTTTATTTTTTTTTGTTTAATATACATATTAAATATCTTTAAAAATTTTATCCAGCGTTTTATACTTTATTGCTTTATTTAATGTTTTTTTAACCTGAAACATATTAATTGGTGAACAGAGGGCGTGTGCTTTGCTAAGAAGGATTACAATTTGGCGAAGCATCCGGAAATCGATGTTCCAAATCTGCAGGTGATTAAGCTCATGCAGAGCTTCAAGTCAAAGAGTATGTGAAGGAGATGTTCGCTTGGATGCATTACTACTGGTATTTGACCAACGATGGGATCAAATTCCTCAGAACTTATTTGAATCTTCCATCTGACATTGTTCCCGCCACTTTGAAGAAATCAGCTAAGCCTCTCGGTCGTCCTACTGGTGGACCTCCCGGTATATTTACTGTTTTTATTCCATTTAAATATGTGTGTGTTGTTCATATAGTGATTGAACTTGGACTCTATGATTATTTTGAGCCTTAGGTTTGGATAATTATTAAAAGCTGGTATATGTTTTTAGGTATGCAAGTGCTATCAAGAGCAATCCGGATGATTATGATGCACTTTATAATTGGGCACTAGTTCTTCAAGTCTAAGTAACTATCAATCTATCATTCATATTGTTGTTTGTAATTAGATAATGTAGCTGCACTACATCTGAAATACTTACAAGTGCATCATAGTTTTTATCTACAGGAATGTGCAGATAATGTTAACTCAAATGCTAATTTACATATTAAATATGCATTGCTTGAAGAGGCTTGCACAAAATATGACGAGGCTACCCAGTTAAACCCTGCGCTGCATGACGTATGTGTTGGATTTACATGTACGGTTTCGATAACTTAACACTACCGACTGAGCTGTGACCCGTAAGAGTTACACCTTGGGCAATGAACATTAAATCCACTTAATTTTAATTAACTGGTAATCACGAACAATTAACGAAATAAACGAGTTTTATTATTTATACTAATTATAAATAATATCACGTTTATTGGTTACGGTTTTTATTTATATCGCATCTTGGACTTAGTCTAGGTGTTTTGAGCTTGGAGCCCGGTGGGAAATTAGCACATTATTAAATAATGATAATTATCAATTTTATTATATATAATGTTCCTAATGATTATCTATTTGGTTTTGAGATAATCTCAAAACAAATACATCAGAAAAATCTGCCGCAAGTTTCACAAGTCAAAAACCACTATATATATTATTCATATATGCATCTTTTTATATAGAATAATGATATATGATCTGCCGCATGATATTATAATTACGATACGACAATAATTAATCACCCAAAATCAATATTGAAGCGGCAAAAGGCAATTCAGTATTTTCTAGTTTTACGACTTCCGGCCACCACCGCAAGCCGCTCTTGTTTCGTGTTCGTGTTCTAGCACTCGTTCGTTGTACCTCGGTGTCTCAAACGGTTAATTATTAACCACTAAGGTATATATATATCATTGGTAGAGTAATATTGTTTGTACCGTGTTTGTATGTTTTGTAACCAGATCCTGTTCGGTTAGTTTTTTGGTGTTAATATTTTATAAATATTCCGCTGCGTATTAATTATATGTTTAATTAATAACAAATATATCAAACCCGTTTCGATAAAAAGTAAAGTTGACACCACTGAAAACCCAACAGTGGTATCAGAGCCTCGGTTACAACATACAAATCGGATCCGGTCTTTTAACCGGTTATAGATCTCAAACTTTATATTATTTATAGTTTCAGATCTAAATAATTTTTTAGGCAACAAAATATTTTGGTCAAAGTTTTATTTATTTTATTTGACCAAAAGATTGCCCAATTTATGTTGATTGTGTGAAATATGTAAATCTGGCCCGACCTTGTTGTTGAATATTTTTATATTTATTTCAGTTTTGGTTTTATGGTTTTGGCCCACTTTGTTGGCTCAAAGTTGTAATAGTTTAGGGTTTTTTTTATTTTTATTTTGTAAATATTAAATCTTGAAGACCCGAAGACAAAACTGAAGACCAAGACAAGAGTCATGAAGTCAGTGGGAGTCTCTTAAGACAAGAAGATGCACTCAAGTCTAAGTCCATCCTTGTGGTTGTTTATGTGTTGTGACCCCATGACCCCGTTTGGTCTTGCTAAAAGGCTCTAGCAAGATCAAACAATTTTTGGCCATATGATTTACATATTTATTTGTTATTGTGGTTGCTTTATTTTATAAATTGTTATAACATACCAACCTAATACCAAACCTTTTAAAAAGGAAGTTTTTAAAATATTGACACAATCAAATAAAACAAGTTCTAAACTTATTTTTACAACTTGTGAAAATTTATCATAAAACAAATAGTTTTTTTTTAAAATAAATAATAACCACTAGAGTTTTTGAAATTTAAACAAAATTTTAACTTTTTAAAAACTCACAACTTCATAGTTTTAACTATTAACTTTAATTGGTTACTCAAGTCGCGACAAACTTAGTTTTAATAGGTTATTTAAAATTAAGTGTCTCGAGTGATGAAAGGGTTAATTATACTGTCACGAACATTATATAGTAAAACTGGCTTTTACGACCCTATTCGGTAAACTCTAAAATTAAATCCCATATTTAAAATCAATAGTCTATGCCATCCTATTATAAGGAACACTTGGAGCATAATGCGAACCATTAGTGTTGGGAGCCACAACACCGCACTTGATGTCTAGTTTATCCTCCAAGGTGCAAGGGTTTCGTAGACACATCCAGCCCTTCCACGCGTACCTATTTTAGGGCGACTATTACTTTTTCCCTCTTGGCATGCCACCTCGGCCTGGAGAGTGAGAGTGGGCATAGATGAGGCTAAACGTATCAATGCTTAGACAAGAGTTGTCATAGTAGCCTCATACTCGAGAGTTGTGCATTTCTCACAATTGACACTCGTTGTCAGTCTGCCTAACCACTTACTAATGTTGCATGCCACAGCTGCCTTTAGTAACTGATATAGTCAGATTCTCATCCCCTATAATTATTGTAAATGGGTCATTAATTAATACGGAAATTATACATCGATAATACTAATTAAAAATTATTTTGCTTATTTAACAGATGGCTAATGAAAACAACTCCACCTTTGCTCTCAAGTCAATACTTGAGAAAGAAAAACTAAATGACACTAACTTTCTCGAATGGCACCGCAATCTGAGAATTGTTCTCAAGATGGCAAAGAAGCTCTACGTTTTAGATGGCCCAGTCCCCAACGAGCCTGAAAATAACACTACTGCTGCTCGTAAGGCACTGGACAAGCATAACGAGGATGCCATTGAGGTAGCCTGCCTTATGCAAGCCACTATGTCTCCTGATCTCCAGAAGAACATGGAAGACAAGAATGCATTTGACATGATCGAGCAACTTAAGGACATGTTCCAGAAACAAGCCCGACAAGAACACTATGACACCATGAAACAGCTCATAAGCTGTAAAATGCAAGAGGGCTCATCTGTTAGTGCTCATGTGCTTAAGATGAAAGGGTACATTGACCAACTCAATAAACTTGGTTATCCCCTGCAAAATGAAATGGAAGCGGATTTCATCTTGAACTCTCTCCCCAGCTCTTACGACCAGTTCGTTATGAATTTCAATATGAATGCTTGGGAAAAGACAGTGACTGAGCTTCATGGAATGCTCAAAACGGCTGAGATGAATATACCTAAAAAAACTAACCAAGTTCTGATGGTCAAATCTGCTGGTGTCAAAAAGCCCAACAACAAGAAAAGGGGTTATAATGGCAAAGGCAAGAAGAAAGTTAATGTTGCTGCCAAACCTGCCACCAACAATAACAAGCAAGTTGCAAAAGCTCCACCTCCTGAAGAGCGTCAGTGTTATGAATGCAATAAGATGGGGCACTGGAAACGCAACTGCCCTGAATATCTGGCTAAGCTGAAATTGAACAAGGCCAACGGTGTTGGCACTTCTTCAGGTATTCTTATTTATGTTATTGAACTTTTCACTGTTTCTAGCAACACATGGGTTTTTGATACCGGATGTGGTTACCACATCATTAATGTCTTGCAGGAGCCTGAAAAGTGGAAGAAGCTGAAACAAGGCGACATGGAGCTCATCGTTGGTGATGGGAAGAGAGTACCAGTTCTTGCAACTGGAACGTATCATCTTTCATGTCCTTCTGGCCTTGTAGTTACTTTAAGTAATTGTTTGTTTGCACCTGGTTTAACCAGAAACATTATTTCGGTTTCTTTATTGTTTGAACAAGGTTTCAAGTACGTTTTTAATGGTATTGCTATTTCTACTTACTTGAATGATGTCTTTTATTTTGAGGCTAAACCTCGAAACGGTATTTATGAGATAGATCTTCAAACAGACAATAACATATATAATCTTTCGAAACGTAACAAAGCTGGAAGTAATGAAACATTTCTATGGCATTGTAGACTTGGCCACATAAGCAAGGCACGCATAAAATGGCTCCAATCCGAGGGGATCCTTGAATCCACTGGACAAGACTCCTTTAATGATTGCGAGTCTTGCTTAGCTGGCAAACTCACCAAAGATCCTTTCACCCATGTTGGTGAACGAGCCAATGGTTTATTAGGACTTATACATACTGATGTATGTGGCCCTTTTAAAACCATGACTAGAAATCATGAAAGATACTTCGTCACATTTATCGACGATTATAGTCGATATGCTTATGTCTATCTCATGAAGCATAAGCATGAAACTTTTGACAAGTTTAAAGAGTTTCAAAACGAAGTTGAAAACCAGCTTAGTAGAACGATAAAGATACTTAGATCAGATAGAGGTGGAGAATACCTCAACTCAGAGTTCCTCAATCATCTAAAAGAGCGTGGAATAATTTCACAGCCCACTCCTCCTGGCACACCCCAACTTAATGGCGTGAGTGAGAGGAGAAATCTAACCCTACTTAATATGGTTCGATCGATGATGTGTAGGACTAACTTGCCTCACTCCTTTTGGGGTCATGCTCTTATGACCGCCGCCCGCCTAGCCAATCTTGCTCCGACTAAGAAGGTAAACAAAACTCCATATGAGATATGGCATGGGCGTAAACCCAATTTGGAATACCTAAGAGTATGGGGATCTAATGCTTATATCACTAGCGATTCTGATGATAAGATCGATCCTCGAGGCGAAAAAGTTATTTTCGTCGGATACTATAACAAAAGCATATATCTTTTCTACCATCCTGATGCAAATACTATTTCCATCAAAAGGAATGGAAAGTTTCTCGAGGAAGAACTTCTTACTCGAGGAACTGGAAACAATATTGTGGATCTTGAAGAAATTCGAGAACCACAAATAACCGCTAATGAAGTCGGAACGTCTGATCAACAAGATATTGTTGCTGGTGAATCAGACATAAACACAAGCATTCGTAGAAGTAGTAGGACTCGAAAAGAGCCTGACAGATACCTTTGGCATCTTGATGGTTCTGAAGTCCTGGTAGTAGCTGAGTCTAATAACGAACCTACTAACTACAAATCTGCTATCTCTGTCACACCCTCAAATTTCCACTTGCGGAGTTTTACCGCGAGGCGCATGACAAACCAGGATCCAAGTCAACGGTCACAATAAACAACTCTATATGAAAATACATAACATTCAAAAGACATAGTTTTCATAAACTCAAAACCAGTAGCGGAAGCATTAGACAAGTTACAAACCATAGACCCACATGTACCAAGTGTTTATTACAAAACATGATCTAAACCTAGACGCCAATGCAGACCCGTGCGCCTAGTTCCATTTGTGCTACCTTAGCGACCTGAGAAAAACATGCCAAAAGACGTCAACATATAATGCTGGTGAGTTCACAGGTTTGTTCAATATGTTACCAAGTGTTACCAAAACGTTACCATGTCCATACTATATCAATGTTACCAAGTACGCTAGCTAGGCGTATGTTTTATTACTACTACGATTGGAAACCATTACTAGACACGTTTAGCAATGTTTAGCATATGTTTAAGCAGCCCGAATGTTCAGCATGATACCAATGTTCCTGTTCGAGACAACATGCACCCGACCGGCCCTCCAAGCCGATGAGTGGTGCAGGTCACGCCCAATAGATCTATCCACATTTCCCCCGTTGTGCATCCCCGCACATTCATGGTTTCCCCGGGACTTCCAAAGATCGTATAGCAATACAAAGTTAAAAACCATAGTATGACATTTGTTACCAAAATAGTTTAGCGCATGTTTTCTCCCCCAAAAGTTAAAGCAGTAAAAGTGGGCTGTGAACTCACCTTAGATAGCGTTCTTCGGTTACAAGTAAAAATGCTAAGTCCTTGATAATCCCTCTACCGGAGATCTATCAAAATGTTCACGTAAGTGTTCCGACTAATAACCATAAGGTTATCTAGTCCCCGATTGTCCAGATCGTAACCAAGTATGTTTTAAAGCGTGTTTAAATGTTTAACCGACACACTAGACCGACCCGACATCCCGTTGGTGACTCATTACCCTAACTAATCAAGTACACATAGATTACACACAAGGTTCAAGCATAAACACTTAGTTTGTATCAAAAATCTCATTTCTGCATCAGAACGGTCGAACCAGTCAGATTAAATCTCCTTCGCCCGTTTTTAAGTTTTCTTCGCCCATTTTTACCACGTTCGACCGTTTTGATGTTTCCTTCGACCGTTTTCCTCGTTCGCCCAAACATAATCCAGGTTCGACCCTGGATTCTCTCCTTCGCCCAATCGATCGGTCGAAGGAGTCCAGGTTCGCCCCTGTTGTTCAAATTTTCCTAAAAACGCTTCAAACACATTCGAAATACCTCGAAACATCATCAAACACAGCAGTCAAGTATGAATAACTTATCCCTACAAAACCCCACCGATTTCCCCCAATAATACGTCCATTTCACCCCTTTCCCAAAATGGTAAGAATTATGGAAACGTCACAATCATGCATGGATTCTTTACCCAATTTGGAAACTTTTGAAATCGATCCATATACAACTTAAAATTCTCAGTTTGTCGAGTGTTCGATTTTCCTTATTAGTTCTATTGATCATAAATATCATGCATTAAGTCTAGATTCGTTAAAACCCCAAAATACCCACAACATCACCATCTATCCAATTCTAACCCTAAACAACAATAACCTAGCATCAATAACAATCCTATATCATGTTTCTATCATAGATACAATAGCAAATCATTGAACAACACATAACACCACATAATACACAATTTACATATGTTTATCATCATGAAGGCCTATGTTTAAATGATAAGGTTTTGATTTAGAAAGATGTTTAAAAGGTTTTTAATCATGAAAACACCCTTAGAACAGATCCGGACAATTAGGGTTAGATGAAAATGAATTAAAATGCTATAAAAAGGATTTAGGATCAAGAACACACCTTGGATTCTTGTTTATATCTTGTAGATAGGTTAGATTATGAAAAAGAAGAGCAAAAACTCCTTCCTTAGTGATTAAAATCGTTTGAGAGTGTTTTGAGACGGTTAGGGTTTGTGAAATGATAAAAAATGACAAAGTTTGGTATTTATACTGATCCTCATTCGCCCCCTATAAGTGGTCGAAGGTAGCCTCCTTCGACCCTTCCACAGGGTCGAAAGAGCCCTGTCCCGGTCGAAGGGAATTCTTTCAATTCCACATCCCAGGTTCGCCCATTTACAAAGGGTCGAACCAACACAAAATTTCTCCTTCGACCACTCGAAGTGGTCGAACCAGAACCCATGTTTCTCTAGTTTTCCAGTTTGTCGTGTTTAACGCATTCTAACATACCTTAACATATGAGCATGCAACCTTAGTTTATGTTTAACACATTTAAGCACGGATAATCATTTACACATCATTTAAACACATCTATGTATATAATCCACCACACGACCCATAATATACACGTACACTTAATTAGTTCATGTAATGTCACCAACAACGGAACCCGGTACTAGTGTATTCCCAAAATGACCCCGAATGATCCTCCAGATCATTGAACCGTGGACAATCCTAACTTGACCCGACTCAACTAACCCAGTTAAGTCCGTTTATAAACGTTTCTCGCTAAGGTAGACTTAGATGTTACTAAAATGTTTAAGCCAAATATGCCGGGTGTCACATCATCCCCACGTTGAAAGAATTTTCGTCCCGAAAATTGCGCAAAGCCCCAAAATGAAAGAAACGAAAAGAACAGAACGAAAAGAAAATTACCGGATGTCACATCAGCCCACTTCCATTCCGGAACCTCTGGTTGTTGCAGGAGACCAGACGGCCTCTGATACTCCACCTTGACCTTTGCACAAGTCAAGCATTTGCTGACATAAGAAGCTATATCAGCTTTCATGTTTGGCCACCAATAAAGTATCTTCAAATCCTGATACATCTTATCGGAGCCAGGGTGAATAGAATACCGGGATTTGTGAGCTTCGTCCAAAACAAGCTCACGCAATCCCCCGAACAATGGGACCCAAACATGTCCCGCAAAATAGTGTAAGCCATCGGTCCTGAGTTCAAGATGCTTGTCAGCACTGTGCATAGTCTCAGCCTTAAGGTTTTCCTCCTTCAAGGCTTCCAACTGTGCAGAACGGATTCGGTCAGGCAACGACGAATGAATGGTGAGCTGTAAGGCTCGAACACGGCGGGGATTCGCAGACTCCTTCCTTCTCAAGGCATCCGCCACAACGTTCGCCTTGCCAGGATCGTATTTGATAGCACAGTCATAATCGTTCAGGAGTTCAACCCAGCGACGCTGCCGCATGTTCAACACCTTCTGGTCAAAAATATGCTGAAGACTCTTGTGATCGGTATATACTTCACACTTGGTACCGTACAAGTAATGTCTCCAGATTTTCAACGCAAAAACTACCGCACCCAGTTCCAAGTCATGGGTAGTGTAATTCTTCTCATGAACTTTGAGTTGACGAGAAGCATAAGCAATGACCTTCCCGCGTTGCATCAACACACAACCGAGACCACGAATAGAAGCGTCACAGTACACAACGAAGTCATCCGTACCCTCAGGTAAAGATAAGATAGGTGCAGAACAAAGTTAAAGCTTCAACATCTGAAATGCTGATTCTTGTGGTTCACCCCAGTCGAACTTTCGGTCCTTCTGGGTAAGAGTAGTGAGGGGTTGAGCGATCTTCGAAAATCCCTCAATGAAACGACGATAATAACCCGCAAGGCCTAGGAATTGCCGCACCTTAGATGGCATCCTTGGTGCTTCCCAGTCCTTAATAGCTTCGATCTTAGCCGGATCGACATGAATTCCCAGTTCATTAACCACATGTCCTAGGAATTGAACTTCACGTAACCAAAAATCACACTTCGAGAACTTAGCATACAACTGCTCCTGTCTCAAAAGTTCCAAGACCAACCGTAGATGTTCCTCATGATCCGCCTTGTTATTAGAATAAACCAGAATATCGTCAATAAACACAATGACGAACTTATCAAGGTAAGGTTTGCAAACGCGGTTCATTAAATCCATGAACACCGCCGGTGCGTTAGTGAGACCAAAAGGCATAACCAAGAACTCAAAATGGCCATAACGAGTGCGAAAAGCAGTCTTCTGGATGTCTGCTTCCCTGACGCGCAACTGGTGATAACCAGACCGCAAATCAATCTTCGAATAGTAGCTGGAGCCCTGGAGCTGGTCAAAGAGATCATCAATGCGAGGAAGAGGATAACGATTCTTGATGGTCACTTTGTTCAGCTTGCGATAATCAATACACATGCGAAGACTTCCGTCCTTCTTCTTCACAAACAAAATAGGAGCTCCCCACGGGGAAGAACTCGGTCGGATGAAACCCTTTTCCAAGAGTTCCTACAACTGGCTGGACAACTCTTGCATCTCGGGGGGTGCAAGACGATACGGAGCTCGGGCAATAGGAGCTGCACCCGGAGTAAGATCGATACCAAACTCAACCTGACGATGGGGAGGAAGACCAGGCAAATCATCAGGAAACACATCAGGAAAGTCACGAACCACTGGGATATCCTCGATCTTCTTCTCACCGTCAGTAGAAACGTTAACAAGTGCCAGAATGGCCGAATAGCCCTTCCGAAGATATTTACGGGCTTTCATGCTAGAAATGATACTCAGCGGAGCACCGCTTTTCTCGCCATGAACCGAAAGAGTCTCTCCATCAGGGAGAGGGATCCGAATAAGCTTGTCGAAGCAAACGATCTCCGCACGATACAGCGATAACCAATCCATGCCGACAACGACATCAAAACTACCATGGGGTACCGACATAAGGTTAATGGGGAAAGACAAACCCGACAGTTCCAAGCGACATTCCCTAAGGGTGTGTGTCGCTTCGATTTTCTTACCATCAGCCAATTCTATTAAGTACTTAGCCTCTAAAGGTGTAGGTACTATATCTAGCAATCGACTAATGTCCATAGATACGAAACTCTTACCGGCACCAGAATCAAACAAGACAGAAACATAGCGATCATTAAGAAGGAACGTACCGGTAACTATGTCTGGATCCTGCCTAGCCTCCGCAGATCCAATGACGAAAGCACGTGCAGTCCTGCCTCCGCCGCCGTTGTTCCCATTACCGTTTCCGCCCCTCCCATTATCTCCCTGCTTCAGTTTAGGACATTCACGCTTGAAGTGTCCCGTATCACCACAGTTATAGCACCCCTGCTTCCCCGGAGTCCCCTGAGCAGTAGGGGTAGGAGCAGTAGCAGGAGTCTGAGTTGGGGTAAGTGCCACCCTGCAATCCTTAGCATGATGCCCCAACTGATGGCACCGATGACAACGAGCCCGATCACAACTCCCAGAATGATGAAAACCACACTTGTTGCACTTGGGATGCTTCCCAACATACCCACTTGACTTCTGCCCGGAAGAAGACCCAGATGAATCAAACTTCTTCGCCGGCTGAGAAGGTGCTGGCACAACACTCTTCCCCGCACTATCCCACTTCCTCTTGTTCCCTTCAGTAACCTTCACAGCAGCACCCTTAAGAGGCAAAACACCTTCTGCCACCTTCAGGTTAGTCATCCGATGAGCTGATCGGACAACTTCAGCAATAGTGGGAAGATTCCCAGCAGTCACCAATCCAGCAATATCCGGCACTAGCCCAGACACATAGTGCTCGATCCTCCTATATTCGGGTGTGTGCAAATCAGGGCACAACACCGCCAGCTCATTCCTCCTCACAGTGTACTCTTCGATCTCTGACCCAACCATCTTGTAGCTCCAGACCTCATGTTCTAACTTCTGTATCTCCTCTCTCGGACAGTTTTCACCTCTCAACAGCTGCACAAACTCCGCCCAGGGCATAGCAATAGCCTCCCCTAACCCCATCTTCTGAGTAGTAGCATTCCACCACGACAGTGCAGGCCCCTCAAATGTCGCAGTAGCATACTTCACCCGGTCCCCAGCAGAACAGTTACACATGACGAACACAGACTCAACCTTCTCCAGCCATCGGATCAGTCCCACTGCTCCCTCAGTTCCAGCGAAGTTATGGGGCTGACAGTCCCAAAACTTCTTATAAGAGCACTAAGGTGGGGGTGGATTGGCACCAACACCTGAAACACGGTACACGAGTAAAACACAAACGAAAGGACATGGCACCCAAGAATGAGGCAAGGTCAACAGAAATCAACTCACCACCCATGGCATTAATCCCAGCCTGGAAATTAGCCATAGCCATGTTCACTTGCTGCTGTAGCAAGTTGTTCAGCTCAGCTTGGGTCATGTTGATGTTTCCACGACCACCGCCTCCAGCACGACCACCGCCGCCAGCACGGCCACCGCCGCCACCACGACGTCCACCACCGCGAGCACCAGACATGATCTAACAAATCTATAAATCGAGGGATTCAGATTCACTTCTAGTGTCAACCACTAGAAATTTACAAGAGTTAACTTAGGGACAAATCCAGGACCATACATCCAAAATCGAAGTCTATCGGGATTTTCATGCATTTTAGTTTATTATTTCGTGTGCACCCGAAATGATAAACTGCTCTACATGGTCCTCAGATGTACCCCAAATCCAGACTCCGGTCACCGAATATCGTCGCCCAGTAACGTGTTACGATAGGTGCAAGTGTAAGAAGGCATGTGTGTGCTAGAACCAACAAATCAACCCCTCCTTCTTCTATCCAGAAGAAGAAGACAAGAGTAGGTAAGAACCCAAATAAAAGCGGATGATGTAACGGAGAAGCATGATGATGATGTAAGGACACCCCAACAACGTTAGTACGTATCCCACTAATAGATTCAAAGTATGTGACCGTCTAGTGTGTGGTACTCGGCTATAGACCAGACTCTATATGCAGTCCTAGTTCACTATAACCTGGCTCTGATACCAATTTGTCACACCCTCAAATTTCCACTTGCGGAGTTTTACCGCGAGGCGCATGACAAACCAGGATCCAAGTCAACGGTCACAATAAACAACTCTATATGAAAATACATAACATTCAAAAGACATAGTTTTCATAAACTCAAAACCAGTAGCGGAAGCATTAGACAAGTTACAAACCATAGACCCACATGTACCAAGTGTTTATTACAAAACATGATCTAAACCTAGACGCCAATGCAGACCCGTTCGCCTAGTTCCATTTGTGCTACCTTAGCGACCTGAGAAAAACATGCCAAAAGACGTCAACATATAATGCTGGTGAGTTCACAGGTTTGTTCAATATGTTACCAAGTGTTACCAAAACGTTACCATGTCCATACTATATCAATGTTACCAAGTACGCTAGCTAGGCGTATGTTTTATTACTACTACGATTGGAAACCATTACTAGACACGTTTAGCAATGTTTAGCATATGTTTAAGCAGCCCGAATGTTCAGTATGATACCAATGTTCCTGCTCGAGACAACATGCACCCGCCCGGCCCTCCAAGCCGACGAGTGGGGCATGTCACGCCCAATAGATCTACCCACATTTCCCCCGTTGTGCATCCCCGCACATTCATGGTTTCCCCCGGGACTTCCAAAGATCGTATATCAATACAAAGTTATAAACCATAGTATGACATTTGTTACCAAAATAGTTTAGCGCATGTTTTCTCCCCCAAAAGTTAAAGCAGTAAAAGTGGGGCCGTGAACTCACCTTAGATAGCGTTCTTCGGTTACAAGTAAAAATGCTAAGTCCTTGATAATCCCTCTCCCGGAGATCTATCAAAATGTTCACATAAGTGTTCCGACTAATAACCATAAGGTTATCTAGTCCCCGATTGTCCAGATCGTAACCAAGTATGTTTTAAAGCGTGTTTAAATGTTTAACCGACACACTAGACCGACCCGACATCCCGTTGGTGACTCATTACCCTAACTAATCAAGTACACATAGATTACACACAAGGTTCAAGCATAAAACACTTAGTTTGTATCAAAAATCTTATTTCTGCATCAGAACGGTCAAACCAGTCAGATTAAATCTCCTTCGCCCGTTTTTAAGTTTTCTTCGCCCATTTTTACCACGTTCGACCGTTTTGATGTCTCCTTCGACCGTTTTCCTCGCTCGCCCAAACATAATCCAGGTTCGACCCTGGATTCTCTCCTTCGCCCAATCGATCGGTCGAAGGAGTCCAGGTTCGCCCCTGTTGTTCAAATTTTCCTAAAAACGCTTCAAACACATTCGAAACACCTCGAAACATCATCAAACACAGCAGTCAAGTATGAATAACTTATCCCTACAAAACCCCACCGATTTCCCCCAATAATACGTCCATTTCACCCCTTTCCCAAAATGGTAAGAATTATGGAAACGTCACAATCATGCATGGATTCTTTACCCAATTTGGAAACTTTTGAAATCGATCCATATACAACTTAAAATTCTCAGTTTGTCGAGTGTTCGATTTTCCTTATTAGTTCTATTGATCATAAATATCATGCATTAAGTCTAGATTCGTTAAAACCCCCAAAATACCCACAACATCACCATCTATCCAATTCTAACCCTAAACAACAATAACCTAGCATCAATAACAATCCTATATCATGTTTCTATCATAGATACAATAGCAAATCATTGAACAACACATAACACCACATAATACACAATTTACATATGTTTATCATCATGAAGGCCTA
Source organism: Ambrosia x helenae (assembly GCA_030844895.1). Taxonomy (NCBI): domain Eukaryota; kingdom Viridiplantae; phylum Streptophyta; class Magnoliopsida; order Asterales; family Asteraceae; genus Ambrosia; species Ambrosia x helenae. Next base: position 77,939,227 of record CM061230.1, read on the forward strand.
TGTTTAAATGATAAGGTTTTGATTTAGAAAGATGTTTAAAAGGTTTTTAATCATGAAAACACCCTTAGAACAGATCCGGACAATTAGGGTTAGATGAAAATGAATTAAAATGCATTAAAAAGGATTTAGGATCAAGAACACACCTTGGATTCTTGTTTAGATGTTGTAGATAGGTTAGATTATGAAAAAGAAGAGCAAAAACTCCTTCCTTAGTGATTAAAATCGTTTGAGAGTGTTTTGAGACGGTCAGGGTTTGTGAAATGATGAAAAATGACAAAGTTTGGTATTTATACTGATCCTCCTTCGCCCCCTGTAAGTGGTCGAAGGTAGCCTCCTTCGACCCTTCCACAGGGTCGAATGAGCCCTGTCCCGGTCGAAGGGAATTCTTTCAATTCCACATCCCAGGTTCGCCCATTTACAAAGGGTCGAACCAACACAAAATTTCTCCTTCGACCACTCGAAGTGGTCGAACCAGAACCCATGTTTATCTAGTTTTCCAGTTTGTCGTGTTTAACGCATTCTAACATACCTTAACATATGAGCATGCAACCTTAGTTTATGTTTAACACATTTAAGCACGGATAATCATTTACACATCATTTAAACACATCTATGTATATAATCCACCACACGACCCATAATCTACACGTACACTTAATTAGTTCATGTAATGTCACCAACAACGGAACCCGGTACTAGTTTATTCCCAAAATGACTCCCAATGATCCTCCAGATCATTGAACCCTGGACAATCCTAACTTGAACCGACTCAACTAACCCAGTTAAGTCCGTTTATAAACGTTTCTCGCTAAGGTAGACTTAGATGTTACTAAAATGTTTAAGCCAAATATGCCGGGTGTCACATCATCCCCACGTTGAAAGAATTTTCGTCCCGAAAATTGCGCAAAGCCCCAAAATGAAAGAAACGAAAAGAACAGAACGAAAAGAAAATTACCGGATGTCACATCATCCCCACGTTGAAAGGAATCTCGACCCGAGATTCATTCCGCTTCAGCAGTAACATGCCTCGATTCAAACGCGCGTTTCAGAAAAAGATGAGGATATTTAGCTTTCATCTGATCCTCCCGCTCCCACGTGAACTCCGGTCCACGATCCGAGTTCCAACGAACTTTGACGATGCGGATTTTACTCCAACGAAGGCTACGGATCTTGTAGTCGAGAATCACGACAGGTTCCTCCACAATGCGAAGACGATCATCAACCTTGATCTCCTCCAGTGGTACCATGAGAGATTCATCAGCCAAACACTTCTTCAAGTTAGACACATGGAAGACGTTGTGCACACTACCGAGCTCCGCCGGTAAGTAAAGTCTGCATGCCACCGGTCCAATCCGATCCAGGATTGCGAATGGTCCGACATAACGATGGTTAAGCTTGCCACGCTTTCCAAAGCGTATGACGCCCTTCCATGGTGAAACTTTCAGAAGTACCCTGTCCCCAACCTGGAACTCCAAAGGTTTTTGACGGCGATCGGCATAACTCTTCTGATGATCCCGTGCAGCAGCCAAACGGTGACGAATCTGTACGATTTTCTCCGAAGTTTCGTACACAAGTTCCGGACCAGTGAGCTGGCTCTCGCCCACCTCGGCCCAACAAAGTGGTGATCAACATTTTCGTCCGTAAAGAGCCTCGAACGGAGCTGCCTTGATACTAGAGTGATAGCTGTTGTTGTAGGAAAACTCCACCAACGGTAGGTGAATTTCCCAACTCTTACCAAAATCGATGACACATGCCCGAAGCATGTCTTCCAAGGTTTGAATCGTCCGCTCACTCTGTCCATCAGTTTGCGGATGATAAGCCGTACTCATATCCAACTGAGTACCCAAAGCCTTGTGCAGAGCCTTCCAGAAACGCGAAGCAAAACGAGAATCACGATAAGAGATAATAGAAACAGGCACCCCGTGCCGAGCAACCACCTCCTTAAGGTAAAATCGAGCTAACCGCTCGAGTCCATCGGTTTCCTTAATAGGTATAAAACGTGCCAATTTTTTCAACCGATCAACAATAACCCAGATAAATATCGTAACCACTAGGTGACCTTGGTAGCTTGGTGACAAAATCCATCGTGATTCGCTCCCACTTCCATTCCGGAACCTCTGGTTGTTGTAGGAGACCAGACGGCCTCTGATACTCCACCTAGACCTTTGCACAAGTCAAGCATTTGCTGACATAAGAAGCTATATCAGCTTTCATGTTTGGCCACCAATAAAGTATCTTCAAATCCTGATACATCTTATCGGAGCCAGGGTGAATAGAATACCGGGATTTGTGAGCTTCGTCCAAAACAAGCTCGCGCAATCCCCCGAACAATGACACCTCGAAACATCATCAAACACAACAATCAAGTATGAATAACTTATCCCTACAAAACCCCACCGATTTCCCCAATAATACGTCCATTTCACCCCTTTTCCAAAATGGTAAGAATTATGGAAACGTCACAATCATGCATGGATTCTTTACCCAATTTGGAAGCTTTTGAAATCGATCCATATACAACTTAAAATGCTCAGTTTGTCGAGTGTTCGATTTTCCTTATTAGTTCTATTGATCATAAATATCATGCATTAAGTCTAGATTCGTTAAAACCCCAAAATACCCACAACATCACCATCTATCCAATTCTAACCCTAAACAACAATAACCTAGCATCAATAACAATCCTATATCATGTTTCCATCATAGATACAACAGCAAATCATTGAACATCACATAACACCACATAATACACAATTTACATATGTTTATCATCATGAAGGCCTATGTTTAAATGATAAGGTTTTGATTTAGAAAGATGTTTAAAAGGTTTTTAATCATGAAAACACCCTTAGAACAGATCCAGACAATTAGGGTTAGATGAAAATGAATTAAAATGCTTTAAAAAGGATTTAGGATCAAGAACACACCTTGGATTCTTGTTTAGATGTTGTAGATAGGTTAGATTATGAAAAAGAAGAGCAAAAACTCCTTCCTTAGTGATTAAAATCGTTTGAGAGTGTTTTGAGACGGTTATGGTTTGTGAAATAATGAAAAATGACAAAGTTTGGTATTTATACTGATCCTCCTTCGCCCCCTGTAATTGGTCGAAGGTAGCCTCCTTCGACCCTTCCACAGGGTCGAATGAGCCCTGTCCCGGTCGAAGGGAATTCTTTCAATTCCACATCCCAGGTTCGCCCATTTACAAAGGGTCGAACCAACACAAAATTTCTCCTTCGACCACTCGAAGTGGTCGAACCAGAACCCATGTTTATCTAGTTTTCCAGTTTGTCGTGTTTAACGCATTCTAACATACCTTAACATATGAGCATGCAACCTTAGTTTATGTTTAACACATTTAAGCACGGATAATCATTTACACATCATTTAAACACATCTATGTATATAATCCACCACACGACCCATAATCTACACGTACACTTAATTAGTTCATGTAATGTCACCAACAACGGAACCCGGTACTAGTGTATTCCCAAAATGACTCCCAATGATCCTCCAGATCATTGAACCCTGGACAATCCTAACTTGAACCGACTCAACTAACCCAGTTAAGTCCGTTTATAAACGTTTCTCGCTAAGGTAGACTTAGATGTTACTAAAATGTTTAAGCCAAATATGCCGAGTGTCACAATCTCAGATCCCAAATCTGCGAAATGGCTGGAAGCCATGAATGCTGAGATGCAATCTATGCTTGACAATCAAGTCTGGGACTTGGTTGAGCTACCCCCCGAATCTCAGGCAGTAGGGAGCAAATGTGTTTTCAAGAAGAAAACCGACATGCATGGAAATATACACACCTATAAAGCACGGCTAGTAGCGAAAGGTTTCACTCAGACTCATGGTATTGACTACGATGAGACCTTCTCGCCCGTTGCTATGATCAAATCAATCAGAATATTTCTTGCCATAGCCGCGTACTATGACTACGAGATATGGCAAATGGATGTCAAAACCACTTTTCTCAATGGACATCTCTCTGAAGATGTTTATATGGTTCAGCCAGACGGTTTTGTTGATCCAAAATATCCTAATAGGGTGTGCAAACTAAATAAGTCCATTTATGGACTTAAACAGGCATCTCGTAGCTGGAATCTTCATTTTGACCAAAAGATCAAAGAATTTGGTTTTCTCAAAAATGAAGATGAGCCTTGTGTTTACAGAAAGGCTAGTGGGAGCACTATATCATTCCTCATCCTATATGTAGATGATATACTGATAATTGGAGACAACATCTCTATGCTTAACGAAGTTAAACACTATTTGGGGACTTGTTTCGCAATGAAAGATCTTGGAGAAGCAACTTACATTCTAGGAATCAAGATCTATAGGGATAGATCTAAGCGGCTTCTAGGGCTAAGTCAAAGTACATACATAGACAAAATGATGACACGCTTTAAGATGGAAAACTCCAAGAAAGGAGGTGTTCCTATGACTAAAGGTACTGTCTTGAACAAATCGCAATCTCCTTCAACGGACATTGATATTAAGCGAATGGAAGCAATTCCATATGCTTCTGCGATTGGTTCTATCATGTATGCTATGTTATGCACTAGACCTGACGTCTCGTATGCTTTAAGCATGACTAGCCGTTATCAGCAAAGTCCTGGCATAGCCCATTGGACTGCAGTCAAGAACATTCTAAAGTATCTGAGAAGAACTAAAGATATGTTCTTAGTATTTGGAGGAGTGGAAGAAGAGCTCACTGTAAGATGTTACACTGATGCCAGTTTTCAAAGTGACCGAGATGATTCTCGCTCACAATCAGGTTTTGTATTCACTCTGAATGGAGGAGCTATCTCATGGAAAAGCTCCAAACAGAGTGTTGTGGCGGATTCAACCACCGAATCTGAGTATATAGCCGCATCAGATGCTGCAAAGGAAGCTGCTTGGATGAAGAAATTCGTAGCCGACCTTGATGTGGTTCCAAGCATTCGGAAACCCATCGAGATCTTTTGTGATAACACAGGTGCTATAGCTCAAGCCAAAGAGCCCAGATCTCATCACCAGGCCAAGCACGTTCTAAGAAAATTCCACTATATACGTGAAATTGTGGAACGTGGAGACGTCATGATAAGCAAAGTAAACACAGATCAAAACCTAGTAGACCCGTTTACTAAGCCCATGACTCAGGACAAGCATGATCAGCATAGGGATGCTATAGGGCTTAGATTAGCTAGCCATATGTTTTGATTTAGTATTTGGATGTATGAACATTTAAACAGTTATACTTTTGAATTCGTTTTATTTACTAGTTAAATATAATTCTGAATCATATAACTATGTTCGATTTTAATACGTTTAATCCATGAATATTATATTCTAAATTATCCATAGTCGATCAGACTCGTGGGAGCGACTCTGAATTAAGACTATTCTGAATTTGGACTCAAGTAGTTAACTCCAAGTTCACAGACCTCATTGTGAATGACGTTGGATGTAACTCGCTTCAAATCATCTTCATGGACCTCATTAGAGCACCGCTGGTTGTTTGCGTTGAGGATTTTATCGAAGGCCGTCCAAGTGGGAGATTGTTGGATTTATATGTACGGTTTCGATAACTTAACACTACCGACTGAGCTGTGAGCCGCAAGAGTTACACCTTGAGCAATGAACATTAAATCCATTTAATTTTGATTAACTGGTAATCACGAACAATTAACGAAATAAACGAGTTTTATTATTTATACTAATTATAAATAATATCACGTTTATTGGTTACGGGTTTTTATTTATATCGCATCTTGGACTTAGTCTAGGTGTTTTGAGCTTGGAGCCCGGTGGGAAATTAGCACATTATTAAATAATGATAATTATCAATTTTATTATATATAATGTTCCTAATGATTATCTATTTGGTTTTGAGATAATCTCAAAACAAATACATCAGAAAAATCTGCCGCAAGTTTCACAAGTCAAAAACCACTATATATATTATTCATATATACATATTTTTATATAGAATAATGATATATGATCTGCCGCATGATATTATAATTACGATACGACAATAATTAATCACCCAAAATCAATATTGAAGCGGCAAAAGGCAATTCAGTATTTTTTAGTTTTACGACTTCCGGCCACCACCGCAAGCCGCTCTTGTTTCGTGTTCGTGTTCTAGCACTCGTTCGTTGTACCTCGGTGTCTCAAACGGTTAATTATTAACCACTAAGGTATATCTATCTCATTGGTAGATTAATATTGTTTGTACCGTGTTTGTATGTTTTGTAACCAGATCCTGTTCGGTTAGTTTTTTGGTGTTAATATTTTATAAATATTCCGCTGCGTATTAATTATATGTATAATTAATAACAAATATATCAAACCCGTTTTGATAAAAAGTAAAGTTGACACCACTGAAAACCCAACAGTATGCATCTTTATCCAATCATGCACTTGTTCGCTTTCTTGTTGATATGATTATGATTGAAGTTTTCTCTTATTGTATGCCATTAGTTACTATATGTCTATTTTCAGGCTTATTATAACTGGGCTATTGCCATAGCAGATCGTGCCAAACTGCATGGTTGTACGAAAAAAGCTGAATCATTATGGAAGCAGGTAATACCTTTAAACCTGAATTTCTTCTTTTGTTATTGAAAATGTAGAAGAAATGTGTATATTTTTTCTCTCTTAATCTTGCAGGCAACAAAGAGTTACGAAAAAGTCGTTCAACTAAATTGGAATAGTCCTCAGGTAACTATGTAAACAAATAAGCTTTGAAATTGGAATCATATAGTATTGTATATATATACTCACTTGGACATTCTGTTGCAGGCTCTCAACAACTGGGTGACAATGCAGGGTCTGTGTACAGGTGCTATTAATTTTGTTCAGAATGCTATGTCTGATAAAGTCCCGTCGCATGTGAAAATACGTGTAATCTGTTTGAATAATCAATCCCAAATACCCCCTTGGTATTAGAACAATTATAAACTCACGAATATGGATCACACTTTGAGGCCTTGTTTTATTGTTTTTGTGAATAATGAAAAGAACAAGATGCCTGCACTTATATAGGCAGACTTACAACGTAATTAACTAACTGAATTACATAAGACTCGGACTCCTAACAACTTATTCAAAAAGATAATGTAACGTAAAAAAAAGTAGGCCTCAAAACATGCATGCTCTCAACTGCTTCTAGAACTCACGTGCTTGGGAGTATTGAATCATATTTCAATACACAACTCATTGTTCCAACATATATAGGTATGCACCCAAGTAAATAGATTCATTTGGTATGAGTGACAAAATGTGATCATGATTCATGAAGAACGGACCTTAACAACATTTATAAACTGGGACACTGGGTAAAGTTTGTTTATTCACAAAATTCAAGATCATGATAAGTTAATTAATTCAAAACTAATGATCTTTAAAAAAACAAAAAGATCCTAATGTCAGATCGAATTTAGAGTCGAGATGTGTCAAAATGGTACAAAATATATAAATAAATGGGTTCAAGAAATCAAGACAGATTCGGTTTTTATAAGCGACCGATTACAAGAACAGAAGAAAAGGCTTAAGGTTACTGGGCACCGTCGGACGCGTGTAAGCACCTTAACACAAATCTCAGAACCGTCCAATTCAGCCAACGACAATATCATAGATCTGAGGTACCGTCTATTTTAACCAATCATATCAATGAATTGCTATTCATCAAGTTTACAAATTAATAGAAGGATAATGACTCGAGCTCCAACTAAAGACGCCAATTTATAGCGAGAACAAAAGCCTATATTAAAGGAGAGACCATCGAGGCTAGGCAACATTGAGGCTGGCAACGGTTTTCCTCAGCAGGCAACGAAAGAGCGTCCCAACAAGAAGGAAACAAGAGAGAAAAACGGCTGACACCAACAAGTAGAGAGAAACAAATCGGTTTTTTTCGAACCTACCGGTTTGGCATGGTACGGGTTTGGGGGTCGGTTTCCATTCAATTTCACACCAGTTTGATATAGTCGGTTTTTTACATGATTACGGTTTGTTTTCGGTTCCATGTTGATTCATGCACGCACCTTTTAAAATCCTATAAACTACATAAAAAATTTACTTTTGTTAGCTTGTTGATTGTTTGAAACAAAAAAGTAAAAAATCAAGGAGTTAATTGCCAATTTTGTCCGTGACGTTTGGCAAAAAAAAATTGTCTCTTTAGGCCAAATAGTTTTTTTTCTCATCTATGTCCCTAAGGTTTATCATTTTTTGTCACTTTCATCCAACCTCCTAACTCCGTTAAGAAAGTCAGTTCAACTCAGGGTATTTTGGTCACTTTGCATATATATCTCTTTTTTTTTTCCATTTTCATCAAATCTTACCTTATACACACAAACCCATTTACAGAGAGTTAGAGAGAGAAAGCTAGAGAGAGAGAGAGAGAGACAGGAGAGAGAAGGAATTAGGGAAGAGAGAGATCGACGGAGAGATCAAAGAAAGGAACGAAGGAGAAGGGGCGGCAACCGACAGAGACATGACGGAGCAACCTTATTCCGGTGCGTAAACAACCTAAACACAATCAGAAGATACGAAGGCCGAAGGAGGTAACAGGATGGTTCCCAACAACCACCTTTCTTCGTCACCGGTGATGTTTAGCGATGACAACAATATCTTCGTCACCGGATTACTGTCACCGGATTAACCACTGTTTTCTGGAACCCTCGGGTTTTTGCCAATGAAGCCTCGCCGTTGTCTCTATTGTGATTTGTAAAAGGATCGAATTGACAAAAACTATTGGTTTGATCAAACAAGTATACTAATTCAGGTGCGGAATCCCTGAATCAGTTACAAAATGATAATAATATCAACAAAACACAGAAATCATCATTAAAGCTTTCATTTCATTCAATAACACATTCAATTACACGTTAAAAAAATGTTTATAATGATTAAATGACGTGTACAGACTTGACACAAAACCCTAGGGAGAACACAAACTGGAGGGAAAACAAAATGTCAAAAGTTCCATTGCAAAAATGAACTTGACCTTATATAGGCCTGCACATTCGCCCATTTAGGTTGGTCGAATGTGCAGGTTCGACCAAACACAGTGGTCGAACCAAGCTATAAATTTAAATCTAAACTACCTTCGACCTCCTGTTCTCCTTCGACCCTTTAAGTCTTCCTTCGACCGTTCAGAAACCACATTCGACCAAGGAATATCACCTTCGACCAAATGACCAAGAACAAAAACATATGTTAAATGTAATCCAAAGCATTAGTCGCACAATATGCATCTACAAACTCCCCCTCGACTATTGCTTGGATTGTGTGAGTCGTCGTTCTTCGTCCATCCTTTTGTTCATCAGCTTTATGTTTAATAACTTCTTCTGTTCTTTGGTCATCACCGGTTCAAAAACTTGTTTTGGTTTCTTCTTCTTGACTTCCGGAACTTCTTGAACCTTCATAAACTTACCCAGCTTCTTATCGTAATCACATCTAGCATTGATATCATAAGTAAAGCACAAGAATACCACACGTTGGTATTTGCTTGCTTGATCACTATCCTTCACCTCACAGTAAATCGGATTATAGTATAACATTATGATATCCTCATGTGAACAATTGATCAACCACATCGGATCAAATATATGGATCTTCTTGAAGTCTTGCACACCATCCTTCAACACAATAACAGCCTCTGCAGTCTTCCAATCATAGTACCACCAGATGAAATCCTTAGAAAAGTGTTGAGGGATCTGCATCAAAGGAATGTGTTTCAACACTTTAGGTGGTTTGTACTTTAACGTCACCTTGGGCATACCAGTTATATCATCAATATCCTTCTTATGAACAATCCGTTTAGGATACTGAGGAGTAAATAGATTCCATCTCGTCCTGCTTTCTCTCGACATACGATCAGCAAAATAAGCAACATGATCATTCACAGACCCAGTCATCTCATGCCTACAAACATCACGAATTGCCCAGTATGGAAATGTCTTCAGGTCATGGAATCTTTCAAAATAAAGTATCCCTTTCTCCCATTTAACAGCTACACACTTCAACTGTTTCACAAACTTCCATCCCAACGCTCAACCTTTGAACAACTCATTGTGTAACTTGTAGAAACTAACCTAAATCTCTGTCTTAGGACGATTAGCCTCTTTCTCCTTTAGTTTCCTCAATAACTCCTTCAAACTATCAGATTGTTCTGTGCTCGGCTTATCATGATTTGGAAATACTTCTTCAACGAATCTCTTACTCTTTTCATGAGCAAGTTTCTCGGCCTCTTTCAACAATTCATCAGTGAATTCATGAAATCCAGAATCTTTATTTTTCTTGTAGTATTCTGGATATTCTTCACTCGTTATGTCTTCAATCTCAACCTCCTCAAACACAGGCACATCTCTATCATCTGAATGGTTACCTACTTCTTTCTCAGGTAAGTTAGGAATCTGATTATCAATCAACAACTCTTCTAAAGTCTTCCCAACTTGTTTTGCCAGACCTTCTAAAATCTCTTTTGTCATAGCCGCAGAAACTTCTCCATCTTCCAAATCAGGATCGTTATACTCCAACTCAAACCTCATGTCACTGGATTCAAATATCTCAGGAAATCTACCAGTCATTTCTATCGTCCAGACTCTGTCTGTCAACATCTGGCGATACATATTCTTATCATCTTCTGATAAAGATCTTATCTTTTCATTCCAAAAGACACTATCATCATCAAGAGTTCCTCCATGAGGTTTTGAGCTAGATTCTCCTACACCTTTTCCAGATCCTCTCTTTTCGCATTTATATTTGTCTGTATCATCATCATCACTATCAAAACTCGCAGAGCTGTTACCTTCTCCTGAATCATCATTTGAACCATCATCGTCACCATCATCTTCCTTTTTCTTCTGAGTAGCATTACCAGCATCATCATCTAACTCCTCATCTTCTTCTTCTTCATTATCAGATGGTTCGAAATCAACTTCTTCTTCATCACGCTCCTTATCCTCTTCACCAGCTTGCAATTGAGGAGCTCTAGAGTACAAGTCTGTAATCAAATTATCCATGTTCTTGTTACTCCCTTTCAGCTTCTTATTCTCCTCTTTTAAAGCAATAAATCTCCTGGTGTTTCTCTGTTCATGCTTTAACAACTTCTTGTTTTCTTTTCGAAGTTGTTTAATCTTGGCTTCAAGAGCTTCCTGATTCTCATGAGATGTTTCCACAACGTCTAACATCTTCTTATCGTTATTTCTCAATTGTTCTATCTCTGCTTGTTGCTGATTAATTATTTTCATCGTGTCAGCAAGCTTCTGGTTCACAGCATTCATAACATCACTATCTACTGTGACCTTGGGTGTAGAAGCTTCAGCAGCAGGCAACTTTCCTTTCTTTATCTTCATCAGCACTCTATCCAGTGCATCATTAAACTCATCAACCGGTAATTCAGTCTCTTTAACAGTCTCTGATGCTGTCTTTTGCTTCTTAGCAGCTGGAGATGTGATCGGTGATTTCGAGCTAGATGCTGGTGGCAGTTTCTTACCAGCAATCAATGTCTCAATGTCTCTAGCTCTCTTCTCCATTGGTCTCAAAACTTTCTCTTTCTTCTTAAACTGTGGTTTCTTTTGTTTCTCACCTTGCTTTGGCGATCCAGGAAAATCTTCTGATCCCAAGCCTAAACCCTCATCAGTTTCATCCAAACGAATAGGGCTTTTAGTACTTTGTTCCTCCAACGAATTGTTAAGACTGACAGACTCACCAGCCACAGTGGCCTTGGTCGTGGTGCTCTTCACTGTCTCACTATCCGAGTCCCATCTCTCATCCTCTTGTGTCTCTTCAGAATCCACAGACACCTCATCTACTAAGTGCAACCCTTTCTTCGCCATACTCTTCTTCCTTCTCGAAACCTTCTTCTTAGCTGGTTCAGCTTCATCTTCTTTTTCTTTGCCCTTTCCACTCTTCGCACCAACATTAACCACTTGACGCTTTCTCTTAGCATCTGGGTCTACTAGATGTAATGGATTGTCTTCATCTGATCCACTGTTATCATGTCTCACCTTATCACGACCTGGGTCTTTATAATCTTTATTGATCAGATGACCAAAAAGATTCTTCATCGGTGGTCTTTCATTCATCGCCACACCCTTATAACCCTTCATCCTAGCAAGCGTATTCAGATTCATGTGATCCTGAACAATTATCTGTGTAGCATCTCTCTTCAAATTCTTATACTTCATATCAAAGATCATTTGAAGAAATCTAGGATACATCAAAAACTTCCTGCTCTTTAATCCTCTCAAAGGTTCTAACATATGTTCTAACAGCATACCAGACACATTGAACGGTTTGTTCAATATAAGAGCCACCATCAACGAACTGATGCTCTTCCTCATCAAATCATATCCACCACTTGCTGATCCGAACACGTGAATCATAACATGAGCAAGATATTTAAACCGAGGACATAACTTCCCTTTATGTAATGAACCGTCAGTGATAGGTCCATTATACTTCATCCGTAGGAAGCATTTCCTTTGCTCAGTCCAACTTAATTCTCTGGGATCTGTCTTCTCATCCTCCAGCTTCAACGCCTCTCTGATATCGTTCTCAGAGATAATCACCAACTCCCCTGAATCTTACTAACAAGTGACGATTCACCTTCCCAAAAGTCCATTTTCGCATTCGTCCAAAACTCCTGTTGGTGATCTCTGTATATGATAGCTGGTGTAGCAATAGCGTCAATAACCCGACTCCTCTTCAAGAACTCTATAATCCCAGCGAATTATGTATGCTTCTTCACATCACCTAGATACGCACAGCAATTGTGTGCTGATTCAAACGGTAAATCAACAATCTGCTGCATCCCGATTGCCTGTTCAGAAGATCCAGCAGGAACACTAGCACTTTCCTGTTCAGACATCGTTAAAATGCAAAACAAATCAAACAAACATGTTAAAAACGGACAAAACAAAAACTTTAAAAATTTTGGTTTTCAATTTCTACATTCGACCAGTTCGTTGGTACGAATGAGAAATTATAGGTACTAATGAGAAATTATAGGTACGAATGTGGAATTACAAAGGTTCGAATGTGAAAACATTTTGAAAATTTTTTCATTCGACCATTTGTTCCAGGTTCGGCCACTTAAACATTCACCTTCGCCCAAACAGTCACATTCGACCGTTTGTAATGCGGCGAAGGAGACTGTTCATCTCCTTTGAATTTCAGATTTTGATTTTGTTCATTTTAAACTGCCATTTTGATTTGACTAGCATCTAACATTACCGATTAAGCAATTTCAAACATCAATTTCATTAAACAACCATTGATTATGTGTTTTTAGACAAAAACTAGGGTTCGAAACATTTGAAAGATCAATTATCCAATCTGATGATGTTTAACCATAAGTTTTTGAACATTCTCCCCCTAAAACACATAAGCAATGAATCCCATTCAAAAAATCGTTCAATTATCAAGTTAAAAGCAGTGTTTAAAGCCAGTTAGGGCACGGTTAAGAAATCGACGATTATGAAGTGTATACATGGAATTAACCTGCAAATAATACTGAAAAATGATCAGTGAATCACGAAGAAGACAATGATATAAACTAGAAATCACGAGTAACAAGATGACCTTATCTCAGAAATTTTTGAAAAAAATTGAATGAGGTCGAATGTGCAGATGTGGGATATATAGGCTCCACATTCGACCGTTCGACTAGGTCGAATGTGATGCTTTTTTCACCTTCGACCCTACTGAAAGGTTCGAATGTAGAAAAAGGGTTCGAATGTGAAATTTTCAAATGAACTCTCACATTCGACCGTTTAAAACATACGAATGAGCAGACAAAATTCCACCTTCGACCCAACGAAGGGGCGAATGAAACATGGAATTTTTGAAAATTTTACCAAATCTCAAAATCGAGTCCCGTTCAAAATATTTTTCAACTTTAAAGCATCCGACAGTCAGTATTTCTCATTTAAAAATTTCAAAGCTCAAATGGTCCATCAAGTTTTAGAAAATCATCATCAACCACCATCAGCTTATCAAAAATAAGATAGAAATGTAAAATCTTTTTGGATTTTCTAAACTTTATGTTAAAACACACCTAAAATCTTTTTGAGTTTTGCATTTTTGACGAGAAATATAAAATGCGGAAATGTAAAGATAAAGCAGTAAATGTTTTGGGATTTCCGGTAAAGGGATCATATCAGTTATTGTGAAATCTGATCACACCGTTGATCTTTTTAATTTATTATCATTAAAAACAATGTGTGATCTGGCAACTACTGATATTGTGATCCACATAAACTCACATGCAGACTTTTGTGCAGTGCTTTATACTGATACTATTATTTATAGTATAAACTCAATTGTCTGTGGTTCCCACGCACACGACATACTCCCGTATCAAGAAGTAAATGCACAAAGACTCATTGTAAAGCGTGATTATGCTTTCGTCGTCTGTAATTTACAAGGTATGAGTCACAGAGGTATACAGGTCAGCAAATCAATGCAATAAAGTAACATGTGCACTCTACCAGGTTGAGGGCTGATATCAATCATGATTTGCATCAACGATTTGATACGATGTAATAGATAATCTTTGATTATCATAATACATGGAAAGTTCCTCAATTCGGTAACTTTAGGATTTGGCATGACAGCTCTTTTATAAAGATACCCAATCTGATCTAGGTCCGTAATGACTTACAGCAGAAGATCAGAGAGGCTATCCCCAGACAACTAATAACATAACGACCCGAAACCTCCAAGTTTTGTACAAATACCCTATCAAACGAAATTATGGTACTAAGTCCATATGCCCATGAGGAGTTCATCCACACATCAATTCGTTTGATATGTATGTATCAGACACGCAGTATTAGGTCTACGAAGCCTATCAGCACATCACACAGATTCAGACACACGCCCTATATTGCATTACATTTCTTTACAATGTGTCAGATCCCCACTGATGCACTATCATTTCCCCTTTTTCTCCAGGAAATCATTTTGGTTTTTTTTTTTAATTTTTATGGATTTTTGAGGTTTTTTAATGTTTTTGGATTTTCCGAAAATAAATTCTATCTAAAAATGTAAAACATATTTTTGAATTTTTGAATTTTTGAATTTTCTAAAAAACAATAAAAACTAAACTAAAAAGTGATAAACTGAGGTGGTGATCAGTCCTCTTTTTCTTTAATACCGTTAGCTTTCAAAAGATAGTCAAATCTTGATTTATCAAAAGCTTTGGTAAAAAGATCTGCACGTTGATAATCAGTGTGGATTTTGACCATATCGATGAACTCTTTAGCATAACAATCACGGATAAAATGGTATTTGATCCGGATATGTTTAGCCATTGAGTGATTTACTAAGTCTTTTGTTAATGCAATTGCGGCTTCATTATAACAGTAAATAGGGGTTTTAAGAAATTGCTTCACATGTGGATAATGCAACTGCGGTCTGTTTCTCGCACTGCCAGGTCACGAGCCTGCTCCCCATAAACTGGCATCCAGCCGTTGTGGATTTGCTGTCCTTGTCACAGCCACTCCAATCTGCATCACTAAAAGCGATTAGGTCAAAATTATCGTCATTAGGGTACCATAGTCCTCTCGACGGACAACCCTTCAGATATCTAAGGATACGTTTGACAGCTGCAAGATGACTCTGTTTCGGCTTCGATTGATAACGTGCACAGAGACATGTTGCAAACATTATATATGGTCTGGAGGCGGTGAGATACATCAGAGATCCGATGATTGCTCTGTATGTAAATGGGTCAGTTAGCTCCCCCTTAGAATCAACTCCAATCCCGTGATTAGGTTATATCGGGGTATCCATCGGCTTCGAATCATCCATCTGGAATCGGCTCAAGACTTCAGAGACGTATTCGTCTGGTGAATAAAGATCCTTGTTGATCTTTGTTCCACTTGCAAGCCTAGGAAAAACTGCATCTCTCCCATCGCGCTCATCTCGAACTTTTCCTGCATAACACGTTCAAATTCTCTGCAAAGAAGTTCGTTAGTAGAATCAAATATAATATCGTCAACATAAATCTGGACTAGAAGCAAGTCATCGCCTGTTCGTTTAGTGAACAGTGTGCAATCTACCAAACCTCGTTTGAATCCTTTAGAAAGAAGATACGTGCTCAGCTCCTCATACCATTGTCTTGGAGCGTGGTGCAACTCGTAGAGAGCTTTGTTTAGAACATAGACCTTGTCCCGGTGAATAGGATCTTCAAAGCCTGGTGGTTGACCTACATAAACTTCTTCCTTGACCACACCATAAAGAAACGCGCTCTTAACATCCATTTGATACACCTTAAATTTCTTGTATGATGCAAACGCCAGAAACATTCAGATAGCTTCTAAGCGTGCAACAGGTGCATAAATCTCGTTGTAATCAATTCCTTCAACTTGATGAAATCCTTGTACAACCAAACGAGCTTTGTTCCTTACGATCACTCCTCTATCATCCTTTTTGCATTTGAATACCCATTTAGTTCCAATCTTCTTTCGTCTTGGGAGCAAATCTGTCAGTGTCCATACACCAAGTTTCTGAAACTGTAATAACTCCTCTTGCATAGCCTCTACCCAAGCGTCATCCAAAAGAGTGTCGATGTAAGTCCGCGGCTCAACCTGCGAAACATAACAAGCAAAAGACCAGTCATTTTGAAAACCTGATTTTTGAATTTTGGCATATAAAGCAAGATTGCCAAGGTTTTCCGGTGAGTTAGCATTCCTCAGTTGACCTCTCGTCATCACACTGCTACCAGGATCACCAATAACCTGCTCAATTAGGTGAATTCGATGTATCCAAGATTCCGGATAATCTGGTACTTGGACTCCCGTCTGAGTAGTTAAGTTCTCTGCAGAAAGCAGATCATTACCCACATTCGATGATGAAGCACCATTTGTATTTGGGTTCACTGGTGCTGTCACTGTAGCATGATCTAAAATAGCTTCACTTGTAACATCATCTTCGTCATCTTCAGATTCTGATGAATTAAGAGTTGTGGAAGCTTCTTGAAATACCTCTTCTTCAACTACAGGAGCATTGGTATCATTAGAAGCTGCTTGGGGGTTCACGGTGATCGGACGCACCAACGGTGATGTCATTGCGTTTTCGACCTCGTAATATAAACATAATACAGCCTCTTCAACCAAGCTATCTAGGTTGAATGATTCAAAGAAATCTTTGTAATCAAACATCCAGTCTGGACCGCTTCCCTGTACATTCTGAGTATATCTTTGTACTTCGACATTAGCCCACTCCTCAACCTAACGAGTTCGTTTGTTGAATACCCGTTTGAGCGGGGTTGCATATCCAACAAAGTATCCTTCTTCATCCTTCAGTGCGAACTTCTCAGATGGATTAAGCATTGTACATGGAGCTCCAAATGGTTCTAGATACTCTAAATTCGGCTTTCGACGATTCAACAGCTCATAAGAAGTTTTGCCAAACTTCTTCACCGTTAAAACACGATTAAGAGTATAACAAGCTGCGTAAATTGCTTCGTTCCAGAACATTACTAGAAGATTTGAGTCCGCAAGCATTGTTCTCGCCGTTTCTATTAGAGTCCTGTTTTTGCGTTTGGCGACACTGTTCTGTTGTGGGGTATACGGAGCACTGTATTCATGATGAATTCCTTTGTTTTCACAAAGATCGTCCATATGTGCATTCTTAAACTCTGTCCCATTATCACTCCTAATTCTCTTGATCTTTAGACCATAGATATTTTCCAATCGAGTGAACAGAACTTTCAGATTATTATATGTGTCGCTCTTATGGTGTAAGCACATAACCCATGAAAATCTTGAAAAGTCATCAGTCACCACAAGACTGTACAATTCTCCAGCATGACTTTTACGCTTGACCGGTCTGAACAGATCCATGTGCAAACGTTCAAGTGGCAATTCAACAGAATTGACTTTCTTTGGCTTATGGGATTGCTTGTGGTGCTTACCCTTCTTGCAACTCATACACTTGTCATTTAAGTGAAAATGTTTAACATTTATGCCTGTGACAAGTTCATTCTTCACCAATTGATTCATCTTTCGTAGGTGAATGTGTCCCATCCTCCTATGCCACATGATTGATTCCTTTTTAGTAGCCTTGGAGAGAAAACACGTGACTTGGCCTTGTGAAGTCATCGCTTTAGACATGTCGAGAATGTACAAATTGTTCACTCTCGGTGCCTTTAACATCACCCACTATTTTGGTAACTCGAATCCCGGCTTGAGTACATAGCAAGATTTGTCATCAAAGTAAACTGAAAACTGCTTGTCACAAATCTGACTGACACTGAGCAGATTGTAATCGATTTGCTTCACATAAGATATCCTCTCAAAACTCACTATTCCATTACTAACACTACCCTCCATGGTAATGTAACCACCCTTGTTTACAGCAAATGCTACATAACCTCCATTTATATTTCTGATATCGAATAGTAGCGAAAGATCCCCTGTCATGTGACCAGAAGCTCCACTGTCAACAATCCAAAGACTGCTCACAGGGCCAGCTGAAGCTCCTTGCACATATCAAGTAAAGAATTAGATTTTTCGGGGGACCCAAGCCTGTTTGGTCTTGGGTCTTTGAACATTTTGTTTCAAAGATTCAGATTTTTCACAAATAG
The DNA here is from genome assembly GCA_030844895.1 of Ambrosia x helenae. Classification (NCBI taxonomy): domain Eukaryota; kingdom Viridiplantae; phylum Streptophyta; class Magnoliopsida; order Asterales; family Asteraceae; genus Ambrosia; species Ambrosia x helenae. Next base: position 77,957,819 of record CM061230.1, read on the forward strand.
TTTGATTTGAATTGATCTTTTTCTGATCACTCGAATCTTTTTCATTCTCTGATTTCACATTTTGTTGTGAAGTTGAAGCACCTTGAGAACCCTTTGGTGACCAAGATTGTTCAGATCGTTTCAAGATCCGGATTCGAGATTTTAGGGTCTCAGCTGGTTTCTTTACTTCGTCTTTGAACGAAACTTTCTTGGTTACCTTCTCTGATTTAACAGAGACAGGTCCAACTGTTGGTTTGACAGCAGGTTTAACAGGAACCTTTTTCTTGTCAACAGTTGTGTTCACCATTGGTTTCTTAAGAGATTTTTCAGTAGCTATCCGGTTACGACGATCATATGTCATCGGACGATTTTCCCTCTTTTGAAAATATCTGCTTTGATTATAAAAAGGTGCTGGTTGAGGGACAAATCTTCTTTGTGGATAACAATGATTATCGACTGGACTTTCATACTTCTGCTTCATTTCCACCTCGTGCCTCTTGTGCCTTACGTACGGGCAGTGAGCAAGTAAATGCCCTCTCTTCCCGCACTTAAAACACGCACGGTACTCTTCAAAGTTGTTCTTGGCGTTCGAATTTGCATAAGTAGTGATAGGATATTGATCATCCACACACCTTCTTCTTAAACTCTCAGGAGCTGGGTCCTTTGAGTAAGTCGGCTCAAGAAAACCGTTTGACTTTTCTTTTGGTTTAATAAATTCTGTGACATGGACCTTTGGTTCTTTAGGAACATCCAAATAAATTTTCTTTAAGACTTCTGAAGGTACATCATTTGTTCGCTCATGTTTTGGGAACCAAATGGTACTCTCCTGCCAAATTTTCTCAATTTTTGAATAGTTGGCAAATTTTATTGGATATTCTTCATCAGAAATTATCTTATCGGATCCTTCCATCCGATAGAAAATTTTAACAGGTTTATCACAAGATTCATTTTTCTTTTCATTTTTCTTTTCAACAGGCTTAACTGATTGATTCTTTCTATGAGCGTTAGCCATGGGATGCACAATCTGAGATGGTGAAACAGGTTCGGTAGTGATTATGTGATTTTCATCAGGAATATCACACACCTTTTCAGGAACCTTCTCATATTGTTCATCCTCTGAATCAGAATCATCAGTTACAGCAACTACACCTTCATCATTTCCCAATACAGGTCTAACATCAGAATTAGGGTCTCCCACACTAGAGGTGTATGACTCGTCATCCGATGTAGAGTCAGATTTAACTGAGCTCTCCGGTGCTATTGAGTGCAAATTATGGTTTTTAAACAACACCGAAGTTGGGACAGCTTTGTAGTCGGCACTACTAGACTGTGAAGGCTCTTCTATTATATGATCAACAACATAATCAATATGCTTATAGCTCTCAAGTTTCTTGTTCACTTTTTCTGCAAAGCACTTGATGGTGGCCATTTCAAGTTTTGTGTTTTCTAAATCATTGATATAATTATTTATGGCCATTTGTTTCAAAGATAAAGTCTTTTTCAGTTCTGAAACATCATTCTTATAACTATCAAGTACTCTGTTAAACTCTTTTGCTTCTTTTTGATAGGATTGACAGTTGATTTTAGCACTCTCAAGCTGAACCTTGAGTTGCTTATTCTCCTGTGTCAATTTATCACAAGCATCACAATGTTTAACACAAGTTGAATTTGAATTTGAAGTAGATTTAGTACTTACCTATTTTGGAGGTTCTATCATGGCCATCAATGCAAAGTGTGCTTCCTTCCCAGCGAAAAACTTTGAATAATCAATCCTGGTACAAGCATCATCCACCATGCATGATTTCCGGGTCATCAAAAAGTCAGCTTCAGCAAGCAATTGATCAATATCATCATCCAGTGAATTAACACTAGATTCAGAGTCAGACTCACTCTCCTCATCAAAATAAGCTGAATCATACTGCTCTGGCACTTCAGTAACAGAGTCAAGAATCAAACCAGACTTCTTCTCTGTACAATCATCACTCTCTTCATTTAACTCCTCGATTCTCACCTCAGATATCTTTTCAGTCACTAATTCCTCTTCAACCTCTACCGGCTCATCCAAATTCATCTGCTGTGCAACACAAGCCACATTCCCAGTTGTAATCTCCTCAACACCTAACTTCATCCCTGTCCAATCAAACCCTTCATCTTTCTGTATCACCAAAGCTTGGTTTTGATTATCTGTTTGAGTTTGTGTGTTTGGTGTAGAAATAGGAATGATTGTTCGGTTTGAATTTTATGGTGTTTGGTTTTGGTTTTGGTTTGGTTTTGTGTTGTGTTTTGTCTAACAGTGTTATTTTGTGGGGTATTTTGGCAGTTTTGGTAGTTATTTTGTGGTTGAAAGCTTGAAATATTATGACTTTGGTAAGATACCTGATTTTAGGTTTGACAGTTTTGGTAGTTAGAGTTGAAAGGATTTCTATTCCCCTGCTGTGCTGGTTGTGTACATTCTCTCTTAAAATGACCTTTCTCACCACAATTGAAACAAGTCACTTTGGCTTTGTTAAACCCATAAGTGGTGTTCGGGGAAGTAGCAAGATCATTTCTTCCAGTTTTCTGAATGAAACCAGTAGCTCTCCTCATAATACTTGCAAATGCCCATTGAATTTCCATGAGCTTCATCTCTTCTTTATCAATCTGTGCGTAGTCTTCATTGGTTAAGTTGTTATTACCAATTTGACTCGCAACAAGCCCATTATAAGATGCTACCATGGCTGACACCAATGCTACGTGTTGCTGTGCAATCTCAACAGTAACATTGATTAAGTTCGATGTTTCCAGCACAATCGGGCTCTGATTTGTTTGACTTTGGTTGATTTGCATCGGATTCATTTGAGGGATGTATGTTTATTGTTGAGGTTGGTTTAGATTAGCAGAATAACAAGCTGCTTGTTGCATGGGTGAGAATGGTGGGATATAAGTTGTAGTAGGGTATGATGGTGGGGTATATGATGATGTTTGAGCAAGATAATTGATAGGTGTTTTGGTTGGTTCAACATGGTTAGAAACGCACGCGATGTGTGGAGCAACATTTGAACTAGAACTTGAACTAGAAAGAGAAGAAGAAGTATCACCATGATACAAATCTGGATTCTGAGGAATTTGTGCTCTTTTCGTCTTCCTCTTTTCTTCCATCTCCTTATTTTCAAGTTTCTGAATAAACATTGATGGTCCAGTATTGGTATGCATCCTTTTCCTTCAATACCTCAATATGTTGATTCCAGTATGGTGGCAACGCATCAGCAAACTTGTCCACCAACTCTGACATAGGTATGCTTATCTCGTAGCTTGAAAGCTCAGTGAGTAAATGACAATACCTTGGAACCAACTTCTTTATCGTCTCGTTCCCCATGTAGTTGAAGTTCTCAAACTCTTTTCGAAGTTCCTCCATCCTCAACTTCCTCGTCTTCTCATTTCCATCATGCCTATTCTTTAACATGTCCCACAACTGTTCAGATGTTGTGCAAGACCCAAACTGATGTAACAGATCAGTATTGATGGCCTGGAACAGTTGAGAAAACGCCTTCTTCTCAATAGCAAATTTCTTCTTCTCATCATCTGCAAGATTCTCCAATGGAATTGGCTCACCCGTGTTCTCCAAGATCGGAGCAACATAGCCCTTCGCAATCATCTGCCAAGCTTCCGTTCCCTCTAATCCCATTCCCTCAAGATGTATCTTGAACTTGGTCTTCCAGGTGTTGTAATCGACCATCTCCATAAGCTTTGGTGGACGGCTTCCACTCCCCAAAGACAAGTCTTGAATAAGAGTTGAAATAGCATTTGTAGTCTGAGAGTGTACCGCTGCTGCTGCTACTCCCCAATAATCAGCCATCGGTTGTGGTTGTGGTTGTGTAACATGTTGAGGCATTGTACTAGTCATTGCCATGTAGTTAATCGGTTGTGATGGTTGACTAGACTTTTGAGCAGCTACCGACCAAGGATCCATGGTTGTCTGCTGTTGTGGTGTCGTATTAGGTCGTGGTGTAGAAAGAAAGTTCCACATATCAATCTGAAAATGTTTAAACACGAAAAGATTAGAAAATTTTTATAACAGATTCTATGTTCGACCCTTTGATATGATCGTGTGGTCGAATGTACAAAATAGTTCACGTTCGACCGTTTGTCAAGGTTCGAATGTAGAAAATAACCAACTCAAATCACTTTCGACCGTTTACACCCACTTTCGACCACCCGTTTGGTCGAATGTATCTAAAATGGTCGAATGAACAAATAAACACTGATAAACTCTAGATTCGACCAAATAACACACGTTCGACCAAATAAACCTTGGTTCGACCAAATAAACACACTCTTTCGACCAGTCTCCCTAGGTTCGACCCTACATGATTCAAAAACGGTTATTCTTTGAAAATCAGTTACTTTTGATCAAAGTTTTCAAAAGTTGATGAAATTTGATGATTCTAATTAGGTTTTGTCTCGGATTTGATTTGGAACAAGTTTAACAAAGAGAATTATGAGTTTTATCCTTGAAAACAAGTTCTAATCAATCAATTTATCACCAAAATCAGTTTATCAACAAAAAACAGAAAGTTTTGATCAAAATAGGGTCCAAATCAGCTGTACTATTATCAAATTGTAGTTGTTTGATCCATATGGCTCTGATACCACTTTGTAAAAGGATCGAATTGACAAAAACTATTGGTTTGATCAAACAAGTCTACTAATTCAGGTGCGGAATCCCTGAATCAGTTACAAAATGATAATAATATCAACAAAACACAGAAATCATCATTAAAGCTTTCATTTCATTCAATAACACATTCAATTACACGTTAAAAAGATGTTTATAATGATTAAATGACGTGTACAGACTTGACACAAAACCCTAGGGAGAACACAAACTGGAGGGAAAACAAAATGTCAAAAGTTCCATTGCAAAAATGAACTTGACCTTATATAGGCCTGCACATTCGCCCATTTAGGTTGGTCGAATGTGCAGGTTCGACCAAACAAAGTGGTCGAACCAAGCTATACATTAAAATCTAAACTACCTTCGACCTCCTGTTCTCCTTCGACCCTTTAAGTCTTCCTTCGACCGTTCAGAAACCACATTCGACCAAGGAATATCACCTTCGACCAAACGACCAAGAACAAAAACTTATGTTAAATGTAGTCCAAAGCATTAGTCGCACAATATGCATCTACATGATTGACAACCACCAAAGACATAATTATCAGAACAGAGGAGGAGGATTATGGTGAAGTGGTTGATAATTATCGGAGAAAAGGGACTCACCGGAGAGGATGGCACCGGCGCCAGTCACGGGAGATGGTGACCGATTAAGCTTTCAGAACACACAGTGTGTGTGTGTGTGTTCGTTGTTTGTGTAGAGAGAAGAGAGAAGGAAAGAGGGGTTTATATAGGTGGTTCAATTGGAGGGGTGTTTGGTAATGGGGTAAAAGCTACACTTGGAATGTTTAGCGACGGGTTTACGAGCAGATTATGGGGCGTTTGGATGAAAATGGAAAAATAGAGAGATATATATGCAAAGTGACCAAAATACCCCTGAGTTAACTGGATTTTCTTAACGGAGTTAGGGTTTAAATAAAAGTGATAAAAAATGAGAAACCTTAGGGACACAGATGAGAATAAAAAACTTTTTTTTGACTAAAGAGGCATTTTTAGCCAAACCTCAAGGACTAAATTGGCAATTAACTCAAAATCAATACAAAGAAAACATAACGTTATTTGTATGTGTGTATGACCGAAATCGGTTTTTTTAACTATGCCGTTTTGCGGCCGAAACTGGTTTGTGTACCGATTTCGATTCAGTTATGGTTCGGTTTGAGTGTTTATAGCGTCAGTTTTTGACCGATTTTCGGTTCGGTATTGATTTTAGGTTTTTGGTGAAGTTTCATCCCTCTGCCAACAAGGGAGCATTGAAGTGAAGCACTGCAGGACCAAACAAGAGAAGCACAACAAAAAAAGAAAGACAAGACAATTAGAATTGGGCTAGGATTATGAAATTGTAACAACATGCATTTTAGTTATGAAATATAGAATGAGAGCTATTAGATAACAATGAATATTATTGTAATATATGTTATGTATCTTTTCATTATTGTATATCTCTTAAATTATAGGAGTGATAGTTGTAATGTTTTATTATAAATACATATCTCCCCTCATTAAATTGATGAGGTCAAACATAATAATCCTTATATGGTACAACCATAATATCCCGCAACCCTAATTTTTTTAGTCGTCTCCCTTTTCCTCCTTCTCTTTCGATCCTGTTTCATCAATGGCTTCCCCTTCTGTTCCTTCCGAAACAATTTTCTCCATGACCGCCTTTAACCACATGATGCATATGAAATTTTCCTCCTCTAACTACCTTGTATAGCGAGAACAAATGCTTTTAGTTCTCGATTTTTATAAGCTATCGGCCTATGTTTCTATTAGGATCGAGAACACACACGCACATGAAAACGAAGATTTACGTGGTTCGGCCTAAAATGACCTACGTCCACGGGGGCACTAGGGTATTTTTATGATTGAGTGATACTAAAAATACAAGTATAAGAGATATATTTATAGGCACTAATTAGGGTTAAACCCAATTTGAAACTTTCTCAACAAGATAATCATGCTGGACATAAAACGGTTGGGCCTATACGTGAGCTGAAGAAGACAACATCTCAAACTGTCACACCCTCAAATTTCCACTGCGGAGTTTATACCGCGAGGCGCATGACATACCAGGATCCCATAGCCATAAGTCATATGAACGAACTCTAAATGCCCAAACCATTTAGTTTATTTTCAAAAAACCAAGTTTAGTTAAGATGCGGAAGCGTAAACCAAATTTAAACCTTTTAAAATCATGCGCAAAACAACGCGCCCAAATTAAAACCATATGGAAGAAAACATAAAAGCATGATATGTAATTTAGGTGTATGCCCATGACTCAAATGCAGTGAAGTGTGCAATGCTTTCTAATCGTGGCACCGGAAGCTAACTACCTGAAAAAGCATGTATATCGTGGGTCAACAAACAATGTTGGTGAGTTCACAAAGTAAAGAAGGTGAGTAAGTAAATGAGCTGGTTTCCAAAAACCACGTAACCAAGTAAAAACATAAGTAATTAAGTTGGTACCAAAAACCGTGTAACCACTAGTTCATCGCATGCCAAGGGTAGCTAACCCATTCATGATAACCAACACCGATATACCGAACTGCTAATGTACGTGTTGTCACAAATGTGAGCAGTTTGCCCTGCATCATTGCCTATCAACAATGATAATGTGTTAAGATATAGTTCACTCCCGCACTCCCCCGAGCCGGTGTGAGGTTTGCCAGACCTAATAGCGCTATCAACTAGTAACCCGATTTCCATTACCCGGCAACTCATTCGGTATGTGAAGGACTTACAGTGATAGTGTTGGTTTAGTTCATCAAGGACAAAGTTTGCGAACTAGTAAAAACCCGACCCACACAAGGAGTCAAAACCCGAACCTCACAAGGAGTCAAAACCTGACCCACACAAGGAGTCAAAGCACCCCAAACCCAGGATGTGAAAGTAGTCCCAAACCGGACTAGAAAAAAGTTAAGTTAGCTTTCTCAAACCCGAGACGCATGCTTTTGAGAAAAGAGTAGTGAAACTCACCTTAGTATGCAAGCAAGTAAATCCAAACTCCAAAGTAGGGTGTACTACCGACTCCCTAATACATGTGTCACTAAGTAAGTATATGTGTAATACCATTACACTATATAACCCATTTGTCCATGACGTTTAAATGTTCAAAATCGTGTAAGTGACACCCAATGATTCTACATGCATAAGTTAACCCTACGGACTCGTTGGTGAATATGTTGGTTATCATTAGTTTTACACTTCATATGAATCTCATATAAGTGCCTATTCAAGTACATGTCATATACATACCACATAGGACTCCAATTAGTCACATAAACTCACAATACACAATATGCGTTTTCAGGACAGATCATGCGCCATGAAAACTAATTTATTAAAAATACTTATCCAGTGAGTTAGACTCCCAAAATTTTACTAAATATTCTAGGGGGTCTACTGGAAAAATTAATATTTTTAGTTTGTGATGAAACCTTGTACAAAAATTATGAAAATTCACGGAACACAGCTATGCTCAGAAAATACACACAACAGATCAGTTTAGTAGAAAAATTCTCAAAATCGTGTATTCATCCAAACGGGATGAATCCACTTGGAAAAGCCGAGTTATTCCAATGTTAACCTTCTTTCCAAATTTCATAACTTAATTTCTTGTAAAACTCAAGTTATGATTGTTTAAAGTTGACTCGGTTTGTTAATCCGAAAATCTGATATGACCTTTAATCAAAGAAAATTCCAAAAACATATCAAATAACATCCAAATCAGATGATTTTACCCATTCTAAAAAGTTAAGACCAAGTAAAATCCATTCATGCAAAGAATCGATCAAAATCAACAATTTAATGTCACGTAACAGACCCTACAAGTGGACATTCAGATTCTGTCTAGATTTTAATCATGCAATATTATCAATTATATCAAACCCTAGTTGCATATTATCAATCAATAACACCTAATAATCATCACACAACATCAATAAGAGCCACATCTAATCAAAACCCTAATGATACATCATAAACATCATCATTCATAAACCCTAGGAGTCTAAAACATCAATAACATGCATAAGCATGCAACCTATCAATTTCTAATCGCATAGGATTATGTTTAACCCATTCAATCTTTATAAACTTCAAGTTTTAATCTTTATGAAAAGGTTTCAGACCTAGAAAAACTTAGTTATAGGTTTTTATAACATATTAAGAAAGATTAAAACACAAGAGATTGAAGGTTATACCGCAAGCTCTTCAAAACAATCAACCGAATGCTCTTGAAGCTTCTCGATCGATGTTCTAGCACCTTAGCATGTGTTTAGGGGTTAATATTTCGTAATAGGGCAGTGGGGGGGATTAGGGTTTGAGTTTAGGAGTTACAAGAGACTTAAGGTTGCTTAAATACATTTTTAAGGCGGTTTGGGTTCGACAGGCACCCGTGAGCGGCCGTGCGGAGCATGTAAGCGGCCGCTCACAGCTCCCCGGCTTGCTCCGGGCGTCCTGCTTCGTTGTACTGCCCGTTTCCATCGTTGTTTTCGCTATTTTGGACCATAAAAAGTGTAACCCCATATGTTAAGACCCCAACCATCCTACCGGTCCACCTATCACGATTTTTATTAATGCTTTCGGTTTAAGTTCACGTAATCACATACGGTTTGCACATAGTTTCACAGAGTATCATAGAAGCATGTAATTGCAATCAATCTCAATCAATTAATTCACAATTATTGAATTACATTGTTCACCAACGTCCGAGGTTCACTAATCATGTATACAGTCTGGTAATTCCCCGAATTACCACTTCATGCAGTTATTACCCTATAACCGTGCAACGTGTGTCCTATCTAGCTAACCCTAGTTAAGTAGAATGCAAGGAATGTAACTAGAGTTTAGTTAAAGTGAGAACCGGAAATTGCGGGGTATCACATCATCCCCAAGTTGAAAAGAATTTCGTCCCGAAATTTAGTAAGTAAACAGTAAAGCCAGCTAGAAAAAGTGTGCTTGGTTCCCGGATGTCACATCATCCCCAAGTTGGAAGGAATTTCGCCCCGAAATTCACTTTGAGCAAGCTGCTTTATGTTCGGCGTTTGATCTATGCAGAGGTTCAGGTTCAGTAAAGAGGTGTGGATATTTGAGCCGCATCTGATCTCTGCGCTCCCACGTGTATTCTGGTCCTAGACGGGAATTCCATCGTACCTTGACAATAGGTATAGTGCTATGTCTGAGTTTCTTGACGCCCTGCTCAAGAATCTCCACTGGTTCTTCCACGAACCATAGCGGGTCGTCCACTTGGATCTCCTCCAGTGGCACTACCAGTGTCGTATCCGATAGGCATTTCTTTAGGTTTGATACATGGATTACATTGTGCACTCCACTGAGTTCATCAGGCAGGTTTAACCTGTAAGCTACCTGACCAATCCTTTCGACAATATCGAATGGTCCAACGTATCGTGAGTTCAACTTTCCCCATTTTCCAAGCGCATCACACCCTTCCAAGGTGACACCTTTAATAATACCCTGTCGCCAACCTGGAACTCCAAAGGTTTCCTACGCTTATCAGCATAGCTTTTCTGTCGATCACGAGCAGTAGCCAGCCGGTTTCTGATTTGCACTATCTTCTTAGAAGTTTCGTGCACGAGTTAGGGACCTGTTAGCTGGCTATCCCCAACTTCAGTCCAGCAGATGGGAGACCTACACTTGCGTCCATAGAGTGCCTCAAAAGGCGCACACTGAATCAAAGTGTGGTAGCTGTTGTTATACGAGAATTCAATCAAAGGCAAGTGCTTATCCCAATTGTTGCCAAAATCCAGCACACACGCTCGTAGCAGATCTTCCAATGTTTGGATGGTACGTTCACTCTGTCCATCCGTCTGTGGGTGGTAGGCTGTGCTCATATCTAAGCGAGTCCACAAAGCCTTTTGGAGAGTAGTCCAAAAATGAGAAGTGAATCGCGCATCGCGATCAGATATGATAGAAGTAAGCACCCCATGCCTAGAGACTACCTCCTTGATGTAGAGATTGGCCAATTTCTCTAGCGAGTCGGTTTCCTTTATTGCCAGAAAATGTGCCGATTTGGTTAAACGATCCACAATAATCCAAATCATTTTATGGCCAGTTGGCGTTCTAGGGAGCTTTGTGATGAAATACATAGAAATTCCGTCCCATTTCCACATAGGGATTTCTGGTTAGTGGAGCAGGCCTGAAGGTTTCTGATATTCAATCTTAACCTTCGCACAAGTCAAGCACTTACTAACATAAGTGGCTATCTCCGCTTTCATGTTTGGCCACTAGTAAAGAGTTTTGATTTCTTGGTATATCTTGTCGGAACCAGGATGTACCGAATATCGAGAGGTGTGAGCTTCATCGAGCACCAGTTTTCTGAGATCCCCGAAACGTGGTATCCAGACTCAATTCATAAAGTATTGAAGACCATGTGTCTTTAGTTCCAGATGCTTATCCGCACCATGTAAAGTTTCAAGCCCGATGTTTTCTTCTTTCAAAGCCTCGCCCTGGGCTTCACGTATCTTATCAGGAAGATTAGAATGTATAGTAAGTTGTAAAGCTCGCACCCGTTTGGGTTTCATTTCCTTACGACTAAGGGCATAAGCTACTACATTAGCTTTCCCTGGATGATATTTGATAGCACAGTCATAATCATTCAGAAGCTCGACCCATCGACACTGTCGCATGTTCAGCTCCTTCTGATCGAATATGTGTTGGAGGCTCTTGTGGCAATTGAAGATTGTACATTTCTTCCCATAGAGACAATGCCTCCAGATCTTTAGAGCAAAAACCACTGCTCCCAGTTCCAAGTCATGGGTGGTGTAATTCTTCTCATGAATAGTCAATTGACGTGAAGCATACGCGATCACCTTATCACACTGCATCAGCACACACCCTAACCCTTGGATAGACGCATCACAGTACACCACGAAGTCCTCTGTACCCTCAGGTAGTGATTGTATAGGTGCACTGCAAAGCTTTGCCTTTAACAATTTAAAAGAAGACTCTTGGGCATCTCCCCACTTGTAAGTAATCCCCTTCTGTGTCAAAGCAGTGAGGGGTTGAGCGATCTTAGAGAATCCCTCAATGAATCTGCGATAATATCCCGCAAGAGAAAGAAACTGGCGCACCTCTGTAGGAGTCTTAGGAGCCTCCCACTTTTTGATAGAATCAATCTTGGCGGGATCGACATGTATTCATGCCTTGTTAACCACATGTTCTTGAAACTGGACATCACAAATCCAGAAGTTACATTTAGAGAATTTCGCATATAGCTGCTCATTTCTCAAGAGTTCCAAGATCAGCTACAGATGTTGCTCGTGCTCTTCCCTGCTCTTGGAGCATGTCATCTATGAACACTATGACGAATTGGTCCAAATAGGGCTTACACACGCGGTTCATCAGATCCATGAACACAGCCGGTGCATTGGTTAGCCCAAATGGCATCATTAGAAACTCATAATGTCCATAACGAGTTCGAAAGGCTGTCTTCTCCACATCCGCCTCTCGGACTCTCAGTTGATGGTATCCTGACCTCAAGTCAATCTTAGAATAGAAACTCGACCCTTGTAATTGGTCGAACAAGTCATCAATATGAGGCAAAGGGTAGCGGTTCTTAACCGTCATGATAATCAATACACATGCGGAAACTCTCACCCTTCTTCTTAACAAATAGAACTGGGGCTCCCCATGGTAAAGAACTAGGTCTAATGAAACCCCTATCCAACAGCTCTTGGAGTTGGGTAGATAGGTTCTTGAAGTTCGCCTGGTGCTAGGCGGTATGGTGCGCGTGCAACTGGAGCTGCTCCAGGTGCAAGATCAAATTGAAACTCCACTTGACGAATATGTGGAAATCCAGGTAGTTCCTCCGAGAATACATCTGGGAAATCTCGGACTACTGGGATGTCCTCAATCTTAGTTTCAACTTTAGCTCGAGTATCAGATATGTTAGCCAGAATGGCTGGACAGCCCTTTCGAATACACTTCTGGGCTTTCAATAAGGAGATGATGCCCACCATGGCACCTCCACGATCACCCTATATAGATAAAAGTTCTCCACTTGGGAGGGGGATACGAACAATCTTCTCTTGACAAAGAATTTCAGCGTGTTGCTTGAATAACACGCCCATGCCAACCACGAGATCAAAGCTTCCTAGGGTGATAGGTAAAAGGTTGATGGCAAACAATTGCCCATCTAGCTCGAGCTTACAGTCACGATGAATATGGGTTACCTCAACAGGCTTCCTATCAGCTAACTCTACAGCATACAGGGTATCAAGAAGAGTAGGAACCATCCCTAGTGGTTTGCTAAGTATTGATGACACAAAACTATAGTCCGCGCCAGTATCATATAAAATAGAAGCAAGAGTGTCATTCAAGGAACACGTACACGTCACGACATTGTTATCAGTCCTAGCTTCCCCAGCCCATCACAAATGCTCTTCCACAAGCCCCATTGTTGTTGTTACCGTTGTGGTAGTTGTTGTTGAAGGACTTATACCTCACAATATCCCACGTTCTCTTGCTATCACCAAAAGTAGAAGATGAAGCACCCTTCTTCAAAAAAGTACCATGCTCATCAGCCTCGTCAGTGAGTTTGCGAGCCAGGTGAAAGATTTGTTAGATTCTGGGTAGGTGAGCTGCCACGAATCTAAGGGACCCACCCTTTTGGTATGAAATTCGATCCGCTGGTAAAGTTGGTTAATTAGATTTGAGCATATAGTAGCTAACTCCTGAAGCTTGGTAGTGTAGGCGTCGATCTCAAACCCAACCGTCTTTATATAACAAATTTCTAGATTTCATCACAGGGTGTTACGTTCTCCATCCAAGTATCTGTAACTCATCGAGTGTGCATGTAGCATACATTACCCCATCCTGCCCGGGGCAAATGCACATGGCAAGAACCTATACTATCGAAGTAATCAAACGGTCTCCTTAGTACCGTTGGAGTTATTGAGGTTTACAATCAATAAAAGCCTTGAAAATACGATGGAAGGTTGTTGTTGTGGCATGTGCGTTCAAGGTGTAAGAAAGTTCAAATGTGGAAGTCAGGGGAAACGAATGATTTAGCAAAATGGATCTTTACTAGCTTGAAAAGATGCGAGGGCCTCAACCACCCTATCGTTGATCATAAGAACTCAGTCTTATCCAAGCTAACAAAGGGAAAAGATAGGTAAGAAAAGGTAAGAGCCAATCGTCGCCATGCTCTGTCTAGATAGTAGAGCCTTCATCCTCACTTTCCATGTGCTCGTCCTGCTCAGGTTCCCCTTCCATCCCTTCTTCTTCCTCTTTCGCGGTGTCAGTGTTATATGGATCGCATCACGTACAGTCTCCTTCTCTAGTCCTCTGTAAGCCAACTTAGTGGTCAGCTGCACCACTTGTTCCTCCAATTGTGGTTGTCAGCCATTGGTAGGTTTCGTCTTTCCTTGAGATGTTGCACTACGTCGTAGGCTTTACATAACTCCCCAAGAGTGTGTGTAACAAGCCTCGATCTGATGTGTTCCCATGAATTCACTATATACTCACGAGAAACAGTGACACCTATATCATGTATCACTTACTCGTACAGGACGTAAATGTACTAGAGTAAGAATAAAATTCTATATGAGTAACCCAGTTTCGTCTGAGTTCCAAATGAGAGTAAGAAAGGTCAAATAATCAAGGAACAGAAACTAATTGTCTCCTTGCTCAGTGAAAAAGGATAAGTCTCAGTATTCGACTTTTTTTGAATTTGATTCGGTTTAATGGTACCAAGTCATGCGCATCGTGCAGCTTCCTGTGTACGTGCGCCACGACGCTCGCAAGGGCTCTCTCCCCTGTACTATTGTTGTTTCCTCATCCACAGGGTTTGTTAGGATACTACTCTTAGTAATGCGCCATCTGGTGTAACCCTGGGTTCCCACCAGTGACGTGTTCAGAATTAGGTCTAGAACTAGAAGATAACATATTTCCCGAAACCATGTGTTGTAGATATATGTAGCTAAAAGCTAGTTGTGCACTTAAGTTGTGAGTGTACTTATTAGGGGTGCAAAAGAGTCGAGTCGAGCCCGAGCTCGACCAGGCTCGAGCTCAAGCTCGATTAACTTATAAGAGCCCTGGCTCGAGCTCGGCTCGATTCGAGCTTTGTTTTCAAAGCTCGAGCTCGGCTCGTTAGTAATTTCTCAAGCTCGAGCTCGGCTCAGGCTCAGCTCGTTTTTTATCCATTAGTTAATTTATTAAATAAAAATAATATAAATAATAATTCGTTTAGGCTCGTGAGCTCGATAAGTGAAGCTCTAGCTCGGGCTCGTTAACTTAACAACTTTAAATGAGGGGTAAATATGATTAAATATTAAAAAAACTAATATTATACATAGGTTTGATAAGGCACGACGAGCCTAACGAGTTTCATACGTCAGGCTCAAGCTCGGGCTCGATAAATAAACGAGCTTTGTTTAAGGCTCAAGCTCGGCTCGAGCTCGATAAGGCTTGGCTCGTTTCGAGCTTTTTACCGAGCCGAGTTCGAGTAGCTCGCGAGCGGCTCGGCTCGTTTGCACCCCTAGTACTTATGCTATGATGATTATAGACTAGACTCAACATGCAGTCCTAGTTCACTATAACCAATGGCTCTGATACCAATCTGTCACACCCTCAAATTTCCACTGCGGAGTTTATACCGCGAGGCGCATGACATACCAGGATCCCATAGCCATAAGTCATATGAACGAACTCTAAATGCCCAAACCATTTAGTTCGTTTTCAAAAAACCAAGTTTAGTTAAGCCGCGGAAGCGTAAACCTAATTTAAACCTTTTAAAACAATACGCAAAACAACGCGCCCAAATTAAAACCATATGGAAGAAAACATAAAAGCATGATATGTAATTTAGGTGTATGCCCAAGACTCAAATGCAGTGAAGTGTGTAGTGCTTTCTAATCGTGGCACCAGAAGCTAACTACCTGCAAAAGCATGTATATCGTGGGTCAACAAACAATGTTGGTGAGTTCACAAATTAAAGAAGGTGAGTAAGTAAATGAGCTGGTTTCCAAAAACCACGTAACCAAGTAAAAACGTAAGTAATTAAGTTGGTTCCAAAAACCGTGTAACCACTAGTTCATCGCATGCTAAGGGTAGCTAACCCATTCATGATAACTAACACCGATATACCGAACTACTAATGTACGTGTTGTCACAAATGTGAGCAGTTTGCCATGCATCATTGCTTATCAACAATGATAATGTGTTAAGTTATAGTTCACTCCCGCGCTCCCCTGAGCCGGTGTGAGGTTTTCCAGACCTAATAGCGCTATCAACTAGTAACCCGCTTGCCATAACCCGGCAACTCATTCGGTATGTGAAGGACTTACAGTGATAGTGTTGGTTTAGTTCATCAAGGACAAGGTTGCGAACAAGTAAAAACCCGACCCACACAAGGAGTCAAAGCACCCCAAACCCGGGATGTGAAAGTAGTCCCAAACCGGACTAGAAAAAAGTTAAGTAAGTTGTCTCAAACCCGAGAAGCATGCTTTTGAGAAAAGAGTAGTGAAACTCACCTTAGTATGCAAGCAAGTAAATCCAAACTCCAAAGTAGGGTGTACTACCGACTCCCTAATACATGTGTCACTAAGTAAGTATATGTGTAATACCATTACACCATATAACCCGTTTGTCCAAGACGTTTAAATGTTCAAAATCGTGTAAGTGACACCAAGTGATTCTACATGCATAAGTAAACCCTACGGACCCGTTGGTGAATATGTTGGTTATCATTAGTTTTACACTTCATATGCATCTCATATAAGTTCCTATTCAAGTACATGTCATATACATACCACATAGGACTCCAATTAGTCACATAAACTCACAATACACAATCTGCGTTTTCAGGACAGATCATGTGCCATGAAAACTAATTTATTAAAAATACTTATCCAGCGAGTTAGACTCCCAAACTTTTACTAAATATTCTAGGGGTCTACTGGACAAATCCATATTTTTAGTTTGTGATAAAACCTTGTACAAAAATTATGAAAATTCATGGAACACAGCTATGTTTAGAAAATACACACAACAGATCAGTTTAGTAGAAAAATTCCCAAAATCGTGTATTCATCCAAACGGGATGAATCCACTTGGAAAAGCCGAGTTATTGCAATTTCAACCTACTGTCCAAATTTCATAACTTAATTCCTTGTAAAACTCGAGTTATGATTGTTTAAAGTTGACTCAGTTTGTTAATCCGAAAATCTGATATGACCTTTAATCAAAGAAAATTCCAAAACCATATCAAACGACATCCAAATCAGATGATTTTACCCATTCTAAAAAGATAAGACCATGTACAATCCATTCATTCAAAGAATCTATCAAAATAAACAATTTAATGTCACGTAACAGACCCTACAAGTGGACATTCAGATTCTGTCTAGATTCTACTCATGCAATATTATCAATTATATCAAACCCTAGTTGCATATTATCAATTAATAACACCTAATAATCATCACACAACATCAATAAGAGCCACATCTGATCAAAACCCTAATGATACGTCATAAACATCATCATTCATAACCCCATATTTGATATTTCCTTCAAATAACGAAGCACCCACTTAACTGCTTCCCAATGTTCTCTTCCCGGATTTGACATAAACCAATTGACGACTCCGATTGCATGTGCTATGTTAGGTCTTGTGCACACCATAGCGTACATCAGACTACCAACTACAGATGCATACGAAACTCTAGCCATATCAGCTTTTTCTTCTTTAGTTCTGGGACAACGATCTTTGGTAAGCTTGAGGTGACTTCCCAAGGGTGTGTTTCTTAGCTTGGTTTTCTCACTGTTAATACCGAATTGCTCTAACACTTTCCCGATGTACTTCTCCTGGGATAGTGTCAAAGATCCATCTTTCTTGTTCCTTGTAATACTCATACCGAGTATCTGTTTAGCTGCACCCAAATCCTTCATCTCGAAGTCATTGGACATTTGCTTCTTCAACTTGCTGATATCATTCATATCTGATCCTGCATTCAACATATCATCTACATACAGAAGTAGAATGATATACGAACTCTTGAAATTCTTCAGATAACAACAGTGATCGGCTTCACATCTCTTGTAACTGGTTCTCACCATGAAATCATCAAACTTCAAGTACCATTGCCTTGGCGCTTGTTTCAGATCATACAGACTCTTCTTCAGCTTGCACACCAATTCTCTTTTCCAATAACTTGGTATCCCTCAGGTTGTGCCATGTAAATATCTTCATCAATGTTACCATGTAGGAATGTTGTTTTCACATCTAGC
Source organism: Ambrosia x helenae (assembly GCA_030844895.1). Taxonomy (NCBI): domain Eukaryota; kingdom Viridiplantae; phylum Streptophyta; class Magnoliopsida; order Asterales; family Asteraceae; genus Ambrosia; species Ambrosia x helenae. Next base: position 77,975,703 of record CM061230.1, read on the forward strand.
TCCTCTAGATGCAAATTTTCTGCTGCAATAATACTCAAAATTAACCTAATGGTGGTCATCTTCACAACTGGAGAGAAGATCTCATCATAATCAACTCCCTTCTTCTGCTAAAAACCCTTGACCACTAAACGGGCTTTATACCGTTTAGACCTATCATGCTCATCTTTGACCCTGAAGACCCATTTATTCTGAAGAGCTTTCTTTTCTGGCGGAAGCTTTACAAGAACCCTAGTCTTGTTCTTATCTAGTGAACTCATTTCTTCTTTCATTGCTCGCTCCCACCGGAATGAGTCCTTCATCTTGACTGCTTCAGAGTAGTTCTCTGGTTCACCATTTTTTTGTCAAGAGAATATAATTAACTAAGGGGCTGGTACAACTGGGATTGTACCTATTCGACACTTTAGAACTCTAGTGGATCTCCTGACCGAAGTATTAGACTGGTCAAGCTGCTGTGGAGATTATTCGTCTTCAGACTCTGAAATCCCACTGTCAGAAACTCGCATTGACTCTTCATTCTCACCATCTTCAGTCTCTGGTTCCGTGTCATCTTCAGATTCTGTTACTGGCTCTGCACTAGTGATGTCCTATATATGGTCTAAAAATAATAAACTAACCTAGACACCTAGTAATATAAAACATACTCAACTAAACTAGACCACACGACAAGCAAGTGTACCTATCAATGCAGTACAGACTAAGTAAGTCCAAGTATCAGACCCACATGACACAACTAGAAAACAAAACTAGACTCGACTAAGACTTAACAAAATTGGTTTTAAATATGATTTTTGGGTTTTTTTAATATAAGTAATTAAAATAAATAAATAAGATAAATAGACAGCAAAGATAAATGAGGAAAATATCAGGATAGGAAGGCACCTACCTAGGTCAAGAATCCTACATGCAAACTCACAACTCTCGGTAATGGAAAACTGAATGGCTACCAGATTCTAAAGATAACTCAAGAAACCCTAATACATGCTAGATCTCCTCCCGATCTCACTAACACACCCCATTCGCCTTAGTCTTCGCCTAACTCAACAAGGAACTATGGAGTACAAAATTCGGCTCTGAAAATTTCATCTTAACCCAACTAAGATACTACTTACAACGTATTCCATTTTGATTCTTAACAAGTCATAATACGACCAGTTCTAAGTTAGCACAATTTTGACCCGTTAAGCCTTCCCCAAACTAAAGCATGATTTTAACCAGATTTATACGACCCTATAAGATTCCACTTTGGTCATTTGACTAAGTCTATCTGCAATGAAGTGAGCTAAAGAGCTGAGATTAATAACCTAGCGTCATATCTATCCAACTATTGCATAATCGGGTATAGGCCTTCAACGACCTATTCATACGACTATTCGAGATTCCCAACGTTTATGTCGCATGTTTCACTTTCCAAATCAAGTGTTGATTCGGGAGAATGTGCATTCGTTCAAGTCAATCTACCGTTGTAGCAATGTCTTGCATTAATGGCCACGTGTGCCATTCTATTTAACTAATCCTTGCCCGGCCCGAATGACTTGTGCTTCATTTTCAAATGCAACTACTAAGTCATATGGGAATCACAATATCGTTCTGACTTCTAAGAACTCCAATCAACTACTTCATGATTTACACATATAACTAGAGTCATAATAATGACTTACCTTTACGTGTGCCCTTTCCCGTGATTTTCTTTTGAACCAACGCTTCCTGAGGCTTCACTCTTATGACCTGGATGTACATTTACCACATTGGTTGTCAAGTTTACGTTTTTCGCTTAAGTTATACATGAATCGACAACCATCTCATTGGCATAACATGGCATTCATAATTTTATCGTTTTCAGGCCAGGTTAAGTCCTTTGAGCATTTAATCGAACACTTGGTGTGTCCAACTTTACCTAGGCTAACACCCATGAGTTTCATGATCTACAATGTTCCAATTGAAACTTATAACCTAGTTCCCTTCACAATCATTAGCAAGTTTCACCACAAATTTCACAACAAGATTATCAATTCGAGTTCCTAAACACACAATTTCACCAAGAACCTTGGGTTTAACATTCAACCTACAAAACCCATCATGAATCAAGCCATGCAGGGCTGCATTAACATGATTAACTGAAAAATTACTCGTTTTAAGGTTCCCTAGCCCTAGGGTTACCTTCTAAAAATCAGTGAATTGACAAAAGCATTGATTCAAGAATTTCACTCTATCTTACTTAGGGAATAATACACCAATTTGGCTGAAATAAAAGTTACCTAAAGGTGAGATAAGGTTTAGATGACTTAAACTTGGATCATCCAAGCTGCAACATCTTGATCTATGGCTGATTTGAGACTGATTTCATGTTATTAAGCTAGTGTGTGAGAATGGTGTGTGTTTGAGGTGTTTTAATCGTTTCCAGGGAATGCAAATCAATTTTCCTTCCCTTGACATAATAAACCCCTCTAAAGGTAGTTTAGCTAATTAGCACAGACGGTCCCCCTAGTTTGTTTCATGGTAGAAATAATGGTGAATCATTGACCAATAAATTCTTGCAAAGGTTTTACCATTATTAACTTATAGAATTAATCATTCGTTTTGCTTTTGGTTTAAACCCGACATTATGTGCTATTACGATTAGTCATGTTTTATAATATTTGGGGCGTTATATCAGCCTCATCGCATAGTCTAATGAACCTAGACCTAATTTCCTGAATATTTTCGGGAAGAGTGGCTATGTTGATAGAAGAATGCGGGATACATGTGTGGACGAGTTTAGTGAAGAGGCCGTTGACCTCGTTACAAGGTTTGATCGTTTAAAGTTTTGAAAGGTTTTCATAAATTTCACTTCTTGTAGGGATTCCATGTCGAACAAACAATTCTAAGATTTTTTTGATGTGAAAAACTAATTATGTATAGGTGTAGAATCGTGAAAGCTAGGCTAGTGCATTTTATATATAGGCACTTGTAGCTCCCATACGACATCAAAGAGGGGGTAAATCGTTGATGTTGTAGTTATATACCTAGAATAGTAGAATGGCTTTTCGTATTTCAGAAAGTTAATTAGTACTAATTAATAAAGCTTTCAACAAATTTAATTAATATTTTCCAAAACATGTTCTATGCCACAATCACCATAACGATATGTTATTTATATTCTTTTGAAGAATTGATACCAAAGTTCTTATGCTTTCACATTATCTTGTTCACACTAAGTACATATATTTCTAATACAGCTATCATTATCAGGGTACATATCTGTTTAATAAATATTGTTTTAAATTTAAGTAATCTAATAATATAAACAAGGATAGTAACATAAGTAATTTTAAAGCACATTTGACTTTCGGAAATCATGTTAAAATAACATGAAATAAGTGAATAGGCGCATCAGGTGAACCCTAAACATTTACCGTAATACACCAGGTCTTAATATATGCATTATGCGCACTACTACAAAAAGATATAAATGCCATAAATTAGTATTTTTATCACGGCCAGCTTTGTAAAAAAATTACTTTACAACTAAAAGAACCCACAATGCTAGCTTCGAAGTTTAGCAGTGCAGGCGTGTTTTAGCGGGTTTAACAGATGTCTGATGACACAAACAACATAAGTTCTGAAGAACACACTACAAGAAACAGGGGCTTTAGCGGCGACATAAGTCGCCGCTAAAAGTCTAGCATTAGCGTGGCATATAACCCATGTCGGCAAAAAAACGTCGCTAATAACCCATGTCGTCGCTAATACCCTTTTTCCACGTGGTATTATTGTTTTTATTTTTATTTTTTTGCCACGTGGCAAAATCATGTGCAGTCTGGTCCTTACCTTTAGCGGCGACTTGTCACCGCTAACGGTTTTTTTTTTTTTTTCCTTTCCTCGCTTTCCTATTCAGCTTTAATACCCTTGTCCACAAACGCACAATCAAGCAAAATAACAAGAAAACTAATTAACCAAACATACAATCATTAAAATATATATACATTATACGCCTTAAAACATTCGTCTAAACATACCAACAAAACTAAGCAAACATACCAAGATTTACAATTAAGCATAAACATTATAAATTGTATCATTCTTACAAAAACGCCTAAACATCTTCGCCTTCGTCTTCATCATCATCGCCACTATTGCCGCTACCACCTTGATTTTCAAAGTTTGCAAGATTTTGTGACTGGAAGAATTGACTACACATTTGGAACATTTACGCTTGGAATTGAGGATTGGTCATCATCACATTAACATGTGTTACCAGCCATATACTAAAAGAACATATTAAAAGAACACATAAAAACATATTTAAGAAATGATAAAAACGATCATAACAATCAACACTAAAAACATATCAAAAATCGTTTAATACAAACATAATTATTTGTGAATTTTCAAAAAAAACTATCATAACAACATAGAAAAAATCTAGCTATGCTTCGTTCTTGATCCTCATCATCATCTTTAACTCAAAACATCTATTCACCTACAAAAAAAGTAAACACGTGTTAGCTGGGCTCTACAAAACACATAATTTGACATCAATGACATGTGTTAGTGTATTCTAAAACATATGTTTTACTGAAATAACGTATGTCATACAAACCGTAACACATGTTAGTTGGGTATATACTAACATGTGTTAACATCACTAACATGTGAAAAGGGCGTACACTTACATATGTTTTCTGAAATAATGTATGTCATATGAACCCTAAAAAGAATAAACCCTTTTTCAGTTTTCATAAACATGTGTTAGTTGGGTATATACTAACATGGGTTAACATAACTAACATGTGTTAACATTACTAACATGTGATAGGGCGTATACTAACATATCTTTCCTGAAATAATGTATGCCATATGAACCCTAACACCTGTTAGTTAGGCATATACTAGCATGTGTTAGCATCACTAACATGTGTATAAAAAATATCACGTACCACAGCCACATCACTAACATGTGTATAAAAAACATGTTAGTTGGGGTCCTAAAACACATAATCAAAAAAATTTAATCACATGTGATCTATCAACCTCATGTCCCCCATCCAATAACAATCTAACATAAACAAAATAGTAATAAAAAAAAATAAAAAGGTTAACATAAGTTTTTTTTTTCATTCAAGCATTTGATCAAACACTTAGTGTGTAACCAAAAACTACCCCCCAAAAATATTATTTTTATTATTCTAGCAAAACCCAAAACCTATTTCACTAAACAAAATAATAATAATAATAATAATAATAATAATAATAATAATAATAATAATAATAAAATAAATTAGAGTAAAGTTTTCCATGAAAGAATTACCTTTTCAAATTTATTAAGAAAATCAAAATGAAATCTGACTTTCCAATAACAATCTAACATAAACAAAATAATAATATAAAAAAATTAGAAAGGTTAACATAAGGTTTTTTTTTTCATTTAAGCATTTGAACAAACACTTGGTATGCAACCAAAAACTAACCTAAAAAACTGTTATTATTATTATTCTAACAAAACCCAAAACCTATTTCACGAAACTCAAAACATAACAGCTTACAATTTTGTTTTATCATGGAAAAAGTTTTTAAAAAAAAGTGTGAAATGAGTTTGCTAATGTGATTTGCAATTCAAACCACTAAAACCATCGTGATGCTTTTAAGAGCTTTAAATGGTTGTACCTTACAACCCACTAAAGCATAAATATATTATTTATAAACAACTCTTACTGGTGAAAGTGTGAAACTTCATTTAGTTATATAAAATCATAAATTTAACGCCTTTCATTTATTATATAAAATCATTTAGTTAGCTTGTAAATATTATTATTATTATTGCTTCACAGTGGGAAACTTCAAAATTTCAAGACACAAGGATGGAAATGTCTTACCGGTGATCTTCTTGATCGGAAAAAATGAACGGCGACTGTGGTGGCATAAGGAAAAATGGTTTCTTCCACCTAAATTCGGTCGGAGAAACAGAGACACAAATATGGTTCAGATGTTCAGCATCGTTCAGATCTGGTTCAGATGTTCATTATCATAGAATGAGAGAAAGGGTGAGATGATGGTCGGAGGTGGTGGCTGTGGTGGTAGTTGTGGTGGTGGTGGTGGTGGTTCTAGAGAGAGACAGAGAGAGGATAGAGAGAGGAGGGTTGCATCTGATTTGAATTTTAAAAAAAATGAAGAGAGAGAAGTGGGAAAACAATATATATAGGTAGAGAGAGAAGGGGATAGTGGAATTGTCTATATTGCCCCTTTGAATATTATAGAATATTATAATGTAATGGGTGGTGTGGCACAACATGGACCAAGAGTTGAGTTTCTTGGGGTTTTTCCATTTAGGGGGGGTTTTCTCTCTATACTTCCACTATATATATATATATATATATATATATATATATATATATATATATATATATATATAGGGGAGGATTATCTTGAGAACGCTAAATATTATGAGAACCGTGAGAACAAGTAAAAAATCAATCACAATCAATTTGTTTTTAATACAAACCTCATTATAATCGAAATACAACATTAATAAATGAATTTTCTTTTCATCTTTTCTTGCAAAAACACTTTCAAATTAACTTTTTACACATGTGTAAATGAAACAGTTTACACATGCATAAACAGTAAATTTACACATGTGTAAAAACAATTTATTTTCGTATACGGTAGGGTTCCTGTAGGAATATTGGTTTATGTGAGAAGTGTTCCTGTAGGAAAATTGATATGTATGCATATTTTTTTTTTGACGTATTCATGATGTTTTGAATTATTTTGCTTAGAAAAACAACAAACATAACAAATTAATAACCGAAAACAATGTGTTTTAAGCAGAGTGTTTTAAGTAATTACCATGGTGTTTTAAGCAGGGTGTTTTATCTGTAATTTAAATTTAATGACTATAATACATTGGATTGTGTTTTAAATTTTTGTATATTGTTGTGTTAAGTGTTTTTTAAGCCAAAACAACCCAATACATCATTCCAAAATAAAAAACATGATGCCTACATGTCAATTCTTAATCCTTCCTACACTTCTCACACAAAATAATATTCCTACAGGATCCTTTACCTATATATATATATATATATATATTCATCTTTTCTAGCAAAACACTTTCAAATTAACTTTTTACATATGTGTAAAAACAATTTTTTTCGTATACGTTTGAATTTTTACGCCTAAATTGTGTTTTTGAGATTGTATTTTAGTAATAAAGATAAGTGTAAAAAGAAATTTTGAATTTGAATGGTTTTAGATGGCGTTCTGAAGGTTCGCACGAAATATAGGTGTTCTCAAATTAACTTTCCCCTATATATATATATATATATATATATATATATATATATATATATGTGTTTATTTATTTATTTACACCAAATGGGTCAATTATCCTGTTTACTAAACATATTTATACCAAATGTGTCAAATATCAACATTTCACAAACATACATACACCAAATTGGTCAACTATCGACATTAAAAATACCAATATATATCAAACGGGTCAAATATTAACATTTAAACTACAAATATATACCTAATGGGTCAAATATCCTATTTATTAAACTTATTTATACCAAATAGGTCAACTATCAACAAATAAACTACAAATATATACCAAATGGGTCAACTATCCTATTTACTAAACACATTTATACCAAACGGGTCAAATATTAACATTTAGCATACATACATTTTTTTTTAACGGCAAATTTTTATTACACCTTTATTCCACCACACCTTGCATTTGCAAGGATTTGAACCCACAACCTTACATTTGTAAGAGGGGACACCATACCACTAGACCAAGAGGTCATGAGTATTTAGCAAACATACATACAAGTGGGTCAAACTACAAACATATACCAAATTGGTCAACTATCAACATTAAAACTATCAATATATATCAAACGGGTCAAATATTAACATTTAAACTACAAATATATACCAAATGGGTCAAATATCCTATTTACTAAACATATTTATACCAAATGGGTCAACTATCAACAAATAAACTACAAATACATACCAAACTAGATTATACCCCGGGAACCTCCCGAGGTTGATAAATCTAATATGACATATTAATCTTACATATAAAATAGAATGATGCGCTTTACAGTTACATGCAGGAAAGCTTCGGGTAACACCTAACCTAAAACAATTAAAAATGTATCTCCAATGTTAACGCCTAACCTTAAACAATGTATAACTCTAATATTAATATCTATCCTAAAACAATGTATAACTCCAATGCTAACGCATGTTGAAAATAGAATTCATATTTACCGAAACATAATTAGTGACTTGCCTTATACATGATTAATGATTTACTTGAACACTTTGTGTTTTTTTTCGTGTATGAACAAAACCCTACAAAAAAATAGTCGTTTTTTTCTCCGTTTTTTATATAACACTATGGTATTCGTTGGAAAGATAATAAAACGCTCATTAATTTGGCGTAATTTTTTTCTTTAAAAAATCTCGTATATAAAAGATATTAACGTTTAAAAATTATGGGAGGAAATATAAGAGATAAGAGAGAAAAATCTAATTTTGTATTTAATTTTTTTTCCTAAAATATCTCAATGTCACATGGGATGACACATGACACACTCAAAGAAGAGAATGCCTCTTTGAATGACATGTCATTAAAATGGATTTGGTTTATTATATGTATAGATAGATGGGTCAAATATCCTAATTGATTTTCTTTCACACCCCTTGATTTTCCTCCAAAATTCTTTTTTAATTATATTTTAATTAAAGATAAGTATTAATTATTATTTTAAAATTCAAATATGTTAATTAATATTTTTGTCTTTATCTTTTCCTTATCGCCCCCCCCCCCTAATACTTAAACGTTAGCAACATTTACATACGACATTTAAAAAATATACATACCAAATTAACAAGCGTTCTTTTTGTCTTTCTAACGAGCACCATAATACTATACAAAAAACGAAAAAAAATACATTTTTAGTGAGTTTTTGTTCATGCAGAAAAAAATACAATGTGATTAGATAATTCATTAATCATGTCTAGGCAAGTCACTAAACATGATATATATTCGCAAATGTAGTCAGTTTGGTATAAAATATAATTTTTTTGTATTTTGATTGGTATTGCTATGAACATTGATTTCAAAGGTTGCTAAGCCGGTTAGAAGTAGCCTATGATTCTTAGACACTAGGTAAATCTCTAGCTGATAAGTGATAATTAATCACCCTGCCATGCACATCTCTTAAATCAATCATTATCATGACATATCATTTGATACCAATTTGGTTGTATTTTTCGAGGTTCATATCACAGCTTTAGATGTCTTGAGAAATTGACAAAGTTGTACAGAGACTTCACTCGAGCAAGATGTGCACACGTAGAATTTGAAGTAGGTTTTATGAGTTATCGAGTGTTGATCCTTTAAAACAAATTTTCCTGATAAAACGTCCTATTATTTTTATGCTACACATATTTTATCACTTTGTATTAGATTTGTCTATCCCGAAAAGCGCCCGGTAATAATCTAGTGTATGTATATGTATATATTACGGAGATAGTGTGAACAAGAGAATGTGAAAGCATAAGAGTTTTGGCATCAGTTCTCCAAATAATATTAATAATACCACGTCGTTGTGATTTGTGAGTGCGGCAGAGAACATGAGATATACATAAATATATACATATATACGTGTAGTATGCATTATGTATATAAAGTCAAAACCATATATTTGGTAAGCATAAGTTGAATAAAAGAGTTCAGTATTCAATTTTGTCACGACCATTTTTTTTTTTCATATTGAAACAACGCAAGGTTCACCCCTTCTTTGATGGTGTGTGGCACCAACAGGTGCCTATATATATATAATCCACTAGCCCTTCACAATTCAACACTTACATACTTGGATTTGTCAACTAGGAAGAGCCCAAACCAATTTGAAAATCTAAAACTGTTTCATACACATGGAATCCCAACAAGAAAATTTCACATTAGTGAAGAAAGTGTGTGAGATTTATGAAAAACTTTCGAAACTTGAAACACTGAAACCGTGTAACGAGGTTGACAACCTCTTCACTGAACTTGTCCACACATGCATCCCACACTCTTCTATCAACATAGCCACTCTCCCGGAAAATATCCAGGAAATTAGGTCTAAGCTCATTAGGCTATGTGGTGAGGCCGAGGGCCATCTTGAGGCACACTTCTCCACTATTTTAGGCTCGTTCAAAAATCCCCTTCACCACCTCAATGTATTTCCTTACTACTCCAATTACCTTAAGCTTAGCCGTCTTGAGTACAACATCCTTAATCGACACTATTCCACCACAGCACAAGCCCCTAAGCGTGTTGCATTTGTGGGATCAGGCCCCTTACCCCTCACCTCAATTGTCTTGGCCTCTAACCATCTCAAAGAAACAACTTTCCACAACTATGACATTGACTCCTTGGCAAATTCAATGGCCTCTCGTCTCGTTGCATCTGATGATGACTTGTCCAAAAGAATGGTCTTCCACACAATGGATATAATGGATGTGACTGATGAGCTGAAAGCGTATGATGTGATTTTCTTGGCTGCACTAGTAGGGATGGATGTTAATGAAAAAGTTAAGGTTATTCAACATTTGGCAAAGTACATGGCCCCTGGTGCCATCCTCATGCTAAGGAGCGCCCATGGTGCTCGTGCTTTTCTCTACCCAGTGGTGGACCCTCAAGATCTTCAAGGGTTTGATGTTCTCTCTATTTTCCATCCACATGATGATGTCATAAATTCTGTTGTGATCTCGCGAAAGTATCTTAAGCCAACAAACATCGATCGTAATAACCCTCACCATTTGGCTAGTGGTTCTATCATGCCATCAAGTTGCAAGTATTGTGACTTTCAAGTTTTCAATAGTCCCCTTGGTAATATGAAAATGATCAATGAATAGATCATTACGTCTTGATTTGTGATGTTCTATGCTTCAAATCATATCCATGGTTAAAGGTGTGTAATACAAATGTAACAGCCTATGTGTTTTTGTTGTGTGAGTGTGTGACTAAACTATAAGAAATAATTAAATGATCACATATGTGATGTTATAGAATGATGTCCCTAGTGACAATGCTTCCATTATGTATCATCTGATTTCTCTCTCTGTTTAAGAAATAGTTGCAAGTCCTGACATGATGGTCTCGTTTTGCAATTCATATGAAATGCAAATTCTACTGGACAATTTGATCTGATATTATGGTCTTCTTATTTGCAGTTCATTCGTATGCTTTCGATAAGTTTCGTTGATGTAACACCCCAACCGATGGCGGAAACATCGAGGTGTCACGTAGTGACGATTGTTCAATAGCTCATGGACTAAAGTGTAAAATTGAATACCTTTATTAAATAATTTATTACAATGAAATGAAATACAACGATTCTAACTGTCAACTAAATTGAAATACAATGAATCAAAATCTAAATATAAATCCGAAAGCTTAAAGAATGCATCTCAAAACAACCTGAAACATGTACAAAATATTTTGGTCAATACAAAAATTGTATTGGTGAGCATACCCTGTTTAAATAAATATAGTAGAAAAGTGTTTAGCAATTCATGTGTCGTATACTGTTTGCAATTATGTAATAAGTGGTATCCGGGTCAAATCAACCCTAAGAGAAGAAAGCAGATATATATAGTATGCGCTAGTAGTAATGTAATACATAGCAATGACGAGGACTCTCAACAGAGTCACAAGGGTATAAACCATAGTACTATTCATTGAAATGCCAGGCCGCCCAGCGGTTAATGATTTGACAGGTCATAGATACACAAAATAACACAAGCAAACACACATAAGAATTGCTATTTTAGTAAAAGGAAATATAAACTTGATAGTAAGTACATGAGTCACCCCGAAATGTAAAATAGTAAAAAGGGGAAAGATATACTCACAGTTTGCGAAAGCGAGCAAAATCCAACTTAAGCGGTCGTGAGCTAAGAAATGGGAATTCCGAGGAATTCAACCTATAAGGTGTAAGTATACTAATAAGGAAATGTCTAAAAGTCTAAGGTAACTAGGGTCTAAGGCATTAGGGTTTGCTAAGTCAATTTGGGGAAGTAGAGTTTTTATGATAAGTCGCGTTAATGTAACAGTTATTTCTCACAATTAATATATGAAAGGTTGTAGATGTGGTTTAAATAATATAGCTATTACTAATTGAGTATTTAGTTAACAATATGTTTAAATAATTAAAACAAAATAATCTAGTTAATTATTTAACTAATTATTGTAAATAAATACAATAATCATAAATATTGAAATAATAGTTATGAGTTACTCAAAGATCCATCAATGATAATCAAGACTTTCAATCATAAGACATTTCTATTTTATAAGGAAAATATTTTGTAAAATAGATATTTAATAGTATAAATAAATAAATGATTATTTATGTCTAATAAAACATAAATAATACTAATAATACCATACATGATCCAAAAATCCTAGTTTCATAGAAAATGAATGATTTCTGATGTAAACAAATTAGAATAATTTTCTCATAATTTATATAAACTTATTTATATTTAAAATTGATTTAACGAGATTAAATTATGTTTAAATGATTAAAAATAGGAAAATTAATAAAAATAAATGTTTTTCTGAATCAACTATTTTTATTTCAGTTCATAATGATTAGAAATAATTTATCACAAATTTTGAGATTAACATCATTTAAAATGAATTTTTAATCAATTAAATATGATTAAAACAATTTAATTCAATAAAAATATAAAAATAAAACATTTTTCAGAAACTAAAAGTGTGGAACTTTTCTTTATGGTGTCAAGAAGCTACACCTAAATTTTTATAATTTTTGAATAAAAATTGGATTTATTTTGAATATTTAAAGATTTGCATATATTAATAATTGTAAAAAAAAAAAAAAACAAATGAAAGGAAAGATGAAACTTGTTAAAAAAAATAATCTGACCATGCCTGGGTTCGAACCCAGGCGCTCTGAATGCAACAACACACCCTAAACCACTATGCCACCATAAGTCTTTGTATTTTATTTAGAATTATAAATATAAGAATATTAGTTGCAACTCACCTTCTTCCCCATTTCAAAGCTTAGAACCCTAACCCTAGCCCTAAATCTAATAACCCACATACAGACCGATTCATAGCTGTTATAAGGGGGCTTTCGTAGAGTATGATGTAAGACATAAAACGGCAATAAGAACATGGACTCACATCGCGATATGAAGATTGAAAAGAAGGCTTCTTAGCCGAACTTAAATCCTCGATTGCAGGTATATTGGAACGTTTTTATGATGTATTTTTCGTGGGATTTCAAGGGAGTGAATGCAGAAACGATTAGAAATGCTCGATTTATAGTGTTGTGCGTATTAGAGGCGCGTTATGTAAACTTCATCAATACCCGATCGGTTATAATCATAACCCCCTTAAATCATGATTAAAGCTTGTTAAAACCTTGTAACAGTCCTATAATTGATGGAGAAAAACGTTTCGGGTCACTAGGTTTTGAAACGGACCATTAAACTTGAGAAAAGACACTCGCCGGAAATATACTCGCCGGCCGGAACTCTTGGCCGGATGTCGTTCAGAACAGGAAAGGAAAAGCGGGAAGAAGAAGGGGAATCAGCTTTGAAGTTTGATTATTTTGCACCTTTAGTCCCTCTAATTTAACCTAGGTTAATTTTTAAGATTTCTTAGTTAGTATTTCTTTTATAAAAATTAACTAAGTTAACTAGATTACCCCAAAAATGTTTTTAAACTTTATAAAACTATTTTTTTTCTTTTACGAATACGTTTCAACATACGCGTTTGATTAAAACTTATACCCGATACATAGGAAATATATAAATGTTAAGTTTTAAATTCGTTTTAAAATTAAATTGAAAACGACGAAACTTTCAGGGACTATAATGGAAATATTTAAAGGGCTATTATTGTCAATTTGATGAAAGATGAAGGTGACGGATGTCACAGTCTCCCCTACTTTAGAAAATTTCGTCTCGAAATTTGTTTCAAGTGGAGGCTACTATGAAATTAAAAGACATTGTAAAAGTCAGCTATATTTTTAAAAGAAAATTTCATTATTTATGAATCGACAACATTTAAAATAGTTGTCTAATACCCACAGTAAAAGTTTCAAAATCTTCGACAGTTGGCTCAACGTTGTAGAGTTGAGAGTTAGATGAAAGGTTTTGGGAATGTGTAACGGGTGAGGGGCAGAGGTACTAATGAAGCAGTCTCCCCTACTTTAGAATGGTTTCTTACTGAACTTTATTGAAGGTACGTAACAAGATTTCAAATAACAGAGCATGTAAGGGTATACAAGATTTGTGTTTTCTGTGTGGGTGGTCAAGAGAAAAACCCTAGGAAGACGAATGAAGCTCACGTAAGAACGTTCCTATCAAAAATGCTAGCTATAAGCCCACTGTTCTAATGCAGAGATAAGCATAAAGTAATGGATAGGTTCTTGGTCAGACTCCTAGTCCGCTCCCGCAGTATCGTTTATGCTTATATATAGGGTGTACCGCAGCTGACCCACCACACTTTCGATACTTTGGATTCGTACTAATTGTCTACCAATAGCCTAAGTAGAATCACACACCACCCTCATGTACCTGTAAGCCCATGATTGCGTTCCGGACCGTAATCATCGATTTACCTTACACTAGGGTGTTATGCTTTTCCATAACCCTAACATAAAATAAATGTGTGCAACCAATATGTAATAGCCACTGCAATGAAATAATGTTCAATCATGACATGGTTAGAGGTCCTTCCCTTCCGGGTTTACCCTTTAACCGTAATGAGAATAACATGTAAGTATAAGTCATGGTTAGAGGTTCTTCCCTTTCGGGTTCACCCTTAACCGGTACTTTTGTTCACATCGTTGGGCTCTAAACACCTATATTGATAAACTCCGAGATTTACACCGTTCCCCTCGAATTAAATAAATTCTCTAATCCGAGTCGTACGTGGGCACTGGCTTAGATCCCATACGAGTTATAAACTAGTATGTTCGTTGACCATGATGAAAAACAAAATAATGTAAAGTATAACAGGGTTTTGCTCAAAATAGGAAAAAGAATATGCATACCAAATATGCGTTCAAGTAAGTATATAAGTATAAAATTCCGACTGAAAGAATAGTATAACATAAATCGAGTAAATCGCACGTTTGCACAAAATGAAAGTAAACGGGTTGAATTAATGCAAATAGGCAATGTGAAAATAATCACAAATAACATGTTGGAAATAACTATGAATAAAAATGGTGCAAGAATAAAATAATGAACTTTACAGCAAATGAATGTGTACGGAACGGGTGTATAGCCTACTGGCATGTGAGTGAAAATCTAGTAATTTTACATATATGCGTTATACTATAAAAGACATTTAGCGACATTCTGATAAAAAAAATATATCCATTGTTTTGTTAAATCAAAAGTTTTACAATGAAAGAGTGCGAGTGTAATAAGATAAATTTTCGGTTATCAAAAACGTAGTTTGCTCGAACTTGGTGATATAGTTGAAAGAATAGTAATAATGCATGAGAATAACTTTTTTAGAAATCGATGTGTGTTTTAGATTCAAAACCGGTTCATTTGAAAAATCCTTGTAAATACACATTTTCATGTGTCTATGAGGAGTCGAGTTTGAAAAATGTTTGGATACGTTATATGAAAACAGGAGGTTTAAATTTGGCCTTTAAAATATGCAATACAAGTTTGTAAGATGCAAAATAAAACCATTTCATGAAGTATGTGTTACACTGATGTATTTTAAAATACCAAGATTTAAAATGATGTGAATGATAAAATTAACGTATGTAATAGATTACCAATATTTAAGAAAGTTCATATTCAACGAGATGTAGAAATAGATCCCTGAGATGTGGATTTCACTCCTAACTCAGAGATGTATTTCAAAATTGAAAACAATTGAGGAATGAAACCAATTACTAAGTTAAGGATATCACCCCCAGCTTAGTGGTTAAGTTTCTTTTTGAAGGAAATACTCTTTGAGGTGTGGATGTCACTCCTATCTCGAAGGTATATTCCTAAGATAAGTAACATATAGAGGAGTGAAACTAATCACCAAGGTATGGATATCACTCCTAACTTGATGATATCGTTTCGTTTGTGAAACACGAGTGTCTTCTTCGCCAAGCAAAATATATCGAAAGAATAACGAGAAATAATCATAACGAAAATATCTTGAAAGAAAATAATAGGAAATAAGAGAAATATAAACGAGAGGACTCGGGAAAGTAAGCTTAGTTATAGACTAGGCTAAAAGGCATTCTAATAACCTAATTCCCTATAACCATGGCTCTGATACCAATCTGTAACACCCCAACCGATGGCGGAAACATCGAGGTGTCACGTAGTGACGATTGTTCAATAGCTCATGGACTAAAGTGTAAAATTGAATACCTTTATTAAATAATTTATTACATTGAAATGAAATACAACGATTCTAACTGTCAACTAAATTGAAATACAATGAATCAAAATCTAAGTATAAATCCGAAAGCTTAAAGAATGCATCTCAAAACAACCTGAAACATGTACAAAATATTTTGGTCAATACAAAAATTGTATTGGTGAGCATACCCTGTTTAAATAAATATAGTAGAAAAGTGTTTGGCAATTCATGTGTCGTATACTGTTTGCAATTATGTAATAAGTGGTATCCGGGTCAAATCAACCCTAAGAGAAGAAAGCAGATATATATAGTATGCGCTAGTAGTAATGTAATACATAGCAATGACGAGGACTCTCAACAGAGTCACAAGGGTATAAACCATAGTACTATTCATTGAAATGCCAGGCCGCCCAGCGGTTAATGATTTGACAGGTCATAGATACACAAAATAACACAAACAAACACACATAAGAATTGTTATTTTAGTAAAAGGAAATATAAACTTGATAGTTAGTACATGAGTCACCCCGAAATCTAAAATAGTAAAAAGGGGAAAGATATACTCACAGTTTGCGAAAGCGAGCAAAATCCAACTTAAGCGGTCGTGAGCTAAGAAATGGGAATTCCGAGGAATTCAACCTATAAGGTGTAAGTATACTAATAAGGAAATGTCTAAAAGTCTAAGGTAACTAGGGTCTAAGGCATTAGGGTTTGCTAAGTCGATTTGGGGAAGTAGAGTTTTTATGATAAGTCGCGTTAATGTAACAGTTATTTCTCACAATTAATATATGAAAGGTTGTAGATGTGGTTTAAATAATATAGCTATTACTAATTGAGTATTTAGTTAACAATATGTTTAAATAATTAAAACAAAATAATCTAGTTAATTATTTAACTAATTATTGTAAATAAATACAATAATCATAAATATTGAAATAATAGTTATGAGTTACTCAAAGATCCATCAATGATAATCAAGACTTTCAATCATAAGACATTTCTATTTTATAAGGAAAATATTTTGTAAAATAGATATTTAATAGTATAAATAAATAAATGATTATTTATGTCTAATAAAACATAAATAATACTAATAATACCATACATGATCCAAAAATCCTAGTTTCATAGAAAATGAATGATTTCCGATGTAAACAAATTAGAATAATTTTCTCATAATTTATATAAACTTATTTATATTTAAAATTCATTTAACGAGATTAAATTATGTTTAAATGATTAAAAATAGGAAAATTAATAAAAATAAATGTTTTTCTGAATCAACTATTTTTATTTCAGTTCATAATGATTAGAAATAATTTATCACAAATTTTGAGATTAACATCATTTAAAATGAATTTTTAATCAATTAAATATGATTAAAACAATTTAATTCAATAAAAATATAAAAATAAAACATTTTTCAGAAACTAAAAGTGTGGAACTTTTCTTTATGGTGTCAAGAAGCTACACCTAAATTTTTATAATTTTTGAATAAAAATTGGATTTATTTTGAATATTTAAAGATTTGCATATATTAATAATTGTAAAAAAAAAACAAACAAATGAAAGGAAAGATGAAACTTGTTAAAAAAAAATAATCTGACCATGCCTGGGTTCGAACCCAGGCGCTCTGAATGCAACAACACACCCTAAACCACTATGCCACCATAAGTCTTTGTATTTTATTTAGAATTATAAATATAAGAATATTAGTTCCAACTCACCTTCTTCCCCATTTCAAAGCTTAGAACCCTAACCCTAGCCCTAAATCTAATAACCCACATACAGACCGATTCATAGCTGTTATAAGGGGGCTTTCGTAGAGTATGATGTAAGACATAAAACGGCAATAAGAACATGGACTCACATCGCGATATGAAGATTGAAAAGAAGGCTTCTTAGCCGAACTTAAATCCTCGATTGCAGGTATATTGGAACGTTTTTATGATGTATTTTTCGTGGGATTTCAAGGGAGTGAATGAAAAAACGATTAGAAATGCTCGATTTATAGTGTTGTGCGTATTAGAGGCGCGTTATGTAAACTTCATCAATACCCGATCGGTTATAATCATAACCCCCTTAAATCATGATTAAAGCTTGTTAAAACCTTGTAACAGTCCTATAATTGATGGAGAAAAACGTTTCGGGTCACTAGGTTTTGAAACGGACCATTAAACTTGAGAAAAGACACTCGCCGGAAATATACTCGCCGGACGGAACTCTTGGCCGGATGTCGTTCAGAACAGGAAAGGAAAAGCGGGAAGAAGAAGGGGAATCAGCTTTGAAGTTTGATTATTTTGCACCTTTAGTCCCTCTAATTTAACCTAGGTTAATTTTTAAGGTTTCTTAGTTAGTATTTCTTTTATAAAAATTAACTAAGTTAACTAGATTACCCCAAAAATGTTTTTAAACTTTATAAAACTATTTTTTTTCTTTTACGAATACGTTTCAACATACGCGTTTGATTAAAACTTATACCCGATACATAGGAAATATATAAATGTTAAGTTTTAAATTCGTTTTAAAATTAAATTGAAAACGACGAAACTTTCAGGGACTATAATGGAAATATTTAAAGGGCTATTATTGTCAATTTCACGAAAGACGAAGGTGACGGATGTCACAGTTGACCTATGTTGATCTTAATTTCAGGAATGGAAAATCACGAGAATAACCATTGACCAACTATCTTTACCAAAATAAGCATTACTAACTGTTGGATTACAGTCCCAGACTATAACACAAAACACAAACACTAAACACTGATCTTTGATTAAACAATCAACCGAATCGTTTTGAACATTTAACTTGTTCTTCGGCAGACACTAATGTTATTTATGTATTGATAATCAAATACTCGTTACAAACATCTATATATATGTGAGACAAATGGCAGTTGGATTTGGTTGACAAGATTGGCGACAAATAACTGATTTTGGAGGTTAAACCGTCAAGAGCAAACCTATCCTTTTATGCTATTTTTCTTCCTGAGGTGGGCCTCGTGCTATTTTATTCTAAGGTTGCACTTTCGTCTCACTAATACAACTTAAACTGTAACAAAATCATACGTCCTAAGTAAAAGTAATAAGTTTTATGTTACGTTACATACATACACACAAAACTTAAATAAATAACAATATAAAGTTTGATTTAAACTATATATTAACAACCAATACCCGCCCCTAAATCAAGCATTATTGTTGAGGAAATGTCTTATTGGCCTCGTCCAACGCCTTTATTGCTGCAGTGAAATCACACTTCCTCCTCCTAAACAGTCACTTGGCTGCATTCCAGTTACCACCCATAAAGAGTGCATAGTCTTCTACTTATCCGACTCCAACACCATCCAACTCGTGTGCACTACTGCTCCTTTCTATCTCATTCTCCTGCTTCAACCTTTTTGCGTCCTGTGTACTTGGACCTTGTTCTAATTCAGCCTTTCTCATCACAGTTTTCACGTTGTAATTCCATTCTATAACATCCAAGTACATTGCATAGATGATCCGAACATTATCACCATTACGGTAATCAAGTCCAAGGTCTTTGGAAATTATGACCCAAAGATTATTTTGAGAGACAAGTTTGTGTCCCCCTTCCTTTCTGACTAACGCATACAGATCATACAGTACTATTTCCTTTCCATTTTCTAACAGTGGTGGCATCGGCCTGTTTGGTATTCTTAGATAGTGATTCACAAACCAATCTACCATGCCATCGAATTGTCCTTTGAGGAGGTCTCTATACATCCAATCTTGATTGAGTCTTTCAATCAAGTCTAATAACTTCATACAATCGGACCAATGTTCAAATAAAGGTTGACATTTTTTTCTTCACAAGTTCATATTCATCCGATTGATGTAAAGATAATTCCTCAAACAAAGTGTTTAAGTAATCATCTTTGTTTTCTTGAAGTTCTCTATCATCACCCAAAATTTCTTTAAACATTTCTTGTTTGCTTTCGTTATTGCAATCAGATTCATCTTCCTCTATTCTTTCCTTTCTTTTCGGTTTGAACATGAGTTCTATTTTACACTTGTAGCCTTCTATTGTAACAATGAACCCTTGTTGTCTAAGTTGGTTCAAGGAAAGTAAATTCTTTTCTAAATCGGGTGAATAGAAAACACTTTGAATCTTGACATCATTGTCAAATTTCAATTTTATTTCATCGACTCCTCTTGTGAATAAAATATGGTTCTTCAATCTTGTTTCAACATCATAAGAATTTTGAATTCTATTAGAATACTTCAATGAACTAGTATAATGGTTCTTCAAAGTAGTGTTTACATACCAGAGATCGTCCCAAGCACTATATTTAGTACCGGATAGAGTGTATTCTTCAGTATAATCGTACACATCCGGTTCACTTTGGCAAGTTTCTTCATTAAGTGCTTGTCTGGTTAACCTTTCAGCATCATCACGATCTTTCACATGACAATTTTCTATCAAATGGCCTTCGTTTCTGCAATAAAAGCACAACCTATTGTCTGAATAATTTCTTGAATTCGTTTTCCTCTTGTACATGTTCATTCGCATTGCAGCCATATTCTTTTTCTTGAACCCGAATGATCTTCTCTTAAAATTTTGCTTCTAATCTTCAAAACATTGACTCTCATACCAGTTGTTGGATTATGGTCCTAGATTATAACACACAACACAAACACTAAACACTAATCTATGATTAAACAATGAACCGAATCTTGTTGAATGTTTAACTTGTTCTTCAGCACACACTAAACACAATGATGTTTGGACAAACAACTAATGTTATTTATGTCTTGATAATCAAATACATGTTACAAACATCTATATATATGTGCCAGAAATGGCAATTGAATTCAGTTGACAAGATTGGAGCTAAATAACTGATTTTGGAGGTTAAACTGTCAAGGGCAAACCTGTCCTTTTATGTTGTTTTTCTTCCTGGGGCGCGCCTCGTTCTTTTTTTCTTCTAATACAACTTAAACTATAACTAAATCATACGTCCTAAGTAAAACTAATAAGTTTAATGTTACATTACATACATACACACAATACTTAAATAAATAACAATATAATGTTTGATTTATACTACATATTAACAACCAATACTAATGGCTAGAATTTAGGGACCACGCCGGATAAAAAGGCTAAAATTTAGACGGTTGAGCACCCTTAACTACCAATAGAAATTATCGAAATGTAAAAATATACCCAAACGTCTAAAGATTTGGCTAAACCGGCTACAATGTAGTCGTTTTCTTTTAATTTATCTGGTATAATTGACAACTCACTGAAACCGTCTTACAACGGCGTAACACAATGTTTTCATCCCTAAACCACCCTATGGTTTAGCCATGTTTTCAACCTAAAGGCTTAGCCGTGTTTAGCCATTTTTATGCCATGTTTCTTTCATTCCTACATTTGTTTGTTTTATATATTTTATATACGTGCTAAAGTAGGGAAAACGGCTAGAGTTTAGGGGCGTAGGGATGAAAAATTATGCAGAAAGAAAGATGGCTAGAGGTTAGGGGTGTAGGGTAAGTAAATGGAGGAGGTCTATGAGTTATACTCTGGATCACGTCTATAAATTAGCCAACTAAACACATGTAAGATTCTGTTCATCTCGTTTTCCATGAAATCCCTAGATTTTAGCTGATATCTTTGTTTATTTTGGTGAATATAGGTTGTTCAATGTTTATTGTTGTGTTTTTCCCTTTCAGGAAATAATGTAGCTCTAGATAACATTTTAGCTTCCTAAAGACGTTAACATCTAATGTTAGGATCTGAGTTTGAATATAATGCTTCAATGAAACAGTAATTGATGGATGAAGTATGAATGAAAGTGCAGCGAAAATATAACCTTAATGCATAATAAACAGAAGCATGTTTTGTCAAAAGTACTTTTCATTAATCAACACCTATTACAATACAAAGACTACAGCTCCCCCTTAGCCGGATCACTCAGATTTGTTTGTATTGAGAATGTTGTGTCCAGAGTGATGAATAGAACAATACAAGCATTATATTATTTATATTACAAACTAAACATCTGATGACTTAAGCTGACGTCACCTAAGAAGTGACACCTAACAACCTATAACAAATTATAACATCTACTACATACAAAACACTGTTCTATTGATATCATTTGTTGGATAACATTTGTTCTTCATTATCTGTTGAAGCCTACGTACTTTTGGGCTTCAACATACCTTGTATCTTTTCAGCAGACTTTGACTCATCAGATCTTTCATTCTTCATTAGCAGTTGTAGTTCAGCAGTCCTGTCATCCTTGTCTATGAATCTCTTCCTTGCAATTATTTCAGCTTGTTGAGCCTTCATCTTCAAATATTCATCAACATTATTCGGCTTATCAAAGTTTGAAAGATATGAGAAAGATAGTAATGATGGATCCTTAGTATCATAGAATGACTCTATTTCACCTTGTATAGCAACAAGTTCTAGAGGATACTGGGTAGCCAATGGTATGATGGTTGGA
Source organism: Ambrosia x helenae (assembly GCA_030844895.1). Taxonomy (NCBI): domain Eukaryota; kingdom Viridiplantae; phylum Streptophyta; class Magnoliopsida; order Asterales; family Asteraceae; genus Ambrosia; species Ambrosia x helenae. The sequence continues at coordinate 77,998,601 of CM061230.1, forward strand.
TATGATGGTGGTGTATGTGGTTTAAAAATAGGAGCAGATGATGGTAATGGTGTAGGTTGGGTTTCTTCATCATCCTGAACAATGAAAGCTTTTCTCTTTCTCTTGTATATGACAACAGGAGATTATGATGGTGGTGAAGGCATTCTGGTAGGTATTTGTGGTGGTTGTGAGGTGACAGGGAAGGTTATAAGGGTAGTTGTTGGGATAACATATGTTTGCACATTTTCAGTGCCAATAGGTGTGGTTTGAGTTGGTGGTGGTTGTGATAAGGGTGAGGAATGTGTAACGGTAGTTGTAGTTGTGATTGTTGTTGTGGTGAAGGTTTTAGTGGTTGGGCAGTGGATACAACAAATGTTAGGCTAGTAGTGGTTTTAGAAAGGGTGATTGGCTGCCAAACATGTCTTGCAGACATCTTTCTTCTCTTGGAAGTGCCTATATCTTCCTTTTCCTTCTGCATATATTTTCTTTCTTTAATCAACAATTCAGCCTTTGCTTCCATGGTATCCAACCTCTTCCGCTTTTCCATGCCAATCTTTTATGCAATCAGATTTGAGGTTTCATCAATCCTTTTTTTTTTTGACAACATCTGATTGCTTAGCAGAATTTGATTGGGTAGAAGTGGTTGATGGAGTAGACCCTGGATTGGTTGATGATTAAGCAATAGTGGTTAATGATTTAGGAGGAGCTTCTTTTGCAGCCTGTAGTTTCCTTAATTTGTCTTGATGAGCATTTTTATTACCCTTTTTGGCATCATATTCACTGAACATGCCGAGGTTTTCATCAAAGATTGTTGTTGGAGCAAAGCCGGTAGTCTTTAACAGGTGATCCTTGATAGCCTTATTGTCTGACTGTGTATCCTTGAATCTAGAATCCACCATGTTTCTTATCAGCTCTGTAAGTACACGGAATGTGACTATCGCTTTTGGATTGACAATATAGCGTTTATGGAAGATTTTGTGTTAATTAATAACACATTTGACATGTCGAGGGGTCGAAGGAGACTTTTAGGTGGTCGAAGGAAGCTTTGTTTAGGAGTTGTTTTGGTTCGAGCTTATGCTGAGGTCGATGGACACGTTCAACCATGTCGTGAGGTCGAACGTGCACTCTATATATACTTAAAGTTTTGTTTTGTAATGAAGTTTTTGGTCATTTTGGTCTAGAGGTCGAGTGTGTGTTCTCTCTAGGTTCCAGAACTTTCTGTAACTGACCTATTTCATTGTAAACACTATCTAAACAAGATTATTAAACATGTTTATGAATGAAATGATTATTAAAAGGTATTCGATTGTGTTCTGATTTGATCTCTATCATATTGCATACGGTCTAGGGTTTTCGCACCTGGATTGTTCCATTTGTATGATCATCTAGTCGTTTTCTATAAAACCAATCCTTTACAAAGTGGTATCAGAGCATATTTCGATCATACAATTGACATTTGATAGTTTTCAAACAGATTTTTATCCAAAAACACCTAAAATTTTTTTTGTCTTGCATGAACTTTGAATGACAATGGAGATTGATTGATTTTGACTAGATTTCACGGATAAAATCAAAATTTTCATTCATTAAAGTTGATCTCCATCAAATCTGAAGCAAAACCTGATTAAGATCATCAAAATCCATCAACTTTTGAAAAACTTGGATCAAAATAACTGATTTTTGAAGAATAACCATTTTTCAAATGGGTCAGGTCGACCCAGAGAGAGTTTAGGTCGAACCAAGAGTTTTTGAGTGTGTTGTGTTGTCATTCGACCAAATTTGTTTCATTCGACCAGCCGGGAAGTAGAAGGAGAGTTTGTGTTAGGTCGAACCAAGTCTAGTGTTATACAGTTTCTCATTCGAACCCACGTTTTTAGTTCAGAGTTCGAACCAGATTCAGTTTTTGAAAATTTTCTAAGTGTTTACATTCCGAGCATTATGGATAACATTTGGGGATTTTCTTCTACACCTGGACCTGCAACAACACAGCAACAACATGTTCCGATGAATCCATGGGCAGTTGCTTCTCCGAAGACTAACACACAACCATCACAACCGATCAACTACATTGCTATGACAAGTTCAACACCACCACCTGTTACTCAACCTCCACAACAACAAGTGAATGATCTTTGGTGAGTTGCAGCAGTAGTCGTACAGTCTCAGACTACAAGTGCGATTACTACACTCATCAATGAATTATCATCGGGTAGTGGTAAACGTCCTCCAAAGTTGTTGGACATGTCCGAGTACTACAATTGGCAAAAGAAGTTCAAGATTCATTTGGAAGGCATGGGATTGGAAGGAGGAGAGGCTTGGCAAATGATAATGAAGAGATATGTTACTCCGATAGTTGAGAATACGAACATCCCAATTCCTCTTGAAGACTTAAAGGATGACGAAAAGAAGAAATTTGCACTTGAGAAGAAGGCGTTCTCTCAGTTGTAACAAACTTTGACCACAGACTTATTAAACCAGTTTGGGTCATGTACTACTTCGAAACAGCTTTGGGATTGTTTGAAGAATAGACATGATGGTAACAAAAAGACCAGAAGACTTCGTATGGAAGAGTTGAAGAACGAGTTCGAGAATTTCAGTTATGTGGGAAATGAGACGTTGAAGGAACTCATTCCTAGATATTGTCATTTATTATCTGAATTGTCAAACTATGAAATTAACCTTCCAATGCAGGAATTAGTTGACAAGTTTACAGATTCGTTGCCTCTATATTGGAGTCAACATGTTGAAGTGTTGAAGGAAAAGGATGCGTATCAGTATTGGACCATAAATGAGTTTATATAGAGGTTGGAAAATAAGGAGATGGAAGAAAGAGGAAAGAAAAGAAATCCCAGTTTCTACAAAACCCAGAGTTATATAATGCTACCTCATCTGCTTCTATGTCTACTTCATCAATAGGTGGAACTGTTGCACCACACATTGCTTGTATCTCAAATGTTCCTGAACCACCAAGAAATCCAATCAATTACCTTGCACCAGGACCATATTATACACCAACATCTTACATCCAAACACAACCACAGATGTCTGCAGCTTGCTACACTTCATCTATGCCTCAACAGCAACAGTATGTTCCTCAAATGATGCCTCAAGCATCTTCAAGCCAAAGTCTAATCGTATTGGAAACTTCCAACATGAACAATGTGACAGTTGAAGTGGCACAACAACACATTGCTTTAGTCTCAGCAATGGTTGCTTCAAATAATGGACTTGTGGCAAGTCAAATTGGAAACAATAATCTGACTAATGAAGATTATGCCCAGATCGATAAGGAAGAAATGGAATTAATCGACATTCAGTGGGCATTTGCAAGTGTGATGAGAAGGGCTACTGAGTTTACAGAAAAGACTGGTAGAACTGACCTTGCTACTTCACCAAATACTACCTATGGTTTCAATAAAGCCAAGGTAACTTACTTTAATTGTGGAACTCGAGGTCATTTCAAGTGAGAATGTACTCAACCTATGCAACAAGGTAACCGAAATCCATTCAATTCCAACTACCAGAATCGCCAACCACAAAACCAAGTCACTTATCAAAGCCAAAACAACAACACCTATCCACAACAAAACAATTACCAAAACCGACAAAACACCTCTCAAAATACCACACCGAGACAAACACCTACAACTAACCAAAACCAAGCTACACCTAATACTAACCCAACCAGAACCATTGTTCCAATTTCTACACCAAATACCCAACCTCAAAACGAAAACCAGGCTTTGGTTATTCAGAAAGATGAAGGTTTTGATTGGAATTGCATGCAGAGTATGCAATTGGGTGTTGAAGAGGTTACCGGTGGGAATGTAGCTTTTTTATGCAAGAGATGGTTTTAGAGGAGCCGGTGATAGATGATGATGAATTGGTTTATGAGAAAGTGTGTGATAAAGTGACTGGGAAAGTTTCTGAAGTGGTGATTGAGGAGATTGTTGAAGAGAATGATCAGGAGGTTACAGATCATGTTGCAGAGAACGTTGATGAACCGGTTACTGAAATTGTTTCAGGGACAATTATCGATTCCGTTGCTGATGTCTCTGACGAACCGGAATCTGTCTATTTGGATTTGGAAAGCGAATCTGATTCTGAAGTCAGCATTAATTCTCTTGAGGATGGCATTGATCAATTGCTAGCTGTAGTTGATTTTCTGATGACGAAGAAATCGTGCATGGTTGATGATGCTCTCACAAAGATTGACTACTAAAAATTCTTTGCTAGGAAGGAAGCACATTTCGCACTGATGGCCATGACAGATCCACCTAGACCGGTAAGTCCTAACTCTGCTAATAGTGAAAATAAATATTGTGGTACTTGTGATAGATTAACTAACGAAGTTAAGCAACTTAAGCATTAGTTTGAGGGTGCTAAAATCGTCATTCAATCTTATCGTAAGGATGAGCAAGATTTCAACAAAACACTTGAGGGTTACAAAAAGGATGTTTCAGAATTGACCAAGACTTTATCTTTGAAACAAATAGCCATTAACAACTACATCAATGAAATTGAAGAAACAAAACTTGAAATGGCTAAAATCAAGTGTTTTGCTGAAAAAGTCAACAAGAAATTAGAAATTTACAAACATGTGGCTTATGTTTTGGACCACATAGTTGAGGAACCATCACAATCCAATGATGACAATTATAAGGCTGTTCCTGCTCCAGTGTTATTTGAAAATCACAATTTAAATTCAGTAACACCTGAGATTTTAGTGAAATCGGTTTCCTCATCGGATAACGAATCAAACACTTCTAGTGTTGGCGATCCAAATTCCGATGTGGGACCGATACTTGGATTGAATAATGGAGTCATTGCAGTAACTGATGATTCAGATACTAAAGATGAGGAACCTAAGAAATCTGACGATATTCCATTGGAAAATCACATAAGAACAAATGAGATAATCTCACCATCTCAGGTTTCTCATCCTCAGAAAATTGCAAACAAAATGAATGAATGAATCAATCAGTTAAGAAAGTTGAGAAAAATGAACCGGTTTACAAACCAGTAAATGAACCGGTTGACAAACCAGTGAAAGGTTTCTATCGGATGGAAGGATCCGAAAAGATAATCTCAGACGAAGAATATCCTATACAATTTGCCAATTATTCAAAAATTGAGAAAATCTGGCAAGAGAGTACCATTTGGTTTCCTAAACATGAAAGGACCAATGATATTCCTCCCGAACTTATTCGGATATTGTATGGTGATGATTCTTCACAACCAAAAGTTCATGTCACTGAGTTTATAAAGCCAAAAGAGAAGATTAACGGATTTCATGAACCGACTTACTAAAAGGAGCCCGCTCCTGAGAGTTTATGGCGTAAGTGTGTTGATGACCTACACCCGGTTAAATCTTTCACTAAACCTAATTCTAAAAATGAATTTTGAAGAATATCGTGCATGTTTTAAATATGGGGAGAAAGGGCATTTACTTGCTCGCTGCCCATATGTAAGACATAAGAGGCACGAAGTTGAAAGAAAGCAGAATGTGAGGATATCAGTGGAAGATCATAGACAGTATTATCCACAAAATAATTTTTTCCCTCAAAGACACCAGTCTTTTAACCAAAATTGTTTTTATCAAAAGAGGGAAACTCATCTAATTTTCTATGATAGCAGAAACCGAATTGCCATGGAGAAAAAGCTGAAGAAACCTATGGTGAACACAACCAATGATAAACAAAAGGTTTTTTCCAAAACCTGCTGTTAAATCATCGGTTGGACCTGTATCTGTTAAATTAGATAAGGTAGCCAAGAAAGTTTCATTCTCGAACGATACAAAGAAACCCATTGAGGTTAAGCAACCTCAAATAAGGATTCTTAAACGTTCTGAACAGACTTGGACACCAAAGGGTTCTCCAGGTGCTTCTACGTCATCTGCGAAAGTTGAAGTAAAACGTGAAAAAGTTATGAACAACTAGCAAAAGGTTGATTCAAACTTGAAAGTATGTGAAAAAGAATCTTTGAAAGCTAACATTCAAGGACCCAAGAACAAACAAGCTTGGGTCCCTATTAAAAACTAATCTTGTTTGTGATTTGTGCAGGGAGCTCCAGCTGGCCCTTTTAGCAGTCTTTGGATTGTCTACAGTGGAGCTTCTGGGCACATGACCGGAGATTTAACGCTGCTCTTTGATATCAAGAATATTAATGGAGGTTATGTGGCGTTTGCGGGAAACAAAGGAGCTTATATAAAAATGGAAGGGAGTGTTAGTAATGGAATTGTGAGTTTCGAACGGATATCGTATGTGAAACAAATTGATTATAATTTATTGAGTGTGAGTCAGATATGTGATAAGAAGTTTTCGGTTCACTTTGATGACAAATCTTGCTACATACTGAAACCCGGTTTCATTATTCCAAAAGAATGGATCATGTTGAAAGCTCCAAGAGTGAATAATCCTTACATTCTTGACATGAGCAAGGCATCCACAACACAGGGACAAGTCACGTGCTTTCTATCCAAGTGATATACGTTAAAATATACATATATAAATCCCCGATTAAACTCCCAAATTACGCGTTTTCGATCATAATTGCACGAATTCGGTACTTAACCGCTTCATATGTTTATTGCAGGTCTTAAACGACGTCCCACGGACAAAGTCGAAGAAACCGAGCGAAATCTGGACCAAACTGGAAGTTGTGCACGGTCGTGCACCAAGGGTGCACGCCCGTGTGGGTTCACTTGGCTCGGACAGAGAAGACGTGCATTGCTAGTGCGACTCGGAGTGCACATCAAATTCTCGAGCACCTTGATCAGCACCACCGTGCACGTGCCCGTGCGACACAGCTTCTCGGGTGCACTGCCAGTGCACCAGGCAGTGCAGCCCTGGCACCCGGACACCACCAGACCCGCACGATCGTGCACCCCAGGTGCACGACCGTGCGGGATTCAAAGATTTTTTCAGAGACTTCGTAGCCACTTTCCCACTTGCACGTCACATCAAAAAGTTAAAGTGCACGACCGTGCACAAAACCAAAAGTTGTCTAAAAACAGAGCAAATCTCACTGATGTGTTATGGGGTTTTGGAGAGACGATCTAGGGCGCTTTTTGGACCAAAGAAGTTGTTGGGAAGCTGTTTAACAAGCCCGGGACGCCGTCCGATCCAACCATCATCATCTGATCCTTCACATTTAAGATTTATGGTTTGATCTATAAACTTTTAAGTAGTTCAAATCTGAATATTTTGTCTTGTATGTGATGTTTATTTAGTTAATCGTACGCCTACGGGCAAGAACACTAGTATGTTGTATATGCTAAACAATCGTTTGTATAGTTAATCATGTCTTGTATGAATTTATCATTTTTCATGTTTGAAACTTCATGATCATAGTGCAACCTTGTTTCATTGTTAATGGATTTGTAGTTATGTTTGAATGACTTTGATGAGTATCGAATGTGTTAGGCGAATACATGTTGAAAACCGTCCGTTTAATCATCCGGTAGTAGACTAGTTAACTTGTTAATAAGTTTACACCATGAAACTGTAACCGGGTATTGGTTTGGTTAAAGTCAGTCGAATAATGATTAGAAATGCTTACCGGCACGTAAAAGGGTTTTAAAAGCTTAATGGTGTTGTTTCTGATCTTTGACACGGTTAATGATCTTTGCTAGTTATTTTGGTAGAAATAGCGATCTTAGTAGATCTGTGTTCAAATTTGGTAAAATGGAATAGGTTGTGAAATGCTCTACTTTATGCTAGTCTCGGTGGTTGTATTGCCTATTCGGTATTGCTTTCCTTGATTAGCGAGGTTAGAAAACTCTTAACGGATGACTAACTTATCTTTAGAAGATTCACATGAGATCATATCAGTTGCTCGCTAATAAACGACTTGAGGTGGTTAACGTGTGTAATTTGTGTTAGCTTTCCGTATAGTTGTCATGTTAGGATGCCCGAAAGGGACACTAACTGTCGGAAAATGGGAATGTTGATCACACGTCTTTATTTCATATGATATGTAGATGATATGCTATGATTGATATATTATAGTCTATATAGTTATATTTTGTATTTGGAGTCTTACATATGTTAATTAGATATTTTAGAATTAATTTAGCTTAAAACAAACTTTCACTATCTTTTCCTACTGGTAAATTAAGGACAGAGTTTAAGTACAATTGCTCCGTGCACGTCCATGGATCGATATCGGGTTCTTATCTGTACATTAGTACATATATGACAGGGTACACTTGCCCTATTTTGTGTGTTTTAATATTAAGGTCTAAACCATTTTTATAAATATTAAAGCAGAAACGTGTGTTTATTCATTGTAAAATTATGTGTATATCCGCACACGTCAAGTTTTTGGCGCCGTTGCCGGGGACGCGACAAGCTTTTAGAACGAACCAAGTCAACTTTTCACTAGTGTACATGTTTGTGAATACTTGTTTATACTTCGTTGATTCTTTATCTGTTCATTTATTTGCATATATGATTTTTTGAATTTTTATTTGATTTATCTGTCTGTTGATATTTTGGATTGATTTTAGATTGGTTCATAGGTTAGTATATATATTCGTTCATTTTTATGCTTATAGGATTGATTTGATTGATTATTCGTTCATTAGGATGTTTATAGATTTAATTTATTGAATATTGGAATAATTGGTTTGTCTATGAATTTAATTTCTTCATTATTTGATTGATTTGATTTATTTGTTCGTATTTGAATTAATTGTTGATTTTATTATTTGGGCTGTTTTATTCTTTATCTGTTTATTTCTGTTCATTTTATTGATTTTATTGGCATTTATTTGATTTTTACGAGTATATAGTTTTCTGGTATTTTTGTATGAATATATGGTGTTAATATTCATTTTTCTGTCGTTTATTGTTTTTCGAGTAAGTTATCTATTTCTCCTGCTGCAATTGTATCATTCTTTGATTGCAGGTTGATGTCCACGAACCTGGGCCTTCTGGTGATCCACACGAGGAAGAGACGCGATGATTGAGGAGGAGCAATAGAATTAGACTTCATAAAACGCGTCTTATTTCTAGTATTGTTGACTCTACTTTTGTTATTGAGATCCCAGAGAACGAGGCTCCGGTGGATCCTTCCGACCACGGAGGGTCAAAGGCCCATAGTGACATAGTGATGGCGGATGATGATATCCCGCTAAACGTTAGCGGGCATCCTGGAGGGGACGGTCTTGCATCGAGTATCGCCCGACCTACGGTGGTGGCGGCGAACTTCGAAATTAAATCCAGTATCATTAATATGATAAAAAAAACTTTGTGCAGTTCGGTGGACTGGAGCACAAGGATCCAGGCCGACACATTGCTGGTTTTTTAGAGGTGTTAGCCACCTTTAGGATGACAAATGTCTCAGACGATTCCATTCGTTTATGACTCTTCCCATTCTCTCTGCGGGACAAAGCCAGAAGTTGGCTTCAGTCGCTTCCCGCTGGTTCTATCACAACGTGGGAGGAGCTGTCTGAGCAATTCATGCAGCAACGGACAAAATTGAATTTAGGTAAAACATTCCTTCATTCGACCCAAACGGGGTTCGAATGAGAAGCAATTGTGTCGAATGAGAAAAATTAATTGAATAAAAATTCATTCGACCTCAAACAGTCCCTTCGACCTAAAATGGTCTCATTCGACCCTGGAAGGTCTTATTCGACCTTAGTCAAATGGTCGAACAGGCTGTTTGGAATTCAAAATTACCAAAACTCAAATTAACCATGATAATCTTCACATTTTGGCCCTAATAGATCCTAATATGGCAGATTAACATTACTCAATGATCAATTGGACTAATTAACCTATTATTGATGGTTTTCTCCCAAAATTTAGGGTTTTAATATTTCAAATAATCATTTAAGTTTAATAATGATGTTAAACACTAGATTTTGGTTTCTTCTCCCCCCCTAAAACCATTGATAATGGTTTATCTATGATCAATTGATGTTCATTCACAGTTTAAGGTCTCTGATTAGGTGAACCAGGGTTCGGTTTAAAAATCATTGTTTCTGAACTGTTTATGCATCCTTTACTTGTAAATTTTGGATCAAAAGGATCACAATCAATCAAGGAACAATATTATCAGGTCAAAAACAATCAAGCAACAAGGTCTGGTATGGTGGGAATTTTTGAAAAATTTTATGGGGGTTCGAATGAGGTGATCTGATATATATAAGTCTCTTATTCGACCCTTACAGGGGTTCGAATGAGAAGATCCATCTTTCATTCGACGTAGTGAAAGGCTCGAAGGAAAAACAGATGGTTCGAATGAGAAGAACTAATTCAAAATCTCTCATTCGACCTCGCTAAAAGGATTGAATGAAATCTCAAAAATCTCCTTCGACCTAACGAAAGGGCGAATGAGTTTTTAGAAAACTTAAAATTTTACCAAATTTCAAATTGGAATCCCGTGTTGTCAATTTTGATCATTCAAACCTTTAAACATTCATCATTTATCAATTTAATGATTCAAAACTCAAATTGGTCTGTCAAACTTCAGAAAATTATCATCAATCACCATCGTTTATCGAAAATAAAGCAAAAATGTAAAATCTTTAGGATTTTCTGAAATTTTTGATAAAACACACCAAAAATCTTTTTGAGGTTTTTTTATATGAACTAAATCAACAGAAAACAATAAACTTTTTGTGATTTTCCGGTAAGAGGATCATATCAGTTAATGAGAGATCACGTCACACCGTTGTTCTGTTACTTTTAAAGTGTACTGACAATGTAACTTTGGCAACTGCTGATATTGTTATCCACATAAACTCTCATGCAGATTGTTATGCAATGCTTTAGACTGATACTGCTATGTATAGTATAAACCAATTCACCTGTGGTTCCCACACACACACGGCATACTCCCATATCAAGGAATTTTGCACAAATATCCATTGTAATGCGTGATTATGCTATTGTTATCTATAGTTACAAGGTATGAGGCACAGAGGTGTACATGTCAGCAACTCAATTCTACAGAGTAACATGTGCACTCTACCAGGTTGAAGTCTTATATCAATCAAGATTTTCATCAATGATTAGATACGATGCATTAGATAATCTTTTATTATCATCACACATTTAAAGTTCCTCAATTCGGTAACTTTGGGTTTTGGCATTAACGCTCTTTTATTAAGATACCATGTCTGATCTAGGTCCGTAAACATTACGACAAAATATCAGAGAGGCTATCCCCAGATAACTAATAACATAACGACCCGAAACCTCCGAATTTTGTACAAACCCTATCAAATGAAATTACGGTACCAAGACCATATGCCTATGAGGTGTTCATCCACATAGTAAACAATTTGATATGTATGTATCAGGAACGCAGGAATAAGTCTACGAAACCTATCAGCAAATCACACAAAATTAACATTTATCAAGCATTTTGACATTTTCAATTCTTTAGCATGCAATAGATCCTCACTGATGTCTTATCATCTCCTCTTTTTCTCCAAGAAAAATCATTTTTGATTTTCTGATTTTTATAGACTTTGAAATTTTTCAATGTTTTTGGTTTTTCTAATAATGCTCCCCGTGAAATTTAAAAACATATTTTTGGATTTTTTTTTTTTTGAATTTTCTGAAAGCAAAAACAAAATTAAAATGATAAACCGAGGTGACGATTAGTCTTGTTTTTCTTTAATACCATTAGCTTTTAATAAAAATTCAAATCTTGATCTGTCAAAAGCATTGGTAAAAAGATCAGCTCTCTAATAGTGTGGATTTTGACCATATCAATCAAACCTTTAGCATAGCAATCACGGATAAAATGATACTTAATCCGGATGTGCTTAGCCTTAGAGTGATTAACATTGTCTTTAGTGAGTGCAATGGCGGCTTCATTGTCACAATGAATTGGGGTTTTAAGAAATTGCAAACCGTAGTCGCGCATTTGTTGTTGTATCCACAAAACCTGTGAGCAACAACTAGAGGCTGCCACATATTCGGCTTCACATGTAGATAAAGCAACTGTAGTTTGCTTTTTGCACTGCCAGGTCACGAGCCTGCTCCCCAAAAATTGACATCCAGCCGTTGTGGATTTTGCTATTTTGTCGCATCCACCAAAATTTGCATCACTAAAAGCAATAAAATCAAAATTATCATCATTAGGGTACCATAGTTCACGCGAGGGACAATCCTTCAGATATCTCAGGATTCGTTTGACAGCTGCCAGGTGACTCTGTTTCGGCTTCGATTGGAATCTAGCACAGAGACATGTTGCGAACATTATATCCGGATGAGACACAGTTAAGTACATCAAAGATCCGACGATGGCTCTCTATGTAAAGGGATCAATGAGCTCCCCCTTAGCATCAACTCCAATCCCGTGATTGGTTGGAATGGGAGTATCCATAGGCTTTGAATCATCCATTTGGAATCGGCTCAAGACTTCAGAAACACATTTCGTCTGGTGAATAAAGATGCCCGTTGGCAATTGATCCACCTGCAACCCAAAAAGAATTGCATTTCTCCCATAGCGCTCATCTCGAACTTTTCCTGCATGACTCGATCAAATTCTCTGCATAAAAGTTCATTAGTAGAACCAAATATAATGTCATCAACATAAATCTGAACAAGAAGCAAGTCACCCTCTATTCGTTTTGTGAACAGGGTACAGTCTACCAAACCTCGTTTGAATCCCTTGGAAAGAAGATATGTGCTAAGCTCCTCATACCATTGTCTTGGAGCTTGTTGCAAACCGTACAAAGCTTTAATAAGCTGGTAAACCTAATCCCGGTGGATAGGGTCCTCAAAACCTGGTGGTTGCCCAACATATACTTCTTCCTTGACCATACCATACAGAAAGGCACTCTTTACATCCATCTGATACACCTTGAATTTCTTGTAGGATGCATACGCAAGAAACATTTGGATTGTTCAATGCGTGCAACAGGTGCATAGACTTCATTATAATCAATTCCCTCTGCTTCACGGAAACCTTGTACGACCAATCGAGCTTTGTTTCTAACAATAACACCTCGATCATCCTTTTTACACTTGAATACCCACTTGGTACCAATTTTCTTCCGGTCTGGTGGTAAATCTGTTAGCATCCAGACTCCGAGTTTCTGAAACTATAAAAGTTCCTGCTGCATAGCTTCAAACCATGAATCATCTTGTAAAGCATCCTTGTATGTCCGTGGCTCAACCTGCGAAACATAACAAGAAAAAGACCAATCATTTTGACAACCAGATTTCTGTATCTTAGTATACAGGGCCATGGCTCCAATGTTATCATGTGAAGTTGCTCTTCTGAGTTGACCTCTCGTCATGACACTGCTACGGGATCACCAATAACTTGTTCAAGTGGGTGAATCTGATGAATTCGAGATTCCGGATGATCAGGAATAGGAATAACCGCTGGAACATTCAGATTCTCTGCAGTCTCCAGATAATTACCCGTATTAGATGAAGATGCAACATCTGGATTTAGGTTCACTGGTGGTGTTACCGTAACATGATCTAACATAGCTTCACAGAAATCATCATCATTGTCTTCAGACTCAGATGAATCAAGAGTTGAAGAAGCTTCTTGGAAAACCTCTTCTTCATTAACAGGAGCACCAGTATCATTAGAAGCTGCTGCTGGAGAAGTTACGGTGATCGGACGCACTAACGGTGAAGTTACTGCATTCTCACACTCATAATATAATCATAAAACGGCTTCTTCAACCATACTTTCTAGATTGAAAGATTTGAATATTCCTTGTAATCAAACATCCAATTGGGCCAACTTCCTTGAGAATTCTGTGTGTACCGTTGAACATCAACATTTGCCCACTCTTCAACCTGTTTGGTTCGTTTGTTGAATGCGCGTTTTTGTGGTGTCGCGTATCCTACAAAATAACCATCTTCAGCTTTAGATCCAAACTTCTCATTAGGATTCAACATAGTGCATGGAGCCCCGAAAGGTTCTAGAAACTCCAAGTTCAGCTTTCGTCTGTTAAGCAGTTCATAAGAAGTTTTGCCAAACTTCTTCATCGTTAACACACGATTCAATGTGTAACATGCTGCACGAATGGCTTCATTCCCAAACATGACTGGAAGGTTAGAATCTGCAAGCATGGTCCGTGCCGCTTCTATTAGAGTCCTGTTCTTTCTCTCTGCAACGCCGTTCTGTTGTGGAGTAATGGTGCACTGTACTCATTATGAATACCCTTTTAGTCACACAATGCATCCATTTGAGAATTCTTAAACTCCGTTCCATTATCACTTTGAATTCTCTTGATTTTCAACCCATATATGTTCTCCAACCGTGTAAACAGAACGTTCAGATTGTTAAACGTTTCAATCTTGTGTTGCATGCACATTACCCACGAAAATCTTGAAAATTCATCGGTAACCACGAGACAATAAAGTTCTCCATTGATACTCTTTTGTTTAACTGGTCCAAAAAGATCCATGTGTAAACGTTCAAGTGGAAGTTCGACATAATTTACTTTCTTTGGTTTGTGGGACTGTTAGTGCTGTTTCCCCTTTTTGCAACTCACACATTTGTCATTTAAATGGAAATGCATCACATTTATGCCAACGAAACAAGTCATTCAAGGTTGCACTACAATCCATTAACAATGAAACAAGGTTGCACTATGATCATCAAGATTCACATGAAAAACGCCAAATTCATACAAGACATGATTAACTATACAAACGATTGTTTAGCATACTACATACTAGTGTTCTTGCCCGTAGGCGTACGATTAACTAAATAAACATCACATACAAGCCAAAATATTCAGATTTGAACTAGTTAAAAGTTTATAGATCAAACCATAAATCTTGAATGTGAAGGATCGGATGATGATGGTTGGATCGGACGGCGTCCCAGCAGCTTCTTTGGTCCAGAAATCGCCCAGATCGTCTCTCCAAAACCCCATAACACATCAGTGAGCTCTGCTTTGTTTTTATACAACTTTTGGTTTTGTGCACGGCCGTGCACTTAAAGTGCACGGTCCTTCACTCTAACTTTTTGATGTGACGTGCAAGTGGGCAAGTGGCTACGAAGTCTCTGAAAATATCTTTGAATCCCGCACGGTCGTGCACCTAGGGTGCACAGTCGTGAGGGTCTGGTGGTGTCCGGGTGCCAGGGCTGCACTGCCTGTTGCACGGGCAGTGCACCCGAGAAGCTGAGTCGCACGGGCACGTGCACGGTGGTGCTGATCAAGGTACCCGAGAATCGGATGTGCACTCTGAGTCGCACTGGCAGTGCACGTCTTCTGTGTCCGAGCCAAGTGAACCCATGATGTGTCGTAAAACACATCTATTTTCCTATGTATTTTGAGTTATAATTGAGTCTTTTGTATATAGTGTTTAGTTGTTTTAGGTGTGTATTCGATTGTTTGTCTATTTTTACCATTGTATAGTTTTTATTAG
Source organism: Ambrosia x helenae (assembly GCA_030844895.1). Classification (NCBI taxonomy): domain Eukaryota; kingdom Viridiplantae; phylum Streptophyta; class Magnoliopsida; order Asterales; family Asteraceae; genus Ambrosia; species Ambrosia x helenae. The sequence goes on from CM061230.1 coordinate 78,013,948, forward strand.
TTTTTAGTACTTATTTATTTATTTCATTATTTTATAGGTGTTCGTAGAGAATGAGCTAAAAAAAAGAAAGAATTTTAATTGAGACACGAACACTTGAGATCATTTGTTCATGGACGTTGGAGCGTAAACGAAGAACTTTGGTCAAGTCAAGAACACCCGATTCTAGAGCACAGAGTTATAATAATAATAATAACTACTAATGAAATGTAATTTGTAATTCATGGCACAATGGCCCGAGGCCCAATAATGATTTGGAGGGGCCGCATATTTTTATTAGAAGAAAGGGCATATTTTTTTGGGCGGCGCACGATTCTTTTACTTGGAGGAGAATATATATAATTCAATCGCACATTCAGCCAAGGGGAGGAGCAGATCACGAACATATCAGCGGCCAGAAGCAAACATTTGACAAAGGTGATCGACAGCAGGAGGATCTTTGGAGGAGAAGGTACCGGGGTGCACTAAAGAATATTATTTGAAGGCCCGGGGGTTTGTTTTATTCGTTTCAATTATTTAGAGACATGGTGAAATTGTTTTTTATAGACTTTGAATTTATGTTTCTGATTATAACTATGAACTAGACTTCCATGGTTGCTTAGGTTTATGAACTAGACACGTTATTTGCAGTATTTAATGATTTTTGGTTTTTAGTTTTGATGTGTAGAATTACACGACTTTAATTTTATTGTTGGATTTGATATATGTGTGTTGGTGTTAATTTTATTTGAAGTTTGTTTATTGGTTTTGTGGAGCTAGGCATGTAGAGATACCCCCTAGGTCTTGAAATCAATCTAGTTCGTCAACTTAGGTTAGCGTGCTAGTATTTGGAGTTGGAGTACGACACAAGTATAACAAACTAATATAATAAATTAACTAAGACGTGCAGTCCATTCTTGAGGGTGAGAAATCTAACTCGAGTTTGCTAGGTAACTAACTAGGCATTGTTCGATAGGTGGCAAGCGCTAGGGCGGGAGTCGCTACTTGTCCGTGTTTAGAGTTTTCCTAGGTTTTCTTCAGTAGAGTTTAAGTCTGCTTCATAGTTAGAAGGTTTCGGTCCAGGAGAGATTGTAACTTGATTTCTATGGGATTTCGGTACGCTAGGGCGATCCGGATCCATCTTAGCATTTCTACACTTGTCCCGCCTTGAGTCTAGTGAGCTATCTTTGATAGGAGGTTTATTAGATAAGATAGGGTCTCAAGTTAATTACCAGATTCAGGATTTATTGCTAGTGTCTAGGGATTTTACCTAAGTAACCAGCCTTCGTCCTATCTGATTTCTCCAGTTCCTTAAGTTCGTATTAGTTGCCGAGTTAAGTTAAGGTTAATCTATTTAGTTTAATTAAGTTTATAATTATTAGTTTAAACCCCCCATTTGAGTATATATTGATTTAGGCTAGTATTCGGTAGAGGTTGTGATCTAGAGTTGCATTCGCGTCTTTGGGTTCGATACTCGGTCTTATTTGTTTACTGCTTTGCGACCGGTACACTTGCCGTGCGTGTGTAGTTTTTAGGTGAGTCGTTTTAATTAAAACTTGTGTTATTTTTATATATATACATTTACACACATCAAGTTTTTGGCGCCGTTGCCGGGGACGCAATTGGCATTCTTGATTACTTCCCAAACCGTTTGTCTAGTCTTTTACTTTGTAAATAGTTTTTGCTTTTACTTGTTATTATTATTAATTATTTTTTTTCTTTTTATTCGTAATATATATATTCTTTTTAACATGTGTGAGATCTGTGGAGGACCCCACTTTACTATAAAATGCCCAAATTCATCGGGGTATTCCTCAGATTACTATGCTAAACACGTATTTGCAGCCGCAGCCATATCAGTCATACCAACCTTCATACCCACAGGCTAACCGGTGGTTTAACCTTGCACCATCTGAGTCACTAGATAGAATAAAAAGTCGGCCTGATCGTCTACAAGCTGAGATGTATGAGGAAAGGCATGGTGGTAGCTCATCAGAGTATCTACCTAGCCAACATCTGTATCCACACCCCGATTATCGGGATGTCTCGTCTCACACTAGGCCCGACTTTTCCGCCCTTCTTGCTAAGCGTGGACACCTTCCTTGCTAATCAACAGCTCATGCTCGAGGATATGCGTTCTTTGCTATCGATGCGCACCGACTATTTGAGGGAACAAGATGCGGCACTTGAGAAGCTACAGGCTCAGGTGGATGAACTGAAAACCATAATGGACGTTGAAGTCCCACCTCCAGTTCAGCAGGTTTATCTCACATATGATGATCCAGACGAGATGGTAACACTTACATTACCTGATTGTATTACTCCCGTTGCTGAAACTGTTTGTCCTTACTCATCTGATTCTGTGCATGATTTAACTGACCCGTATGATTCTTTACACTTGTCTTGTGAGGATGATATTTTGCAGGATTCAGGGTTAGAGCCAGAGACCATAATGGACGCCTTAGTCCCACCTTTGGTTCAGCAGGATGAGCAGCCTTGCCAGATATCTAGTTCAGCAGCATATCCTTGGGGGGCAGATGTCTGGAGGGAGGCTGAGGAAGATATGGATTTTTCAGAATCCACAGGCTGGCTGTTTGAGGAAGAAGTGGTGGAAGAGGAAGACACCACTAACCTGCTTGAAGAAGCAGCTGATGGGGAAGTAGAGTTTGGTGACGAGTTAGTTGATTTGTCAGCTCCAGAAGTGGACCAATATTTTGACCAAGTGTCACCAAACAAGGAAGATGAGAAAGAAGCAGTGGTGGAAGAAGAAGAACACCATAGCCGGCCCGTACAGGCATTAGATATTACACTGCTGCTAGTGCCACCACCATGGCCACCACCACGGGAGAAGGCGAAGAGGCACCTGGACCGACACAGGGTGAGGGTCAGGAGTTGCAGAGACAGCAAGTCCCCTCATTACATGCCAAGAATCAGGTTTGGTCCAGATAAATTTAAATATTGGTGGTCCGACCCATTTAAATTCGATAAAATATTTTTAAATTCCACTAATGTAATTTTTCTAAATAATATGGACCGGGTGGAATTAAACGGGTTGGATCGGGTACAGATAAAAGAGAAGTCCCCTGATTAAGTTTAAGTGTGGGGAGACTCTGTAGAGTTTGTAAATTTGTATTTATACCTATTTATTTATTATTATTTTTTCTAGCTTTTCATTTATTTATTTATTTATTTTATTTTTTTTTGTGCTTCGTCCATCGGTAGTGGTTCATAGGTTTTTATCTTTCTATTTTATCTTTGTTTTTGTGTCTTTGAGTCAGTTAGTAGGTTTGCGTGTTTGCTTGGGTAGAGGAAATTTCACAATGAGCGGATCCCATGTATTATCCTTATATATATTTTATGAGTGGGAGTTTTGGTAGAGGTTTGGGTAATAAAAGATAATTTTTCTTTAAAAAAAAATAATTAACTTTCTGTGAAAAAAGACTTTTCACGTAATGTGAGGAGTCTGGGCTGACCTGTTCGCCTCATGCGACCAGCTATTACCGCGGAAAGTTATATTTTTTTTTTCGCTTGCAACGCGTGTTGTGATCACCAGTGTCCTTCATGTTGAGCGGGAACCAGTTTTTTTTTTTTTCTTTCTACCCATTTGGTTCTACCACATTCACCGCCATTTTGCCAAGCAGGTACGTCTTCTTGTTTGTTCTTATATTATGAGTCTAAGTTAGTAGTTTGAGTCTTTTTATTTTTGTGTGGTTCGGTATTATGCTCGGGTTTTGTTTGTTTCGTTTTGCGCAGGTTTGGATTGTACCGCTCGTACTCAATCTCCATTCGGGCGATTCTGGAGCTGTACGTTATATTGAAGCAACCCGAGAGTTTACCATTGTGTCAGAGCCGATCGCGACCAAAATGCTATACGATCGAGTTGGATTGGACTAGAGTTTTTGGAGCTTACGCATTAATTAACCAGCTAAGTCTTTTCCAATTTGCCCTCGTCTTTTTATTTTTGTATTCGGAATTTTTTTTTATTATTTTTGTTTTGAGTCGTTTTCTATTCCTACATTGAGGGCAATGTAGAGTTTAAGTGTAGAGTTTAAGTGTGGGGATGGGAAACTGTCGTTTAGTTTGTATATAAAGTCGTTTGAGTAAAAAAAAAAAAAACTGAAAAAAAAGTCCCTGATTTTGAAGTTTGCATTATATAAAATATGGAAAATGATAGGTAAAGTTAGGTGTCCGGTTTTCAAATAGTATTTATAATAAGAGATTAAAATTGATTGAAAACGTGTCTGATTTGGGATATGTGGGTAGGCTCGGCCGGTAGAAAGGTTTCCTTTGAAAAGTAATAAATTAATTATGTTAGGCTATTTTGCGGGTTCGCATCTAGGAGAAACGGGGAGACCGAAACCGCCAAAAATAGTATAAGAAGCACCGTTATAAGTAGAAAACCGTTAGAATTTCTAATCAGTTAAACAAAATTAGAAATCAAAGCAAAAATGCTAAAGCTTAAGGTGCCTGGCCACTGGGATAGCGACTTGGATTGGTCACACCCTCTGAGTTAAGTATGCTGAGATGAAAAAAAAAAATGTTGAAGCTTAAGGTGCCTGGCCACTGGGATAGCGACTTGGATTGGTCACACCCTCTGAGTTAAGTATGCCAAAAAAAGGTGATTTTAAATTCTCTTGGTTTTCTACATAAGACGGTTGGGAAATGGTCAATTGGTCGTTCCTTTAGCTTCATAAGCTTGAGGCGGGATTAGGAGGAAACTGTGGCTTCCTTCGAGTGAGACCCTAGATAGACTAATCAAAATGAACTTAACATAAATAAAAAGGGGCTTGGAAACCGGTGTGGGTTTAAGAGGATCAATATACCTGCAATCGCAATCAATACGTTAGTAGATTATTAATTAAGTAACCTATGTTTTGAAACTGGATGTAAACCTAACTGTGATTCCATAGCATAATTCTTTTTCAGGGACGAAAAGAGTCAAGTGTGGGGATGTTTGATGTGTCGTAAAACACATCTATTTTCCTATGTATTTTGAGTTATAATTGAGTCTTTTGTATATAGTTTTTAGTTGTTTTAGGTGTGTATTCGATTGTTTGTCTATTTTTACCATTGTATAGTTTTTATTAGTTTTTAGTACTTATTTATTTATTTCATTATTTTATAGGTGTTCGTAGATAATGAGCTAAAAAAAAGAAAGAATTTTAATTGAGACACGAACACTTGAGATCATGTGTTCATGGACGTTGGAGCGTAAACGAAGAACTTTGGTCAAGTCAAGAACACCCGATTCTAGAGCACGGAGTTATAATAATAATAATAATAATAATAATAATAATAATAATAATAATAATAATAATAATAATAATAATAATAACTACTAATGAAATGTAATTTGTAATTCATGGCACAATGGCCCGAGGCCCAATAATGATTTGGAGGGGGCCGCATATTTTTATTAGAAGAAAGGGCATATTTTTTTGGGCGGCGCACGATTCTTTTACTTGGAGGAGAATATATATAATTCAATCGCACATTCAGCCAAGGGGAGGAGCAGATCACGAACATATCAGCGGCCAGAAGCAAACTTTTGACAAAGGTGATCGACAGCAGGAGGATCTTTGGAGGAGAAGGTACCGGGGTGCACTAAAGAATATTATTTGAAGGCCCGGGGGTTTGTTTTATTCGTTTCAATTATTTAGAGACATGATGAAATTGTTTTTTATAGACTTTGAATTTATGTTTCTGATTATAACTATGAACTAGACTTCCATGGTTGCTTAGGTTTATGAACTAGACACGTTATTTGCAGTATTTAATGATTTTTGGTTTTTAGTTTTGATGTGTAGAATTACACGACTTTAATTTTATTGTTGGATTTGATATATGTGTGTTGGTGTTAATTTTATTTGAAGTTTGTTTATTGGTTTTGTGGAGCTAGGCATGTAGAGATACCCCCTAGGTCTTGAAATCAATCTAGTTCGTCAACTTAGGTTAGCGTGTTAGTATTTGGAGTTGGAGTACGACACAAGTATAACAAACTAATATAATAAATTAACTAAGACGTGCAGTCCATTCTTGAGGGTGAGAAATCTAACTCGAGTTTGCTAGGTAACTAACTAGGCATTGTTCGGTAGGTGGCAAGCGCTAGGGCGGGAGTCGCTACTTGTCCGTGTTTAGAGTTTTCCTAGGTTTTCTTCAGTAGAGTTTAAGTCTGCTTCATAGTTAGAAGGTTTCGGTCCAGGAGAGATTGTAACTTGATTTCTATGGGATTTCGGTACGCTATGGCGATCCGGATCCATCTTAGCATTTCTACACTTGTCCCGCCTTGAGTCTAGTGAGCTATCTTTGACAGAAGGTTTATTAGATAAGAATAGGGTCTCAAGTTAATTACCAGATTCAGGATTTATTGCTAGTGTCTAGGGATTTTACCTAAGTAACCAGCCTTCGTCCTATCTGATTTCTCCAGTTCCTTAAGTTCGTATTAGTTGCCGAGTTAAGTTAAGGTTAATCTATTTAGTTTAATTAAGTTTATAATTATTAGTTTAAACCCCCCATTTAAGTATATATTGATTTAGGCTAGTATTCGGTAGAGGTTGTGATCTAGAGTTGCATTCGCGTCTTTGGGTTCGATACTCGGTCTTATCTGTTTACTGCTTTGCGACCGGTACACTTGTCGTGCGTGTGTAGTTTTTAGGTGAGTCGTTTTAATTAAAACTTTTGTTATTTTTATATATACATTTACACACATCAACCCTCACGGGCGTGCACCCTAGGTGCACGACCGTGCACAACTTCCATACTTAGCTGATTTTTGCAGCAACTTCACGTTTTGGTCCAGATTTTGCTCGGTTTCTTCGAATTTGTCCGTGGGACGTCGTTTAAGACCTGCAATAAACATATGAAGCTGTTAAGTACCGAATTCGTGCAATTATGGCCGAAAACGCGTAATTTGGGAGTTTAATCGGGGATTTATATATGTATATTTTAACGTATATCAAACCTCCCCACACTTGAACTTTGCTTGTCCTCAAGCAAACAACTAAACAGAAATAAATGAAAAACTCTCCAAGTGGCAACAAAGACAAAATATAACCTGTACAGATGATAATAGTCAAGCCAACAAAGGTATAGAAACAGGTGATAAGATAACTAAAAAAGCAACGACTCACTTCCGGTCTACAAGCACGCTAACCCGTACACGACTCACAATGTTCACACACACTCGGTTTTATTTATGATACATACGTGTAATGTGTATGTGTAAATCGCTCCATCGCCAAGACAATGAATCGTGCAATATCATAAGCTTGTCAAAAGATCAAATCTTCACCAACTAACGTGTGAAAAAGCACAAATCAAGAGGTCTTATAAGGGTTGTAATGTTAGGCAACGGTAAGGGTATGGAATGGATATTTACAGTGACAAATCGGCTAAAACCCGGCGGTTATGTCTAACTAATATCAACTAATACAACTGTACAACACAAACGCGAATATAGGCGATTTTTATTTTAAATCGAGCTACACTTATAATTTTTAACTTTAAAGCTCTAAAAACTGCTCGAATAATTCACCCTATTTTAGGGCGTTCTATTTTTCTGGATTTTTTTAACATATATATATATATATATATATATATATACAACCGAACTAAGACTGATATAATCAACATACGAACTATTTACAACACATATACTAGTTAAACAAAACACCTAAACCGAGTTTTAACACAAAAGGTTTAAAAGAAAAAGGCTATTTGGTTTAGTGGTGAAATGGTGTGGTAAATAAGAAAAACACGGGATCAGGTTCAACATGGTTAACTAGTGGATAACATTTGGGTGTAGGAAACAGATAGAACGAAAAGAAAAGGCTAAATCAAAAGGGTATCCTAAATGCCTCAATCATATTCGTACTGTGTCACACGTATCTGATCTAAACAAGTATACTAATGACAAGTTCTAAATTGCACAAAACATCCGGCTCACTCGCAAGCATGTCAAAGAAATGTAATCTATTCTAAGGCTCAAACGCTCACGTAACCGGAAGGAAATGGGTGCAAGTGTACGAATTAAACGTGCCCGTATCTCGTCTGTTTGTCGCGCCTCAAGTTATTTTTATCAAAAGTTTAGTTAGGCTTGATGTTTATAAGAAAATATATACATATATGTACTTTTAAAGGGTTTTTTTAACATATATATATATATATATACACGAGAGGACAAGAAGAACAAGATATAATCCCTCCCCACACTTAAACGTCACATTGTCCCCAATGTGAGAAATAGATAGCATTTATGAAATAGCTAACTATTTGTGGGAAAAAGGAGAATAATACTCCCCTAGTGTCGAAGAAACTGTCGAGTAAATGAACGGTGAGAGTATCGACAATGGTGCTCGCCAGTTACCTGCAAAGTCAACATTCTTGACACAATACAAACATCAAAACCACTCATCATCATCATCATAAACATAAGCAAACTAAATGAAGAATTTAAATACTGAATTCAAAATACATAACATAGCAAAATGTTCAAAACAAAAGTACTGAAAGCAGATAAAAAATTAACTACTAACAATCGCTGGAAATGTAGTGGAATCGGCTACTGGTCATCTCTGTCCTTGTGGTGGTGACCGGAGCTGCCTGGCTGGTCGCCATACGGTGCTCCATACGGGAACATGGGCGGGTTACTGAAGGAACCCGGATGAACCGACTCCAAGCTGGCAAAAAGGTACTCAAAGCTGTACCTGACATCCTGCTGCACGCGATCCATAGTGGACCGCATATACTGCTGGTCCTATCTAATCTGTCCCTGCTGTGCGCTGATGTTCTGCGCGTTCAACTCCAATGCCTGGAACCGAGTGTAGAACTCAGGGTAGGATGGAATTCCGGGTGGCCACTGCTCGTCATGCGGGTGGAAGTGCTGAGGAGTGTGATGTGGAGAGTCGTGTGGTGGTTCACCACCACCCTCTGGATGCTGATCATGCATCTCCTCGGCCTCCACCACCGGTGGTACGGGGTCCTATATAATGTCGTGGCTAACAAGGCGTGGGCCCTCATCTGTCTCAGCAATTAGGTTCTGGGACCTGAGTGATCAGAACGCCCAAGGCCACGGCGATCTGGGTGATGTACTCTCTGCCATGAATCTCACTCCCGTCTTTGGTGCCCCCAGCCAGTAAGAAAGAACTCAGCCATCCGTGTGGCCAAGTTCAACGGGGCACCCTCGTAGAAATGGTATAATTAAAGTAGATCGGGAGTGGGACAGTTCCCAGAACTGTCCTTTAGGCCACAGATAGTGTGGCTGAAAACATGGTGCAACATGCGAAGAAGGGGGTCCTTTATCTTACTGGCCCTGGCCGACCTCGGGTTGTAAGGTCCACCAATGGCTATCGACTCCCAAAACGCACTCCGCTCATCATTATCCATGAAGCTATGGACACCACAAAAGTCGTCCGAATCGGTCTCTTCGTGCTCGTAGATTCCCAGTCTTCGCCCCAGCCTTGCTACTGTCCAATGATACCACTTCCCACATAGCCTGAACTGAATGTCCTTGTCGTGAAAGTTCTTAGGCACCCCCTCCTTTGGTTTTTTGTAAGAGTAGGATGCTAAGAACTCAATAGTAATCTCTCTGTAGACTGGTCGGTTGATACTCAGCAGTTTCGCCATATATGGCGAGACAAACCCGTCGAACCTTTCACGCTGATTCAGCGTGGTCAGTAGGTCCCAATTGAGCCGAATGGGAATACCAAATGCTTCTCATCAATTCCAGAGCTTCATCAGTTTGTCCAGGCACGGGGCTTCCCTCTTGTTTCTGTTATCGAATCCAAGAAAGTCGTGGGCCATTTGCATACAAAAAACAACGTTCCAGCTGTTAGTAATATAAAAAATGAGGTCCTGGCTGCGCAAAACGGATCTGCGCAAGTTCTAACCTGATTCTGCAAGTCCTGCACAGCCGTGCACCTGAGGTGCACGGTCGTACGGGTCTGTGTGGTTTGCAGGTCAGATGCTGCACTGGCAGTGCAGCCTTGGTTTCTCGGCACCGCACGGTCGTGCACAATAGTCGCATGACCGTGCAAGGCAGTTCAGCTCGGTGATTCCGAGCTGCACTGCTAGTGCCTGGTCTGGTGCACCTCAGTTCGCAGGTTCATGCGGCTTAGGTGCACTACCGTGCACACCCTCCAGATTTTCAATATTTTTCCAAGTAAAACACCCAAATCTCTTATACTTTTCAAATAAACTCACAATAGAAGTGATTTGGGCATGGGTGTGCACGGATTCAACAAGATCAACCAAAAATCACTAACTTTAAACTATAAAATAACATGATTCGTGGGTTTATTAAAGAGTTATGAAGGAAACCCCCAAATCTAAACCTAGAAATCAAAGAACATACTGATTCAAACTGAAAATACATAAAACAAGTGAAAAATTATGAAGGGGTTTATACCTTAGAAGGATTAGGAAGAAAATGAGTGAAGATCTTGAATGAAAAGAGACGTTTTCGGCCAAAACAAGATGGAATGGTGGTGCAGCCGCTCGTGCAAGGGTTAGGGTTATGTTTTAGAAGTTAAAGATGCTTATATAGCCATTTCTGGGCTGGGATTTTTGGCCCGCACGGTCGTGCGCCTTACCCGCACGGCCGTGCACAAGCTCTGCACTACCACTTGCACCCTAGTGCTGATCAGGCATGCTGATCAGCTCGGTCTGCATGGCCGTGCACAAAGGTCGCACGGCCGTGCACAACCTGCAGACTTGCAGAAATGCAGCCTGCAGCTGCATTTTTTCGCGCAGCGGCCCTGTTTTGTCCGAAAACATCATTTTAAGTAAATATAACCTGTTTGTAGACCTTTGTCGCTCTATTGGTCGTTCCCGCTCCGCTCAAAACCGGTACGAACCTGCACAAGACTCGAAAAAAAGTTAAACTACGAAAATTAAAATAAAGCAAGAAATATTCAAATTAATTACATATTTACCCTTTGGCGCGCCCATACACGCCGCGCTAATTTTATTATCAAGTCGCTAGCTAGACTCACTTCCCCACACTTATTAGGCGCGCGGGGCGCACACTTATTAGGTGCACGGGGCGTGGAGTTCGATTTCCTCCACTAATTGGTCAACCAGTCTGTCAATGTAGACTTTTAGACGATGACCGTTGACTTTGAAAGTCAAACCCTCTGAATCTTCAATTGTGACAGTCCCGTAAGGATATACTGTGTACGGACCTGTCCAACGAGACTTTAACTTTCCGGAAAGAGACGCAAGCGAGAGTTGTACAGTAAGACCAAGTCGCCCACCTGAAGTCTTTTCGATGCTTCAGGAGACTGTCATGCAACCTCTTGGTGCGCTCTTTATACAAAATCGAGCTCTTATAGGCCTGTTGCCTCAACTCTTCCAGCTCATGAATCTGCTAGAAACGGGTATCACCGCCGGTCTTCAGATCCAGTTTCGCTGTCTTCAGAGCCTAGAATGCCCTATGCTCAAGCTCGACAGGAAGATGACACGCCTTCCCATAGACAAGCCTAGAGGGAGTCGTCCCAATAGGCATTTTATATGCGGTCCGGAAGGCCCACAATGCGTCATCAAGTTTATTAGCCCAATCCTTGCGGTTTTGATTTACTGACCGCTCAAGGATTCTCTTCAAACCACGGTTAGTGACCTCCACCTGACCGCTTGTCTGCGGATGATATGGGGTGGACAACCTGTGGTGCACACCATACCGTGCCAACGGGCGATCAAGCTGCGCGTTGCAGAAATGTGTACCACGGCCACTAATCAGTGCCTTTGGGGCACCAAACGGGCGAACAGGCTGCGAACGAACTTCACAACTACTCGGGCATCATTAGTGGGCAAGGCTTGCGCCTCCGCCCACTTAGACACGTAGTCAACCACCACAAGTATATATCGATTACCCCGTGAAGAGGGGAGTGGTCCCATGAAGTCAATGCCCCAAATGTCAAAGACTTCACAGACTTGGATCGGGTTTTGCGGCATCTGGTCGCGTGCCGATATGTTCGTCGCCCTTAGCACGAATCACATGCACCGACCAAAACCTGAGCATCACGAAAGAGTGTGGGCCAATAAAACCCATAGTCTAACCCTTTCTTGGCAGTGTAATTCGCTCCATGGTGATCTCCGGTAGGCCCTCATGACAATCTCGCAATATTTGCACCGCCTCTACCCCAAACACACACCGGCGGATCAACTGATATGCCCCAACCCGGAACAGAAATGGGTTATCCCAGAAGTAATGCTTCAGGTCTACAAAGAACTTCCTCTTTTGTTGGTGAGACAATCCTTTGATAAGGATCCGCACGCGAGGTATTTCGCGAAATCCGCAAACCAAGGCAATACATCTTCCAAAGACTCAACGCTCATCAAGAACTCGTGGAGTTCTCGGTATTTGTGGACAAACATACTGCTCGAGTTCTTGGCATCATCATGCTCGAGTCTCGAAAGATGATCAGCAGCAACATTAAGGGCACCCTTCTTGTCCTGAATCTCTATATCGAACTCCTGCAGCAACAGGATCCATCTAATCAGACGCGGTTTCGCGTCCTGTTTGCTAAATAGATACCTGATAGCTGCATGATCCGTATAGAAAAATGGTCTTAGACAGCACTAAATAGATACCGATGTGCCTCATACCTTGTAACTTACAGATAACTACAGTATAATCACGCGTTACGATGAAACTTTGTGCAATTCTTGATACGGGAATGTGTCACGTGCGCGGGGACCATAGATTTTTCAGTATCTAATATTACCATAATGTATCTGAAGTGCTGAACAATGAATGATGATTTCAGGTTTAAGTGGACAAACATACTGGTAATGGTTGTAGGATGCTCAATGTTAAAAAGCAGAAAATTGATCAAAAAGAGTTTTGACTGACTGTTTCAATACTGATATGATCCTCTTACCGGAAGATTCACAAAAATATCTTCATTTACTTTTATGCAATTCCACTTGAAAATTCAAAAAGATTTTTGGTGTGTTTTAGCATAAACTTTGAAAAATCAAAATGTTTTGTTTCAACTTTGTTTTTGATAACCGATGATGGGATACTTAATGTGAATACCCAGATGCTTAAAAAAATGAAAAAGACTATAGATTTTCAAGTTTCTGGTGCATATTAAAAATGTTTTATAGTTCAGGGGGAGAACTATTGAGGGTCAAAAGGAATGTGAAGAGTACTTCCGAGATTTTTTGTTGTGTCCACTTAAGATACATTCGACCAGTCGAGTGATCGAATGTAGTTTACCTTTGGTCGAATGTAGATTGAATGTTGAAGAAGGCTTCATTCGAACCCTTAAAGGGTAGAATGAACACCTTCGACCATACAAAAGGGGCGAAGGTGGGAGCCTATAAATAGGGAAAAGTTTATTATTTTGTAGAGAGAGTTATCATTTGGAGCTTTTCCTAGTTTGTGTGTGTGTGATATTCTCTGTATTAGGTCTAGGATTGGATTGTAATTGTTGTTATTTTGATCTAATACAAGAGTAAAGTTATGGAAATTACTCGGTGATTCGTTATCTGTTTTCATCACGATCGTTTACGTTTATTTCTGAATCATTTTGCACGATCGGAGGGGATTCCGCACCCTACGGTTGGTATTCGTGAGATCACGTTTCGTGATTACGATCCTAAAACGAATTCTCAATTGGTATCGGAGCATAGGCTCGATTTCACGATTGCAAATTGATCTGAATTGATGAAAACAGATTAGAATTATGTTTTAAAGATCAAAACCCATGAAATTTTGAAGCTTTTCATAAAAACATGGTTTTGATTAAATTGGAGTTGAATTTGATGTTGTTTTCAAAAATCCTTTCAAAAAGTTTGTCTAAATTCAAATCTGAACAAAACCTATCAAATTTCATTACATTTGGTGAAAATTTTGTCAAAAACCGATCAGATTCGTGTTCTTGAGGTTGAAGATGATGAACAGACCTGAAACGGTCGAATGTGAGATTTGAGGGTCGAACCTAGCCTTTTCTGGTCGAACGTGGAGTGTATTTTGGTCGAATCTAGAAATTTAAGTGTGTTGTTGCTCATTCAACCATCAGTTGTACATTCGACCAATCAGGTAGTCGAAAGTGGATTAACATGGTCGAAAGTGAAACAAGTTTGTTATTTTCCACATTCAAGTCTTTAGAAACGGTCGAACCTAAACTAATTTCTACATTCGACCACACGACATTTGAAAAGGGTCGAACGTAGAATTTGATTTTCAAAGATTTTCATTTTTGAGGTCGAACCAAGACAGGGGTACATTTGACCCTTGTAAAAGGTGGAATAAGACTGGTTACTTCCACATTCGAACCTACGAATATTCGGATAATATTTTTCAAATTTTAAGGTGTAAAAAAAATTTCAAAATTTTTGAAATAATTTTTGTTGAAAATGATAAACTACTTGGCCATATCAAGAACTGATGATCAGATAAAAGCTGCAATGCAACAAAAGCTAACCTGGGAACAAGTTGTTGCATCTAAGATTCAACAATCTGTTACACAATCAGCTGTGCAACCAACTGATAAAATGGTTAATGTGAATGAGTGTATAAACAGAGAAACTATTATAAGTAATGTTGTGTGTCTTGTCAAACAAATGGGAAATGATGATTCAAGTGAATTTTCAAAGAGTGATTTGAGTTCTGATACGAGTTCGGAACAGAGTGAATCAAGAGGAAGTGATGCATCAAATGTTGATGTAAATTTCTGAGAATGGTTCTGAGAATGGTAATAATTCAGATGATGAGGTAAATTCAAAATCTGAATGTGCTAATTGTTCTGATTGTGTCAAATTGAAAAATGAAGTGCTGAAACTTCTTGAGGACAAACAGAACTTAACAAATAAACTTGAATGATTTCAAATTGAAAATAAAATTTTGGCAAATAATGAAAGACATTTTATGAATAAAATTGAATCTTTTAAGAAAGAGATTTCAGAACTTCATAACACTGTTTCAAAGAATAATTCCACATCAGAGTTGGAAATCACGACACCTTGTGTTGTTGATTCTGAATCTGAGGTGAAATCTATGTTTGAAAAGAAAACTGAAAAATGTGGTAGAAACTTCAAAACCTGAATCTGAAGAAAAACCCATATTCAAGTTTCCTGAAGGAGTTGAAGGATCCTACATGTTGGAAGGACATGACAAATTGATTTTCAACAATGATTTTCCAATTGACAATATTGACCAATCTTAACTTAAATGTATCTATGTTGATAACGTTGATTTGTTAAATCAATTTAAAAATCAATTTGATCATCTGCCGTTTGAACTCAATCCTAACCAACAGAAGGATCAAAAGAAAAACATTGAAAATAAAAAGATTGAAAACAGGAAGAGTCCTAAGGAAAAAGGACCAAAACCAAACAAATCGAAAGGTAATGATAAGATGAAAAATTCTCATCAAAAGAATTCAATAAATTTTTCATCTAGATCACATGACTCTTATGATTATTCATATACCTCTCGATTTGATAGTTATTGGAGAAACAACTTGCCACAGTATTCTCATGGTTATGTTGAATGGAGAAGCTGTTTTGAATGTGGTGAAGTTGGTCATATTGCTACTCATTCTCCCTACTGGTATTGGGATGAAGGGTATGCATGTGATTTTGTGGAATATAGGTGTTGTTATAACTGCGGAGAGTGTGGGCATTTAGTTGCTGCCTATCCGTATGTTAAACAGAAAAACACCGAAGTGAAATTTGCTAAAAATTCAGGCAATGTCAAAAGGTCTGTATCCCCAAAATCAATCAAGAAACAAAAGGGGAAACAGGTTGTGTATGGCAGTCGAAACAAGATTGCCTTGAACAAAAATGTAGATAGTGAACGGGTTGCTATGGTTAGGGGGAGTTCTAAGGCTAAGCCTAAGAATAACTCTAAACCTGGATCTTCATCAGTTAAGTCTGAGAAGATTCCAAACGAAGTTCAGAAGCAGATTTCAAATAAGAAATCTGAAAAGTCAACAATCAAAACGATATCAACAAAATCTAAAATAAACTCTGGACGGGTTGGGAAACCCAAATCACTTTCTAAATCAATAGCAATTTTACTTCAAATCAATCCATTGAAAAACCAATTGATTTTTCAAAAGGAGAATGGATTGATGTTCCGAGATTTGATGACCTTGAACGACCTATTATTGTGAAGGGATGGGTGCCTCTCTCGTGCTAATTGTTTAACAAGTGTGCAGATTGTTCCAGACAGACCTATTAGCTATTTTTAATAGTTGATAGTGGAGCATCTGTATACAATCTATTTATTAGAGAGGTGAAGGTCAAAAGAAGGGATATTGAAAAAGGAAAACATGATATAAACAGAGAGAAGAGTGTTTGTCGTCTGTTTCTTACCTGTGAAGCCGGAAAATGTTGCAATCTCATGCAATTGCTCTCAGGTTTTAGATTTCTACAACAGATGCGACAAAACGGTTTATTCTAAACTTTCTTATCTTTGTTAATGGATTTACTAATTGAAAGAACAAAGTGAGTCAAGTAATCTGAGTGAGAAAATGATTTTTGAAACTCAATGAGTAAACCGTATCGGATATCATTTTATTTTGTTTTTCTTCAAAAGTCAAAAAATCCAAAAAATAATATGTTTTTTTTTTAGATTTTTAGGGGGAGAAAATTTCAAAAAATCAAATTAAAAAAAATTATTAGAAAATCAAAAATGAGTTTTCCTGGTGAAAAAGAGGAGATGATAGTATATCAGTGGATTGTCAGACTACTCTGAAAACAAAATGTATGAACATACATTGAGTAGCCACTACAATTATATATTGGTAGGCTTGAAATCAAAGGTTAAAGTTCAGCATGGTGATATAAACCTAAAAACATTAACTGATAATCTTGTGGATCAACGTTTCGTTGGCATATGGTCTTAGTACCGAAATTTCGTTTGATAGATTGTCAAAATCGGAGGTCCCGGGTCGTTATATTGAAAGTTATCTGGGGATAGTCTAACGGATCTTTTGTCGTATTGATTTACGGACCTAGATCAGTCAGGGTATCTTAATAAAAAGATCTTTAACGACAAATCCTTAAGTTACCGAATGAGGAACTTAACATGTGTGACGATAATGAAAGATTATCTAATGCATCGTATCAGTACTATGATGAAAATCATGTATGATATTAGTCTTCACCCTGGTTGAGTGCATAAGTTGCTTTGAAGCATTGATTTGCTAACCTGTCACCGTTGTGCCTCATACCTTGTAACTTACAGATAACTACAGTATAATCACGCGTTACGATGAAACTTTGTGCAATTCTTTATACGGGAATGTGTCGCGTGCGCGGGGGACCATAGATTTTTCAGTATCTAATATTACCATAATGTATCTAAAGTGCTGAACAATGAATGATGATTTCAGGTTTAAGTGGACAAACATACTGGTAATGGTTGTAGGATGCTCAATGTTAAAAAGCAGAAAATTGATCAAAAAGAGTTTTGACTGACTATTTCAATACTGATATGATCCTCTTACCGGAAGATTCACAAAAATATGTTTAGTTTACTTTTATGCAATTCCACTTGAAAATTCAAAAAGATTTTTGGTGTGTTTTAGCATAAACTTTGAAAAATCAAAATGTTTTATTTCAACTTTGTTTTTGATAACCGATGATGGGATACTTAATGTGAATACTCAGATACTTAAAAAAATGAAAAAGACTACAGATTTTCAAGTTTCTAGTGCATATTAAAAATGTTTTATAGTTCAGGGGGAGAACTATTGAGGGTCAAAAGGAATCTGAAGAGTACTTCCGAGATTTTTTGTTGTGTCTAACGCTGGTTGTAGTTTGTGCAGTTTTTAGTAAATTTTTCTGCAGAATCAAACACAACAGGTGCACTACTCAAGATTTATCGACAAAGTGTGTAACTGGACAAGACCCAAACCTGAACATCAAGGTCACCAAAACAACGGAAACTAGTCAGAGGTTGTTAAAGAAATGATTTAAGATTGAAGAATTCAAGATTTGATGTCTGTCTTCATCTCTGGACCAACAAATGACAAAGCCAAGATTTCTTGAGTCTGTCTGAGATTTCAAAGCTTACTGCAGAGATAGACAAGAACCTCGACACAGATGTGCATGAAAATGGAAGGTTTTCAATTCGTTCAAGATGATGATTCCAAGACTTGAAGAATTTACAGTTTTCTGATTTGGTACATCACTAGCTAGGTCCAAGGGGAGATTGTAAGTGCATTATTCATGTATGTCCCCAGCTAGTGATCCAGTACTGAATGTCGAAGGTTCAGATAATCAGAAAACGACCAAGAATTTTTCCTGAAGATACATTCGACCAGTCGAGTGGTCGAATGTAGTTTACCTTTGTTCAGATAATCAGAAAACGACCAAGACTTTTTCATAACAATGTTTCAAAGAATAATTCCACATCAGAGTTGGAAATCACAACACCTTGTGTTGTTGATTCTAAATCTGAGGTGAAATCTGTGTTTGAAAAGAAAACTGAAAATGTGGTAGAAACTTCAGAACTGAATCTGAAGAAAACCCCATATTCAAGTTTCCTGAAGGAGTTGAAGGATCCTACCTGTTGGAAGGACATGACAAATTGATTTTCAACAAAGATTTTCCAATTGACAATATTGACCAATCTTTACTTAAATGTATCTATGTTGATAACGTGATTTGTTAAATCAATTTAAAAATCAATTTGGTCATCTGCCATTTGAACTCAATCCTAACCAACAGAAGGATCAAAAGAAAAACATTGAAAATAAAAAGATTGAAAACAGGAGAGTCCTAAGGAAAAAGGACCAAAACCAAACAAATCGAAAGGTAATGATAAGATGAAAAATTCTCATCAAAAGAATTCAAGAAATTTTTCATCTAGATCACATGACTCTTATGATTATTCATATACCTCTCGATTTGATAGTTATTGGAGAAACAACTTGCCACAGTATTCTCATGGTTATGTTGAATGGAGAAGCTGTTTTGAATGTGGTGAAGTTGGTCATATTGCTACTAATTGTCCCTACTGGTATTGGGATGAAGGGTATGCATGTGATTTTGTGGAATATAGGTGTTGTTATAACTGCGGAGAGTGTGGGCATTTAGTTGCTGCCTATCCGTATGTTAAACAGAAAAGACCGAAGTGAAATTTGCTAAAAATTCAGGCAATGTCAAAAAGTCTGTATCCCCAAATCAATCAAGTAACAAAAGGGGAACCAGGTTGTGTATGACAGTCGAAACAAGATTGCCTTGAACAAAAATGTAGATAGTGAACGGGTTGCTATGGTAAGGGGGAGTTCTAAGGCTAAGCCTAAGAATAACTCTAAACCTGGATCTTCATCAGTTAAGTCTGAGAAGATTCCAAACAAAGTTCAGAAGCAGATTTCAAATAAGAAATCTGAAAAGTCAACAATCAAAACGATATCAACAAAATCTAAAATAAACTCTGAACGTGTTTGGAAACCCAAATCACTTTCTAAATCAATAGCAATTTCTACTTCAAATCAATCCATTGAAAAACCCAATTGATTTTTCAAAAGGAGAATGGATTGATGTTCCGAGATTTGATGACCTTGGACGACCTATTATTGTGAAGGGATGGGTGCCTCTCTCGTGCTAATTGTTTAACAAGTGTGCAGATTGTTCCAGACAGACCTATTAGCTATTTTTAATAGTTGATAGTGGAGAATCTGTATACAATCTATTTATTGGAGAGGTGAAGGTCAAAAAGAAGGGATATTGAAAAAGGGAAAAACATGATATAAACAGAGAGAAGAGTGTTTGTCGTTTGTTTCTTACCTGTGAAGCCGGAAAATGTTGCAATCTCATGCAATTGCTCTCAGGTTTTGGATTTCTACAACAGATGCGACAAAACGGTTTATTATAAACTTTCTTATCTTTGTTAATGGATTTACTAATTGAAAGAACAAAGTGAGTCAAGTAATCTGAGTGAGAAAATGATTTTTGAAACTCAATGAGTAAACCGCATCGGATATCATTTTATTTTGTTTTTTTCTTCAAAAGTCGAAAAATACAAAAAATAATATGTTTTTTTTAGATTTTTAGGGGGAGAAAATTTCAAAAAATCAAAATTAAAAAAAAAAATATTAGAAAATCAAAAATGAGTTTTCCTGGTGAAATAGAGGAGATGATAGTACATCAGTGGATTGTCAGACTACTCTGAAAACAAAATGTATGAACATACATTGAGTAGCCACTACAATTATATATTGGTAGGCTTGAAATCAAAGGTTAAAGTTCAGCATGGTGATATAAACCTAAAAACATTAACTGATAATCTTGTGGATCAACGTCTCGTTGGCATATGGTCTTAGTACCGAAATTTCGTTTGATAGATTGTCAAAATCGGAGGTTCCGGGTCGTTATATTGAAAGTTATCTGGGGATAGTCCTAACTGACCTTTTGTCGTATTGATTTACGGACCTAGATCAGTCAGGGTATCTTAATAAAAAGATCTTTAACGACAAATCCTTATGTTACCGAATGAGGAACTTAACATGTGTGACGATAATGAAAGATTATCTAATGCATCGTATCAGTACTATGATCAAAATCATGGATGATATTAGTCTTCACCCTGGTTGAGTGCATAAGTTGCTTTGAAGCATTGATTTGCTAACTTGTCACCGCTGTGCCTCATACCTTGTAACTTACAGATAACTACAGTATAATCACGCGTTACGATGAAACTTTGTGCAATTCTTAATACGGGAATGTGTCGCGTGCGCGGGGACCGTAGATTTTTCAGTATCTAATATTACCATTATGTATCTGAAGTGCTGAACAATGAATGATGATTTCAGGTTTAAGTGGACAAACATACTGGTAATGGTTGTAGGATGCTCAATGTTAAAAAGCAGAAAATTGATCAAAAAGAGTTTTGACTGACTGTTTCAATACTGATATGATCCTCTTACCAGAAGATTCATAAAAATATGTTTAGTTTACTTTTATGCAATTCCACTTGAAAATTCAAAAAGATTTTTGGTGTGTTTTAGCATAAACTTTGAAAAATCAAAATGTTTTGTTTCAACTTTGTTTTTGATAACCGATGATGGGATACTTAATGTGAATACTCAGATACTTAAAAAAATGAAAAAGACTACAGATTTTCAAGTTTCTGGTGCATATTAAAAATGTTTTATAGTTCAGGGGGGAACTATTGAGGGTCAAAAGGAATGTGAAGAGTACTTCCGAGATTTTTTGTTGTGTCTAAAGCTGGTTGTAGTTTGTGCAGTTTTTAGTTAATATTTCTGCAGAATCAAACACAACAGGTGCACTACTCAAGATTTATCGACAAAGTGTGTAACTGGACAAGACCCAAACCTGAACATCAAGGTCACAAGAACAACGGAAACTAGTCAGAGGCTGTTAAAGAAATAATTTAAGATTGAAGAATTCAAGATTTGATGTCTGTCTTCATCTCTGGACCAACAAATGACAAAGCCATGATTTCTTGAGTCTGTCTGAGATTTCAAAGCTTACTGCAGAGATAGACAAGAACCTCGACACAGATGTGCATGAAAATGGAAGGTTTTCAATTCGTTCAAGATGATGATTGCAAGACTTGAAGAATTTACAGTTTTCTGATTTGGTACATCACTAGCTAGGTCGAAGGGGGAGATTGTAAGTGCATTATTCATGTATGTCCCCAGCTAGTGATCCAGTATTGAATGTCGAAGGTTCAGATAATCAGAAAATGACCAAGACTTTTTCCTGAAGATACATTCGACCAGTCGAGTGGTCGAATGTAGTTTACCTTTGGTCGAATGTAGATTGAATGTTGAAGAAGGGTATAATGAACACCTTCGACCATACAAAAGGGGCGAAGGTGGGGGCCTATAAATAGGGAAAAGTTTATTATTTTGTATAGAGAGTTATCATTTGGAGCTTTTCCTAGTTTGCGTGTGTGTGATATTCTCTATATTAGGTCTAGGATTGAATTGTAATTGTTGTTATTTTGATCTAATACAAGAGTAAAGTTATGGAAATTGCTCGGTGATTCGTTATCTGTTTTCATCACGATCGTTTACGTTTATTTCTGAATCATTTTGCACGATCGGAGGGGATTTCGCACCCTACGGTTAGTATTCGTGAGATCACGGTTCGTGGTTACGATCCAAAAACGAATTCTCAAGGTTGAAAATTCGGTTAAAAACCGAATTCATGGATCGATTAAGCGAAAACAACTTGGATTCAGACAGGAGATTCGAGACGAGACAGAAACATACGATAACAATGTCATCACAGATTCGTATTAATTCAGAAACGGTTACAGACACTGTCATCAGTAGGATAAACATCTATCTTGGGGCCGGGGGAGGTCGGGCATGACCTCCCCTTGAGAGCATTCAAAGCATAAACTCAAATCTACAAATGAAAACCAACACATGAGATTGCTATTTATAGTCCAAAATCATAAGCCACCTTCGCCCATTTAAGGAGGTCGAATGTGGAACTTTTCCACATTCGACGCTTTTGAATGGTCGAATATAGCTTATGATTATGGTCTATATTTACAAATGCATCAGATCCATAAAATGTCCTTATGGATCACCACAGTCTCATGTAATACAACACAAGACTTAACCCTAGTCTATTTGACAGTGACGTCCACATAATAGTGCATCAACCACCAAATGCCTTCAAACACTCAGCACCAAAAATAAATGGTGCATCCTTCTCCAACAAACGGGTCATGGGACGGGCGATTTTTGAGAAGTCTTTGGTGAATCACCTGTAGAACCCCGCATGACCCAAGAAACTGCGGATCGCTTTGACAAAGGAGGTGGAGGAAGTCTAGAAATGATATCCACCTTGGCTTGATCAACCTCCAACCCACTATGAGAGACCTTGTGCCCAGGACTATTCCTTCCATCACCATGAAGTGGCATTTCTCCCAGTTGAGCACAAGACTGGTCTCTTCACACCTCTATAGCATCCGCTCAAGATTCCCAAGACACTGATCGAAAGAACTCCTGAAGACTGAAAAATCATCCATGAATACCTCCATGGAGTCCTCGATCATGTCATGGAATATCGCAACCATGCAACGTTGGAAGGTCGTCGTCGCATTGCACAGCCTAAATGGCATACGCCTGTAGGTGAACGTGCCAAAAGGGCATGTGAAGGTCGTCTTATCCTGGTCCACAGGATCGATAGGGATTTGGAAATACCCAGAGAAACCGTCAAGGAAAAAATAGTACAACTTCCCTGATAAACGTTCCAACATCTGATCGATGAATGGAAGCGGGAAGTGATCCTTTTGGGTGGCGCCATTGAGTTTGCGATAGTCAATGCAAACTCTCCACCCCGTGGCGGTCCTCGTAGGAATCAGCTCATTCCTATCATTCGTGACCACCGTCATGCCACCCTTCTTGGGCACGACGTGCACAGGACTAACCCATACAGAGTCTGAGATCGGATATATCAATCCTGCATCTAGAAATTTGATGACCTCAAATTTGACAACTTCCTGCATATTCGGGTTTAGACGCCTTTGGTGCTGCGCACAAGGCTTATAGACATCTTCCATAAAGATTTTGTGAGTACAGAATGAGGGATTGATCCCTTTGATGTCCCATAATCTTCCAGGCGATTGCCTTTTTATGTAGTTTTAGAATTCTGAGCAACTCGCTCTTTTCTTCCACATACAACGAAGATGAGATAATGACCGGTATACGACCCTCCTCGTTAAGAAATGCAAACTCGAGATGCGGTGGGAGCTCTTTCAGCTACAATGACGGCGGATCTTCCACAGATGATTTAGACTTATCGCTCTCCTCTCGCTCAATCTCCACAAAATGCCCCGGGCTTTGGCAACTATCATCACCAATCTGATAGACCGGCTGCTCATATCTATGGCCCTCATTCACAATGCCATCTAAGTCCCCACACAACAGATGTGTGCCCGAAACATCCTCATCTATCGTGCCTCGAAAGTGAGAACTTACACACTGGTCTACTATATCAAGATAGTATAGTGTGTCATCCTGACTCTCGGGATGACGCATCGACCTTTGAACATCAAAAGTCACATGCTCATCATTCACCCGGTGTGTGATCTGGCCCGCAGCCACATCAATAATCGTCCTAGTCGTGTTAAGGAAAGGACGTCCTAGGATCAGAGGCACTTTAGAGTTCTCATCTATATCGAGGATGACAAAATCCACAGAGAATACGAATTTGTCAATCTTGACAAGCATATTCTCAACAAATCCCCTCGGATATTTGATCAAAGGATCAGCAAGACGAATACTCATCCTGGTGGGTGAAGGCTCACCCAGATCCAACTTCTCAAAAACCTTATAAGGCATAAGGTTAATGCTGGCACCCAAGTCTGCAAGTGCATTACTGACAGACATATTCCCTATCAGACAAGGGATGGTGAAGCTACCAGGATCTCCCATCTTCATGGGCAGTCTGTTCTGAAGAATGGCAGAGCAGTTCCATTCAGTAGAACATAGGACAGGTCCTCAAGTTTTTGCTTATTAGTGAGGATGTCCTTTCAAAATTTTGCATACTTAGGCATTTGAGCCAAGGCCTCCACAAACAGAATGTTTATGTGTAGCTGTTTAAACACCTCAAGAAATTTCCTGTATTGGGCCTCGTCTTTCTGTTTCCTAAGTCTGCCAGGGTATGGAACGGGAGGAGTGAAGTCAGTGACTGGCTTCGGCAACTCTGCTGTACTTGCTGGGACTCGCCTAGCGTGTACCTCGTCTGAAGACTCAGTTTGGACCGTCTCAGTGATCGGTGGTGAGCCCGATGTGTCTGGTCCTGTGGTTTTACCACTCCTAGTCATAATGGCATTCATGCCCCCTGGGATTCGGCTCAGTGTTGCCTGGAAGACCACCCTGCTGTCTCTCAGACATCATCTTAGCCATCTGGCCAACCTGATTCTCGATAGCCTGCATAGACGCCTTTTGGCCCCTCATCTCACCTTCATAATTGGAGAAGCACTCCTTGTGCTGCTGGTAGCGCTGCTCGGTAATTTGATTAGTATTGGTGGTGTTGGTAAGGAGTTGAGACATCATCTCTTCCAGCCTAGAGGTACCCTGTTGGGCGTGCTGCTGGGAGCTGCTCCCAGCGCCCTGGTTTTGGTACTGGTTTGGCCGAGACTGGTAAGATTGGCTATGAGATTGGTAAGGCTGTTGTTGGGACTGGTGGGATTGCTGTGGTGCGGGGGCTCGCTGCTGGTATCCGAGAGGGTTCTGGTTAGAGGAACCAGATCTCCACCCAAAGTTTGGGTGGTTTCTCCAACCCGGATTGTAGGTGTTACTGTAAGGGTTGTTTTGGGGTCTCGTTTGACCCCCCATGTAATCCACCTCTTCATGGCCGGTATACATAACCCCTTGAGCACACGAACCAGGTTCGTGCGACACCCCGCATGATTCACACAAACATTGGGCCTGCGCTATACTTTGTTGAGATTTGTCGAATCTTGTAGCCAAGGCCTCAATTTGTCTAGAGATAGCTGTGTAATTGTCCACAGCATGAACACCGGAACGGGCAGCTGAAGATCATGATCTATCGCTCTGCCGGGATTTAGACTTCAGGGATGCCTTTTCGATGATCCGCCATGCATCATTGGGGGATTTTGTTCCCAGATCTCCCCCAGCATATACTTCAAGGCGTTCTTGTGAATCGAACCTGAGCCCCTGATAAAACGTTAGCACCAACTGTCTCTTTGGAAGACCGTGGTGCGGGACACTCAAGAGAAGATCTTTGAATCTTTCCGATGCCGAGTTCAGAGATTCCCCGTCATCTTGACGAAAAGTCATGATGCGGTTTCTCAACTTTTGGGTCTTTTCCGGAAGGAAATATTCATAAATTTTCATGTTTAATTTTTGTTTTGCAGAATATAATGGCTGAACAACAAAATCCAGAAAAGGAGGTACAAGTTCCAGAGCAACCAAAAGAACCAAAGGAGTTGTTATTCGAACCAGTTCATAATTGCTGTGCATTTCTTGGAGAGGTCAAGCAATATGAAGAATTTGAAAGAATGATAGAGTTTTTGAAGAGAAGCAGAGTGATATTTCCTCTTGCCACCCCAAAGACAATCTACAAAGATCACCATGTGGACTTCTGGAAGAAAGCGGTGATTACATTCTGGGATAACAAGTCAGCAATTCAGAGTTATATTCAAGGACAGTTTGTTCTTGTGACTGAAGAGGATATTAGAGAAGCTTTACAATTGAAGGATTCTCTAACTGATCCTACTGAATTATCTTGGATGGAGCAGAGAAAGTGTTTCCTAAGGATGAAGTACAACGCTCCAATCACTGACTGCTTATTACACAAAGGAAAGTTGTGTCCACATTACAAGTATCTACTGCATGTGATTCTACATGTGTTTGGACCAGTGAGAGTTGGATATGATGTTTTGAGAAAGAGTTTGTGTGCCTTGGTTGTTGCTCTAATTCTAAACAAGCCGTTTAATGTTTTTGGGATGATCTTTGAGCATATGATGGAAGTATTGAAGGGTTTAAAGACTGACAAATTTTTTTATGTATCCAAGATTTCTCCAGATGATATTTTATCTCAAGTATCCTGACTTGAAAAAAGGATCCGAGGCAGATTGTGTATCAAACTCACATGAGTATTACTACTTTGAGCAGGATGAAAGCTTACAAGGGTGTTCCTGATAATCTGAAGCTACCTTATAAGAATTTGTTTCGACACCTAAGAGATGTTGCTTACAAGGATCCAGATCAAGACAAAGAAAGGAATGACAAGAGTGATTCTGATTCTGATAGCCCTTTATTTCCAGTTGACAACGACGTTAAGCGAAAGCGTCAAGTTTTTAACAAAGGTGCTATGTCTGGAAAAGAGAAAAAGAGGATTGATGAGGTTGAACCAAAGAAGAAGAAAGCAGTGAAGAGCAAAGGGAAAGCAAAGACGATGTTAGTTGATGAAGAGTCTATTGATTCTGAAGAGACTCAAGAAGATGCTGAATGGGATTCAGGTGATGAAACTGTCAAGATCCCTAAAACCAAGGCCACTGTGGTTGTTGAGATTGAAAGTTTAAACAAAGCAGTTGAAGTTTAAAACCAGGGGAATAGGGAATTGGATGATCAAGATTTGGACTTAACGATTGATAATCTTGATTTTGTTGGATCTCCTGTACCTGGTGAGAAGATAAAGAAAGCCAGAAGCAAAACTATGGCTAAGAATGAAAATCCAGAGAAAAGGGGAGACAGAGAGATTGATTTATTAGTTGTTGGAAAGAAAGTACCAGCAATTGGAAGCTCAAAAGATACAACACCCATTGCATCCCCAGTAGTGAAGAAAAAGAAAGTTGTTCAGGAGGAAGTTATAGTGAATCTAGCTCCAGCTCCTGAAACTTTTCTAGTTTGTTGAAGACTGTGTTAGAACAAGTGCAGAAGAAAACTGCTAAACATGCAGTTACACCTACTGTTGAATCATCTACTCAACAGTTTACAGTTCCAAGTGAGATAATGGAAGCTGTTAATCGCCAAATATAGAATGTGATGAAGGTGTTTAACCAACAACAGGCTGAGATTAAATAGATGAGAGAAGATGAGAAAACAATGTTTCAGATTGTCTTGTCCTCTAAAGCTAATCAAGAAGAGATTGAAGCAAAAGTCAAAGAGCTTGAAGCAAAGAATCAGATGTTGATTACACGAGGAAAAAGAAATACAAAGAAAATCAAGCTGCTTCAGAATGAAAATAAGAAGATCAAGTTAGACAACAAAAGTCTGAGAAAGATGATTGATGATTTGTATTCAAAAGCCCACGGCTGAAAGGTAATGAAGAGGAAGAGGATAAATAAGAAGAACAGGTTGATTATGAACCTTTTGATGATGGAGAAGATGACGATGATGAGTTTGGTGACACATCAGATGATGATGATGATGCAGGAGGAAAGATTGGTGGAAAGAAAGATGATAAAGATGATGAAGATGATAGTTCTGATGATGATGATCAAGATACTGATAAGTATAGGTATGAGAAAAGAGATACTAATAAGGGAGACACAGGTGAGTCTAGTTCTAAAAAGACACCTGGTGAGAATGTTGATGATGATAGCATCTTTTGGACTGAAAAGCTTAGATCTTTGTCTGATGAAGACAAGAACTTATATCATCAGATGTTACAAAAGAATGTTTGGATGATTGAGTTAACTGGAAGATTTCCTAAAATCTTTGAATCAAAAGATATGAGATATGAATTGGAATATAATGATCCTGATTTGGAAGATGGGGAAGTATCTGTTGTGGTTTCAAAAGATATTTTGGAAGGATTGGCAAAGCAGATAGGGAAGTCTCTAGAAGAAATCATGAATGATAAAGAGATTCCTGATATTCCAGAAAAAGATGCAGGTGATCACTCAGATGATAAAGATACTCCTGTTTTTGAAGATATTGAGATTGAGGATATTACTAGTGAAGAATATCCGGAGTATTTTAGAGAAAAAGAGAAAGGTGTGATACCTGAAATGAATGAAGAAACACTTGATGAAGCTGAGAAGCTTGCTGAGAAAAAGAGCAATAAGATTTTGGATGAAGTGTTTGATAAAGATGTTAATCTGAAACCAACCTTTCAACAATCTGATGACTTGAAAGATTTGTTGAAGGAATTGAAAGAGAAGGAAGCTAATGGACCAAAGACAGAAGTACAAGGAGGTTTCTACAAATATCATAACGAATTATTCAAAGGTAAAGCTTTGGGATGGAAATATCTCAAACAGTTACGTTGCATATGTGTGAAGTGGGAGAAGGGAATTCTGTACTTTCACAGGTTCCATGACATTAAAACCTTGTCGTACTGGCTGTAAGGGGTATCTGTAGACCTACGATGAGCGGTGCTTCTGTAAACAATGATGCTATTGGATACTTTGCTGATAAGATGTCTTGGGAAAGCAGAACCAAGTGGAACTTGTTCAAGCCTCAATATCCAACAAGGAAAGTTTACAAAGAGGTTGATCCTGTTACTGGTTTGAACAAGGTGACTTTGAAATACAAACATCCTGTTGTGCTGAAACGGATTCCTTTGATGCCGATTCAACAACATTTCAGCAAAGAATTTGTGATATGGTACTACGACTGGAGAACAGCTGAAGCAGTTATCTTGTTGAAGAATAAATGTGTTAAGGAAGAATTTAAGAAGATACACATCTTTTATCCTATGTGGCTCATCAATTGCTCATATGAAGACATCATTATGATGTATTACAATCCAATTTACTGTGAAGAGAAAGACATGGAGCAAGCGATGAAATATCATAGAGTTGTGTGCTTTTGTTTTGCATGGGATGTTAATGCGAGGTGTGACTTTTATAAGAAGCTGGGAAAATATGTGAAAATTAGTGAAGTGGAGAAAAGTTCAACGAAACGACAATTAGAACCGAAGATGAGCAAACAGCAAAAGAAAGCTCTCCGAATCAAACTGTTGAACAAGGCGCTTGATCAAGAAAGATTACAATCCAAGAAATGGTCAAGGGGGAGTTTGTAAGTACACGGAATGTGACTATCGCTTTTGGATTGACAATACAACGTTTATGGAAGATTTTGTGTTGATTAATAACCCATTCAACCTGTCGAAGGGTCGAAAGAGACTTTTATGTGGTCGAAGGAAGCTTTGTTTAGAAGATGTTTTGGTTCGAGCTTATGCTGAGGTCGAAGGACACGTTCGACCATGTCATGAGGTCGAACGTGCAGTCTATATATACTTAAAATTTTGTTTTGTGATGAAGTTTTTGGTCATTTTGGTCTAGAGGTCGAGTGTGTGTTCTCTCTAGGTTCTAGAACTTTCTGTAACTGACCTATTTCATTGTAAACGCTATCTAAA
Organism: Ambrosia x helenae; assembly: GCA_030844895.1. Taxonomy (NCBI): domain Eukaryota; kingdom Viridiplantae; phylum Streptophyta; class Magnoliopsida; order Asterales; family Asteraceae; genus Ambrosia; species Ambrosia x helenae. Next base: position 78,043,702 of record CM061230.1, read on the forward strand.
CAAGATTATTAAACATGTTTATGAATGAAATGATTATTAAAAGGTATTCGATTGTGTTCTGATTTGATCTCTATCATATTGCATACGGTCTAGGGTTTCCGCACCTAGATTGTTCCATTTGTATGATCATCTAGTCGTTTTCTATAAAACCGATCCTTTACAAGCTCCATGTGAGAATCATGATTTATATCAACTAATTTTCTTTGAGCTGGGATGATTGGTTGCACATACATCCATAGCTTATTAGTTATATCTTGTGTGGATGGTTTGTTTTTGGAATTATCTAGCAAAGTTTGCATCATACCCTTCATTTCAATAAGGGTTGATTCAATGTTGTTGACTCTTTCCGTCAATTCCTTGTATCTTAAGCCATCACCTATGTTAATAGGATCATCTGACTTCCTACCTGAGGTGGTAGTTGTATCGGGTGCAGTCACAAGTGGTAAATCCATTTCAAAGAAACCAGATGCCCCTGGTTCTTGGTACTGGGGAGTTCCAACTGGAGCAGAGGTTACATTTGTAGTGTCAACAGTTGTTGCCTTCAAAGAAGTCTGATTGATGTACTACTGTCCACTTGTGAGACAATGGTCTCTAAAAGTGTAGTGACTGCTTCACTTGAAATACCACCAAGCGTTACTTGTAACTCAAGGAGTGTAACCTCCTCTATTTGTTGGCTAGCTGATTGACTTTTCTCAGGACCAGTCATTTGTTGGTGTATACCCTTAGTGATAGGTGATTGAGAGGAACTGGTTGTTACCTGAATTTTATTAATAACTTCAAACAATGGTTGCATGGTAGGTGGAGTTGTGATGGTGAGGGTTGTGGAGTGAAAAGCAGGCCAGCCCCAAGAGGAGGGCATGTAAACAAATGATCAAGTGAGTCAAATGTTTCATGATGTGTGGCCCATTGGCTTTCAACATGATCCTTTTGAGAAGATACATGAGAAGTATGGCTGGGTTGAGATATTTCCATTTATTGAGAGGAAGCATCAACAATGGTTGTATGTTACAACATGGTACTTCTCTGGTATCTTATCCTCCAGAGTTGCCCTTTTGGTTTTCTTTTTGGTGGGCTTAGTGGATGGATGTTTTCTTTTGAAAATGGCTGGTGTAGGTTCCACAGCACTGGTTGTAGTTCCTTGGTCACCAGGAGTAATGGACTCAATAACAGAGGTTGTGACAACAGTTGTTGTCTTAACACTCTTTACTTGTGTTTTAGACACTTTTTCTTGGACTTTTGAACCCAAAATTCTAGTAAAAGTTTCATTTGACAGACTCTTCATTCTAAAAACTTCACCTCTTTAAAAATCTTTTGTTGGTAAGGCTTTTTGTAAATAGAAACTCAGAATTCTTGGGTATAGTAGAAAAGCATTATTTGACCCATTTTGTATGGCCTTCACATTTGCTACTAAGTCAATGAACAATGCTTGGGATAGATTGTAATCATTTTTAGTTAAAATAGCATATCCCATATATTGAACCTTTAAAGTATTTCATTGAAAGAAGTGGTTTTGGCAGAGAGACGAATGAGAAGGGTATGAAAGAAGAACTTCATTGTTGGGGGGAATTTGTGGTTTACAAATGGTTGCCCCAGTCAATTGAGCCTCATAACCCCTCTCAATGAACTCTGTGTGAAGTTCATTTTTCAAAAAGGAATATTTTCCTACTAAGTCATTTAGGGTGAATGTTGTTGAAATGGTTTATGGAGATATCTAAACAGTGGTTTCTCCAATTTTTTACACAATGGTTGTTGGCTTTTTGTCTGTCAAAAGAGTCAGCATTTAGCAAGAATTCTTGGAGTGTATCCACATAGATGCGAGCATTGGCGGTAAGAATGGGAAAATACTTTGATTTTACAAGAATATCTATTATCGAATGGAATGGTGTGTTGTCATCAGTTTTGACCAGGTATGGGAGGTAATTATAGGGAGTCTTAACCTGGAGATCCTTGAAGATTTTCAAAGAAACTGGAATGAAGATGGAAGTTGTTTGTAAACGAGAGTAAAACTGCTTTTTAGAATTTTGAATTCGAGAAGACAGTGTAAACTCTGTTTGGGTGAAAATGGGTTTTATAGGATGAAAAAGTGATCCTGGCGTGGCCAAAAGTCTGTTTTTGAGAACAGACGTGGCATGCATCTGTTGAAAGATCTGATGGCTAAGATCTGTCCCACATGGTAAACACTGTTTAGATAATGGTAATGGATGACAATTGTTTGAAAACATCTGTTGAAAAGTCAACAAATGATAGAAAACAGTGGATAACTTTTAACAGTGGTAGATATTGATCCAACAGATGTTAAGTTTAATGAAACAATAGCTGTTTTATCTGAATAGATTTTAAGATATCTGAATGTATGTTCAATCAAAACTATTTTGAAGGTTAAACTTTTTGTTTTTCTAACAACATTTAAATTTTTTTATTTATGGAAAACAACTTTTTGCTTTTAATCCATGTTCAACATGCCAATTCGAGAAATTAAGCTTTTAAAGGTAGATGTGTCTAAATCTTTTGTCAACATATCTGCCAGTTGATCATCTTTGGAACATGATGCAGAGGAATCAAAACTTTTTCATAGTTGTTCCTTACAAAATGGTGTCTTATGTTGATGTGATTGGTTGTTGAATGGGAGGCTATATCTTTAATGATGTTTTCAGCTGCTTGAGTATCCAACATAAGAGGAGTCTGTAAAGAAGTTACACCAAAATCCAGTAACTGGTTTTGAAGCCACATGAGTTGGGTTGTACAACTTGCATCAGCAATGTATTCAGCCTCTGTTGTTGATGTTGAAACAATTGTTTGCTTTTTGCTTTTCCAAGAGACCAAGGCATTGCCTAAGAATTGGCACCCTCCTGAAGTGGACTTCCTTGTGGTTTTACAACCTGAAAAATCACCATCTGAGTAACCTAAAAGTTCAATATTCCCCATTAGAAGGGTACCAGATACCAAGTGTAAGAGCACCTTTTAGGTATCTGAATATCCTTTTTACAGATATAATATTTGACTTTCTATGTGATGCCTGGGGTCTTACACAGACACAAGTGGCAAACATGATGTCTGGCCTACAAGCAGTTAGGTACAATAAAGACCTAATCATCCATCTATTGTGTGTCTGATCTACCAGTTCATCTTTACCATCAACAATAAGTAATTTTGTAGTGCTCATGGGTGTACTGCATGGTTTATAGTCATTCATGTCAAACTTGGACAACAAGTTTTTAAGATTCTTGTTTCGATGAATGAATGTTCCATTTAGCAACTGCTTAACTTGGAGACCAAGAAAGTATTGGAGTTCACCCATGGCACTCATTTCAAACTCTGTTGTCATGAGTTCCCTAAACTCTTCACACATTTTGTTACATATGGACCAAAAAATGATAATCCACATATATTTGTACATTCATTAAATCTTTTCCTTTCCACTTTAAAAACGAAGTTTTGTCAATTTTACCTCTTGTAAAACCTATGGATAAAGAAAAGTGGAAAGAGTTTCATACAAGGCCTTTGGTGCTTGTTTCAAGCTATACAAAGCTTTTTTAAGCTTGTAGACATGACCTGGATGAAAAGTGTCTTCAAATCCATTTGGTTGGCATACATATACCTCTTCCTGAATCTTACCATAGAGGAAACTACACTTACTATCATTTGATATACCTTGATGTTGTGGTTAGCATCAAAGGCTACAAAGAGACTGATAGCTTCCAACCTAGCTACATGAGCAAAGGTTTCATCATAATCAATTCCTTCCTCTTGTCTAAAGCCTTGAACCACAAGCCTAGCTTTATTCTTGACAGCAATGCCCGTTTCATCTGTTTTGTTCTTGAAGACCCATTTTGTACCAATTGGACAGACATCCTTTGGTAATGGTACAAGTTCCCATACTTGTTGTCTTTTGAACTGAAGGAGCTCTTCTTGCATGGCTTCTACCCAATTGTTGTCTTTCGGTGCCTCTTGCTACTTGACAGGTTGTGTGAGAGAAAGAAAGCCTCCAAAAAGACAAATGTTTGAGGATTGATTCTTATGAGCACCCCTTCATTTATGTTGCCAATAATTTGGTCTGGTGGATGAGCTCTAAGGTAGATGAGATCTCCTTTGTATGGAACAGTGGCATTTTGAGGTGAGGAACAATGATTTATGGCATTTGTTGCAACATTTGTTTGCACTTCTATGGTGCCAATATATGTTTGCAATGGAGGTGAATCCATAGGTCCAAGTGGTGTAATGGGGAGTGACTTTTGTCAACTGGAAGTGGACTTTTGTCAACAGATGATGAACTTGGTGAATCAATGGTTTGAGGGTAAGACTGATCAATAGTGGTTGATTCAACAGTGGTAAAGTGTTGACAATATTTTTCAACATCTATTCCCCGTGGTGTAGAAAAGACTTTGCAGTATGATGGAATCACTATGTCAAATCTGTAATCTTGTTGTGAGAACTATGGTGTACCTGCACTGTTAGTTTTAGTAGTAACATCTTCAAGTATAAATTTATCTAAGTCAAACAGTTCTGCAGGGTTTGCTAGGATTTTTAAGGATGAAAGTTCATTGAACTTTACATTCAAAGTTTCTTCTATAGTCCTAGTCCTTGTGTTAAACACTTTTTAGGCTTTGGCTGTAGAAGAATATCCTAGAAAATATCCACAATCCACTTTGTCTGCAAATTTTGAAATGGAATCCTTTATAGTTAAAATGAAACATGGGCACCCAACGATTTAGAAAATGAGATCAATGGTTTGATTTTGAATAAAATTTCACAAGCAGTCTTTTAATGTACGGGGTTAATCAAAACTCTATTTTGAACATAACAAGCAGTGTTCACAGCTTCTGCCTAAAAGGACAGTGGTAAACAAGAATCTGCTAGCATAGTCCTTACAGCCTCAATGAGGGTTCTATTTTTCCTTTCAACCACCCCATTTTGCTCTGGTGTTCTTGGAATGATGAACTGCCTCATAATTCCTTTTGACATACAGAAGTCATCCAATTCCTTATTTTTTTTAATTTTATTCCATTGTCACTTCTAAAGACTTTTACTAGCAAGTCATATTATTTATCAACTTTGGTGACAATGTCCTTCATAATACATGCAGTCTCGTCCTTAAAGTGTAAAAAGTAATAAATCCACGTAAATCTACAAAAAAACATCAACTATGACAAAACAATATCTCTTTTTCCTTAGAATCATGACTTTTACAAGGCCAAACAAGTCCATGTGCAACATTTGAAGACACTAGCTTGTTTTGGACTCATCAATGGATTTGTATGAATTTTTATGATGTTTTCCTTTTAAACAATAAATGCAATGTTCATCACATTTAAAATTCTTTTCATAGAAGGACTCTGACAAGGCTTTGTTTTAAGAGAGTGTTAATGGTTTAAAGGTTGGTGTGACTCAATCTCATATGCCACAATTCTATCTCTTTTGATGAGGCGGCAGAAAATAGACAGACATTTGACATAGGGTTATCCTTCAACATATAAATCGCATACACGTTGCCACTCCTATGAGGAACAAGTTGTGCTTTGCTCTCTGCTATGATGGTCTCAATCTTTTTCACCACTTCTGGCCCAATAATCTTACAAGTTTTCTTAGTGAAGAATGACTTATAGCCTTTATCACTCATTTGTGAAACAGAAAGAAGATTAAATTTAAGATTATCAATAAGATTGATATTTTCAAACTTAAGTCTCCCAGCCTGAGCAGTCCCAAAACCCAACACCTTTCCCTTTAAATCATTACCAAAAGATATATCACTCCCTCCATGAGCCAATAAGTCTTTGAGTAGGGCTCTAAATCATGTCATGTGCCTGGAGCCTTCACTATCTACATACCATAAACCGTCTAAGCATGCAGAACCTCCCTACACATCAGTAATGAATTAGTTTTGTTGAGCGTCCAAAGCCAATTTGACTTTGGATGAGTTCTTAGACTTTTCAGCCTCAAGTTTAGGAGAATGATCATTGTTTGAACAAGTTTTTGAACCAAGTTCAACAACTGTTGTGGACCATTTTTCGGTGCTTGTATGTCAACACTTAGTACAACATCTGTTTGACCATTTCCTGTCAGATGATAGTAGCCATGAGGATTCCTGTTCACTTTTGGTTTAGAAGGATTTTTGGCTCTTAATAAACATGTGGCAGTTAATGGCAAGGTGGTTGACCACAGCCTCTTGGATACTTTTTTGAGGGTGGAGCATTTGTTACTTGGACATCTCCAGGAGCAGAGTTTACATTTAAATTTTTTGAAACTGATGTGAAAGTATGTTTTGACTTTCCTTTTGAAGTACTAGTCCATTGACTCATTTGAGTTTTTGCTTTATACTTATTTATCTTAACGTCAAAGTTCTTGACATAAAGACATTGCTAAGTCTTGTGGTTCTTTTTACCACTAATGGTGCAGTTTGGTTTGAACTCACATATACTTGTTCCTTTATTAATGTCATATGCTTTTAGAAGAAAACAGGTTTTGGTGACATGATTCTTCTTTCAAAAAATTCACAAAACAAGTTTAAGCCATTTTCTTTCTTCTTCCATTTTTCTTTCTTTTTTTTAACAGATGTTTGAACATCTGCTGGAAGATCTTTCAAGGGAATGATTTTCACTTTTGGTGCTTGCACATGATCAGCGGTTAAAAAATCTACTAGTTTGAAATTAACAATAACATCACACTCATTTGACCAAATTTGTTTAAACTGATATTTTTCAATTTCAACAAATAAGGATGAACCTTCAGGTTTTTTAAGAATCATTTTCTTACCATTAGGTTTTGTAATTTTAACTTCTTTACCATCCAGATTTGTAGGAATAATCTAAACCAACTTAAGTTCCTTTTCAGCAGTGTTTTGAGAATCCTGGTCATTGGATTTAGGAAACCCAATACCAAACCTCACATTGCTTTTGGTCTGTTGGTTAAGTAGCATCTCATAACCTTTGCATGATTTCACCCATTTTTCACAAGTGATTTAGGTGGACTCAAGCTCCTGTTTACAACTTTGATATTTTACTATCATAGTTTAGAGTTGCTCTTTGGTTATGCTTGCTTCATGTTTTAAGATGCTTATTTCATATTCTTTTTCAGTTAATTTTGTTTTTATCTCTTTTGTGAGTTTTTCAAACAGATTTTCATCCTCCAAAATTTTCTTTCTAAGGTTCTCATTCACCTCTTTTAGGGCTATGCAAAGGGCCCAAAACCGACCCGACCAGACTTTTAAGGTTTTGATGGGTCGGGTAAAGGGTCTGATCCTCTAGAACCTTTTAATGTAATAACCACTTTTAGAGGATTACATATTCCTATTCTTTTACCATGCTCGTAAAAGAATTCCTCCATATGGTTCTAACAATAGCCCATGAGTTTCTTTTTTAAGTCACTTTTTGTTTCTCGACTTATGTTTTTGTAACAATCTTGTCATTTTCATCACTTGAAACATTATGTTAATCTGTTATGTGTACATCATAAATACACATGCACATGCACACATGCACATCAGAACAACATACATAAATATTTACTTCGAATTTGGATATAATATATATTATATAATATATCACATCTATGCATATACATCAAGCCAAAAAATATTTCAAGAAAAATACATTTGTTATTCATATAAATAATATTTTTAATATTGTATTAACATTACATGAAATCAGTTACAATCACACGTAAAAACGAATAGCGAAAAGATTAAAAAAATATTTTTTAATTAAAATACAAAGTTACAAACGGTTCTTGTGGTTCTTATATTAGGACCGTGGGTTTGGAACCGACCCGACCGGGAATCGATAATTCATATAAATCTAGAACCGGAAACCGACCCATATATTTAAAAAGGTTCGGGTCCAAGGTTCTCACGGGTCAGGTCCAAGGTTCCTGTGGGTCCGAACCATGAAATCCTCACCCCTAACCTCTTTTATGTTAGCAAAAGCTATCGCTAGGGATGAGCATTTTTTCCGAGTACCTATACCCGTACCGATTTTGGGTACTCGGTATAGGTATCGGTACCCACTTTTATTGATTTCGGTATTTGGTACTTTTGGTATCGGTACGGGTACGAGAAAAAATGGTACTGGTACTGAATTCAATATACTAATGAATTTGATAATATGCTTTACTTCATATTATGGTATTTATTGTATTCGTATGAATTTTACCTATTTGGTACATGTACCATATTGGTACTTATACCAATTTTATAAATTTGGTACCCGTATAGTGTTAATACTTGTAATGGTTTATCTACTTGGTACCCGTATAAGTGCTCAAAATGGAAAAATAATAAAATGGTAACAAAACGGGTACCGTACCAAAATACGGTACCGATACCGTACTCGTACCCGTACTCGTACCTATATATTCAGTACGATACTCGGTACCCACTTTTGTTCAAATTCGGAACCGGTATTTTCGGTACGGGTACGAGTACAGGTGCGAGTACGGTACCGATCTCATCCCTAGCTATCACACAAGTGTTTGAACATAAATCCCTTGAGATTTGAGGAGATACCTTAGCAGCAGCTATCAATGCACAATCACACTTGCACACAATCACTAGCATTCTGTGGATCTGAAAGATTCACCACTTCTTCTTCAATCTATTCACCTAAAACAACTGTCTCAAGAAGTTCATCAGTCAAATTTTTAGACGTAGAAACCACTTTCTTAGATTCAACTCCCTCAACTATTGTCTCAAGTGCCATGAAACAGAAGTTTTCTTGTTCATTTTCAGGTTTGGCAACAAGAGCAAAGTTTTCATCTGTTAGCTCATCTAGTAAATTGCTCCAATCAACAAATCCTTATGTAAAGAAGCTTTGTTGACTGGTCTTTGCAGGAGCAGAGGGTGAGGAAGCATCTTGTGGCATTTGAACCTGAGCAATAGGGGTTTGAACATATTGAATATGAGGTATAGTGGTTTGGACATAATGCACTAGAACAGAGGTTGAGGACTGTGCAAAATGAGTAGTGTTCTGCACATTTGGGATAGGGGTAGTCTGGGAATACTGATAAATGATATTATAAGGCCTTTGGTTTGGGTAAGTGATCATGGGTGTACCATTTTGACTACTACATTCCCTAGAAAAGTGACCTAACTTGTGACATTTTTAACACTTGATCTTTGATTTATCTAACCCCACTTTTAACCCTCCATGCAACCCTGGATATTTCCTATTAGTTTTCTTATAAAATTTATTAGTTCTAACACTGAGTAGGGCCAGTTGATGTAAAATTTCCATATCTTCTAAGTCCAAGTGATCAAAATGTTGAAGATCTTTATACTCAAAAGACATGTTATCAGATGATTGGATATCACAACTAGCTGCAAAGGCATAGTTGGGTGAATAAGAATAAGAGTAAACCCAGTAGTTATGTTAATGAAGTGATCATAACTCTGATCCTTATTCTTACCAGTAACATCCTCTTGGCACAAAAGTGTTGTATTCCTAAATACATAATCATCAGACACTTTTCCAGAATCCTATAGCTTCTTTTTCTGGCTAAGCTCTCTCTCATATGTCAAGAGCTTACCATGAAGTTGGGTTAGACTTAAGTCCTTAAATCAAAGAGAGTTTCTCATAACTATTGCAATAGTGTCCCATATGTCTGGTAATGACCTTAAAAATCTGTGATTCAAAGTTGATTTTTGATAAGTTAGACCCACTAGTTTTAGTTCACTAATTAAAGAGTTAAACCTCTCAAATTGTTGAGTTAATGACTCTCCCTTCACGTGACTAAATGTTTCATATTGCTGATTCAGAATTTCACGATTGTTTTCAATTACTACTTCAGTTCCACCAAACTATTCTTTCAAAGCATCCCACAACTCATTTGCATTGTTACAGTGTAACAGCGTAGCATAAATATCATTTGGTAGAGCCATTGCCACAATACTGAAGGCTTTAGCATCTAAATCAATTTTCTGAAAATCTAGATCGGAGTAGTTTTCCAGCTTCTATGGCTCCTAAACCATAGGATCCTCGGTACTCGGCACCATAGGAACATGTGGTCCAAAGATAACCGACTTCCAACATCCTATGTTCTGTTGAGCAAAAACATGGCTTATCCGACATTGCCAGATATTGTATTCAGATCTGACAAGCATTGGTGGCTTGTTGTTGGTGCCATTGTTTTGTGGATCATGATTAATAGAAGACATTCTTGATTGTTTATAAAATAGAGAGTGTTTAGATTACTTTAAAAGTAAACAAACTTTTACCCAGTTTACAATTCAACAAAAAAATCGATTTCAATAATAATGAGCTGATATGTTATATTAAATTGATTATTTAGATCAAATATAATTGACCAAGCTCTGATACCAATTATTAGACTTTGAGTTTGAATATTATTCAAGTTATTCAATGAAATAGTAAATGATGGATGAAGTATGAATGAAAGTGCAGTGGAAATATAACTTTAATGCATAATAAACAGAAGAAGCATGTTCTCGTCAAAAGTATTTTTCATTAATCAACACATAATACAATATAAAGACTACTGCCCCCCCCCCCCCAGCCTAATCACTCAGATTTGTTCGTACTGAGAATGTTGTGTGCAGAGTGATGAATAGAACAGTACAACCACTATTATATTTATACTACAGACTAAACATCTGATGACCTAAGCTGACGTCACCAAAGAAGTGACATCTAACAACCTATAACATTTGCTACACACAAAACACTATTCTATTGATATCATTTGTTGAATAACCTCTGTTGAAGCCTAAGTACTACTAAGCCTCAACATACCTTGTATCTTTTTAGAAGACTTTGACTCATCAGATCTTTCCGTGATACCCCGTAATTTCAGGTTCTCACCTTAACTAAACTCTAGTTACATTCCTTGCATTCTACTTAACTAGGGTTAGCTAGATAGGACACACGTTGCACAGTTATAGGTTAATAACTGCATTAAGTGGTAATTCGGCGAATTACCAGACTGTATACGTGATTAGTGAACCTCGTACATTGGTGAACCATGAAGTTAAAAAATTATGAATTAATGGATTGAGATTGATTGCAATTATGTGCTTCTATGATACTCTGTGAAACTATGTGCAAACTATATGTGATTACGTGAACTTAAACCGGATACAATAATAAAAACCATAATGGATGGACCATTAGGATGGTTGGGGTCTTAACACATGGGGTTACACTTGTTATGGTCCGAAATAGCGAAAACATCAAAGGAAACAGGCCGTGCAATGAAGCAGGGCACCCGGAGCGAGCCGGGGGGCTGTGAGCGGCCGCTCACAAGCCCCGCGCGGCCACTCACAGGATACTGTCGAACCCTAACCGCCTTAAGCCTCTATTTAAGCAATCTTAAGTCTCATACAACCCCTAAACTCAACCCTAATCGCCCCCTACTGCCCTATTACGAAATATTAACCCCTAAATACCTGCTAAGGCGCAAGAACATCGATCGGGAAGCTTCAAGAGCATTCGGTTGATTGTTTCGAAGAGCTTGCGGTATAATCTTTAATCTATTGTGTTTTAATCTTCTTTAGTATGTTATAAAAACCTTATAACTAAGTTTTTCCAGGTCTGAAACCTTTTCATAAAGATTAAAACTTGAAGTTTACAGAGATTGAATGGGTTAAACATAATTCTATGCGATTAGAAATTGATAGGTTGCATGTTACGCATGTTTGTGATGTTTTGATCATTAGGGTTCATGATTTTGCATGTGTTATGATAGGTTCTGATCAGGTTAGGTCTTATGAATGTTTTATGATGATTTTTGATTGTTGTTGATCGATTATACGCACACGTGAGTCGTTTAAATAAGAGTTTATGCATGATTAAAATCTGGACAGAATGTTTGGGCCAACTTGTAGGGTCTGTTATGTGACTTAAACATGATGGTTTTGATGATTTCTTTGCATGGTTGTATTGTACATGTTCTTAGCTTTTCATAATGGGCAAAATTGTCTGATTTGGACGTCGTTTGAATAGTTTTTGGAATTTTCTGTAAATAAAAGTCATATCAGATTTTCGGACAAAAAAAAATATTCAGTAAAAATTTGTGTTTGGTTTTGAGACAAAAAAAAAATATGGGTTATCAAAAGAATCCCAAAGAATATTCAATAAAAAATTGGGAGTTTGTTAGGATCTGAGTTTGATTGTTTTGATTATGTTTAACTAAATATGATAAAAGTGAAACGAATATAGAATGAAAGTGCAGCGGAATAATAAACTGTTAATCAAAACAAGAGAGTAAATGTTTTCAGATCGAATGCTTTCATTTATCTAAAAGATTACAATCGTACAATTACTCCCCCTCAGCCTGATCACACAGTGATTGTTTGTCTGAGAGAATGTTTGTGTGTGTGATGCAATAGAACAGTACAAGCACTGTTCTATTTATAGACAGACCTAAACCACTGATGACCTAAGCTGACGTCACCTAAGACAGTGACCTCTAACAGAATAACAAACATAAAACATCTGCCTATTACAAACTACTGTTACATTGAAAGCACTGATAGTAAACAGCTGTTGTAGGTAAACTCTGATGGTCTTGTATCCTCTGCTGGAGCCTAAGTGCTGTTGGCTCCAGCAGTGCTTTGGTCTTCAGTACTTGAATCAGCAGTTGTTCTTCATCAGACCTTTGGTCAGCAGTTGTTCTTCATCAGTTGTTTATTCAGCAGTCCTTTGTATCAGCAGTTGTCATAGCAGTTGTTTGGGTAGAACAGTTGTTAGAGTCAGCAGTCTTTTGGGAGAAGTAAGTTGTAAAGACTGTTTATTGAAAGGATCGACTGTTAGCATATTTTGGCTTTCCAATCATCTATTCTTCTCCAGGTCAGCAGACCCAACAATCTCCCCCTAGAACAGATGATGCCAAAACTCAGCTTTATTTATTGATCTTTATTCCTCATCAGACTTTCTCTGATTTGACCTTTGAATTGTAGTTCAAAGTTCAGAGCAAACAAGTCTTCTTCATCTCTTTCAAGTTCCAGATTCAGCAATGTTTGGTGATCTTCTGCACATAGGCTGTAAGCATCATCCATGCTAATCTTCTGAACCCTTCCATCTGACCTGAGCAGTGTCAATTCATGGTTGTCTTTGTTGACTTTCCATTTTAGAATTTTTGAGTCAGTGGATTTGCCGAGATGAATTTTTATTCTGGATGAGTTGGGTGATGGAGGTCTTCCAATGAGTTCTCTGAGTTTCTCTGTTGTAGGATCAGAGAAGAAGTGTACTTGATTGAAGAGCCCTTCCTTGATGAATGTATCAGCAAACTTCCTCTGATCTTCTTCTGACATTTCCTTCTGTTTCTTGAACTGTCTTCTTGCAGCAGTTGATAGATCAGAGGTGTCAAGTAAGCTGTCTAAGGTAAAAGTCTGTTGGGGTCTCTTCATCATTGGCTCATCAGTGTAAACAGGTTTTCTTGGTAGGCTGGGATCCTTCTTTCTGTTTTCTTCCAGACTCTTGTATGTCTCAACCAGCCTTAGCTCAGACCATCTAGAGACTGACCTCATTTCCCCATAGTTAGCAGCTACTATCTCTTGTCTCATCCTTTTAAACTTCAAGGCTCTGACTGGGTCTCTGCCTTTGCCAAAATTAGGAGTAGAGACTTTAGCCTTGGGTTTTTTGGCCATTTCTTCTATTCTGAGAAGTTCTTCTCTTAATGCATGTGTGGTCCAACCATTAAACTGCTTCTTGGTTGCTTTGTAAGGCTTGGTTGCCATGATCTGTTCCAGAAGAGAATCCCTTACCTCCTTTTCCAAGTCACTACTGAGAGGCATGGAGGACATGGAGTTGCTCAGGGTCTTAGCAAAATCCTCAATCCTTCTGAGTTTGCTAAGCTCTGCTGAATGGATGCCCTGAGCAGTCCTGTCATCCTTCCCTTTACATTTCTCCTTAATGATGGCATCCACCTGTTCACCCTTGTATTTCAGATAAGTATCAATGTTGAGGGGAACAGGGAAGTTTGGGAGAGATGGGAAGGATCTGTCTGATGGTTGTTCAGTATTGTAGAAGGATTGTAATTCCCCCTTGAGTAGATCAAGTTCAAGGGGATACTGAACAACCAATGGTGTAATGGTTGGTGGTGGTCTATGGGATCTGAATTTGGATGTGTGTGGTGAGAATGATGTGATTGGAATAGCTGTGATAGGAGGAGTGGATTGTGCAGTTGAGATGGTGTTTGGTGATGTGTGTATGTTTTCATCGTGTACAACAAAGGTTGATTTTCTCTTCCTTGTGTACATGATTTTAGGGGATGATGATTTGGTAGCAGTGGTTGGATTAACATCTGTTGGCCTTTTAGTAGGTCCAGCAGATGTTTGGGATCTGACTGGTGATGTAGGTTTGGTGGTTGTATGTTCAGGTGTGTTTGTTGGTTTGGGTACAGTGGTTTGGGAAGCAGTGTTTTGGGTGGTTTCAGTGTTTTGGGTGGCAGTGGTTTCAGTAGCAGTGGTTTTGTCAACAGAGGTGTTTAACTTGGATGGTGGTTTTCTGACATGCTTAGCAGGCCTTTTCATCCTTTTAGAGGATCCCACATCTTCAGTTTCCTGCTGTTGTTTCTTCTTGAGTTCTACTAGTGACTCTGCTTTAACTTCCATGGTGTCAGCTCTTTTCTGTTTTTCTTGAGCAGCCTTTTCAGCTTCTATGTTTGCAGAGTCATCAACTGCTTTGTTCTTGTCAGTGGTTTGTTGTGGTGCTGTTGGTGTTGCTTGTTGTTGTTGTTGTGGAGCTGTTTTAGTAGACTCTGGTTTGTTGGCAGACTTGGCTTGGCCCTTTTGAGAAGGAGGACAACCAAAGGGATCTAGCTTTGGTAGCCTATCTCTGCCACTCTCCCCCTTTTTGGCATCATCAGCCGTGAAAGCATCATCATTTTCATCCCTGAGAATGGTGGTAGGGCCAGAGCCAGTAGTCTTCAGCAGGTGGTCCTTGATGGCTTTAATATCTGCATGGGTATCTTTGTACCTTGCATCCACCATGTTTCTGATCTCAGCCATATATGTCTCATGTGTCTGATCAGCCAGTTTTCTGTGAGCTATGATGATGGGGGAAACGGATTTCCATAGCTCACTAGCTATATCAGCTGTTGATGGTTGACTCTTGGAAAGGTCTGCAATGGAGCTCAGTATAAGCTTGACATCAGATTTGATGTCAGCTACAGAGGTTTCAATTGTACAAACTCTGTCCGTCAATTCTTGGTATTTTGACCCATCTCCTAAGTTAATAGGATCATCTGAGTCCCTACCAGTGGTAGTTCTACCTGATTCAGTCCTAATAGGAGAATCAGATGCCCCTTTTTCTTGGTACTGGGGACTTCCAACTGTTTTTGGAGACACTATAGTGGCTTCAACTGTTGTTGCCTTCAAGGGAGTCTTAGCAATGTAATCACTGTCCTGATGTGAGACAGTGGTCTCTACATCAGTAGTGGCTGCTCCACTTGAAAACTCACCTAGAGTTGCATTGAACTCAGGTGGTGTAACCTCCTCTTCTGTTTGTTGGATAGCAGATTGAATGTTCTCAGGACCAGTCACTTGTGGGAGTATACTCTCAGTGATAGGTGGAAGAGAGGAACTGGGATCTTCCTGAGATTTTTCAATTGCCTCAAACAGAGGTTGCATGGTTTGTGGAACATGATGTGATGGTGAGGGTGGAGGAGTAACAAGAGAATTTGCCCTGGGAGAGGGGCTTGTGAACATTTGGCCAAGTGACTCAAATGTATCATGATGTGTGTCCCCTTGGCTTACAACATGATCCTTTTGGGAGGATTCATGAGGAGTTTGGTCAGGTGGAGGTATGTCCAACTGTTGTGAGGAAGTAACAACAGTGGTTTCAGGTTGCTTTTGTGGTGCAACAGAGGTTTCTTCTGGTACCTCATCATCCAGAAGTCTCATTTGTGGTTGAGTGGTGGTTTTTGTGGATGGATGTTTCTTTTTGGAAGTGGCTGGTGTGGGTTTCACAGCACTGGATGTAGTGCCATGATCACCAGGAGCAGTGGGCTCAACAACAGAGGTTTTGACAACAGTTGTTGTCTTTGTCCTCTTTGTTTGTGTTTTAGAAACTTTTGACACTTTAGACACTTTTTCTTGGGTGCTTCCACCCAGCATTCTAGTGAAGTTTCATCAGTTAAGCTTTTCATTTGCATTGCCTCACCCTTTTTGAAAACTTTTTCTGGTAAGACTTTTTGTAAGATTACACTAAGAATTCTTGGGTAGATAAGAAAAGCATTGTTAGACCCAGACTTGATTGCTTTCACATTTGATACTAAGTCCATGAACAATCCCTGGGAAAGATTGAAGTCAGAGTTTGACAACATGGCATAACCCAGATATTGCATCCTTAATGGGATTTCATTAAAGGATGTGGACTTAGCAGAGACACATAGAAGAAGGGTATGGAAGAAAAATTTCAGGACTGGAGGGAAAAACTTTTTGAAAAGAGTTGATCCAGTCATCTGACCCTCATACCCTCTTTCTTGGAACTCAGTGTGAAGCTCTGTTTTAGTGAAGGAGTCCTTACCTGCCAGGTCATTCAGTGAGAAGGTTGTGGATATGGTTTCAGGGGTAATGACGATACTGGTTTCTCCAATTTTGGAGATAATGGAAGTAGGCTTTTTGTCTTGGAGTAAAAACTCAGCATTCAACCAAAACTCTTGGAGAGTATCGAGATAAATGGGGGCGTCAGCGGTTAAGATGGGTAAGTATTTGGAGTTTAGAAGAATGTCGATGGTGGAATGGAATGAAACGTTGTCATCTGTTTTAACCAGATATGGGAGACAATTGTGGGTGGCTTTGGCTTGAAGATCCATTGTAATGGATTTCGAAGGTGAGGATGAATGAAATTTGATTGAGGGTTAGAGAATGAAGAAGGCGGTTTCTGTATTTTGAATACAATGAGACAGTGTAACATCTGTTGTGGTAAAACAGGGTTTTTATAGGCTCAAGGAAACCGCTGATGTGGCCAAACCTCTGCTTATATGAGCAGACGTGGCAATCATCTGATGGATGAAACATCTGGTGGAGAACAGTTGTTTTTGGCAAACAACTGATACAAACAGCTGATGGAATCAACTGTTTTTTTTATAGATATAGTATAAATATATAAGGAAACAGTTGTTTTATCTGAACAGATGTTCTGTAACAGATTTTTCAACTAACAGTTGTTTTATCTGATCAGATGTTTTGAAACAGATTTTTCAACCAACAGTGGATATGAATGAAACAGTGGTTGTTTTATCTGATCAGATGTTATAAACAGATTTTTCAACCAAACAGCTATTTGAAAAGAAAAAAAATTTTGATTTTCTGAAACATTTTATTATGATTTATAAAAAAATTTATTTGTTTAATCCATGTTTAACATACCGATTCTGGAAATCATATTTGTAAAGGTAGATGTGTCTAAAGCTTTTGTTAACACATCTGCCAACTGATCCTCTGTTGGAACATGGTGCAGAGAAATCAAACCTTTTTCATAGCTGTCTCTGACAAAATGATGTCTTATGTCAATGTGTTTGGTAGTGGAATGAGAGACTGGATTCTTGATGATATTTTCAGCAGCTTGACTGTCCAACATGAGTGGAGTCTGTAGTGCAGTTATCCCAAAATCCAGTAGTTGATTTTGAAGCCACATGAGTTGGGTTGTACAGCTTGCAGCAGCACTGTATTCAGCTTCAGCTGTTGAAGTTGAAACAGCTGCCTGCTTTTTGCTTTGCCAGGAAACTAGGGCATTCCCTAGAAATTGGCACCCTCCTGATGTGGATTTTCTTGTGGTGTGACAGCCAGCAAAGTCACTATCTGAATAACCTGAAAGCTCAATGTTTCCATTAGCAGGATACCAAATACCAAGTGTGGGAGCACCTTTGAGGTATCTGAATATCCTTTTCACAGCAATAAGGTTTGACTTTCTGGGTGAAGCCTGGGATCTTGCACAGACACAGGTAGCAAACATAATGTCTGGCCTAGATGCAGTTAGGTACAATAAAGACCCAATCATGCATCTATAATGTGTTTGATCAACCAGTTCATCCTTGTCATCAATAGTGAGCAGCTTGACTGTACTCATGGGAGTGCTACATGGCTTACAATCATTCATCTCAAATCTGGTTAATAAATTCTTTACATATTTGTTTTGGTGAATGAA
This sequence comes from Ambrosia x helenae, assembly GCA_030844895.1. Taxonomy (NCBI): domain Eukaryota; kingdom Viridiplantae; phylum Streptophyta; class Magnoliopsida; order Asterales; family Asteraceae; genus Ambrosia; species Ambrosia x helenae. Next base: position 78,061,800 of record CM061230.1, read on the forward strand.
TGTGCCATTTTGCAGTTGTTTCACTTGAAGACCAAGGAAACACTGAAGCTCACCCATGGCACTCATCTCAAACTCTGCTGTCATGAGTTTTCTGAACTCTTCACACATTTGGTTACATGTGGACCCAAAAATGATGTCATCCACATATATTTGAACAATCATTAAGTGTTTCCCTTTCCATTTAAGAAATAAAGTTTTGTCTATTTTACCTCTTGTGAAGCCAATGGATAAGAGAAATGTGGAAAGAGTTTCATACCAGGCCCTTGGTGCTTGTTTGAGTCCATACAAAGCTTTGTTGAGCTTGTAGACATAGTCAGGATGGAATGTGTCTTCAAAACCAGGTGGCTGACATACATAGACCTCATCCTGAATTTTGCCATAAAGGAAAGCACATTTGATGTCCATCTGATACACCTTTATGTTGTGGTTGACAACAAAGGCTAAGAAGAGTCTGATGGCTTCTAGTCTTGCTACAGGAGCAAAAGTCTCATCATAATCTATTCCTTCTTCTTGTCTGAAGCCTTGAACCACAAGCCTGGCTTTATTCTTGACAACAATACCCCTTTCATCAGTTTTGTTTTTGAAGACCCACTTTGTTCCTATAGGACAAACATCCTTAGGAAGTGGTACAAGCTCCCATACTTGTTGTCTTTTAAATTGAAGGAGTTCTTCTTGCATGGATTCTACCCAACTGTTGTCTTTTAGTGCCTCTTGGTACTTGACAGGTTGTGTGAGGGATAGGAAACCTGCAAAAAGACAGATATTGGAGGATTGGCTTCTTGTGAGCACACCCTCTCTGATGTTGCCAATGATCTGGTCTGGTGGATGAGCTCTTAAGTAAATAAGATCTCCCTGATATGGAACGATGGCATTTTGAGGTGATGGACAGAGGTTTGATGACTCTGTTGGTGTAACATCTGTTGGTACTTCTGTAGTGCCATCAGATGTTTGGAATGGTAATGGAGGAATGGGTCCAAGTGGTGTGAAACTTGACTGACTTTTTTCAACAGATGATTGACTTTTGTCAACAGATAATATGTCAGTGGTTGTGAGGGGTAAAGCAGTGGTTTGAGGATAAGACTGGCCAACAGTGGTTGACACAGCTGTGGCAGAGTTTTGACAATTGTTTTGAACAGCTGCTTCCTCTGAGGCAGAATAGATTTTGTAGTGACTGGGGATCACAACATCTGTTCTGTAATCTTGTTGTGGAGACTGTGGAATACCTGCATTGTTAGTTTTAACAGTGATATCTTCAAATTTGAATTTATCTAAATCAAATAGTTCAGCAGGATTTGCAGGGATTTTTAGAGATGAAAGTTCATTGAACTTTACATTCAGAGTTTCTTCTATTGTCTTCGTCCTTGTGTTAAACACTTTATAGGCCTTAGCAGTAGAAGAATATCCCAGAAAATAACCACAGTCTACTTTGGCTGCAAATTTTGAAATGGAATCTTTGAGGTTTAAAATGAAACATGGGCAGCCAAAGATTTTGAAAAATGAAATTAATGGTTTGATTTTGAACAAAATTTCATAAGCAGTTTTTTGATGTCTGGGGTTGATCAAAACTCTGTTTTGAACATAGCAAGCAGTGTTTACGGCTTCTGCCCAAAAGGACAGTGGCAAACCAGAATCTGCTAGCATAGTTCTTGCAGCTTCTATAAGAGTTCTATTTTTCCTCTCAACCACCCCATTTTGTTCTAGTGTTCTTGGGATGCTGTACTGCCTCACAATCCCTTTTGACACACAGAAGTCATCCAACTCCTTATTCTTAAACTCTGTTCCATTGTCACTCCTGAAGACTTTTACTGGCAAGTCATATTGTTTTTCAACTTTGGTGACAAAGTCCTTCAATATACCTGCAGTCTCATCCTTAGAATGTAAAAAGTAAGTCCATGTAAACCTAGAAAAATCATCAACTATGACAAGACAAAATCTCTTTCTTCTTAGACTCATGATTTTAACAGGTCCAAACAAGTCCATGTGCAACAATTGTAGACACTGACTGGTTTTGGACTCATCAATGGATTTGTAAGAGCTTTTATGTTGTTTCCCTTTTAAGCAAGAAACACAATGCTCATCACATTTAAATTCTTTTGATGGTAAACCTCTGACAAGGCTTTGTTTGGAGAGTGTGTTGATAGTGTTAAGGTTGGTGTGACCCAATCTCCTATGCCACAATTCTGTCTCCTTAGTGGAGGCAGCAGAAAACAAACAGACATTTGCCATAGGATTGTCCTTTAACATATCAACAACATACACATTTCCACTTCTATGAGCAACAAGTTGTGCTTTGCTCTCAGCAATAATGGTATCAATCTTTTTCACCACTTCTGGCCCAATAATCTTACAAGTTTTCTTTGTGAAAAATGAGCCATAACCTTTGTCACTCATTTGTGAAACACTCAGAAGATTAAACTTGAGATTATCAATAAGATTGACATTTTCAAACTTGAGTTTACCAGCAGCTTGTACACTTCCTGAACCCAACACCTTACCTTTTGAATCATTACCAAAGGATATATCACCCCCTCCATGAGCCAAGAAGTCCAGAAGAAGGGCTCTACATCCTGTCATGTGCCTGGAGCCTCCACTATCTACATACCAAAGACTATCTAAACAAGCAGAAGCTCCCTGCACATCAGTAATGGATTAGTTTTGGTGAGTGTCCAAAGCCAGTTTGGCTTTGGATGGGTCCTCAGACCTTTCAGACTCAAGCTTTGGAAGGTGATCAGTGGTTTGGACTAGTTTTTGAATTAAGTTCAACAACTGCTGCTGACCATTTGCCAGTGCTTGGATGTCAACACTTGGGGCAGCAGTTGTTTGATCACTTCCTGACAGATGATAATACCCATATGGATTTCTGTTCACTCTTGGTTTAGAGGGTCTTTTTGGCTCCTCATAAACGTGTGGAAGACTGTGACATGGTGGTTGACCATAACCTCTTGGGTATTTGCTTGAGGGTGGAGCATCTGTTACTTGGACATCTCTAGAAGCAGATGTTTCAAGCCTTTTAGTAACAGGTGTTTGGACAGGGGTGAAAGTCTGTTTGGGCTTTCCTTTTGGAGTACTAACCACAGGGTTTGCAAGAGTTTTAGCTTTGTATTCTTGTATTTTTACATCAAAATTTTTGAGATACAAGCACTCTTTGGTCTTGTGATTCTTTTTCCCACATATTGAGCATGTGGCTTTGGAATCACATTCACTTGTTCCTTTGTTAATGTCATATGCTTTTAGAAGAAAACAGTTTTTAGTGACATGATTCTTCTTTTCACAGAAATCACAGAACAAGTTGACAGTCTTTTCTTTCTTCTTCCCCTTTTCAGCCTTCTTTTCAGCAGATGTTTGAGCATCTGCTGGAAGATTTTTCAGGGGAATTACTTTTGCCAGGGGAATGACTTTTGCCTGGGGAGCTGTCTTTCCCTCAGGTGTTTTGAAATCAACAGGTTTAAAATTCTCAAGAGTATCACACTCATCAGACCAAGTAGGTTTAAATTCATACTTTTCAAGTTCAGTAAAAGATGAGGAACCTTCTGGTTTTTCAAGAACAATTTTCTTACCATTTGGTTCAGTGATTTTAATCTCTTGACCCTGCAGGTTTGTTGGTACTACCTCAACAGACTTTTGACTCTTTTTGTCAGTGTTTTCAAAAGCTGGAGCAGTGGTTTCAAAACCAAAACCAAACTTCACATGACTTTTGGTTTGTTTGTTGAGTAGCATCTTAAAACCTCTACATGATTCCACCCATTTCTCACATTCAACTTGGGTGGACTCAAGCTCACTTTTACAACTTTGATATTTTGCTATCATAGTTTGGAGCTGGTCTTTGGTTATGGTTGCTTCATGTTTTAAGCTGCTTATTTCAGACTCTTTTACAGTTAAACTTGTTTTTAAATCTTTTGAAAGTTTTTCAAATTTAACTTCATCATCCAAAATTTTCTTTCTAAGGTTTTCATTCACCTCTTTGATGTTAGCAAATGCAATTACACATTTGTCAGAACACAACTCTTTAAGAATTTGAGGAGATACCTTAGCAACAGCCATCAATGCACAATCACACTTGCACTCACAGTCATCAGATGCACCCCAGGGATCTGAGAGATTCACAACCTCTTCTTCAGGTTTTTCACCTGTAACAACTTCATCAACAACATCATCAGTCACAACATCAGATTTAGTCACCACCTCCTCAGATTCAATCTCATCAACCATAGCCATGAAACAAAAGTTTTCTGGTTCATTTTCAGCTTTGGCAACTAATGCAAAATTCTCATCTGTTAACTCATCAGGTAGACTGCTCCAATCAACAAAGCCTTGTGTAAAGAAGCTCTGTTGACTGGTCTCTGCAGGAGCAGAGGATGAAGCAACAGTCGTTTGCACAGGTGCTTGAGTAACAGGTGTTTGCACATAGTGGATCTGAGGAACAGTGGTTTGGACATACTGGACAGGAACAGTGTTTGAGGACTGTGCAAAATGAGCAGTGTTTTGCACATTTGGTCCAGGGGCATTATAGGAATTCTGATAAGTGTTGGTCTGTGGTCTTTGATTTTGGATAGGTGATCATAGGTGTACCATGTTGACCCCTACATTCCCTAGCAAAATGACCAAGTCTATGACATTTGTAACACTTTATCTTTGATTTATCCAACCCAACCTTAGATCTGCCAGTTAACCCTGGAAACCTTCTCCCAGTTTTCTTGTAAAAATTGTTAGTTCTTACACTGAGAAGGGCCAATTGGTGCATAATGTCCATTTCTTCCAAATCATCAGGGTCAAAGTATTTCAGGTCATCATACTCAAAGGATATATTGTCAGATGCCTGGATATCACCACCACTTGCTGTGAAGGCATAGTTTGGTGAATAAGAATCAGAGTTAAAACCTGAGTTAAAACCTGAAGTTATGTCGATGAAATGATCATAACTCTGATCCTTAGTGTTTCCAGGCACCTCATCATGACCCAAAAGTGATGTATTCCCAAATACATAGTCATCAGACACTTTTCTAGAGTCCTGGAGCTTCTTTTTCTGGTTAAGCTCTCTCTCATAGGTCAAGAGCTTACCATGAAGCTGGGTCAGTGATAGGTCTTTAAATCCAATTGAGTTTCTCATCACAATGGCAATAGTGTCCCATTTTTCTGGTAGTGATCTTAAAAACCTATGGTTCAAGGTTGAATGAGGGTAAGTAAGACCAACCAATTTTAGTTCACTAATTAAACAATTAAACCTCTCAAACTGTTGAGTTAATGACTCTCCTTTGACATGACTGAATGTTTCATATTGTTGGTTAAGTATTTCACGATTGTTTTCAATAACCTCCTCAGTCCCACCAAACTGTTCTTTCAGTGCATCCCACAACTCCTTTGCACTGTTACAGTGTAACAACCCAGCATATATATCATTGGGTAGAGCCATGGCCACAATACTGAAGGCCTTAGCATCTAACTCAATTTTCTGAAAATCCTGGTCGGAGTAGTTTTCAAGTTTCTTTGGCTCAAACACCTTGGGATCTTCAGTACTCGGCACAGTCGGAACATGTGGTCCGAAGATAACCGACTTCCAACACCCAGTGTTCTGTTGAGCTAGAACATGGCTCATCCGACGTTGCCAGATATTGTATTCAGATCTGACAAGCATCGGTGGCTTGTTGTTCATGCCAGTTTTATGTGGATCGTGATTGATTGAAGCCATTCTCTGATTTTTCAAAAAAACAAAGTCTGTTTAAAAACGGTTGAAACGAAATTAAACTATTACTCTGTTTTCAATCCAACAGACAAACGATATCAATAATTGTGAGCTGATTATTAAATTGATTTGTTAGATCGAATTTAATTGACCAAGCTCTGATACCAATTGTTAGGATCTGAGTTTGATTGTTTTGATTATGTTTAACTAAATATGATAAAAGTGAAACGAATATAGAATGAAAGTGCAGCGGAATAATAAACTGTTAATCAAAACAAGAGAGTAAATGTTTTCAGATCGAATGCTTTCATTTATCTAAAAGATTACAATCGTACAATTACTCCCCCTCAGCCTGATCACACAGTGATTGTTTGTCTGAGAGAATGTTTGTGTGTGTGATGCAATAGAACAGTACAAGCACTGTTCTATTTATAGACAGACCTAAACCACTGATGACCTAAGCTGACGTCACCTAAGACAGTGACCTCTAACAGAATAACAAACATAAAACATCTGCCTATTACAAACTACTGTTACATTGAAAGCACTGATAGTAAACAGCTGTTGTAGGTAAACTCTGATGGTCTTGTATCCTCTGCTGGAGCCTAAGTGTTGTTGGCTCCAGCAGTGCTTTGGTCTTCAGTACTTGAATCAGCAGTTGTTCTTCATCAGACCTTTGGTCAGCAGTTGTTCTTCATCAGTTGTTTATTCAGCAGTCCTTTGTATCAGCAGTTGTCATAGCAGTTGTTTGGGTAGAACAGTTGTTAGAGTCAGCAGTCTTTTGGGAGAAGTAAGTTGTAAAGACTGTTTATTGAAAGGATCAACTGTTAGCATATTTTGGCTTTCCAATCATCTGTTCTTCTCCAGGTCAGCAGACCCAACAGAGTTTAATTCGTTTGTTAAGTATTTTAAATAAATTAGTTTTCATGGCGCATAATCTGTCCTAAAACGCAGATTGTGTATTATGTGTTTATGTGACTATTTGGAGTCCTATGTGGTATGTAATTGACATGAACTTGAATGGACACTTATATGACATGCATAGGAAGTGTACAACTGATGGTAACCAACATATTCACCAACGGGTCCGTAGGGTTTACTTATGCATGTAGAATCACTAGGTGTCACTTACACGATTTTGAACATTTAAACGTCTTGGAGAAACGGGTTATATGGTGTAATGGTATTACACATATACTCACTTAGTGACACATGTACTAGGGAGTCGGTAGCACACCCTACTTTGGAAGTTTGGATTTATTTTCTTGCATTCTAAGGTGAGTTTCACTACTTTTTCTCAAAAGCATGCGTCTCAGGGTGAGACAACTTTGATAAACGTTTTCCTGTCCGGTTTGGGACTATTGTTATATCTCGGGTTGAGATGTTTTGACTCCTGTGGTGGGTCAGATTTTTTGCTACGAATCCTCGGGGAGGATTGCGCTTTGATCAGTTTAAAACTTATTGGTCCTTTGTGAACTAAACACTATATCACTGGAAAAGTCCTTGCATATTATTGGGTTAATCGCTGGGAGCGAATGGGGTATTAGTTGATAGCGCTATTAGGTTGTGCAGCAACCTCATGTTTACGATGCTGGGAGCATGGACATGAACTTCTAACTACATTTGTTATGCTAGTGTTGATAGACACTAGTTTTTGAGGCAATTTATTATTTTACTGAAGTTGTCCCAATAATCTCCTGTTTAGTTGCAATGAGTGGGTTAGCTACCCCTGACATGATTAAACTAATAACACTTGAACATTTTGGTTTGGGAGACCTACGCTTTTACTTGGTTATGTGGTTTGGAAAATCAGTGCATTTACTTATTCACTTTCTTTACTTTGTGAACTCACCGAATTTATGTTGACACACGTTAGCATGCTTTTGCAGGTAACTAGGTATGGAGCACGATTAGGGCATGCATCATGTTATGTCATGGGATTATGAACACATAAACTACTTTTAAATATTTAACTATTTACTTATGGTTTTGGGCGCGGTGTTTTGCGCAGACTTTTTACTTAACTATTTTGTTATTTCGCTTCCGCTATACTTAATGGGTTTGGTTAAAAATTTTAAACTTGGTTTTACAATAACGAACTAAATGGTTTGGGCATTTAGAGTCGTTCATGTGACTTATGGCTATGGGATCCTGGTTTGTCATGCACCTCGTGGTATAAACCCCGTAGTGGAAATTTGAGGGTGTGATAGATTGGTATCAGAGCAATTGGTTATAGTGAACTAGGAATTGAATCTAGTTTATAATCATCATAGCATAAGTATTAGTACACTCACTGCTTTAAGGGCACCACTTGTTAATTCTTGGATACGTATACTGATCTAACGTATTGCAGGAAAACATGACTAACCCTATTCACAGAAACTACTCTTCTTATCATGCTATTGGAGGTTCACAAACCTCATCTTTAGATCCATATGAGCGTCCAGCTTCGACACGGGATTCGTTTGAGGATTCCATTCGCTGGATGTGGTTCACTGATATGTTGCACTCGTGGGTTGTTGGATACGGAGTGCCAGCTCGGGTACCTCCCATTGTTGATTCGTGGGAGAGGTCGCTTGCAGGAATGGTTAGGCATGTGCATACAGAGTGGAAAATGCCTACAACGCTGTCAAGCAATTTCAGTCTTGGAGGAGAAATGCTGATGAGACCATTAAGCACATGGAGAGGCAAATCGATCACTTGTTTGGTGAACTGGGAAGGGTTAAAAAGGAAGTTGATGAGGCTAGACATGAGAGGTCGGTAGCTAGTCAGAAGATAGCACTCACTAAAGAGGAGTTGACTTTGGTTCGTAACAGGCTTGAGGAAGCTCTAGGTCAAAATGGTGAAGAACCGAAGGAGGATCCGAAGGAGGATCCCGAGGAAGTGCCTGCGGTAGGAGGATTCGATGCTCTCGGAGCAGCATTTGATGTAGCGCTCGAGGAGGAGTTCGAGCCTGAGGAAGAGGAGGAAGAGCCATTAGAGATTCTAGACGAGAGGGAGGATGAGGGCTCGTGTGTCTCCATGGATCACAAGGACGATTGATTTCTTTTATTATCTTGTTATCTTTGTATTTCCTATACATTCTTATTATGACTTCTGTTTTATCGTTGTGAGACTTGAGGATCGTTTGTCTTATGTTTGGATTTTATTACTACTATTAATCGACTACTTTATTTTATTCTCGCGCATGTTATCTATATTATATTGTAGTTTACTTTTACTATGTGAACGATTGTATGTGGGACATATTATTGTTTTCTCATGAGTATAGTGTAAATGTAGAATTACTATGGCAGGAAGAGGACACGGGAGAGGAAACATTAACATGACTCAAGCGGAGTTGAACGCACTCATCAATGACAGGGTGGTTGAAGCCCTCGCAGCTTTTCAAGCTGGTAACTCTATTTCGCTCTAAACTTTCCTCTAGACTCCAACGTTACTCTCTTTTACTCATTTGTGATTTTCACTCTTTGTACTTAGGTCAACCTGCGCATCACCCTCCAGTTTGTACCTACAAGTCCTTCATGGACTGCAAGCCGCAGAACTTTGGAGGATCTGAAGGGGCTGTCGGGCTATTGGGGTGGTTCAAAAACTGGAATCTTGCTTCGCTATGTGTAACTGTCCACCAGCTGACAGGGTGAAATATGCCACTGCTACTCTTGAGAATGCGGCATTGTCCTGGTGGAACTCTCAAGTGCAGATGCTGGGTGTTGATGTGGCTAATGCAACACCTTGGGTGGATTTCAAGGAACTGATGAAGGAGGAGTACTGTCCTCGAGATGAGATTCGAAAGCTGGAGACTGAGTATCTCAATCTGAAGATGGTGGGATCGGAGATTGAGAACTATACCACTAGATCACATGAGTTGGCGGCAATGTGCCCAAATTACTCCAACCCGCCCTACAAGAGGATCGAGTTATACATTAAGGGCTTGGTGCCCCAAATCAAGAGTATGGTTACTGGTGCTAACCTCAATGACATTCAGCGGGTTATTCGTATGGCTCACCAACTGACTGATCAGAAGGTGGAAGAGGGACTGTTAACCCCTCGTGGTGCTTCATCTTCTGGTACTAACGATAACAAGAGGAAGTGGTAGAATGCGTCTGGCAAACCCCCAGTTAATGGCAGTCAGCAGCAGCAGCAGAATAAGAGGCATGACAACCATAGCAGTAGTAGCAACCGCAATAACTCACAGGGAAGTTATCAAGGAAACCAACCTAAGTGCAACAAGTTCTATAGGCATCACACTGGGGCATGTAACAATATTAAGTGTGATCGTTGTGGCAGGATGGGGCATAAGCAAAAGGATTGTAGGGTGTATATCCCGGGAAATCAGTCAGGAGCCCAGCAGGGGCAACAACAGAGAGGTGGTAAAGGATGCTTTCAGTGTGGAAGTGAGAATCATTTCAAGAGGGACTGTCCACAGCTGAATGGGAATGGTAATGGTAACAACAGGGGTAATAACAACGGTGGTGGTAACAGGACTGGGAACAACAACGCTACCAATGTTGGAAACAACGACCACAATGGTAACAACAACAATGGGGCTCATGGAAGAGCATTTGTGATTGGCTATGGGGAAGCTAGGACTGACAACAATGTCGTGACGGGTACGTGCTCCTTGAATGATACTCTTGCTTCTATTTTATATGATACTGGTGCGGACTATAGTTTTGTGTCATCGAAACTTAGCAAACAGTTAGGGATGGTTCCTACTCTTCTTGATACCCCGTACTCTATAGAGTTAGCTGATGGGAAGCATGTTGAGGTAACCCATATTCATTGTGACTGTAAACTCGAGTTAGATGGGCAATTGTTTAAGAGGGGGATTGTTAAACTTTTGAAATTTGAAAAGTATCCGTTTAAGAGGGGGATCGTTAAACTTTTGAAATTTGAAAAGTATCCGTTTAAGGGGGATTTAAAGTTTTGAAATTTGAAAAAGTATCCGTTTAAGAATGGGGTTTTTTAAACTTTTGATATTTGAAAAGTATCCGTTTAAGAGGGGGGATTTTTAAACTTTTGAGATTTGAAAAGTATCCGTTTAAAAGGGGGATTTTTAAACTTTTGAGATTTGAAAAGTATCCGTTTAAGAAGAGGGTTTTTTAAACTTTTGAAATTTGAGAACTATCCGTTTAGAGTATCCACAATGGCTCCCACCAAACCATCCATTTAAATATTATATAAACATAATTAAATATTACAAACCTGACCATATATTATACAAACATAAATAAAAACATTACATAAACATAGATTATATTTTACACACTCATAAACCTAATCAAAACGTTACTTAAACATACATTAACTTATTGAACACAATAACTAAAACATTAGTTGAGCGTACATTAACTAATTAAACTACCTACACACCATAGTTTTCCCTAATTTTGCCACAATAAATTTAGTGCATTTCAAGTTACTCGGGATTCATAAGCTTGTTTCCTTATAAAGGATTTCATATTCACACAGTTTGTTCTCTGTGCGCTTGACATCAACATATTCACGCATTTGGGTTTTGATATTATCAAAGTAGGATATCTTCATATCACTAAATTGTTTAACCTGTTCAGTGACTTCTTTAATTTGTGAGACTCACCCTTATTCTTATTCTTACGCTTAGCATTAGCCTTAGCCATTGCTTTGGCTTTCTTTGTGCCAATGGGGCAAGGAAGTTCTTCAATATTAAAGCTATAATCATCAACTGACACATCATTATCATCATTAAGGTCAAAGTTGTTAGCATCAGATGAGATATTTTCAAAAGATATTTTGCCGTTGTGGCTTTGGCTTCCCTTAATGCATGTTTGTTCCTTCCATTTCGGCTCGTTTCTAACAACCTCCCAAACATGATGGTACATAAATTGTGAGCTTGAGGTTGCTTCCTTCCCTTTACTCCATAGTGCCTGGTACATTTGATAGGCGTGATTAATCAACACGTCATCAGAACAACCACCTATGTGTTGCCCAAGTAACTGATTGTAGATGTTGTTGAAAGATGCCACCTTTGGTCTTATCATATGCTAGGGAGATTTCACATTCTTCTCTATTCTTTCCACATTTGTACCCCGTGTGAAATATGCATGGATCCACCGCCAAAGTCATTTTTCCTTTGGGAATTTCCAGTAATCTCGTCACTGGAAATATGTAACCACCCGTTTGCGAGAACGAATTCTTCCTCACTTGACCAAAATTATCTTTTTTGTGTTTAAGACGATGCAACTATTTTGCCTTTTTTTTCTATTTGGCGGTGTTGAGCTATGAGGACGGGGATTCATCTACACTATTAGTGAGTGGTTCAACTGTTGATGTTTTTGTGCTTCAGATGGATGGACTTTGTGGGGGGGGGGGGTTAGTGAATGGTTGACAGAACCTATGATTTGGGAATTAATTGAACCCAAAATTTGGAAATTGAAACAACCTAAGATTTGGGTGTTGGGTCAACCCAAGATTTGAGTATTGGGTGAACCCGGGATTTGAGAATTGAGAGAAGGGGATATTTAGGAATTGGGTGTTTGGGTATCCTTGAAATTGTGGATACATAAAGTTTTGATAAGAGTGGTTTGGGTTCGTGTTTGGGTTCGTGTTTGGGTTTGGGTTTAGGTTTGGGCTTATGTTTGGGTTTTCGTCGGGATTGGATTCATTTAGTAATTGCAAAAAAAACGAGTTACTGTTTAAGTTCATGATTCTTACTCAGGGTTAATTCGGGAGAGGTTCGAGAGAAAATTTTGATTGGGGTATGGAGCTTATTATGGATAAAGGTCGTATTTATAGTGGTTGAAAGGAGGGAATTTGAAATTTGAAATTTAAAATTTGAATATCTGATCATTTCGGTGGGAAATTTTAACCGTGAGAAAAATTCAAATTTCAAATTTATAACGTAATAGTTAAAAGCTAGAAAAAATTACAATTTATATTTATAAAACTTAAAATACGAAATTTAATTATTAAAACTTTAGTTTTCTAAGTTTATAAAAATAAAAATGATTGTTTTTAAATAAATCTATAATGTTTACTTTCATAAATATATTTTAATTACAAATAAAATAAATATATTTTTATACGAAATATATATATATATATATATATAATAGAAAAGTTTTTTTATGATCATATCCCAACCCTTCACACGGACCCACCTCTGTAAAAAGTAAGGTTTTTAGAGGTTTGTGGTCATAAACCTCTACTAAAAACTTGATCTAAAAACCACCCCCACAATAATACCTCTACCAGAAACCTCCAACTCATCACTAAAAATCTCTCTAAAAACCTCCATTGGTGATGCTCTTAGCACCCATTTAATAATCTATACTATTTTATAATACAAAATCATCTATATTTATACTATATTATAATACATTTCCTAATAACCTCTTAAAATTTAAGTGTTACAAGTATAACTGGTTAGAGTACAACACATAATGCGGATGTTAAATACTTATTAAGGGCAAATCTATCTATCTTCTATATCTATAATCTATAACTATTAATAAAATAATTAACTTATGATGATTTGGCATTCAATGGAGGCCTCAACCTCCCATTGATTGTGCCATGTGGCACGTTGAGGTGAGAGGTTTAATATAATAGTTATTTAAAAATAAATAAAAGAAGATATGCATATCTTCTAATTGAAAATAAATTTGGTTGAATTATTTGTTACTATATTCTATTTAAAATTTAAATATTATTTTTGATATATACTATATATAAATATTGTTTTTGAATTATGTATAAGGATTAACATAAAAATTTAAATATTTATTTGTTTATAGCAAGTTTAATAAAATATTTATTTAAAAATAAATAAAAGAAGATATGCATATCTTCTATTTTAAAATAGAAGATTTTATTTACAAATTAATTTAATATAGAATTATTGAGTAGCCATTATAAATATATGATTACATTAACATCAAACCTTTCATTCTTAACAAGTTTTTGAATTCTCCTTCTGTTCATCAAGAAGTAAGTGTTAAAATTTTTTAAAAGACTCTGAAGTTTTTTCTTCTTCGTTGATTACTGAAAGTGATTTATGTTTAGATTAATAAAACATTTATTAATCTAAATTCATGTATTCAATGAAAATTCGTATATGCCTTTCTTTACAAAGTCACTGTATTAAGTATTTTTGTTTTCAATGTGATCATGAATTCTACATCTATATAAGTCAAAGTCAAATTGTAACATATTTTAAATTACGTGAAGATGATTATATGTTGAATGTTATCCTTTTAATACTGTATTATGTTTAATTTGGTTTATGCTTTTTATTTTATTTAACTTTTTAAATAAACGTTTTTTTTTTTACCTAAGATTGATTATGTTTAAGTTATTTACTCTTTTCGTGATATGAGTTTTCTTTTTTTATCATTTTTTATTAAGTCATATTAAATTTTTCAACCCCGGGACCTTCCTAGGGTAATCAGCTAGTATATATATATATATATATATATATATATATATATTAATAAAAGAAAACACATGAGGTACACATGGCACTCCCTCATGAAGTCTCTTATTTTATATTTAAATAATAATTTTTTTAATTTATTTATTTTATAATAATCCGCATTCATTCTATTTTAATGATTTTGGTTACAACTGTGATTATTAATATACTTACCAAAATTTAATTTAATATATTTACACTATGTTTTTATAAATTAACTAATACAATTATATTTAAACAAAAAATTAGAAATAAATTATTGGACATAGCTAAAAAAATGTTTATTAACTAAACGAAGTAAGCATTATAAAAAAAAGTATTGATTCTTTTTAAATAACGTATATCTATGTTATTAATTTTAATGTAAATCGTGTACCTTAATTAACATATTATAATAATTTGGTCATTCACTCTAAGTTTAAAACTATATTTGTTACAATGTTTGACAAATGATTATTAAGTTTTATTATTACTGGATTTGGTTAATATTTTTATATGTTAAATATGCTCAACAATATAAATTAATTTTAGATGTTAACATTAGTTCAAAAGTAAAAATAAACAATTTAGTAGTAACACAATGTAATTAGTTAAGCTTTTGTGAGACAATCATATTTTTCTGAACAAATAAAATAAAATAAATCAAACCATATTTGTTTTTAATATTTAATTTAACACCAAATCAAATATGCTTGGTTACTTCTGTACTAAATGATTATACACTAAAGATTAAATATGCTTTGAAAGAAACCTAATGTCAAGCTCCAAAATATTGGGAAATATTAGTTACTTCTGTACTAAATGATAAAAAAAAAAATTACTTAGGCTGATGAATAATTTTTATTTTTCTTGGTTGTTTACAAGACATTATTTTTAATATAATATGTAATTTAATTTTTTTAGATACATTTATATACTTACACATACTAAATTTAAATTCTTCAACTCATGTATCACATGGGTACATAACCTAGTATCTCTTTTATACAATAGTTACACATATGTCACCTCAACTGTACTCAACTTTTATTTATTTAAATAGTATTTAAATTTTGGCACCCTTATTTTAATCAACTATTCAATGATTTTTAAATGTTCATGATTTTTTCATTCGTTAATATTTTCTAATATTATTACACCGTATAAACGAGTATTTTATTCTCTTTAATTTGAGTATACTATTGATATAGTTTTTTTAATTTAATAAATGTTATGTTATGGTTAAGCAACAACCGAAACGAAAACAAAAAAACGATCTGAATCAACCAAAAATCAATTATGCATTTTAGTTATACCTCGGTTAACCAAAATTAACAAAATAAAACCAAACCATTAACTTTTTCGTATGTATCTAACTTTTATATCTCCATTCCATGTACATAATATATCCATTTTATGTATTTTTATGAAAAAAAAAAAGGTTTTAACCCAAGTTTGGTTTTGGTTATTAATAGATTCTAACAGATAATCGACAATCTAATCGATATACCAAACTAATTAACCAAAAACTGACGGGTTAATAAAATAGATTAACCGGTTAATAACTGAATTGAATCGAACCGTGCACGTCCCTGGTAGTGTGTCCATGTTTCCCGTGGCATGGATTAAAAAAAAAATCCTTGATGTTTTTTTTTTCATTTTTGTGCTTAAAACGCTTGTAAACATGTATATCTATACTATCTTATAATACATTTCCCAATAACCTCTTAAAAATTAAATTTTACAAGTATAATTGGTTAGAGTACAACACACAATGCACAAGTTGACTATTTGTGAGGGCAAAAATGTCTTTTATACAATACTTACACATTTGTCCCCTTGACTTTACCCGGTTTGTTTATTTAAATAATAATTACTTTTCACCCTTATTTTAACCAACTACCCCACCATTTTTAAAGATCCATAAATTTTTCATACATCAATATTTTTTTAAAAGAGTTAATTACCAAAACCATCCCTGTGGTTTGGGCCAATATTCCACTCCAATCCAAATTTTTAAAAATTGCTTGAACAGTCCCTGAATTTTAAAGAAATAGGCCAAAACAGTCCAAATATTTAACCCATTTAACTTTCTGTCGTTATGTCAGGGGCAAATTGGTCAAGTCACCAATAAATTTGTCTTCTTCCCAGTTGTCTTCTTCCCCAAGTCCATTCTTCCCCCACTCACTCATACAAGTTCCAGCACTACTTCCTATACACAATTGTAAGAGAGAGAAAGGGAGAGAAGGGAGGGAGAGAGAGTTACGAGAGGAGGATGACCGAATCCAGTCATCTTCTCCGGCTGTGAAATGGGACCCACCACCCACCTCATCTTCTTCAACCTATACCACCCACCACCATCTTCACCTTTCACCACCACCACCACCCACCATCTTCACCTTTTTACCCCTCCTCCTCCTTCTGTTCTTTCTATCTCTGTGTCTCTGCCCTAAATTCCAATCATCACTACCATCAGTACCATCTCTGCCAAATTGGATCCATAATACCATTATTTAACCTTTGTACCTCTCCAAAAAAATCGAAAACAAAACAATAATAATAATCAATCAATTAACAAGGATGAAAGGATAAGAGGTAGGTTGGGTCACCGGAGCTCGTTAATTATTATCTACACCGTTCATGAATTTAGTTTAATAATAATAATAATAATACAAATGAGCACAAATGTTATACAAAAGCAACATATGTAATACCCTATTTTTGTGATCAACATCAAGGTAGTTGTTGCAGAGGATTCCCGATCCCTTAGTGCCATTCAGAACCATAGTTACCAAAATCGCTCATACAGACGCGAATGCCGTATTGGATCGCGATGTACCCAATCGGAATTCGTTGTCGTACCCAATCGCCTTTGGTATGCGACGGAAAACGGACGGTACGACGCTCCCTATTTGAAATTCCAAACTATCCAACCGTTGTTGGGTACTTTACTGGATCGAGGATGAAGAAGAGACGGAATGCCAGGATTGAATCGGAAAATGACATCAGACACCGGTGTTGGGCTGCTTTGGCTGGAAACCACGATGAGGAAGAAAGAGAATGCAAGGGAGAAGATGATGACGGCTGGTTTTAATTTGTAGGGTTTAATAAGTTTATGATTTTATATATTCAACCCCTCTATCTTTCAATAGTTTACACCTAGTACATCAAACTTGTAATTTTAACATAAAAAGTATAAAATTAGTTGTGAATTTAAATATTTAACCCCCATCTATCTTCACTATTACATTTGGCTCTTACACTTATAAATTTATTCATAAAAAATATAAATTTAATATTATATTACTATATAGTGTATAGGGAAAGGGTAAAATTAAAACCACCCTTTCATGCAAGAACCATGGGAACCATTCTAATCCATTGATCTTAGTTGATCCAATGAGTATTATTATGCCATCACATGATTTTGTCCTTTAGTGCCACTTGTCCAAGTTGTTTGTAAAAAATAATAATAAAAAATCTGATGAGGGTATTATGGTAAAAGACCCATTTCTTCTCTCTCTTCTTTTTTCTTTTTACATAGGGCCCACCTGACACCTTTCTCTCTCCCAAATACCAAAACACCAATTGATAAAATAAATCATCTACTTTTATTTTTTTATTTTTTAATTCATTTTTTCTTACAACAGATAATTCATTTTTTATTTTATTTTATTTTTTAATTCTTTTCTTTTACAACAACTCTGACAAAACATCGTTTACAAACAATCCAGTATTTTATACCAGTGTAAAAAACAGATTACATATTATATTAAAATCTAATTACATCTCTGTTCGTCAAAATGAAAATCCCACTTTAATCCCAAAAAGAAAATCCCATTCGCCATCACTCCTCTCTTCCTATTCCTCTCGTCTCACTGCTTTGGGTTCGGACTTTATTAAAGTTTGTGCTTCGCACCTAGGTAAAATGAATACGTCCCGGTTCTATCAAAGTTTGTGCTTCGCACCTAGGTCAAATGAAAACACACGAGTATAAATCTAAAAAAAATCATCACTTTACATCAAATTACATTGGTGTAAAAAAACAGTTTAATTGCACAAGTTTAACAATGGTGATATAATAATCAATGCTAAAATACAGGTCATCAACCAAACAAAGAACAATAAAGGTTCAAACATGACACACAAAAACCCACAATCTAAATATCCCAAATAACAATAAACAAAAACTAACAGATCTATAACACATCAAGCTTGCACATAAAATCCCAAAATAAAAGAGTTTTACACCAGTGTTTACTTACCTTACCATCATCGTCACCATCATAAAAGAGTTCTCGGGAACAGGTTATCGGAGCATGTTCTTCACCTAGATTTGTCACAAAATTTTGTATAATGAAAAAGGTTGCAAACTCTAATAATAATAATAATAATAATAATAATAATAATAATAATAATAATACCTGATCTGGATCTAGATCCATACCCACCGCCATCCCCATCTTCGTCACCTACCACCATCCCCATCTTCGTCACCTACCACATCCCCATCTTCGTCACCCACCACCATCCCCATCTTTGTCACCTACCACCACCATCCCCACCTCCGACTCACCATCGAATGACCATCATCGACCCGGCCACCATCCTTGTTCTTTCTTCCTTATTAGGGTTCACCACCACCACCATCACAAGGTTTTAAACAAAATACGAATCTGGCTCTCGAACAGATCTTGGCTCTCAAACAGATCTTGGCTCTTTATTATTATTATTATTATTCATGTTCATCATCTAATCTGGAAGAAAATAAGTGAAAGAGAGAGAAAGACTTAAGAGGAGAGAGTATGTGGGATAAAATGTGGTGGGGTGGGGTGGGTATTAATAATATGTTAATGGTTGTTTACCATTATACCCTTCAATAATAAAACAAAACAAATACACATGGCATGATCTTATTGGCTTAAATGGGTTCTTTAGTTCATTCACCAAATGGGGGTTTTTAATAGAACCTAATCCATAGTGTATATATAATATAATTTATAAATATCTATTTTTTTATTTTTCTACTACCTTGTCACTAAATCGTACCGGACTTCATGGAACACTATACTGGTTCGTACCAAAATGAGCTTGCCCCCCTCCGTACCGAATTCATCTAGCCTAACGAATTGCGTATTCGTACCGCGTTCCCGTACCGTTGCGAACCGCGATTTAGGTAACTATGTTCATAACACCTCTGCAAGCAACAGAGCCTAACCTATCTAAAACGATGAAGATGGGTCAAGTCAATTGCCCTATCCATCAGCTCATAGCTTCCCTCCAACCAATTATATTAATTGAATTCAGCACCCAGGTAGGTACTATTGTATTAGTAATGCCGGAACAGAATATGGTTCCTAGTAAATGTATATTTGGGAATGCACCCACTGTTATTATTTATGTTAATGTCAGAATTGCAATTGATTTGAGGTTTTTTTTTTTTTTTTTTTTTGAATTGGGGTTTGGGAAGGGGTTAAGGGGGGAAATTTGTGGTGACTTAACCAATTTGCCCCTAACTTAACGACAGAAAGTTAACCGGGTTAAGTCTTTAGACTGTTTTGGCCTATTTCTTCAAAAGTCAGGGACTGTTCAAGTAATTTTTAAAAGTTTGAACTGGAGTGACATATTGCCCAAACCACAGGGACGGTTTTGGTAATTAACTCATTTTAAAATTATTACACCGTATAAACGAGCATTTTTTTTCTCTTTAATTTGAGTATAGTATTTCTATAATTTTTTTAATTTAAAAAATGATATGTTGAGGTTAAGTTATAACCGAAACAAAAACAAATGAAAACGAACCAAAATCATCTATATATATACTTTTTATACTATATTATAATACATTTCATAGTGACATCTGTAACAGCCCAAGGTAACCCGTACCACGATATTGTCTACTTTACCCGCCAGCCGTATCAGACTGGTGCCAGACTCACGGTTTTGCTTTGGTCTCACTCCCGAAGGACTGGTCAAAACGCGTCTGGTAGAGAAGGTTCCCCCACCTCTTATAAGGAAGTGTTTGTTCTCCTTATCAACCGATGTGAGATCTTACAATCCACCCCCTTAGGGAGCCCAGCGTCCTCGCGGGCACGACTGGCACACCGATCCGGGGCCCGGCTCTGATACCATCTATAACAGCCCAAGGTAACCCGTACCACGATATTGTCCGATTTGCCTGCCCAGCCGTATCAGACTGGTGCCAGACTCACGGTTTTGCATTGGTCTCACTCCCGAAGGACTGGCCAAAACGCGTCTGGTAGAGAAGGTTCCCCCACCCCTTATAAGGAAGTCTTTGTTCTCCTTCTCAACCGATGTGGGATCTTTAAAATTTAAGTTTTACAAGTATAATTATTTAGAGTACAAACAATGAGCATGTTAAATACTTTTTGAAGGCAAATATGTCTTTTATACACTAGTTACACATTTACCCCCTCAACTATACTTAACTTTTGTTTATTTAAATAGTAATTACAATTTGCACACTTATTTTAACCAACTACCCATGTTTTTTAAGCGTCCATAACTTTTTCATGCGTTTATATTTTATCAATATTATTACACCGTATCAACAAGCATTTTATTCTCACATAGCCATTTCCCAAGCATCCGCAGGGTATTAACAACATCCGTGTAGAGGTCCAAGTCCGAAGCAATTTGTCTTTTTAACAATTCCCTCCTTTCCTTCTCATTGAAATGGTCTCACTAGAAAGGCATAAGAAGTCTAGAATAACCCTTGTACCCAGGCAAATCATCCTTGCAGGAATGGTAATTTCTAAAAGGACAAGGCCATTTCCCCGAGACAGAGCTGGGACCCGTCTCCTCAACAGCAGTTCCTCTCAAAACATGTTTGTTTCACTCAAAATGCTTAAAAACATGTTTGTTATATCGTATATTTTTTTTTAAAAAAATAGTTTTTAACATAAGTTTTCATGGGTTTTGTTAATTCAAAGAGGTTTTCAATTTATCATCCCCCTATATATATATATATATATATATATATATATATATATATATAGGGTTAGGATACTTTGAAAACTCGTGTGAGTTGCGAGAACCATAGGAACTCTTGTGGACCTTTGATCTTCTCAATCCAATGGTTGAGATTAAATCTGGAGAAGTTTTGTCATCACATGCTAACTAATTTATATTATGAATATTTTAATACAATAAAGTACATCAAGGGGTGTTTTGGTAAAAACACCATGGAAAGAGAAATAATTAATATAATATTATACTAATTTTTTATTTAATTATTCAAAATATATAAAATTTTTATTATATATTATTTTATAACAAATAATCAGATGAATATGACGAGGATGATTTACACTGGTGTAATTATTTACACATGTGTAAATCTACCATGAAATACACGGGTATAATTATTTTACACCAGTGTAAAACCAAACAAAAAACATCTACCACCAAAAACATCTAAACATTAGAATTACACCACTGCAAAAATGCCCACAAACATCAACAAAAACATCTATACATTCGAATTACACCACTGTAAACAACCAAAAAAACATCTATACATTCAAAAACACCAACGTAAAACATAGTTACACCCAAAAATATACAACCTACATCTAAAAACTAACTCTACAAAAATCTTTTCCACTAACTCAAACAATTACATCAGTGTAAATTTTCAAAAAAAAAAATAATAATAATATGTAACCATTCATCCATACCATCCTTCTTCATCTTCAAAAAAAAATGTAAGTGCATTGTTTGTATGTCCCTAGCTAGTGATAGGTCTCTATAGGTCGTTGGCTAGGTTAATCGGGCAGTTTATGGCTCGTAATCGTATACTAGCCTGGTCCAAGGGGGAGTCTGTTAGTACATGATGTCCCTAGGCTAGTATATAGGATGTTTGGACGCGTTTCGGGGTGTTTGGAGACGTTTATAAGCGTTTTGGGTGTGATTATATGCTGAAGGTGATTACGGCGTATCCACGTCACTGTTCACATGTGGTATAGGCCTCTATTCGCTAGTACATCATGCGAATAGGCCCCTAATCGTGTGTTCAACTAGCGAGTGCGGCCCTACTCGCTAGTTTGTCATGCTGGATAGCCTCGTACTCGCATGAACTGGTCTGTACGAGTACGGGAGGTATAAATAGTCCCAATCATTGCCCTAATGATCAGTTCTTGCCACACACACTCTCAAAACACCCTCCCGTGGTCTGTAAGGTCTGATTTGATCATTGTAAATACTCGAGCTCTGTTTTAGTGATAAATCTTTAATCTTTTGACCCATTTGTGTGTGTTAATTACTCGTATATCATTGTTTCATATTTGTTTCTGCTACTAGAACATATTTAGAGGATTCCGCACTCTGAATATCAAGCTCGTGATTGTCGGGTGACCCGTTAGTCGATCCTACAAGTGGTATCAGAGCCGAGGCTCTTATCACGAGTGTTTTGATAACAAAAACGAGCAAAAACAGGTAGGTTTTTGTGGGAAAGTTGTGATTTTTAAGCAAAAACCTGTTTTGAAGTTTGAAACTTTGAGTTTTTGATAAAAACCCTTATTTTCAAATTCTTGGTGTGTGTTTATGGATAAAAACGTGTGTTTTTTATTAGGTTTTGTTCTAAAAGTGTTTTGGAAACTTTTCCAATCATTTGGGATTTAAACACTTCGTTTTGGATAAGATTTTGAGGCAAAAACGGTGGTTTTTGAGCAAAAGTGACGTTACAGATCAGTTCTAGCGAGTACGCAGACCTTCTAGCGAGTACAGGTCCCTGTTCGCCTATATTTAGGTGATTAGCAGCATCATCACACGAGTAGGATTGTATTCGCCCCTTTGTCTAGCGATTAGGGGCCTATTCCCCACTTTCTTATGTGGTATAGCCCCTAATCACCTGAAAGGTCCCTAATCACCCCTATTCTTGTAATTGCTCAACTGTTCACTAGCATTTACGCATAATCACTCAACTATTCACTAGCATTTACGCGTAATCACTCAACTATTCACTAGCATTTACGCGTAATCACGTATAAGCTAGCATTTACAACTCCTAATCACCTATAACTTGCTGAACCTAAATTTGACCTAAGTTTGACTCGCGTTGACCGAAGTTGACTTTTGTTGACCGAAATTGACTTTCGTTGACCAAGTTTGACTTTCAAAATAGGTGTTAACCATCTTTGACCGAAGTTTGACTTTTGTTGACCAAGAGTTGACTTTTTCACAAGGCTTTCATAATGGCAAATGCAACAAAACCATGGGCTTTCGCGTCTTCAATGAACACCCAACCGGCCCAACAACGACAACAACAGAGGATTTTCGGATGTAATCCGTGGGCCCATCTGGAGAGGAAATCAACGTCAGATGCTAGTCAAAGTCAACCGAATCAAACCAGACAACTTAACAATGTTCAAAACAATCAAGAAACGGTTGTGGTTTCGGTTACTCCTGCAATTCACTCTGTCTCAGCAAACACGGATGTTGCGAGTGTACTTACTGTGCTTGCTGAGAAAGGCTTTGACCAGAAGACACAACTCATGGGAGGTGTTAATGGGGAGATTGCGTGTTTTGCTCAACGAGTAGAGACTGTGGAATCGGGAGAAATGTTAGCGAGTGCTCAAATCTCATAAGAGAGTACAGACGTAGATAGTGAATCATCATCCCGTGAACAAGATCCTGAACGAAGTTCTGAAGAAATCAACAGAATTGATGCAAATTGTTCAACTTCTGAAAGAAGTGAATCAGAAGAGGAAGATGGTGATGATGAAAATCCAGAAGTTGGAGTTCAAATGAAGCACGGAACTGACCCTATTGCTCAAGGATATTCCAGGTTTGTCTGTTCTAACTGTGCCGAACTCCAAAGTACGATTGAAAGGCTGTCTGAAAACGACCAGACCCTTACTTGCGATCTAGCTAATTGTATAACCATCAATGAAGTTTTGAGAGCAAATGAAATGGAGCTTAAAAACTTAAATGAAATTTTAATGAAAGAAAATTCTGAGCTTTCTAAAACTCTTGAGGAAATAAAGAAAGAATTAGCTCAAACAAAATCTGATTATGAAAAAGCTCAACATAAGCTAGATGGTTTTCAGTTTGCAAAGTTTGTGCTAAGTAAAATGATGTTGATCTTAAAAAACAGTCTCGGCAAAAAGAAAATCAAGGATTTGGTTACAATAAACGTTCTGTAAATAGACGGAAAGAGAAATTGAAACCAAAGGCCTTACCGGAGGCAGACCTTGAGGATTCTAATAAAGAATCCCAGGAAACTGAGAAGGCGCAATCAGGTTCATATAGCTCTATTAAAAATCACATTTTGTGTGAACCTGAACCGGAAAAGAAGCACTTTCAGTTTGCTGAAGGCACGGAAGGGCTGTACATGTTGGTGGGATCTGAAAAATTGTTTTCTGATAAAGAGTTTCCCATTAAGAATGTGGATCAATCCTTGATTAACCATATTTTTGAGGAAGTACCAGTTACTGAAGCTCAGATCAGAAAACTCGTTGATCAGAAGAAACATGTTGAACACAAACCCACCAAACATGTGAATCAAAAGAATCGGTCTGGGAAAAATCAAAAGGGTCCCAAGATCAATGAACTTAAGCCCATCAAATCAAAAGGTACTAATCAGATGAGACATTCTCTTCAAAATCATCAAAGAAATTTTTCACCAAGATCATCTGATTATGATTCATATCCGAGTACCTCTCGATTTAGAAGCACACAAAGGAGCTGTAGCCCTAGATTTTCTCAGGTTAGTTCGAGACAGTCACGGTATGAACCCCAGTACTATGAAGAATGGAGGTCATGCTATGAATGTAACGAGGTTGGACACTTGATTGCTAATTGTCCCTATCTGAGAAAATTAAAAGGGAAAGCACTTAAGCCCCCTAAATACAACAACCAAAGATACAAGTCACCTGAACAACAAGTTCAGGTGACACCAAAGAATGTGAAAAAGAAACAAAAGGTTGTTGTTGATGGTGCAAAGCCTAAAGCTAACCAGACATCAAGCTCAAAGGCCCAACGCAAGGTTGCAAAACCCAAGGGAGGCCCAAAAGCAGGTCCAAAGACTAACCAAAGGGCAAAGCCTCCGGATAACCCAAAGGTGAAGTATCAGGGACCACCCAAATCTGTCAACCAAAGACCTGTAAAGTCTAAGCATGACCAGATTTGGAAGCCAAAAGCAGCTGAAGCACCATCTGTGAGTTTATCTGCTTCATTAGCACCATCTACATCAACTGCTGTTGATAAGAAGACACCTACCCCTCATGGTAGGTGGATGGAGCTGCCTATGATTGATGACTTAGGCCGACCAGAGATGGTCAAGGCCTGGGTCCCCTCGAGAACTAATCTTTGAACGAGTGTGCAGGGTGTTCCAGGAGGAACTATCAGCAGTCATTTGATTGTTGACAGTGGGGCATCTTAGCACAAAATAGGTGTCATATTGCTCCAGTAAATTGATCAGAATATCTTTGGAGGATATGTAACCTTAGCCAATAAAGGGGGGATTTGTTATCGAAGAAGAAGAAAGAAGAGAAAGTGCTCGATGAGAATAATTCAAGACCCAGTGTTTCGACTTAACAACGGATGTCAGTAATGAATAAGAGTGGACTGGGTGATTGCTGCAAAATGGTTCCTTCTTTATCTAAAGGGTTACCGACCAAAGGTCTATGGTACCCTAATGGCGATAAGCTGGATCTCGTTGACTTTAGTGAATTTATCAATGGTGGTTACAATATTGAAGCTGGATCCGCAACGGGTGGATATCAGTTCTTGGGAGGTCGTCACATGTGTTTCCTGCAACCTGCGAAGACGAATCAGGTAGCTGCATTGAGCTGCTGTTTCCAGGTTTGTCTTTGGATACTTCAACACACATGCTTGGCTACGGTTTGCATTTTCTTATCACCTCCATCTTCTTATCAATAGTGTAACTTCCATAACAATCACTAAGGATCCAGTGATCATTTATGTCCACACTGACTACCGAATTGCCAAAATTTTTACCAAATCACTTGACAAATTGAAATTTGACTATCTTTGAAAGGTAAAAGGCATTTTGGGAAAATCTGAGTAAACCACATCGGAAAATCATTTTTTTATTTAATTAATATTTTTCTTCAAAAATCAGAAAAACCCAAAAATATTATCTTTTCGCAAATTTTTAGATTTTTAGGGGAAGAAAATTCAGAAAAATACAAAAACATCAGAAAATGCAAAAATTCAAAAAAAAATGAGAAAATCTCAAAAAAAAATTGAAAAATGCAAAAATGAGTTTCTTTGGTGAAAATGGGAAGATGATATTAACCAATCAGTCGGTCTGTCTGGACTCTTATCATCTTAAAAATATTGCAACTGATAGGTAGCCTCTACAATGATGTGTCGGTAGGCTCAAAACCATTTCCATGTTCGGCACGGTGATATAAACCTAAATCTACTGAATCATGTGTGGATCAACGTGCGTTGGCATATGGTCTTGGTACGGAAATCTCGTTTGATAGCATGCCAAAATCCAAGGTTTCATGGTCTTTAAGAGGTTGGTACATCCGGGGTGAACTGGACGTCTCTCAGAACAAATAGGAGTGGCACACGTGTCGTACGTTGGGGTCGCAGCCTACGACTGAGACACCTCTATGTCATTTCCTAGAAAAAAAAACAAAAACCAAAAAAATAGAATAAATTCTGATCAGGGGACGTCCGGGAATCCTAAAAGAGCAAAAAGATTCATATATGCCAAAACCCTATTCTCAATGAGAATTCGCTCTAAGGTATCAAATCATATACCTAAAGCATCGTACCGTGAAAAATCAAATATATGGTATTTGACTTGAACCCTGGTTTGGATCTCACTAGTCTCTCTGTTGCAGCGTTTCTGCAGACCTAATCACCACTGAGTCCACTCCTTGTAAAATACGGATGACAACAGCTTACTCACCGGTTACGAGGAAGCTTTGTGCATGACTTGATACGGAAATGTGTCGCGTGGCGGGGAACACCTTGTACATCAGTCTTAATATTACCTTAACGTATCTAAAGTGCCTAGTGATAAAACTTGATTCTGAGTTTAGGTGGACAACAATACTGGCAGTTGTTATAGGATGATTATTGGCAATTTGAACTATTACTGAACAAATAAGGGTTCTAGATTAGTCCGTACACTGATATGTTTCCCTAACAGATAAAACTCGCAAAAATATGATAGTGAATAGTGTTTTACATTTCCTGCATTTTTAATTTTTGTTTGATTATCTTGAAAAACCCAAAAAGATCTTTCTTTTGTCTTTATTTTTGATTGACCGATGTTGGAATACAAGTATTCTTCAATTGGAATCTCAGATCTGAAGCCGAAACTCAAATAAAAACTAAATTTTACAAAATTCAAGGGTCAAATATCACTTTCAGGGTCACAAATTGTCAATCGTGAGAGTTCAGGGTAAAATTTGAAAGGATCTAAATGTTCAGGGGGAGAATGATTCGTTTCTCAAATTGGTGGTCACTATGAACAAATCTTGAAAGTTCATCAAATGATAAACTTCAAGAATTTGATTGACTCCGGATTATTTGTCGTATCTAATACAAGTTGTAGTTTGTGTGCAGTTTTTATTAATTTTTCCTGCAGGATCAACACAACGTCTGTGCATACCATGATTCAAACGACAAGGCTCGAAGCTGAACAAGGCCCGAACCTGAACAACAAAATCATCCTGAACAGCAAGAACCCGATATTTCATCTTCGAAGAAACCAGAACGTGGTAGAGCTCTAGCAATCGAAGCTGAAGAAGATGAAAGTCAAGAGATGAAAGTGAAGATGATATTGATCTTCGTCCAACTCAAACAATTGTCAATCATTAAAAGCGGAGATTTCTGGTTACCTCCCAAGTTATCGAAGCAAATGGATGACCAAGACGAGATCTTATGAAGCCACGACTAAAGCTCAAATTAGTTGGTATGTTCAAATCTTCAGAGGTCATACACTGCGGTGTCACCCTAAGTTGAAGAATGCTGAACATGACGACTTGAAGACTCGAAGACCATATATCTCCAGCTAGATCCAACGAGGTGTCTGTAAATGCACTTCTTGTGTGTCCCCAGCTAGATGATAGGTTGAGTCTGTAAATCACTAGCTAGGTCCAAGGGGGAGTCTGTAAGTGCATTGTTTGTATGTCCCTAGCTAGTGATAGGTCTCTATAGGTCGTTGGCTAGGTTAATCGGGCAGTTTATGGCTCGTAGTCGTATACTAGCCTGGTCCAAGGGGGAGTCTGTTAGTACATGATGTCCCTAGGCTAGTATATAGGATGTTTGGACGCGTTTCGGGGTGTTTGGAGACGTTTATAAGCGTTTTGGGTGTGATTGGATGCTGAAGGTGATTACGGCGTATCCACGTCACTGTTCACATGTGGTATAGGCCTCTATTCGCTAGTACATCATGCGAATAGGCCCCTAATCGTGTGTTCAACTAGCGAGTACGGCCCTACTCGCTAGTTTGTCATGCTGGATAGCCTCGTACTCGCATGAACTGGTCTGTACGAGTACGGGAGGTATAAATAGTCCCAATCATTGCCCTAATGATTAGTTCTTGCCACACACACTCTCCAAACACCCTCCCCTGGTCTGTAAGGTCTGATTTGATCATTGTAAACACTCGAGCTCTGTTTTAGTGATAAATCTTTAATCTTCTGACCCATTTGTGTGTGTTAATTACTCGTATATCATTGTTTCATATTCGTTTCTGCTATTAGAACATATTTAGAGGATTCCGCACTCTGAATATCAAGCTCGTGATTGTCGGGTGACCCGTTAGTCGATCCTACAAAAAAAAAACACCACCTCCACTGTGAACACCACCTCCATTCATCTAACAGATCTTTGTTTAAACAAAATACCCAGCTCATTATTTCAACAAAAATAAAAAAATGCACAGAAAATAATAATAATAATAATAATAATAATAATAATAATAGTAATAATAATAATAATAATAATAATAACAATAACAGGAAATAATAATAATAATAATACCTGTGAAGGTCGAACGCCACCCTCAGCCACCACCTCCCCTCCAAAACCACCACTAAAAACCACCCCCCCCCCCCGAAACCACCCTCAAAATCACAGCCACCACCTCCGTCAACCACCCTCAGCCACCACCATCCCTCAAACCCACAGTCACCACCATCAATATCAGATCCACCCCCAAAACCCAAAAACACACCAGATCCACCTCCAAAAACCCAAAAACCCATCAGATCCACCACCCACCTTCGTAAAAACCCACCGTCGTCTCCTTGTTCATCGTCCCAGACTGTCATCGAACCAACACACCTACGTCGTCTTCTTGTTCATGCCCATGTTCTTCTGATTTTTTATAGAGAGAGAGAGAGACGGTTTGTGTGTGTTTTTTAGAGAGAGATAGAGAGAGGGAGAGAGAGAGAAAGTGATGAGAGACAGATTTAAAAAAACGAATATAAAACAGCTATGGTGGGGTGTGGGTGGGTTGGGGTGGGGTGGGGTGGGGTAGGGGAGATGGTAATTGACACAAATGCCCCTCGATAAAATAATGCTAACAAGCATATGTGTCATAATATTATTGGGTTAGGGGAGTTCTCAAGTTCTCGCAACTCAGAGGAGTTTTCAAGTATCCGAATCCTATCTATACATATAATAAACCAAAGCCATTTTAATGACATGGCACTCAAAGAGACATTCTCTTCTTTGAGTGTGCCATGTGTCATCCCATGTGGCATTGAGAAATTTTAGGAAAAAAATAATTTAAAAACAAAATTGGATTTTTTACCCTCATGTTTCCTCCCATAATTTTTAAACGTTAATATCTTTAATATACGAGATTTTTTAAAGAAAAAAATTACACCAAATTAACGAGCGTTTTATTATCTTTCCAACGAGTACCATAGTGCTTTATAAAAAACGAAGAATTTTTTTTTTGTGGGGTTTAGTTCATACAGGAAAAAAAACACAAAATGTTCAGGTAAATCATTAATCATGTATAGGCAAGTCACTAATTATGTTAAAATCAGTAAATATGAATTTTTTTTTCAACCAGAGCCGAATAAGTTAATAGAGTTATACGTTGTTTTAAGTTAGGTATCAATATTAGTATATTAAAGTTGTGCATTTGTTTAGTCTTTAGGATATGTGTTAATATTAGAGTTACATTAAAGTTCTACATTCTTTTAGGTTAGGTGTTAGCATTGGAGTTGTACATTGTTAATTTGTTTTAGGTTAGATATTAATATTAGAGTTATACATCAGTCTATTTCATATGTAAAATTGATGTATCATATTAAATTTTTTAACCCGGGACGCTCCCGGGGTATAATCTAGTGTATATATATATATATATATATATATATATAGTGAAGAGTTCAAATGAAAGGAAAATGTTTTGTGAGAAGAAAAAGAACAAATTCTAACCAGTAGGAAACTTTCATTTTAATAATTGTATTGAATGTTAAATTGATTATTATTTTTTTGTAACCCCCTCTAAACTAGTTAAATAAATGAAACTTATAATTCATTTTTAAAATATATTCTTCCAAAGCAACCCTTATTTGGAGTGAAGGATAATTTCGATATGTGTAGGATGAATTTTTATATGTGTAGGATAAACATATCATAATCTCGATATGTGTAGGATAAACATATGATAATTTTGTTATATGTAGGC
Organism: Ambrosia x helenae; assembly: GCA_030844895.1. Lineage (NCBI taxonomy): Eukaryota > Viridiplantae > Streptophyta > Magnoliopsida > Asterales > Asteraceae > Ambrosia > Ambrosia x helenae. The sequence continues at coordinate 78,092,571 of CM061230.1, forward strand.
TGAATTTTTATATGTGTAGAACAAATTTTAATAATGTGTAGAATAAAGTGTTAATGACTATTTAATTAGATAGATTATAATTAATGTATGAAGAGTTAAACTATTAATGTTTAACATTATGTAACTTCTTCTTTTTGTTCTCACATGAAGTTTCTTCTTTTTTGATCCTATATATTTATATATATATATATATATATAGGGTCAAGATTCTGTACAAAGTGTGTTTTGTGTGAGAAGGTTGAGAAGGTGTTTTGGCCATTAGATCATTTTCTATGGTGTGGATTAATTGAGTGGCATTTTGGTAATCAGTGTTATGTTATTAATAATAAATTAGATGGCTGGGGGTATTAAGGTAAAATTATCGCCCACATTTAATTGAGAGACCTTAAAAAATGGAAACATATCCATCATCCTTCAATCTCAATCTTGTTCCTCTCTCTCTCTCTCTCTCTCTCTCTCTCTCTCTCTCTCTCTCTCTATTCATCGACATCATCTTCCAATCTCAAAAAAGACCGTGCAATTAATTCTTGACCCCTGTGGATAATCCCTATAAAATGGTTATGTTGGATTTTGTGCTTGTGCCGAACAAACAAATGGTTGTGTTAGATTTTGTGCAGAATAAACAAAGGAGATAAAAGGGGAATTACATAAAGATTATTACTTATATCTTTATTAATTGCACCTTCAGTTGCTGTTGTTTTTTAGTGTGTTGGAACATTGGTATCTAATTTATTATGGTGTTTTGTTCTAAATATGTTGTGTTTTATATTCTTTTGTTATTTCAACATAAAACACCCAATGCATGTGTTCTAAATATTAGTGTATTTTATATTCATTGGTGTGTTTTATGGTGGATTATTTTTTACATTCATAATAGTGTGTTATATTTTCATGATGGTTACTTTATTACAATGTTGTGTTTTATATTCATATTTATGTGTTTTATCTTCATATGGTTATATAAGTTGGTTTTATTTTTGTACACTTTAAAAAAATAATTATTAGTAAAAAACATCATGTAAGATGTTACCCATTACAAGACTATAATAAAACACCATACCTTGTATAAAGAATAACTAAAAATCTATCTTAAACATAAAACACCACATGTTGATTGTTAAAACACTATGACGTTAGTAATGACGATGATGATGGTGACCAGAACCATCTCTCTCTCTCTCTCTCTCTCTCTCTCTCTCTCTCTCTCTCTCTCTCTCTCTCTCTTTCTCTCTCTCTCTCTTATCAAAATTGTAATTTTAATCATTATTTAATAGTATATAAAAATTACTAAAATGCCCAAACACCTTGTGCCACATGTCACTCCCATATTGGTTCTCACGCTTCTCACAAAAAAAAATGGATTTGTAAATTGATTATTATTTTTTTGTAACCCCCTCTAAACTAGTTAAATAAATGAAACTTGTAATTCATTTTTAAAATATATTCTTCCAAAGCAACCCTTATTTGGAGTGAAGGATAATTTTGATATGTGTATGATGAATTTTTATATGCGTAGGATAAATGTATCATAATTTCGATATGTGTAGGATAAACATATGATAATTTCGTTACATGTAGGCTGAATTTTTATATGTGTAGGACAAATTTTGATAATGTGTAGGATAAAGTGTTAGTGACTATTTAATTAGATAGATTATAATTAATGTAAGAAGAGTTAAACTATTAATGTTTAACATTATGTAACTTCTTCTTTTTGTTCTGATATTATAAGAAGAACGTTAATATGAGAACAAAAAGAAAAAATGATATTATGGTAAAACATTAAATACTATAAATCATTTTACATTAATTATTCACTTTATCCTACACATGTCATAATTCATCTAACATAGATATAGTCTACACATATCGATATGTATCCTACACATATCGATATTCATCGTACACATTAAAATTCGCCCTACATTTATCATACAAGTCTCAAAATTAATCCTACACATATTAGAGTTCATCCTAAATGAATCCTACATTTGTTTTGTAATGATATATTTTGAAAATAAGTTATGACTTTCATTTATAAAGCTAGTTTAGGGGGTTACAAACATTTAATACCAATATCAAATGAAGCATTTTTATTGGTTCAAACTTCTTTTTCTTCTTAGAAAACAATTTATTCTCATTTGAACTCTCCACTGTATATATATATATATATATAATGAAAACTCGCTTTAGAAAACAATTTATTCTCATTTGAACTCTCCACTGTATATATATATATATATATAATGAAAACTCGGTTGAGTTGAGAAAACCTTCGAAAACCAATGTAAAAAACATTATTTTTTCTTTGAAAAAATAGCAAATGTAAAATATGTTTTTTAGCAACTTTGTTTTTTTAGCAACTTTGTTTTTTTTTTAAATCCCATCGGCGTTTTTGTGTGTTTTTTTTTGTCCAAAATGCTTAAAACATGTATTTTACAATGGTTATTTTTTCAAAAAAAAATAATGGTTTTTTACATAGGTTTTCAAAGGTTTTCTCAACTCAAGAGGGTTTTCATTTTATCCCTCCCCTATATATATATATATATAGGGGATGGTTCAATAGAAAACTCATTTTATTGAGAGAACTCGAGAACTTTATATTACATATGTGCAATATATCATATGTTACACATGTGTAATATATATTGCACATGTGTAATATATATTACACATGTGTAACATATGATATATTACTTATGTGCAATATATGATATATTGAGTGTATTACATATGTGTAATATATATTACACATGTGTAACATATGATATATTGCACATGTGCAACATATGCAATAGTAGTATATTACACAAGTGTAGTATATAACATATGATATATTACATATGTGTAATATAGAGTTCTCGAGTTCTCTCCCTAACTATGAGTTCTCAATTGAACCTTCCCCTATATATATATATATATATATATATATATATATATATATATATATATATATATATATATATATATAGGGGATGGTTAAAATAAAAACCCACCTAAAATGAGAAAACCATGTAAACTTCATCTAAACCATCCATTCTACTAGATCAATGGTCATGAATAAAAGTTAATATTATATAGCTACAAGATGACAAAAAAGGTTACAAAGGTAATTTACACCTTCTTCTCTCTCCATCAAATCAATCATACCTCTCACTCTCTCTTTCTCTCACCAATCTTCTCTTTCCAACATTCTCTCTCACACTTTTTTCTTGACAAAATCAGAATTTTAGTTTATTAAAAAACTATTTTATTTATCAATCAGATTCACAGATTCATAAAAATTGTTCCAGCACCAGTGTTGTTACGTACGTAAAATCCGTCACGATAGTTTTATATTAATTTAGAAAAATCCTAACATGTTAATTTTTTTATTACAACATGTTTGTTTTGGTTTTACTGTACCAGCACCAGAGTTGTTGCATACGTAACGAAAGGTCCATATGGTTATTTTTTGATATTCACTACTTTTAAGATTCATGTGAAATTAGTACTACATTGCATTACATTACAAAAAACTTGCAGAAAACATACTACTAAAAAAAGCGATACATCATATTGTTCATCCGCCTAAAACATACTAGTCAAGAAATATATTACAATGAAACTGTATCAACAACAAAACATGCAATTAAAGATTCATACCCCACCATGCATGCAATAACCCCGGCATCCCGCACTGCAACCAACAGTAGCTGACGGCATCCGATAACCATACTTTGCATAAAAAGCCCATTGTTCCTCAGTATAACCTATACCCTCCCATTCAGCCCTAATACGCCCACCTCCCGGATACGTGAACGGCAGCACGGGTTTGTTAAGTTTAGGTTCATATGGTTCTTCATATTCAGCCCCTAGGTCTGATTCATAACCAACCGCCCATTCAGGTGTGTGATTTACATCATGCACATCATCCTCCGGTGTCATATAGTCTTCTGGTGGCGGATATTCTTCGGGGAAGACGTAATCAAAGGCCGCATTCCAATCAAAATCTTCGTCACTTTCAAACCCATCTTCCGCCTGCACTACGGATATAACAGGTTCTAATGGCGGAATGTCCGGGGCAACGGGGGGGCGGGTTCATGTTCGGCTGCGACAGGAGGGATGACCAAATCAACCGGTGGGGGTGGTTCAGGTACAATTGCAATGTCCGGTTCATTTTGAGGTGGCTCGTGTACAATTGGGATGAGATGGTCACGGCCCTCAAAAACCTCCCAAGGCGGAGTGTTGGGCTTGGAATCCATGCTTTGACAAAAAACAGGACCTGTAACGTATGTTATAGCAGATTAAGTGTTGACATTGGAAATATGAAACAGGGGAAAAAAACTACTCTCTGTTAAAAACATATAGGTAACAGAGAAAAACTAATGCTGCAAAAAACAAAAAAAAAAAATAATCTATAACTAAAGGTGGAAAAAACACGATTGTTACATGTGTAACAGGGTTTTTTCTGGAAACACATACAAACTGCTATAGTCTGCACCCAGCATCCATTTTTTGCTGGTATAGAAAGCAAACTTTGACTACAAAACAGATACGCTACACACGTAACACCCGAGTATTACATGTGTAACAGGAAAACACAGACAACACTTATCTAATCTGCAATGAACAGAGAACAGAGTTTGATATGCTAAAACACAGAAACCATAATATCTTTTTGAAAAAAAGATATGCTACACACGTAACAGTCTAACTAAACACAAAGATTATACAAAGATATGTCTTCGATTACACTCAGAAAATTTACTATTATTTTACTATTATGTTCTAAACCTAAATGACTCCATAATCAATCATCCAAAAAAAAAACTTTTTCGATGGTTTCAATTACAAAAAAAGATTAATAAAAAGTCTAAACTTCATTATTATAATATATCAGAAAAAGAATTTAACAAACAGGGGGCATTTTTCAAACAGGGGGCATTTTTTCTGTAAATAAGACATAGGTAACATAAAAAAACTCATACATGATAAAAGAAAAAAATAGACAGGCATGGTGCAAGAACACACGAGTATTACATGTGTAACAGGAAAAACACAGACAACACTTATCTAATCTGGAGTGAACAGAGAACAGAGTTTGATATGCTAAAACACAGAAACCATAATATATTTTTGAAAAAAAGATATGCTACACACGTAACAGTCTAACTAAACACAAAGATATGTCTTCGATGGTTTCAATTACAAAAACAGCCACATCAAAAGTCTAAACTTGATTATTATAATATATCAGAAAAAGAATTTAACAAACAGGGGGCATTTTTCAAACAGGGGGCATTTCTTCTGTAAATAAGACATAGGTAACATAAAAAAACTCATACATGATAAAAAGAAAAAAAATAGACAGGCATGGTGCAAGAACACACGAGTATTACATGTGTAACAGGAAAAACACAGACAACACTTGTCTAATCTGCAGTGAACAGAGAACAGAGTTTGATATGCTAAAACACAGAAACCATAATATATTTTTGAAAAAAAAGATATGCTACACACGTAACAGTCTAACTAAACACAGAAACCATAATATATTTTCGATGGTTTTTATTATGTTCTAAACCTAAATGACTTTATATTATATTAGTGGTTTTCCATAATCAATCATCCAAAAAAAATCTTTTTTGATGGTTTCAATTACAAAAAAAGATTAATAAAAACTCTAGACTTGATTATTATAATTTATCAGAAAAAAAATTTAACAAACAGGGGGCATTTTTCAAAAAATAGAAAATCACATTTGTGTTTGTATCAAAAACAGAAGTGATTAAACAAACAAAAAATATAGAGATCAGTTGGGGAAAAGAAAAGGGAACAAGTGGGTTTATGGAGACTAGTATTATTTGAACATAGATTTTGATTACAACTTAGTAAAAAAATCAAACATAAAAACAACATGGAATGAGATACAAAGATGAAAATAAGATTCAGCCACATAAAAATACCTGGTCGTCTCTCCGGTTGTCTTCTCCGGTGGGCTTCTCCGATGACGATGACGATGATGGAGGTTGGTTGTACAATGATGCTGATGACGTGACGATGATATTGTTGCAGGTTGGAGATGACGATGATGGAGGTTAGAGATGAAGATGATGGTGTTGGTGGTTCAAGCTTAAAAAAAACAGAGAATGAGAGGATGAGGGGAGAGGGTAAGGGGGAGGGAAGATGAAAATTTGAAATGGGAGAGAGAAAGAAAGGTTTATATATGTGGTGGGTTATGATAAATTACCAAAATAACCTTTTCTTAATAAAAAACATTAAACTTTATGGAGTATGTGGAGCAATGTGAACCACTCATTGGGTTTGTGGGGGTTTTCTCATTTTGAAAGGTTTCTTTAATCCCTTTCCCCTATATATATATATGTGGTAGGGTTCCTGTACAAAGGACATTTTTCATACAAAGTGTTAGAAGTCTATATAGACATTGTGTTTTAAACTTTAGGCATGATGTTTTATATTCTTTTGGTATAGTATTATATCGAAAAACATATAACATAACAATTTGAAACACTATTTAATATATTCTCATCATTCAATCTAAAACACCATACGAATAAAGTAATTAGTGTGTTTTACATTCCATGTCTAGAATACATTTGATTATGTTTTAAATTGTTACGTTTGGTGTTTTTCTATGTAATACAATGCAAATGGAATAAAAAACATTATACCCAAAATTTAAAACACAATGACTACATAAACTTCTCACACTTTGTACGAAAAATGTCCTTTGTACAGGAACCTATACCTATATATATATATATATATATATATATATATAGGGGCAGGATCAAATACAAAAATATAAAATCGTGCGAAGCGTGCGAAGGATCACTTTGTACATGATAATTACGTAATGATAATTACGTAATGCACAAATGCATGATAATTACGTAATGATAATTACGTAATGATAATTACGTAATGCCTTCATGAACATAAAAAAACATTACGTAATTATCATTACGTAATTATCATGTACAAATGCATGATAATTACGTAATGATAATTACGTAATGAGAATTACGTAATGCTTTCATGAACATAAAAAACATTACGTAATTATCATTACGTAATTATCATGTATAAATATCCTTCGCATCCTTCGCACGTTTCTTTATTTTTGTAGAATAACCGCCCCCTATATATATATATATATAGGTTTAGGATCCTGTACAAAGTACATTTTTCGTGAGAAGTGTGAGAAGGACTAAGAATTGACATGTAGACATCACGTTTTGGATTTAGGAATGATTTTTAGGTTGTTTTAACTTGAAAAACACCAAACACAACAATCTAAAACACAATACAATGTATTATAGTCATTAAATTTAAAAAAAAACAGCTAAATCACACTACTTAACGCTTAAAACACACTGCTAATGTTCTTCGCATGGTGTTTTAAGTTTTAAGCCTAAAATACATTGTTTTCGGTTTTTAATTGTTATGTTTGGTCTTTTTATAGGCAAAACAATCCAAAACATCATGACTAAGTTCAAAAAATGATGCCTAAGTATCAATTTTTAATCCTTCTCACACTTCTCACAAAAAAAAACACTTTGTACACGATCTTGACCCTATATATATATATATGGAGGATCATTTGATAAGAAAAAGAAGAAATAACAATAAATGCTTTAACTCATTTCACATTATTATTCAATTAATTACTTTTAAATATTTTATCTTACACACATCAAAACTTGTCCTACACATATCAAAATTCATCCTACACACATCGAATTGTCATACTTTTATCTTACACATATCGAAATTATCATTATGTTTATCCTACACATACCAAAATTTATCCTTCACTATAAATTATCTTTGCTTTAAAGATATATATATTTAAAAAAGAATTATGATTTCATTTATTTAACTAGTTTATGGGAGTTACAAAAACTTCAAAATTTATTTAACATTAAATACAACCATTAAATGTAAGATTTCTATTGGTTTAAATTTCTTCTGTTTCTTCTTACTTCTTCTCATTTGAACTCTCCACTATATATATATATATATATATATATATATAATTTGAAAAGAAGATTCATTTTTTAATGTTATATGTGACACCCGGCATGTTCGGCTTAAACATTTTAGTAACACCTAAGTCTACCTTAGTGAGAAACATTTATAAACGGACTTAACCAGGTTAGTTGAGTCGGGTCAGGATAGGATTGTCCATGGTTCAATGATCTAGTGGATCATTGGGAGTCGTTTTGGGAATACACTAGTATCGGGTCCCGTTGTTGGTGAAATTACATAAACTAATTAAGTGTTATGTGTAGATTAATTGTTATATGGTGGATTATGCAAAGACGTGTTTAAACGATGTGTAGATAATCATTCATGCTTAAATATGTTAAACATAGATTAAGGTTGCATGTTCATGTGTTAGGACGCGTTAAAATGCGTTAAACATGACAAACTGGAAAACTAGAAAAACATAGGTCCAGGTTCGACCACAGCGTGGGGGCGAACCTGGAAAATAATCTTGGTTCGACCCTTAATGAAGGGGCGAACCTGGAATGTGAAAATAATAGAATTCCATTCGACCAAATAAGGTATGTTCGACCCTGTAAAAGGGGCTAATGTGGGTACATTCGCCCAGGTGAAAGGGGCGAACATGGACTAGTATGAATACCAAACTTTGTCATTTTTCACCATTTCACAAACCCTAACCGTCTCTAAACACTCTCAAATGATTTTAATCACTAAGGAAGGAGTTTTTGCTCTTATTTTTCATAATCTAACCTACCAACAACATCTAATCAAGATTCCAAGGTGTGTTCTTAATTCTAAACCTTTTTCAAGCATTTTAATTCGTTTTCATCTAACCCTAAATGTCCAGATCTGTTCTAAGGATGTTTTTATCATTAAAAACCTTTTGAACATCTTTCTAAACCAAAACCCTATCATTAAACATAGATTTTCATATCAATAAACATATGTTAATTATGTGTTATGTGATATTATGTGTTGTTTGATGATTTGCTGATGTACTAATACTAGAAGCATGATCTAGGGCTGATATTGATGTTAATATAGGATTGTTTAGGGTCACAACTAGATGATTAATAATATCATGTCTAAATTGGGGGTTTTAATAAAGCTAGGGCTTGATGCATGCTTGTATGATCAATAGAAATTTTTGAGATGTTTAAACACATGACAAACAGAACACTATTAAGATGATTATGGATTGATTTCAAAAAGTTTCCAAATTGGGTAAAGAATTCATGCATGATATGATGTTTTCATAATTTTTGCCATTTTGGGAAAGGTCTAAATTGAACATGTTTTGGGGTAAAATTGGTGGGGTTTTGTGGGGATATGTTAATCATAATCAACTGTTGTGTTTGGTGAGGTTTCGCAATGTTTTGGATGTTTTTGAAGCGTTTTTGGGAAAAGTATTCTGCTAGGGTCGAACTTGGGCACATTCGACCGATCGGGTGGTCGAACGTGGAATCCCAGGGTCGAACCTGGATAGTTTGGTCGAATCATTCCAAAGGGTCGAAGGTAGTTTTAAAAGGGGCGAAGGTGGATTAATTTTCCTGGTTCGACCCTATTGATTCAAAAATGAGATTTTTGATACAAACTAAGTGTTTTATGCTTGAACCTTGTGTGTAATCTATGTGTACTTGATTATTTAGGGTAATGAGTCACCAAAGGTATGTCGGGTCGGTCTAGTGTGTCGGTTGAACACTTAAACACGTTTTAAAACTTACTTGCTCACAATCTGGACAATCGGGGACTAGATAACCTTATGGTTATTAGTCGGAACACTTATGTGAACATTTTGATAGAGATCCGGTAATGGGATTATCAAGGGCTTGGCTTTCTTATATTACTGAAGAACGCAACTTAAGGTGAGTTCACAGCCCAATTTTACTGCTTTAAATTTTGGGGGAAAAAACATGCGCTAAAATATTTTGGTAACATATGTCATACTGTGGTTCTAACTTCGTATTGCTATACGATCATTGGAAGTCCTGGGGGAAACCATGAATGTGCGGGGATGCACAACGGGGGAATGTGGATAGATCTATTGGGCGTGACCTGCCCCACTCGTCGGCTTGGAGGGCCGGGCGGGTGCATATTGTCTCGAACTTGTAACATTGGTAACATGCTGAACATACGGGCTGAACATTGCTAAACATTGCTAAACGTGTCTAGTAATGGTTTTCCAATCGTAGTAGTAATAAAACATACGCCTAGCTAGCGTACTTGGTAACATTGATATAGTATGGACATGGTAACATTTTGGCAACACTAGTAACATTGTGTACAAACCTGTGAACTCACCAGCATTATATATGTTGACGTCTTTTTGGCATGTTTATCTCAGGTCGCTAAGGTAGCATCAGTTGGACTAGGCGCACGGGTCTGCATTGGCGTCTAGGCTTAGTCACATATTTTACATAAGTGTCTTGAATATTTTGGAACACGGTTTTGTAGTTGATTAAATTTTTAAATGCTTCCGCTATGGTTTAATGGTTTGATAAGAAATCTTTTGAGTTTACGTATTTCATATAGTGTTGTTTATTGTGACTGTTGACTTGGATCCTGGTTTGTCATATGCTTCGCGGTAAAACTCCACAAGTGGAAATTTGAGGGTGTGACAGATTGGTATCAGAGCCAATGGTTATAGTGAACTAGGACTGCATGTAGAGTCTGGTCTATAGCCGAGTCACACACACTAGACGGTCACATACTTTGAGTCTCTTAGTGGGATACGTACTAACTTTGTCGGGGTGTCCTTACATCATCATCATATCTCTGTGTTACATCATTCGCTTTTACTTGGGTTCTTACCTACTCTTGTCTTCTTCTTCGGGATTGAAGAAGGAGAAGCTGACTTGTTGACTCTAGCACACACGTGCTTTCTTACACTTGCACCGATCGTAACATGTTACTAGGCGACAATATTCGTGTGACACCCCAGGAAAATCCCACATCGGCCGTGGCCAGGAGAGATCCTTGGTTCATAAGTAATGTCTTGCCTCTTAAATCACCAACGTGTTTTGGGGCTTAATGTTAGTGGATGAGAGGAGAACTCCACAGTTAAGCGTGCTCAGGTGGGAGTAGTATCAGGATGGGTGACCTCCTGGGAAGTTTCCACAGGGGCACCCAAAAACAAATCCGTGAGCTCTGGGAGGGCAAAGCGGACAATATTGGTGGTGAGAGGGGTCGGATGTTACAGATGGTATCAGAGCCACTCCTGTGCCGTTCGGGATGGTAGGTACATACCTCATCAGGGACGATGAGACTCTAACGGGGGTGAATGTGACACCCCAGGAAAATCCCACATCGGCCGTGGCCAGGAGAGATCCTTGGTTCATAAGTAATGTCTTGCCTCTTAAATCACCAACGCGTTTTGGGGCTTAATGTTAGTGGATGAGAGGAGAACTCCACAGTTAAGCGTGCTCAGGTGGGGGTAGTATCAGGATGGGTGACCTCCTAGGAAGTTTCCACCGGGGCACCCAAAAACAAATTCGTGAGCTCTGGGAGGGCAAAGCGGACAATATTGGTGGTGAGAGGGGTCGGATGTTACAATTCGGTGGCCGGAGTCTGAACTAGGAGTACATTTGGAGGACCATGTAGAGCAGTTTATCATTTCGGGTGCACACGAAATAATAAACTGAAATGCATGAAAATCCTGGTGGACTTTGAGTTTAGATGTACAGTCCTGAATTTATCCCTAAGTTAACTCTTGTAAATTTCTAGTGGTTGACACTAGAGGTGAATCTGAATCCCTCGATTTCTTGATTGTCAGATCATGTCTGGTGCTCGTGGTGGTGGACGTCGTGGTGGCAGCGGCGGCCGTGGTGGCGGCGGTGGCCATGGTGGCGGCGGTGGTCATGGTAACATCAACATGACCCAAGCTGAACTGAATAACTTGTTACAACAGCAAGTGAATATGGCTATGGCTACTTTCTAGGCTGGGATTAATGCCATGGGTGGTGAGTTGATTTCTGTCGACTTTGCCTCATCCTTGGGTGTCATGTTCTTTCTTTTGTATTTTATTCGTGTATCGTGTTTCAGGTATCGCTGTCAATCCACCTCCACCTCAGTGTTCTTATAAGAAGTTTCGGGACTGTCAGCCCCATAACTTCGCTGGAACTAAGGGAGCGGTGGGACTGCTCCGATGGCTGGAGAAGGCAGAATCTGTGTTCGTTATGTGTAACTGTCCCGCTGGGGACCGGGTTAAGTATGCTACTGCGACATTCGAGGGGCCTGCATTGTCGTGGTGGAATGCTACTGCCCAGAACATGGGATTGGGGGAGGCTATTGCTATGCCTTGGGCGGATTTTGTGCATCTTCTGAGGAGTGAGTACTGTCCAAGGGAGGAGGTACAGAAATTGGAGCATGAGGTCTGGAGTTACAAGATGGTTGGGTCTGAAATTGAGGAGTACACTGTGAGGAGGAACGAGCTAGCGGTGTTGTGTCCTGATTTACACACACCCGAGTATAGGAGGATTGAGCACTATGTTTCTGGGTTAGTGCCGGAGATTGCAAGGTTAGTGGCTGCTGGGAATCTTCCCACTCTTGCTGAAGTTGTTCGATCGGCTCATCGGATGACTAACCTGAAAGTGGCAGAAGGTGTTTTGCCTCCTAAAGGTACTACTGCGAAGGGTTTGGAAGGGAACAAGAGGAAGTGGGATAATGTGGGGAAGAGTGCCGTGCCAGCGCCATCTCATCCGGTGAAGAAGTTTGATTCGTCTGGGTCTTCTTTGGGGTAGAAGTCGGTAGGGTATATTGGAAAACATCCCAAGTGCAACAAGTGTGGTTATCATCACTCTGGGAGTTGTGACCGGACTCGTTGTCATCGGTGCCACAAGTTGGGGCATCTTGCTAAGGATTGCAGGGTGTCACTTTCCTCGACCCAAACTCCTGCTACTACTCCTACTCCTACTACTCAGGGGACTCCAGGAAAGCAGGGGTGCTATAACTGTGGTGACACGGGACACTTCAAGCGTGAATGTCCTAAGCTGAAGCAGGGCGATAATGGGAGGGGCGGGAACGGTAACGGGAACAACGGAGGCGGAGGCAGGACTGCGCGTGCTTTCTTCATTGGATCTGCAGAGGCTAGGCAGGATCCAGACACAGTTACCGGTACGTTCCTTCTTAATGATCGCTATGTTTCTGTCTTGTTTGATTCTGGTGCCGATAAGAGTTTCGTATCTGTGGACATTAGTCGATTGCTAGATATAGTACCCACACCTTTAGAGGCTAAGTACTTAATAGAATTGGCTGATGGTAAGAAAATCGAAGCGACACACACCCTTAGGGAATGTCGCTTGGAACTGTCGGGTTTATCTTTCCCCATTGACCTTATGCCGGTACCCCTGGGTAGTTTTGATGTCGTTGTCGGCATGGATTGGTTATCATTGTATCGTGCGGAGATCGTTTGTTTCGATAAGATTATTCGGATCCCTCTCCCTGATGGAGAGACTCTTTCGGTTCATGGCGAGAAGGGCAGTGCTCCGCTGGGTATCATTTCTAGCATGAAGGCCCGTAAGTATATACGAAAGGGTTGTTCGGCCATTCTGGCACTTGTTAATGTTTCGACTGATGATGAGAAGAAGATCGAGGATATTCCGGTGGTTCGTGATTTTCCCGATGTGTTTCCTGATGATTTACCTGGTCTCCCTCCCCATCATCAGGTGGAGTTTGGCATTGACCTTACTCCGGGTGCAGCTCCTATTGCCCGGGCTCCGTATCGTCTTGCACCTCCCGAGATGCAAGAGTTGTCCAGCCAGTTGCAGGAACTCTTGGGAAAGGGTTTCATCCGACCGAGCCCTTCCCCGTGGGGAGCTCCTATTTTGTTTGTGAAGAAGAAGGACGGAAGTCTTCACATGTGTATTGATTATCGTGAGCTGAACAAAGTGACCATCAAGAATCGTTACCCACTCCCTCGCATTGATGATCTCTTTGACCAGCTCCAGGGCTCTAGTTACTACTCGAAGATTGATTTGCGGTCTGGTTATCATCAGTTGCGCGTTCAGGAAGCCGACATTCAGAAGACTGCTTTTCGCACTCGTTATGGCCATTTTGAATTCTTGGTCATGCCTTTTGGTCTCACTAACGCACCAATGGTGTTCATGGACTTGATGAACCGCGTTTGCAATCCTTACCTTGATAAATTCGTCATCGTGTTTATTGACGATATTCTGGTTTATTCTAAGAACAAGACGGATCATGAGGAACACTTACGGTTGGTCTTGGAACTTTTGAGACGGGAATAGTTGTATGCTAAGTTCTCAAAGTGTGATTTCCGGTTACGTGAATTTCAATTCCTAGGGCATGTGGTTAATGAACTGGGAATTCATGTCGATCCGGCTAAGATCGAAGCTATTAAAGACTGGGAAGCACCAAAGACGCCATCTGAGGTGCGGCAATTCCTAGGTCTCGCGGGTTACTATCGTCGTTTCATTGAGGGATTTTCGAAGATCGCTCAACCCCTCACCACTCTTACCCAGAAAGACCGAAAGTTTGACTGGGGTAAACCACAGGAATCAGCATTTCAGATGCTGAAGCTTAAACTTTGTTCTGCACCTATCTTATCTTTACCTGAGGGTATGGATGATTTCGTTGTGTACTGTGACGCTTCTATTCGTGGTCTCGGTTGTGTGTTAATGCAAAGCGGGAAGGTTATTGCCTATGCTTCTCGTCAACTCAAAGTTCATGAGAAGAACTACACTACTCATGACTTGGAATTGGGTGCGGTGGTTTTTGCATTGAAAATCTGGAGACATTACTTGTACGGTACCAGATGCGAAGTTTACACCGATCACAAGAGTCTTCAGCATATTTTCGACCAGAAGGAGTTAAACATGCGGCAGCGTCACTGGGTTGAACTCCTGAACGATTATGACTGTGCTATCAAGTACCATCCTGGCAACGCGAACGTTGTGGCGGATGCCTTGAGCAGGAAGGAGTCTGTGAAACCTCGTCGTGTATAAGCCTTACAGCTCACCATTCATTCCTCATCGCCTGACCGAATCCGTTCTGCACAACTGGAAGCTTTGAAGGAGGAGAACCTTAAAGCTGAAACTATGCACAGTGCTGACAAGCATCTTGAACTCAGGACCAATGGCTTACACTATTTCGCGGGACGTGTTTAGGTTCCCTTGTTCGGGGGATTACGCGAGCTTGTCTTTGATGAAGCTCACAAATCCTGGTATTCTATTCACCCTGGCTCCGATAAGATGTATCAGGATTTGAAGATACTTTATTGGTGGCCAAACATGAAGGCTGACATAGCTTCATACGTGAGCAAGTGCTTGACTTGTGCTAAAGTCAAAGTGGAGTATCAGAAGCCGTCTGGTCTCCTGCAACAACCAGGGGTTCCAGATTGGAAGTGGGAACGAATCACGATGGATTTTGTCACCAAGCTACCAAAGTCACCAAGTGGTTATGATATGATCTGGGTGATTGTTGACAGGTTGACAAAATTGGCACGTTTCATACCTATTAAGGGAACCGATGGACTCGAGCGGTTAGCTCGACTTTACCTTAAGGAGGTGGTTGCTCAGCACGGGGTGCCTGTCTCTATTATCTCTGATCGTGATTCTTGTTTTGCTTCGCGTTTCTGGAAGGCTCTGCACAAGGCTTTGGGTACTCGGTTGGATATGAGTACGACTTATCATCCGCAAACTGATGGACAAAGTGAGTGGACGATTCAAACCTTGGAAGACATGCTTCGGGCATGTGTTATCGATTTTGGTAAAAGTTGGGAGATTCACCTACCGTTGGTGAAGTTCTCCTACAACAACAGCTATCACTCTAGCATCAAGGCAGCTCTGTTCGAAGCTCTCTACGGACGGAAGTGTCGATCACCTCTTTGTTGGGCCGAGGTGGGCGAGAGCCAGCTCACTGATCCGGAACTGGTGTACGAAACTTCGGAGAAAATCGTACAAATTTGTAACCGTTTGCCAGCTGCGCGGGATTGTTAGAAGAGCTATGCCGATCGCCGTCGCAAACCTTTGGAGTTCCAGGATGGGGGCAGGGTACTTCTGAAAGTTTCACCATGGAAGGGCGTCATATGCTTTGGAAAGCGTGGCAAGCTTAACCCTCGTTATGTCGGACCGTTCGCAATCCTGGAACGGATTGGACCGGTGGTATACAGACTCGACTTACCGGCGGAGCTCGTTAGTGTTCACAACGTCTTCCATGTGTCTAACTTAAAGAAGTGTTTGGCTGATGAATCTCTCATTGTACCACTGGAAGAGATCAAGGTTGATGATTGTCTTCGCATTGTGGAGGAACCTGTCGAGATTCTCGACTACAAGATTCGTATCCTTCGTCGGAGTAAAATCCGCATCGTCAAAGTTCGTTGGAACTCGAATCGTGGACCGGAGTTCACGTGGGAACGGGAGGATCAGATGAAAGCTAAACATCTCCATCTTTTTCCGAAACGTGCATTCGAATCTAGGCATGTCACTGTTGAAGCTGAATGAATCTCGGGTCGAGATTCCTTTCAACGTGGGGATGATGTGACACCCGGTAAATTTTCTTTTCGTTTCCTTCTTTCCGTCTCTTTCATTTTTGGGCCTTGTGCAATTTTCGGGACGAAAATTCTTTCAACGTGGGGATGATGTGACACCCGGCATGTTCGGCTTAAACATTTTAGTAACACCTAAATCTACCTTAGCGAGAAACATTTATAAACGGACTTAACCAGGTTAGTTGAGTCGGGTCAGGATAGGATTGTCCAAGGTTCAATGATCTGGAGGATCATTGGGAGTTGTTTTGGGAATACACTAGTACCGGGTCCCGTTGTTGGTGAAATTACATAAACTAATTAAGTGTTATGTGTAGATTAATTGTTATATGTTGGATTATATGCAAAGACGTGTTTAAACGATGTGTAGATAATCATCCATGCTTAAATATGTTAAACATAGATTAAGGTTGCATGTTCATGTGTTATGACGCGTTAAAATGCGTTAAACACGACAAACTGGAAAACTAGAAAAACATAGGTCCAGGTTCGACCACAGCGTGGGGGCGAACCTGGAAAATAATCTTGGTTCGACCCTTAATGAAAGGGCGAACCTGGAATGTGAAAATAATAGAATTTCATTCGACCAAATAAGGTACGTTCGACCCTGTAAAAGGGGCGAATGTGGGTACATTCGCCCAGATGAAAGGGGCGAACGTGGACTAGTATAAATACCAAACTTTGTCATTTTTCACCATTTCACAAACCCTAACCGTCTCTAAACATTCTCAAACGATTTTAATCACTAAGGAAGGAGTTTTTGCTCTTATTTTTCATAATCTAACCTACCAACAACATCTAATCAAGAATCCAAGGTGTGTTCTTAATTCTAAAACTTTTTCAAGCATTTTAATTCGTTTTCATCTAACCCTAAATGTCCAGATCTATTCTAAGGATGTTTTTATCAATAAAAACCTTTTAAACATCTTTCTAAACCAAAAACCTATCATTAAACATAGGTTTTCATATCAATAAACCTATGTTAATTATGTGTTATGTGATATTATGTGTTGTTTGATGATTTGCTGCTGTACTAATGCTAGAAGCATGATCTAGGGCTGATATTGATGTTAATATAGGATTGTTTATGGTCACAACTAGATGATTAATAATATCATGTCTTAATTGGGGGTTTTAATAAAGCTAGGGCTTGATGCATGCTTGTATGATCAATAGAACTTTTTGAGATGTTTAAACACATGACAAACTGAACACTATTAAGATGATTATGGATTGATTTCAAAAAATTTCCAAATTGGGTAAAGAATTCATGCATGATATGATGTTTTCATAATTTTTGCCATTTTGGGAAAGATCTAAAATGAACATGTTTTGGGGTAAAATTAGTGGGGTTTTGTGGGGATATGTTAACCATAATCAACTGCTGTGTTTGGTGAGGTTTCGCAATGTTTCGGATGTTTTTGAAGCGTTTTTGGGAAAAGTATTTTGCCAGGGTCGAACCTGGGCACATTCGACCGATCGGGTGGTCGAACGTGGAATCCCAGGGTCGAACCTGGACAGTTTGGTCGAATCAGTCCAAAGGGTCGAAGGTAGTTTAAAAGGGGGCGAAGGTGGATTAATTTTCCTGGTTCGACCCTATTGATTCAAAAATGAGATTTTTGATACAAACTAAGTGTTTTATGCTTGAACCTTGTGTAATCTATGTGTACTTGATTAGTTAGGGTAATGAGTCACCAACGGGATGTCGAGTCGGTCTAATGTGTCGGTTGAACACTTAAACACGTTTTAAAACTTACTTGATCACGATCTGGACAATCGGGGACTAGATAACCTTATGGTTATTAGTCGGAACACTTATGTGAACATTTTGATAGATCTACGGTAGTGAGATTATCAAGGGCTTGGCTTTCTTATATTACTGAAGAACGCAACTTAAGGTGAGTTCACGGCCCCACTTTTACTGCTTTAACTTTTGGGGGAGAAAAGATGCGCTAAAATATTTTGGTAACATATGTCATACTGTGGTTCTAACTTTGTATTGATATACGATCATTGGAAGTCCTGGGGGAAACCATGAATGTGCGGGGATGCACAACGGGGGAATGTGGATAGATCTATTGGGCGTGACCTGCCCCACTCGTCGGCTTGGAGGGCCGGGCGGGTGCATATTGTCTCGAACTTGTAACATTGGTAACATGCTGAACATACGGGCTGAACATTGCTAAACATTGCTAAACGTGTCTAGTAATGGTTTTCCAATCGTAGTAGTAATAAAACATACACCTAGCTAGCGTACTTGGTAACATTGATATAGTATGGACATGGTAACATTTTGGCAACACTGGTAACATTTTGTACAAACCTGTGAACTCACCAGCATTATATATGTTGACGTCTTTTTGGCATGTTTTTCTCAGGTCGCTAAGGTAGCATTAGTTGGACTAGGCGCACGGGTCTGCATTGGCGTCTAGGCTTAGTCGCATATTTTACATAAGTGTCTTGAATATTTTGGAACACGGTTTTGTAGTTGATTAAATTTTTAAATGCTTCCGCTATGGTTTAATGGTTTGATAACAAATCTTTTGAGTTTACGTATTTCATATAGTGTTGTTTATTGTGACCGTTGACTTAGATCCTGGTTTGTCATACGCCTCGCGGTAAAACTCCGCAAGTGGAAATTTGAGGGTGTGACATTATCTTTTAATTATAAATAGATTTGTATTGAAAAAACAAATGATTTTGATAGGTTCTCATTTGTTATCACAGTTTTCGCGATATTTAGCGTTCTCAAGATAACTTTTTTCTATGTATCTATACTCCTTTAATATGCATATTGGATGGGTAATTTTTTAATTTCACCAACTCCTTAAAAAATTAAGAGTTTTACATGCTTAGAAGCAACACTCTAATGCATAACATCTCAGATCTCCCTAAAAATTCGATGGAAAGGCATAGAACCCACTTAATGATACTGACCCAACCAATGATGATTCAGGACTCTCTTGGTAAACCACTAACTTCTTTCTAAAAGTCAAAATTCAAATCCTTCCCCAATCGTGATAACATCAACCGGTCAAAGATAAGATTCGATTCAATGCAAACTATGTTGCCATAAATGGTTCTTTTAATTTAGATGATGATACATCCTGCATTCTGAACAACCCCTAATTGATATTGGCTGTAATCTGAACGATGTGGGTTCTTTTGATTCAATTGATGAAAGAGGAAGGAATTCGGTTCTTGGCTTCTTCAATTTTGGAGCAGGCATACACGAAAGAAGTAGAAATGGCTCCAATTTCAATTTCAAATTTCAAATCTCCTATCTCTCATATAAAGTAAATTGGGTTCAGAAGAAAATTCACCTCCCTCTCCATCGCTGCAAACCTATGGATGTCTGGTAAGTATGTCTGAGTTTGGTCCTATGTTGTCGCGAAATTAGGGTTCTAACTAAAAAAGTAGTATTTAAAATTTACAATAGTCTTTTGTTTAGTGGACAATTTTGTACTTGGGATTTTGATTATTATTTAAAATTGGTTGGTTTAGGGTTCCTGATGAAGGTTTCATTTTATTATATGAAAAGTGAATGAAACATTCATAAGTATTTCATACACTCATATCGTACAAGTATCATTTGTTGTTTCTTATGATTTGTGTCCTCACTTTTAATTGTAATACTCTCATTGTTCTTATAGTTTGACCCTTATACTTTGGTAATGAAACCTTTGATTTGGTTTTGCAGCTATTGATGATCAGTTCTGCTAAAAAACAAAACAGGAGCAATGGGGACATTGGGTGAGTGAGTTTGGTGTGAGTATTACAAGGTGTGTATATTTTGCTGCATTAGGTGATTTTTGTTTTCCTAACCAAACCTATGTCTTTAATTATGCTCATTATTATTGTTTGCCTTTGAAAATGTTTGGTTTGTGCTTATTTTAATTGGTTGTTGGCTGGAGTTATGCATTTTAAGCCTGTCTGAATTAGAGCCAACACCAATATGACTCATTTCTATTGGAGGAGGATTTTTTGAGAAACAAATTATCGAACTAATTAATTTATATTTATACAGAGGAGCTATAAACCCCTTTTAAATTCAGTATTTAAGCTTTTAATATGGGATGAGATTTGTTTCTATCTATCCAATTTTTTTTATATAATATCATATCTAATCAACAAAATAGTTCAGTAATGATTGTGGTAAGTTTAGCACATAGTTCTTTATAAGGTCAATAAAAGTGTTTATGGATCAAGTCAACTCGACCCTTTTATTATATTCCGAATAATTTAACTCATTTCAATTTAAAACAGTATAATTTGACTCGTTTATTATTTGTTAGCTAGATTTTGACCCGTTTCATATAAATTGCTATGCCAATGATGTCCAGCCCAGCTGGTCGGAGGTGGGAGGGTTTACCCTTTAGGGAGGTTCCCGTCCGGGCTTAGTCTCAGGTTCGAGTCCCCCACTCGCACTAAGGGGTGAGAAATTTAACACCCGCGTTTGGCCTGGATTCGAACTGGGGTTGAGGGGTTGTGCGTCGTTTGTATTCTCCACTGAAACACACCTTCCAAAAAAATATAAATTAATTGCTATAATTTGACCAATTTTATTTATGTTTACAGATTTTGACCCGATTAATTTCAACTGCTAAATTTTGATGCTTTTATTTTCAATTGCTTCTACTTTTCATTTTTGTTCATTTATATATTTTTTTCTCTTATGTTATGTTGTTTTATTTGTTTGTGTCCTTTTTTGGTATACTACTATAGTGTCTCTAAGTGTAAAGTAATTTTTCCATGTATTTTTTTGGTAGAAGATATTAAAGAAACTACATATTGGTGGGTGCTAAAACGGACCAAGTTCACTGGTATATTGGTCCAAAATTCGGATTCTTTTGAGGGCATAGTGTTTGGGTGATCACCAGGTTTGGTGGCTGGGACAAAAATCCCCTTCAAGATGTAGTTTCTTTGGCATGTTAGTGTAATATGTTTTGGTTTTGAGTGTTGCTTAGCTTCTGACTAATCTGTGTTTGGGTTGTAATGTTTTTTTTTTTTTTTTTTTTGAACGAAAGGCATCCTTTAAATTGCTTTTATGCATTTTTACCTGTTTTTGTTGCAATTGCTTGTTTAAGGTTTATGTTTTTTTTATTTATGATTTGGGTCCCTGTTCTTATGATTGTCTCAGGTCATTTTGAAATGTTTTAGTTAAACTGCAAGTTATAGTCAAAACAATATTCTCTAAGCTGGTACATGTTTGTGTATGGCTGAGATTTCTGTCCAGGGAACTCATTAGCAGCAGTAGGTTCTCATGTGGCGAAGTTTTTTTTAATGATTAAAAATTTGATTAGTTATGTGCTATGTTTGAGTACCTAAACGAACATGCGCATGGCTGGTAATGTGCACGTTTTCAGCTTTCTTTAAATTCTTTGCTTACTTTCAATCTTGTTAATATGTCACTTCTCATTTTATATATGTTTCGCACTAAGTTAGGTACAAGAAGGTGAATGGAGTATCCCAAACCGAGCACGGAAAAAGTAAATTATGCAATGAAACCATCTAACAACGCGTCTAACATTAGATGGTTTGGTGATTGTCGGAGGTATATATTAAGTTTAATTTAAAATAATTAACTGCTTCATGGTATAAACATTCATCATGTTTACTTACACAAAACAATGGTTGGCTTGTGGTTTCTGATATGGATAGAAGGTTCTATGAGACTATGACTGTAGTGTACCGAATTGTGGACATAACTAAATATCATTATGGAATTTCTTGGATCTTTATTTGTGAAGAAGTCACATGGTACATTTTTATCATTGGTCCAGTTACGTTTTTTATTATTAATGTGGAATTAAGATGACGTAAATTTATATATTATGTGTTTGTTCATTAAAAGATCCAAACCAGCCTCACTATTTTTAGAAGAAGATTTGCTCTTTGTTGAAAGATATTTGCTCTTTGTTAATTATCTCATACTTTGTTGAAATATCAGCCCCTCGTAAATGCAAAATATATATCAACCACAACAGGATGCTAAGGTCAAATGGATCTAAATAGATTGGACAATCATGATGCAACCTCCAAACCAAGTGTGGGTTAATATGGTTAGGTTGGGTTGAGCCAATCTGCAAATGTATAACTAAACAATATGCCAAATATGGCTACAAAAACCATATTATTACAAAAATAACTTAACATTATTCAGTTAAGCGGTTTAGTATGTATGTACGCATTTGAGTGAACTTGGAGTTGCTATTAGCCTATCTTGACATGTTTTGGCCCTATGCACAAACTAATTATGGAGGCTGGGTGTGTGCAATTCTTGGGAACAAATGACTGCCGTTTGGCGTGGTGCTCAACGCTTCACTCCTTCAGCTCTTTAAAGCGGGTTCGAGCCTCCCCTCATCCAGGACCGGTTTACTGGCGTATACCATTAATATACAACATGGAGTAATAAATTTAGATTAATGGTCGATGGTTCGAGCCTCAATTCGTTTTATTAGTGATATATTTTACAAAAAATTGTTAATATAATGTAATTTGCAGTAATCATCTTTGCCGCTTGAGCGAAAAGTAATTTTAGGTTGCAAATTGGTGTTGTCGTAAGATAACATTAAGTTTACATTATTGGGCAACTTGTTATCTTACATTGAATTGGCTTTATTTTCTCTTCTCGATTGAGTCCATATTATTTTGATCTGTTAATCTGTTATAAGACCAATTGAGTTTTGCATATTGTAAATTCATAAATGGTGGTATAAATGCAGCATTAGAAAACATGACCAAGGATGACCGGAGGTGACACATGTATGACATTGTTACAGGAAGCGATTGGCTAGGTACTTTTCTTATATGACAAGCAAACCTCAAACTCTAGTGACAGTCAAAACGAGCCAAGCTCGACCTCGTAAAAAAATAAGCCTAGCTCGAGCTTACCAGCTTACACCCCTACATGGTAAGGATGAGCACATAGCGCCGAATATCAATTCCGTCCCGTCCCAATCCAGATCCCGTACCGATACTGAACCAAGGGTGTTCGGTATCGGTATCGTACCCACATTTATAGGTTTTCGGTTTCGGTCTTATCGGTATCGGTACGGGATTGGTATGGTATCGGTATTTTAAGGTAAAATACCAATATCATACCGGTACTGTACCGTAGGGCTGGCAATAGGTAACTTGTATGGCTATATAAAACACGATTAGACATGTTAACTAAAAAGTACACTATATGAAATTTTACTTTTTTAAAAACAAATAGAATTAGGGTGATATAATCCATTATATCTCTTTGTTAGTACATAAAACATATAACTGTGTTATAAACGTGCGATATAAAGTAGTTAAAAAATTGTGTTCAATTTTAAAACTTATGTTGTTCGCGTCGTCAGTGACCTGTTAAACCTATTAAGACACGAGTTGCCAACCGTAGCGTACCGTATGTTTTCAGTATCAGTATTGGGTTGTGAGAGTTTTCGGGATCGGTATCGGTTGGTACCAATACCGTCCCAAGCTCATCCATGCTACATGGAATCACCCCATGTCCAACAAAAGGTCACTTGGGTGAAAGGAGTGCAGTTTATAGAAAATCTAAACCCTCCAAAGGTCAACTAACTGGTTGTGACATGCATCCCACCCTCTTTTCACCCACATTCCCGCGCTTCCGGCTAGCATTCAAGAAATCTGGTCCAAAGTTAAATCAAGACAAAAGGGTTCACATATTCCGAGTCAAATCTCACATGAGCCCTAGTTAACCATTCCTTACAACCTTAATAACATCAACTAAACATACAAGTCTAGTCCTAAAAGGTCAAACAAGTTAAATCTTACATTTGATCTAAACTTCTGATATCGATAACTGCATGCAGCTCTTTTCTAAGCATATCTAGCCGCTTTTAGAAAGTTATCAAACGGGCTGGCAGGAGGTAGCCTCATACTGTTCATTCCTGGACGAACCAACTCATCTTCACCGAGTATCTATACAAGAACAAGTCACAAATGATTAGTAGCAGTTGTGGAACGAGCAAAATTTCTGAAACCCAAAAAAATAAAGATCAAGAAACAATTTTATAAAGAGCTAAAGACTCACTTTCATGACTTTTGAATTCGGACTACAGTGAGTATCTGCTGACTTTGTATCGCCATTTGCATGTGAAAGCCAAGTAGAGAGCTTTTTTCTTGAATCGGTGCCAAGGGCTTCGCACTGGCCAGCCATGGCACTGAATGGAAGGGGAGAAGTTGAGACAGATGCTCCAGCCACTTGACCAGCTGCTTCTAGTGCCTAAGGGTCAAAGTTGCACGTACCGTTGGAATTTAGAAATATAGACGTCCCACAATGGGAAAATATGAAAATTTTACTTAAAAGGAGGTTTTAAAACAATAACATGTTCAATTTTCATTTCACTAGGGAACCATAAACCGTTAAAACCAACTAGCCACCAATATGGCCAAACCGAAGCAAGTCGGCCAGTTTGGCTGGTTTGAGACCCAAACAGTTCGGTTCATTTGGTTCAAAACGTTAAACAGCCAAACCGCTAAAATGAGCTGGTCCGGCTGACCCACTCAACTCGACCGTCTTGGTTTATCGTTTCCGAACCGTAATTAGCAGTTTGGCCAAGATTTTTCATCAAAACCGTACCATGAACACCCCTAATTTTCAGAGAAAGTAGGTAGTAGGTACAGCTATTTTGAAATCTTTCTATACAATTAAACTTGTAATTATTTATCTCACACGGTCACACCAGTTTTAAACAGAATGTGAAATATTGTCAGCAAAAAAAAAAATTAAAAGCTAAAAATACATGATTTAGAAATGTCAAATATCAGACATCATGTAGGAAGCATGGTTTAAAAAGGCTGTCTAAGGCTTACGCCTCGGCTAAGGCTATGAAAAAAAGCATTAGAGGCTTAGCCTCATCGGGGTTAATTGCAACCTAAGCCTCGGCATATCCGAGGCTTGCCAAGGCGGTGAGGCAAGGCGTTGAGGCTTAAGCCTCACCACATAGGTCAAAATTGGGTCTAGGTGGTGAAAATTGGTTCAAGTCGGGTCAAAATTGGGTCTAGGTGCGAGTTCCCACCTTAAAATCCAACCAAAACACACCTGCCCCTCTACTTCGATTCGACTTAGACTTAATTGATGACATCTATAGGGTGGCAGGCAAGGCTATGTCGTGATTACAACCACAAAATGATGAATTGTTCGATTCAATTGGTTGGATTAGAACAGAGGGAGAAGAGAGAAAAATCGTATATAAAAAGAGGTGGCATTAGGTTTTTTATTAACTTTTGGTATTTTTACATTTAACCCCCTCAATGTTCACTAGTTTACATTTGGTCACCAAACTTAAGTTAAAGATTAAAATGCTATTAAAACTATTTTATGATGTTTGTTTCATTAGTAAATTAGATTTTAAAATATTCATGATGTTTTGTTTTATATTATATTGTATTTTTATGATATACATATATATTTTTTGTTATTTTTAATAATGTTTTGAGGCTTATGCCTCGGTCCGCCTCGAGGCTTACGCCTCGTGAGGCCAACGGACAACGCCTCGAGGCCCGTTTCAGCCTTTTTAAACCTTGGTAGGAAGAAATACCGTAATGTTAGTATGACTCAAATTTTGCAAGATTATGGAACGATGGTGAGCAAATACAACTATTGTGTACCACCACTGAACAATCTACATTATAAATTTGCTTTGACGCTAATCAACAGTGAATGTCAATAATGTAGATGTGCCCAATAACCAATGTCATGGGGCAATACGGTAATTTCAACTTTTAAATATTTCTAAAAACATAAAATTTTGCTACTTTGATGGGCTGGATGATGTATTAACATGTGGTTAGAGATAAGGGAGAAAGACACTTACTGATTCAAGAAGTTGCCGGATGCTAATAACATGAGACATAGAGCTTTGTGTAGGAGATTTAGATATGAAGCGTGAGAGATCAGATACAGATGATTCACTGACCGCATCATCCTCAACTAACGAACTTGTAGGAAATTCCTGCAAAAAAACATCAAATTCTTAAAATCGTAAGCAAATAAAACAAAGCCTGCAAATAAAACAAAGCCCGGAAACAAAACAAGAATATTTAAAAATAGACTAAACAAATTGCATAAGGAATTTTAACAGGTTACCGTGTCAAAAGAAAGGGAATCTTTTGAATGAGCAACTCTATGAGACTGCTCCAAATGAAGCATTGATTCAGGACCGAACATTGCATCATCAGGCGTGAACGTTTCCAGCAACTGAATTCGCAGTTCTGCTGTCTCCATCTTATAAAAGTAGACGGACAAAAAAGCATAAATTAATCAATAAATAAATAAATAAATAAATAAAAGAACCATAAAAAATAACTAGAGTTGGGTAACGGGTAAAATGGGATCAGGCTAAAACAAGTCTTTTTTTTCGTTTGAGACAAACAGGAAGTTTTGGCCACAAACACTTTCTTGTCCATTTGTACATTTTTAATGAAGAAATTGTGTTAAGTATTGAGTTTGAGCAAATTGTATAGATCCGAAATCAACCCAATCATAATGACACTGTATATATCATGATCCATCAGAAATAGTACCTGAGTCATATTAGATAATTTTTGGACTAAAATATCAACAATGGTCGTATAAGACCTGGACATCTTGCGTTGCAACTCAACAAGCAAAGCAGCAGCCGTTTTATTATCACGGTCAGAAGAATATTCTTTTACATCTGCCTCAAGCTTTACATAAACTTGGAAGTCATCACTGATACCCAAGTAATTATCAACCTGAAATAAAACAATTATCGAGGAAACTTACAAACAAATGTTCAAAAGCACAGATATTTCTGTAAACGCACACCGGCTAAAGTGCAAACTTACATCTGATTTAAGCAATGGCTTGAGTACATCAGCAATATCAGAAATCTGATACATCTTGGCTGCAAACATCAGCATTGAGGTTGATAATGTAAGAAGTGATCGTTGGTGTGCTGGACATAATGTTCCTGGTCAATAGCAAAAACAAGTTGAGAACATGAACATTTTATGGAATCCATGGATACAATTTCTCCAATATTTATATGCAGCTTCACATACCATTGATATGATCCAATGATGTCTTCAAAAGTGATAGAGGAAGTTGAAAGATGCGAACGACAAGATTGTCATTGGGATTCTGCAACAATATGTCAATGAAAATTTAGCGTGCGAAATGAAATTTACATGTCAACAAAGAATGAGATTATGAAGCAAATAAAATATGTTTGTCTTACGCAAAGCCGCAAGGATATGAGTGTTAAGCAGAATGAATAAGCTAGAGCTTCAATGTTTTGAAGAGTGTTATCAGAAAGATTGGCTTGTATCCAGAAGGCAGACAGTAATTGTGTTATTTGATCCTCATTAAACTTCATAACGGATGATTCCTGTTACAACCCAAATTAAAAAATAAGAAGAAATTATTTTGTGCTAAGTTAACAGTTGCAGTTTTCAAGGACAGAACAAGTGATGCAGTAAAAAAAAGTTATCACTCTACTAACAATAAAGATTAATAAGCCAAGACGAATTTGGCACATTTACTGATGATAGGGGGTCAAAACGGGTTGTGTTTTATCTAAAACAGGTCAAATAAACAGATAGTGAAATGGTGAAAGGGTCAGTACTCAATATGGGTTAAAGGTCGCCCAAAGTTTAACTTGTATGCATGCAGATTGCAGATACGACCTCCAAAATTATTTTTAATTTCTTATTGAAGAACTTAGATTATCACTGTAATGATGTTGCTTCTATAATCAACAAACACATTAAACACTTTTTTTACATTAAAAATTGTAGAACGACGTGCTTATAGGACAACCCATTTCAACCGGTCACCAATGCTGAAATGCTGAAAAAGGACAGGTGCTTACCGCATTAGACAAGGCCATTTCGCCAGCGGTAATGGAACTTATTTTCTGAAAATTAGGGGATTTTTTGTGGCCCCAAACATTTTTCCTTTCTGCCTCGGCGTTTTCCTTTTCCACCTGAATAGAATCCTCACTTTTTTCGACTCCTGATCCATCTTTTTCTCTCTGAAGCTTATTGAGTAAAGATGTAACCATTGCAAACACGGACGCACTATCAGAACTCCATCTCCTTGTTTGGTTAGAAGCATCATGTCTCAAGTGGTTAGAATTTGGAATGAGAAGCACCGAAAAAATTTGATGTCCACTCAAACGTATTTCAACATCCGGATGCAACATTAACTTTATAAGCTGGAGAAGAAGAACCTCCGGAAACACCTGGTACATAACAGATATTTAAAAAAATATATGAATTTGTTTACTATAAAATAAATTATTGGATATATGAGACACCTTATATTACCTGTTGTACATTTGAGGAAACCGAAGCAACAACAATCATGTGGGCAAGAATAATCATTGATCCAGTAGTTGCCCGGGCAACGATACTACTAGGAGGCAGATTCTCCAGCGTTGTTGACATTACATCAAACAGTGGACGCGAATCAGCAATCTAACAAAAATATCATAAGAACCGAAATCAGAACTTCATAACGTAAAGAAAGTAATATGACCCAAGTCAAATTATTGGAAAATAAACATACCCCTTTGGCTATTTCGAGTAAGCAATCTTCTATTGAAGATTGAAGTAACATATTCAATGACTCGTTTTCACGGACTGATTCAACGGTTGCCTGAAGGCTTTTCCTCAAATGCCTGCAGAGATCACTGACGTATCCAATATCTTTGAGCGCAACCTCAGACCTAACTTGCCTAGCCAAAGCTGTAGTAGTCTGTATGACATGCGACTTCAATTCAGGATCATGCACCACGTTTTTGTGGTCCAGATGGTGAACAACTGAAGCCAATATCAACTGCTTGTTCTCTGTAACATGAAAAATCATATCGAACTCAAGAAACATATAAGTAAACAAATTTGAGGTAAATGCAAATAAACCAACGTACCTGGGCTCTCTACAAAGTAAGCCATATCAGATAAAACGAGCAAGCCTAACCCATGAGACGGAACCCATTGTTTGTTAGTATCAAAATAGACAAACATCGGGTCCAGTATTCTACGCATTGTTGTGCTTTCCTTAGCAAGTTCGACCATTCTTTGAATGCAAATTTGAGCCCATATTTTTGGTGTCTCGGCCTCTTCTCTGTAGCATATGCAAATAAACAACAATGACATAAAATAAAATCGATCCAAACATGGTCTTGAAGTAAAATATCGTTATTTTTAACCTGGTCAAATGGGAAGGATCTTTCTTTTCTGTTCGCGGTTTTACAGACATGTTGCTTGAATCAGTTTCATTCATAGCCCCCTTCCCCTCACATCTAACCACTTCATCCACCCAATTATGATGTGCTTCCCCGCGATCATCATCTTGGCCAGCGTTGGTATTCGGCTCATAGTTACTCAAAATCACATGTACAATCTGCATTTTTATAGTTCAAAATAAAATCTTACATTCCCACGTGTGGATTCTATTTTAGTTGCTAGAAAAAAATATAAAGTGATTGAAATAGACGAACCTCATCAAAATCAGCAAATATGTGCGAGAACTCTGTCATAAACCAAATCTACAAGAAACATTAAACAAAGTTATATAGAGCCAGCGAGAAGAGCATTCCAGTCCTGATTTAAGGATATTTAGGTTCGGAGAATATCACATTTGTTAATCACATGACATACCATGGCTGAAAGGCATTGCAAGCTTGCTGCCCTTAATTGTGTCTTTTCATCTTCTTCTTCAGGTTTACGGGCTAGCATGCAAAGCTTTTGTACTAGATTTTCAAGATTATATGTGTAAGTTCCATCCACCTATATAGCACCAAGTCTAACGTAAGAGGACTTATGAAAGTAGCAAATCCCGTTACCACAATAATCAACTGCGATTATTATTAATAAAGGTGCCAATTTCGACCCATTTACTAATGAATACGGCACGTGAATCAAATGAGTAAGGACAAGAAATTAAATCAAAAACGGGTTGAAATGCAACCAATGTCTTTTTAAGGCATAAAACCTTCGCAATCATTTTAATTATAAAACTATATTCAGACTGTAGTAACCTTTGACCCGCCCATTTTGTCACTTCTATGATTATTCAACTTCAACTTATCAAAATGGTACGATGACATTTACAATCTGTCTTTCATTGTCCACAAGCAGAAACTGAAATGGCTCACCTGACTATAGATAAATTTAACAAGAGTCTGACATCCAATTATCTGGACTGTATCGCGTTTTGCATCATCCAAAAGTTCAACTGAAACATTCATCAGGTTGACCGCAAAGTATGCCCTGAACATTTAGTAATAACAAATCACCATTATTTCAAATTATACTATTAACAACACTTTCAACTTATAATACAAGTTAATTAGACAAAAAATAGAATAAACAACTTACATTTGCTCTTTGCACATGCAAATCAACTTGCTATACACCTCTGTAATAACAGTAACCAGATGCACATGATCTAACCGCAACTCTTTGTAGCATCTTTCTTCAAGATACTTTGCAATCTGTATATAACAAAAGGTTTTTAATGATACGTGAACACTGATTATTTCTGCCATTAACAGGCTCAGTTTCAAAAAGAATGAGACACACCAAGGCGATATGGTCCAGAGCTGAGGCGCTAGGAACAAAGTGCAAAAGTGCACCGCTTCATGTACACGAGGTGCAAGGTATTTAGGTATTTAGGTATTTATATAAATATTTTTATATTTTTCATACGTTCCTATGGTCACTTACTTAAAACTTAGATATAAATATCTATGATAAATGATTTAATATATTGATAGTCTATATTTACAACCTAAAAGCTATATGTACAACATCCTGATGCACAAAATACTCCAATGTACAAGAGCCGCGCCTCAAGCCTTATTTTCCTACGCCTTAGGTGCGCCTTTTGTACGCCGATGGCCTCCAACGTTTTGAAGCTCAAAGACTTCCGCCTAAGCGCGCCTCAAGCGCGCTTTTTAAAACACAGTTAATAGGCTAATCAAGATGATACAAAACAAATCCGGTCACTAACCTTCGGGATACGAAAAGGGTTCTTTGCAGCATATTCACACAACTTTGCGATCTTCCGATCATTAGGAGAATCACCCTGCACCCAAAATAAAGCTACAGTCTCCCGAAAACTAAATTAAACAAAATGGTTTCATACATTCACAGACAATCAAACAAGTATGTATATAAACACTAACAGGTGATTTGGGGAAGATCTCAGCAAGCAGTTTCTTATATCTCTTAACCGGTTGCCGAGACCGCGATCGCAGAGCCGGACAACAAACACACATGTTCACACATGCTGGGAATAACTTCCTTGAAATCACACCCATCTTCCTGCACAATTCACTCATCCATAAAATATATTAAAATAAACCCTAAATGTAGAAAAATATTAAAAAAAAAAAAAAAAAAAAAGTAAAATTCGCATCTACATTTTTAAAAAGTTTATTCTTGTCTTGGACGGCAAAGTAAACTAAATCAAAATACAAATTTGAGAAAGAAAAAAAAAGCCCAACAGTAAAGTTCACTAATTTCACAACCCAGAAGCTCAAATTTGAAGAAACATACACACATTTATATGATTTCTTACAAAATCAAGACTTATGTAACCAACCCAGAAGCACAAAGTACACAAACCCCATATACATTTAAATATATTGAAGCAACCCAGAAGCTCAAATTAAAAAAAAAAAAAAAAAAACAGTACACATTTACTAATTTTGTATAAATTCAACACATATGGAACCAAACCCAGACTAATTATTTTTAAAAAAATAGCAAAAACTACCTTCAAGCAAGAACAGAAGGAGAAGGAGATTTGTGGGTGTTTTGAATGGGGATAGATTGGGAGTGAAATTAATATTAATATTATTAAATTTGAAAAAATGGAAAGGGGGGTTAAGGGGGTCAGAGGAGGCGTACGTTAGTCACGTGGGAGGACAGGGGGAGTGAGAGTAATAGAAGAGAGAAGGAGGAAGCTTTTTGTCAGATTCCTAGGAGACTGGAAAGAAAAAAGAACTCAAATTATTATGTTTTTTGCTTTTTAGTATTTTTTATAAAGTTTTTTTCTTGTTTTGGGACCTATGGTTTGAATTTTGTACCACTAGACAGCTATTTGTTTTTTTTAAATCTTTGGATTTTGTTTCCCTCTATGGTCTGTTTTTTATGCTACCTTATTGGTGTTATTTGTTTTTTATATATTTTTCTGCTATAATTTATTACCATGTGATAATGAGTAGTCATTGTTGATGTGTGATATTCTCCGTGAGTTGAAAGGCTCGATCTATTCTCGTCTTCCTGTTTTTATTTTTATGAGGTTGTATGAAAGTCTGAGAAAAGTAACTCTAAATGTATCGATATGGTCATAGTGAGGCGTTTTGAAGTAGGGGTGAACATGGACATCTGGTGGATGAAGTGTTGGGATTTGTGTTGGAGGGTTTTGGTTTGGTTTTTTTTTTTTTTTTTTTTGTGTTTTGAAGTGTTTTTTTATGTTTTTTTTATTTAATTGTAGTAATATATTTTTTTAACAAAAACAAAATAATAACTCTAATCAAACTATCATTAATCAAAATGAAAATTTTATTTTTCTAGATTCTACCCTAGAACCAGCTATGTGTTATACTTGTTGATCACACCTTTAGAATGTGAAGCTGAAACAACTTATGTCATGATCAAGAACATTCCAAACAAGATACATGTAATAATAGTTTTCCTAATGAAACTCGAGTTGTTATCTCTGCTATTCAGTACTTCCGTGATAGATACAACATTCATCTTCGTTATCCTTTGCTTCACGTAATAAGTTTCGAGATATTATTCCTTTACATCATGATGATCGTTCCACTTCTGTAATGATCAGGAACATTCCAAATAACTGTTCAGATATGGATCATTTGATTAGAAAATATATTCTCAAACAATTCCTAACAATTGTTCAGTTATGGATCTTTTATTTAATTGTTATAATATTTTTTTAAGGAAAACAAAGTAATAACCTAATCAAGCTATCATTAACTAAAATGAAATTAATAAAGACCTTAATCTGCAATAAATTAATGAAGACCTTGATCTGCAATATTTAAAAATTATCATTTCTTGACATTCTTGATGACAGAGAGGAACACTTTCTTCTTTTGTTCTACAATCTTTGTTAGTTGTTAATGTTGTTCTAGTTTTTTCTACTTTTAGAAAGGTTTGAGACAGAAGGTGGTTGTACTCGAATCTCAGTTAGTCTAAAATGTTACTAAAATGTGAAGACCTTGATCTTCGAATGCGGTATGCGCGTTAAATTTCATTAAACAAGCGAAAAAGACGAATTTGTCAAACTTTGTAGATGCCTATATTCTGCGGGAGGTGAGTTGGCAATCTCCACTTGGAGTCTAAAGCTTCGCGTGTCATCTTGGTCGAACTCATGACTTGGTTGCAACATTCGTCTCCCAACTATATCACTCCTGTTGAGAGACCCCGCAAGGCTGCTTCTGTAGCTCTAATGTCATAATATTCAATAAACTTATGGTCCATTTTTTATGGCGTTTCCCTTATCTGTTATCGCTTATAATATGTACCAAACTTACAAATATTTATTGACGAAAAAATTTTAGTTTCTTACTGGCATTGTAAATAAGGATATTAGCGGGGAAACTATTACCTTTCTAACCTCATCATATGCGCCAAAGATTTGAAGTAGATCGTCACACGAAACCGACGGGTCTAAACTAAAAACAACCAATGTTCCTTGATTTAAATCTTTGTCACGCACACATACCAGTTCAAGCAACAAGAATATCATAATAAGATATCATCATAAAGCCCATGTGTTCACCTGCATTGCACGGTGTTCTAATTGCATAATCTTTAAGCAAATAATTGGCTTCTACAGATTGATGATAGTCATTTTTGGCATTGTAAAGCGATCATTACCATTCCTCATTGTTTATCCCCATCATTCCTCCATCACTATTCAGACACATTATAAAAACACACACCATCAACACCCACCCCACATGTCACACCCCGCCTAGGCGGAAACACGGGATGTAATCACAAAAGGTTTTCAAGCACAAGATTTGAGCAAACATTCCATTTTATTTAATAATAAAAGTACGGAACTTGTTCGACGAGTACAATCATCACAAAACATTGTCTAAAACCATACATAGGACAATAGGTTTTGAAAACACAAATAGTGATAACAGTGAATGAATGCCCAAACGTATCCCAAGTTCCATCCATAGCTTAGTTACCTGAAAAACATGCATAAAAACACAAGTTAAATCTGACAAAAAACGCAAGCTATATCTGACAAAAAAACGCAAGTTATACATGATAAAACGCAAGTTATACATGATTAAACACAAGTTATATTAGATAAAATGCAAATTATACCTGATAAAAAGAGGCTAGTTATATATGACAAAAAACGCAAGTTATCAACCCAACAATTTAAAAAAAAAAGTATAGCAATAGAGTCTGCAAATGAAAGAGGATAAAATGCTTGTTTTATGGTGTATTTTTTTTTAAATAATGTCGTATGAAATAGTTATGGACGTTTAAAAAATGAGGGTGGAACTCAACAATTATAGGTTATACCTATTTTGCCCTTCCTCTTCTCTTTTAGAAACTCAATGTATACTTTTCCCATTTTAATCTCACCCATTGATTTATTTTGATCAAAAGCCCAAAATCCTTCTTATCCTTTTTATGTTAACATATTTTTTATCGTAAACTTTCTCTCCTACATTTTATCATGAGACATATACATTTTATCAATGTTATAACAATCATGGATCATATTCATGGAAATAAGCTAATTGTTTTACATTTGCATATTACAATCATTTGTTAATGAAAGCATCTTGCCTTTTCTTTAGTCTCTTGAATACATTCAACAGCACTTTATTCTTGTGTTCATAGTTGTCAAAACTTTCTGCATATCCAACAATTTCACCCCTTGCCATGTTGTACTCAGAAAGTATTATCTTGGTGCAATACTTTCGTCGTAATGCTCTAATCTGCTTATTTTGTTCTTCTCCTTCGATTGGTACTAAAATATTTTCACGTTGTTGCGTGTTAGCCTTTCATTCATGCACACCTCCCGGTTAAGATATCGTGACTTTAATGCTGTGGCAGAGTGTTTTTCTCTCTTTGGTCGCCCCTTTTATTCTACTTCTTTTCCTTTTTCTTCAATTGATTGACTTGTAGGGGATGTAGGTTTTGCACTTGTTTGAGCTTTCGGTGTCTCCATTTCTGGTTCTAGATCAACTTGACATAATGGAATTTTTGTTATAACATTTTCTATATCAATATCTTTATCTACTAATTCATCAGTTTTATCCCCTACAACATCACCCTTGTTCTTCCCTGCATTTTCATCTTCATCTTCAACTAGCAAATCATCACTTTTACCTTCAACATCTTCATCAATCTTCTTCCTTTCAATATAAGCTTTTTCTTCAACCACTAATTCCTCACTGGAATTATCATCCTTCTTCTCAGTGGTATTATCAACATTCTCCCCACTAGCATTATGATCCTTCTCCCCACTGGTACTGGTATTATCAACCTTCTCCCCATCATCCTTATCCCCACCGACATTATCATCTTTCAACATCTCTACCTCAATTTCCATTTTATCGTCTAAACCATACCCTTACCTTCTTACACACAACATCCCATTTGTTACTTCTCTCTAACAACTTAGGAATCCAAAAATATTTACTTCTTATTTTTCGAACCACATCATCCATTTCTTTCTCAATTTCTTTATATCTTGTAACATTCATATCCATTCTTGATATCCAAGCCTGAAAGAAGATAAAAAAATAAGTTGCGTTTTAATTTTTTATGCTTGCGTTTTACCACAAAAAAAAAACATCTAATATTTTTAAGGTTAATAACTTGCGTTTTAATTTATTGTGCTTTGTGTTTTATCTGTCTGGCTTTTTTTGATTGTTCATCCTCTTCAGCTTCTGTCCCCAAATCCATTTCATACCAGGGTGCATCATCTTCAACTTCATCATCAAACAATTGACATTCCTCCTCATACTCAAAAAACTTTTTACTGATTGAAGTTTTAACAGGCCGTAATGTGTAATCATCCTCCAAACTCAAATTTTCTTGTATTTCTTGTTTAAGTATTAACAGTAACGCATTCACAACTTCATTCACATAATCATGCCTAACTTCATTCACATCCTCTTTTTTTCTCAGCATCTACATACTCATTACCTATAAAAGGACCATTGTTATATACATATTCTTCCATTTCAGTCACCATGGCTGATGTTATGTAACCGATGGCCGGTGTCCTGATTTCGACCTCTGATTTGTGTCTTTTGTGGAACTCATGTGTGTAGAGAATCTGTGACATGTTTCATAAGATGCAAATATGATTAAATAATTGCGTTAGAATGTTTTAAGTAGTAAATTAGATCGTATTTTGATGTTACTTAATGTTAGCAAGGCTATAGGACCATTATACATTTCCTTATAACCTTTCATGCAGCTTTGGTCATTTTTAAACATTCAACCATGTAGGAACACCAATTCATATTTGCAATTTCACCTTCATCCTCAATCCCCTTCAAGAATCTTTGATTTATAGTTGTTGAGTTGGTTATTTCTCCAAAAATTGTGTTCCAAACCACCAAAAAAAAAAATAAGTTTAAACAGTCGCCCACCGTTTTGATTGTTTTCTATTAATCTCAGGACATTCCCAACTGTTACTTTGCTCGATGGAAATTGATTATTGAATTCATCAAATGTTGTATTAGAGCCTTTCCTCAACATATTCTTCTCTGTCACTGTTATTGAATTCATCAAACGGGCGGATGGACGCTAGACGATCCGTTGACGTAAAACGGGCGGGTGGACGCCAGACGATGCCTGTTTTGGTTGGACGATGATATGATATTTATGATGTTTTGATACCATAACCCTTCAAAAAAAAAAAAAAAAAAAAAAAAAAAACAACTGTGACAAAACCTCAAAGCACAAGAGGTTTTTTTTATCAATTTACAAAGAGTGAAAATCATACTATAGAAAACTATGGCCAAACTTTAACATTCAAAAGTTTTATGATCAATTTATAAAACATGAAAACTATATACAGATGTTTTGTGGCGAATCTAGTATTGTGACCAATCATCCAATATATGAGTTGCAAACTTTTAACCCGTCACCAGAGGCGGATCTACCTTACGAGGACGGTGGGCCTGTGCCCACCGTACCATCGGTGGCGGTCAATGACTCTCCAGCGGCCAAATTTTCCTATCACGAAGTACTTGTTAGAAAATGTTATTACAGTTGAACCTTCTTGTTTTTTAAGCATATAGATTTAAAAGAAAATAAACAGTAGAGCGAAGGTCCAGCATCAACATCTTTAACTCTGGAGGAAGTGGTTTCTTACTTTAGGTTAAAAATGAAAGAGAAATTTGTATATCTATTTAATTTAATAAGGGCTTTTTTTCAGTAATGGACATGTGTTGTTTTACATCTATTAGGCCTAATGGGAAAGTTCATTCATCCTTCATCTTTATGTGAACACTAGGGATATGTCATCAGCCTTTGATTTTTTTTTTTTAGTGTGGAAAACTGGAAATAACTAGTACTTCATATGCACTGACTGGTCAACTGATAAAGTTCAAGCAAGTTTAGTTTTTTACTGTATTTTATTTATATACAATATAGAATATATCGTTTAATTTTAAACTTTTTTAATGCTTCTTAGCGTATATGTTTTTTCCTGTTTTATAATTAAGCTAGTTTAATTTAGAACTTATTCTTAGTTATTTATCATTATTTTATTTGTCATATAAATTTTAAAAATGCTCCACCTTCATCTTTAGTAGACCCGTATTATGCTCCCTTACAAAAATTTGTGTTTTATATACTTATAGAGTAATAGGTAAATTTGTTATGTTAATTTACATTTTTTTATCTGTGAACATATTATATTAACATTTCATTTTTTTCCCGTCCTATTTTACTTGACTCATATTGTGCCCCCCGTGCCAGAAATTTCTGTATCCGCCAGTGCCCGTCACACATATTGCCACACCTCTACAAGGAAGATTGAAATTTCTAATGTAGTTGAAAATGAGCGTGTCCCAGGACTAAATTAAGAAGTCAAAGTACATGAACACCAACGGTCACAAACAAGGTTGCAAAAGTCGCTAGACGGTGCCAACTTGGTTGACTAAGGAGTCGCGAGTACTTGGCCATAGAAGGGGAGTACTCGGAGATGAGATGACTCGTCGGGTACTCGGCCTAGACGGGAAGTACTCGGGGATTACTCGTTGAGTAATCGGCGCATAGGGCAAGATTTTTACAACCATGGACTCACAAACCGAGGATTGCTTTCAGAATGGTAAAAACATATGATAGATATCACCCCATCAATCGCTAAGCTTGTTACATCATTAAAAATGTTCATAAAAGTTAGATGATGTGGTTGATGATGATGATATTAAGGTTGACTAGACAAATAGAATCTTAAACTCCATCGGTATCTGTAATATGTGCATTAACTGGTCACGAAGTCGATTTGAGACAGTTATCACAGGGATTAGATCCATTTTTGCACACTCGCGCGTTAAATGATTCCCCAAAGTGCTCCAGTAACATCTGTCTACGGCATTTTGTCTGCAAATTTCACAGACGCGTTATTCTAATTAGATTTTAACAGAATTTCTAGGCCAAACCGGTAAATACAGATTTTGATAAAGGCAAGCCAAACGGGCTGGGTTCAACTCGGTTTTCCAAACCCTAAACTGGCCAATGTGAACTGGTCTGGTTGATTTCAACGGTTTTTGAACACCCCTAAAGCGCATATAAGTAAATTGCAAAAGCACATGAAATTCGGCAAGAATATGTATATGCTTAATTACCTTGTTTTCACAATACTGTTGCATTTTACGAGCTTGTTCCATTGCTGGCTTAAAACTCTCTTTTCTACTACCTCCGCCTCGTAACATGCATACAATCCTGCTAAAATCTTTTTTCTGATACAAAGCAACACATTCTGAAGGGAGATTGTCTCTTCCCGCCCTTCCAGATTCCTGATAATAGCTTTCAATCGACTTGGACAGGGTATTGTGAATCACAAACCGCTGAAAATAAATTGTATTTGTCAAATATAAAAAATAACCAACAAAGAAACATATACACCTAGTTAAAAACATACTAGTTCGTTATAAACACTCACATACATGTATGTATAATGCATATAGCTGTAGTATGAGGAACTAATTATTAAACTGACCGAATTGGACACTTTTTTGTTCAAGTATTCAATTTTTTAAGCAATAAACTATAAACTATTTTCTATAAAAAAATGTATATAATTCTAAGATTATATATTTATAGCATTAGTAACAATAAACATGTTGGTGAAAATAGGGAGATAAACAAGTAACAATCATATTTCTTAAATAATCAATTATGTTATGACATGTATGAGACCGATTACTGCGTATCAAACCCTAAACAATCAGATAACAAAATCCACTTTATTAAGTTACAATAACGGAATAGTTAGTTTCATAACAAAAGTTTGAACACCACCTATGTTTCTTTGTGATATGGAAATGATGTAACGTATATTTGGTAAACTTAATAGAAAAGTGTAGACTTACAACATCAGGCTTGTCTATTCCCATACCAAAGGCGATAGTGGCACACACCACATGCACCTCCCCTGAATGCCATTTCTGCTGGACTGTCATCCTCTGACGAGCAGACAAACCAGCATGATAATACACCGTTTTAATCTTGCATTTCTCGTTTAGAAACTTAGAAACTTCCACACACTCGTTTTTTGAAAGACAGTATACGATCCCAGATGAATTTTTGAACCGATCAGACAGTAGCTTTCCAAGCTGTTTTAATGGTTCTTTGCTTTTCTCAATCACTTCATACTTTAAATTTGGTCTATCGAAGCTTGTTTCTAGAACAAGAGCATGCGGGATTCTTAAAGCTTTCAAAATGTCCTGCATAAAATAGTCAGACATACTGAAACATCAGTGTTGCACATAACAACACATAAAGGTGGCAAGATGTGTAGGTTGAGTGACGGGTCAAAACAAACAGATCATATTTTAGTATATGTCTTAATGGGCAAGGCTCCACGTACACTTTTTTGTCCATTGTATATGAATTAATGCATTACTTATGATTTAAAAGCAAAATTACTACAATAATAATATAAATCTTCGAATAAATCAAGATAGAAGATTGTATACTTTGGGCGAAGCACAACCCAAATTTATCCATTCTTAAGTAAACATAATTGCCACCTCTAAAAGCATAAAGCCAAATGAGCAATAATACCTTACGAACTGCCTCTGTCGCAGTAGCCGTCAACGCCATTACCGGAACATCTGGAAAATTCTGCTTAAGACACCCCAATACTCTATAATCTGGACGGAAGTCATGTCCCCATTGGCTGATGAACAAACATGAGATGTTTCATGTTTATACGTATGTATGCTTTTCGAAAAGAAAAGGAAAAGCATATATAATCAATCAATTAGTCAAACGCTCAGAAGAAGAGGTATAACAAAAACAGGGTTGTACCTCACACAGTGTGCCTCATCAACGACAAATCCAGCTAGTTGTCCCTGTAACAATGTTTAACAACATCATTTGAATTTCTCTTTGTTTTTTCATATCTTGCACAAATCAAGAAACAAACCTTGCGGTGTAATGATTTTAAGGTGTCTTGAAATGAGAGGTTACCAGCAATCCTTTCAGGAGTAACATACAAAAGTTTGCATGATGGTCTTTCTCTCCTAAAACATGAAAGAACCGTATGGTGTTTAATATTTATAAACTATAAAATATAATATCTATCAAAGGATAGCAATAAAAATAAGTAGTAACTAATAGTGAAGTTAAGCCACTTGAAAACCAATATGTTGTCTCTAAGTTGAATATATAGTTTCAATGACAGAAAACAAACTCAAACATGACAAAAAATAAAGGCCTTACCTTAACTCTTCGAGTACAACAGATGCTTGGGAAGTAGTCTGTTGTGAATTTAAAAAAGTTGATGGTACTCCAAACTTGAGGTTTAAAGTGATTATTTGGTCCTGAATGAGAGACAGTAGAGGGGAGATAACAATGGTAACACCTGGCTGCATTGTTGCTGGTAGCTGCACGATACAAATTTCGGGTGTAATTTATAAATTTGCCGACGACTCAAATGAAATAACATTATAGAACTATCGAATACAAAAATAGGCAAGTATATAAACAATAACCTGGTAACATAGACTTTTACCACCACCGGTGGGCATAAGAATGAAGCAATCACGTTTCTCCACAAAAGCTTTACAAGCCTGATGTTGTAAGGGACGGAATGTCTTATTACCGAATATCACAACGTTTGCCAGTTCAAGATCATCTAATGATTTCAACTCTTCATAGCTAAGAGTTCCAGTTCCGGTTCCAACATTTAAAGGCGTTTCGCTAGTCTTCTTACCAAAAAAGGACAAAACTGAAGTTTGTGCTGTTTTGATCTTGCCATCCTACAACAAATAGCAAACAAATCAATGTCCATGCACCTACATGGTAGACAGTGTTTCTCTACAAAGCTATTATATTCTAGAAAAACTTAGTTATAGTAACATAATAACATTTTATATATTTTGTTCATGAATCCCTCCCAGATCACATCTTTGTCTCTTTGTTAAAAGAATAGTTGTTGGTTGTTATAACTAAGCATAAGTACAACATTAGAATCATAATTGTAAGTCACTACCTTTAAACTATTGGAGTGTTTGGATGTCGGTTTTAAAAGTGATTATGTTTAAGTGTTTGGCTGTGTTCTCCTAAAGTTGTAAAACTAGGTAACTAAATGTTT
This sequence comes from Ambrosia x helenae, assembly GCA_030844895.1. Lineage (NCBI taxonomy): Eukaryota > Viridiplantae > Streptophyta > Magnoliopsida > Asterales > Asteraceae > Ambrosia > Ambrosia x helenae. Next base: position 78,134,927 of record CM061230.1, read on the forward strand.
AAGTGTTTGGCAAATTTATATTACTTAAGGAATCGATAAACAAAATTACAAAAAAGACATTTTTGTGAAAATAAAATGAGAGTTACAAGCCTCTGAAAATAGTTAAAACAATTGGTAAATCAGTATCTTAATTTACTATTAAATAATGAGTTCTTTTGCAGCTGGTGTGAAACTGCGTATTTAACCCTAAAAGAGTCGCACAACCAAAAGCATTATCCATTCATCCGAACATCAAAAACTGATTATCGTGACTTCAAGTCACAATAATCCAATACTCAGTTCTACTCCAAAAGTCCAAACGCCCCTTAAGCCAAACACATAAGAAAAGCATTCTTTTACATGACCCCAATACGATGTAACAGTAAAAGAGGTGTTAATGATACATAAAATGATTAAAGAGTATGATAAACTAGTATCTTTCACCTTATTTTTCAAAGTGTTTTCCTCTAAATGTGGACGCGTCTGACTGTTATTATAACGAGATGCAGAGTGTGTGGCTTTTACATCCTTCTTGCTTGAAATAACAAAGTCGGGGTCTTCATCTTCACTTGTAGAATCCAAATGCATAAAGTTTTGATGTTTCTGAACGTCTTCAGGTGAGTCCTTTACTACATGGACAAAAGGTTCCTCAATATCATCATCATCAACAATTGCATTGTGCTTCACTGAGTCCTTGTTAAACATGTCGGCCAACGTCCCACAAGCTTCCGTTTCCAAAGTTTGTAAATCATCCCAATCCTCAGTATCTTGCATAGTTTCAGCAAGTGATGCAAGAAAATCATCACCACAATGCTCCACAGTAATAAAGTCCGACCCATCATCACCTATGCCAACAATTTAGAATATAAATCCATTCTACTATTGAACTAAGTGTTCACATCCTTAAAGCCCAATCATACTTGATCTCTTTTTGCTAATTATTTTAAGATCAACAACTATTTTTCTTCAGGAAAGAACAAAGAGAAACATACAAATCGAAGAAACATATACCAATGACGTGTCATACAAACCCTATGGCATAGAGAAAATGGTAATTCGGATCGTATAACTTTACATCATACAGGCCCTAGTGTTTTTATGCAGGGCGTATGAGTTGGTGTCGTCAAATTATAGAGCCCCTATGAATATATGATGTGGTACACTTACGCAAAAGTGACTGACGTGACCACTTACAAAGTCGTACGGCCCGTGCAATGACATCATTCTGGTGTCTGTACGGCATCACTTGTGTATCTATAGCCAGCAATGATGGCAAAAAAAACCGGTTTGGGAAGTGAAACCGGCAAACCAACCCAAACCAAAATCGGTACACAAACCGGTTCGGACCCTAAACAGTGGAACCGAAACTGTTTTAGGAAAAAAAAAACGATTTTGGCCATACACACAAATAAAGTTATGTTTTCTTTTTATTGTTTTTCAATCTTCTTGTTTTACAAAATCTAAAAATCAATAAAAGTTTAATTTTACGTAGTTTATACAATTTTAAAAGGTGCGTACATGAACAGGCATGGAACCAAAACCGCATGAAAAACCAACTCTGAAACCAGCCAAACCAGTGTAGAACCGAACCGAAACCAACCCCAAAACGAAAACGGAATCAATACTCCATGGCATCAGCAGTTACAAACCTAGCATTCAAACTAACAGTTAAAAAATTATTCTGTGGTACATAACTTAATAACCTAACACAAAATCCTGCAAACAGAACAATCTACTATACGAATAGGGCAATGTAATGAATATCTAGGGTTTTAACTAAAAAATAAAACATATTATATAAAATAGGGGTTATCTATACCATAGAGATGAACAAGACGATCTAAGCAGAGGCGAGCAGATTTTTCTTCGAATCCGAACTCTATAGCCAAACTTATTAGTCTTGCCTTCTCCATCTCTAGATTGTCCGCCATCTCTGTACAGCCTACACTCAAGCCTTCCCGCGCTTCTTGGTTTTATAACTTTCACAATGAACTGTGTTATTTGTAATTTAACAAGGATGGTCCATGACGTTTATCAAAGTAACATTTTTAGTCCCTATCTTTTAGAAATTAACTTGGTGTTCTTGGTTTGCTCGGTTGTTACACGGATAGTCCTTGAAATGGATGATCTTGTTTTATATGTTTTTTTTAACTGTATCTTGTTTTATATGTTATTATATGTTAAGTCCACCTGAAATGACAAACTTAGTCTTTATAGTTAGAAAAACAATAAAAAATTATTTACTCTCGACAATTCGTGTCTTAACAGGTTTAACATGTCACTGGCGACGCGAACAACAAAAGTTCTAAACTTGAACAACATTTTTTAACTACTTTATATCATATGTTTATAACACAGTTATATGTTTTATGTACCGATAAAGAGATATGATGAATCATATCATTCTAATTCTATTTATTTTTAAAAAACTAAAATTTCACATAGTGTACTGTTTAGTCAACAGGTCTAATCGTGTCTTATACAGGTTACCTATTGTCAGCCATACTCTTAGTTTAGTTATGGGACCCATCCATAACCTACTTATATATCTTCAAACTCCACCCTCCACCTACTTCATGTTCAACCTCTATCCACCACCATCAACAACCTCCACCCTTAAACATCCACATATAGTGCATACTACACATTTTTTGTCTAAGAATATTGATAACGAATAAATCACTTTCTTCTCTAACACTATGTTCCTAAGTTTCATTTATCGAAGAAAAAGAAAGGATATCAAGGAAAATTCGTGTTCCACATTTTTTTAGAAGAGAAAGGGATGTAAATGGAAGGAAAATTTGGGCTTATTTCCTGTCATCCTTCTAAATTGGAGATATTTAGAGGGAAATGATTTTTTTAACATAAAATTCTTACTTTTCTTTTCATTTTCTTCAAACTCGAGAACACAGTATTTAATTAAACATTTTCTTTCCACTCCTTAATTCCCTTTCTTTTCTTTTCCTTCGCTTATTAAACTCAGGAACACAACGTAATAGAACCCTAGAAATGCCCCCCCCCTAAGAGCACTCACAATAGGTTCATCATCCCTCATCCACTCACAACCACCTATTACACTAAAAATCATTAACGTATCTCTTTCCTCCATTCACAACCACTTTCAATAAATATTAAAAAATAAATACAGGAAAACCTTTTTCCCCAAAATATTCCTAAATATCCTCAAATATACCAGTAAACAGTATGTTTCTCATTTTCTTAACTCACAACCCTATAAAAAAAATATGGGGTTTTCTCTCACAAAATTATAAGGGACCAAATGTGTGTGCTCTAATTTCATACTTCAAATTCTTTGTGATTATGACAACGAACAAAAACATAAGGCTTTTGTTCATCGTGTCAAGATGAGTAGAAAGACTGTAACATCACCTCAAGTTGGACTTTATTTGACTGTAGCACTATGGGTTTTCGTCGGTGATGGTGGATGGTGATATGCAACATCAGAGGGAGAAGGGAGTGGAGAGCAGTTCGTTTGAACACCTTCGATTTTCCTGTGTGAACCTACAACTTCGTGACTTCGCACCATCGGAGGCCTCCCGTGTGAAATCCAGCAAACTCGGTTTAATTTTCCTAACAACACTTATTTCTACCTTAGCAAAAACATTTGTAAAACGAACTTAACTGGGCTAGTTAAGTAGGTCTACACACACTATGGTTATGGTTTCGGTGATTCGGGGAATCATCAGGAAACACACACAAGTCTCGTATCCCGTTCATTGGTGAAATAACATAATAAGAGTAACTTGTTGAGTAATATATGTTTATGATCATTTAATAACTTGTCAAAATAAGTTTACGTGAATTAATATGATAATATGTGTTTTATGTGTTAATTGCATTTCGTTTAGGGCGAATGGCTGCATTCGCCAACTTCAGGTTATTTTAGCTAATTGTGTTGTGAATTTACGTGTATTGCATGAACAGTTATCTGGATACTCATATACGATTGATAAACTGACATAACAAGTCACCAATGAGCTTCGAGTCTAGTGTAGTCAATCATAGTCAAACGTTTTATGAAAAGACACTAAGTCATTGTTTGGATAACAATGGGTTGAACACACTTCCAGTCAGAGCACTTATAGGCTATCTATGGTAGGTTTTCAATAGTCGAGACTATCATAACACGCCTGGTTTTATATCATTATTGAAGACGCAAAAGTAACATGATTAATGTATAGCTAACATTCAATAAATTAGTACAATATGTGATCTGGTAAAACATCACACTTTATTTAAAACCTGTGAACTCACCAACATTATTATTATGTTGACACATTTAGCATGTTTTCTCTGGTCGCTAAGGTAGCAGCTTGCTTAGGGCGCACTGGAGTCCACATCATCTCAACTATCATTGCATCTTTATTTTACACTATTTTAAATTGATTATAAAACCATATGTTTGGTATCATTGTGGTGTAAACTTTTGCACTACTTTCGCTGTATTGTTGAATTTTAAAACTGTTGGTCTGGTTTTACTACATTATTTTACTCATATATAAGTTGTTTTATGTGACTGTTGACATAGATCCTGGTGTGTCACGCGCCTCGTGATAAAACCACGCAAGTAGAATTTGAAGGTGTGACATCCCATTGCACCACCTATCCATCGTTAGAGGCTTGGCATCATGACACCCTTCCTTCAACGCACTACCTTTTAATCGGGGAGATGGAGGGAGGGGATGCGATTCAGGGAATGTTGTCGTCGGCTCAAAGGAGGGGATGTGGGTGTGAGTTGGTATATTATATATTTTTATAATTTATAATGAGTGGCCCCATAAATATATCTATTAGTTAATTACTTAATTAGTTTATTGTTTAATAATAAAGGGTATTTTAGTCGTTTTACACACAGTGTAGGGACTATCCGTGTAACAAATTGTAGAGAGTATCTAAGTAACAAGTTGTTAGACCACGGGGAGCACTAGTGTAACTTCCAAAAGGTGGGCACTAAAGGTGATCTTTGATAAACCACAAAGACTATCAGTGCATTTTTATCTAATTTAATAAAAAGTTCAAAAATTTATATTCAGGTTTTGGAAATATATTTTTACGAGTGGCATAACAGGTATACAGGTGTATAGTATCTGGTATACGAACATACATTGTTGTTACTGGGGGCATATAATTAATCAACATTGACAAAACAGATCTTATCGTGTTTAACAGGTCGAAGACTATACAATTAACACATGTAACAAACATGAAGCCAACTCATTTATGTATCTTATACCTCATGTCTATAATATAGTTGTATGTTTTATGTACCAAAAAGAAGAAATGGTAGAGCCTAGTTTATTTTTTCTTAAATAAGTTTTATTGTGTTTTAAACAGATAAAGAATTGTCATCCCTATAGTTATTAGTTAATAGAAACCCCTTGTTGTACAATTGTTTTACCCCTTATCTACTAGTGCTAGAGCATACTTCTTTTATACGAGTGTAGGGGTTGATTACTAAGGGGGTGTTTGGGGTTGCGTTTTGGAATTGATTTTTAGATTATTGCGTTTTGAAAACGCAAATAATCAATTTTTAGTGTTTGGGAAAAAAATTACAAAAGTTGATTATTTGCGTTTAGAAAGGTCCAAAACGCAGTTTTCCAAAAGCACCTTCCCCCTTGCTGCATAGAAACGCGCTTTTCTAAAATCAATATCCCGCCAAATAATTTACCCAAATACCCTAACAAAGCCCATTAAATCTCATATAAATTGAACCCTCTTCCCTTCTGAAGGCTGGTGCAACACAAAAGGACCACCATCAATTTCCCTCTGTTCTTGTTTTGTGCATCCGTAAGTCTCCTGTTCCTTCAATTCATTTTAATCAAACTTCAAAAGCTTCTTATTGATTTTAGAATACAATAACTTTAAGGTATCCCTTATCTAGTAGGAAAATTATGTTAAAGTTATGATCTTGAACTGTTATATAAAATATTTGGTTTTATGTTTTTTGTTGGTTTTAGTTTTATTGGTAAACCTAGATGACTCTGTTGGTTTTTATTTTCTGAATCGACCACTTTATATACTTGTTTTTCGCAGTGGCGTAGGATACTTGGGGCCAGGGGTGGCCATGCCCCCCCTGTTTTTTTGGCGTAGTAGTGGAAATTTATGATTTTCGTATGTAAATTGAGTCCGGGTTGAGAATCCGACCCCCGCCGATTTTCCACTACCGTTCGAAAAAAATTGAGTCCGGCCGCCGCTGATTCCAAAACCAAGCTTCGCCAAAAACTTTTTCGTATGGCTTGTTCAGTGGCTATTTATCAATAGTCGATTTTTATACATTTTTCACAATGATATTGTTTGATTAGGCTTTTGATTTGGTTGTTTATATGATTGATTTGCTTGAAGAAGTAATGATTTACATATTGCTTTTCTTAATGTTGCTAACTTCATTCTTTTTAATACTTCAGTATTGGATAGAAGCTCCAAGCTTGTTCTGAATGTGATCGTAGTGTTTTAAATGTTGTTGCCTAAGGCTTTTATTAGTTATCAGTTAGTTTGGGATCATTGTGTGTTTAATTGTTTATCTTCAAGTTACATTGGTATGATTGGGTTATACTATGTTACTGAAAAGTGTTAAATTGGCTGAATGTACATCGAGGTTAAAGAACCGACTTGTTAAATATGGGGTGTGAATTTTTGGAACATCATGAATACATATGTTTGTAACACATAAGTTGGGGATTTAGGAATTTTCCACATTTTAGGCAACGCACGCTGCAGTGCTGCACGCATACACACGTCTTCATCTGTCACCTCGAGGCTTACGTCTCGTGAATTAGTTGTTGGTTTATATATATACTATTTTTTGTATGGTTTTTTGGTTGGTTATCTTTGAGTTGGCTTTTAAATTAGTTGTTTCCATGTTATTGTTCAAATTGGATCGTGTGTATTAATCCTATTCAGGGAATGGACTTGAACCATGAAAATCCCACAACTAATCTTACCTCTCCAAAGTCTGTTGCTCGAAAAACTGTTTGGGATTCTAGCACGCATATCATATTTGTTGAGTTGTGCCTTGAGGAAGTAAAAAATGGTAATAGACCTGGGAGCCACTTCAATAAGGTTGGGTGGACGAACATAGGAAATAATCTAAAAAGCCGAACAGGAAAAGTATACACCAAATTGCAACTTAAAAATCATTGGGATTCAATGAAGAGACATTGGAAGTTATACGATCGTTTAATGAGAATTGAATCCGGGCTTGGATGGGATCCCATAAAAAAGACGATAAAAGCAACTAGTGAGTGGTGGGATGAAAAAATACAGGTATTTTTTGATCAATTAGTTTATTCGCAATTTTATTGTAATTAGGTACTAAAATATTGTTTCTTTAATATAGAGGCAGATCCCGAGCTTGCGAAATTCAAGGACAAAAATTTGGAGATGTATCACATGTTTTATGAGCCTTTGTTTCGAGACTCTGTTGCCGTTGGTGATAAGACTAAGACCCCTCAGCAATTGCAAAATGAAAACCGTCCAAGTGATGTTCAAGACGAGATTGGTGTTATAGATGTAGAAGAGAATGCAGATAGCGATGAAGCGAGTTTAGGTGATGGTGCGGAAATATTATTTCCTGAAAGCAATAACACAAGAATTTTTTTAGAAGCGTTACATAAGCCAGAAGTGAAGTTTCCTCGTCCAACGGGTGGTTAGTATTATTTTAAATGCTATATTCTACTTAACCATTGCATTGACCTAAAAGAATTTTTTTTTTATATATAGATAAGTACTATGTTGTTGATGCCGGGTACCCAAATACTAGAGGCTATCTTGCTCCTTACAAAGGAAATGATGTTCGTTATCACATACCGGATTTTCGTCAAGGTCAAACAGCTAGCCAACGCGCTCCGAAAGGACTAAAAGAGACATATAACTATTATCACTCATCTTTAAGAAATGTGATCGAACGAACATTTGGAGTATGGAAGGCAAGGTGGGCAATATTAAAAGATATGCATGTAAATTACTCTTATGAAACACAAGTCAACATTGTGATAGCATCTATGGCAATTCACAACTATATCAGGATGAAAGGTCAATTTGATGAAGCATTCAACACAGCACAACAAGAAACTTATCGTCCTACTCCAGATTTTGATACCGACCAATCCATTAGAATTAGTGAAACACGAGAAGACACAAGTACACGTCGTAAGAATGACGATCTGTATATGAGTTTAGTAAGAGAGAATATTGCAAGAAATCTAATGCAATCTAAGTGATCGGTATATTATTTGTTGATGACATTGCTTTAATGTTTCAGTCATTAGTTTTCAATTGATAAACTTTTAGCACATGAGTTTTTGTTGCAAGCCATAATTAAAAAAGGTTATGCTTTGAAATTCATCTGTCCTTTGTATATGCAGATTAATGCTAGGGATTTTGGATGTTTGTTTATTGTATTTTGGTTTAAATGTGTTTGTCGGTTATTTTGTGATCCAATTCAGCCATAAAAAGTCCCTCATTTGACACAAAGTCAAAATGATTATTCTTCTGACTAGCAAGTGTATATATGTACTACACATAGCTGTCCAATATTCACAGCAATTAGTTACAATATCCATATTCATTTACATGAATGCTAAACATCTCATATCGTAAACAATGCCGTTTTATATATATATATATATATATATATACATATATATATATATATATGGAGCTTCCAAGTTGAAAGGGTAATTCCGACATCAAAATATGTAGTCGTAAATTGAGTCATAATAACCATTTGATTATTGTCCTTTTTTGTCATTTTACTTGTTTACTTTCTAAAATATATATATTTGCCAAACACTTAAAGAGCTGATTATCTGATTATTGTGATATCAAACCACATAATCAAATCCAAACACTATCTTTCAGCAGCACGTTTTGTTACAGCTAATTATCTGATTCTGATTATTCAAAACGCATAATCTATTTTCAAAAAGTGATCCCAAACACCCTCTAAGTATGGTGTTGATATAGTCTCTCCATTTGATTTCACCGGTATCGTTTTTAAAAACTATTAAATTTATTTAACTTAGATATCATATATAACTGTAAAGATATACAAGAATATCAAATCCTATATCTATATCTATATCTATATCTATATAATAAAGCGATTAGGGTGGGGATACATAACACTTAATGAGGCTATCCCCATGTGACAACCGGCAAATTCAGGTCAATGTTTAATTGATCTTAATCACTTTTCCGAAGAAATTAACATGTTTTAAAGTTGATTTTTAAGTAATTGAGCAGTTACGAGTCCTACGATGTCCTTCTTGAAGTTCGTGGATGCCTTAATGCCTTTAAAGAAATATTTGCGCGTATTTAACGTTAACGAAATGACATCAGTAAAAATTTATCAGACCGGACTAAAATAAAGTTATCACGTATAAATACGGTGCATATTTGCTACTAGAACGATTGGATTTGAAATCGGTGTGAAAATGCAAAAAAAAAAAAAAAAAAAACCCGCAGCGTTTTGTAAACAAGAAAAGGAACCGTCATGGGAATCGGACATCGAAATGCATGCTTTTAGCCATAATTTTACTTTCAAAATAGTTACTTATAATAGATAATGTTATTTATTGAGTTTCGGAAGTTAACAGATAATCTAAACGAGGGAAACCCTGACCGAATGTAATAGCACAAATTAAACACGTGCTTCTAACGCACGCGTGGTGCGACGAAAATAATATTTAAATTACCCAGTTTAATTGGGACCCTAATTACAAACATTCCGATACATTATTATTGTTACTTTTTGAGTTGATAATAAAACCGAGGCTTGCGATGTCTAAACGAGTTCGTATAAGTGGCATTAAGGCTGTTCACGAGCCGAGCCGATCCGAACAGAGCAGAGCGGCTCGTTTACAATCGAGCCGAAAACCGAACGAGCATTCTTCGAGCGTAAATTTTCCGAGCGAGAATCGATCAGAGAGTAATTTGGACGATCCTAAAATTAGGATGTTTCCTTCGATTTTTTCATTGTCGGGTGACAACTAAGGTCGAACTATCCGATGATAAAACTAATATTGAGAACCCAGTGTCCGAGGATGAGGCATAGATTGAGGCTGGTGAAGCGATGAGCGTATGTCAGAGAACAGTTGTTACATTGTGACGTAGGGTGATATCAAGCGACAATTAGCGATGGACGACTAATAACATAAAGAAGTCAAGACTGTCACCTCATGACTTATGGTTTTACTATTAAATCTAGTGTTAAATTTTTTATTGAGCTAAATGGGCTAGTTATATTTTATTTGCATATACTGATTCAAATCCAATAGAATGTTATATATAAAGTTATAAATTTATCTGTAAATTGTGTGTATATTTATAATTAAATATATAATTAATACATAAAAATTTATTTGAGCCGAGCCGAGCGTACCTTTGCTCGTCCTTGGCTCATTTACAAACCGAAACGAGCCGAACGTGTCACACCCTCAAATTTCCACTTGCGGGGTTTTACCGCGAGACGCATGACAAACCAGGATCCAAGTCAACAATCACAATAAACAACTCTATATGAAAAACGTAAAAACCATAAACAACGATTTTATAAGCGGAAGCATTTAAGAAGAATTTAATCAGCTACGCTAGTATCCCAAAGTATTCAAAACACTTTTATTACAAAACGTGCAACTATGCCTAGACGCCAATGCAGACCCGTGCGCCTAGTTCCATTTGTTGCTACCTTAGCGACCTGAGAAAAACATGCCAAAAAGATGTCAACATATAATGCTGGTGAGTTCACAAGTTTGTTCAATATGTTACCATAATGTTACCAAAACGTTACCATGTCCATACTATATCAATGTTACCAAGTACGCTAGCTAGGCGTATGTTTCATTACTACTACGATTGGAAACCATTACTAGACACGTTTAGCAATGTTTAGCATGTTTAAGCAGCCCGAATGTTCAGCATGATACCAATGTTCCTGTTCGAGACAATATGCACCCGCCCGGCCCTCCAAGCCGACGAGTGGGGCAGGTCACGCCCAATAGATCTATCCACATTTCCCCCGTTGTGCATCCCCGCACATTCATGGTTTCCCCCGGGACTTCCAAAAGATCGTATAGCAATATATAGTTAAAAACCATAGTATGACATATGTTACCGAAATAGTTTAGCGCATGTTTTCTCCCCCAAAAGTTAAAGCAGTAAAAGTGGGGCCGTGAACTCACCTTAGATAGCGTTTCTTCGGTTATAAGTAAAGATGTTAAGCCCTTGATAATCCCTCTACCGGAGATCTATCAAAATGTTCACATAAGTGTTCCAACTAATAACCATAAGGTTATCTAGTCCCCGATTGGCCAGATCGTAACCAAGTATGTTTTAAAACGTGTTTAAATGTTTAACCGACACACTAGACCGACCCGACATTCCGTTGGTGACCCATTACCCTAACTAATCAAGTACACATAGATTACACACAAGGTTCAAGCATAAAACACTTAGTTTGTATCAAAAATCTCATTTCTGCATCAGAACGGTCGAACCAGTCAGTTTAAGTCTCATTCGCCCGTTTTTAATCTCCTTCGCCCGTTTTGTATTTCGTTCGACCGTTTGATGTTTCCTTCGCCCGTTTTATCACGTTCGCCCAAAAATAACCCAGGTTCGACCCTGGACTCTCTCCTTCGCACCTTCGATCGGTCGAAGGAGTCCAGGTTCGCCCCTGTTGTGCAAATTTTCCTAAAAACGCTTCAAACACATTCAAAACGACTCGAAACATCATCAAACACAGCAGTCAAGCATGAATAACTTATCCCTACAAAACCCCACCGATTTCCCCCAATAATATGTCCATTTCAGCCCTTTCCTAAAATGGTAAAGATTATGGAAACATCACTTTCATGCATGAATAATTTACCCAATTTGTAAACTTTTGAAATCGATCCGTATTCAACTTAAAATGCTCAGTTTGTCGAGTGTTCGATCTTTCCCTATTAGTTCTATTGATCATAAATATCATGCATCAAGCCTAGATTCGTTAAAACCCCCAAATACCCATAATATCATCATTTATCCAATCCTAACCCTAATCAACAATAATCTAGCATTAATAACAACCCTATATCATGTTTCTATCATAGATACAACAGCAAATCATTGAACAACACATCACACCACATAATACACAATTTACATATGTTTATTATCATGAAAACTTATGTCAAATGATAATGCTTTGATTTAGAAAGATGTTTTAAAGGTTTTTAATCATAAAAACACCCTTAGAACAGATCCGGACAATTAGGGTTAGATGAAAACGAATTAAAAATGCTTTTAAAAAGGTTTAGGATTAAGAACACACCTTGGATTCTTGTTTAGATGTTGTAGATAGGTTAGATTATGAAAAAGAAGAGCAAAAACTCCTTCCTTAACGATTAAGATCGTTTGAGAGTGTTTTGGGACGGTTAGGGTTTGTGAAATGGTGAAAAATGACAAAGTTTGGTATTTATACTACTTCTCCTTCGCCCCATATCAATGGTCGAAGGTGGCCTCCTTCGACCCTTACACAGGGTCGAATGAGCCCTGTCCTGGTCGAAGGGAATTCTTTCAATTCCACTTCCCAGGTTCGCCCATTTACAAAGGGTCGAACCAGACAAATGTTCTCCTTCGACCACTCGAAGTGGTCAAACCAGAACTCATTTTTAACTAGTTTTCCAGTTTGTCGTGTTTAACGCATTCTAACACATCTTAACACATAAGCTTGCATCCATAGTCTATATTTAACATATTTAAGCATAGATAATCATTTACACATCATTTAAACACATCTATGCATACAATCCACCACACGACCCATAATCTACACATATACTTAATTAGTTCATGTAATGTCACCAACAACGGAACCCGGTACTAGTGTATTACCAAAACGACTCCCAATGATCCTCCAGATCATTGCACCCTGGACAATCCTAACTTGACCCGACTCAACTAACCCAGTTAAGTTCGTTTATAAACGTTTCTCGCTAAGGTAGACTTAGGTGTTACTAATATGTTTAAGCCAAACATGCCGGGTGTCACAGAACGGCTCATTTACAACCGAGCGGAAGATCAAGCGAGCATTTTTCGAGCATTTTCCGAACGAGCGACGAGCGATCCACGAGCGGCGAGCGATTTGAACAGCCCTAAGCGGCATACTGCCACCTAACTCAAAATCCTAACTATAAAAGCTCTCTTTCCTCTCATCTCCTTCTTTTTGTGCAGCCACCACATAAGAAACCCTAGCTCTCTATACTTTACTATTTCTCTCTCTTCGGGTTCTTCCATTCTACTCTCTCCCCCTATCTCGATTGTTTGACTCATCCACACAAGACCCGACATCTCGTTGGTGATCCGATATGCTCACGTATTAGACAGATGCGTGTAAATAAGCAGTCATATGTAAACACGTACCTCATACGAATAACACTTCACAAAACCCAACATATAGTTGACATAATGCACGTATAAGTCATAACGCGTGTTACAAGGTTCCTAGACATGCCATGGGGTTTACAATATGTTACTAGGTGTCAAAACACGTTACGGGGTTCCAAAACGCACTTACAACATCAAAGCACATGACTGGATGCTAAAACACACGGCTACGCACAAACCAGGCGAGTATGGAGCTACTTGTCCCATATTCACACGAGTATGAAGCATGGTTGCCCCAAACCAGGCGACTATGACTTCATAGTCGCTTGCTCTGCTGACCCCGTGCCATTTTGCGCGCAAAACCCTCCAAATCAGATCCGAATCACACCCCTAATCAATCCCCAATCATCAAACAGCCCAACCCTATCAATAATCCCTTAATTATCATTCGTTTAACACTCTAATTACAAGTATTTCTCAAAATGGAATAATATTGTGGATATGTCACATCATTGCATGAAAATGTTACTCTAAATGGCAAATAATCAAATTTCATCACACAAACACATTCCAATCATCATCAAGTTGTTGTTACATCATTCAAGCTAAACCCTAACAAGTTTCAATCATCCTAAAACCTTCTAACATCCTCAAACGAGTCAAAACTCATAATAATCATACAATACATCAAATAACCATCAAAACCTTAGATAATCATCCTAACAACTTTCCTAAATCATTAACATATCAAATACATAAGAATCCCCACGTTTTAGATCTATAAAAACCATTTCGAGTTTCTATTTTTATCAAAAACTTATGTATATGTTAAGACATAGGTTAGGATATGTTTTTCAAAGGTTTTCAAATAATAGAAACTTATTAAATAGAGGTCTGGACCTTTAGGGTTCAAAATAACAACTTAACAAGAGCTTAGGATGAGTAACACACCTTAGATCTTGCTTAGAAATGATGTTTTAAGCTTGGAAATGGTAGATTTATGGCAAAAACGAGTTTCAGAGGCTAAGGATAGTGTGGGAGCACTTTGGGGTTAGTCAGGGTTGCACAATTGATGTTTTACAAGTCAAGGATGATATTTATAGGTGTTTCTAGTCGTGTCAGACATTCTAGGCGAGTATGGTGCTGCAGGAGGCGAGTACGGTTCATACTCGTCCCCTTTTCAGCGACTATGAACCATAGTCGCCCCCTGCAGAGCTGATTGGTTTTTGGCGCGTTATTTGCTAAATTAACACATTAATTCACGTATCCACATATCGACAATTTATACAATGATTGTAACACTTATTACTCGATAACTAACACGTTTACGTTAATTCACCAATTTTCGGGACTCAAGACTCATGTGTGTGCGTTTTTACCCGTTGATCCTCCGAATTATCAATCTTGGACATATGTGTATAACCGACTACCGATGATCCCCCGGACCATCCAACCGACTCCTGATGATTCCCCGAATCATCAAATTGACATCGGGTGATCCCCCAAATCACCGAATTGACTCAATTAAAACTAGTTAGTATGCTTAATTTATGAATGTTTTGCTAAGGTAGACTTATAAGTTTGATAAAAGTTATTAACCTTAGTTTGTTAGGTGTCACAGTGGGCTAACTGGATTTTCAAAATTTGATTTTCCCTTTCAAGTTATTCATTAAGCACTTTGATTCCACATTGTGTTAAAAATTGTAAATTCACACCAAAGGTAAACGTAGTTATATATATATATATATATATTAGAGAGTTCAAATGAGAAGAAGTTTTCTTGTAAGAAGAAAAAGAAGAAATTTAGACCAATAGAAATCTTCCATTTTAATAGTTGTATTTAATGTTAAATAAATTTTTAAGTTTTTGTAACTCCCATAAACTATTTAAATAAATGAAATCATAATTCATTATTAAATATATATTTTTAAAGCAAAGATAATTTATAGTGAAGGATAAATTTCGGTATGTGTAGGATGAATTTCTACATGTGTAGGATAAACCTAATTATAATTTCGATACGTGTAGGATAAAAGTATGACAATTTAGATGTGTGTAGGATGAATTTTGATATGTGTAGGACAAGTTTTGATGTGTGTAAGATAAAATATTTAAAAGTAATTAATTGAATAATTAATGTGAAATGAGTTAAAGTATTTAATGTTATTTCTTATTTTTCTTCTCAAATGATCACCCC
Source organism: Ambrosia x helenae (assembly GCA_030844895.1). Classification (NCBI taxonomy): domain Eukaryota; kingdom Viridiplantae; phylum Streptophyta; class Magnoliopsida; order Asterales; family Asteraceae; genus Ambrosia; species Ambrosia x helenae. The sequence goes on from CM061230.1 coordinate 78,150,489, forward strand.
TATACACACACGTACCAAATGTTTGCAATAGTGTTTTTAACGGCACAATTAATGGCGTCGTTTTGCTGTGGTGCTGGCATGTGATTGGCCAATGTTAACGGCATGACCTCATCATCAATTTACTTTCTTCCTTCCTTATCCCAGTATTCCCTTAGCCCTAATACATTAGCCCTTAAAACAGAGTATAAGCAGAATATACCCTATAGTTATCTACGCTCATCATTGAGGTAATCATCCATCCATATTCTTCAGTTTCGTGGTGGTGTTCTTGAACACAGTTAATAAATAGCTTCATCTTCGTCGTTCTTATTTTTCGTTCCTCTTTGCTGTGGCTAACGACAGTAGTCGTTACCGGTTGTAGCCATTTTTCCTTCTGAATGATAGATTATGACCACAGATTTTGGTTTTATGAATGGTATTTAATGTTTTTAGTCGAACTTGGTATGTGTTCGTTCTAGACCTCGTACCTTCTCTTACCACTCCTGTTCACCGCGCGCCGTCGCCACGACTTCGCATCGCCTACATCGTCGGTTGTCTTTTGGTTTGTTTTCAACTGATTTTTCTCTCCCTACACCATCGTTTGCCATCGGTCGTTGGGTTGGAGAAGAGGCGATGGTGGCGTGGGTGGTTTAAGACAAAATAATGGCGGCTGCGGTTTCAAGTTGAACAGGTGGCAACGACCCTACCGTCACCGGTTGCAAGGTTTGTTCTTTGGTAGGAACAAACGTCACCGGTGATCCTAAGTCCATTGGAAAACATACATCGTTGCTTGAATCGTCCAATTTGGTCATCGAACTAACGTCGCTTTGTTGAAAGTTGAAACGAGGCCTTTGATTTTAGGCACAGTTTCATCTCCTTTGGGCTATGCCTAATACTTGAAGAAGGTTTAATGATTTCATGCACTATAATACTTGAAAAACACTGGATAGGCTAAGTTTTGGTATATATTTTGCAATGGGGATTTTTTTTAACGAAAATTCTTTCAACAGGGGGATGATGTGACACCCGGCAAACTCAGGTTAGTAACGTTGACTAAACTAGTAAGTCTACCTTAGCGAGTCATGCATATTACGTCCTTAACGGGGTCAGTCGAGTCGGTATGATGATTCTAGGAATCATCGGGAGTCGTTATGATGATCCGCGGGGTCATCGGGAGTCGGTCCATAACTATGGGTACAAGGATCGGCGATTCGTGGAATCGCCGGGTTTAATGCACACACGAGTCTCGAGTCCCGGGAATTGGTGAACGGATGTAAACGTGTTAGTTATCATGCATTATATGTTTGAAATCATTATGTGACTTATCGGTATGTGAATACGTGTTTAAATATGTTAAAATAGTGTTTAACGCGCCAAAAACTCGTTCCAGCACCACAGGGGCGATTAGGAACCCCTAATCGCCTATATGTGGGGCGAGTAGCATCAACAACAGGCGATTGGGACCTAATCGCCTGATGCTTCATGCGATTAGGCTCCCAATCGCGTGACGTGTGTTCCTAATCGCGTGTGAACAGCAGAGTCCGGGTCAAAACACCTATAAATAGAACCCTTAACTCCCCAAACACCTCTAGAACAACCCTAGCTGCTCCCAAGTCGCCCACACACCTTGAAACACCTCTGGAACTCATTTTGCTACAAAAATCACCATCCCCAAGCTTACACACCTTTCTTTAGCAAACCCAAGGTGTGTTCTTCATCCCTAACCTTTGTAAAGTTGTTATTTTGAGTTCCCCAAAGTTCCAGACCTTGTTTTACTAAATTGTGTCTTTAAAAACCTTTCAAAAGAGTTCTAAACCAAGTCTACACCTTAATGCTTGTTATATGTGAAGTTTATATGCATATGTTGGTCTTCTTGGTGATTTTAACATGATTGTTTCTAAGATATGATTGTACTTCTGCTATGTAGAGATCATTAGGAAGGTTGTCTTAGAATTTTAGCCATTATTGTGGTGTTTTGAAGAAAATGCATATTTTGACCCATTTGTATGTTCTTGAGGGTTTAGGATGATTATGGTATGATTGTTGATGCAATGTTGTTAGGATTCATACTAGGAAGATGTTAGATCAGAGGATTGATGATTTACATGGTTGTAGAGTTTGAAATCTGGTTATTTCCATTTAAGGAAAGATAAGGTTGGTTGGTGAAACCTAGTACTTTGCCATTTTAGGAAATAATTGCTTAGAACGTGATAGATCAGTGATATGTTGGGGGTTTTTGCTTGAAATGGGTTGGTAAATGATTTAGGTTTGATATTGGGTGTCGTTGCATGTTTCGGATCTGATTTGGAGGGTCAAACGCGCGAAAACCCGTTACACAGCAGCTTCAGGCGATTAGGAATCCTAATCGCCTGAGCTGGGGGCGATTATGCAGCATTAGGGGCGATTGGGACCCTACTCGCCTGATACATCAGGCGATTAGGCCCCTAATCGCCTGTAGGCTGATGCCTACTCGCGTGTGACCTTCCTAATCGCATGTACTGCTGTCGTGAACGCGTTTTGACATCCCGGAACACGATTTGACACCTAGGAACATGCTAGGAACCCCGGGATACACCCAATGACTTAGTAAGACGTATTCGGACCTGTTTATGCGTTAATTGGACATTATGCTAGACTAGGTGAACTCTTGCGCGTATTAAGTGTTTAATTGCATATGTTGCATGATGTCTTGCGTTTATCTAACACGTGGAATGTCGGGTCACCAATGGGATGTCGGGTCTTGTCTGGCACAGTCGGTTTAACAGTTAAAGGTGTTTTCAAACGTTTATGGTCACGGTCTGGACATACGGGGACTAGTTAGCCTGCGGGTTATTAGTCCAATACTTATACACATCTCATGATAGGTCGCCGCTATTTGGGACTATCATAACATAATTACTTAACTGTTTTCAAGTAACGCAATCCAAGGTGAGTGTCACAGCCCCACTTTTACCGTTTTACTTTCGGGGGAGAAACATGCTACTTATTTTGATTACTCATCATAGATCATGTTATACTATGGTTATTTCACGTACTATGCGGCTTTTACAGAAAGTCCCAGGGGGGACCATGAATGTGCGGGGATGCACAACGGGGGAAATGTGGATAGATCTATTGGGCCTTACAAACCCCACCCGACGGCTGGGAGCCGGGCGGGTGCATATTGTCTCTAATACTTTGGGGGTTACCGAGGCATCGGTAATCCCGTCCGTCTGGGCTGGCTTCAACACTTATACCGGTTTAGTAATGGATTCCCAACCGCAGTAGTAGCAATACTTAACGTCTAGCTAACGTTCTCATAACATAGTAGTAACGGGAAATGATCTTACCGAACTTATAACAACACTTTTATGAAAGAAAACCTGTGAACTCACCAGCATTATATGTTGACATTTTTGGCATGTTTTCTCAGCGTCTAACCTGGTGTGTCACGCGCCTCGCGGTAAAACCCCGCACGTGGAATTTGAGGATGTGACAGATTGGTATCAGAGCCAGGTTATAGTGAACTAGGACTGCATGTAGAGTCTAGTCTATAACTGAGACGCACACACTAGACGGTCACAATTAGTCGAGTCTTAGCAAGTGGGTAACAATATGACTTGTCGGGGGTGTCGGTGTCATCATCTACTACGCTACATCATCTATTTACTCTTATCATCCTATTTCTTGACTCGTCCTTACTATGATCCGATGGCGAACGATATATTATTGAACTTTCTTGACGGCGGTGTACATTGGGGTGGCTTCGGCGTACTCATGAGATCTGTCCAGGGATTTGGACATCTCCCCTTTATGCCCTAATGAACACGCCCGTTCTTATGCATACTATCTTGTACTTATACTAATGATAATACCATGATTTGGCGCTAGTGTTCGGTGACTTGAACTTCAAACTTAAAGCGCGCCTGGAGGACCATGTGGAACAGTTTATCATGTCGGGTGCACACGAGATCATAAACTGTGACGCATGGGATCCCTGGCGGACTTTGGGCTTGAACGGATGGACTCGAGCTGGGCTCTGTCTAATTTCCTGAAAATTTCTAATGGGTTATACCACGGGCGAGCCTAAATCTTTTGTTTCATGTTGTGACAGAAGATGTCGGGAGCTCGTGGAGGTCGCAGAGGCGGCCGTGCTGGCGGTCGTGCTGGCGGCCGTGGTGGCGGCGGTGGCCGCGGAAATATTAATATGACCCAAGCTGAATTGGATAACTTAATGCAGCAGCACGTGAATATTGCTCTGGCTGCATTCCAATCCGCTCATAATGCTATGGGTGGTACGTCGGTTCACACCTAATCTACCTTGTTTTGGGGTACTTTACCTTTTCTTGATTCTCACCTACGTGTCTGTTCCAGGTGGTGCTGTCAATCCTCCTCCATCCCAGTGTTCCTATAAAAAGTTTATGGATTGCAAGCCCCACAACTTTAGTGGCACTGAAGGGGCAGTGGGACTGCTCCGTTGGCTGGAGAAAATCGAATCTGTCTTCTCGATGTGCAACTGCCCGGAAGGCGACGGGTGAAATATGCTTCTGCGACCCTGGAGGGTCAAGCTTTGACTTGGTGGAACTCCACCACCCAGACTATGGGTATTGGGGAAGCCCACGCTATGCCCTGGGCAGAATTCATTCAGTTGCTGAAAAATGAGTATTGCCCGAGGGATGAAATCCAGAAGCTTGAGCATGAAGTCTGGAATCATAAGATGGTGGGTTCTGAGATTGAAGCTTATACTGCTAGGCACAATGAGCTGGCGGTGTTGTGCCCCGATCTGCACGCACCCGAATACCGAAGGATTGAGCATTATGTTGCTGGGTTAGTACCGGAGATTGCCGGGTTAGTTGCTGCGGGTAACCTCACTGTTTATTCTGAGGTGGTTCGGTCGGCCCACAGGCTGACCAACATGAAGGTGGCTGAAGGGGTCTTGCCTCCTCGAGGCGCTGCTGTGAAGACTTCTGATAGTAACAAGCAGAAGTGGGAAACTGTGGGGAAAGGCTCGAGCTCGGCTCAGCCTCAACAGGTGAGGAAGACTGATACTGGGGGATCGTCGTCTGAACGACAACCGGGGGTTTATGCTGGGAAGTTGCCAAAGTGTGATCGATGCAACTATCATCACACCGGTTCTTGCGATGATAAGGACCGTTGCCGTCGGTGCCATAAGATTGGGCACCAAGCCAAAGATTGTAGGTCCAACCCTTTGGGGAGCCGAAACCCGTCGGTCACACCAGCCCCAGCCCCTCAAGTCGCTGCTCCCCAGGGAAATCAAGGAAACAAGGGTGCTATAAACTGTGGTGAGCTTGGTCACTACAAGCGTAACTGCCCCAAGTTGAAACAGGGTGAAGCCGGGAAGAATGGGTCGGGTAATGGAAACAATGGGGGCGGAGGCAGGAATGCTCGCGCCTTCGTGATTGGTTCGAGCGGTGCTCGACAAGATCCTGACACTGTTACTGGTACATTTCTTCTCGATAATCGCTATGCTACGGTTTTATTCGATTCTGGTGCCGATAAGAGTTTTGTATCCCTTGGGTTTAGTCAATTGCTTGATAGAGTACCTACACCTTTAGAGGCTAAGTACTTGATAGAATTGGCTGATGGTAAGAAAAGTCGAGGCGACGCACGTCCTTAGGGAGTGTCACCTTGAGTTGTCGGGTTATTCCTTCCCTATTGATCTTATGCCGGTGTGTCCTTGGGTAGTTTCGATGTTGTCGTGGGTATGGATTGGTTGTCGCTGTATCATGCCGAGATCATTTGTTTTGATAAAGTCATTCGACTTCCTCTCCCTGATGGAGAAATTCTGTTGGTGCACGGTGAGAAGAGCGGGGTCCCATTGAGTATCATTTCGTGTATGAAAGCCTATAAGTATCTTCGGAAGGGGTATTCTGCCATTCTGGCACTTGTTTCGGTTTCGTCTGAAGAAGAGAAGAAGATTGATGATATTCCTGTTGTCCGTGACTTTCCCGATGTATTTCCGAAGACTTACCTGGTCTTCCGCCTTATCGCCAGGTCGAGTTTGGTATTGAACTTGCTCCGGGTGCGGCCCTATTGCCCGTGCCCCTTATCGTCTTGCACCTCCCGAGATGCAGGAGTTATCGAACCAGTTGCAGGAGCTGTTAGAGAAGGGTTTCATTAGACCTAGTTCGTCCCCGTGGGGAGCCCTATTTTGTTTGTCAAGAAGAAGGACGGAAGCCTACGGATGTGTATCGACTACCGGGAGTTGAATAAGGTTACCATCAAGAATCGCTATCCTCTTCCTCGCATCGATGACTTATTTGACCAGCTTCAGGTTCTAGTTTCTATTCGAAGATTGATTTGAGGTCGGGGTACCATCAGTTGAGGGTTCAAGAAGCTGACATTCCGAAGACCGCCTTTCGAACTCGCTATGGCCATTTTGAGTTCCTGGTCATGCCTTTTGGCCTCACCAACGCACCTGCCATCTTTATGGATCTGATGAACCGTGTCTGTAAGCCTTATCTTGATAAGTTCGTGATTGTCTTCATTGATGATATTCTAGTCTATTCCAAGAACGAGGTGGACCACCAGGAACACTTGTGTCTTGTTTTGGAACTCCTGAGGCGGGAACAGTTGTACGCCAAGTTTTCTAAGTGTAGCTTCTGGTTGCGTGAAGTCCAATTCCTTGGTCATGTTGTTAATGAGAAAGGAATTCACGTTGACCCAGCGAAGATTGAAGCCATTAAAGACTGGGAAGCACCAAAGACGCCATCTGAGGTGCGGAAATTCCTAGGCCTTGCAGGTTATTTACCGTCGTTTTATCGAGGGATTTTCGAAGATCGCTCAACCCCTCACCTCGCTTACCCAGAAGGACCGAAAGTTCGACTGGGGTGATTCGCAGGAGTCGGCCTTCCAGTTGTTAAAGGCTAAACTCTGTTCTGCTCCTATCTTGTCCTTGCCTGAGGGTACGGACGATTTTGTGGTTTATTGTGACGCTTCTATCCGGGTCTTGGTTGTGTACTGATGCAGCGCGAGAAGGTCATCGCCTATGCTTCTCGTCAGCTCAAAGTTCATGAGAAAAACTACCCCACCCATGATCTGGAATTGGGTGCGGTGGTCTTTGCTTTAAAGATTTGGAGGCATTACTTGTACGGTACCAAATGCACTATTTACACCGATCACAAGAGCCTCCAGCATATCTTTGATCAGAAGGTGTTGAATATAAGACAGCGTCGCTGGGTCGAGCTTCTTAATGATTACGAGTGCGCTATCAAATACCATCCTGGCAAGGCGAATGTGGTCGCAGACGCCTTGAGCAGGAAGGAAACGGCTAAACCTCGTCGTGTTCGAGCTCTTCAGCTCACTATCCATTCCGGCTTACCCGATCGAATCCGTTCAGCGCAGCAAGAAGCTTTGAAGGAGAAAACCTTAAAGCTGAAACCATGCATGGTGCTGATAGCCACCTTGAACTCAGGTCCGATGGGTTGCACTATTTCGCTGAACGTATTTGGGTTCCTTTATTTGGGGGCTTGCGGGAGCTCGTTCTTGATGAAGCTCACAAGTCCCGGTACTCTATTCACCCTGGCTCCGATAAGATGTATCAAGACCTAAAGATACTTTATTGGTGGCCGAACATGAAGGCGGACGTGGCTTTGTACGTGAGCAAGTGCTTGACCTGTGCCAAGGTCAAGGTCGAATATCAGAAGCCATCCGGCCTTCTGCAACAGCCTGAAATTCCTGAGTGGAAGTGGGAGCGGATTACGATGGACTTTGTGACCAAACTCCCGAAATCGCCCAGTGGTTGTAACATGATCTGGGTAATTGTTGATAGGTTGACAAAGTCTGCACACTTCCTCGCTGTCAAAGATACTGATGGTCTCGAGCGTTTGGCACGGTTATATCTCAAGGAAGTGGTCTCTCGGCACGGGGTGCCTGTCTCTATTATTTCTGATCGTGATCCTCGGTTCGCCTCTAACTTTTGGAAATCTTTGCATAAGGCTCTGGGTACTCAGTTAGACATGAGCACAGCATATCATCCGCAAACTGACGGCCAAAGTGAGCGGACGATCCAAACGCTAGAAGACATGCTTCGGGCATGTGTGATTGATTTCGGCAAGGGGTGGGAGAGTCATCTACCGTTGGTGGAATTCTCCTACAACAACAGTTACCATTCTAGCATCAAGGCAGCTCCGTTCGAGGCTCTTTACGGGCGGAAAATGCCGGTCTCCTCTATGTTGGGCCGAGGTGGGTGAGAGTCAACTCACCGGCCGGAACTTGTGTACGAGACTTCCGAGAAGATCGTACAAATCCGTAACCGCTTGGCAGCAGCTCGGATCGTCAAAAGAGCTATGCCGATCGTCGTCGCAAGCCTTTGGAGTTTGAGGTTGGCGACAGGGTTTTGTTGAAGGTATCTCCGTGGAAGGGCGTTATACGTTTTGGGAAGCGGGGCAAATTGAATCCTCGGTATGTGGGACCGTTCGCAATTCTGGAACGGATTGGACCGGTAGCATACAGGCTTGATCTGCCGGCTGAGCTCAGTAATGTTCATAATGTCTTCCATGTTTCTAATCTGAAGAAGTGTTTGGCGGATGAAATCTTTGGTTGTTCCTCTCAAGAGATCAAGTGGATGATCGTCTGCGTATCGTGGAGGAACCGGTTGAAATTCTTGACTATAAAATCCGTAGCCTTCGCCGGAGTAAAATCCGCATTGTTAAAGTCCGTTGGAACTCTGATCGTGGACCGGAGTTCACGTGGGAACGGGAAGATCAAATGAAGGCTAAGTATCCCCATTTATTTTCTAAGCGCGCGTTCGAATCAAGACATGTCTCTACTGAAGCTGAATGAATCTCGGGTCGAGATTCCTTTCAACAGGGGGATGATGTGGCAACCGGAAAATTTTTCTTCTCTTTCGTCTCTTCCTTTTTGGCCTTGGCAATTTTCGGGACGAAAATTCTTTCAACAGGGGGAATGATGTGACACCGGCAAACTCAGGTTAGTAACGTTGACTAAACTAGTAAGTCTACCTTAGCGAGTCATGCATATTACGTCCTTAACGGGGTCAGTCGAGTCGGTATGATGATTCTAGGAATCATCGGGAGTCGTTATGATGATCCGCGGGGTCATCGGAGTCGGTCCATAACTATGGGTACAAGGATCGGCGATTCGTGGAATCGCCGGGTTTAATGCACACACGAGTCTCGAGTCCCGGGAATTGGTGAACGGATGTAAACGTGTTAGTTATCATGCATTATATGTTTGAAATCATTATGTGACTTATCGGTATGTGAATACGTGTTTAAATATGTTAAAATAGTGTTTAACGCGCCAAAAACTCGTTTCCAGCACCACAGGGGCGATTAGGAACCCCTAATCGCCTATATGTGGGGCGAGTAAGCATAGCATCAACAACAGGCGATTGGGACCTAATCGCCTGATGCTTCATGCGATTAGCTCTCCAATCGCGTGACGTGTGTTCCTAATCGCGTGAACAGCAGAGTCCGGGTTCAAAACACCTATAAATAGAACCCTTAACTCCCCAAACACCTCTAGAACAACCCTAGCTGCTCCCAAGTCGCCCACACACCTTGAAACACCTCTGGAACTCATTTTGCTACAAAAATCACCATCCCCAAGCTTACACACCTTTCTTTAGCAAAACCCAAGGTGTGTTCTTCATCCCTAACCTTTGTAAAGTTGTTATTTTGAGTTCCCCAAGTTCCAGACCTTGTTTTACTAAATGTGTCTTTAAAAACCTTTCAAAAGAGTTCTAAACCAAAGTCTACACCTTAATGCTTGTTATATGTGAGGTTTATATGCATATGTTGGTCTTCTTGGTGATTTTAAACATGATTGTTTCTAAGATATGATTGTACTTCTGCTTATGTAGAGATCATTAGGAAGGTTGTCTTAGAATTTTAGCCATTATTGTGTGTGTTTTGAAGAAAATGCATATTTGACCCATTTGTATGTTCTTGAGGGTTTAGGATGATATATGGTATGATTGTTGATGCAATGTTGTTAGGATTCTT